>CM073583.1:26819259-28223368 GCA_037074715.1 Magnolia kwangsiensis | reverse complement strand
TGAATGCTTTAAATCAGACAACATTGAATCATAACCATTTTTGTTGCATAAGTGACGGTCTGGAACTCGGGAGTTGAGTTTATACATGACCCCCGACTTTCAGGGTGTTACAATATGGCACGCTGCAAGCAGTGCCTCACCTCATAGACTTAATGGCAACTTTGCTCTTATTAGCATTGAGTTGACCATCTCTACTAATGTTTTATTCTTTCTTTTAGCTATTCCATTTTGTTGAGGTGTGTATAGCACAGTACATTGATGTATTAGTACATATTATTCATAGAAGTTATCGAATTCATTGGAGAAGTATTCTCCTCCTCTATCGCTACGGAGAATTTTTATCTTCTTATTTAGTTGATTCTCTACTTCTGCTTTATATATTTTAAATATGTTCAATGCTTCATCTTTACTCTTTAACAGATAAACATACACATATCTAGAGCAATCATCAATAAAGGTTATGAAGTACCATTTATATCGATGAGTAAGAATGCTGTTTAACTCACAGATATCACTGTGCACAAGATCCAATACCTGAGATGATCTTTTAACACTTGGAAAAGGTTTTTTCGCTATTTTGGTTTGTATGCACACTTCACATTTATCGGTTTCATTATCTGTGTATGAGATTAAACTATTATTAGCCATAAACTTCAATATATTATACTCTATATGCGCTAGTCTATCATGCCACAGACCAACGGATTCAACCATATACGCAGAAGTGCTACTTTCATTCAGAGAAAACTTGACCATTCCGTTACAAGCATATCCCTTTCCGACAAAGTTTTCATTCTTGGAAGAATTAGTTTTCCTGATTCGTACACCACCCTTATCCCTGGTTTACTCAGACGGTCCTAAGAAACTAAGTTTCGCCTCATGTCTGGGATGTGCAAAACATTTGTCAGAATCACTCTCTTTCCAGAGGTGAATATTAGTTCAATGGTTCCTTTACCAACAACCTTCGATCGGACTTCATTATCCATTTGGACATCTTGGTCATTGGTCAATTCCTTATAGGTTTTGAAGGTTGATCTGTTGTAGCACACATGTACGGTAGCATCAGTATCATACCACCAACTAGGAACCTTTCCTCGGATAGTATTCACCTTACTGACCAGGGCCACAATATCGCCTTCTTCTACTGCACTTGCCTCTTTTTTACATTTGTGATATTCGCATACTCGAGCATAGTGTCCGGTTTTCCCATAAACATGACATAAGCCTTTGAACTTTTCGTTCTTCTTTTGGGCATTTTTCTTGAATTTTCCTTTATTGGATTTCAGGTAATCGTCCTTCTCGGGATTCTTGTTATTAGTGCTCTTTACTGCATATACCTTAGACGAGGCATTCCCATTGTCATTCTTTTTATCGCGATTGCGGGATTCTTCCTCAATTTTGAGATGTTTCTGGATTTATTACAGTGTATAGTCTTCAATCTTATGTAGCAACTTCTTTCTATAGTCTTTCTACATCTGTGACAATTTAGCAATTATAGCCCCAACTTGGAATGATTCAGGAAAATCAATTTTGATGGCTTTGATTTTATTTACTATTTAGCTACGACTCTTGGATTTAGGGTAATAGCGATTTGTTATCTACCATGTTAAAGTCAAAATACCTGGTGATGAGGAATTTGTTGGTGCCTTCTTCTTTAGCCTTGTATTTGAATTCCAGAGTGGTCCAGATTTCCTTTACTGATGACGTCTGTTGGTACAGATCGTACAGGCGGTCGAAGAGCACGTTTAGAATGTGTCCTTGACACAAGAGTTCGTCTTCAGCTCGTTTGGTGCGGGCAGCTACTTGTTCAGGTGTCTTTGTCAGTTGCTTCAGGCAACGACTGAAGATTAAGATCTAGGATGTAGTAGATCTTCAGCATTGTCAGAAGAAATTTTAGTTTGTCTTGTCATCTCATGAAGTTGGTTCCATCGAACCGGTCAAGACGAATCAAATCCTGATTCATCAATTTGATGGATGATACAAGGTAGGCTTCCATCAAATAACGCTTTAAGATTGTTGAAAATTATACAGAATAATATTTTTTCTGTATAAATGTGGAAACCGAAAAAATAAATTGTCTTAAAAAAGGACATGTTGAAGCACGTCTGGGACGCTATCCTTAAAGTGGTATTTGCCTATACTCAAGTGAATTGAGTATGTTGATAGGTTATAGGCAAACCACTTTTAGGATACGATGAGCCTGATGTGGGTCTGCGTACAATAAACACAAAGGCTCACCTACTGGAACTTTGTTACACTCGGTCTAGCAGAAATACAATAAAAGAAAAAATCCCAAAAAGAAAAGGAAAGAAGAATATGTCTGTCAGTAAAACCACTTCACTGGTGTCACGCCCCAAACCCGAAAATCGGATTTACATGAATCCCGATTGCCGAATTCGGTGCCGACAACCTCCGTAGTTCCCCATTCTCGGCTCCTGACAATCAAATGCCAGATTCTGATCCTGAGATCCTACAAGGAGGATTTTTAGAATGAAATTTTTTTTTTTTTTGTAATGGAGCATAACCACAAGCATAACCAAGTCACAAAACAACATCACTACATATCCACTATATCAAAATATTTTAAGTACAATACGGAAAGAGAAATACAAGATGATTAAAAGCTCCAAAATGGTCTGATACGCGCTCCTACCTCCGCGCTGCTGCTGTCCAACGCTACCTGCACGCAACTATCGTGCATAAGCTTACAAAAGCTTAGAGGGTGGTGTAAGTGTGTGTGCAAGGTAAACGCAAGGTATACAATATCAAAGTAGTGCGAAAGTATGCGGTAAGTCCATGAATACAATCAACCATACCAAGGTTATGTAATGCAAGGCATGATGCGAGATATGAATGTCATCGGTTACACCGATGCAATGCAAGGCCTACATAGCTGAATGTCATATGCGAAATGCAATCCAAGCAAGTCGGTACTCATTCAGTACATATATCAGTACAGTTCCTCTCTGGATATCACCGGACTCTAATACACTTTACAGAGACGCCACCTCCCTAGCTGCATAGTCAAGCAAGCGAAATATACCTCACTATCCGCCTGACCAGTAGTCTTCCAATACCTACCCGACTCGTCAATAACGGACTCATTTACGAGCTGGTCAAACTCAACCTAGTTTATAGCCCCCCTCACTCAGGCGGATAAAGCCACACCCCCTTCTAACCGACCACGACACGGTGGGAGACGCGACCTACTGGTATTCGGCACTCGGGTGCTCGTGTATCCACTCTGTCTAGATGTTGGATTGTCACGCCCCAAACTCGGAAACCGGGTTCATAAAATTTTCGATCGTCGAATCTGGCGCTGACAGCCTCCGTAGAACCCTATTCTCGGCTCCTAGCTCCCATTCGCCAGGTTCCGATCCTGGGATGCTACGAGGAGGATTTTCAACGTCAGTTTGATTCGTAATAAGCATAACCAATGGCATAACCCACAAACAACAACCAAGAACTTCATTACATTTCCACTATGATAAAAAACTTTACAAGTACAATGATCATAAAGGGAAATACAATGGTAAAGAACAAAAAAAGCTCCAAAATGATCTGCAACGTGCTCCTGCCTCAGCGCTGCTGTGAACCAACGTCACCTGCACGCAACAGTCGTGCATAAGCTTATAGAAAGCTTAGAGGGTGGTGAAAGTGTGTGCGCAAGGTAGTAATATGAACATGCAATGTGAGAGTAATGCGAAATATGCAGATGGATCCATAATATTATGAGTCGTACCAAGGCTAAACGATGCAAGACATGAATGGTATCGGCCACCCCAAGGCCATGTGATGTGCAATGCAACTCAAGTATACAGATCCTCATCTATGTCCACACATCAATACAGCTCAAATATGGGATATCACCGTGGTTTAGTACACTCTAAACCAGATTGCCGCCACATCGCGCGCAATAAGGTAAGTGGAAGAGACCTCACTATCCGTCTGCCAATATCGGGCGCGACTCGTCGATAGCGAACACATTCCTCGAGCTGGTCAGACTCAGCCTAGCATTGCCCCCTACACTCGGGCGGGTAAGGCCGCACCCCCTTCCAACCGACCACGACACAGTGGAGAGCGCGACCGTCTGGTAGTCGGTACTCAATGCTCATCTACCCACTCGGTCTAGACGTTGGAGCAACCTCTTGGTACTATAAGGGTTTAGGGACTTTCATCCAGGGATATCTATAGCACCCCATATAGAACAAGATTTTTGGTATCCAATTCTGCCAACCACGATCTGTCTGTGGAGGCTACGGCCCCGATGTCGCTAGGGCGTAATTACCATGTCACACAATGCGAGATGCATGAATCACACTATCCAATCATGCAACAAATCTTGCGCGTATCGTGCGCTCATGTCGGGCAGCACCGCCTAACTGGGAGCCTATAAACAACCTGCCCGAAGGCATATGCTATGATCAGACAATTCTCACGTCAAGCATACATATGATGCGTATGATCATGAGTCATGGAACTATACTAAACATATTATAATAAGATGAACTATCCTTACAATGTAAATGGGCCTGGATGGCCTATACACAATAAGTACGGGCCTAACAATGGGCCCTAAGGAGAGTCGTAATGTGGACATCCAACCAGCATTACACTCGCAATGTGGACGTCAAACCAACATTGCTCCCAAGGCACGATCGTCGTAAACATCGTACATAATCTGTGTTGAGATCACTCATTATAATGGACCTTAGGTAAATCCCATTAGGCCTCAAATACATCAAATGGACCATGTCATATGAGCCTTTTTATTCATCAAATGGGCCACATAAATAGACTACACCAATGGGCCTTATGTGCATTGCAATGGGTCATAACCGGTGGGCCTTAGATTACATCAAATGGGCCTAATCTCATGAGCCATATACATATCAAATGGGCCTAATCCTGTAGGCCTTATATAAATCAAATGGCTTAAATCATAGGCCTTACATCCACGTCAAAGTGGGCCCCAACGAATTACCACAAATACATAAAAATGGGTCTCAAAACATACCAAGATGGGGTCCACTTAGACTATGGATCTGGCTCATTTTCTAGCCCATACAATAAAATGAGCTCTTAAAGTGGAAGGATGGATTGGACGCAACAATGCATCATGGTGGGTCCCATGTGGGGCCCACCATAATGTTACCTGCCGTCCAATCGGCTCATAAGGTCACCCTGACCAGGGAAATAAAAAGAAATAAATAAATAAAATTAAATATTGAACCAAAACTTCTACCAAACCAAAGTGTTCCAACAGTGGGCTTTAACCAACACTGTTTTCCTGCTGGATGGCCACCCTATCAACAGCTGGATGGAGTGGATAGGACACATACATCATGGTGGGTCCCACCGTCTAAATAGTGGACGGTGCGGATCAAACACACAAATCCTGGTGGGATCCCCTGGCCGTCCAGCTGCTGCTGGACGGCGTAAATAATGCACGTACATAGGGATGGGCTCCACCGTCCGTCTGGACGGTGGGAGTAAAGCACATGCTTCACTGTGGGACCCATGTGAGGCCCACCATAGCATATATTTTTCATCCAACCAGTTGACCAGGTCACACGTACCTGAGAGAAAGGAAGACATAAATTTCATCTTAATACAAAACTTCTGTGGCCCACAAAAGAGTTCAATGGTAGACACTCAATTCAAACTGTTTCTTATGATGTGGGCCACCTGAGCATTGGATTTGGTTGAAACTTGGAGGGGGGCCCACCTGAGGAGGGGACTACCTCATGAACGGTGTGGATTCACATATACATCATGGTGGGGCCCACGGCAGAAGCCGTAGGAGGTTGCTCGACCGCCCGCCCGCTGACGCTGCACACAGCACGTGCAGCTGCTCCTTGTCAGAGAGGCAAAGGCAGTGCCTCTTGCAAAAATGGGAAAAACTCGATTTTTTTGGGGTTTTCGTCGTGTGGGGTCCACATCATAAGAATCCACTCCGTCCATTAGTTTCCCTGGCCCAAGACGAGCCTAAAGAGTCTAGAGTTTGAATTTTTTTGATGATTGGAAAGTAAAATAAAACAAGATAATGATCTTGAATGGTAAGGGTGCAACTCTCTAATGCTATGGCCCACCAGACCTTCCAACCAGCCCCATCACTTGGCTCAACGCCTAAAACGGGATGGGTAAGAGGATGGGCGGCTTGAATTGTTTATATTCATCACGGTGGGGCCTAAGCAAGTGGACCACCCAAATGCCTCCTTCTTTTCTTCTTTCCCTTTTTTTTTTTTTTTTTTTTTTTTTGCAACGTCCAGCGTCCCGGACGCTGGACGGTTTGGTTCCTTTAATTACATTGTGGTGGGCCCTGATGAAGTGGGCCACCACTGATGGGTGACGTGGGTACAACGTACAAGGTGGGCCCTACTTGAATAAAACTTGAACAAAATAAATATCTCAAGGTGGGGTCCATTTAAGTGGGCCACACAACCCTATTGCATAAAATAAAATAAAATAAAATAAAAGAAATAAAGATGGAGATAGACATGGAGAGTGGGACACGCTTGTGATGGAGGGACCCTGACATTATGGGCCCTCCCTTAAAAGAAAATCATACAATCAAAAGGGTCCCTCAACACATGGGACCACCAAGATCAAGAATCAACGGTGGAGATCCTCTCTCCACCAAAATGGACGGTCTAGATGACCTTTTGTAATGAAATAAACATCATGATGGGGTCCATGGAGAATGGCCCCATCATGGAATGATCATGATGATCCAAGTGGGCCATCGGCCTCATCTTAGGGTCCCAAGTGAGATCCACACCATTGATCAGTGGGCCTCATTGGCCCATCATAAAAACAAGAAAGAAACTACCCTATAGAGGCACCCACCGTCCGATCTTCTTGCTCCTAGGGGTTCCTTGACACCTTAGCTTCAATTTCAATGGATAAGATGAGGAATGGAGGGTTGAGATGGGAGATGGTGAGGTAGGAAAGTAGGCCACATTTGGAGCTTAAGAAACTTGGAGAAATTCCATACGTATAGAGCTTGGGATTTTGGTTGCTTGGAGATTTGAAATGAGAAAGAGAGAAAGAGAGAGAGTTGTAAAGGGGGAGAGAGAGAGTGATGGATGGATGTGGTGGTGATGGGTGTGTAAGAGCTTTTTGACTTTTGAGGCCTTTTGTGTAAGAAAAGGCATGGGCATGGAAGACTTTTGTAGCATTTGTGTAAGAAAGGTATGGGTTAGGAAGACTTTTGTGGTTGCTTGGGAAAAGGGGTGAAAGTGATGTGTACTTGACATGTGATGGATTGATGGATTGATTGATTGATGGGATTAATGTGATTGATGTGACACATCGTAGAGATTCTCTTGAGTTTCACAACGCGCAGCATTTTCCTCGCACCGAACGTTGGTCTACAACTATTGACCAGGGTATCGCCTCGGCGCGCGAGTTGCGGCATCGGAACCTCAACGACGGCGCGGTCGCTATGGTATTGGTCTTGGGTTGAGTCGATTCGGGTTGTCGGCATATGAATCAGGGTTACGCGTCGATATCGGTTAAGGGTCGAAGGTTGTCGGAATTTGACCGGTAAGACCGCGGAAGTCTACGAAAAGGTACGGGCCAAGATACGGGTCTTACATGGATCATCTCCTGGTACCAAAAAGGTTCTGGAACTTTTATCCAAGGACATCCTAAGTGCCCACAGTGCTAGAATCAAGTATTTCCGGTATCCGATACGGCCATCCACGATGTACCTGTGGAGCCACGGCCCTGATGTCGCTAGGGCGTGCAGTGATCAAATCACACATATGCGAGATGCATGAATCACGCCGTCAAATCATGCAGAAATCTAGCGCGTACTGCGTGATCATGTGGGGCACTCCGTCTCATAATGGGTCCCATAAGTGGTCTGCCCAATGGCATATGCTATGATCAGTCACTACTCAAACCAAGCATACATATGATGCGTATGGACATGAGTCATGAGATTATACTAAGCATGTTATAAGGTGATGGATAACAACGAGCATAAGCCTATCAATGGGCCTTAAGGGGAGTTACAATGCAGACATTTAACCAACATTGTACATACAATATGGACGTCAAACCAATATTGTTCCCTAGGCACGACCTGCCATAAATATCATTACATGAATCATGAGAGATCATATATTGCAATGGACCCTAAGGTCATCCCGTTGGGCCGCGACCCATGGGCCTTACATTCATCAAATGGGTTGCATTAATGGGCCTCACCAATGAGCCTTATGTACATTGCAATGGTCCATGACCCATGGGCCTTGAAATGCATCAAAGTGGGCCTCACAACTTGGGCCTTATATGTATCAAATGGGCTTAATCTATGGCCTTATCAAACGGGCCTAATTCCCATAGGCCTTATATATATATATATATATATATATATATATATATATATATATATATATATATATATATATATATATATATATATATATATATTAAATGGGCCGGATTCCATGGGCATTATATATGTCAAATGGGCCGAAACCCATGGACATTACATATGCGAAATGGGCTCAATCCCATAGGCCTTATAGGTGTCAAATAGGCCTAATCATTTGGGCCTTAGATATATACCAAGGTAGGCCTCAATGAATGGCCAAAGTTAAATCAATAAAGGGCCCTATACACATGCCATGGTGGACCCATTTGAACCATAGATCTGGCTCATTTTAAACTCAAGCCATAAAAATAAATTTACAAAAATAAATGGACGATTTAGATGCAACACATGCACCATGGTGGGGGTCCACATGAGCTGAGGATCTGGCTCATTTCTTAATTCTCAAAATGGATGGACGGTTAGGATACAACTCATGCACCATGGTGGGTCCCACCATCCACACCTGGATGGTGTGAATAAAACACATACACCACGGTGGGCTTCCACACCGTCAGCTGGACGGTGTGGGCAGAACACATGCAGCAAGGTGGGCTCCACCCTGCCAGCACACGCACTCCATCGACCGCCCCCACCAGGGATCGTGTCAAGACCCCAAGTGTTGAAAACGAGGTATCTCCACGTCATCCGCCTATCCAGCAGCTGGACTGGACAGTGGGTCCCACGTGGGGTCCACCATAATGTATATTTGCGATCCGACCCGTCCATAGGATCACACGGACATGAATGAGGGGAAAACAAAAATACCATCTTGATCTGAGACTTTTGTGGCCCATAAAAAGGGTTTCATCGGTAGACACTCAATCACATTGTTTCCTATGATGTGGGCCACCTGGGTCTTGGATTTGGCTGAAAATTGGAGAGGGCCCACTTCAATGAGTGGCCCACCTCATGAACGGGCTAGATGACAAATAAACATCAAGTGGGGCCCACGACTGGAGCCGTGGGTTAGCTGGCGTCCGCCTTGCTGTAAATTTTTTTAAAATTTTTTTTCTAAAACCCGTTTTTCTGGGATTTTTCACATGTACAGCCCACCCCAAGTAAATCCACTTCGTCTATTGGATTGCATGGCTCCATACAAACTAAACGAGTCTAATATACGGTGTTTTTTTTACTCAAGGTGGGCCCTAGTCAATTTTTAACGGTAAAGATGATGTTTGCTATGTTATGGCCCGCCTGAATATCAGATTGACACCATTTTTCGGCTCAACGCCTAAAATGAGTCGGGAAAAAGGATGGACGGCATGGATTAGAAACATACATCAAGGTGGGGCCTGTACAAATGGCCCTCTCCAAAACTTTAATCCTATGCATTTTTTTTTTCTTTTGGCCAGTACACTCACTAACGGTTCACACTTCACTTAGACGTCCAGCATCCAGAGACGCTCGACGATTTTGGATACCACATTAAGGTGGGCCCCACCTTCATATGGGTTATCTAGGTGGGCCACCATGTACATGGATGGTATGGATAAGGCATATATCAAGGTGGGGTCTATTGAAGCGGGCCGCACCTCTACATCATCACACACAAAAACAATGGAAGAAAGAGAGGGAGAGAGAGAGAGATAGAGTGGGACACGCGTGATGGAGGGACCCCGGCACTATAGGTCCTCCGTTTCAATCATCCAACCATACACCAATGGGTCCCGTTGCACATGGACCATTCAAATAAAAGATCGATGGTGGAGATCCTTTCTCCACCGAAATGGATGGTCTAGATGACCATTTATGTAAAGAAATTAAACATCATGATGGGGTCCATGGAGAATGGCTCCATCATGGATTGATCTTGAAATCAAAGTGGGCCATTGGCCACATTTAAGGTCCCAAAATGAGATCCACGCCATTGATCGGTGGGCCTCACTTGGCCCATCATAGAAACATAAAAATCTAGCTTATGAAAACACCCACCACTTGATCTTCTCGGTCCATCGGGATGCCGGTCTCCTAAAGCTTCACTTTGACGGTTCATAGAAACATAAAAATCTAGCTTATTCTTCAGTTATTGGTTCAATTGAACCGTTTTAAACCACACCACTGGTCTATTCTTCAAGCAATGATTTAACCTTGCTGTTTTGCTGGAGTCATTGGAGTATATGAGAGGAGTGACTGTCTCAGTTTATATGGGTTTGCTGGAGTGGGTTGAGTGGTGGTTTGGAAACCCATCCAGGCCCTTTTTATATAGGCTATGATGACTGGAGGATATGGTCTAGGGAAATAAATCTCATTGACCGTTTTTTAGCTGTTGGAGAAAACTATCCGTTTATGGCCATTTTTTGACTGTTATGCATGAGTCATAACCACTGCTGTATGCTGATTATTGTGAGACCGCAGTTAGCCATGCAGCAGTTATAGCATGGTTTCTGCACTAATGGCATAACAGTAACACTGTGCGACAAATGCCTCTACAGCCACACTGCCTCACATGCCCAGGCCCTCACATCGAGCCCGTGACCATAACCGAGCCCGAGAGCGTACAACAAGATCCATAGCCCATGGACTATGTGGGCACATAATAAGGTACTCCACACTTTTTATCACTTTTTATTTAAACCTCTAAATCTTCTCTTCCCTTTTCCATGTGGGACTATTCAAAAAACTCTATAAAATGCTTTCTACAAACATTTTTAAATATGTATTATATTATATTTTATAAAAACAATATTATACAACACGAACTAATTCAGTGACTCAGTTACTTTAATATTGATGTTGCTCACCAAGTGTTTGATGAAATGACTCAACAAAGTGTGGCCGGAGGCAAGAAAAGTATGTATATTAAACAATTACTTTTTTTTTTTTGATTTTTATGTTACTGGAAAAGTGTTTGATAAAATACCTGTAAAACTATCGTTGATATTTTACATACAATGATATTCTGAAGGTACAGTCTATAAGTTTGTGAAAATGTTGCACAGATGAACTTAACTTAAAGTTGACTTGATCTCAGCTGAAACTAGCCTAACTTGCTGATCGAAGTGAGCTGATCTGCCAATCAAGTTCAAGAACCGAGCTAAGCTGAATTCGAGCTAGGTCAGCTAGCGGCGGAGCTGAGTCGAGCTAGGTGTTTGACTCTATGTACGTCCCTGACGTTGAAAGCTCTACAGGTTTTCGCTTAAAAAAAAAAAATAATAATAAATTTAATCAATGGTTAAGATTGAAAGCTGTTCAGGTTGGTTAGCCCCCACACCGACCTTTACACGCGCCACCACTTGCAGACCTGGTGAGTGTGCGGACCATCTGATCCGTCCATATTTATTGTACACTTCCCATACATAGTGGGGTCCGCAACTTGGAAGTTTTTTATTGCATAAATGGAAGCCACGTGTGCGTGAGCGTGGCCCATCGTACTCTCCCACGCAGATTGCATGCAGCCCGCGGCTGGAGGAATATTCTTACACCCCTAAGTTATGTGGGGCCACCGTGATGTATGTGTTGTATCTACTCCGTTCATATGTCTTTCCATATCATTTTAATATAAAGAACCAAACGTGAGGCAGATCTAATTCTCAGGTGAAATACACCATAGGAAACATGGGAGAAAATGATGCCGACCGTTGTAACATTTTCGGAATGCGTATTTCACATCCAACCCGTTCGAAAGGTGAATCAAACTTATATGAAGGGAAAATATAAATTTTGGCTTCATCCAAAAATTTCGTGGCCCCCAAGAAGTTTTTAATGGTGAACGTTCAATCAGAAATTTTTTCTGTAGTGTGGTTTAGTTGAGCTTTGTAAAATTTTCATATTTGGTCACATGAACTAAAATGAGTTGGATAAACTTATTAACGGATTGGATATAACATATAGATCATAGTGGACCCCACAGATCTTAGGTATGCAAGGATGCAATCTGCGTCCTCGCAGGGGAAATCACTCAATTAGTGGCACCATGGTAATTTCGTAGGCATCGGTGGGTATTTGTGGGAGTCAGCTCAGCATCTGAACTTTAAATCCGTTCTATATAAACCCACTATAAAAGCTTCAGCGAACAGCAGCAGACAGAGAATTGCAGGAATCAATGGCTCTCTCTCAAGGAAAATGGATCAAGGTCTGTCCGCTCCTCTCTCTTTCAAAATTTACCAAATACATCCTTCTTTTTTTTTCTGAATTTTGTAAAACACCCTGCGAGATGTTTCTTTCTCGATTTTAATCCTACGTTAAAGAAGGACCGGGTTATTTTCGAGGGGGTTTCGGATCATACTCGGAAATCAGGAGGGTGTTCTTATAAATTTCGTATATTTAAGGGGTAGGGGCTTTAAGAAAATTCATAGGATTTTTCCTTCATTTTTTTTTTTTTTTTGAGATAGTTCCTCTACCACTGTTAGAGATGGGAACTAACTGCGTTTGGGGTCCACTGTAGTGTATTTATAACATCCAACCCGTCCAGAAACGTCTCCCTATCATGATAGTGTAAGGGTTCAAAAAACAGAGATTCCAATCATCAGATGGGCCACACAATAGAAAACAATGGAAACCATCCAAAACCTATAAATTCATCTGGTGGCCCATCTGATAATTGGATCGGGCTGATTTTTGTGGGTTTCGATTTTCATGGTGGGATGATACTTTTTGACGGATTGGATTTCATACACACAGTACGGTGGGCCCCAAATGAAGCTAGTTGCACGAAATCTCTAGCATTTTTTTTGAGTTCTATAATACTCTGTATAGCACTTGATACACTGGCGCTCAGAAACATGTATACATGGCATAAGTTAAATCAAGTTAAACAGATTCAGTTGTGGAATCCAGTGTGTTTTAAATTCACTCCTAATATCATATTGTTTGATTAATCCTAACATCTGATTCATGGCCACTTGATTTTGGAAACAAGACCGTAGGATTTTGTTCATTTTTAACCGTCCATTAAATGTCCAGCTTTCCTATAGCCAGATAATCAAATAGTGTAATTTTTGGTTCATGATACATCTAAGATGGGAACCATAATTAGAACAGTTCAATTTGAATGAATTATATGATAAGAATACAAGTTCTAAGTGCACGCGTATCATCAATCACACTCTGCCGGAGTGTCAAAGTTCTGTCTTTTTCTCTGTTACTGTAAGTTTATTTAAATATATTGCATTGCAATTAGGCTATAATAGGCCGGGCTCGGGCCTGAGAAATCAGAATTTTGAATAAGACGGGACAACCACCCGGCCCGAAACAGGTCTAAATCTGGGCTGAGACCTACCCCAGGCCCGGCCCTTTGACAGCCCTGATTGAAATAAAGAGATGAGAACGCAGGCAGGGGCACTGTAACTTGTAGTATAGTGCCATCTTTTCCCCCAACATGCCATTTTTGTAGCCAATCAGTGCCGTATAATGAGTAGACCCCACCATGATGATCACCCTTATAAAAAATCAGGTTGATCGGCTAAGTGAATGAGCCACACATATGTGTCACTTTGTTGTGTCATACTATCAGTTGTCCATTGATTACAAATATGTTGCCCACCTGATGGAAGGAAGGTCTGATTCTTATGATAGGTGATCTTCATGATGGGGCCTACCTTTTTCCATGGTACTGATGTCCTACATAAATGGCATGTTGGCGAAAAGATAGTGCGCTTTCTCAAGTTGGGTACTGTTCAGGGGTATACATCAAAGAACCTCAGCTAGAACTCGACTCAGCTTAGTCCTCAAGTCTGACTAGTCAGATCGGCTCAGTTTGGTAGTAGCTCAGGCTAAGATCAAGCCGAGTTCACCATGAGGCATTTTCACAAATACCTTGACTGCAACTTCAAAATCTTATTGTATGTAAAACAGAAATAATGGTTTCAATGGTATTTGATCAAACACATTCTACGCGATATAAAAATCAGGAAAAAAAGAGTATTTGTTTCATATACGTACCTTCTTTGCTATTGGCCACACTTCATTGAGTCATTTCACCGGACACTTGGTGAGCAACATCGATAGCAAAGTAGCCGAGTTACTGAACTAGTGCAATTCGAGTTCAATTAAAGGTGGATTCGATCCGAGTCAGTTGAGTAAAGCTGGGGCAGCTCGAACTCATTTTTGAGCTCAAAGAATCAGCTCGGCTTGACTCAAACTCAGCTTCGATCTGAGTCAAATCAAGCTTTTTCGAGTCGAGTCGACCGAGCTAGCTCGGTTCGTGTAGACCCCTTCTACTGTTGCTGTATGCGATCAATCCTGGCTGTAAATGAGATGTGTCATGTACGTAGGACATCAGAGCCGTGCAAAAAGTGGGTCACACCATAAATATTATCTGCATTGAAAATCAGGAGGATCCATTCATTAGGTGGGCCACACTTAAACGTTGAGTCACCCCATCGGTTATCTGGAAGGCGTGGCTTTTCGCTGGTGATCTTCATGGTGTTGGCCCACCTTCCCGGCTCAGATGCTTTACACACATCACATGTTGGCGGGAAATATGGGACTGTTTGTGGAAGTTTAACTTGATCATTGCCATGTTCAAATTAACGATTTAGATTAGTTTTGTTCAGCTCTTTCCAAACTGATTGGAAAATCTTGACCATTCCTTGCTGGGTTTTTCATGTTAGAACAGTCTCATGGGTAATGATTTGGATGGCTAGGATTGTCCATCAAAATCAAATGCAAGGAGGGAACATGCAATGGAAAAGGTCCAAAGCAATACAGGATGTTATAGATGATCTGGACCATGTGTTTTATAGGTTAGGATGATCTGGTCGGTGTGATTTTGCCACTGTATCTCTTGATGGACGGGGTGGATCAATTAAAGTCAACCCACCCGTGTGAGGGATAATTTTCCAAAATTATCAGAAATAACTCTTGTTAATGGACGGTTGAATTCACTGTACATCGCATGTAAAACATCCAAATTTCTTGGGCCCCATCATGTTATATATGTAAATCCACTCCGTCCATTAGGTGAAAACCCTTATTTGAAGCATACGTACAAAAGATTAGACTGATTAAAATCTCCAGCAGGCCATTCCGGTGGGAACAAAATACCTCGAAGTTCACTCGGTGTAGGCTGCTTAAGTATTGGATCAGATTGATTTCTGAATCCTAGCTTCATCCTAGTGAGTTGCCCCAGATTTACGGTTTAGATGAATGATACACACGTTGGTAGGCTCCACACAGGTTGCCATCCCACCCCATTCTTCCATGTAACGACTCACCTAAGTTGTGAATCTGGCTTTTTCTAACAGGGCATAGAATAATTATTATAAAAAAAAAACTGTGAATTTCACATATACAACATGGTGGCCAATCACAGGTGTTGCAGCGGAAGCTAGGAGGGGCCCACAGTGATGTATGTTTGAAATCCACTCCGTTCATTAGTTTTTCCAGCTCATGTTAGGACATGAAAAAAAAAAATTGAGGCCGATCCAAAACTCCGTTGAAATGGTCCCACGTGACACATGTTTGAGAGATACAGGCCGTTCATCAGATGGGGAGCAGTGGGAACATCCCTTTGGCCTGATAACCACACCGATCCAATCATCGGGTGGGCCACATTCGTATGAGAAAATGGATTATTAGAAGGAAATGATAAATTACTCACATCCAGCATACATTGGTGGCCCGCGTGATGAATGGCCTGGATGATTCATACTTACAGGATCCCAGAATTTGGAAGGTCTGGATCAATTAGATCTATTGTAGTATTTATTTTTATTTTTTCCAATTTTTCCCAGCCAATCATCTATATTTCTATTTTCTCTCTCTGAACAGCTTGACCAGAAAGGAAGTGGGCCAGGAGCAAGAAGCTCCCATGCCATAACAGTTGTGGGCAAAAAGGCCTACGTGTTTGGTGGCGAGCTCGTGCCACGTGTCCCAGTCGACAACAAGCTCCACGTGTTCGATCTTGAGGATCTTACGTGGTCGATCGCAGATGTGACCGGCGACGTCCCACCGCCACGTGTCGGCGTGACAATGGCTGCAGTTGGTAGGACCATCTACGTTTTCGGTGGTAGGGATACAGATCACACAGAGCTCAATGAGTTCTACTCTTTTGATACGTACACAAATAGGTGGGCCTTAATCACATCTGGGGAAGATGGGCCCACCAATCGGAGCTACCATTCTACGGCTGTGGATGACCGGCGGGTGTACGTGTTTGGTGGGTGTGGGGTCGCCGGCCGGCTGAATGACCTTTGGGCCTATGACGTCCATGATCATGAGTGGGTCAGATTCCCTAGCCCAGGTGAGAAATGTCGTGGTAGAGGTGGGCCAGGCCTGACGGTTTCTGGTGGGAAGATCTGGATCGTATATGGATTCGCCGGTGAGGAGATGGACGATGTACATTGCTTTGATCCAATCAAAGAAGAGTGGGCCCTTATTGAGACAACGGGGGAAAGGCCCACTCCTCGGAGTGTGTTTTCAACGGTTGGGATTGGGAAATACATATTTCTCTACGGTGGGGAAATCGACCCAAGTGATCAAGGGCATCTAGGGGCTGGGATGTTCTCAGCGGAATTTTTTGCACTGGACACTGAGACGTTGAAATTTGAAAGATGGGAGGATTTGGCTGATGTGGGCCACCACCCTGGGCCACGTGGATGGTGTGCTTACTCTGCAGCCCAGATCAACGGCAAAGATGGATTGCTGGTTTACGGTGGAAATTCGCCGACGAATGACAGGCTGGACGATATTTTCTTTTTCACACCCTATGTGTAACGTTTCGGTGTCGGCGGGAATCTCAGCGCGTATTTCATAATGGGACTTTGGAAATTTACATTTTGAAATGCTTTCTGAATTCCCGCCAAGCCTCTTTAAATGGAGAGAGGTAGGTGTTGAGAAAAAAAAAAAGATAAAAAAGAAAAGTGTGGTGTGTGTGCTACTTGAGTGAGTGTGATAATCTGTAGCCTTAAATTCCTTATTTTGAAGTGATTTTGTGTGGACAATGTAATGTTTTAGGTGCACGTGTAATTGAAAGGGCTACTTGGCCGTTGGATGGCTTTAGAAAAAGAGCAATGGTGATGGACGGTTTTGAAGCATGTAAAAGTTGAAAGTCTGGGAACTAGATGTTGTAGGACAGGTAAGATACTTGGATGTGAAAGGTAGGCGGTTGGAAATTGGCCGGGTTTGGGGTGGGCCAAGGATAGGTGGGGCCTGGGCCATTTGGATTTTGAACGGAAATTTTCAGGCTGCGTTGAGTGTTTGGTTTTTCAAATGAGACCCAAACAAAATCCGTGACTACTATGGATGGGTCTTGAGAGTAGAGTTTTACATTAACTGAGTTAGCTCGGTTATCTCCCTTAACTCAGAAAAGCTCGGCTTGAAACGGACCTTGAGCCGAGTTGTATTGATTTTTTTAGCCGAGTTGAATAGAATTTTTTAGCTGGAGATAATTTCGAGCCAAGTTCAAGCTATACCAAGCACGACTCAACTCAACTTGGAACTTAACTTGGTTCAGCTAAGATCAGGTTAACTTTATATATATATATATATATATATATATATATATATATATATATATATATATATATATATATATATATATATATGGAATGCTCACCTGCAATTCACGGACTACCTACAAACTTTTATGAGAACTTATTGTATTTGATGAGTCTTAAAAATTCGAATGGTTCATGTAAAGTAGAACCTCGTAAAACCTTATAGTATCAATTTTACTTTGAATTAAAACTTCGGTTGGCTATAAAAATGCAAACAGTTTCTTTCCTTGATTTGAATTTCTTTTTGTTATGACTCATCAGAATCTTAGATCAAGGTGAAAATTTACCTCTAAGTTTTATGAAATTCCACATCTTATGGACCGTTTGGATTCAACACCCATGATACATGTGCAAAGGTAGGCACGTGCATAGGTGAGCATCTCTCTCTCTCTTCATATATATATATATATATATATATATATATATATATATATATATATATATATATATATAATAAAAATCTTAAAACCTAAACTCGAATTAAGCTTATATGCTCGATCTTAAACTTGGCTTGAAAGATTGGGCTCAAGCTCGGTTCAAACTCAACTAGAATTGCTGATCAAGCTGAGCCGAGCAGGCCAGCCAGGCTCAAAGAGCAGGGGTAGCCTGCTGTCTGAGTGAGTCAGGCCAAGCTCGACTGGATTGGGCTCATGTAAAGTTACACTTGAGAGGGGTTCAGGTTCAGCCCAACCTCAATAGCCGGGGGCTGTTATTGAAAATCGATACAAGCCCAGATCGAGAGGCCCAAACGATGAAAGGTTAGGATGATCCTGTCACTAGTTGGCCGGGCAGCATGTCCCGGCTTATAAGGCCAGGGCTTGGTCCCCAAAAAGGATGGTAATGGACAGGGTGGCCCAGTCCTTGCAGCAAGGGCTTCGGCCCCTAAACCTGGCCTGAGGGCCGTAATCTAGACCGGTGCAATACTGGGCCACGGCCATTGATCAAGGGTCCAGCCCAAGCGGGTCCAATCGTCCAGTGGCCAAATGGGTCACATGAACGGTTTGGTTGTTTTAAGGCATTTTTAAATGGAAAAGGTTCTATGAGGTCGAGCACTATGGGCAACACGGTAATGAGTGTCAGACATCCACACCATCAGTTAGATGCACCATTTCATGATGGGCCATAAATGTACAAATCAAGCCAATCCATGACTTAGATGGGCCACACTATAGGCAACTGCTGAGAGTGGATATCCACCCATTGAAGTTTTCCTAATTGTTTATAGGCCCACTGAGATGTGGTTCATACATCCAACCCATCAGTTGTGTGTGTCCCACAGGGATGAATGGTCACACCAAATTTCAGGCCATTTGAAAACATAGGTGGGCCCACTAAGTTTACATGGTTTCAAATTATGTGGCCCACCTGAGTGATTTTTGGGACATCCCATGAGCTAGAGGGGACCACTGAATGAATGGTGTGAATGTCCAACACACCGGTGAATGGTAAGCTTCCGTGAGATCGACCTCATAGTATCCTTTTCCTTTTAATTGTCGGGTCACATCTTCTAATCAAAACCATTTATACAGTGCGACTGGAGTGTACCATAAATTAACGACATCCAAACCGTACATCAGATTCTTTGACTTAATTTAATCGTAGAAACCAAAAATCATCCACGTGGAAAAGTCAGGTGGGACACAGCACATGAAACATGTTGAGAGTGGACAATCAGACCCTCGATTTACATGGAGTCTCTCCATGTTGTTTATAAGGAATCCAGGCCGTCCAGACCCTTCATCTGACCAATCATGGGTAGGAGACTGAAGGGATTGTTTAAGAGCTGAAGGAATCAGAAAGACCTTGAAATTTGAAAATACTTTTTTTCTTGACCTCTTCTTTAGAGGAAAACTTTGTTAGGCCCACAAGTTTCTGATCAGACTAATATTTATTTTTTCCCTTTTATCACAATAGTAATAACCCTATGAACGGTTTGGATGGCATATAAACATCATGGTGTGCTTAAGAAAGGATCCAATGGTGCCTATTTCCATCCTCACTGTTTCTATCAGTGGCCTGAGTTTTGATCTGCCCAACTTTAGGTTACTGTCCTATTTCAAGATTTCCAAACTGATGGATGGAGCAGATATGGAGTGGATAGATCACGGACATCGTGGTGGGCCCCACGTAGCTTCTGCCCACAGGCAGTTCCTGTTGGCTGGACGCTCTCAACAGTTCACATTAAGCTGAGAAAATTTTCAAACATCGAACGGCTGGAACAGGAGCCTTTCTGGACATGGTCCATCCACGTAGGGGTCCCATCATAAGTACGGCCTGGATCAATTAAAAATGGGTCCCACCTGTACAAGCAGTACTGGAAGTACTCGTCGATGTTCTCCAGACGAGAGAATCATGTGATACTCTGGTAGGAGCACATACGCTTGCAGTATCAATTGTTCAAGTGACATCACATAAATCTAAACCGTTCAAATTCAGGGACCCACTGCTAATGGGCAAACCCAACATAGATTTGTTAATTTCTGACCGTCTAATTGAGTTTCTGTTTTTTACCTGGCAACGGGAAGCGGATTGCGTCCAAACCCAGGTCGGACAATAATCCGTACGACCATAGCTCCTGTGGGTCCCACCATGATGTATCTGTTTATCCACTCCTTCCATCCATTTTATCAGATTATTTTAAAGTATAATCCAAAAATTGAAGCATATCCAAAGCTCAATAGTGAGCTTGGGTTGCATTAAATCACAAAGCATTAAATGCAAGAGTCATCTCTGGTGTGGTCCTCTTGAACGTTGGATCTAATTAATTTTTTAGTTTCGATTGATAAAATGATCTGATAAAATGGATGGACGTTGTGGATAAATAGATATATCATGGTGGGTCCCACAGGAACTCTGTTTAGACGGCTTAATGTCCGACTGGGAAGGTGAGTTTTGAGTAGTTGAGACAAGAAGCTGGATAAAAGTGGCGTCTACAGTGATAATTTTCTCCCGCTACCGGCAATTTTCTACCTCCACATGCACCACATGTACGATTCTGATACCAGAAAATCTGAAACGTGTATCACGTGGGACCCACCGTGTGGATAGTGTGATAAAATTATTTCGATCAACTATCGGTGGTCCATACACGAACCAATGCAATTTTTTTTCTGGACCGTCCATCGTTTTCTTTAATGTCTATCCTACCTAAGTTGACCGGCATGAATCTTCATTCACTACATCTCTACACGAGGGGCCCACCTGATACATGGATGGGATTTCAGTATCAGGCTGACACGTGTCTTCTGTAGAAGTGCTTGTGTACTATCCGTAGCTTTGGTCATACGTACTTTTTCCATTTTAACCGTCTAGTTTTAAAATGATTTCTAGGTTATGGTCATTGACAAGTCCATGATGGGCTCCTATTTTGACGGTTTGGATTAAGTACACGTGGCACTAAAATAACATCTCGCGTTCTTTGTAGGCTACACCGCCCCACTCTAGTCTACGCCTAGGGGACTACGATTCGCACTGAACGGCGCGAGGAAAGCCGACGCTACCAATTTCTTACGGCGTCACATTGACCGAGTTGTTTTCAAAAATCATTAAAGAGATTCGCGCGAGGGTAGACGGAAGAAGTAAGTCGCGTCACACGTGCCAACATGTAATACGTGAGAAAGATCTGGATGTGTAACAGGTGGGCCACTGAGTTAACATACCCTCTCTCATAATTTAAGCTGTTTCACTCATCAGAATAGCAACATTTAGACTGACTATAGGTCATGAATTTTCTAACCGTCCATTTCTCTCATAGGTATGTACCGCAATCAATCAGACGATTGTCCTGGTTTAAGAAAAACTGAATTTTCAAAGCAAGACCAACAAAATGATTGGCTTGGATCTTGTACACGTGTTCCATGAAGTAACATATGGCGCGATTCACCACTTCCATACCTCCACTAGGAAGCCTTGATCAGAACGGTGGGCCAAGTCACAAAACCGTTAGATCTTCGTTATTTGCACCCTCATTTCTTTCCACTTGAGATCTTGTTGCGATCGAGGATTTGTCGTGTTTTAGTTACGGCCGTTAAATCAACGGACACGATCTTCGAATCTTATAATTAGGGATTGGGGTAAGTTGGTCATTTGGAACCAGTCAAAGTTTGAAAATTGAAAAACGCCTGCGTGACTAAGGGGTTGTCTATGACTATTTGCTGACGTGAATGGGCCCCATGTGGAGGAGATCTAACCCGTTCATTAGTTGGGCCACCCTGTCTGACTGTAGGATCCAAATTTCAGGATAGGTGGGCTACACCATGGTGAACAATTAATTAAAACCATCCAAATTACATGTGGAACCCACTGGGGTGTTTATATGCCATCCAATCTGCTCATGTGGATCATTAGGATGAATGGATTCCCTCCAACCAATAAGTTTTCAACGGTAGGCGTTCAATTCCCACTGTTTCTTGTGGTGTGGTCCATTTGAACTTTGGATATGCTTCAATTCTAGGTTCAAGCTCTAAAACAAGCTGGAAAAATGGATGGACGGCATGGATAAGACATATACATAACAGTGGACCCTAAGGTACTGAGTGACTCACCAGGCAATATCCAATTAGCTTGCTTGTCCACGCATGTGAGCTTTGTAAAAAGCTCCATTTAGATGGGCCACTCAGATCAGGCCAAGGTCAACCTCAGCCCGATGGTCTATTTAAATGGGCTATGTTTACAGTTCTGAGTTGATGAACGAGCTGTTATTCATTTGTGGCCTTTGATTTGATCAAGGTCCACAAGAAGCTTGTTTTTAAGAATGCCGCTAGAGACTCATCTACTGGCCTTGGGTCAGGGCTGGGACCGTCTGAACAATTTTCAAGTTGGGCTTGGGCTCAAGTCATTTTGCCCAACTCAAATTTGTAGTATGTGCCATTCCAATTCTCCATCAGGCAATCAATTCATCTTGTGGGGCCCACCATACATCCACTTGGTCCATCAGTTTCTGTCTCTTTAGTTTAGGCTTGTGGGCTGAATATCAAGTAATCGATAATTCAGGTGGGCCACAACAAAGGAAACAATGAGGATGGAGACACGCACCATCCAAACTCTCTGAATGTTGTATGGGGCCTACCGTAGTCTTTATGCCACATGAACGGTTCATCGGATGCATCTCACCAGGATGAAGGGACAATAAGACAATCAGCCTGATAGAAAACTCAGGTGGGCCACACCATATGAATTTGATGGTTCTTGCAGTGATTTTGTATTGTTTCCTCAGTGTGGCCCACCTGAGATTTGGATCAGGCTGATTTCTAACGTGAACATGAAGGGACCACCGAATGGACAGAGCAGATGTTACCAACACAATATGGTGGCCCCACAGATCGCAGGTGCTGTTTCGGCTGGCTGCAACACCATCTTGCAGTGGATTCCATTCCATAACGTCCAATGAACCATTCATATGCTCCGTTGGCTCCTTTTCCAGACACCTGGGACCGTCCAAACATCCACTCTATCAGGTACCCACCATGTAAAAATCACACTGGTTGGGTGGTCCACCTTGATTGTTGGTCACCCTTTTTACAACCATCCATTTTACAAACCACGGATCCAACTGTAAGCATCACCTCACCAAAATACTTTAGAACCATAAGCAATCCAAGTCAGGTCCCACTGAACAGATGCTTCAAGTTGATGATCGAACCTATTTTCTATGGTTGATCTCAACCGTCAGCTCTTTTGCATGCTAATAGCCTTTACACGCAGGTGCATAAGGGCGGTAGAAAAAGCTTTTTTTTTTTTTTCTACAGACGTTCTGGAGGACCCCACCATGATTCAACGGTCGGATCTGATGCGTGTTTGGACGGTCACACGTGGCCAAAACAACCAGCTGTATTGCAAGCTCATGTCCCACTTGTTGCATAGATCCTTTTCCCATTATGATAGCGAAGATCATTATCGAGTGGCTGACACCTCAACGGGCTCCTAACGTGTGCATATATCATCTTAAAATAATAAGAAATACAGGTGTAAGCGTGTCCAATTCAGTTTCATATGGAAGGTGGGCCCCACTACTGATGGGCTGTATCACCGAAAATAGGTGGATTGGACAGTCCTAGTCTCCAGCTAATGGACCTTTCTTGTTGAATTTGGACTCATTGGATTCACTACATCAACCGTCCATTAGATGACCATAAATCAGACGGCTGAGAGCATGGGATGATCCATTTAGTGTGATATTCAAAGGGTTACCTATGTACAGTGGGCCTCGTGATTTGGACGGTTCGGATTGAAGTACCACGTGTGCATTGGCTATGTTCAAGCATCATGGGGTGGTTCTATGTAAGACAGCCAGTACCGTCCGTTTTAGTCAAAACTCGCCGACAATGAGAAGGTGGGAGAAGTGAGGGAATCAAAGAAGGAATAGTCACATACAGCTCCTGCATATGAACTTTTCCACATACAACCCTTTGTCTTCCTCCCACATGTCAAATATTCTGTAGATCCGTTCCATGAAAAGGGTGGGCCAAGAAATGAAGATGACTTGATTTAAAAATCAGACCGATTCACTAATCAGCAGGAAAAATCAATAGACATCCATGATTCAATATACTGAAATGGCCCACCCAACAAGTGGGTTAATCTGATTTTCTTTCTCAGTGATCTTCATGTCCTTGCCCATATTTTTCACGGACCAGATTTTCTACTCGTGTCATACGTTTGCGGAAAGGGAGGGCTGTATGTGAAAGTACTAATGAGGGAGTTGTATGTGATCATTTCTAAAAACAAAAGAAAAAGGGGGTCGCTATCCATGAATGGGTGTATATTTTACACTTTCGCATGTAATTCCTTTTCAAAGATCGGAAAAGGACAAAAACATACTATTGACATCATATACGGTCGTAAATGAACATGAATAATGATCCGGTTCGAAAAGATGGGGCCTCATCTTTGATGCTTGATGGACCATCAGATATTTGTGGGGCCCACATTGGTTGAGGTGGGCCCTCTATCATAAATATTAGATGGCTAAGATCATTCGATCCAAGTAATAAGGGGACTATTTCAGCGATCCAATGCTCTCAGATGCACCATAAGTCATAGTGTTCGTAGTTGCATTGGGACATTCGGAAAGATCAAATGACTGATCTGGTCTGTCCATTAGGTGGAGTAAACATTTCATGGGTTACTACTTTAATATCACACTAATCAGATGATTAATCAATCCGTTACAGGGCCATCGTCTTATAGCCATCCATTTTCCAAGCCTGGAATTTGATGGGTAAGATGGCCTGTTAAAAATTATTTTTTTACAACCATAAGCCATCCATGATGGACCTCACAAATAAATATATCAAACTCATGATTGCACCTATTCTTAGATAAATAATCCTGACCATCCATTTCATCAGTGATTGCTTGGACAGTCCGGATCACTCTCACTCGAATTACAGTAGTCACTTGATGATTTCTCTTGAGGAGTGATCTCACACAATGTAGAGGTGTGGCCCACCTGATGAGTCGATCTGACGGCCCACCTTTCGCGTGGCTGGAAAAGAGGTGTAGCATGGTAAGCTGAGCATGCAATGGGTGTACGTGACCATTTCCTCTTCAATTAAACCCTAATCATTGTAGAATCTGTATAACCACTAGGTCGTCTCAAGTACATCCCGTTGGACTGAAAGCTAAGGTCTATCCAAAGATAGCTTCCAACTTCTTAAGTGAACGAGAAATCCAACCTTTCCAATGAAATAGTAGGACTATTTTCTCATTAGATGGGCCACACCATAGAAAAGAATTTCTTACAACTGATAAGTAGAAAAATACAAATGTGGCCCATTCAATAAATGGGTGTGGATGATTTTTCTATGGCCTAATCTAGTGGTGGGACCAACATTTTGGACGGGTTGGATTTAATAAGAATATAAAATGTTGTAAGTTATTGCTGGATGATCCCTAACTTATGGTTCAACGGGTTGGACTTGAGACCTTCTGTACCGACGCATCTAACGGTTGTATAAAAAATGCAGCTTACGAGACACACAATCGTCGCGACATTAATGTCACGATCGATGATGCGATGGTGGATACAGACATCCTTGGGTGGACCCCACATGTACCGAATATGTAGTGGGGTCCACCCATAATCATATGCTGTATGCTTTAAGGTGATCAGGTGGTGGTGAAAAATGAAGAGGGAATATTGTATACTTTCACACACGTGTAGAGCAGTACCATCCATATGCAGCACACGTGCAAGTTCGGAAGGGTGAGATGAATAGAGGGTTGGAAATAATGCTCAGTACGATGAAATCTGAACAGGAAGTTTGAAAACCTGGTTATAATGCTCAGTACGATGAAATCTGAAAATTAAGTATTGAAATTAAAATAATTTATTTATTAACAAACTATTTTGAATTTATTAATTTATCGCATTTGCACGTCTACCTTACAAACAATCGTGACTGAATTCCTACCAATACTGTTAAAAACTTCATGGATTCCACCATCAGGCTTATTTGCCATCGCTAGTTGATAAGGTCCTAAAGACCTAAGCCAGGAGGCCACACAAATGTCATCTTATCTATTATCCAAATTTGTGGTGGTTTACCAGAAGTTTTAATGGTCAATTACTATTGTTTTTTGTACTATGATTCATTTAAGATTTAAATCTACTTCATTTTCTAAGTTGCATACATCACGGCGCACCGGATAGTTAGGGGTCAAACTTTTAGTATGGATGGATGACATGAATGTAGTCGCATACGTCACAGCACACCCAATAGCTAGGGGTCTCACCCACCTTAATGGATTGAAGGATGCATATTGCTTGAGTTGGTGTGTGAAAAAAAGAAAAAGAACAGAAAAAAAGCACGTGGCTGTTAGATGGTGCTATGTGGTTCTACCATTATGCATGCGTTTTATTCATGTTGTATATCTATTTTTCTGAATCATTTCAAGGAATGATTTCTAAAATGAGGAAGATTCAAATCTTATATGGACTATATTGCAGGAAATAATGGTGATTGAATGCCCACCATTAAAAGCTTCTTGAAGACCACAAAAGTTTTGGATGAAGCTGATATTTGTGTTTTCCTTGTCTAGGCCCATGTGACCTAATCAATAGTATGGTAAATAAATATTACAGTGGGCCGTATGAAGTCTTGAATAGTGGGCATTTAATTGCCACTATTTTGTTTTGTTCTAGTGTTGTCCACATGAGATTTGTATATATTTCATTTTTGGACTTATACCATAAAATGATATGGAAAAATAGATGAACGGTGTGTATAAAACGAATACATCGTGATATCGTTGTTGTAGCCACGAAACTAGAATAGGCAATCTTAGTGGGATTGTCCATCCACCAATTATGCGCCACAAATTTCAGAAGGAGATTGCATAGCTAGGTATGAGGATTAGCTACTGAATAGACAGTAGGAGTCTCGCCTTAAGATGATCTCTCCAAATGGATGGACCATGTGAATACAATACATACATCATGGTGGGGCCTATAGAACGTGGTCACGTCACTCTAATAGCAATAGTGTACTAATGGTGTAACATCCTAGATTTTTACCGTTTTGGATTCCTAAAAATTCTTGAATTTATTTTTTATTTTATTTTTATAAATTAACTTATAATATCACTTAAATGATCATTAGCACTTAATATTAGTATATACAGGGGTGGTACCAGTAAAGAACCACACAAGTCCGATTAATCAACCGTAGAAAACCACCGAATCCACCCCATCACTTAAACATCAGGTGTAGCCCCATGATTTACTCACATAGGAACCAAATCTAACCTACCCATTGCTAACTAATCAAGACGAGCATAACTAAATTAAAAATCTAACCGAAGCCGAGTCAGATAAGGCCCGGATCTTAACTAATAAACCAAATCAACCCTTGTAACGTCTCGTCCAACCAGCACAGTGTCCTGGATTGTCCACGTAGGATTTACCGCAGGACCATTAGTTTAAATTGCTCGTAGTGGGGTATCACAAGTTAATTAACCCATGATTAGCCCATTAGAGTAGACTAGACAGGTCATGATAGGTACTGGTGTGGGCCTCTAAGCCAGATTGCAGTTTGCACCTGACGACAACCCATGCGGGTCCTATAACGGCATGAGAAGCTCAGAAAATTATAAAACTTTAGAAAACCATAAATCTCACTGGGCTTGTGGTCCATTGTGGACCACGGACTCATTGGGCGCCCAGAAATTATTTGTCCGAGCCGTTCCATCAGCACTTAACAACCCACCCAAGGCCATAGTTGAAATTTGGCATGGGATAATGGAACTAAGACACTGGGCGTTCCAGCCGTCGGATTTCTTCAAAATTCATGGTGAAGGTCTAATATGGTGTCCTTCATCCGTCCACAGAATCTGAAACCCGATCATGACACGGTAACCATTGATCGCAAATCGGACCCGTACAATCAAACCAAATATCCGATTATCCCCAATAATTTACATGGCCTTTCATCGGGCCATAGTCCACCAATCTTATAAGTTCATAGCCAGGCGACCACCAGAACCTCTCCAATCACCGGAATAAACCCCATAGGGCCACTTAAGGATCAAGACCATATGGTCAAACTCCATATCCAATCGTTCTCAAATTTTGCATGGCCCTTCATCGGGCCATGAAGCGCCTATCCTGCGGTATATATTGATATATACACCCCATAGTAGGCCCTAGATCTTAAAAAGACCCTCTCATAGGTCTAGTATAGTAAAAACTTAGGCCTTAGGGCCATTTACATAAATTTTGACATTATAAAAAAGGCCTTCTTTTGGACACCCCTCTCCGCATACGATTTTTGCCCTAGGAAAAGAAAGAAAGAAAAAGAGAGAGAAAGAGAAAGAGAAAGAGAGGAAGAAAGAGTGAAAGAGAGAGTGAAGGAGAGCTAAGGTGGACCTTAGATCGAGATGGGGCCTAAGGGAATCAACCCTTTCAACTCCCCATCCTTTCTCCAAAGAAAACCCTCTTCCATAACCTCAACAATCGGTCATGGGTCGTCTAGGTAAGATCTTTCACCCATTCTTCTTGAAAATCCATGTATTAAGAAGAGATTGGCTTGGAATTCTAACATCCAAGAGCTTATTCTAGGAATTTCGACCGATCGACCGCAAGCCCTCAATCCTAGGTCATTTTTTAAATCTCCAACGATCCATAGGTGAGGATTATTATTCTTAGGTAGCCTAGCATCAATTCTAGTATGAGATTAATGATTGTGATTGCTTGAATGCTATGTTTGGAGGATCTAGATAAGACCTTAGAAATTGAATGTTGTTGGAATTGTATGGATTTGCATGTTTAAGTTCTCATTTGATGTTGATAATGCCTCTCACGTAGTTTGATATTTGGATGATAACATGCTCATGTTTGGTTGATTCTCATATATGTGTTGCTTCCTAAAATGCATGATTCATCGTTCATGTGTATTTGATCCCTTGAGGTGTAGAAAATGCTTAGTTTCCTCCCTAATCCACATAATTTATGCACAATTTGATTATGATGTTGTAGTTGCTTGTTAGGAATATTTGAATCATATGTTGAGATTGTGTGAACATGATACTGTTTGCTAGTTTAGATCCTTGATATTGACATGATATAAAATTATTCTCAAACCCTTGGATTGGTTAGGAAACATGAGGAGAGGCGGTAGTTCCATGAGTAGAGCTATCCTGAAGCTAAACCCATGGATTTGGGGGGGGGGGGGGGGGGTGCATGTAGGCGGCAATAGTTCAACTACATGGGCCTCTCGTGCTCGATGTCGTCCATCACGTGCTTGCCTGACTCGTGTGGTTTATCCTACTCACTGACTAACCCTGCCTTGTTAACCATGTTTGCTCATATTTGTATGGAACCTGAATCACCCTATAACCATTGTAGCCCATCAATAACCCACTTGTAAACTAATTCACAGCCTCGTGAGCTGGGTAAGGTGGAATGAGACACTGTGTCTGAGCTGTCGGCCTAGGCTGGGGTGCCGCGCCTCCTCGTAGTGACCACGAGTGATCTCTTTCTCTTGGCACTCCTCTTGTGTTTGAAGTCTGGGATGAGGAACCCGAAGGGATCACGGACCGCAAGGTCTTGGCCTCACGCATTGGGGGGTCTTGACCTTGCAACCAGCTTAGGGCATTGATACGTGGGGTGTATCAGATTATTAAACTGACTGGATGAATGGACTTAATTAATAACTCGGCTTACACGATCGCATTGCATCGCATTAGTTAGGGTGGCGACTCGAAAGTCGAGGTTGCTCTGAGGGAGTGCTGACATACGCGATCGTTAGATGGAGTCGCTCGAAAGAGCGTTGTGGCGAGGGCATGCATCATATCATTCCGCATGCATGCAATTTAATAAGAATTGTTAGGTGTTGATGATTGACTGCATTTCATTAAATTTATATTATAATTGATGCCTGTTAAAACTTAAGATTAATAGCACCCACTGAGTTGATCACTCACTCCCAATCTAGGACGGTGTTTTAAAACACCAACCAGACCCTCTCATAGATGCAGGTGATGCAGAGCAGAGGGTGCATGGTGATGTTACTCTCAACGAGGAGGAGCTGTTATACTTTCAGATGATGGATGATTCTCCGCCAGCTTGATAGGCGGGATTGGATCGCTGAGCAGTGGGCTTAGATCTAATCTTTTGGACATCTTAATTTTTGTGATTCTGTCGGGTGTCGCTGTGTGCGACTCTTCTTTTCTTTTATATATATATATATATATATATATATATATATATATATATATATATATATATATATATATATATTGAGTTGCTTTCATTTCAGTGGATTATGTGGTTATGTGTTATGTTCCAAGAAATTTCAAGTTGCGCAATTAAACATGATTAATCATAAAGCCATAAAATTGATGAAAGTAACACTCGAGGACTCAGGGCGTTACAAGTGGTGTGTTGACATACCTTTGGATCTACCTTATTTTTTTGGCCCATGTCCTAAAAATATCTCGTAAATTGAATAGACATTAGGATAAAATACATATATCATGATGGGGCCTATAGATCTTGGTAACCTCGTTACACTTGGTAGGTTGGTGGTTTACAATACACCAAGCAATATTTCCGTCAGTAATGATTACTACATCATTGGATCCTAGCCATACGAACCATCGCCTACTATGACGTATAAAAGACTATTTATCTATTTTTTTCATACTATTTTAAGACATAAGATATAGTGTGAGGTATATATAAGGCTCAAGTAAGCAACACCACGGAAACAAATGGGAAATGAGTGCCTATCATTGAAATCTTTTTGCTGCTACAAAAAGCTCTAATCTAGCCTATATATATTTATTTTTTCCCTTCATCCAAATTTGTGTGACCTTGTAAAAATGTTAGATGGCCGACAAATCTCATAGTGGCCCTAAGAAGGTTTCAACCATGATTGTTCAATTTTCATTGTTTTGTATGATGTGGTCTACTTAAACTTTGGAAGTGCCTTACTTGCCGAGCTCATGCTCTACAATGATTTGGGTGTGCTTTATATAGGTGGATCTAACACATATGTTATGATAGGGTTAGAGAAGTTTCACATTAAAGTTGAGTTATGTGCTAGGTAATTTATTCTTTAAAGAGGGAATTTTTATAATAACGTGCACACGACAATTTTAATAAAATCTACAAAACGCATTATGTATTAATTATTAAGTTAGAATTTCTACGTTGGAAAAATTCGACAAAAATTAGGAATATTTTATATGATTGGCATTAACAAACATTATTTAACATTAGTCACTTTTCGAATTTCGTATTAAGTGAAAATAAATAAATTTAGTAATAACAAACCGGCATTAGATTTTTTACCTGAAAAATAGACAAATCTAGCCATTCATGTGTTTTGATATGATGTGGTCCACCTGGGGTGTTAAATGACCTGACAACCGTTTCTTTCATGCCAATGTGTCATACCTGTGGGATATGAAACGTGCAAGAATCAGGCCAATCCACTCATCAGTTGGCACGCACCTCAGGATCAATGGACAGCCGATTATTTGAATCTGTACAGGTGTACCCCACCAACGGTTGGATCGTCCTGATTGAAATGTGAATAATCTTAACGGCGGGTCCCTCTTTTTGTACGGATGGGATTTTCTACACATGTGACAGGTGGGCCGGAAAGAGCTGTATGTGAAAGTTCAAATCCAGGGCCTGCATACGAATTTTTTATTTTTTTTCAATATATACAGCAAATCGAGACTGCCGAAATCGTAGGCCTGATTCAGACGGAGGATAGTCCATAACTACACTGATAGGAAAATACCAACCATCCGATATCTTCTCCTGTATTCGGGCAATTCACCATTTTATTTCGACCGTCCACTTGTTGGTGGCCACATATTTAATGGTGAGGATCATCCAAAACTCACCACCATATAAGAAATGATAGGAAAAGTAAGAAGCTGGTCTTCCTCTCGTGAGTCGAGTTGGTAGAGACGTATCATCACCAGGGGAATGACAGTGCGTACAGCAGAAACGTGGATCAATTCATACCGTCGAAATCACGTGGACCCGATTAGCTTTGTGGCCATTCAATAGACACCAAAAGGAAAATTAGTCAAAATCAGCTGATCAAAATGATTTTCCAAATATGAAAGTTGGGTCCATGCTTTGAACGGCCTGGATTGAGGTGCATGTATTCTACGGTTAGTGAGCAACTCGTACTCTGAGGGTAGACAACTGGCTACCAAAATCCTAACCGTCCATTTCCCTGTACGTGTACGACCAACCTGCTGACTAGACAGGCCTAATTTTTGGGGTAGGGAACAATCACCACGGTGGCCATCGTATGAACGGCTCCGATCATTTTACTTTCGCTTGTTTGAAGAATAATAGCGTCCTTCTTATCAGCAAGCGCGTTGTTCTCTGACACGCAGGATTAACACGTGGGACTTTTTTTGTGATCTAAACCGTTGATATGGTGGGCCCACTTTCCTTAAAGATACCCTTTAACTCTTATACAGTGAAATTTCCTAAATCTGTGGAAGTAGACCATGGGTTCATCTGTTTTCCCAACCGTCTATAATCGTAGGCCGAAACATCAACTTTTTAGATAGAAATTTCAGATGAATCCCCACCCTGTTTGGTCAATCTGATCAACGGTTTAGATCATTAATCCACGATTCCCACACGTGCAAAGCCCTAGTCGTGAACACACCCAACCTTTACTAGTGAGGAGGACAGCACGTGCGGAGTGGTAGAACTCGCGGCGGCCAGAAATCACAGGCTCACAGCCGTCGAATGCGCTGTTGCTCCCAACCACTCGCCCCAGCCAAAGAGCATTTGTCGGTGGAGGCATCTCCTGACGTAAGAGAAAGGCCCGATCTTCGTACACGTGGCGGCATCCAATAAGATCTTCTCGACCAGCCTGGCGCTCTTTTGGAATACATGGCCAGGAGCTGGACAAGAGGCCCCACGTCCTAACCATGGTTGCCTAACCCAGGTGAGGCTACAAACGAAAAACATCCACAGAGTTCATCAAAACTACGGAAATACCCCTCCTGCTGCGATTGACCGTTAGGCATATGGTAACGTGTCAGTCCAGTCTCGTTTTCCGTTTCGGGGTCCCTGCTAGCGTGCGCCACGGTCTCAACGCCTTCACCTTCAGACGGCGAGTTCAACGGCTCAGATAGGCCGCGTTTAGCGCATTAGGGGACCCGTGCACGTTAGATATACCCTCAGTAAAGAAAGGGGTGCATTGCTTTAATGCCTTGTTTTCTGATAAAGATGCGCAAATCACGTGATAGCGAAGGCTTTATTTAAAGAGAAAAACTATGATACTCTGGCAGTGTGTGTTAGATGATACTCAGGCACTTAAGGCTTACTTATAAATTGCATAAATGGCGTATAAAATATTCCAATTTAAACATCCAAATTATGGTCCAAGTTTAGATGTGCCATTAACCAAAATTATGTATATTTGATTATTGCCGGACATTAATTGGACGGTTAAAAATGAAATATCCAATGGTTAGTGTGGTTAGAATTTTTCAAACAACCTGAGTTTTCGGGTTCGACTATTGACAGCAGTTTACACAATTTAGTTGGTTTAATTTGATCTATTATATGGCACGTGTACAAGTTCAGAGTTGCCTGAGTATCAAGCTTCTTACTTTGTCAGAGTATCAAATAACTCCCCTTACTTAAACCTCGTTACCGTCGTTGCTTTTTCAAAGCGCAAGTTAGCAAATTACAGGTTTTGTCAAAAGATTAAAGAAATTGATACTCTGGCAGAGTGTAATGGCTGATAATCTGATACACAGAAATTGCATCAGTATATTACAAGTAGTCAAACTAAACCGTCCAAATAATGTTACCTAGTGTAGATGTATCATAGAACAAAAATTAAGCTTATTTGATTATCTGACTCTCGGATTGGAGGATATTTATTGGACGGTTAAAATGAAAAATATCCAACGGTCCTATTTCGACAATCAAGCATACACCAATCAGAGATTACGAATTTTCAAACAATCTGATCTGGGAATGTAACTTTGAGACACCAATACGAATGTAGTTGGAAATAATAAGTGTTTACACAGATCACTAATTAGAGGTCAGGTGTACATCTGATCTAATTTGATCCTAAATGTGCCACGTGGACAAGTTTTGTCTGCATGTGTATTGGCCATTTTACGCTACCAGAGCATCAGACGACTCGGATGATATCCGAATAGACTGTCATTGGGTGCCTGGATCCATGGATACCCACACTACCCGATCTCATAATATAATTTCAGGCCTGAATATATTTTTCCAGTTTGGAAAATAGTGCTATAAGGTCAACCTCATGGGAACTTCCCATGAGGTCGAGCTGTGTGGGCCCTAACTTGATGTGTGTTCAAACATTTAACACATTGGATTTGATGGGCTCCTTTTTAGGTTATGGGATTTTCAAAAATCAATCGTATGTAGAACTTAGGTGGGCATACCATCTAAAATTATGTAAAGACATACTAAAACATATAAAAATACTTAGTGGGGCTAACTTGAGTTTTGGATGCAGCTGAAACTTATTTTGACCCCTCATCCAATTGGGACGCACACATTGGATGGTCTGAATTTCTAAATTACATCTCGATGGGCTTAATAAATGATTATAAATGTTTTAATGGGAGGATAACCTTTCTCATTGTTGTATATGGTGTGGCCAACGAAAATCATGAATTGATTTATTTTTAAGCCCATGGCCCACCATGGAATGGTGCATATGACTAATGAGGTAGATGTTTGACACACATTACAGTAGTACCATTTCTCACCTAGGTTTTTTAAATTTTTATTTAACTCTAGTGGAAAAGAATGCTTCTGGCATGGTGTAAACTTTTACCATGGCCGGATTTGAATTCAGACCCGGTTACAGATCCGAGTCCATGTGATCAGATTCGAATCCTGATACCCACGCAAGTAGGACCCGAATCCAATTCCCTTCTATTTAAATGGGGTAAATTACCAAAATCCCTCTCTTAGATATATCATACACTGTATTGCATGGCATGGAACATGTGTATAAGATCTGGAACGTTGATCTCATGAATCCTAGCATGGACCGGATATGCCCCAAATCACACCCTTAGAAGCCACAGTCGGACCTATCTTAACTGTCCATCTGTAATTGTTGAAAGCCTTCTGATTATATGGTTAGGACCATTCGGCAAGTGAGCTTCTGTGCTATTCCATCCACGTAAGGGCTCTTGATGAACGGTCCAGATCCCTTAACACGTGCACAGAAAAGGTGTCCGCAGTTTGATCCTTTACATCACAAAAGTCTCCCTAATTTACCCTTTATTCTTGTCGTCAAATTCACACATCCATCTCATTAAAAAAAAAAAAAAAAAAGGGCAATCCGGTAAGTTACTTTCAACGAGGCCCCTGCCAGTTTGTCTAGTACAAGTGGGGCCCATTTTTCAGTGATCTAAACGGATGGATCTTTTTTTATCTGATTAAACGTGACCCATTGCTGTATGTTCTTTCTCAACCGTCTAATTGTTGACCATTATCAAAATATTAGGATTTTTTTTTTCATACGGTAGATTTTTGGTGCATCCATATGTGCCAACGTTTCACAAGCGTGCAGGATCTTGACCGTATAATCAACAATTGCATGTGTTGCAGTGTTCTTATGAGATGGCTTCCTTGAGGCGGGCCCTCCTTCACCTGCACGGACAACAATGTCAAGGGAACCCTGGCTAGAGCCGGGGAACCTCCGATGCTTAAGTCAGTTATCTGGTCAATAGCCAAGAGCTTATATCGGTTAGTATTGCGTACCTTCTTCTGTTCCAAGCTTAGAGATTTATACAGTTTGCCAACCCTTATCCTCAGAGGATTCTTCTCCTGGAATTGCTCAGGATCCCGAGAATCTCGGGATCCGCTACTCATATCCCTGAATTTTCGTAGATCAGCATCTGTCCTCGTTCTGCCACTCTCCGTCTCGGCTAGATCTCGACCGACCCTGGGGGAGTCAGCCAGGTCATGACCGACCCTGGGGGAGTCTCGGCCGACACAGGAGGACGGGTTCCCGGCCATTCCACGGGCGGAATAATCTCGGTTTCTATCAGTCATTCCTTACTCCGTGACCGACAGAATCAACTCCTTGAGTGAGTCTTATTCTATCGGCTGAGTGGCTTTAACACGTTCGGCCTTTAGTGGGTTTATGCAGGCGAGGTTATCACTCTGACAGAGCGAATTTAATCGTCCTTGCTTACGCCTCCCGGCCTATCCTCTGTTCTGTCAGTGTTGTCTCGGATTCTTCAGGCAGTGTCAGCAAAACCGACTTACTCTTATCCGAGTCTCCGAGCTGGACCCAAGCTTGACACATTTTTTCCCAACAGTGAGCCCCCCTTACTCCTTATGTCATCTATGGCATCAAGGAGTACGATTTTCTCGGTCGGTTCGTATTAGCATCCGAGACAATGATGGGGCATTTAATGCTCTTCGAATTGTCTCTAGCGCGCGACGTTGCGCCTCCCAAGGTCGCACGTGCGACCAGCCGTCAATTTGTTCCGTTCGCGTATAAAAAGCGGACGCGTGGCCACGATTTCACCGCAGTCAGTCAGCGGTTGCCACGCGTCGAACGGGGGAGTCGAGGCGAACGTCGATTCGTTTTTGCCATAATTGCCCTGCCACGTGGCGCGGCTATAAAAGGCCCGGGCGGGAGGACGGTGCGAACTTTGTTTTCGCCATTCTTCTTCCCGCCTATGTTTGATCCCGAGTGCGTTTTCACTTTTTCTTCTCCTCCTCCTCCGCTGTCGCCTCTTTCTCCGTCAATCTTTCCTTGCAGTCATCGTCGATTTCTTTGGTGAGTCCTTTCCTCCTTCTTTTATCAGCTTTAATGGACGCACACGGCTCTCAAAGTCCTCGGGAGGAAATGTCGGTAGATGAGGGTGTGTCCCAACACCTTTAGGACGTTACAGAACCACCTTCACTGTTGACGGAGTTCGCCGTTGGTGCTGACACCGCATTCTGGCTTGTCGGAGAATCCGGTGACTCATCGGCTGGGCATCCTGCCCAGACTGGTCCATCCAGCGGTGGGAAGTCTCTGGTGACTCGTCCAAGGAGGCCTAACCCTTTGGGGGATCAGATAGAGGACGAGGATAGAGAGGATGACTTAATCACGGGCGAAGGAACGGCCGTTCCATACCCTGTGAACCAAACTGCGGAAGCTTCTGGGTCGTTTTCTAAAGGGGAAGAAGACGAACCCAGCGGTCTCGTCGCCTCCATTCTAAATGAATCTGACTTAAACCGGATCAGGGCTGGATACGATGTCCCTGACTCGGTCGTCCTTCATCTCCCTCGTCAGGGTGATTTGCCCGACCATCCCCCTGCAAGGATGGTCGCAATTTTTCAAGTCGCGATGCAGTGTGGCTTGCGTTTGCCACTTCAGCCTATTGCCCGTGACTTTCTCTCCCGAGTCAAAATAGCTCCCGGTCAAATTGTTCCCAATGCGTGGAGGAATTTGTTCGGGTGTGCTGTGCTCTGGTCAGAGTTAAAGCAGTCTTCCCTCATGGTCGACGAGTTCCTCTATCTGTACCAAGTCCGACCAAACCCTAACTTCCCTGGCCTCTACTTTCTGAGCGTGTGGAGAGGCAAAGGAGGGTCTCTAATAACAGACCCACCTACTTCGAACAAGTTCTGGAAGGAAAAGTAGTTCTGGGCGTGCGGTCGGTGGGAGTCGGCCGACACGTGGCCGTACGAGCCTCAAGTATCGCGCACGTTCCGTAGAGCAGGTGACTCGGCGCCTCAGCCCAATGGTCTTTCCTTTTCTTACTCTTCGTTTTTATATCCTCTTCCGCTGATCCTGACTCCACAATGTCTTACAGATATTTTGAAGAGGAGAGGGAAGCTCGAGTCCGGGGCTCTGACTCGAATAAGAGAGCTGAGGAAGCTAAGCGAGGCAGAGCGATCTTGGAAGTTGCTTCTACAACCTGAGCGCCTCCACCTCGCAGGCTTAGACTCGTTCGTCTCAGGTAGTTCGTCCTCCTTATCTTTGTCCTTTTGGTTTCCTGTTTGCTCCCTCATTCTTTTTACTCGTCCTTGCAGATCTCCCCGAAGCTCGCCCTATTCTGAGGCCCGCGCCTGAGAGCATGGCCGAGCCTCGCCCCGCCTTGAAGCCACTTTCCAAAGTGAAGGCCCCCCCGAGATCGGCTCAGTTGTCCGGGTCTCGGCCTTCGAAGCAGCAGAAGACCACGGGCAAGGGGAAGGGAACGGTCGCTCCACCTGCTGCTGCACCTGCTGCTCCCCAAGTGGTCGTCCTTTCCGACCCTGATGAGAGGGCCGAGGAAGCGAAGCCGACCCCTCCAGTGACTCAGGTGACACCCGAGTCGGGGCCTGTTACTGAGGAGGTTTCAGGGCCGAGGGAGGCCCCGCGCGAAGAATCCCCAAGAAGGGAGATGACTCAACAGGAGTCCCCCTTCACGAAGATCATTGGGGGATGGTTCCTTAGGCGCTTGCCCACGGGAGCGAGAGAGACTTCGCCAGTTATTACAACGCCCCGACGGCCCAGACCCTCGGGCATGCGGCGACGTTACTTTTTGAGGTAAACTTTTCTCCAATCTTGTGTCGCCCCTGGCTAAGTTTTACAGCACAGCTCACTGTCTCTTTATTGCAGCTGGCTCCTTGCCTTGTCAAAGCAAGCTCGGAGCTAACCGCCTCCCAGAAGCTCGCATCCGAGGCGGAGACTGCGAGGAGGGTCGCGGCCGAGGCTGAGGGCGGTAGAGAGATCGCTGAGAGCCGAATTGACATCATGACCGGCGACCTCTCTATCGCTCGGAAGCTGGCCGCGGACGCCCGTGCAGCTCTCGAAGGAGTCAAGGCCGACAATGCTCGTCTGACTTCGCTCCTTCAGGAGGCCGAGGAGAGGGAGCGGCGCCTTCTTCAAGTTTACGGCGAGTGCGAGGGTGCTTTTGCTCGCGCGAAGGCCGAGGCCGCCGGCCTCGTTTAGGAAGCTCAAGAAGAAACGCGCCGACCCAAAGAGGAGCGAGATCGAGCCGTGGACGCCTTCCTCGAATCTACCGAGTTTGAAGAGGAAAGGGACCATCTTTATCAAGGTGGTTACAAGGCCTACGTCTTGGAGATGAGGGCGGCCTTCCCTGACTTCGATCTCTCCGCCTTCGAAGTCGATAGTCCGACCGCCGAGGCTGCTGAGGGCGAAGCCACTGAAGGAGATGCCGCCGCTGACGAGGCTGGTCCTTCGGGTGCCGCATAGGTGTTGAATCCCGACCGAATGGGACAGTCGGATAATGTACTTTTCTTTTTGTGATTTTTTTTGTTACTGACCCGACATTGGGTACTTATACGAAATAGAACTTTTATTGAGTCGACTTCAATTACAGCACTTTTTATTCTATCTTACGGATAATAAGTCTTGAGATGCTCGGCGTTCCAAGGATGAGGCAATAGCTGCCCATTTAGGTCTTCCAGCCGGTAGGTTCCCGGTCGGATGGTGCCTGAGACGACGTAGGGGCCTTCCCAATTTGGCCCTAGTATACCCGACTCAATTTTCTTAGTGTTTGGAAAGGTCTTTCGGAGGACCATATCCCCGGCTCGAAATCGTCGGACTTTAACTCGGCGATTGTAAAACCGAGACACCTGTCTTTGTCGGGCCATCATTCTCAATCGAGCACTTTCTCTTCTTTCTTCCAACGAATCAAGTGCGAACGAGAGGAGTTCACCATTCTCTCGTCCACTGTATAAGTTGACTCGGGCTGAACCAATACCGATCTCAACCGGTGCAACTGCTTCCGCACCGTAACATAGAGAAAAGGGGGTTTCTCCCGTGGCAGTCCGTGCTGTGGTCCGATAGGCCCACAGTATATTCGAAAGTTCTTCGGCCCACGCTCCTTTTGCTTCGTCGAGTCTCATCCGGAGATGCTGCTTTATAATTTTGTTGACCGCCTCGACCAATCCGTTCGTCTGAGGGTGATGAGGCGAGGCGTACACGTTTCGAATCCCGAGGTTACTGCACATCTCTTGGAATTGTTTGTTATCGAACTGCCTTCCATTGTTGGTAATTATTGTCCAAGGTATCTCGAACCGACAGATGATATTTTTCCAAACGAAACTCGTGATCCTTTGCTTGGTAATTTTCGTCAATGGTTCTGCTTCAGCCCACTTCGTGAAGTAGTCCACCGCAACCACGGCAAATTTGGTCTGACCCTTCCCCAATGGAAATGGCCCGATTATGTCGATCCCCCACTGTGCAAAGGGCCATGGTCCCGACATCGGAGTCGGCTCCTCGGGGGGTTGTCTCGGGATTACTGCGAACCGCTGACACTTGTCGCATCTCTGAACGAATCGTTTGGAGTCATGCTGTATGGTCGGCCAGTAATATCCCTGCCGCAACACTTTGTTGGCGAGCGAGCGTCCTCCTGAATGGTTTCCACATATCCCTTCGTGTATCTCTCGTAAGATATAGTCAGCTTCTTCAGAGTCGACGCACCTTAATAGAGGAGCATGAAAGCCTTTTTTATACAGAATCCCATTCAAGATGGTGTAGCGCGAGGCTCGAACTTTTAACCGCCGTGCCTCGGCGCGATCTTCTGGCAGTTCACCATCGTTGAGGTAGCGGACGAGTGAGTCAAACCAAGCAGTCGCTGGATTGATGGGAAATAGGGCCGAGACTGTCAGCTCAATTATGCTTGGTTTAGGAACATATTCAATCGGAACCGACCGAGGTATGTCTTTCTCAACTGCTGAGGCAAGCTTTGCTAACAGGTCGGCTTTGGCGTTGTCGGTTCTGGGTATTCGAATTACTTCACATTTTTGGAATCCGCCGATCAATTCTTTAGCCTTTTCCGTGTACGCCTTTAGCTGCTCTTTCCGAGTTTGATAAACACCGAAAATTTGGTTAACAACCAATTGTGAGTCGCTGAAAACGTTTAAATGGGTCACGCCCAGACTCGCGGCGAGTCTAAGGCTTAACAATAAGGCTTCGTATTCTGCTATATTGTTGGACGCTTGAAAGCCAAGTCGCAAGGCATATTGCATACAGGTTTGGTCGGGAGTTTCTAACACTACCCCTGCCCCGCTTGCCTTCGAGTTGGATGATCCGTCGACGAATATCTTCCAGGGTGTCGGCCTGAGAGAGGAGGAAGCCTCAGGTACATTAATTCCCTCTGGTTCGGGCATACTATCGGGATTAGGAACCACTTCGACAAGGAAGTCGACGACGGCCTGTCCTTTTAAGGCTGCCCTGGGCCTGTAATGTATGTCAAATTCGCTTAGTTCGACTGCCCACTTTGTAAGTCGGCCGGAGGCTTCCGGCTTTTGGAGAATCTGGCGGAGTGGTAAGTCGGTCACAACGACAATGGTGTGAGCCTGAAAGTATGGCCAAAGGCGTCGTGATGAAACTACAAGAGTGAAGGCTACTTTCTCGAGCTGAGGATACCTTGTCTCTGCTGGTAGCAAGGCTTTGCTGACGTAGTAGACCGGCAGCTGCTTCCGTTGACTCTCTCGTATTAAAGCCGAGCTTACTGCGGCTTCAGACACGGCCAAATATAACAACAACACTTCACCAGGCTCGGGCTTAGATAGCAGCGGTGGGGATCTGAGGTAAACCTTACTGTTGGGGAAAAATGTGTCAAGCTCGGGTCCAGCTCGGAGACTCGGATAAGAGTAGGTCGGTTTTGCTGACACTGCCTGAAGAATCCGAGACAACACTGACAGAACAGAGGATAGGCCGGGAGGCGTAAGCAAGGACGATTAAAGTCGCTCTGTCAGAGTGATGACCTCACCTGCATAAACCCACTAAAGGCCGAGCGTGTTAAAGCCACTCAGCCGATAGAATAAGACCCACTCAAGGAGTTGATTCTATTGGTCATGGAGCAAGGAATGACAGATAGAAACCGAGATTATTCCGCCCGTGGAATGGCCGGGAACCCGTCCTCCTGTGTCGGCCGAGACTCCCCCAGGGTCGGTCACAACCTGGCTGACTCCCCCAGAGTCGGTCGAGATCTAGCCGAGACGGAGAGTGGCGGAACGAGGATAGATGCTGATCTACGGAAATCAAGGGATACGAGTAGCGGATCCTGAGATTCTCGGGATCCTGAGCAATCCCAGGAGAAGAATCCTCTGAGGATAAGGGTTGGAAAACTGTATAAATCTCTAAGCTTGGAACAGAAGAAGGTACACAATACTAACCGAGACTAGCTCTTGGCTATTGACCAGATAACTGACTTAAACATCGGAGGTTCCCCGGCTCTAGCTAGGGTTCCCTTGACATTGTTGTCCGTGCAGGTGAAGGGGGGCCCGCCTCGAGGAAGCCATCCCATAAGAACACTGCAACAGTTTGGCGCCGTCTGTGGGAACGACATCTTAAGTCGTTCTTGCTCTACAATAAATACTCCAAACAATCTACTATAGCGAAATGAAAGAAGAAAGCTCTTCATGAATCATTGCTGCAGCCAAGTCGAAGCTCTTCCTGAATAACCCTGAGCCCGTTGGGCAGTATAACTGCCAAAACAAGCTCGACCTCCATAGGTCAATCGGCCTCAACAGGCTCAGCTTGACCTCGGTAGCTTAGTTCGGCCTCAACAGCTTAGCTCGGCCTCCACAGGTCAATCGACCTCAACAGGCTCAGCTCGGCCTTGGCTGCTTAGCTCGGCCTTAACAAGCTTAACTCGGCCTTAACAAGCTCAACTCGGCCTCGACAGCTTAGCTCGGCCTCGACACCTTAGCTCGGCCTCAACAGCTTAGTTCGTCCTCGGCTGATTAGTTCGGCCTCGGCAGCTTAAGTCGGCCTCGACACCTTAACTCGGCCTCAACAGCTTAGCTCGGCCTTAATAAGCTTATCTCGGCCTCAACAGCTTAACTCGGCCTCAACAGATCAACTCAGCTTTAACAGCTTAACTCGGCCTTAACAAGCTTAACTCGGCCTTAACAAGCTCGACTCAGTCTCAATAACTTAGCTCGGCCTCAACAACTTAGCTCGGCTTCAACAGCTTAGTTCGGCCTTGACAAGCTCAGCTCAGCCTCGACAGCTTAGCTCGGCCTCAACAGGTCACTCGACCTCAATAGGTCAGCTCGGCTTCAACAACTTAGCTTAGCCTCAACAGCTAAGCTCGGCCTTGACAGGTTAGCTCGACTTAAGCAGCTCATGTTAGCCTCGAAAGGTTAGCCCGACCTAGACAAGTCAGGTCGGTGCTCGATCTCGCACCTGTAAGTACTATTCGAAAAGGAAACAACTCGGTTGAGGATATGGAGCAAAAGAAAGAAGGAGAGAATTCTTCCGTTAGCGACCAGAGGATTTCTAGGGATCCATCCATGCCGACCTATTTCATGAGTCAGCCATTATTCATGCATAAGCCAACTGAGCATAAGCTGACCAAGCATAAGCCAACTGAGCGTAAGCTGACTAGGCATAAGCCAACGATGTATAATCCGACCAACTTACTTCTCGAACCTCTACAGGTCTGCCCGAGAAGTAAGGGGGGCTTACTGTTGGGGAAAAAAAAAAGAGAAGTCCAAGGACTCGGTCATAGAATAGAACAACCCCGCTAAACTCACCTGAGGCAAGAGGTAAGACCGAGGCAAGAGGCAAGATCGAGTCAAGAGGTAAGACCGAGGCAATGGGCAAGACCGAGTCAAGAGGCAAGACCGAGTCAAGAGGCAAGACCGAGTCAAGAGGCAATACTGAGGCAAGAGGCAAGACCGAGGCAAGAGGCAAGACCGAGGCAATAGGCAAGTCCGAGTCAACAGGCAAAACCGAGCAAAGTAAAGGAAAGACGGTGTAATCTTAAACACCGTTCTGAAAATCTTGTAAGAGGATTCCCGACTCCGAAAATCTCGGGATCGAGAAGTATCCATAAACAATTAACAACTAAATCAAATCCTTAAAAAATCGGAGAGAGAATCCCCTTACACCGGGGCCCTTCATGCCTATAAAAAGAGGGCTCTCCAGGGAACAAAGGTATGCAAAAACTCTCTTCAAGAACCCCTCAATACTATAAGACCCAGATTCCTAGCCTGACTTTAGCATCGGAGGGTCCCCTGCTCTAGCCAGGGTCTCCTTTGTCTTCTTCCTGTGCAGGTACTCAAAGGTCTAAAGAGGATGGACCAGATTTTTGCATCAACAGCATGGTTAGAAGTAGGGCTGTCAATTGATGCCTGGATACGGATATAATCAGATCTAAATTTATATTTTTGGTAGAGCCGTACATGAGGCTCGAACACTAGCTAACGTTACCTTGAACTTAGCTCAGCTTTGTCCACTAGCTTGGCTTGGTTCAATTAATAACTTAGCCAATCTAAGTTTGAGCCAAGATTGAGCCTATCCAGCATTTTCTCAAACACACAGAGTACACGGTCAATTTCTCACGATATGTAAACTAGTAGTAGCATTTTACATCTATTTTATCAAACACTCAGTTGGTAACATCAAAATCAAGATACAACAATATTTGTTTTATATCCATACCTTACTCGCTGTTGGCGGATACTTTGTTGAGTCATTTCATCAAACACTTGGTAAACAACATTAATATCAAAATAACCAAGTCACCGAACTAGTTCGATCTGAAATCAATTTGAATTGAGGTTCGAACCGAGTTGGGTTGAGCTTGGGGATGGTCGAACTCAACTCGAAAACAAACCAATTCGAATCAAGCTTTTTCGAGTCGAGTCAAGCGAGCTAACCGAACTAACTCAGTTCTATATAGCTCTAATTTTTGTCTCTATTAATAATCAGATCTTGCTCGAATCCTTGGACTCATATTAGAAATGAGGTCAAGTCTGGATCAAAACCAATGAGACCCGATGGGAGATATGAATCCAATTAGATTTGGATCAGATATCTAACCCTTATGTGAACAGGGTTTGAACGACAGGCTTCACCTGGAATGTGGCCTACATAGGTGGACCTCCTGCAATGTCAGTGTGAAATCTACTCTGTCCATCAGCTTCGTGAGATCATATTAGATTAGTAGTCTGAAAATGAGGTAAATCTAATACTTAAGCGGCCACATGACAATAAATAGTAGGGTGAATATACCTACTGTTAAATCGAAGCCCATCATGATGCTTATATGCCATCCAAACCGTTAAACCAATATTAGCACAATCCAAAACTTTTGTGGCCCCCACAAGCCTTTCTAAGGTGGGTGTTCAATCCACACTGTTTCGTGTGGCATGGCCCACTTGAGTTTTGGATCTGCCTCGTTTGGACACCTCTATTCCATAATCAGGCTAAACTGATGGATGGAGTGCATTGCATTAGGCCCCGCATGGCGTCCTCACGAAAGTGGCTTTAGTGGATTCCTATGGGGGCCACTGTGATGAATTTTTCTTGTATCCATGCCATTAATTGTTTCTATAAATCATTTGATGGTACGAGCATAAAAATGAAACAGATCCAAATCCCAAGTATACCACACCATAAGAAATAGTGGTGATTGACCACTAAAAAACTTTTTGTGGGTGACAAAAGGTTTGAATCAAGTTAATATTTGTGTGGTCCCTTCATGTCCTTTTGACCTTATCAACAAGTTGGATGACAGATAAACATTCTGGTGCCCCCAAGAAGTTTCTAATGGTGGGCGTTCAATAACCACTTTTTCATGTAGTATGGTCCACATTAGATTTGGATCTGCTGCACTTTTGGGATCTTGCTCTAAAATGTTGTGGGGAAATTGATGAACAATATGGATATAAGAAAAATACATAATGGTGGCCCCCACAGTCAAGGATCCACCACCCTTTGTGGACCGTGTGATCCACCAAAGATGCGTATGTGTGGCTAGAGGTGTACACGAGTTGAATCGAGTCGAGCTTGGCTTAGCCACTAGTTGACCCTAACTCGAATTCGGCTCAACTCAGCTCAGTCCTTGAGCTTAACTGGCTAGCTTAGATCAGTTCGATCAACAGCTTGGGCCAGCTCAAGCCAAGTTTGAGATAAGATCAAGCTTATGTGACATTTTCATAATTACATGGATTGCACTTTCAATTATTCATTATATGTAAAACAGTAGCAGCCATTTACAGGTATTTTATCCAACACTTTATAGGCAATATTAAATTTTTTTTAAAAAAATGATATTTATTTCATATACATATATTCATTGCCACTAGTCGACACTTTGTTGAGTCATTTTATCAAACACTTGGTGAACATCATCAATATCAAAGTAACTGATTCACTAAACTGATTCGATTAGAGTACTATTTGAGTTGGGGTTGTTGTAAAATATTGATTTTAATAAAAAATATTTTAATAATAAAATATATGAAAAGTTGTTTTTTGAAAAACTTTTGGGGCTTTGGGAATAGTCCCACATGGGAAAGAGAAGAGAAAGAAAAGTAGTTTAAATGATAACAGTGGAGTATTATAATATTTACTTACCTAGTCCGTGGACTATGGGACTTGCGTGTTCCAGTGCAAAGCACTGGAACACCGCGCACGCGCTGGCGCTCGGGCTCGGGCTCGGTCTCGGTCTCGGTCACGGTCTCGGTCTCGGGCACGGGCTCGGGCTCGGTGCGAGGGCGTGGGCATGTGAGGCAGTGTGGCTGTAGAGGCGTTAGTGGTGCACTTCGCACGTGCGCATCGTGTCGCAGAGGGTTGCTCCCTTCGCGAACCGGAGCGAGACGTGTGCGAGTCGCAGTGTGACTAGTGGCTACGGCAGATGGTTGGTTGGACGAAAATCTAAAGGACTGAATGAGAGTCCCTTAGAATATATAGAGGGCTGAAAAAGAGCTATTGTAGAAATTCTGTAACAGCTGTGCAATAAGTGCAGGGTCCAGCTGAAACTGCTGCATGGCTAGCCCCAACAGCTATAAAACGGCTAGCTGCTGTCTCACAACAGTCAGCATGCAGCAGCTTAATGGCCCATGCACAACAGTCAGAAAACGGCCATAAAACGGCTAGTTTTCTCAACAGCCAGAAAACGGTCATGGGATTTATTTCCCTGGACCATAACCCCCAGCCACCATAGCCTATAAAAGGAGGGCCTGAATGGGTTTTAAAACCATTTCAACTCACTCCAGCAACTCCATACGAATTCTAGAAAAATAGCCTCTCCACTCATATATTCTAAGTGTTATCCAGCAACACAGCAAGGTGTCAACCTTAGCTTGAAGGACAGACCAGCGGTGTGGTCTAGAACGGTTCAACCGAACCAGCAGGCTAAAGATTAGAACTTAATTGAGCAAACCACTTTTCTATTTTCTTCTTTTCTTATTTTGAAATTTTCCTTTATATTGTAATACTGCCAGAAATAATGAAATTGAGTTCCATTTGGTGGGCCTTCGTGTTTGCTGAACGCAGACCCACACCAGGCTCGTCGTATCCTAGAAGCAATTTGCCTGTAACCTATCAGCATACTCAATTTACTTGAGTTGGGGCAAATAACGCTTTAAGGACAGCGTTTTCAGACGTGCTTCAGCCTGTCCATATTATTTTCGGTTTCCATATTATACAGAAACTACATTAATCTGTATAAATTTCCCAACAATCTTAAAGCGTTATTTCTAAAATGGAAGCCGATAGCGTTTCATCTATTAAGTTGATGAATCAGGACTTGATACGTCTTGATCGGTTCGATGAAACCAATTTTACAAGATGGCAAGACAAGCTGAAATTTCTCCTGATGGCGCTGAAGATCTACTACATACCAGATCCAAATTTGCAAGCACTGCCTGAAGCAACCGACAAAGACACACCTGAGCAAGTGGCTGCCTGTGCTAAAAGAGTCGAAGACGAACTCTTGTGTCGTGGACACATTCTGAACGCACTCTCCGACCGCCTGTACGATCTGTACCAACAGACATCATCAGCAAAGGAGATCTAGGCCGCACTGGAATTCAAGTATAAGGCTGAAAAAGAAGGGACCAACAAATTTCTCATCGCCAGGTATTTTGACTTCAGCATGGTAGATAATAAACCGCTGCTGCCCCAAATCCAAGAACTGCAGCTAATAGTAAACAAAATCAAAGCGATCAAAATCGATCTTCCTGAATCATTCTAAGTCGGGGCTATAATCGCTAAATTGCCACCGATGTGGAAAGACTATAGAAAGAAGTTGCTGCATAAAATCGAGGACTACACACTGGAACAAATCCAGAAACACATAAGGATTGAAGAAGAATCCCGTAACCGCGATAAAAAGAATGATAACGAAAATGCCTCGTCCAAGGTACATGCAGTAGAAAATACCAATAACAAGAATCCCGAGAAGGATGATTCCCTAAAACCCAATAAAGAGAAATTCAAGAAAAACGCCCAAAAGAAGAACGAAAAGTTCAAAGGCTCATGCCATGTCTGTGGAAAAACAGGGCACTATGCTCGAGTATGCCGATATCGCAAATCTAAAAAAGAGGCAAGTGCAGTAGAAGAAGACGATATCGTGGCTATGATCACTGAAGTGAATACCATCCAAGGGAAAGTTCCAGGCTGGTGGTATGATACTGCCGCTACAGTACATGTGTGCTACGACAAATCAGCCTTCAAAACCTATGAGGAATTGACCGATGGTCAAGAAGTCCAAATGGGTAATGAAGTCCGATCGAAGGTCGTTGGCAAAGGAACTGTCGAACTGATATTCACTTCTGAAAAGAAAGTGATTCTGACTAATGTACTGCACGTCCCAGACATGAGGCGAAACTTAGTTTCTGGGGATCTTCTAGAAAAACCAGGTATAAGGGTGGTATATGAGTCAGGAAAACTGATTCTATCCAAGAATGAGAATTTTGTTGGAAATGGATATGCTTGTAACGGGATGGTTAAGTTTTCTCTGAATGAAAGTAGCACTTCTGCGTATATGGTTGAATCTGCTGGACTGTGGTATGATAGACTAGCCCATATAGGGTATAGTACTTTGAAGTTCATGGCTAAGAATGATTTAATCTCATACACAGATAATGAAACTGATAAATGTGAAGTGTGCATACGATCTAAAATGACGAAAAAACCTTTTCCAAGTGTTGAAAGATCGTCTCAAATTTTGGATCTTGTGCACAGTGATATCTGTGAGTTAAACGGCATTCTTACTCGTGGAGGTAAACGGTACTTCATAACCTTTATAGATGATTGCTCTAGATATGTGTATGTTTATCTATTAAAGAGCAAAGATGAAGCATTGAACATGTTTAAGATATATAAAGCAGAAGTAGAGAATCAACTAAGTAAGAAGATAAAAATTCTCCATAACGATCAAAGAGGAAAATACTTCTCGAATGAATTCGATTACTTCTGTGAAGAACATGGACTGGTACATCAATGTACAGCTCCATACACACCTCAATAAAACGGAATAGCTGAAAGGAAGAATAGAACATTAGTAGAAATGGTCAACTCAATGCTAATAAAAACAAAGTTGCCACTAAATCTGTGGGGTGAGGCACTGCTTGCAGCATGCCATATAATAAACAGACTTCCGTCTAAAAAATATAAAGTATCTCCATATGAAACATGGAGAGGTAGAAAACCTAACCTAGGATATCTTAAAGTGTAAGGGTGTCTTGCATACTGCAGAACCCCTGACCTAAAAAGAACCAAGTTAGGACCAAGAGCTATTAAGTGCACCTTCGTAGGGTATGCACAAAATAGTAAAGCTTATAGACTTCTAGACATGGAGTCTAATACAATTATAGAATCAAGAGACGTTGAATTCTTTGAGAACTTACTATCCTTGGAGTCAAAGGATAATGAAATTCAAACTCCTAATAGAGAACCAAATAGCACAGCTCCACATATAATGGAAGCTCCCACTGAACCTCGTAGGAGTCAAAGAACTAGAATAGAGAAGAGTTTTGGAGATGACTACATAGACTCACAACGCATCATTTTCCATCTGGTGGAAGCAGATAGAGAAAATGTTATAAGACAAATACCTATAGTAATGACTATAAAAGATGATCCTAAAACATATAAGGAAGCTGTATCCTCTAAAGACTCAGCTTTTTGGAAAGAAGCTATAAATGATGAAATGGAATCTATACTATCAAATCAAACATGGGAACTAGTAAACTTACCTCCAGGTTCTAGACCCATAGGTTGCAAATGGGTATTTAGGAAGAAATATCACATTAGGATATTATTTGCGCTAGCTTCCATACATCATCTTCACATCCACCAAATGGATGTAAAGACTGCTTTCCTGAACGGTGACCTCAATGAGGAGGTATACATGGAACAACCTAAAGGTTTCGTTCTACCTAAAAATGAAAACAAAGTATGTAGATTAGTCAAATCGTTGTATGGATTAAAACAAGCACCTAAACAGTGGCATGAGAAGTTTGATTCCAAAATACTATCTCATGGTTTCATGCATAATGTAGCTGATAAATGCATATATTCTAAAGTCGATGATAGTTATATCGTTATTATCTGTCTATATGTTGATGATATGTTAATAATAAGTAATAAAATGGAAGGTGTGACTGAAACAAAGAAGTTTCTTTCTTCCGTATTTAAAATGAAGGATCTTGGACAAGTTGATACCATCTTAGGTGTCAAAGTTAAAAAATATTGTGGGGGTTATGCTTTGTGTCAATCTCATTATATTGAGAAGATACTAAACAAGTTTAATCATCTAAATATAAAGGAAGCAAAAACTCCATTTGATCCAAGTATCAAACTAAAAGAAAATACTGGAAGAACAGTTGCACAATTAGAATATGCGAGTGCTATAAGAAGTCTTATGTATGCTATGCAATGCACTAGACCTGATATCGCATATGCTGTGAGTAAACTTAGTAGGTTTACTAGTAACCCCAATAATGAACACTGGAATGCAATCAGTAGAGTCTTTGGTTACTTAAGAGCAACCAAAGACTTAGGACTATTTTATTCAGAGTTTCCTGCCGTATTAGAAGGATATACCGATGCGAGCTGGATATCGAGTGCAGGGAACAATAAGTCTACTACAGGATGGGTATTCACCCTAGGAGGTGCTGCTGTATCTTGGGGATCCAAGAAACAGACTTGCATAACGCACTCGACTATGGAGTCTGAATTTATAGCCCTAGCTGCAACAGGAAAAGAGGCTGAGTGGCTAAGGAATCTTCTATTAGAAATTCCTTTTTGTGTAAAGCCTATATTGGCTGTATCACTACATTGTGATAGTGAAGCCACATTAGCTAGAGCCTATAGCGGTACTTATAATGGTAAGTCTAGACATATTAGTCTTCGACATGATTATGTAAGACAATTGATTCAAGATGGAATCATTGCTATTTCTCATGTGAAATCAAGTAATAACCCGGCAGATCCTTTCACTAAACCTCTACCGAGAGAGGTAGTAAAGGCTACATCTAGAGGGATGGGGTTGAAACTCTTCAACCAAAGTTTCACCAGTGATGGTAACCCAACCTAAAATCAGAAAATCTCTAATCTTGGGTTTAATGGGTAAGAACAAGTCATTGATAAGTGAAAAGTTTTCAGCACTAAATTATATAATCTCATCCATAATAGATAAGTACTGAGCGTTACGGAAGAGGGTTGAGTCCTAGAACTCTTAATGAATTCCAGTCTTTAGGACAAGTGTCTTATAGTAACGGAGACACTGAAAGGATTTCACCTATATGAACGTAGAGATGGTGCCGTCTCTCATGAGAGTTAATAGTTTTCTCTCGGGATCGTTCACGAATTAGGATAAGCACATGGCCATTAATTGTGCTGAGCAAGATTGTGGGAACTCTAACAACACATAGCGAATATATGTGTGGTTTCTCCAACTCTGTTATCTAGAAATAACTGGTTAAAAGCTGCGGCTACCAGTCATTTCGATAGAGTTTTGAGATACTTACACTAAGGGAAGATTAAAATCGAAAGATATCTTTCTTTATGCATATAAGCTAATTATTCTGGCAGTATGTTTAACCGAAAAAATATTTTTATAAAAAATCAAGTGGGGGATTGTTGTAAAATATTGATTTTAATAAAAAATATTTTAATAATAAAATATATAAAAAGATATTTTTTGAAAAACTTTTGGGGCTTTGGGAATAGTCCCACATAGAAAAGAGAAGAGAAAGAAAAGTGGTTTAAATGATAACAGTGGAGTATTATAATATTTACTTACCTAGTCCGCGGACCATGGGACTTGCGAGCACTGGAACACCGCGCACGCGCACGCGCTCGCGCTCGGGCTCGGGTTCGGGCTCGGTCTCGATCTCGATCTCGGTCTCGGTCTCGGTCACGGTCACGGTGTCGGGCTCGGTGCGGGGGCGTGGGCATGTGAGGCAGTGTGGCTGTAGAGGCGCTAGTGGCGCACTTTGCACTTCGCACGTGCGCATCGTGTCGCAGAGGGTCACTCTCTTCGCGAACCGGAGCGAGACGTGTGCGAGTCGCGGTGCGACTAGTGGCTAAGGCAGATGGTTGGTTGGACGAAAATCTAAAGGACTGAATGAGAGTCCCTTAGAATATATAGAGGGCTGAAAAAGAGCTGTTGCAGAAATTCTGTAACAGCTGTGCAATAAGTGCAGGGTCCAGCTGAAACTGCTGCATGGCTAGCCCCAACAGCTATAAAACGGCTAGCTGCTGTCTCACAACAGTCAGCATGCAGCAGCTTAATGGCCCATGCATAACAGTCAGAAAACGGCCATAAAACGGCTAGTTTTCTCAACAGCCAGAAAACGGTCATGGGATTTATTTCCCTGTATCATAACCCCCAGCCACCATAGCCTATAAAAGGAGGGCCTGGATGGGTTTCAAAACCATCTCAACTCACTCCAGCAACTCCATACGAATTCTAGAAAAACAGTCTCTCCACTCATATATTCTAAGTGTTATCCAGCAACACAGCAAGGTGTCAACCTTAGCTTGAAGGACAGACCAGCGGTGTGGTCTAGAACGGTTCAACCGAACCAGCAGGCTGAAGATTAGAACTTAATTGAGCAAATCACTTTTCTATTTTCTTCTTTTCTTATTTTGGAATTTTCCTTTATATTGTAATACTGCCAGAAATAGTGAAATTGAGTTCCATTTGGTGGGCCTTCGTGTTTGCTAAACGCAGACCCACACCAGGCTCGTCGTATCGTAGAAGCAATTTTCCTGTAACCTATTAGCATACTCAATTTACTTGAGTTGGGGCAAATAACGCTTTAAGGACAGCGTTTTCAGACGTGCTTCAGCCTGTCCATATTATTTTCAATTTCCATATTATACAGAAACTACATTAATCTGTATAAATTTCCCAACAGGGGTTGGCTTTGGGTTGAGCTTGCATAAGCTTAAACTTGGTTCAAAATTTTTCCAAGCAAAAAAAAAGCAGCTCAACTCAGCTGTAACCCATCTTCAAATCAAGTTGAATCGATTATTTTTGAGTCAAGTCAAGCAAGGTGACGAAGCTAACTTCGTTCGTGTACCGCCCTAAGCGTGGCACGTGCAATTGCATGAAAGTTTAGCGGACACCATTCCATGAGTCCACATTCACTTCGCACGTGGCACACTTGTACGGTAATCCAGAAGCCCCGAGGTACAGATTCGATGGTGGAATGACCTAAACCGAAAATCACATGAAACAGGTGCTGTAGACGATTCCGGTCGGCGAAATTCGCCCCACGTAATTCCATCAAATGCCGAGGGCATTTTAGTAATTTAAATCCACAAACCGCCCCCACGCGTCCAACCAAAAAACCCAATGTCACCCTTCGTAATTCTTCCCAAAACCCCGCCCCATTTCCATCCGCACCTGCTTCAGATCTCCACTACAAACACCCCTCACTCTTCTCTACAGCTCGCCTCTGGTCTACTTCTCTCACTCCCTCTCTCTCTCCTCCACACCACAATGCAGCTCCTCCCAGCAGCTTTCCTCCTAGTGCTGCTAATCTGCGCCGCAGATGCGCACAACATCACCAAGATCCTCGCCAAGCACCCTGAATTCTCCACCTTCAACCACTACCTGTCCCTCACCCACCTGGCCCCCGAAATCAACCGCCGAGAGACGATCACAGTCCTGGCCGTCGACAATGCCGGCATGTCGGAGCTACTCTCGAAGCACCTCACCATCTACGCTCTCAAGAACGTCCTCTCTCTCCACATCCTCCTCGATTACTTCGGTGCGAAGAAGCTGCACCAGATCACCAACGGTACAGCCCTCTCGGCGACCATGTACCAGGCCACAGGCTCCGCCCCTGGCACGGCAGGGTTCGTAAATATCACGGATCTTAAGGGCGGAAAGGTAGGGTTTGGAGCGGAGGATAGCGGGACGTTGGATGCTTCCTTCGTGAAATCGGTGCAGGAGATTCCGTACAACATCTCCATTATCCACATCAGCAAGGTCCTCACCTCACCCGAGGCCGAGGCCCCCACTCCAGCCCCCAACGCGATGAATCTGACGGCTCTGATGTCGAAGCAGGGTTGCAAGGTGAGTTTGAGATATCAGTGTGACAAAATATCGCTCAGATTTTGAAAATATCGTGATATTGTTGCCGAATTTGGATCAAATGATATGATCGCAATAATATCGCGATATTTTACAATTTCCGCTGTTTTTTTTTTTTTCGCGTCTCAAAATCATTTTTAGATACATATATTTTAAAATTTAAAAATCGATTATAAATTTATAATAAATAGTTTTTAAATATTTGATTTACCATTAGATTTTCCCGATAACATCACGAGAAAAACGTGAAAATTGAAAATCTCCCGAGAAATTTCCGAGAACGAGAATTGCCGCGATGTGAGAGAGCTCGTGAGTCTGAATAAGGGCGTCGTAGATTCGTGCGCGTGCGACGGTCGTTTTTCTTTGTCAGTTCGTCTTTATAACGGCTGGGAGAGTCTTTTCTGTTCCGGCAGTTATAACGCCGCTCTCTGCAGTCGCTTACAAACGTGCAAGATCGGAGCTTTCCAACGGGTGGACCACATCGTAAGATATCGTGGCCGACAGCATAAGTGGACTTTATTTTCCGTACGTTGTGGCCCACATGAGGATTGAAACGATTTGATTTTTTTTCAACAGGCAGATCTTAACTACTTTTCCGTTCCCGCGCCGTCATGATTTTTCTCTATTTTACTACGGCCGTTATAACGTCCGTTTTGGGGATAAGGTCCCGGGCTACCTAAGTAAAGCAGAAGCACACGTGTCGATTTGAAATACGTGGTTGTTGGTAGCTGTCAGGGCGTGACATTTTAAGATCTTGGATTCTGATGCGGTGGTGACCTTAAAGTAACCATGACGGTACTTGTCGGTGACGGAGAAGCTCGTAAACCCCACCACTATCTATGTTTTATCCACGCCGTCCATCCGTTTTGCCAGCTCATTTTATGGCATGAGGAAAAAAATGAGGCAGATCCAAGTCTCAGGTGGACCACACCTCAGGAAACAGTGGTGATTAGACGGCCACCATTAAAAACTTCTTGTGGGCTACAGTAGTTTTGGATCAAGCTGAATTTTGTGGTTTCCCTTCATCCAGACCTGTATGACCTAATCAACAGGTTGGATAGTGGATGCCAAATAAACATTAGTGGGCATTAGGAAGTTGTTAATGACAGCCGTTCAATTGCCACTGTTTCCTGTGGTGTGGTCCACCTGAGAGATGTTCCTCATTTTGGTTATCTTGCGCTAAAATGAGCTGGAAATATGGATGGACGGAGTGGATAAAACACATAGATCATGGTGTGGCCCACATAACACTGACGTTCTCTCACACGTGTGGCATATATTGGCACGCAGTAGTGTCCCTGTTTCATAATCGCAGTTGGGAATTAGGTTCCTAAAAGTTACTATCTACCCCCACTCAGATTGCTAGCATCATCCATTCATACTACTTTTATATATCCAAACGGGACAATTTTGCACTGTTGAATAACCAAAATAAAAAGACAAAAGGGTGTATCATAACCATGAGGAATGATAACATCCAACGGGTTGGACTGCTACTTTAGTGTCTAGCAAGTGAGTATTTTTCACCCTATCATGCTCGTGCAAAATCCAACCTGTCCAGAAGATTCGCCCCACCATGAGAATCACCTGATGCATAAATCATCCAAATCCATCCATTAGATGGGCATACCTTTATTTCTTTATTATATCAACGCGTATCCTTTGTATTTCTTTGGTGTGTCCCACCTACTGGGTGGAATGGATTGAATTTTTCAGAAGGACATTCTTATGATGTGATCAACCTATTGGATGGGTTGGATTTAACATGCACGTGAAAGGTAGTAAATAATCCATGGCTGGACAGTAACTTGAATGGATGTGAGCATATCTCAATATGTTTTCCTTTCCTTTTTTGTTGAATGTCCGTTATAACGGCCGTTACAATGAGGCATGCTACTCCAACGGAACTGATATTTACGACCCAGATCGTCACTTACAACCATTTTTTGTACTTCGGGTTGTACTTTCTTTTGAGAAAAGTAGGAAGAAAGGGCGTGTTTTCCCAAACGGGTGGGTTTGAACACTAGCTGTGGATAGAACATGTCGCACGCATGTGCGAGATAGCCATGTACACGCGCCACGCCGTATTCGAACGTGGCACAGAGTGGGAGATCCAAGCCGTCCATTGGGTAAATCCCACCGAGTAGATTCTCCCGAGAAAAAACTAGGCTGAGATTCTTGGGTGGGACCCATGATGAACGGTTTGGATCTTTCACATGCAGGCCACTTCCGTTCCTAGTGGGGCCCATGGTTCAGCAATCCAGGCCGTTGATCTGATGGGCTGGGTCGTAGATTGACAATGCCCTAAATCTGGATCAGTCCCACTACTCCAAGGTTTAGGATTGTAAGGATTCGAGTTAATCAGATCTACGGTCTGGATTACTTTCTCAAGCCATTTGCTAACACCATTTCAAATTCCCACAAAAGGTCTTCGCCGACCTCTTAACGGCGTCAGGATCCCTTAAAACGTTCGAAGACAACTTGGACGGCGGTTTAACGGTGTTCTGCCCTGGCGACGATGCCACGAAGAAGTTCATGCCCAAGTACAAGAATCTAACGGCTGAGGGGAAAGCCTCGCTGCTGTCATTCCACGGCGTTCCGGTCTACCAATCGATCGCGATGCTGAAGTCAAACAACGGTGTGATGAACACGCTGGCCACAGACGGCGTGAAGAAGTTCGATTTCACGGTCCAGAACAACGGAGAAGAGGTGACCCTCCAGACCAAGATCGTAACGGCGAAGATAACAGGTACGGTAATTGACGAAGAGCCGTTAGCCGTTTACACTCTTGATAAGGTGCTGGAGCCCAAGGAGCTGTTCAAGAAGGTCGAGGCACCGGCCCCGGCGCCGGCACCGGAGAAGCCCTCGCCTGCGCCGAAGGGGAAGAAGCTGTCGCCGCCGGCGCCGGAGGGGCCCGATCTAGCTCCGTCGGATGATCAAAAGGCGGCGGATGATGACTCTGGATCCGTTAGATTTAACGGCGGGTGGGCCATGGTTGTGGGGTTGGGAGTTTTGTTGTTAATTTAGATTTTTTTTTTATATAAAAATTATTTTCTTTTGGTTTGTATGTGTGAATTAGGTTTTTTTCTTTTTCTTTTTCTTTTTTTATAATTATGAAATAAGTGGCCCATTTTTTTGTGGGGTGGTGTTTGGTTGTTTTTATTTATTTGTGATTATTTGTAATTTTGATTTTTTATGGTGTGTTAGAAATTTCTTTTATTTATTTCTTTTTCATATTTTGTTGGACGGTTGTAAAGGTTTCTTGAATGTGTGACGGTGCTGGGTTTTGCTTTTTTTTTTTTTTTTTTCCCTGATTTTATTTATTTGGGAAATGATATTTGGACACCCAACCCCGATTGATAAATGCACCCTTTATTTTATCTTTTTAGTAAGAAATAGTACAGTTTTTGTACTGTTATAGTGCCTAAAGTGGTATTGGGCGGTAATGGCGAGTGCCATTAATGGATTCTTTTATTTATTTCCGTCTCTTGGCTTTTATTTTTTTAACTGAGGATTAGGTGCGGCCCTTAACGTGGGGCCACCTTGGTGTATATATTCTTTTAAATCCACGCCGTTCATCCATTTTGAAAGTGCATGACCCCAAAAATAAAAAAGATTCATTTTTATGTGGACCATAATATAAGAAACAGTGCTGATTGAAAAGCTTACCGATAAAAACTTCCTATTGCTAGCTGTAATGAATGTCAGCTCCATTCAAAACTTTTGTGGCCCACTGGAAGTTTTTTTAAATAGCCAGTTACCATTGTTTTCAATTTCATGGACGACATGAGATTTGGATCTTTTTCACTCTTATGCTGGTGAACTAAAATGATGCAGCAAAATTAAACTGGATGGACCATGTGAATGTAGAATATACATACATCAAGGTGGGCCCTACATTAACCAGCAGACAAAAAAGTATCACGTGGGAGCAGGTGAAATTCTAGACTTCTTTTTGAAAAGCTAGATGGAGAGATGAAACTCTACAACTCTCTTAATAAAATCTTGAAAAGAAAGAGAGGGAGATGTACATCTGAAATGACCATCTTAGTATAGTTTCGGTAATTAGTATATGACGCGATGGATCATCTTTAACCAGGTCACCAACAGTACTTTGGTTGCAAGGATCCGGTCATCTTGGACACTTGGAGTGGTCAGTCAATCTCGACTGTCCACCCAGATCCATAGCTCAACTGGCAAACTGAGTGGCTATACTTCGTTTCAACACTCGAGGTCCTGGTGTCGATCCCCAGTGGGGGTGGCTAACATGGAGTGTGTACACTAACAAGCTAACCCCAAAAAATAAAAAAAATCTCAACTGTCAACCTCTTCCAACACACCTCAAAAATTCACGCTTTTAAGTGGAGGATTAGTAGTCCCATCAACAATTGACTCGCATTTAATCGGCCCAACCTTATTTTGATAACTTATGTTGGCAAAATATCTGAATTTTATCAGGGTTCATTTGGCTGCCGGGAATTGAGGTACAAAATGAATGCTTGGCTGTCACTTGAAACCCTGACTGTAGGGCCCACCTTGATGTATGCATTGTATATCTTTTTTCATCCACATGTTTTTCAAGCTTATTTTAGGGCATGGTCATAAAAACGAAGAAGATAAAAATTTCAAGTGGACCACACCATAGGAAGCATCATTTATTCTTCCTAGGTCCTCCATAATTTTTTTTGACCATCCAACCTGATGATAAGGTTACACTGATCCAACGAAAAGAAAGAAAAAATATTAGCTTGATCCAAAACTTTTATAGCTCATAGAAGATTTTTAATAGTCACCCGAAATTTTTATTTGCCGCATTTTTTGGACTATACCTTAAAATAAACTAGAAAAACATACGGACAATATAATGCATACATGGAGGTGGGCTTTATGAGTGGATCCAAGTTGCCCTTGAAAATGGATTGATTTTATTTTTTATTTTGGAGAATGGATGGAAAATGAATTTTATGGAAATTTAATTTTTAAAATTTATTCTTTTAATTCTCGCTTTTAAGATGAATTACATGAAAAATAATTTTTCATCCAATGCTTTATGTTTTAAATGATAAAAATGGGTATGTGAATGAATGGGGTTGACCCATAGGCTTTGTGGTTTGGATAGGCATTTGGGCAGGTTTAAGCAATGCCTTTTAGATGCATAAGATGGACTTGGACTTAGAAATAAAAGCATGAACAATTTTAGACTGAGTTTAGGTTATCCTCAATCTAATTTGATTAGTCTCGACCTCATGTATCTCTATTATACACACATTAACCATGTATCTATGTTATATATTATATATATTATAAATAAAAGCATGAACAATTTTAGACTGAGTTTAGGTTATCCTCAATCTAATTTGATTAGTCTCGACCTCATGTATCTCTATTATACACACATTAACCATGTATCTATGTTATGTATTATATATATTATAAATAGACACGGGAGGATTGTCATATACGCATAGTTCTGCAGATTCTCACAAAAGAAGATTACTGCTAGGCAGTTAAGATACCTAATGAATATCATATGGAAAATTCCTATGGCTAGAATTTCCTTCACCATTATTCCTCATAGCATATCCAACTTGATTTTTGGATGGTCTATCTTTTGAGCTTTTGGACTAAACTATGGAAAACAGACCTTATGGAAAGAATGAATCATGCACATTTATATTACGTAATATATATAGGCTAGGGAGGATTGGCAAATGTGCAAAATTCAACATATTTTCACCAATTTTTTTTTACCATACAACTGCTGGAAGATCTCTATGGATAGAATTTCATTCATCATTGTTCCTAGAGGTGTACATGAACCGAGCTAGCTCGGTTAGCTCGCTCGACTCAACTTGAAAAAGCTCGATTCGACTCGGTTCGAAATTGAGTTCGAGCCAAGTCGAGCTGATTTTTTTAGCTCGAAAATGAGTTCGAGCCGAGTTCGAGCTGGCCCTAGCTTGACTCAACTCGCGCCAACTTGAACTCGGCTCGGATTGAACCCAGCTCGAATCGAACCAGTTCGGTGACTCGGTTACTTTGATATTGATGTTGCTAACCAAGTGTTTGATGAAATGACTCAAAGAAGCATGGCTAGCGGCAAGGAAGGTATGTATATGAAACCAACACCCTTTTTTTTCTTGATTTTTATATTGCTTAGAAAGTGTTTGATAAAATACCTTTAAATCCATTGCTGCTGTCTCAAACACAGTGAGATTTTGAAGGTACAGTCTAGGCGTTTGTGAAAATACTGCAATTGCGAACTTGGCTTGAACTGGCCGAGCTGCTAATGGTGCCGAGCCGAGTCGAGCTGGCCAATCAGGCTCGAGGACAGAGCCGAGACGAGTTCGAGTTGAGGTTAGCTAGTGGCTGAGCTGAGGTCAGCTTGACTTGGTTCAACTTAATGTACACCCCTAATTATTCCCCATAGCATATTCCACTCGAATTTTAGACGGTATATCTTTTGGGTGTAGGACTACAAATTGGAAAACAAACCTTATGTGGAAAATCAGATGCCTTAAATCTATGTTGAAACAGGGGCCTTTGACCGGTTGACAGTCTTGTCGACTGATTAAAGGATATCGAAATAATTTTTATTTTATTTTTTCAAAACTCTCTGGATAGTTTTTGGAGTTTTCGACATGTCGAAAACTCTGGTCGACAGGTTGACGTGCTGCACAATTTTGTGCATTTTAATGCAAATTGTTTCTATTTCCATTTTTTTCTTAAACATATGGTTGTAAACAAGATTAGGGTTAATGCAAGGAGTGCTTAACGGGCTAAGAGGGTTTTAGAGAGAGAAAAGGCTAGGATTTCTCTTTCGCTGGCTTTGAATCGGTAAGGCTTCATCTCTTGTAACTTTGTTATTCATGGTACATTATTGCTTTGTGTTGTGGTTTTTTTTTTTTCTCGCAAGGGTTTTTTCTTCATGTAAATTCGGAGTGCTCTCTATTGGATTTGCTTGTGCAATTGAAATTATCTTGTTTAATTCTTCTCTATGTGCTTCTACGAGTCCCAACATGTGGTATCAGAGCTAACATTGGAAAGATGATCGGATCTGAAGACAAGGTATCTATGACACCTAACATGAAGTTCGATGCAGAGAAGTATTCCGAGAAAAACAACTTTGAACTATGTAAGGTGAGTGAAGATGAAGGACCTTCTAGTTCAACAAGGATTTGACGATGCACTCTTTGGAAAGCTATAAAATTCTATGAAAGAAGAAGAGTTGAACAAGGTAGATCAAAAGGCCAATATCTCAATCTAGTTATGTCTAACAAATAACGTCATCTGTAATATTATGAGAGAAATGACTGTGGCTGATACATGAGCGAATTTAGAGAACATATATACGAAGAAGTCTCTTGAAAATCGTTTGTATCTAAAGTTACAGTTGTTCAATTTGAAGATGATTGAGGGGGATGATGTTGAGACCCACATTAGTAACTTCATTAAGCTAGTTTGCAAATTATTGGATGTGGATAAGGTAATGAAGGATTAAGATCAAGCATATACTCTGTTGAATTCTCTTCTAAAATCATGTAAGTCGTTCAAAGACTCCTTGTGCACCAGTAGAATGATAATTAGCGTTGAGACCATTATCTCGACCCTTTAGTCAAAGGCGATGAGAAAGAAAAGTGGTGGTGTGGAGAAATTTTGAGTGGGATAGTGGATCTTCACGATTAAGATCCAAATCTTAAAAGCAAAGAGAACACGATGAAATCAAAGAGAAAACGATTCTCCTTTGGCTTTCTGTGTATTTGAGACAACCCTAAAGGGTTGAATATATAGAGCTTTACAGATGTCTATGCAAGGTAAATGTTTAAAAACAAAATCATCTATCTATAGAAATTAGCTATACATCATCTATCTATAGAAATTAGCTATACAAGGCATGTGGCCTGTCTAACATCTCCCCTCAAACTAATGTTGGCCATCGACAAGTAATAGTTTGCCAACTAGAAAAGAGTGTCGTGCAGAAGTGAGGGACTTCATGAGAATGTCTGCAATCTCAACAAGGGCTGCGACATGTGGAAGAGAAATGAGCCGAGACTGAAACTTATCTTGGATGAAGTGACATTCAACTTCAATATGCTTTGTCTGTTCATGGAAAACCGGGTTAGAGGCAATCTGAATGGCACTCATATTATCTATATAAAGTGGAGTAGGATTTTGTAGATGAACGCCCAAGTCTGAAAGAAGTCCACGTAACCAAATATTCTCACTACAAGCAATTAACATCGCTCGATACTCAGCTTCCATGTTTGATTTAAAAACAGTGGCTTGCTTTTTACACTTTCAAGAGATGAGAGAAGTGCCGAGAAAAATAAAGTAGCTAGTGGTAGATCTGCGTGTGACAGTACAACCTGCCAGTTAGCATCCGAATAAGCACGAAGGTCCAAAGTGGCCTTGGAGGAGAAGAACAGTGATTGATCCAAAGTTTCACGTATGTACCGTAGGATGCGTTACACGGCAATCATATGAAGAGTCTGAGGAGAAAAAACAAACTGGCTAACAACTTGAACAGCGTAGGCAATATCAAGGCAAGTCATTATTAAGTAAACTAGACTCCCAACCAAACGGTGGTATAATGTGGGTTCCGTAAAGAGATCACCATCGTCATGACCATATTAAACGTTAAGTTCTAAGGGAGTCTAAACGGTCTTCTGATCCGTCAATGAAGCCAAGGTGAGATGATTCTTAGTATATTTACACTGGCTGACCAGGATTCCACGTTTAGAACGTGAAAATTCAAGTCTAAGAAAGTATGTCAGATGTCTAAGGTCCTTCATCTTGAAGGATGATTTCAGAATTTCCTTTAATGCCGAGATGCTAGGAGCATCGCTACCAGTCAGAAGTAGGTTGTCAACATATACGAGAACAATGATAATTCCACAATCAGTGGTGCGCAGGAATAAGGATGGATAATAACCGCTTTGAGTAAAGTTAGCACCTGTAACATCATGAAAGCGTTGGAACCATGCCCGAGGGGCCTGTTTGAGGCCGTATAAGGCTTTCTTTAGGCGAAAGACCTTATCAGCAGGGATTAAAGATACAGGAGGAAGCTTCAAATATACTGTTTCTTGGAGGTCTCCATGAAGAAAATTATTTTTCACATCCATTTGAGTGAGTGGCCAAGAACGAACAGATGATATTGCCAGAAGAGTGTGAATAGTTTTTATCTTGGCCACATGAGCAAATGTCTCATCATAATCAATTCCGTGCTCTTGTTTATATCCCTGAGCGAGAAGCCGAGCTTTGTATCAATCCAATGATCCATTAGACTTGAGCTTGACAGAATAAATTCTTTTACTACCAATTAATTGTTGGTTAGTGGGTCGAGTGGCAATGTCTCACATATGGTTATCATGCAATGCTTTAAGTTCTTTTGCCATAGCCTGCTTCCAACAATCATGAGTGGATGCCTAATGGTATGAAGTAAAAATAGATACAGTATCCAGAGTAGCATTCATGGCAGATATAGAGTACATGAAGCGATCAAGTTGGCGATGAACACGAGTGGAACGACGTACCAAGGTAAGATCTGGATCGGTAACAAGTGCAGTAGGGGTCATGAGTAAACCTGCAATGGACAAGGAAGTGTACTTGAGGCAACAGGAATGCGAGGAAAAAACAGTAAGACCAGGAGAGTTTGGTGCGGGCGAAGGAGGAACAGGTGAATAGAAGGCAATATGCTCAAGAAAAATAACATGTCGTGACACCTGAACACGACGAGAGACCGGATCATAGCAACGAAAACCCTTCTGAGTTTCTCCAAATCCCAAGTATATACATTTGACTGATTTTGGAGAAAGTTTGTTACGTTTAAGTGATGTCAGATGAACATAACATACACAACCAAAAATACGAAATGTGAAATATGTAGGAAGGGAACCGGTGAGAACAAAGTACGGAGATTTACTGTGTAGAACGGTTGTTGGCATCTAGTTAATCAAGTAAACTGAATGCATTATAACTTTCACCCAGAAGGAACGAGAAACACTCATAGTCGTCATCAGGGTATTGGTAGTCTCAACAATATAGTGATTTTTTCATTCAGCCACCTCATTCTGTTGTGGAGTATCAGAACAGGTGGTCTGATGAATAATCCCATGACCCTGAAGATATGTACGAAAAGTTGTTGAGAGATACTCTCCCCCGAGTCAGAGCAGAGAGTTTGAATTTTTACTCGAAATTGAGTGTCCACCATAGAGTGAAATATCTTAAAATTTTTAAAAGCCTGTGACGTAGAGTGCAAAAAGTAAATCTAGGTGTAACATGTGAAATCATCAATGAATATAACATAGTATCGTAGTCCAGAGAGTGACATAATTGGTGAAGGGCCCCAGACATCCGTATGCACTAGCTCAAATATAAATGATGATTTTGTAGTACTTAGAGAAAAAAGAATACACTTAATTTTTGAAAGGCAACAGGAAGAACAAGAATAATTCAAAGTACTTTTATTAAGAGAAATATCCCCTAACATGCCAGAAGAAAAGAGCTGAATCAAACGATTAGAACGTGGATGACTTAGGCGAAAGTGTCAGAGTTTCCACATTTTATTTGCTGAACAAATATCCGAGGAAGATGGAGAGAACAAATAACGAGCTGGAGTGACAAATGGGTCAAAGTACAGCACGTATAGACGTCCATGCCGCCTACCCTTCCCAAGTACCGTCCCCATTGCCAAATCCTGCACAAAATAACAATTTGGAAGAAAGATAACTAAGCAGTTATTGGATGTAAGTTGACCAATAGAAATTAAATTTGAGGAGAGTTTAGGGACATGAAACACATTACGAAGGGTAAACTGGCGATGGGTAGAAGAAGAGAAAGTCAATGAACTAACGGACTGAATGAGTAGTCTAGTGCCATCCACAGTAGAAATAAGCTGATTTGTAATGTAGGGACGAATGTTGTGAAGATGTGATACATCACCAGTCATATGATTTGAAGCACCCGAATCGAAGAACCATAGAGAAGATGAGGATATACCTGACATACCGGCCGCAGAAAGGGCCTGCACGATTTGTTGGAGCATCGTAGGAGTAAAAGGTGAGGAAAGACCTTCAGCATAAACAGTAGATACAATATCACTAGTAGAAGGCTCAGAAAAACTAGTCGCAGAAGTAGTAGAAAAAGCACGACTATAGCCAGGACTTTGACCACTACGTCCATGGCCGAATGAGGATGCATAGGCACGTGAACGGCAGTCATGAATACCATGACCAGTTCGTCAATAATAAACACACCAATCTTTGCACTGAGCGACGACATGTCCCACTTTGTCACAGCCGCGACACGTTAAAGGAGTGGAACCACGGTTTAGTGCAGAGATGGATACAGTGAGTGCCAGGTCAGATGGTCCCTAAGAGAGGACTTGCAGTCGTTGTTCCTCAGCTAATAAATCATTAATAACCGAATTCAGTGAAGGAGTTGAGCTACGGTTCAGGAGAGTAGCCCGACAATGCTCAAATTCCAGACGCAACTTTATAAGAAACTGTCTAACTTGAGCACTATCGCGTATTGTTTGGAATATCTTAAAGTCATTAGGGAATTCCAGATCCATCATAGCCATCTCTATCCAAATTGTAACCATTGTAGAGTAGAATGTTTGAATACTTTTGTCACCCTGAGTAAGGTGAACCAGATCTTGTTCCAGGCGGTATAACCTAGCCACATTACTCTGTTGATAAATAGTCTGGAGATGCTCCCACATGGCCTTAGCAGTGGGATGTGGTGTGAGGCCAACTGCAATGGACCGATCGACCAAATCGAGAATCCAGGTAATAATCCGTCCATTTTTCATTTTCCACTCAGCCACTTTGTCAGCATCTGTGGAAGTGGGGACAGTAACAGATCCATCAATTAGTCTCCACAAACCATAACCCTTGAGAAAGCTTTGAAAGTGGATGGCCCATAGATTGTAGTTGGTACCATCAAAACTACATCGTGGGGCCTTTGTATGGGAGTCTTTGTCCATAGTGAGGAAGTGATATAAACCACGTCAAGGAAAAAGGTACCTTGCAACAGGAGAGCTGGTTGCAGGGATAGGTAACAGAACAACAATAGCACCAGCAATGGGGACTGTGCGGACGGAGGCAGCGCAACAGTTGCGGACGGAGGCAGCAAGGGCGTGCGCAGCAAGGATGTGTGCAACAAGTGTGGACAGAGATCGGATGAGGCTGGGGTGTGATCGGATGGGCCTGGGTAAGATCGGACGGGCCTGGGGGATGATCAGACGAGGGTTAGTGATGGTCAGACAGGGCTGTTGATGCAGTGGGAGTGCAGAAGGGGCGCAGGGGTGGTTCGGAACATGGTTTTCTAACGTAGGAGGGATCGGATCTGTCAAGAGATGGTGTCCGCGATGAAAGAGGTGCCGGATTAGGATAGGTACGACTTTGATACCATGAAAGCAAAGAGAAAACAATTCTCCTTTGGTTTTCTGTGTATTTGAGACAACCCTAAAGGGTTGAATATATAGAGCTTTACAGATGTCTATACAAGGTAAATGTTTAAAAACAGAATCATCTATCTATAAAAATTAGCTATACATCATCTATCTATAGAAATTAGCTATACAAGGATGTGGCCTGTCTAACAAATCTAAGGACAATGACAAAGGCAAGTTGAAGTGTTGAAATTGTGGCATGACATGTCAGAATCCTAAGTTTAGGAAGGAGAAATCAGAGAGTTCTTCCAAGGAGGCCAACACTGAAATTTAGAGATATTGAGAGTTAGGAATATGCTTCCTCGGACTCACCAACCTTGGAAACATAACCCTTGCATGGAGATATTGAGGGCTTGGAAACAGGAACATAAGTCCTACAAACACATAATTATCTGTTTCACCAAAGCCAACACTATCAGTGAAACTAATTTAATTTTAAGGTAATTGTTCCACTGTTGAAAAAATGATTCAACATCTAGCTAATGGCTGCTTCAAACTGGATCATTTTCCTAATTAAAATATTTACCAACCTATGTATTAGGTTTAATGAGTATTATCACTACCCAACTAGATCAGATGGTGACAAGATTCACCCATATGCTAGATGGTGACAAGCTCTTGAACCAATTCTCCGCTGACAGTCATCAGTATGCTACTAAAGCAATTTGAAGTTGGTTGATTTTCTTAAATTGGATTGCCTTTTATTTAACCAACATCACCAAACTTCAATCTTTCTAAACAAAAGAAAAAAGATGACACGGGTTTGCACTGTTTCACATTTAATATTTAGCCTTCTGTATCTTGCGTGACTTATATCATGTTTTCAATGCCTTGCTTGAAAAATGCAGTTGTGTAGGGCCTATTCCATGTCACTCTCATTTTCTTGACAGATTTATGTTGTAGGAAACTAAAACATGAAACTCAAGATAAACATTGCGCTTGTCAGTATGTGAGTAATATCCACCATGAGAAGTTATCATGTTGTCCCAAGAGTTTGGGAAACAGAGATGCCATTCCAATGGAATGTGTTTGCCATCTCTAGACTTTCTAGGTTTTTTTTTTTTCCATAGTTTTTAATGTTGGTTGGGTTTTATTTTTTAAATATAGTTGAGGCCTACTTTCCATCCAAAAGGGTTGTTTGATGAAAGCAAGATAGCATCTTCAAAGAAATCCAAAGCCATAACACAACTGTGGTATTTGAATAGAAGATGTCCTGAAGGCACCATTCCCATCAGAAGAACAAAGAAAGAGGAAGAAGCACAAAAATTCATTTTCTTGCCTCTTTTTCTTTACTTTGGTTGGCCTAATTGTTCTGTTATTTTAAAATTTTCTTTTGAGAGTAGCATGCAATTGCATATGTAGAAGAAGATAAATACTATGGAGCAAAGGCTACAATAAATGTCTGGAAACCATGGATTTTTGGTTTCTATTTGAAGTTAGGTTTTAAGTAAAATGGATTTTTGGTGTCTCTCATTTTCTTTTTATTTTTTAATGAAAAATGACAGATAGATGCTTATCAAGCCACAAGCTGCTACAACCTCATATGCTCAGGTTTCATTCAAGTAAACAGTGAAATAGCAATGGGGCCAACATCTTCCCAATCTCAGGCTATCATGGTTCCCAATATGATATTAGTATACTTGTCTAGACGGTAAAATGGTAATAATGGTGGTTGGGGCAGCTTCTTTTATTATGGTGGGCCTGGTAAAAATTCCAAATGCCCTTAGGATATCCTAATTCCCCTCTCTTCTCTCACTGTCTCTGTACCATTCCACAAAATCCTAAGGGTTATTTTTGCTCCCCTTTCTTCACTCCCTGTAGTAACATGTGCATGTACTCCTTTTGTCCGTTTTAGAAGTTTTGACTACTCATTTTTCTTTTCTTTTTTTTTTTTTCCCTTTTTTTATATTTATAAAAAAATTACTTTCCACTCTCTACATAAGAGGTTGGAGAGAAGTCAAGTTTCTCTAGCCAAGAGAAACAGGCTTGTCTTCTATATATGCAATTGTTTGTGTTCTCCCTTCTTGGGTTGATTTGTTTAGTTATTAACGAATGGGTGGAATTTTGGTGTTGGGTGTTTTGAGAATATGGGCTTGGATTTTGCTATTGGCTATATAAGTTTTTGCATGTTTAGATGCTCAATTCAATTGCATATCAATTTATTAGGATTGTTGTGTAATTTGGAGTTAAGTCTTCCAAAGTGAGGGGAAGTTGGGCTAGCCCCAAATTCATTTAGGACCTGTTTGCTTGGGTGAGCCTGATCAAAATGAATAGGATAGACCATCCATTTTGTTTCGAGCCACGATGAAAGGCAGCAGATTGGAAATGGGTGCCTTTTCAATGTTTACTTGCTTTCAAATAGAACATTTTTATAGACCAAACATCTGATTCTTTTGGATAGAGATGAGCCTGAATTCTCCATCCAAATGGACCCTTGAATGATGAGAAAAACTTTGATATGTTACCCATACATTGATCACTCGTATAGGTTTCCTGATGTTAACCAACTACAAACTTTGAGAAATAAAGCAGGTATCTTTATGTTGTAGCAGTAAGAGGTGGGCTGTCATTGCCATTTGCAGATGCATGCTAACAGCATTCCTACTGTGCATTGTGCATTGGCCAGCTTTTTGCAGCTGTCAGCTTGTTTTGTGCATTGTGGCCCACCTGATGAGCTGACCACCCTGATTCTTGGTTTAGGACATCTACATGAGGGCCATCTGATGGATAGCTTGGATCTTACCAACATTGCCGCATCAACACATGCGTGTGTTCTTAGAAAAGCTCTCAAGTCCAACTTGTAATGTGTGGGATTGCAAATTAGAGTTCGATTTTCATTGTAAGATGAAATGGCACCCTCCACTTCCACAATTCCTCTTAAAGTAATTGCAGAAATCTCAATTCAGTTCAATTGATTATCCAAACATGAATATGCAAATTGCTCCGTTTTGTTTCGTTTGATGAATTTGTCCATTTTGGTTAATGTGCTTCCTCCACAATGTTGCGTAGGTTGCTGGGAAGGGCATTGGCAAATGGGCACCATATCTGGCTACGTAACGCTCTGTATGCCGATAGCAAGGTTTTCACATGCTCGCTTCTAGCAAAGGTTGGTGTTTGTTGCTGGAAGATTTTGTTTTCTTTTTCGATCTGCCGAGATTTTATTTTCCACTTGATGCAAATCTTAGTTGGAAATATAATAGAACAAGCTGATTTGTTTTTCTCGTTTTGTGTTTGATTTATTTTATTTTGATCTTTTTGTATTCGTTGTTTGGTTTTGATCCAATGATTGGCTCCATATCGATTGTCATGCCCAGAGCACAGCTATTCAGGTATACTCTTCTTCTTACTTCTTTTCGTACATTGTTACTGAAGATATCTGTTAAACCTTGAGTTAGTACTTAGTAATTAGAAAACTAAGAGACTGTTCAGTGGGATTTTTTTTTCTCAGGTTAGTCAAAAGGTGAATGGAGTGGCTTCTGTAGATTATAACCAGATATAACAAAATAATTTATCCTGTATTTAGGATTTTCTTTTTTAAACTTGATTTGTGATATCGGAGGTGTTTAAGATTTGGTTTTTACCTGATTTGTGTGTGTTTCATTGGCGGCTGGCAGTGGGCCAAGATCTATGGTTGGATGACCATTTGATCTTGAATAAATCCTAAAAATAAGATGAGCATTTTTGGAATCAAATCTTTGACCACAAACAGTAACCATCACTAAGATCCATCATTGCTTACATCCTTCATTTTGGTCAGCTCCGGCACTCTATAACCCTGATCTGCTGAATCTTCAAGCATTTCTTGGGCTGAACTTGGTTTCAAAAGGAGATGCATGCGAAAAATATATGCTGTATTTTCCATTAGATTCCAATTGCGTTGGATATGGCGCAAGATAGAAATGGTAAGGACCGTGAGCTCAAAAAGAGAATGAATGCAGCTAATTACATGTATTGTGTTGTTCGCGAGTGCTATGAATCATTTGGAAACATTATCAAGCACTTAGTTGATGGTCCATATGAAAAAGAGTAAGGAATGTTTTAATTACAAATGATCTAATAATTCATTTTTTAACAGATATACAATGGGATCTACCTGCTCTGCCTTTTTTCTTTTTTGCTTTTGGTGGGATTATTATTTCACTACAGTTACATTTCCTGATAATTCTTGTCCATGGTTTCACTTACATTTCAGGGTCATAAATGATATATTTTCTGAAGTTGAGAAACATATAGCCAATGACACCCTAATAAGTGAATTGAAGATGAGCGCTCTCCCCAGCCTCTGTGACCATTTTGTTAAGCTGATTAAATATTTGGTTCATATCTGAAATGTTTCATATTTCATTACTGCCACAAACGAGCTTGGTTGTGTAATCTATAAAAGCCAAATCTTTGTTTAATCATTTCAGTTGGACAATAAACCTGAAGAAAGGGATCGGGTCATCATTCTATTCCAAGACATGCTGGAGGTTGTGACTAGAGACATAATGGAGGAACAGTTTTCCAGGTGAAGCATTTTCAATTTGATTCTTTCATAAAATGCTAATTTATTAGTTGATGTTTTAATGTTGTTCTACATTTTTCTTGGGCAGCCTTTTGGATTCAGGCCATGGTGGTGGTCCTTATGGAAGGTATGAAGCGATGACACCTCTTGATCAACAATGTCAGTTATTTGCATCCTCTGGAGCAATCAAATTTCCACTACCTGAATGAGAAGCCTGGAAAGAGAAGGTAAGCGAGCTGATATAATGAGAAGTTCTGGTCTTCTAATTGTGGCTCGCTGATTATTTTCGTTCCAGATCAAAAGGCTGTATTTGTTGCTCACTGTGAAGGAATCTGCAATGGATGTACCATCCAACCTAGAAGCCCGAAGGCGAATTTCTTTCTTCTCAAATTCTTTGTTCATGGATATGCCACCAGCACCTAAAGTTCGTGATATGCTTTCATTCTCGTGAGTTCTCTAGATGTCGAACTCTCATCAATTCCTTGAATTTTTTTTTCCTGTCAGAAGTTAATTGTTTAATTTAGGAAGTTTGTGATGCATGTGTGAACTTGATACCCCTTCTATTTTGAAAAGGCTTGTGGTTATATGCTTAAGGCCGGTCAACTTTACAGTCTCTACCAGCTGTTTCCATGCATTGCTTCCTTTCTTTTGAGGACAGTATTTTTGAGGACAGTATTTAATATACATGACATAGACTATTTTCTCACACCAGATATGCTCTCAACATTAGGGGCCTGTTAACCTGAATAGAAGAAGGGAAATCCAGTTCTTTTGACAATTAGTGTGCAGAAAAATATATTGATGATATTAGAAAATCATTGTATTCTTTCCTAGTGTTAGTTATTTTGAGTACTACACTCAATTACTGAAGATTTGATTCAATTGTGAATTGCAAGGATAAATTCAAGCAAAAACTTATGTTGCGAATTGCAAGGATACATTCAAGCAAAAAACTGATGTTGTACAGTGCCTGCACAGGTGAGGTGCGACTTTGATAGGAACATGTTTATTATTCTGCTTTGGTGATGACTGCTATATCAAAGGCTTTGAATCCGGCTGAGCCCATCAATCCCGTTGAGCCAGTTCAAAATCTTGACCAAGTGACGCCTTATCATGTGATTGTGAAATTTGTAAAAGATCCTACATGAAAACTTGAAATTTGAGTTCAATAGAGTTAAGCATGAAATTCAATGATCTTTTATCATGTAGTAGGTGTTTATTTGAGAAAGAAGGTAGATACCAGGGATCTCTTAGTAAAATTGGTTATTGTCAGACATTATTATTATAATTTCTATCAGGGCATGTACTACAATGGTAAGAAATACCATCATTAAAATTATTTTTTTATAAATATAGGCCCTTTATCTGGAAACCGTAGCTGTTTCTAGCTTTGTCCAATTGCTACGGCTATAGTTCACTTTCAGCTACAAGTATTATCCGTAGCTGTATGTGCTTTGGGTGACTTCAGCTACGAATTTAATCCGTAACTCTTTTTCAATAGCTACGAATTTAATCCGTAGCTATATCTTTCAGACCTCTTGCTACGGAAACATAATTACATAGCTTTGCTGCTGAACAAGTAGGCTTTGAAAGAATGATATTTCAGAAGTCAGAACAGTTTGGGTCTAACTTTATCATAGACCTGTAAGAACGATGTATTCAACGATGAACCACGTAATTGAAAGTAGGAAAAGGAGAGTATGATAGATCTACAGACTTTAAAAAAGAACCAATTGAAAAAGAAACAAGAAGGAAAGAAAACAGAGTGGTTGTGAATGAAACTGAAAAGCATATCACGTTAGTGAGATGGTAATCCAAGAGATATGCATGCAAATTGATGCTGATTTTTGAATCTTGCTTTCTAGTTGCCAAAGGAGGGGTTGAGATCCCCTCTTTGTATTGGGGCTTTGTATGCACAAACACATGCATATGCTGCTTTCTTCGTATTAGCAGATGAGTGTATATTTTGCTAATTTACACGCCATGTTCTGCTTTTTAACTGTGCATTCTGTTGGATGTCCTTTCCCATGGGTAGCCTTTAATTCATCCTTCCAAATTTCAGGTTCATGTGAAGGTTGCTCTTAACAGGCAAACCAAAACACGACTTATTGGGCCAAACTGCCCTGGTATTATCAAACCTGGATAATGCAAAATCGGAATTATGCCTGGGTATATTCACAAGCCTGGGCGTGTAGGAATTGTTTCTCGGTCTGGCACCTTGACTTATGAAGCAGTATGATTTAATTTGAGTTGACGCCTTTGATTTTTCGGGAACTTATTTGGGGAATGTGATTGGATTTTTTTTTTTTCTTCTTTTTTCTTTCATACAAGGCAGGTTTTCCAAACCATGAGGTGGTCAAAATTTGTAGATGCATTTACCAATTACTTGAGTTGGCAGTCTGCACCATTAATTAAATACCTCATTGCCAATAAAACAGCTATTATACAACAAGGAAGAATATTCTATTATAGAAATTTGGACAGGAGATTACTACACAGTTGCCTCATCTGTAGGACACCTGAACCTCAATCCAAACTGACTATTCCATTGCCAACTTCCTTATTGGAAATCTGTCTTATACAAGACGAAATGATTGAGATTGGTCGGTTAACGATAAGAAGCTGAGCATTTGATCATTTTCATAGAAGGAAAATGGAAGAACAGGAAAAGCCAAACTCGAGGAAAAAAGTATCAACGGTACCTAAGAGCTTGAATGATAAAAGCAACCTCTCACACCCAGTTAGTAACAGGAGACTTGGCGTTGTTGAGTTCTAGCACTCTGCAAGTACACCATTTAATGTCCAACATAGCTATAGACTGACGTAGTTACCAATGTATATAGACAATTCATTGTTTGATCAAACCAATAGCTGAGACCAACACCACGTCGTCCCAGAAGAAACTCAATATCGGTACTTAGTTGAGTAATCCTTTGGTGCAATGACCAGACCTCGGCCTTTCCTTGCTCCCCTGTAGACAGTCTCGATGATGTCAATAAACTCCTGGTTGTCCTTGAGAGCCCAGTTGATCTTGTTATTGTTTCCAGTGCCCAAGTCAATCAATATGTGCTTGTTGCGGAAGAAGAACATGACAGTCGAGGGGTCGTACAGCTCATAGAAGGGGTTGAAGTCAGGCACCTCGGTGATATCTACCAGGTAAATGACAGCAAAGTTCTTTATAGTCTCTGCAACTTTAGCCAGCACCTCATCCATCTACATACAAACCAAAAGTGAAATCAATCCCATCACAATCACAAAAGGAGTTATCCATTTGTTTTGCTAACACATTCAGGTACATACATACCAAAAGTGAAATCAATCCCATCACAATCACAAAAAAAGTTATCCATTTGTTTTGCTAACACATTCAGGTACAAAAGCATTGTAAAAGACACATTATTTGCTTTGCATTGTCAATGTATGCCTTCACATTATGAAACTCATTTTTTTCCTACGATGTGGAAGGTGACGATTTTATTAAGTGAGGCCAAAGTAAAAGGAACTACAAATTAGACCAAGAAAGATCGCAGGGGTGTGTGTGTGTGGAGGGGGAGACCTACCGACTAAAACCCTTGAGCCTAAGGCCCACCCCATTACGTTCAATTTAGCCCTTCTAAAAACCTCCAAAGCCTGCCCGCTACAACTAAAACAATGATTGTTCCTCTCCCCCAAGTAAAAGCAAATGCCAACAAACAAAGTCTCCAGACTGCCCTCTCTACCTTTCTCACTCTTCCACTGTGCCAAGACAAAAGGCAAATCAATTGAACCGACCAGCACCCACCTCACACTGAACAAGTTGTTGGCCCAAACTTCCCTAACAAAAGAGCAATGGACAACTAGTTCCTCATTTTTCAAACACACACTATAGAGAATGCTAGTGTATTGTGTATGTGGTTAGTGGCCCTTTTAGTCCCTTTCAGTGTAAGTGCATGTGCACACTTCCCTCTTCTCCTGCGGTGTACTCTTTATTATAATAAAACATTATGTGTTAGTGCAAGCTAGCCTAACACAACATCTCTCCCAAACTCTCCTCCTCCTTTTCTCTCAATATTCTCCTCTTTTCTTCACATTATTATCATTAAATCATTCTCTACTTGGTATCAGAGCATAGATCTAGGCATTGTGCATACAACAAATTGAGAAGCGACACGTCACCTTACTGACGTTAGCAGCCGTACGACTGACGTCAGCGTTGTACGGACATATGAACTCCGTTTGAGCTAAAAGTTTAGGAGTTTGATATATCTTGATTTTAGAAGATTTGTTATGATTTTAAAAAAAAATTTTGGACCTCCTTTCATGGTATTTTGGCCAAAATAGAGAAATTCGAAAATCAGGCCCATCTTCCGTTTTTCTTCAATCTAACTCAAATCGGTAAGCTTTTCTTTGGTTTCTTTACTCAAGATGGACCAAAATCTTCTTCCCAAGCTACCCATGGAGGATTTTTTAACTTAAAATCAATGTTTAAGAGGTTTTTAACCTCAAACGGACGTGCGATTGGGCCATTTTTCACTCGGTTGGGCCTTTTTTTTACTGAGTTTCATGGTATTTTGGATGATTGATATTTGTTTGAAGTTTATCTCTTATTATCTTAAAGGATTGAGTGAGATAAAGTTGTTTGAATTAATCCTTCTTGACGTAGGGCCTCTCTTGGCATATGTTTATCTCTCTTGGACTCTCCTATGACTGACAAAGGGCCCTCATCTCTTGGCATAAGGTCTCTTGAATCCAACCCCTTGCAGATTACCTCCACTAAGTTGAATGGTGACAACTATCTTCAATGGGCACAATCCGTAAAAGTATTTTTAAGAGCCCGTGAGAAGTTGTCGTATATTTTGAATGATCCCCCAAGCTCTACAGATGTTACCTACAAGTCTTAGACAGAGGAGAATTATCAAATTATTGCATAGTTGTTGAATAGTATGGATTCCTCGATTAGTCATTCAGTGATATTTTTACCCTCAGCTAAAGGCATTTGGGATACGCTTCATGATGTGTTCTCGGAATTTTAGAATTTTTCACGGGTATTCCATCTTATTTAAGAAATTAGTCGGTTCCAACAAAACTCCAGATCGTTAAAAGATTACTATTCGACGCTTCGGGGTATGTGGGATGAGTTAGATATATATCAGCCGCTTCCTTCTAAATGTAAAGAGGATCATGAACATGCTCATAAGCAGCGTGATGATACTCGTATCATGCAGTTCCTATTTGAGTTGAATTCTGATTATTTTCATGTTCGAGATCAAGTTGTTATGCAGGATCCTCTTCACCCATTGACAACAGTTTATGCCATGTGTCAGTGTGCTACTGTCTCTACTCTTCCTTCTCATTCATTTGTGCCACCCGAGCATTTGACACATCTTGCTGGCGATCAGTCCTCTCTTGGTCTTCGGGTACCATCCTCGAGTTCAAGGTGCATTTCTAGTTTTAGTAGTTGTGGTAGAGGCCGCGAGGGAGATCGCAATCGTGGCGGCCATAGTCTTCGTGATCTTGGTGGATGTGAACGAGGACGTGATGGTTCTCTCATTTGTTCACATTGTGGTGGAACTAATCACACTGTTAATTATTGCTGGCAGATACATGGTTGTCGTCCTACATATACCGCTGCTTCTGTTGCATCCACAGTTGCTCATGAGACAGTCTTCCACCCCGACAGCTGAGTAGTCTACTTCAGGGAAGTCTCTTATCATTTCTCAGGCTGCATATGATACCTTTGTGCAGCTTCACATTCGTGATATTCTTGAGCCATCTAACGCAGCTTCGGCCCAATCAGGTACTGCCCGTCTTGCATCATCCTTTCCTACCTCCTGGGTCATAGACTCTGGAGCTTCCTCCCATATGACTGGTAAGTTTCAATTCTTTTCTTCTTATTCACCTTCTCCTCACACTTAGTATGTCACAGTCGCAGATAGAACCCAAAGCCCCATCTCTGGGATTGGTTCCATCCCTCTTTCTTCTTCCTTGTCTTTGTCATCAGTCTTGCATGTGCCTCGTTTTTCATTATACTTATTGTTTGTTAGCTCTCTTACTAAATCATTAAATTGTTCCATTACCTTCTTCCTTTCTTATTGTTTGTTTCAGGACCTACAGACGAAGAGAGTGATTGGTGGGGGGGCATGAACGAGGAGGCGTTTATCTTCTCGATGATACACTTGTTGCTGCTTCTAGTACCCTTTCTCTGGATTGAGAGTCCATGACTTGGTGGCATTGTAGCTTAGGCCACCCATCCATAGCTAGATTGAATTTTTTTTTTCCCTCCTTATCTGTCACTAAACCGTTATGCTATGATATTTGTGAATTGTCTAAACAACATCGTGCTAGGTTTCCACCTAGCTCTTCTAGGAGGAAATCTCTACCTTTTCTTCTGGTTCACTCGGATGTCTGGGGACCAGCTCTAGTTACCTTCACTTTTGGATTTATATATTTTATCACCTTTATTGATGATTATTCACGCATGACTTGGATTTATCTTTTGAAATCTAAAAGTGAAGTATTTGATGTGTTTAAAGTGTTTTATCATGAAGTGTGTGCTCAATTTCAATGTTCCATCAAAACCCTCCATTCTGATAATGGGGGGAATACATGTCTAGTGCTTTTCTGTCCTTCTTGCAGGAACGTGGTATTTTATCTAGGACGTCGTGTGCCCTTCTGCTTGGTATGCATCTATCTAAACATTTTTGGGGCGATGCTCTTCTAACTGCTACTTTTCTTATTAATCGTATACCCTCACGTATCCTGCCTTACAAATCTTCATTTACTAGTATCCTCATAATAATCCATTTCCTCTACCACCTAAAGTTTTTGGTTGTATATGCTTTGTTCAAATTTTGGATGGAAGTAATGATAAACTTAGCCCTAGGGCAATTAAATGTGTCTTTCTAGGGTATACTCGGAGTCAGAAAGGGTATAAATGTTTTGACCCATTGACTCGTAAGAAATATGTCTCTGTCGATGTAACCTTCTTTGAAAATATTTCTTTTTTCTCAGCTCTAGGTCGATCCCTTTGTGATCCTCTTATGAGTCAGGGGGAGTATGACTCTTATCCTCTTTCCAGTAGTGATCATGGAAAAACTCCACTCCCCTCCATTTAGCATCCTGTTGGTGATTTGGGTGAGCCTAAGCCTCTGCGGGTGTATCATCGTCAAGATAAATCTTCACACGCTCAGCCATCCACCCTTCCGCTCACTTCAGATGTTGGCTCAGGTGACTCTCCTACCTCGAGTTTAGATCTTCCTATTGCCTTGCGCAAAGGGTCACGATCTTGTACTCAATACCCCATTAGTAATTTCGTTTCATATGATTATCTTTCACCGTCTTTTCAGTCGTTTGCAGCTTCCCTTTCATCACAGACTATTCCTCGATCTCTCTCACATGCTCTTCAAAGTCCTGACTGGATGAAGGCGATGATAGCAGAAATGTTTGCTCTTGAGAAGAATCATACTTGGGACCTTGTGCCACTTCCTTTAGGCCATAAACCTGTTGGTTGTCGATGGGTTTATACGATCAAGTTTCTACCAGACGGCTCCATTGATCGCTATAAAGCCCCTCTTATTGCTAAGGTTTACACACAGACTCATGGTGTGGATTACTTCGAAACATTCTCTGCGGTGGCTAAGCCTAATTCGATTCACGTTATGATCTCCTTAGCCGTTAATTTATCATAGCCCTTGTTTTAGCTTGATGTTAAGAATGCATTTCTCCATGGAGACCTTGCAGAGGAAGTTTACATGCATTAACCTCCTGGCTTTATTGCTTCTCACAACCCTGCTCTTGTATGTCGGTTGAAGAAGGCTCTTTATGGACTCAAACAATCCCCACGTACATGGTTCAAACAATTTAGTCGGGCTCTTTTGGAGTTCGACTTTGTTCATAGTCATGCCGATCATTCTCTCTTTATATGTCGTCGATCAACGGGCATCATAGTTCTCATTGTCTATGTGGATGATATTGTTATGTCTGATAGTGAATCTGTTAGAATGAGGGAGGTCAAAGATTTTTTAAAGACCAAGTTTGAGATCAAGGATCTTGGTCCTCTTCGCTACTTCCTCAGAATTGAAGTTGGTTGCTCATCATCCAGATTGGTCTTGTTACAACGAAAATATGTGCTCGATTTTCTTATGGAGACCGGTATGTTAGGGTGCAAGCCTACTACCACTTTCATGGATACTTCATAGAAGCTTTGACCAGATGATGGTTCTCCTTACTAATCCCAGGATGTATTGACGACTTGTAGGCCAGCTTATTTACTTGACTATTACCCGCCCAGATCTCTCATTTGCGATGGGCGTTGTTAACCAATTCATGCAACCTCCCCGTACTTCCCATCTCACGGCTGTCTACCGCATACTTTAGTATCCAAAATCAGCCCCGGGTCTTGGCCTCCGCTTTCAGTCGCATGGTTATCTTCATCTTTTTAGCTATTTTGATGTTAATTGTACAGGTAGTACTTTTGATCGCCACTCTACATCCGGCTTCTATACCTTCCTAGGTGACAATCTTATAATATGGAAGAGCAAAAAACAGCCAGTTGTTGCGCGGTCCTCGGCTGAAGCAGAATATCGTGTTATGTCTCATGCGACGTGTGAACTCGTGTGGCTTCGCAACCTTCTTGAAGAACTTGGCTATCCTCCTTCGGATCCTGTTCCTCTTCACTGTGACAACCAAGCGGCCATCCATATTGCTCGTAACCCAGTTTTTCACGAGCGAACCAAGCATATTGAGGTCGACTATCACTTTATTCGGGAGAAAGTAACTTCTAAGAAAATCGTCACTCCTTTTGTCCGATCTGAGGATCAACTTGCTGATGTTCTTACAAAGTCTTTGAGTCGAAATGCTCTTCATCGTGTTAGTGCCAAGTTGGGCATGATCAACATCTATGCTCTAACTTGAGGGGGAGTATAGAAAATGTTAGTGTATTGTGTATGTGGTTAGTGGCTTTTTTAGTCCCTTTTAGTGTAAGTGCATGTGCACACTTCTTTCTTCTCCTGTGGTGTATTATATGCTTTATTATAATAAAATATTATGTGTTAGGGCAAGCTAGCCTAACACAATCATAAACTCTCCTCCTCTCTCAATATTCTCCTCTTTTCTTCACATTATTATCATCAAATCATTCTCTACTCACATATTCAGGAGCAGCATCATCATCCTCTTTCGAAGGTTGTCAATAGCGAGCACCTTGTCATCATCATTCTCTTTCAAATGTTATCAATAGTCAGCACCTTGTTCTAACCCACGAACAAAGCAAGAGCTGCAACCTTATTGCACCATATTGCCACATAAAAATGGTGTGCCACAATTGCGCTCCCGTCGAAGAGCTGGTGATTGTTTTATATAAGGAACTAACAGAGAACAAGCCAGACTTTTCTTTATTTTACATCATAGCATCACTATCTCCCACCTCCTACCAAGGGAATAATGTTGTGCAACTACTCTGATAGCCAGACAAAATCTTCCAACTCGTCGTTTGTCAAACTCTTAAAACAAGGAGGAGCTTAAATCAACTCATCTCCTGAAAAGGAGAGACATTGCACAATTAGGATATTTGCATCAAACCCGATTCTATCTAGCCTTGGAAAGTCTTCATACAACACTTTCTTGCCCAGCCAAACAACCTCCCAAAAAGGGATCATCTTACAGTCACCCAAAGAAAAACCCGCCCCCTTAAAAACTTTAATGTCAACCCAACTATAGACTTCTTTAGAGACAAGGCCTTCTATAGAGATGAGCCCTTGCCACCATCCCCCTTCCTGAACCCCATAAATTGTCATCCTTAGACCCGAACCTCCAAAGCCATTTTCCTAGCAAAGCGGAGTTCATTGCCTCCAATTTCCTAAGACCAAACTGCCTTCATCAAATGGTTTGCACAACTCGTCCTACTTTATCAAATGAAACTTATGCTTCGATTCAGCTCCCTGCCATAAGAAATCCCTCCTAAGCTTCTCAAATGAGACAAACTTTGGACATCTAAAAATAGACGTAAAACAAATCAGACGATTAAACATTGATGCCTCTATTAGTGTCAACCTTCCTCCCAAGGAAAGATGTCTGTCAAGGTGTTCCTCAACAGTAATGGTGACCATAATGGTCATTACCATTACTGTTATATGATTGTGCCGTTACAACCATAACGGCTTTTTTTACTTCAAAAAAACCTATTTCGGCCCCGTTACATGTCAAGTTATGGCCCCTTAACGAGTAATGGTTACAAAATGTTACTGTTACCTATACCATTTTGTGACCATTTTGGAATGGCTTGATATCTACTCTTCCATCTTAACAAATTTCTTTCAAAACTCCCCATGACTTTGTCCCATAAATGCTTGGTCGGTTTCCCTATTCAAAGTGAGAGGCCAAGATAGGAAGAAGTGATCCAACACGATAGCCAAATACTTCTACAAAATTAACCACTTCCTCCTTAAAAAGAGGAATGCCCAACAACTCACTCTTAAGGATATTCACCTTTAATCATGAAACAGCTTCAAAGCATCTAATGATCTTCCTTAAACTATCCACTTTAGTCTCATCCGCATCACAAAATGAAATAGTATTGTCTAGATGCTAAAGATGAGTGACTTGGAAATCTATCTTATCCATACTAAAACCTTCGATGTAACCCTACGGCTAACCTTTTATCAAGCATCATGCCTAAAGGAATAAGTAGGGAGGGAAAGACCTAGAAATTAGGTGACTAAACACAAACTTAAATCGAGCTTCTCCATTTTTGCCCGCAACCCAACCAACCCAACACATAATCTAGAAACTTTTAATCAACATAATTGGACACCTTTTTGATATCGACCTTGCAGATAACAACCTTTTCCCTCCCCTGTATTGTGAATCAATGAATTCATGAGCTGTTAATGCGCTATCTACAACTACCTCTCAACCACATGCTCCTTGAAATTTAGAGATCGCACTACCCAAAACCGCATGAAATTTGAAGGCCACAACTTTAGCTAATATTTTATGAGGATCCTCAGAAGACTAATTAGACTAAATTCCCTCAAATGTTCTACTCCTCCCTTTTTTAGTTTAATAGCAATAAAAGTTAGACCCAACTTTATTGCAGGGTTCTCGTTACCATGAAATTCATTGATGAAGCCCACCAAGTTGCCTTTTACTGCTTCACAAATACTTTTAAAAGAAACCTAAGGGGAATCCATTTAGACCAAAGGCCTTGTCACTGCCTGGATACTCTTACCTTTGCTTGAAATTAAATCAAAATGCAAAATTTCTAGTCACGACCTTACTCACCCTTTCCCAATAAGGTCTTTGAAAAACTTAACAATGGCGTCATGCATTTTTTATCTGTCCTCTAACCTCTCCCCATCCATCAAAACACTTTTGATCTTTAATCTTTGTTAGATCTAGCCCGGGCACTAGCCATTGCATGAAAAAATTTGTATTTTTATCCAATTCTTTGAGCCAAGTTGCCCTAGACCAATGCTTCCATATGATTTTTATCTTCCCTCAAAAGAGTATTATATGCCGCCAAATAAGTCTCTAGCAAAGCTTTTCCTTTCGAAAGAGCCATACTTCTTCCTTTATATTAAGGGCTTGAGTATTTTTGCATTAGAGAGTATGTCCATTGTTGTTAAATGCAATCGCATATGCGCATACTGTAGATCAAATCGCATATGCCATGATGGCATATGCGATCCTGGCAAGCATGCCATGGCATACTTTTATATGCGGCCAATATGCGATCGCATATGCAAGTATGTGATCGCATACTGCATATGCGATCACATATTTCCTAATAATCAAAGTGGGAGCAATTTTTTTATATTTATTTTTTCAATTTGGAGAACTTTTGCCTATAAATAGGCACTCATATCCCCTCCATTTTCACAATTCTTTACTCTAAAGCTCTAAATCTCTTACTCCTTCTCTCTTACTCAAATCTCTTTACAATTACTTCAAGAATTTATTATTATTATTTTTTTTTTTAGTATTTTATAAGTTGTGCTTACTTTTTGTAAATTAAGCCGTAAGTTATAACTTGTAAGTTGTTTCAAGTTATCCATTTATCAGTAAAATTTCTTTGCTCGAAGTTTATAATAATTGGTTCTCTTTTAATGTAGCTTGATTGTTTTGTTAAAATTTATATAATATAATATAAATAATTAAATATATAACTCAATGAAACACTCAAACTATAATGAAATAAGTAAAATAACCCAATCCAATCATGTGTACTAATTAGGCAAGTTTTTCCTCTTTTTTTTTTTTTAAGATTTTTTTTTCATTTTTAATTTTTTTTTCCTTTTTAAATTTTTTATTATTTTATAAAAAATATGTCATGGCATATGCGATTGTACGATTGCATATGCGAACAACATATGTTGATCGCATACAATCGCATATGTGATTTGACAACTTAGCTTCTCGGTTCCAAAGAACCTCTTTCTTACATGCATTAATCATGCCTTTAGGGCCTATTTTTTTTGCCAGTTACCCCTGTAATTGAAAAGAAAAGTGTCTTAATTACAACTATACCACCGCCAAACCAAACATGGGAATCGTCAGTCAAATTTAGATGCATTCAGGAAACAGGTAAAAGAATTTGTAATCATTGTACTTTTTCATGGCACTATTGTGAAAATCTTTATTGCAAAGAGTGACATCAATGTATTTTCGTAATGATTTGACATTTAAGTAATCTAAAAATGCCATCATTTTGATTTTGCCACCAATAAACCAAACACAAGAATCGAGAGTTAAATACAAATATTGTCAGAGACAAGTAATTTGTGATCATTGGACATTTCCTTTACATTATTGTGGTAACTAGTGACAAAAACATGCCCTTTAGTAATCTAAAGTTTTTGGAAAAATAAAAAACCCATAAAACCTTCAACCGCGAAGGATGAACACTACTCTCCACAGCTTTGAAAATCCATCAATTTCAGGTCATGATAATTGACACCTAAACAGCCATGGACCCTATCATCCTCATCCATTGCCAAAGCAAGCGGACAACGGTCTGAAATCAGCTTCGGAAGTCCTCTTTGATGCATGAGAGGAAGCTTCTCCGCCCAAACTGTGGGAAAAAAAATAATCCAACTTTGATTTAACCACTCTAGATTGCCCATTTAACCTTAACACAAACCCCTTAGTAGATCCACCATCTCATTTGGAAGAATCTAATTTGAAAATTCATTCATATTTTTAGAAATTCGATCCTTACAAATAAAAATGCCCCCCGATGATCCCACTGCATCTAGCCCCACCCAATCTTTAATCAACCAAACCCAATTTATAAAAAAAGAAGAAGAAGAAGCGAGAATCTACTATTCTCTAATCAATCACCTGCATCTTTTTTTTTGAAGAGCTTACATTCCAGCTAATTATCTTCACCGACAATCAGAAATCACCCCCTTAGTGGAGATTCCTAGCCAAAGAAGTTGGAGAAGAGAAATCGCAATCCATAAGAGGTGCCGAGAAAATTCCTCACGTACATCCCTTCCCACAAAAAGTAGATCCTTTGAATTGAATGAGGTTGCATTCGCTGAAAAATTGAAAAGCATCTCCCACACATGTCATCCGTTAAGTGATCATCCACACAGACCGCGAGAGAGTTCTCGGCCTGAGCGACTTCATACACAGGTAAAAAACAATTGGAAATTAGCACCCTCAAACTAGCCACATGCGAGGCTTCCATTGGTCACCCTAACACCTTCCACCAGCCCATTACACGTGTCCATCACCCTCCCCCTGTGTCAAGAGTGGCAGCATCGCCATGTGTCACTAGCTCAGACAAAAGCCCTCTACATACCCCTTGCAACAACGTGGCGCCTCTCTCCATCTCTTCACCTTTGCATACACCACTTGACAAGACGTGTGTCACTCCATCAAGCAAAACTTCCCCACCTACCCCACTGGACAAATCAAACGCTTCCACGTCCCCTCCACAACTTCTGATGGTCCACAAGAGCAATGGACCTGAACATCATCTTCCTTTGAATCAACTTACAACACAAGCTCCCAATCTGCCTTATCCTTCATCGAGATGGAGCGCCTTGGCCAATGCTTTTGTTGTTGAATCTCATAGCAACTAGCTAATTCCATAATCATCCAAATCGTGATCCTGTAATCCCTTCACTAATGGAAATCTTCTCTGGCATAGGGGCAAGCTCATTCCATCTTATGTAGATTCTAGCAAACCAAAGCATTTCACACCTTTCTGAACTTGGATCGATCACAACCACTCCACCAATGTAAGAACTCCATGAAAATTGTGGATCTGGTACTCCATTGGGAGCTCCTAGATATTGTACCATGCTTCCTCCCATCCGAAAGTCGACTATTCGTCCCACCTATAGATAGCTCGAATTGAGCCATCCCTATACACACTGCAAATGATAAAGAAGTTGTCAACATTTGCTTAAGGTCGAAGAGAAATCCATATCGTGAAATCACTCAAAAGCTTAAGACTCTTGTCTCCTTCTTCCATGCTACGATTCTACGATTGCCACTCTCACATCTCCTCCACAACTCTTGGTCTAATAAAGGCAACTAGGATCCATTGGAAGGAGCTCCATGCATGCTCGAGGACATTCAAATGCATAATCACTTCCGAACCCATAGTTTTGAACCCATCAGTTTTGCAAGGGAAGGAGGCATCTTTCTCAAGGCTTTGCCTGTCCTCACCTTGTTGCTCAAGTTCCAGTAATCATATCTTGAAACGATCAACAACCCCCCCCCCCCCCCCCCCTTGCTTTCTCTTGTCTCCTTCAAGGAAGGTTGAACATCAAATTTTTAGGTTCCCCTTCTGCAAATGTCCCCGGCTGAACATCAAATTTTTAGGTTCCCCTTCTGCAAATGTGCCCGGTTCACAACCTCTAGGTCGTACTTTGCCTAATTAACCAAAAGTTTCCTACCTCCAAAATGAGAGTCATGCAAATAGTTTATCGCTCCCTTCATCTCATTTGTAAAAAAAAAAAGATCGCTAAAAATCCTATGATGCCCTCTTTTGCCTCCACCAAACACCCTTTGAGAATTTAGTTCAAACCATTCCTTTATGAAATTTTCAATGTAAAGTGTCAAAAGCACGTCCAACAATCAAGTTCAGCTCCCCTAGTTCACACTTCCTTCAATTTCCTTTTCCAACCCACCAAAATCCATTCTATCTTCCACGTCGACTATTCTAGTACCCTCCCTTAATGACCTTGCACCATAGTCGTGTCTCTCAACGCTAAGAACCACTTATGCCTCTTCTTGATTAACTTCTTTCCCTTTACCTTTACCTCCTGCATCCCATTTGTCTCTGTGAGAGTCCTTGCTTGCCATTATATATCAACAAATCAGTAAAAGAAAATAAAAAAACTCACATAGGCTCGCCAAAACTGGCATCCACACTGCCACTCCATTAGTTGGCTAGGATTTTTCCATCGGAGAGTTTTGGGCAGCGATCTCCATTGTTAGTCAGACCAAAACCAACTAATATTCTGACTTGTTAAGCTATGGACCCCACATGTCAAAACTGAATGCCTGAGGCCAAGGATCCATATGATCCTCTTTTCTCTAATACCATTGTATTTTTGTCTTCTGATCACCTTCTTTTGCATTGGAGCCCTAGCATAGTGCAGATACATACAGAATTGCATTTATATGCATGTCTGTAAATATGTACAACGGTGATACGCAAAATGTGTATTATCATGGTCAGCTGGATCCAATCAGTTTCTTTGGTATCGTTACTTTTGTGTAATGACATTAAGGAGCTGAACCTTCTTTATATATCTTTTAGTTTAGTTCCCATATAGGCTAATTCCAATGTAGATACATTAGCTAAAGAGGCAGTGAGAATGTGAGATAGTACTTGCATGTTGACAATACTAACACATTAGGAGTTCTTTTATTTTTACCTTCAATAAATTGTCATTATTTAAATTATTAAAAAAAAAAAAACACACAAACACACACACCACCGATGACACTCTACCTACAATCTGACAAAAATATATAATTTTTCCAGCTTGATTTCATCGATCCAAGAACCCGTAGGTGACCACCAACAACATAACACCAAAATTCACTGAAAAATCTACAAAACAGTAACAATCAACAGATGAGAATATGCTTCCTTCCTTTCGATACAAATTCACATCAGTTGATGAAAAAGGTCGATTTCACTGGACAACGAGACTGGTCCAAGAAAACCCTAGCAATTTCAAACGGCTAAAAACTAGAATTCATCAAAGATCAGCAAATCATGGGAGACATAAAAGAACAGATGAAGATCATCAAAAACTGCGGTAATAATCTATGGAACAGAAATTGACGATTCTTAATAGTCCAGGGAAAGAACAGATGAAGATTATCAAAACTGCAGTAAGAATCTATGGAACAGAACTCGGGGATTCTTAATCGTCTAGGGTTTGCTGAGATCCAAATTGAATGAAAAAACCATTTCCGTGGAGGAATTCAAAGAGGAAAGAAGAGAAAAAGGATGGCATACCTCCATGCAGACATTGTCCAGTCGTGGCCGAAGCGTATGACTACCAGCCGTTCTTTTTCGGCCAGGATCGCCTGATCGACGGCCCAACCCGAATGCAGGTGGGGTATGACATCTCCGCTCCTTTCTCTTTCAGTCGTCTTTTCTTGAAATCAAAACTTGGAAAACGGAGCTCCAGTAGCGCGGGAAATATATAAGGAAGCATAGGAATTTATAGCGACGCGGACTTACCGCGAAAGCCTTTCGCAAGAAGGTCCTGGGAACTTAGGTGGGGCCCACCGTGATGTTTGTTAGGAATCCACTCCGTCCATCCGTTTTGTGAGCCAATTTTAGGTGATTTGAACAAAATTGAACAGAATCCAAGACTCAAGTGGGTCGTAATAAAGGAAAAGGTAGGTAGGGAAATTCCTACCGTTGAAACTTTCCTGGGTTCGACTGTGATGTTTTCATGGCATCCTTTCCGTTAATAACGTCACTCCTACTGGGATGAACGGAAAACAAAAATATTAGAATGATTCAAAACTTCTGTGGCCCCACGTATATTTCAATTGTGAACGTTCAATTACCACGTTTTCTGACCACTTGAGCATTATATACGGTTCATTTTTGGCCACGTATCCTAAAATGAACTCAAAAAACGGATGGACGGTGATGATTTCTCACAAACATTCCAGTAGGCCCCACCTGCGTTCCCTAGCAGGAACTTCCTGCAAAATGCTTTCGTAGGAAATCCGCGTAGGCGCATATGTTAGATTCGTACCGTTTAATAGTTTTAAACGGTGGTGACTCATTCTCCTCGCATCTGACACTGATGTACGGATATCCAGACCATCCAAATTGTAGGTCAAGTTGTGGATGGACTACTTGTCAAAAACTATAATTATCAAACGATCATAACCATCCAATCAGTGGATATTATATGGATGGTTAAAAGTAAAATAGTGAGGGGTTCCAATTCAAATGAAAAATCGGATGGCTGATATTCTATTCTCTGTGCTATTTTTGGGTTATGGTCCATCCAGAAGTGGATTAGCGATTTCAACCATCTGGATTTTCGTTTAACTATGAGCAGTGTACGAATGAAGAGTCCAGCCTAAGAGGATCGCGGTGGAACGCGGATTGCCCAACTCGAACGGAAGCGGATTAGCTGGTACACCTCACACCAGCTATATAGCTGGTGTATTGATATCAATCAGTTCCGTGGGTCTGATGATGATTGGCGAGTGATATCAATAAGTTCGGTGGGTCTGATGATGAGGCATATGTTATATCCAAACTGCCCATGCATTTGGCAAGCTCGTCTTAATGTTTTAGGCTAAAAATAAGACAGACCTAACTATTAAGAAAATCACACTGCAAAAGGCAATGGGAGATTGAATGTATACTATTGAAACCCTTTTTGAGGTCACAGAGGTTTTGGAACAATATGAAATTTATTTTTCATCTTCATCCAATTATTTGTGACCTTATGAACAGATTGGATGGAAAATAAACGTTATGGTGGGGCCTATTAATTATTTAACGGTGAAAATCAGTATCTCCACTGCTGTTTGTGGTTTGGTACAGCTGATTCAGTTTTTGGTTAATGTTCTAGAATGATCTTTTAACGTAGGGAAGGACGTGAGGTCGAGCACCGTCTTCCTCAAGATGATAAATATTCCGAATCCACGGAACTTCTCTGGACTCCTCACAGAGACTTCTCGAATCCACGAGGAAAGAAAGTAGAAAATAAGAATAATTTCTAATAAATTCGAAATTGATTAATGAAAATCCTAAAACCGAGTTCACAACCCTTTAAATAAGGGAACCAAGCAATAAGAAAGAAATCAGACTCAAACTACAACTAAAACTCCTAAAATTCGCAACTTACTATAAATAGTAAACTTACTATTTATAGACGGTCATGATGTCTACTAGTGCGCAAGGTTTTCGGCCAAAAATAGTAAGTGTCCTATTTGGCTTCACCAAACCGTTCTCCTAATTATCATAAGCACTTTTCATGTTGGACACAACTCCTAAAGCCCAACGGATGAAAAGTTATACTCAAACTAAAACTTACTATTTATAGTAAAAACAAAATTAAAACGAGGAAACGACCGTCGATCAGGAGGTTTCTCGCAAATCCGGGCTGCGCAACCCGGCGTAGCAGGGTTGGTTGGCTAAAGTAGCTCGTTCTACCCCAAAATCATATATTTTACGTCGGATAACTCATTTCGGATTGTGAGATACGCCCGATCTAAGGTCCGATGGTCCGGATCACTTCTGTCGCCGACCGTGCCTTTTCTGATCCATCTTGGCCAAGAAATTGTCCGCGACCCGCTCTACATCAGTCCCCTCCACTTGAAAAGAACTCGTCCTCGAGTTCTCCTCCTGCGCTGGTTCATGATACGCGGTCAGGTCCGCAACGTTGAAAGTCCGTGAGATCGCCATGTCATCTGGAAGATCAACAACATAAGCATTGTCATTGATCTTTCGGATGATCGGTATTGGTCCAATCTTCTTATTCTTTAGCTTGTTGTACGTCCCGGTTGGAAATCTTTCTTTTCGCAGATGGACCATTACCTGGTCGCCCACCTCGAACACCTTTTGTCGACGATGCTTGTCTGCTTGTTCCTTGTACTTTTCATTCGAGGCATGTAGCTTAGTCTGCACCTCCGCATGAATACCCATGATCCTGTCTGCCATATGTTCTGCTGCAATACTCATGCCTGGGAGCTTAAGCAGAGGGACCAAGTCTAGTGTGTGGCGAGATACTCGTCCGTAAATAACCTGGAATGGGAATTTTCCTGTCGAGCGGTTCACCATGTTGTTGAATGCAAACTCCGCTTGAGACAAGGACAAATCCCACTGCTTCGGTTTCTCTCCTGAAATACATCGAAGGAGGTTTTCCAAAGTGCGATTCACAACCTCAGTTTGACCGTCAGTCTGTGGGTGGTAGGCACTATTGAACTGAAGTCGTGTATCGAATCAATTCCACAAAGTTTACCAAAAGTGGCTTATGAACTTCGTGTCACGGTTAGAAGTAATAGTCTTGGGAACCCGTGTAGCCGCACAATTTCTCTGAAGAATAGATTCGCCACGTGTGTTGCATCGAGAGTTTTCTTGCATGGAATAAAGTGCGCCATCTTGGAGAAACGATCTACTACCACGAACACCGAATCCATGCCACGTTGTGTTCGTGGGAGACCAAGCACGAAGTCCATAGATAAATCCTCCCAAGGGCCATCAGGCACGGGCAACGGAGTATAGAGGCCCGTATTATGAGATTGCCCCTTGGAGGTTTGACAAATATAACGACGTTGGACTGCCCTTCCCACATCACGTACTAACTGCGGCCAGTAATACCGTTCTTCCACAATAGCTCGCGTCTTGTCTCGCCCAAGGTGTCCACTGAGGTCACCTCCATGTAGCTCTTGGATTATCTGCTCCCTTAGCGAACTGTTCGGGATGCACAATCGATTTCCCTTGAAAAGGAACTCGTCTTGCATATGTAAGTCACCGGAGTGACCTTCTTGGCATCTAACCCATGCGTCCCTGAAGTCGTCGTCATCGGCATATATGTCTTTGAGGCACTCGAACCCAACGACTTCATTGCTTATAGTTACTAACAAATTTGCACGGCGACTCAACGCATCGGCTACCTTGTTCTGTTGTCCTGACTTATTGTCACGCCCCAAACTCAGAAACCGGGCTCACAAAATTTTCGATCTCCGAATCCGGTGCCAACAGCCTCCGTAGAACTCCATTCTCGGCTCCTAGCTCCCATTCGCCAGGTTCCGATCCTGGGATGCTACGAGGAGGATTTTAAATATCAGTTTGATTCGTAATAAGCATAACTAAAGGCATAACCCACAAACAATAACCAAGCACTCCATTACATTTCTACTATGATCAAAAACTTTACAAGTACAGTGAGCATAAAGGAAAATACAATGGTAAATAACAAAAAAACTCTAAATGATCAGCAACGTGCTCTTGCCTCAGCACTACTGCGATCCAACGTCACCTGCACGCAACGGTCGTGCATAAGCTTACAGAAAGCTTAGAGAGTGGTGAAAGTGTGTGCGCAAGGTAGTAATATGAACATGCAATGACAGAGTAATGCGGAATATGCAGATGGAACCATAATATCATGAGCCATACCAAGGCTTATGCGATGCAAAACATGAATGGTATCGGCCACCCCAAGGCCATGCGATGTACAATGCAACTCAAGCATACAGATCCTCATCTATGTCCACACATCAATACAGCTTAAATATGGGATATCACCGGGGTCTAGTACACTCTAAACCAGATTGCCACCACATCGTGTGCAATAAGGTAAGTGGAAGAGACCTCACTATCCTTCTGCCGAATATCGGGCGCGACTCGTCGATAGCGGACCCATTCCTCGAGCTGGTCAAACTCAGCCTAGTATTGCCCCCTACACTCGGGCGGGTAAGGCCGCACCCCCTTCCAACCGACCACGACACAGTGAAAAGCGTAACCGTCTGGTAAACGGCACTCAACGCTCATCTACCCACTCGGTCTAGACGTTGGAGCAACCTCTTGGTACCATAAGGGTTTAGGGACTTTCACCCAGGGATATATATAGTACCCCATGTAGAACAAGATTTTCGGTATCTAATCCTGCCAACCACGATCTGTCTGTGGAGGCTATGGCCCCGATGTCGCTAGGGCGTACAATAACCATGTCACACAAATGCGAAATGCATGATTTACGCTGTCCAGTCATGCAACAAATCCTACGCATATCGTGCGCTTATGTAGGGCAACACCGCCTAACCAAGAGCCCATAAATAACCTGCCCGAAGGCGTATGCTATGATCAGTCAATCCTCATATCAAGCACACATATGATGCGTATGATTATGAGTCATGAAACTATACTAAACATGTAAGTGAGTAATGAACCATTCTTACAACGCAGATGAGCCTACATGGCTTATACACAGCAAGTACGGCCCAATATTGGGCCCTAAGGAGAGTCGTAATGTGGAAATCGAACCAACATTACACTCGCAATGTGGACGTCAAACCAACATTGCATCCCAGGGCACGATCTTTGTAAACCTCAGTACTTAGACTATAATGGATTTACACATTGCAATGGACCGTAGGTTGTCCCCATTGGTCCTTACATATATATCAAATGGGCCATATCCTATGGGCCTTTTATTCTTCGGATGGGCCACATAAATGGGCCACACCAATGGGTCTTATGTGCATTGCAATGGGTCAAAACCCGTGGGCCTTGGATTGCATCAATTGGACCTAGTCACAAGAGTCTAATATGTATCAAATGAGCCGCACCAATTGGAGTCCCACACGTAGATCAAGGGGGCCTCAACCCATAGACCTAACATGAGTCAAATGGGCCTAAACCCCTAGACCTTCTACAAATCAGATGGGTCTGGTCTCAAGGGCCTTGGGATATATCAAATGGTCCAATCCCATGGGCCTTACATCCACATCAAAGTGGGCCCCAATGAATGTCATAACAACGTTAGGATGGGCCTCAAAACAGGCCAAGGCGAGGTCCACTTGGACTATGGATCTGGCTCATCTTTTCCTGTGCCGTATAGTAAACTCACAAATGGTTGAACGACATAGATACAACACATAATATGGCGACTAGATATATAATATATTAATAAAACTAGCTGCTGCTGTGCAGCTCTTACTACAGCAGAGGTGGGTCCCAGGTAGGGCCCACCCTTATAATATAATATGCAATATTATATTATATATTAATATAACAATATATACTATATTAATATAATTTAATTTTAAAAAAAATGCAACGTCCAGACCCTGGACGGCCTGGACATGCACCTGCATCAAGGGAGGCCCCACACGTCAACACACCCACATGCTTGCACACGTACACACACACCCAGCTGTACGCACACACGCATGCACACTCACACGCACGCACGCACGCACACCCCATGGGTTCCACTGTCACAATGCCAGGGCTCCACCGTCCACTGGACGGTGGAGATAAAATGCATACATCATTGTGGGCTCCACGTGGGGCGCACCCCGTAACGTTTATTCGGCATCCAAGCCGTTCACAAGGTCACTCTGACCTGGATGAAGGGAAAACATAAATTTCAGCTTGATCCAAAACTTCTGTGCGCCCCAGAAACTTTTCAACGGTAGCATTCAATTCACACTATTTTGCGTGGTGTGGGCCACCTGAGTTTTGGATCTGTCCCATTCTTGGAGGGGGGCCCACCACTGGGGTGGCCCACCTAACGAACGGGTTGGAGTTCAAATAAACATCGTGGTGGGGCCCACATGCAAGGCCGTGGGCCCCCCTGTGTACGTCCGCCCGCCCACGGCTGCACGCAACAGCGTGCAGCTCTACTGCCGCTGATAGAAAACGGCAGAGGCTCTGCCTCTTGAAAATTAAATTTTTGGGAAGAAAATGTTTTCCCGGGATTTTTTGCACGTAGGGCCCGCTAAAGTGAAATCCGCCCCCGCCATTGCGATCAGCGGCTCGAGGCCGTCCAAATGAGTCCAGAGTTTAAATTTTTTTGATGCTTGGAAGTGAAATAAAATAAGAAAATAGAGTTTGAATGATGAGGGTGCGATATTTGACACTATAGCCCACCAGGTGCTCCGTTCAATCTCATTTTCTGGCTCAACGCCTAAAATGAGATGGTGAAAGGGATGGACGGCTTGGATTAGAGCAATACACCAGGGTGGGGCCTATGTAAGTGGGCCACCAAAAAGCCCCTACTTTTCTTCCTTTTCTTCTTTTTTTTTTATTTGCCATTGAAACGTCCAGCGTCCCAGACGCTGGACGATTTTAGTATTTTATATATATATATATATATATATATATATATATATATATATATATATATATATATATATATATATATATATATATTGATGGTGGGCCCTGATGAAGTGGGCCACCACTGATGGGTAACATGGGTACATCATCTAAGGTGGGACCCACTTGAATAAAGATTTAAATAAAATAAAATCTAAAGGTGGGATCCATTGAAGTGGGCCACACAATACTAATGCATAAAAATAAAATAAAATAAAATAAAATAAAAGCAATAAAAGAGAGAGAGAGACATGGAGAGTGGGACATGCCTTGTGATGGAGGGACCCCGACATTATGGGCCCTCCCTTGCAATGAATCATACAATAAACGGATCCCGTTGAACATGGGACTATCAAAAATGTAAATCAACGGTGGAGATCCATTCCCCACCGATATGGACGGTCTAGATGACCCTTTCTAAATGAAATAAACATCATGATGGGGTCCATGGAGAATGGCCCCATCATGGAATGATCGTGATGATCCGAGTAGGCCATCGGCCTTATTTTAGGGTCCCAAGTGAGATCCACACCATTGATCGGTGGGCCTCACTTGGTCCACCATAAAAATAAGTAAATCTACCCTATAGAGGCACCCACCGTCCGATCTTCTTGCTCCTAAAGGTTCCTTGGCACCTTAGCTTCAACTTCAATGGTTAAGATGAAGAATGGAGGGTTGAGATGGGAGATTTTGGGGTAGGAAAGTGGGCCACTTGGAGTTTAGGGAAGCTTGAGAATTTCCATACGTGGGGCTCTTGTTGCTTGGAATTTTTTGGAATGAGAAAGAGAGAGAGTGATGTAAAGGGAGAGAGAGAGTGATGGATGGATGGGTGAGTGATGGTTGTGTAAGAAAAACTTGACTTTTGAGGCTTTTGTGTAAGAGAGGTATGGGTGGTGAAGACTTTTGTGGCTTTTTGTGTAAGAGAGGTATGGGTTTGGGAGACTTTTGTGGTTGCTTGGGAAAAGGGATGGAAGTGATGTGTACTTGACATGTGATGGATTGATGGGATTGATGTGATTGATGTGACACATCGTAGAGATTCCCTTGGTTTTTGCAACGCGCGGCATTTTCTCGCACCGAACGTTGGCACATATCTCTTGACCAGGGTATCGCCTCGGCGCACGAGTCGCAGTATCAGAACCGCAACGACAGCGCGGTTCTATGGTATTGGTCGCGGGTTGAGTCGACTCGGGTTGTCGGCACATGAATCAGGGTCGCGCGTCGATATCGTTTAAGGGTCGAAGGTTGCCGGAATTCGACCGGTAAGACCGCGGAAGTGTACGAAAAGGTACGGACCAAGATACGGGTCTTACACTTATGTTTTAGCACAAACGTGAATTCTTGTAAAAATGAGGTCCATCTAGCATGCATACGGTTAAAGTTAGCTTGACTATTAATAAATTTGAGAGCTTGATGGTCCGTGTAAAGTATGAATTCCCTTTGAATCAAATAATGTCGCCAATGTCGCAGTGCCTAGACCACCGCGTATAACTCGATCTCGTATGTAGACCACTTCTTGCGTGCATCGCTAAGTTTCTCACTGTAGAAGGCTACCGGCCTACCTTCTTGAGACAAAACTACCCCAATTCCGACATATGAGGCATCACATTCGACTTCAAACAGTTTGTCGAAGTTGGAAAGTACAAGAACCGGGGTCGTAGATAATCTGTGCTTGATTTCAGTATAGCTCTTGTCGACTTCGTCAGTTCACTGAAACTGCCCTTTCTTCATATAATCTGTGATTGGTGACACAATAGTACTGAAATTTCTCACGAACCGATGATAGAATGTCGCCAGTACATAAAAACTTCGCACTTCGTGAATATTTGTGGGAACTGGCCATTCTCTGATTGCCTTCACCTTTTCCTCATCCACTCGAATGCCTGTGGACGTTACGACAAAACTCAGAAACAATAGGCTATTAGTCATGAAGTTACACTTCTTTAAATTGGGATACAGTTTATTTTTAGTAAGCACCTGAAGGACCTTCTTGAGGTGTTCCATATGGGTAGTTTCGTCTTGACTGTATATCAAAATATCATCAAAATAAACCACAATGAATCATCCAATGAAAGGTTTCAGAACTTGGTTCATCAATCTCATGAACGTGCTAGGCGCATTCGAAAGATCGAAGGGCATGACCATCCATTCATACAATCCTTCCTTGGTCTTAAAGGCCGTTTTTCACTCATCACCCGGTCGTATTCGAATCTGATGATAGCCACTCCTTAGATCCAATTTAGAAAATATTTTGGCACCCTCTAACATGTCCAGCATATCGTCCAACCGGGGTATAGGAAACCTGTACTTTATGGTAATTTTGTTGATGGCTCGGCTGTCGACACACATGCGCCAACTCCCATCTTTCTTTGGAGTTAACAGAGCTGGTACAGCACATGGACTCATGCTTTCTCAAATAAGACCCTTACAGATCAACTCTTCCACTTGCCCTTGAAGAATCTTGCACTCATTCGGACTCATTCGGTAATGAGGCCGATTGGGTAGACTGGACCCGGGGATAAAGTCCATATGGTGTTGGATATCCCACATGGGAGGTAACCCATCGGGAAGGTCATCGGGCCAGATTTCTTTGAATTCATGTAGCAAGGGCTTTAGTCTTTCAGGGATGATGGTAGGCTCGAGTTCTTCCCCTTTTACAATTAATGCATAAGCCTGTCTTGTTTCTTTGGATTCTTCCACGAAGTCTCGTATGGTTAAGAGAAAATGACCCTCCACTTTAGAAGTTTCAGGTGGTCCCTCTGGATTCATAGGGGCCAATATGGTCTTCCGGCCATCCTTGACGAAGATATATATGTTATCTCGCCCTTTATGAGTGGCATCACGGTCAGATTTTCAGGGTCAACCGAGTAGTATGTGACATGCTTCCATGTCAACCACATCGCATACTACTTCATCCTTATAATGTTTACCAATTGAAAAGGATATGATGCACCGTTCAGTTACCTTTGTTTCACTGACCTTCTTGATCCAACCGATTGTATATGGAGAGGGATGCCGCTCTGTTTTCAATTGTAATTTCTCCACCATGACCTTGGAGACGATATTCTCGCTGCTGCCACTATCAATAATCACGTCACAAACCTTTCGATTCACCATACACCTAGTGCAGAAGATGTTATGCCTCTGTGGATGCACTTCTTTTCTTGGCGTATATAAAAGCCGCCTCACGACGAGTGACTCGTCGCGATCTTGTTGAACCCAACTTGATTTATCTACCTCATCCTCAGCGGTATGCTCCTGCTCTTCATTATCTCGATCTTCATCAGCGTTATTAGCACTACCATCATGGATGGTGAGGTTCGTCACCTTTCGCTGGGGACAAGTATTTGATAGGTGGCCCGGTTGGCCACAACGATAACAGTTGTCAGGCCGGGGTCAAGCGTAAGGGTTCGAGATTCTACTTAGACCAGCAGCAGTCGATACGCCCCTTTGGGGCCTAGCTTGTCCGCTTCCCTGATCTCGGCTCTCAGACGTAGGAGGTTGAATGCGTGCTCCTATGAGTTCCTTCCCCTTAGCCTGTGGAGCTCCCTGGGGTGGACCCGCCGTAGTGATCCTTACGGTAGAATAGGGCCGTGTGGTAGAACGTTCAAGTTGTGCTTCTGCCCGAGTAGCCAACTTAATCGCATCATTCATCGTCCAGACGGGCTGCATCTGGACCCGATCCTAGATCGCCATACGCAGTCCACCGTTGAATCGGGCGACTTGCTGCGATTCAGTCTCGACTAAATCGTTACGTGCCGCCAGACGGTAAAATTCTTCTGCGTATTCTCTCACCGACCGACTATCCTGTTGACAATTTTGGTATTGTTGAAATAATACCTGATCGTAATCGCTAGGGAGGAATCGGGCACGTAATAGCTGCTTCATCCGCTGGCATGTGCGGATTGGTGCTTTCATCTGTCTAGTTCGTGCAAGTTGCAGTTGTTCCCACCAAGCTGAAGCTCCTCCTTTCAACTTGTAGGCCACAAGCTTGACCTTCTTTGCTTTAGGGATATACATATAGTCGAAAAATCACTCAACTTCAGAAATCCAATCGAGGAAATCCTCAATGTGTAGTTGGCCATTGAAGTTAGGAATATCAACCCGCATCTTAAATTCTCGATCTATCCGATCTACTCGATCGCCGTCTTGTCTAGGGTGTTGAAAGATTATGTCATTGATTTTCTCCTCACTGGAGCCCCCTTCCTCAGGAATTACCCGTGGATGCATCGCTGGTACTATCCTGTGATCAGGGCGATTGCGAGTTTTAACAATCGGTGGTGGAAGATTACCACTAGGAACACGGAGTTGCCCTAGGGTTTCCGCCAAGAGATTCGCTATGCAGTCCATAGAAGCCTGCAGCCCTTGCATGGCTTGTCGATTCTCTTTCATGGTTACTTCGAAAACTGCCGCCGTTAAAGGTAAATTCCCTGGGGCACCGCCCATGGGATTGTTACCCGACCCGTCGTTAGAAGCCATCGATCCGAGGAGAAACCTCGCTCTGATACCAAACTGATGCAGGGAAGGACGTGAGGTCGAGCACCATCTTCCTCAAGATGATAAATATTCCGAATCCACGGAACTTCTCTGGACTCCTCACAGAGACCTCTCGAATCCACGAGGAAAGAAAGTAGAAAATAAGAATAATTTCTAATAAATTTGAAATTGATTAATGAAATCCTAAAATCGAGTTCACAACCCTTTAAATAAGGGAACCAAGCAATAAGAAAGAAATCAGACTCAAACTACAACTAAAACTCCTAGAATTCGTAACTTACCATAAATTGTAAACTTACTATTTATAGACGGTCATGATGTCTACTAGTGCGCAAGGTTTTCGGCCAAAAATAGTAAGTTTCCTATTTGGCTTCACCAAACCGTTCTCCTAATTATCCTAAGCACTTTTCATGTTGGACACAACTCCTAAAGCCCAACGGATGAAAAGTTATACTCAAACTAAAACTTACTATTTATAGTAAAAACAAAATTAAAACGAGGAAACGACCGTCGATCAGGGGATTTCTCACAAATCCGGGCTGCGCAACCCGGCATAGCGGGGTTGGTTGGCTAAAGTAGCTCGTTCTACCCCAAAATTATATATTTTACGTCGGATAACTCATTCCGGATTGTGAGATACGCCCGATCTAAGGTCCGATGGTCCGGATCACTTCTGTCGCTGACCGTGCCTTTTCTGATCCATCTTGGCCATGAAATTGTCCGCGACCCACTCTACATCATCTTTAAAAATAGATGAACAGTATAGATATAATAAATACATCACCGTGGGGCAATGAAACTATGATCTCCTTTGAACCGTTGGTACAACTCCGAGCTTGAGGAGCGTCAGTGCTGGCCTTGCACTATATATATATATATATATATATATATATATATATATATATATATATATATATATATATATATATATATATATATAGCTGGTGTGTGGTACAACAGCCAATCCGCTTCGGATTGGAACGCATATTTCATTGGACGTGAATTACACAGTTGAGAAGTGAAACTCGCTACTACTGAAGTGATGCCACCAAGTTATGTGGCCCCACCATGATGTATGTTTTGTATCTATACTATCCATCTATTTCGAGAGATCATACTAAAGCACGATCCAAAGATTGAGTCAACTCCAAATCTGAAGTGGATTCCACCGCATGAAAGAGTGGAGAGAGTGACACCCACCATTAAAAACTTCTAAGAGTAATAAAAGTTTTTGATCAAGTAGATATTTACGTTTTCCCTTCTTTCATGTGCGTTAACACATGAAGAAATCGAATCTCAAATAAACTTCATGGTGGACCTTAGAAAGGTTTTAATGGTGGGCATCACTCTCCCCTCTATTTTCTGTGGTGGGGTTCACTGCATCTTTGGATCTGCCTAATTCTTTGAATCATGCCCTAAAATGATATCTCCAAATGGATGGACCGTGTGAATATAAAACATACATCATGGTGGGGCTCACGTAACTTGGTGATGTCACTTCATTAGTGAGTCCCACTACTCAACCTGTTAGTGTCTAATTTGCATTCGATTTCACTAACCGCGACATTTACCGAGGAATTGGATTGTGTATTGAGTTACTCAATATGCTTTTATAAAACCCTGTAGATCAAATGCAGCATGAAAACGACCAGAACACTATCCCAGAAGGAATTACTAAGCACCGTGTTCGAAACCCTCTTCACACCCTAGTTCTATCTTTGATTCCACTCTAAGTACTTCTCAGAAATGAACAAACCCCTAAGACCCGTACGATGCATATACAAGTCGAGTGCAATAAAGTTTGTGGTGAATTGTCACACCCAATCTAACGACGTTCCCCTGACAACACTCGTGCATTATAGCCAACAACCACAAGTGACCGTATACGAAGTTTGTCACCCTCCTCCCATCCTCGATGGTCTTCCAGACAGACTCCCTCTACACTATCGCCTCAAGCATCAGATCAATGCAGTATGTCGCGCACGAGGTCTAATAAAGATAGTACTTCATCAGCTTCTTTCCTGCCTTTACGAATGCACTACTGTTATCTGTCATAACTTAGATGACATTCGCAGACCCCACCTCTCTAATCACTCCTTTTAAAAGGCAATATATGTGAGAGTAATCTTTTATATTGGCGGATGCACCAATGGATTTGGGGAAAATGGGTTACCCTTAATAGTACACTGTGAAGTTAATAATGGACATCTTCATGGGTCCTGTCCATATAACGCCCTGAAAATCGGAGGTCGTATATATATTCGACTCCCGAGTTCCCGGGGTCACTTATATTCGGTTTTCATTAATGTAATTAATTCAGTCTAAATGCGCAGCCTAGAATTTCTTAAAACATGGAATACATCCACACAAGTCTACTGAAATGAAAGAGACCAACTATATATATATATACACATTTCTAAAAGAATAACAAGGTTGCACATGACGCCACCTAACAAAATCGTAAAAGAATAGTATGTCTAAAAAGAATAGAACTGAGCCCAACTCAGCGATCTAATCCAGCCTCTCAAGCTGACGGGGAACTGTCCATCAACTGGAAGTAGGACAGCTCATCCTCCTCCTCAAAGCTCGCCTCAATAGGCTCCTCGTGCTCTAAGTCACCTGCTTCTATGAACGGGTCTGGTTAGTGTTTTAAAATACCGTTCCAGAGTGGGAGTGAGTGATCAACTCAGTGGGTGTTATTAGTCTCAAGTTATAACAGGCATCAATTATAGCATGAACTTAATAAAAAATAATCAATTATAAACATCTAGCTAATCTTATTAATGCACATACATGCTGGATGATATAATGCATGCCCTCACCACAACGCTCCCTCAAGTGACTTCATCCAAGGATCGCGTATGACAACACTCCCTCAGAGTGACCGCGACTTCCGAGTCTCCACCTTAACTAGTGCGATGCAATGCGATTGTGTTAGTCAAGTTATTAGTTAAGTCCATTCATCCAATAGGTTGGGGAATCTAATACACCCCACGTATCAATGCCCTAAGCTAGTTATGAGGCTAAGACCCCCCAATGCGTGAGGACGAGACCTCGTGGTCCGTGATCCCGTCGGGTTCCTCATCCCTGACTTCAAGCACATGAGGAGTGCCGAGAGAAAGGGATCACTCACGGTCACTACTAGGAGGTACGACACCCCAGCGTAGGTCGATAGTTTGGACACAGTGTCTCATTCCACCATACCTGACTCACGAGGTTGTAGACCAGTTTCAAGTGGATTATTGATGGGATACAGCGGTTGTAGGGTGGTACATGTTCCGTACATATGTGAGCAAACAGGGTTAACAAACAGGATTGGTCAGCCCGTAGACTAGACCGCATGAGTCTAGGTAAGTACATGACGGAATGACATCGGGTGCAAGCAACCCATGCAGTCTAACTACTGTCGCCCACACGCACTCGTCCAAATCCATGAGTTTAGCCTCAAGGCGGTTCTACCAACAGAACCACCTTCGCTCTCCTCATGTTCCTGACCAACCTAAGGGTACGAATGGTGATTCATTGCATGCCGACTACCAATGTATCATCTAACATATACAACATCATGTTCTCATATTTCTCAACATACAATTTAGATTCTCATAGCAAGTAAGACTAACAAAATCATGAAATAAGTGCATGTGAGTTGTGTGTGTATGAGGAAGTTAAGCACTTCCCCCATCTTAAGAAGTCATATGCACAAGAGTAATGAAATCATGCATACTATGAAGCAACAATACATGAAAAAATCAACAAGGCATGAGCATGTAATCATCCATACACAAAATCATGTGGGAAGCAAGAACAACATCATGAGAAAACCAAACTTACAACTCTATACAATTCTAATAAACATACAATTCCTAGGATTTCTCTAGATTCTCAAAATATAGCATTCAAGCAATCAAAATCATTAAACTCATACTAAAATTGGTGCTAGACCACCTAAGAATAATAGTCCGCACATATGGATCGTTAGAGATTTGAAAAACGTCCTAGGAAAGAGGGCTTTGAGGTCGATCGGCCGGAATCCCTAAAACAAGCTCTTGCATGTGAGAAATCCAAGTCAAACCGTTCTCAATACATGAGTTTCAAGAAAAAAGGGTGAAGGATCTTACCTAGATGGTCAACGGAATGATTATTGTGGTGGTGGTGTAGGATTTCCTTTGGAGAAAGGATAAGGAGTTGCAATGTTTGATTTCTTCAGCCCCGCCTCGATCTAGGGTCCACCTTGCTCTTCTTCACCCATTCTTTACTCCCTTGCTCTCTCTTTATGGTAGTGAGAGTTATGAGATAAGAGAGATTGGTTGTTGGTGGATGGTAGGAGTTTGCAAGGGGGATTTGTTATTGGAGAAAGGAGGAGGATATGAGGGAGATGGATTTATTGTTGTTGGAGAATGGTGAGAGATATGAGGAAGAGAGCTTGATGATTTGGGGAAATTAGAAAGTTATGAGGGAAAGCTTGGTTATTGGAAAGAACAATGGTGGAAATGTGAGAGAGTGAGCTAGGGTTTACCTAGACTTGGGCCCTTTGGCCCTAAGTTTCCTCAAATGCCCACAATGGCCCTCTAGGACTCACTATTGGTGTAGGGGCAGCCCTAACATCCCCTAGGCCACCAAATTTGGTGTGCAGGTCTCTCATGGCCCGATGAGGGGTCATGCAAATTTTGGGGACAAACAGATCAACGCATGTGAGGTTTGATCCTACGGTTCCGATCTTCATATGGCCCTGTGGGGACCATTCTGTTTGTTGGGGCAGTTCTGATGGTCCCCTGGCCATAAAACTTATAGGGTAGGTGGTCCATAGCCCGATGAAGGGCCATGCAAAATTTAGGAACGATCGGATATGGGGTTTGGTCGTATGGGTTTGATTTGCAATCAACAGTCGTTGTGCCACGATCTGGTCCCAGATTTTGTGGACGGGCATAGGACACCACATTAGACCTTCACCATAAATTTAAAAGAAATTCGACAGTTGAAAAACTCAAAATCTCAGTTTCATTTACAAGTATCAGATTTCAACTCCGGCCTTGGGTGGGTTGACAAGTGCTGCTGGAACGACTTGGACAATTAACTCCTGGGTGTCCAATAAGTCTGTGATTTGCAATGGACCATAAGTCCAGTGAGATCTATGGTTCCTTAAAGCTTTATAATTTTCTGACCTTCCTTGGCTGCTGCGCGGCCTGCACAAGTTATCGCTGAGTACAAACCAATCATCTGACTTGATGGCCTGCACACAGTCTGATTGTGACCCGACTAGACCACTCGTGTATAAGCTAACATTGAGTGCTAATGGTTAGTAAGTGATAATATAAGTTAATTAAAAAAAATTCAAGGATTTTTTGAAATCCAAAATAGTTAAAATTTAGGATGTTACAGTCCACCTCCACGCATGACCGTCAATTCATACTACTCCTAGCTTGGCTTGAGTTCACGTACTCAAGCTTGCATCTCCTCGTACTCCTAATTTAAGTAAACCCCAAGGATCTACTATGGTGTTGAAGGCTTCATGCCTACCTCAACACGCTGCACTGTCTTGATCATATTTTAGAAGTGAATGGCTGCTACATTTGTTGACATGTGTCTCGAGATGAATTACTTAGATATGGTGCTCCCTATATCCCCCAAACCCCCATGTGGTAGTGACAGGATAACTGCATTAAAATTTAGGTACTTCAACAATGAATGGATTTTCGATACAGGTATACTTCGTATCACATGACTGTAATAACCCCAATTTTTATAACTAGTCGTATACATTCGTATGAACACACAACATTTAAGGGAAAATAGTGAATGCTTAGAAGCATTGTAGGTAAGATTGTCATTGTTTCTGTTCACGATAGAAGTGTTGAATTTTGGGGGTGAAATTCTCTTTAAGGGGGGTAGATTGTAAAACCCCGTACTTTCTAGTACTCGGGTGTTATCATGAAAATCTAAATTAGTTCACACGTGTGTGAAGGCACACATGACTTACCTTATACATCACATCTAGTGGCCCATAATTTATTCACTTTGACCGACTAGTACAATCTTCATCCATATATTAAGTCATCTGACCGTTGGGAGTGAAATTCACCTATAAATCGAGCTTTCCATCACGTAGTCACAGAATTTACTTCAGGATATTAATCTCTTTGATAGTTAAAGATCTAGTTCTTATTCAAGACGGACCATATGATTGCATTACGACGCTTTAGATAAACTATAGATCGCTCACAAGGTTCTGTTGATCGATCTAGCGACCGATTTCCCTAACTTGATCGTTGGATTATAAAATCGACCGTAAGACTGTTTAAGTAGTAGATGTGCTTGGGATCAGACACATGGCTCACTAGGACATGATTCATGTAAGACCCGTATCTTGGTCCGTACCTTTCCGTACACTTCCGCGGTCTTACCGGTCGAATTCCGGCAACTTTCGACCCTTAACGGATATCGACGCGCGACCCGGATTCATGTGCTGACAACCCGAGTCGACTCAACTCGGGACCTATACCATAGCGACCGCGCCGTCGTTGCGGTTCCGATACCGCGACTCGTGCGCTGAGGCGATACCCTGATCAAGAGTTATGGGCCAACGTTCGGTGCGAGAAAACGCCGCCCGTTGTGAAAACCAAGGGAATCTCAACAATGTGTCACATCAATCACATCAATCCCATCAATCAATCACCCATCAATCCATCACATGTCAAGTACACATCACTTCCATCCCTTTTCCCAAGCAACCACAAAAGTCTCCCAAACCCATACCTCTCTTACACAAAAAGCCACAAAAGTCTTCTTAACCCATACTTCTCTTACACAAAAGCCACAAAAGTCAAATTTCACTTACATCACCATCACTCACCCATCCATCCATCACTCTCTCTCTCTCCCTTTACATCACTCTCTCTCTTTCTCTCTTTCTCATTTCAAAATTTTCAAGCAACAACAATTCTAAAGGGCTCCCACGTATGCAATTTCCCAAGTCCCTCTAAGCTTCAAGTGGCCCACCTTCCTACCCCAAAAATCCCCCATCTCAACTCTCCATTCTTCATCTTAGCCATTGAAGTTGAAGATAAGGTGCCAAGGAACCCCTAGGAGCGAGAAGATCGGACGGTGGGTGCTTCCATAGGGTAGTTTTTATTATTTTTATGGTGGACCAAGTGAGTCCCACCGATCAATGGTGTGGATCTCACTTGGGACCCCAAAATGTGGCCGATGGACCACTTGGATCATCATGATCGTTCCATGATGGGGCCATTCTCCATGGACCCCCATCATGATGGTTATTTTCATTGCAAAAAGGTCATCTAGACCGTCCATAACGGTGGAGAATGGATCTCCACCGTTGATTTATAATTTTGATGGTCCCATGATCAAAGGGATCCATTTATTGTATGTTTCATTGCAAGGGAGGGCCCATAATGTTGGGGTCCCTCCATCACAAGCCGTGTCCCACTCTCCATGACTCTCTCTCTCTCTCTTTTATTTATTTTATTTTATTTTATTTTATTTTATTTTATTTTTGTGCAAAAGGATTGTGTGGCCCACTTGAATGGATCCCACCTTGGCATTATATACTTTTGATCTATTCAAGTGGGGCCCACCATATGCGTTGTACACCTGTCTATGGTGGCCCACTTCATCAAGGCCCACTACACAAAAAAAAAGAGAGAAGAAAAGAAAAACCGTCCAGCGTCAGAGACGTTGGACATTTCAACCAAACAAAAGAAAAAAAAAAAGAAAGGAAACTTTTTGGTGGCCCACTTGCATAGGCCCCACCCTGATGTTTAAGTCCGATCCAAGCTGTCCATCCTCTTCCCCATATAGTTTTAACCGTCAAATAAAAGAATGGGACTGATCTGAATATCTTGTGGGCCATAGCAAGGGAAACATTGGCGGTTACCATTGAATAATTTTCTGGTATTTCTATGCGTCCAAAATTTTCGAACTTTAGACTCATTGTGTTTGTCTCGAGTTGTAGAGTCCTGTGGACGGGATGGATCTTTCGAACTTGGGTCCCATCTGTGAAAAACCACAGAAATTAGATTTTTCAAAAAAAAAAATAAGAGATGAAGAAAGGGCCTGCTGCAGCAGGCGCTGCAGCGGTCAGCGCTGCCAGCGCTGCAGCGACGCGGGCGGACGAACGCCAGCCCCACGGCCTCCAGCCGTGGGCCCCACCTTGATGTTTGTATGCTATCCAAGTCGTCCATGAGGTGGGTCCCAACCTCAGGTGGGCCCCCTCCAAATGTCGGGCCGAACAAAAACTCAGGTGGCCCACACCATAAGAAACAGTGTGAATTGAATTTTTCCGTTGAAACCTGTTGCTGGGCCACAGAAGTGTTGGATCAAGCTGAAATTTTGTGTTTTCCCTTCATCCAGGTTGAGTGACCTTATGAACGGGTTGGATTTCAAATAAACATCACGGTGGGCCATATACATGGGACCCATAGTGATTTATGTATTTTATTCACACCGTCCACGGTCCGTGGACGGTGATGCCCACGGTGATTCTTGCTGAAACCACACCGTCCCCACTGAACGGTGGGGCCCACATATATATGTTATTATATTATATATATATCACATATATATATTATTATATTATATATATATTACATATAATATTGTATATATTACATATATTATATTATATGTAGTTATATATTATATAATATATATATGATTGTACGCCTTCATGTGGGTCCCACCATTGTCATAGGCGGTGCATCCAGACCGTCCATCCACTTGAAAGGATCATGTTAGGCCTATGGGTTAGGCCCATTGGAATTTCAAAAGGGGCATGGGCTAGGCCCATTTGGTTTTGTGAAATGCTTATGGGCTGGGCCCATTGGGTTCATTTTAGGCCTAGAGACTAGGCCCATTTGATGTACTTCAAGACCCATGTAATTGGACCCCTTTTTGTTGAAATTTAAAGTCCATGGAAGTAGACCATTTGATATACTGTAAGGTCCATGGGACTGAACCCATTTGATTATAAAAGGGTCCATGGGATTAGGCCCACTTTGATATGCATGCAAGCTCATGGACTAGGCCCATTAGAATTGTTTAAGGCCTAGGAGTTTAGGCCCATTCGACTCATATAAGGCCTCTGGGTCGAGGCCCAGTTGATATACATTTGGGGGCCTAATTGTGTGGCCCATTTGATACATATTAGACTCATATGGTTAGGTCCAATTGATGCAATCCAAGGCCCACGGGTTTTGACCCATTGCAATGCACTTAAGACCCATTGGTGTGGCCCATTTATATGGCCCATCTGATGAATAAATGGCCCATAAGATATGACCCATCTGATGAATAAAAAGGCCCATAAGATATGGCCCATTTGACATATATGTAAGACCCAATGGGAGGAACCTAAGGTCCATTGCAATGTGTAAACCCAATACCGATTATGTAGCGATGTTTAAGAAGATCGTACCTGGAGTGCAATGATGGTTTGACGTCCACATTGCGAGTGTAATGTTGGTTGGATGTCCACATTACGACTCTCCTTAGGGCCCATTACTAGCCGTACTTGCCGTGTATAGGCCATCCAGGCCCATCTGCATCGTAAGATAATTCATTTTATTATAACATGTTTAGTATAGTTTCATGACCCATGGTCATACGCATCATATGTATGCTTGATATGAGGACTGACTGATCATAGCATTTGCCTTCGGGCAGGTTGTTTATGGGCTCCCGGTTAGGCGGTGCTGCCCTACATGAGCGCACGGTATGCGCAGGATTGGTTGCATGACTGGATAGCGTGACTCATGCATTCCGCATTTGTGTGACATGGTTATTGTACGCCCTAGTGACATCAGGGCCGTAGCCTCCACAGACGCATCGTGGTTGGCAGGATTGGATACCGAAAATCTTGTTCTACATGGGGTACTATAGATATCCCTGGGTGAAAGTCCCTAAACCCTTATGGTACCAAGAGGTTGCTCCAACGTCTAGACCGAGTGGGTAGATGAGCGTTGAGTGCCGATTACCAGACGGTTACGCTCTCCACTGTGTCGTGGTCGGTTGGAAGGGGGTACGGCCTTACCCGCCCGAGTGTAGGGGGCAATGCTAGGCTGAGTTTGACCAGCTCGAGAAATGGGTCCGCTATCGACGAGTCGCGCCCGATATTGGCAGACGGATAGTGAGGTCTCTTCCACTTACCTTATTGCACGCGATGTGGCGGCAATCTGGTTTAGAGTGTACTAGACCCCGGTGATATTCCATTACTATGAGCTGTATTGACGTGTGGACATTGATGAGTATCTGTATGCTTGAGTTGCATTGTACATTGCATGGCCTTGGGATGGCCGATACCATTCATGTCTTGCATTGCATAGCCTTGGTACGGCTCATGACGTTTTGGTTCCATCTGCATATTCCGCATTACTCTGACATTGCATTCATATTACTACCTTGCGCACACACTTTCACCACCCTCTAAGCTTTCTGTAAGCTTATGCACGACCGTTGCGTGCAGGTGACGTTGGACTGCAGCAGCGTTGAGGCAGGAGCGCGTTGCTGATCATTTTGGAGTTTTCTGTTATTTACCATTGTATTTCCCTTTATGCTCATTGTACTTGTAAAGTTTTTGATCATAGTGGAAATGTGATGGAGTTCTTGGTTGTTGTTTGTGGGTTATGCTTATTACGTATCAGACTGATGTAAAAAAAAAATCCTCCTCGTAGCATCCCAGGATCGGAACCTGGCGAATGGGAGCTAGGAGCCGAGAATGGGGTTCTACGGAGGCTGTCGGTGCCGGATTCGGCGATCGAGAATTTTGTGAGCCCGGTTTCCGAGTTTGGGGCGTGACAGAAGTTGGTATCAGAGCATAACTTGGGAATAACCGAGAACAACATTACATGTTTGCTATGAGTAAAGAATGGCTAAGTTCTGAAGTTCGGATAGCTTCACGACCTTCCGAATCAGACCATTAACATGCGTACATTCGAGAGTTTTGGAAGATGATAGGCGCTTTCGCTCTTTCCTGTAGGGTATGGCGCCTGTTACTCGATCGACTCCCGCACCACCACCTGAGGATTCTACTTCACCATCGGAGACTCCAGCTCTACCACCTGCGTCTCCCATTCCACCCTCAGAGATTCCTGCTTCTTCCCATGAGGATGACATTCTTCCACCTGAGACCGATGAGGAGCCGACGGTGACTGTGAGTGCCTCTCAGTTACAGCAGATGTTACAGGCTGTGACCGCCGCACTCCAGGGACAGGGTAGACGCCCAGCTGTTTCACCAGCTCAGGCGGAGCAGGAGCGCGCGAGCGCCGTACTTCGTGAGTTTAGGCGACATGATCCCCCACGTTTCCAGGGCGAGCCAGATCCGACTGCAGCCGAGAGATGGCGCTCCGATGTGGAGAAGATATTCGATACCATGTTGTGCACGACCAAGCAGCGCGTCCGGTTAGCAGTATTTCTCTTCCACGGTGAGGCCGAGCATTGGTGGACCTCTGTCGCCCGTGTCGCTGGACCTGATTACATCTGGACATGGGAGGACTTTGTGGACCGATTCGAGGAGCAGTACTTTCCTGACCACATCCGTCGTCAGCGAGCCTTAGAGTTCGAGACTCTGGTGCAGGGAGATATAACCGTGGCACAGTACGCGGCCCGTTTCATGGCACTATCGAGATTTACGCCGTACATGGTTGATGATGAGGGGCGAAAGGCCCGCCGTTTCGAGCACGGCTTACGTTACGGCCTTCGAGGTCACGTTATTGGGCATGAGCTTCCTACCTTCCAGGCAGTAGTGCGGAAGGCTCAGATATACGAGACTGAGTGGGCCGGTTCTCAGTCTGATCGTGGTCAGAGGGGAGACCGAAAGAGGCAGGCTTCTTCCAGTCATTCCCAGCAGGGTCGACCACAGCAGCAGAGGCGCACTGGTCGCCCAGCTTTCCGTGCACCATCAGCACCTCCACCACCACCTCAGAGACAGTTCACCGGCACTTGCTTCAGGTGCGGTGCGACAGGACACCGTTCATGGGAGTGTCCCAGTCCCCAGCAGCAGCAGAGAGGTCCACAGCAGCAGAGACCTCCACCGCAGCAGCAGAGACCCCCACAGCAGCAGCGACAGCAGCAGCGACAACAGCCTCTACCACCGAGGCCACCTCAGCAGCAGCATCAACATCAGCATCAGCCTCAGAGGCCGCAGCAGCAGAGGCAGCAGTTTCGACCGCCTCAGCGACCTCAGCAACAGCAGCAGCAGGTTCAGAGGAGACAGGCACCTCCCCAGCCAGCTCAGGCTAGATTTTATGCGGCTCAGCAGGATCCACAGTCATCCGGAGGAGTCGTTGAGGGTATATTGCCAGTTTCTGCATGCATTGCACGTGTATTGTTTGATTCCGGTGCATCGCATTCTTTTGTGGCCGAGAGCTTCTGTCGATCGGCTGGCTTACCGTTGGAGTCTGCTGGTGAGAGCCTATCAGTATCTACTCCCTTGGGGAGGACTGCAGCGTTAGGACGATTTTGCTCGTCATGCCCCGTTCTAGTTGGGGATACCTTCCTTCCTGCTGATTTGTTTGTTTTGCCGATGTCCGAGTTCGACGTTATCTTGGGCATGGATTGGCTCGCCGAGTACTATGCCATTTTGGACTGCGCCGCGAGGACCGTCACGTTTTGTATACCCGGCGTGCCACAGTTCCAGTTCGTTGCAGAGGCCAGAGGAGAGCAGTTGTCTTGTTTGATGTCGTGCGCCATAGAGGAGCATGTCGCCGTTGGCATCGACCATTTGCCGATAATTTACAATTTTCCCGATGTGTTCCAGGAGATTCCGGGATTACCGCCTCGTCGACTCACCGAGTTTCAGATCGATCTCGTGCCCGGTACCGCACCTATTTCAAAGGCCCCGTATCGTATGGCACCGTTGGAGTTACGGGAACTGCAGAAGCAGTTGGACGAGTTGCGTGAGTTGGGCTTTATCCGTCCGAGCAGTTCTCCGTGGGGAGCACCGGTACTCTTCGTGAAGAAGAAGGATGGCTCGTTGAGGCTCTGTGTTGACTATCACGAGCTCAACAAAGTCACGATCAAGAACAAGTACCCGCTCCCTAGGATTGATGATTTGTTTGACCAGTTGCAGGGTGCACAGTTCTTCTCGAAGATTGACCTGCGTTCCGGTTATCATCAGATTCGGGTCCGAGATGAGGACATTCCGAAGACGGCATTCAGGACGCGTTACGGTCATTTTGAGTTTCAGGTCATGTCCTTCGGACTGACCAATGCACCCGCGGTCTTCATGCAGCTAATGAACGAGATTTTTCGCCCATATCTAGATCAGTTTGTTGTAGTCTTCATCGACGACATTCTGATCTACTCGAGGACTCGTGAGGAGCATGAGCAGCACTTGGAGACTACCTTGCAGACCCTCCGCGCACACCAGCTGTATGCAAAGCTGGAGAAGTGCGAGTTCTGGTAGGAGGAGGTGAAGTTCCTCGGTCATCTGGTGACGAGGGAGGGCGTCGCAGTGGACCCCTCGAAGGTCGAGGCAGTGCGTCAGTGGGGCCAGCCCACTACTGCGACAGAGATCCGTAGTTTCCTTGGTTTGGCGGGCTACTACCGGCGTTTCATTGAGGGTTTCTCTCGTATTGCAGCCCCGCTGACCAAGTTGACTCGGAAGGGCACAGAGTTTATTTGGAGTGACGCCTGCGAGCGAGCATTTACGGAGTTAAAGGACCGTCTGACGTCCGCTCTTGTCCTCACTCTTCCATCTGGGAGTGACGGCTTCATTGTATTCACTGATGCCTCGCACATCGGTTTAGGTGCTGTCCTGATGCAGCACGGGAGACCAGTGGCCTTCGCGTCTCGTCAGCTCAAGATCCATGAGCTGAACTACCCTACACATGATCTGGAGCTGGCTGCCATTGTCTTCGCACTGAAGGTGTGGAGGCACTACCTTTATGGGATTAGGTTCGAGCTCTTCTCTGATCACAAGAGCTTGAAGTACCTTTTCTCGCAGTCTGAGTTGAATATGAGACAGAGACACTGGATGGAGCTCCTGAAGGACTATGATTTCGACCTTCAGTACCACCCGGGCAAGGCGAACGTGGTGGCAGATGCCCTCAGCCGTCAGCCACGAGGCCTAGTGGCGCACATGATGATTCAGGAGTGGCGGATGCTTGAGGATATTGCTGCGTATGACTTTGAGTTCGGCCTGCAGTCTTCCATAGTACAGTTATCGAGCCTGTCGATTCAACCCTCTCTTGTCGCTAGGGTGATCGAGGCTCAGCAGGCTGATCAGTCGTTGCAGAGTTATATGGCTGAGGCGGCATCTGAGGGTCAGGCAGATTGGCAGATTGGTACAGACGGTGGACTTCGCTTCAGAGGCCGATTATGTGTCCCGGATATTCCAGAGTTACGCAGAGATCTTATGACCGAGGCACATCGATCGCGGTTTTCTATCCACCCGGGCTCGACGAAGATGTACCGTGACATGAGGCGACAGTATTTTTGGGCGGGAATGAAGCGCCAGATCGCGAGTTTTGTGGCCGAGTGTGACACGTGCCAGCGTGTCAAGGCCGATCATCAGAGACCTCCTGGGTTATTGCAGCCGTTGAGCGTCCCGATGTGGAAGTGGGAGCACGTGTCGACTGATTTCATTATGGGTTTACCGAGGACTCAGCGCGGTCATGACTCCATTTGGGTTGTTGTGGATCGTCTGACGAAGTCGACACATTTTCTTGAGATGCGTGCGACTTGATCTATGGACCGGCTTGCGAGACTGTTTATTGAGGAGATTGTGAGACTGCATGGTGTTCCAGTCTCGATCGTTTCTGACCGAGACTCGAGGTTCACGTCTCAGTTTTGGGGGAGCTTCCAGCGTGCGATGGGGACTGATTTGCAGCTCAGCACCGCGTACCATCCGCAGACCGATGGCCAGACCGAGAGGGTCAATCAGATACTTGAGGACATGCTTCGGGCCTGCGCGATTGACTTCGGGGGTAGCTGGGATGAGCATCTGCGATTGCTGAGTTTGCGTACAATAACAGCTATCAGGCGACCATCGGCATGGCTCCTTTTGAGGCACTATATGGCAGACCATGCAGATCACCGAGTTGTTGGACCGAGGTTGGAGAGCGTCGTCTCCTAGGTCCCGAGCTTGTGCAGGAGACTTCAGAGGCTATCGACATCATCAGGCAGAGGATGCGCACAGCTTAGAGCCGACAGAAGAGTTCTGCTGATCGTCGGCGTCGTCCCTTGGAGTTTGATGTAGGGGACCATGTGTATCTCAAGGTCTCGCCTATGAAGGGCGTAGTTCGATTTGGAGCGAAGGGCAAGCTTGCCCCGAGATTTATAGGACCTTTCGAGATCACTGGGCGCGTTGGCGCCGTGGCCTATCGGCTTGCCTTGCCATCTCAGTTGTCTGGCGTCCACAACGTCTTTCACGTCTCCATGTTGAGGAAGTGTGGGTCAGACATAGTTCCCGTTATTGATTGGCAGCCGTTGGAGGTTCGTCAGGACGCTTCTTACATTGAGCAGCCAGTTCGTATCCTTGATCGGAAGGAGCAGGTCCTCAGAACCAAGGCCATTCCATTGGTGAAGGTGCAGTGGGGTCACCATTCTGTAGAGGAGGCTTCTTGGGAGCGTGAGGCTGAGATTCGAGAGCGATATCCTCATCTCTTTGAGGGTTGATGATCATGTATTGTATTTTGTACGTTGTCCCTGATTCTATATGACGACGTTATGTTTCTTATTCCTCGCGAGTTATGCTTAGTTGCGATGCTTGTGTAAATTTCGAGGATGAAATTTTTATAAGGAGGGGAGAGCTGTAAGACCCGTATCTTGGTCCGTACCTTTCCGTACACTTCCGCGGTCTTACCGGTCGAATTTCGGCAACTTTCGACCCTTAAGGGATATCGACGCGCGACCCGGATTCATGTGCCGACAACCCGAGTCGACTCAACTCGAGACCTATACCATAGCGACCGCGCCGTCGTTGCGGTTCCGATACCGCGACTCGTGCACCGAGGCGATACCCTGATCAAGAGTTATGGGCCAACGTTCGGTGCGAGAAAACGCCGCACGTTGCGAAAACCAAGGGAATCTCAACGATGTGTCACATCAATCACATCAATCTCATCAATCAATCACCCATCAATCCATCACATGTCAAGTACACATCACTTCCATCCCTTTTCCCAAGCAACCACAAAAGTCTCCCAAACCCATACCTCTCTTACACAAAAAGCTACAAAAGTCTTCTTAACCCATACTTCTCTTACACAAAAGCCACAAAAGTCAAATTTCTCTTACACCACCATCACTCACCCATCCATCCATCACTCTCTCTCTCTCTCCCTTTACATCACTCTCTCTTTCTCTCTTTCTCATTTCAAAATTTCCAAGCAACAACAATTCCAAAGGGCTCCCACGTATGGAATTTTCCAAGTCCCTCTAAGCTTCAAGTGGCCCACCTTCCTACCCCAAAAATCCTCCATCTCAACCCTCCATTCTTCATCTTAGCCATTGAAGTTGAAGATAAGGTGCCAAGGAACCCCTAGGAGCGAGAAGATCGGACGGTGGGTGCTTCCATAGGGTAGTTTTTATTATTTTTATGGTGGACCAAGTGAGTCCCACCGATCAATGGTGTGGATCTCACTTGGGACCCCAAAATGTGGCCGATGGACCACTTGGATCATCATGATCGTTCCATGATGGGGCCATTCTCCATGGACCCCCATCATGATGGTTATTTTCATTGCAAAAAGGTCATCTAGACCGTCCATAACGGTGGAGAATAGATCTCCACCGTTGATTTATAATTTTGATGGTCCCATGATCAAAGGGATCCATTTATTGTATGTTTCATTGCAAGGGAGGGCCCATAATGTCGGGGTCCCTCCATCACAAGCCGTGTCCCACTCTCCATGACTCTCTCTCTCTCTCTTTTATTTATTTTATTTTATTTTATTTTATTTTATTTTTGTGCAAAAGGATTGTGTGGCCCACTTGAATGGATCCCACCTTGGCATTATATACTTTTGATCTATTCAAGTGGGGCCCACCATATGCGTTGTACACCTGTCTGTGGTGGCCCACTTCATCAAGGCCCACTACACAAAAAAAAAAGAGAGAAGAAAAGAAAAACCGTCCAGCGTCAGAGACGCTGGACGTTTCAACCAAACAAAAGAAAAAAAAAAAAAAGAAAGGAAACTTTTTGGTGGCCCACTTGCATAGGCCCCACCCTGATGTTTAAGTCCGATCCAAGCTGTCCATCCTCTTCCCCATATAGTTTTAACCGTCAAATAAAAGAATGGGACTGATCTGAATATCTTGTGGGCCATAGCAAGGGAAACATTGGCGGTTACCATTGAATAATTTTCTGGTATTTCTATGCGTCCAAAATTTTCGAACTTTAGACTCATTGTGTTTGTCTCGAGTTGTAGAGTCCTGTGGACGGGATGGATCTTTCGAACTTAGGTCTCATCTGTGAAAAACCACAGAAATTAGATTTTTCAAAAAAAAAAATAAGAGATGAAGAAAGGGCCTGCTGCAGCAGGCGCTGCAGCGGTCAGCGCTGCCAGCGCTGCAGCGACGCGGGCGGACGAACGCCAGCCCCACGGCCTCCAGCCGTGGGCCCCACCTTGATGTTTGTATGCTATCCAAGTCGTCCATGAGGTGGGTCCCAACCTCAGGTGGGCCCCCTCCAAATGTCGGGCCGAACAAAAACTCAGGTGGCCCACACCATAAGAAACAGTGTGAATTGAATTTTTCCGTTGAAACCTGTTGCTGGGCCACAGAAGTGTTGGATCAAGCTGAAATTTTGTGTTTTCCCTTCATCCAGGTTGAGTGACCTTATGAACGGGTTGGATTTCAAATAAACATCACGGTGGGCCATATACATGGGACCCATAGTGATTTATGTATTTTATTCACACCGTCCACGGTCCGTGGACGGTGATGCCCACGGTGATTCTTGCTGAAACCACACCGTCCCCACTGAACGGTGGGGCCCACATATATATGTTATTATATTATATATATATCACATATATATATTATTATATTATATATATATTACATATAATATTGTATATATTACATATATTATATTATATGTAGTTATATATTATATAATATATATATGATTGTACGCCTTCATGTGGGTCCCACCATTGTCATAGGCGGTGCATCCAGACCGTCCATCCACTTGAAAGGATCATGTTAGGCCTATGGGTTAGGCCCATTGGAATTTCAAAAGGGGCATGGGCTAGGCCCATTTGGTTTTGTGAAATGCTTATGGGCTGGGCCCATTGGGTTCATTTTAGGCCTAGAGACTAGGCCCATTTGATGTACTTCAAGACCCATGTAATTGGACCCCTTTTTGTTGAAATTTAAAGTCCATGGAAGTAGACCATTTGATATACTGTAAGGTCCATGGGACTGAACCCATTTGATTATAAAAGGGTCCATGGGATTAGGCCCACTTTGATATGCATGCAAGCTCATGGACTAGGCCCATTAGAATTGTTTAAGGCCTAGGAGTTTAGGCCCATTCGACTCATATAAGGCCTCTGGGTCGAGGCCCAGTTGATATACATTTGGGGGCCTAATTGTATGGCCCATTTGATACATATTAGACTCATATGGTTAGGTCCAATTGATGCAATCCAAGGCCCACGGGTTTTGACCCATTGCAATGCACTTAAGACCCATTGGTGTGGCCCATTTATATGGCCCATCTGATGAATAAATGGCCCATAAGATATGACCCATCTGATGAATAAAAAGGCCCATAAGATATGGCCCATTTGACATATATGTAAGACCCAATGGGAGGAACCTAAGATCCATTGCAATGTGTAAACCCAATACCGATTATGTAGCGATGTTTAAGAAGATCGTACCTGGAGTGCAATGATGGTTTGACGTCCACATTGCGAGTGTAATATTGGTTGGATGTCCACATTACGACTCTCCTTAGGGCCCATTACTAGCCGTACTTGCCGTGTATAGGCCATCCAGGCCCATCTGCATCGTAAGATAATTCATTTTATTATAACATGTTTAGTATAGTTTCATGACCCATGGTCATACGCATCATATGTATGCTTGATATGAGGACTGACTGATCATAGCATTTGCCTTCGGGCAGGTTGTTTATGGGCTCCCGGTTAGGCAGTGCTGCCCTACATGAGCGCACGGTATGCGCAGGATTGGTTGCATGACTGGATAGCGTGACTCATGCATTCTGCATTTGTGTGACATGGTTATTGTACGCCCTAGTGACATCAGGGCCGTAGCCTCCACAGACGCATCGTGGTTGGCAGGATTGGATACCGGAAATCTTGTTCTACATGGAGTACTATAGATATCCCTGGGTGAAAGTCCCTAAACCCTTATGGTACCAAGAGGTTGCTCCAACGTCTAGACCGAGTGGGTAGATGAGCGTTGAGTGCCGATTACCAGACGGTTACGCTCTCCACTGTGTCGTGGTCGGTTGGAAGGGGGTACGGCCTTACCCGCCCGAGTGTAGGGGGCAATGCTAGGCTGAGTTTGACCAGCTCGAGGAATGGGTCCGCTATCGACGAGTCGCGCCCGATATTGGCAGACGGATAGTGAGGTCTCTTCCACTTACCTTATTGCGCGCGATGTGGCGGCAATCTGGTTTAGAGTGTACTAGACCCCGGTGATATTCCATTACTATGAGCTGTATTGACGTGTGGACATTGATGAGTATCTGTATGCTTGAGTTGCATTGTACATTGCATGGCCTTGGGATGGCCGATACCATTCATGTCTTGCATTGCATAGCCTTGGTACGGCTCATGACGTTTTGGTTCCATCTGCATATTCCGCATTACTCTGACATTGCATTCATATTACTACCTTGCGCACACACTTTCACCACCCTCTAAGCTTTCTGTAAGCTTATGCACGACCGTTGCGTGCAGGTGACGTTGGACTGCAGCAGCGTTGAGGCAGGAGCGCGTTGCTGATCATTTTGGAGTTTTCTGTTATTTACCATTGTATTTCCCTTTATGCTCATTGTACTTGTAAAGTTTTTTATCATAGTGGAAATGTGATGGAGTTCTTGGTTGTTGTTTGTGGGTTATGCCTTTGGTTATGCTTATTACGTATCAGACTGATGTTAAAAAAAAAATCCTCCTCGTAGCATCCCAGGATCGGAACCTGGCGAATGGGAGCTAGGAGCCGAGAATGGGGTTCTACGGAGGCTGTCGGCGCCGGATTCGGCGATCGGGAATTTTGTGAGCCCGGTTTCCGAGTTTGGGGCGTGACAATTCAATTCATTAATGACTCTAATCAAAGGCAGCTCGTATAAGATAGTAATAATATTATTAATAAATAAACAAATATAATATCTATGTATGCACACATAAAAATAATAAATAATAAAGGATTGGGACCCACAATATGACTATGATATATATATAAGCATGTAATAACAATGAAAATTAAAATTAAAATTAAAATTTAATATGATCATTTGGATAATAATAAGTATTAAACATACAAATGATCCATTAGGACCCTCTGACCGTTGATGGTCAGATTGGAAATGATCTGACCATTGGATTGACAAAAACCCACCAATATGACCCAAATCAAGTTGTGGGCCCACCTAGACCTTAGATTAACCTGATCAACGGCCTAAGACCCTTTGGTAGAGCTCCCTAGAAGAATGGACAGAGTGGATTTATCACGACCATCATGGTGAACCCCACCTTGAGGTGAGAGTTCACAGGAGGGACGTGCACTCGCCGTGCACGGGTCCTGAGAGATCGGTCAACACGGGCTAACCCGTGTTTTCTAAATGGAAATTGCTCGTACTCGCCTCAAAGTTTGGGCAAATTACCTTGAATGCTATGACATTCCATATATTCCCTAAAGCGCCTTCTAACAGCTTTTTGAGATTATTTCGGACGAAAATGCCTCTGACCTTCGTTCAATAGTTGCATGGTTTTCTAGGGACTAAGAAGTTACATTGTATTTAATGCCAATAAAGTGATGTGTACAGAACCCTTTTTGCGCGTGGGCAAGGACTAAACTCGTGGGGCCCATGTTGATGTTTGTGTATAATCCATGTCGTCCATCCTTTTTACCTTGTCATTTTAGGGCTAGGGCCCAAATATCAGCCTGATCCAAAGATCGTGTGGGTCACATAATAAAAAATAATAGTGACAATGGAACTCGCTGTTGAAGCTTTCCAAGCTCACTGTGATATTTGTTAGAAGTGGACATTACCCAAGTCAGAACTTTTTAGGCCCACGCTGAGCTGGTCGACAAGGTGGACGGAATGCATCTCCCCATTGTTGGCCTTAGGCGGCATGGATTATTTACATACATCAATGTAGGCCCCACTAGATGGTCCTTGCCAAGGCCTATCAAAATGAAGACTTCGACCTGTATAAGAAGTGAACATGTTGCAAACTATAAACCATGTAATATGACAACCACGACCCATATAAAATGGCAACTACGGCCCATGCAAACTACGACTCAAATGGGCCTACATTGATGTATGTGAATAATTCATGCCGCCCATCCTTTTATTTATGTCATTTTAGGAGGAAAGTCAAATATCAACCACGACCTTTTATGGATGAAAACCACGATCTATTGTGCATGTGAACTATAACCCTTCAAATGGATCATGGTTGTCATGTAGCAAGGGTCGTGGTTGTCATATTATATGGGTCATGGTTGTCATCTTGGTTGTGGTTGTCACGGGTCGCAACTATCATGTTATATGGGTCGTAGTTGTCATGTTATATAGGTCGTAGTTGATATAGGTCGTGGTTGTCATATTATATGGGTCGTAGTTGTCATATTATAGGGGTTGTGGTTGTCATACGGGTCATGGTGTTCACGAGTCGTAGTTATCATGTTATATGGGTTGTGGTTGTAATGTGGTAAGGGTCATGGTTGTCATATTATATTGGTTGTGGTTGTCATGTTATATGGGTCGTGGTTGTCATGTATCGTAGTTATCATGTTATATGGGTTGTGATTCTCATGTGATGCTTGTTAGAAGTGGATAATGCCTAAGTCATGACTTTTTGGGTCCACAATGAGCTAGCTGACAAGGTGGATGGATCGGATTACCCCATTGTGGGCCTTAAGCTATGGTACCAATGGTTTTGTAGAAAAGGAAGTGAACACATTACAAATCATGAATCATGTAACATGGCAACTACGACCCATATTACATGGCAACTACAACCCATGCAAACCACGACTCAAATGGGCTCACATTGATGTATGTGAATAATCCATGCCGCCCATCCTTTTTGTTGTGTCATTTTAGGGGTAGAGTCAAATATCAACCACGACCCTTTATGGATAAAAACCATGATCGATTGTGCATGTGAACCACAACCCTTTAAATGGATCGTAGTTGTCATGTAACAAAGGTCGTGGTTGTCATATTATATGGATCGTGGTTGTGAAGTTATATGGGTCGTGGTTGTCATTTATATGGGCCGTGATTGTCATGGGTCGTAGTTGTCAAGTTATATGGGTCATGGTTATGGGTCGTAGTTGTCAAGTTATATGGGTCATAGTTGTGAGTCGTAGTTGTCATGTTATATGGGTCGTGGTTGTCATGTTTTACGGGTCGTGGTTGTCATTCGGGTCGTGGTTGTCATGGGTCGTAGTTATCATGTTATATGGGTCGTGGTTGTAATGTTATGTGGGTCGTGGTTGATATAGGTCGTGATTGTCATGCCCCAAAAGGTTTTCAATAGTAGGTTTTCAATTTCACCGCTTTCTATGTTGTGGTCCATATGAGCCTTTGATATGCCTCATTTTTTGGCTCATTCCTTAAAATGATCTTTCAAAATGAATGGACGACATGGATAAAATATATACATCACAATACGCCCAATAAGACCATTCATCTCTACATATATTGGGATGCGTAAGTTGAGTAACGTAACTTACTAAAATAGCCTTCCTGAGGTCTCGAGAATCTAGACTCCTCGAAGACTCCTAAAACTACACGTAAGTCGAGTAACTTCTAATCCGTCGAAAGCGGAAGCAGATTGGCTGGTGCCTGGTGTACCACTATGACCCACAAATACTCTACTTCGTCACTCCCCTGACTTGCAGTATAATACATATATCATACTCGTGATACATATATCATATGCACAACCATAGAGTGACTTGCACTAGCTTGAGGAGTATTTAGAACATATGTATGAGATCTATTTGATCCATTTGACAATAAACTATATTTTCACCGTGTATCCTAAATTTCATTCGAATACAATAGTTATGTAGATCCATTATGGTGAAAAGTGTAAAATCACGTATAAAACATCTAGATCCACATTTTTGCACACATGAGCATTTAAATAAACTTAATTTCAGAAAACTCATTATTCCTTCTGTATAGGGTCGGATGAATAGATTGGATGACCATGACCCATATAATATGACAATCATAACCCATATAACATGAGAACCACGACTTATATAACATGATAACTACGATCCATGACAACCACGACCTATAACAACCACGATCCATCACAACTAGACAATCACGACCCATATAACATGATAACTACGACCCATATAACATAGCAACCATGACCCATGAAAATTACGACCCTTACTACATTACAACCATGACCCATATTGCATTACAGCCACGACCTGAGAATTTGACCATACATCGAGGCTTACATTGATGTATGTGTATAATCCATGCCGTCCATCCTTTTTGCCATGTCATTTTAGGGCTATGGCCAAAATATTAACCTGATCTAGTGCTCGAGTGGGCCACATAATAGAAAATAATAGTGAGATAGCACCCAAGTCAGAACTACTGCGACCCTTAACTACATTACAACCATGACCATGACAACTACGACCCTTAGCCACAACCACGACCCATGACAACTACGATCCTTACCACATTACTTCCTTTAATATGGCCCACTTAAGTCTTGGATCGTGCTCACTTTCGGTCTCATGTTCTAAAATGATCTCAAAAAATGGATGAACGAAGTGGATTCTTGACAAACATCACGGTGGGCCCACCTAAGATCCCAGTGGATGAACAGCGTCCTTTGTTTCCTATCCTAGCAGGACACGTACCTACAGCAGCTAGGTAGCTGGTGGAGGTGGATTTCCTGGGAAAGCCTTCAACATGAAGTTACTGCACAAGGATGCTGGGTGGGACCCACCGCTATGTTTGTAAGAAATCCACTCCGTCCATCCATTTTGTGAGATAATTTCATGACATCCGACCAAAAATCAGCAAGATTCAAAACTCAAGTGGATCGCATGAGAGGAAACAGTCGATTTTCAGCAAGCACCGTTGAAACATTCTACTGGCCATAAAAGTATTGTATTAGCATAAATTTGTTATGTTTTTAATTCATCCAAGTGGGAATAACCTTATAAGAGGTTTGGATGACATATAAACAACAAAGTGGAGCCCAGGAAGATTTCAACAGTAGGAATTTCTTTCCCCAATTTTCCATCTCATGAAACGTACTTGAGTTTTGAATTCTTCTAATTTGTGGTCTCATGTCATGAAATTAGATCGCAAAACGGATGGACAGAGTGGATTTCTCACAAAATTATCGGTGGGTCCCACTCACCATCCTTGCGTTCGCAGGAAATCTACGTCCGTAGCTGGTGTGGAAACGGATTTGGGAAGTCGGATTGCGTATTGAGTTACTCAGTAGGCTCTTATCGTACTAAGTAAACTTAGTTGGGCCCACCGCGAATGCATGTAGTTCATCCATGCCGTCCATTCGTTTTTCCATATCATTTTGTGGGTTCAACCCAAAATTGATGCATAGACAAAGCTCAAGTGGACCATACCACTGGAAAAAGTGGAAATATGGATTTCAACCGTTGAAAAATTTCTAAGGCCCTTAGTGATGTTTATTTGTCATTTAACCTGTTCATAAGATCAGAAAGACATGGATGAAGGAAAAACACAAATATCAGCTTGATCTAAAACCTCTGTTGTTTCTAAGAAATTTTCAACGATAGATGTTTAATTCACACTGTTTCTGGTGGTATGGTCCATTTGAGGTTTGGATATACTCCATCTTTTGGACTATGCCTAAAATTAAGTTTCAAAAGAGAAGGACGGAGTGGATACAATGCATGAATGCCACTGGGGCCCACGAAGTTTACTCAGTACGCTTACCGTACTGTAAGACCCGTATCCTACACCGTATCGTTCGGTAGACTTCCACGGTATTCCCGGTCGAATTTCAGCAACCTCGACCCTTAGCTTGCATTTACGTGCGACCCTGATTCACACACCATTAACCCGAGTCGACTCAACCCGAGACTTGTACCCTAGCGACCGCGTCGTCGCCGTGGTTCTGATGCCGCGTCTCGTGCCCCGAGGCGATACCCAGGTCAGGAGATGTGGGCCCGCGTTCAGTTCAAGAAAAAATGCCGCACGTTGCAAATATCGAGGGAATCTCTGTGACCCGTCACATCAATCAATCAATGTACAAGTCAAATACATATCCCATCACACCCATCCCTCTCTCACCCTCAAGTCAACAACACCCATACCTATCCCATCCCATTCTTACCAAAAAGTCAAGGTAACCCATACGTTCCCATGTCATTTCCCTTACACAACTCTTCTCTCTCTCTCATTTCTCATTTTCATTCCAAGCAAACCCACACCTCACGTCCAAGCTTTCCCTCCTCTCCAAGAAAGCCACAAGTGTGGCCCACTTTCCTTACCCTTCCATCTCCCATCTCAACCATTCAAACCTCATCTCTACCGTTGGAATCGAAGCTAAGGAGCCTTAGAGCACTAGGGAGGAAGAAGGAAAGGTGGGTGCTTCTTTCTCTCTTTCTCCCTCTCTCTTCTAATATTTTGGTGTGATGATATGGCCATATGACCCACCGGATGCATCCTACCTCAATGTGTGTCTTATCCAACCGTTTAAGTCATGTGGGCCCTACCCTTGGTGATGAAAAATACAAATATCAGATTGGTTAAAATCATGTGGGCCACATTTACATGGGACTCACCATCCGTGGTCGACACACGTGGGACCAACTTGATAAATTTCATTTAAACGTCGTCCGTCCAGCGTCCAGGGACGCTGGACGTGTTTCCTTGGAACTGAGACGGTGATGTTTACTCGCTGCAATGAGAAAAAAAAAAAAAGAAGATGAATTTTTTAGGCTTTTGATGAATCACTTTTATAGGCCCTGACTTGATATATAAATTCAATCCATACCGTCCATCTTTTTTTTCAAATCATATTAAGCATTGAACCGAAAAACGGGCCCAATCCAACTTTTTAGTGGGCCATACCTTAGCAAATAGTGATTTGCACCGTTTAAATTCATTTAAATTTTTTTTACATGCCAAGATATATTGAAATTAGACTCATTTGGACTGTCTTAGGTCATAAAATCTAATGATTGGGGTGGATTTTACAAATGCGGGCCCCACGTGCGAAAAACCTTAAGAAAGTAGGTTTCAAAAAAAAAAAACACTCATGCAGCAACCGACGCTGCTGCTGTCAGAGACAGGCAGCGCCAGCGCTGCACTAGCGGGCGGACGGGCAGGGCCACGAGTCCCCTGCCGTGGGCCCCACGGTGATGTATGTGGGATATCCACACCGTCCATCTCTTTTTCCTTTAGGGCATTGGTCCCCACCCCGAAATTTAGCCGTATGTACGACTCAGGTGGCCCACATCATAAGAAACAATGTTGAATTGAACGTCTGCCATTGACACCCTTTTTTGGGTCGGCACGGACGTTTTGGATCATTATGAAATTTGTTTCTCCTCTGCACCCGTGTCCACATGACTTTATTAACCGATTGAATGGGAAGTAGACGTTATGGTGGGCCCCACGTGGGACCCACCTGGAAGAGGATTAGCTAGTGTACGAACACATCAGCTGTACACTTGCTATGGATGACGTCAGTAAGTTCAGTGACCAGACCGTCCGTCTTTTCTGGTGGGCCACATGTGTGGACCCCACCATGAGGTTTAGGTTATCTCTAAACCGTCCATTCACTTGGTGAGCTCGTAATGAGGCAGATCCATCAGGAGGACCACACTGCAACAAACAGTGGTGGATTAAACGTCAATCACTGTAATCTTTTTCAAAAGTTTTGGGCCATATCATAATATGATACCATTTATTGGTATATATTATGTATATATAAATATAATAAATTATGGTGAGCCCATGTGGGACCCACCTTTGGTGGAAACCGATGGACGGTGTACCCACAACGACAATATAGCTGTTATACTGTCTTTGGCTGACCACGTGGCCCCCGTCATGTGGTCCGAGTTATATTCCAATCATGTCTCCATTTGCTGTGTGGAGCCCACCTTTATTAGGCCGTTCTTTTGCTGGTGTGGCGCGCACCATGATATATAGGTTTTAATCCACGCCATCCATGGCCGCGGGTTCCACTTGATGTAAGTGTTTTATCCACGTCATCCATGGACCACACCATGATGTAAGTGTTGTATCCACGGTGGGCTTCCACCATTATGTATGCATTTCTCCACCTGTCCATTCTTCGGGCGTGGCCCCACCATGGCAGCGTGTGGGGCCCACCTTAATTTAATGTATTGCATCCTCATCGTCCAATCTATGAACGGTGGATGCAGGTTGACTGCAGTACCTCACACTAGTTTGATAGCTGAGGTATCGATGTCAGTAGTTCTGTGGGGCCCACTTAATTTAGGCGGCGTATTCCACGCCACTCATCTGTTTTACATCCAGATCGTCCTTTTGTGCGGACTGCCCTGATGAATGTATTATATATCTATGTCGTCTATTGATGCAGCCCACTCTGATATATATGGGGCCCATTAGTGCGGCCCATTGATGTAAGGCCCATAGTGATATGTAATTGGCCCATGACGCGTGGCCCATTTAATGTGTTCGAGGCTTAGATACGTGGCCCATTGATGCATATGAGACCCATGTGAGCAGGGCCCACTTGTGATATATTTTAGGCCCATGTGCAGGGCCACCCGTTATGTATTAAGGCTCATGGGTTGTAGCCCATTGTGATGTATGTATTAACTGTCCATCATGTGTGGCCGTTGAGATTGTACTGGAGGCCCTGCTGTGTGGCCCATTGTGGTGTATTTAAAGTCCAGATTATGAGACCCATTTGATGTATTTGTGTCCCATAGGTTAAGGCCTATTGTAATGTATTTGAAACCTGTGAGCAAAGCCCACCTCATATGTTCCACCCTAACCGTCTAGGTCATATAGGGCCAGCCTCGATGTATATTTTATTCGCACCGCCCGTGGGATGTTTGACCCACTAGATGTATGCATTATATATCCACACTAACTATCTGGTGGGGCCCATCTGCTACATGTGTAGGGCTTACCTATTGTGCATTTGTGCGGCCCATTGATGCAACCCACTTGTTGAATAAGAGCCCCATCAGTGCGGTCCATTGATGCAAGGCTCGTTATGATATATTAGAGGCTCATGGTTGAGGCCCATTAGGATGTGTTTATGGCCCATTTGGTAAGGCCCACTGAGATATATTTTCAGCCCATGGTCGAGGCCCATTATGATGTATTCCCGGCCCGTATGTCATGGTCCATTATGACATGTTTCCAGCCTAGTTATCGAGGCCCAACTTGATGTGTATAAGACCCATTAGTGCAGCTCATTGATGCGGCCCAATTTATTGGATAAGAAGCCCATTGGTGCGACCCAATGATGCGACCCACCGTGATGTGTATATTAGGCCAATGGTGCGGCCCAATGTACCGACCCGCCGTGATGTGTAGGCCCATGTGCTGCATGTGTAAGGCCCACCTGTGATGACTATTTGAGGCCACTTGTTGGATAGTTGGGCCCACTTTATGTTTGACCCTATGAGGATCGCTCCTTGAGAACAATGATGGTTAAATGTCCACATTGTTAGGCAATGATGATTTAATGTCCACATTGTGACCTTCCCTTAGGCCTTGTTTGACAGATTATCAAGACCGATTACCGATCGTGGTCGATTGTAGATTGACGTGGCCGATTGCCGATTCTACTTGTCATGGCCGATTGACCGGTTACTGATTGTTGAGGCCGATCATCGGGGCCGATTTCGATTATGATTCCGAATATTGGGGCCGATTCTTATGGCCGATTGACGATTGACGTAGCCGATTGTCGAGGCCCAATGTGATGAATATGCGACCCGTATTTGAGGCTCGACGTGATGTGTACTCAACCCGTGTCTAAGGCCCAATGTGATGTATATTGAGGCCTAGGTGATGAGGCCCATTGTGATTCATTTGAGGGTCAGGCAAAGGAGCCCACTGTGTTGTATATTAGGCCCTTGTGTAAGGCCGTGGGCCCATTATATGTTTGGATCTGTGAGGGTCACTCCTTGAAGCAATGTTGGTTAGATGTCCACATTGTCGAGGCCGATGGTTGATGCCGGTTATTGATACCGATTATGAGTATGTGACTGCATAACATCATAATCCATGCCCATACGCATCATCTGCATGTCTGTTATGAGATGTGATTGACCATTGCATATGTCATAATGCTGGTTGTTATGAGACTCCCTGATAGGCGGAGATTGTCTCACATGAGCGCACAATATACGCATGATTGATGCATGACTGGATTACTGACTCATGCATCTTGCATTGGATTGTGTTGTACTGTATGCCCTAGCGACATCAGGGTCGTAGCCTCCACAGGCATTTCGTGGATGGCCAGATGGGATACCAAAAATCTGTTCTACATGGGGTGTTATAGATATCCCTGGGTAAAAGTCCCTAAACCCTCTTGATTCCAGAGGTTGTTCCAACGTCTAGACCGAGTGGGTAGATGAGCGCCGAGTGCCGATTACCAGATGGCTGCGCTCTCCACTGTGTCATGGTCGGTTGGAAGGGGGTGCAGCCTTACCTGCCTGAGAGGAGGGGGCAATGCTAGGCTGAGTTTGACCAGCTCGAGGAATGGGTCCGCTATTGACTAGCCGGGCCCGATATTGGCAGGCGGATAGTGAGGTCTCTTTCACTCACCTTGTTGCGCGATGGGGCGGTAATCTGGTTTGAAGTGTAATAGACCTCGGTAATTTTTCAGAGAGGAACCGTACTGATATGTGGACTTATTGAGTAGGAGATGCATGCTCATTCATTCATCCATTCACTATCCACTCGGGCTGGTGGTGCGCAACTAATTGTTGTGTACCTTCGTTATGGCATGGATTTCGGTTAGGCGCGCGACTAACCTAAGATTAGGAGTTTACCACGTTGAGTCTGACTATCCAAATTTAGGTATGGGACTGGTTTGGATAGAAGTCCCTTGTAGTGGACCCCAGAGCCTACGATACTACGTACTATCATTCCGACTTCACACTCCAGCATGGTCATTTCATTCGCATCGCACATCACATTGCATCCGCAGACATATGGCATCTTGGGTTGCTATGTTTCTGTACTTATATGGCCTAGACAAACTTTACAGGATTTGTATATTGTATTGCATCCTCGACATTTGATATTTAGCCCTTTATGACTCCTCATCGCATAACTATTATATATTGCGTATTCTGATATTGATTGACTCATAGACCCGTTCATACTTTCGCTTACTCTGTTATCGTATGATTTATATCTTGTCAGTATTTCTGCTTACTTTGATAATTCCTGCTCTTGTCAGTATTTCTGCTTATTCAGACATTATATGGTTTATGGATTACCAATTTTTTGGTATTGCATGATTATAGCATTGTATCGAATACTTGGCACTTACCTTGTGCACACACTTACACCACCCTCTAAGCTTTCCATAAGCTTATGCACGATAGATGCGTGCAGGTGATGTTAGGTTGCAGCAGTGTTGAGCTTGGAGTGTGCAGTGGTCTTCTAGAAGCTTGATTTTTATTTATGTATTTCCCTTTCAGTATTGTACTCAAATGATTCTATTAGTGGAGATGTGATAATGATGTTGCTTTTGTGATTTGGGTAATCTTGTGGTTACGCTTATTACTAGTTAAATGTACATTTCAAAAAAATAAAAATAAAAAAATTCTCCTTATAGGATCCCAGGATCGGAATCTGGCGTGTGAACGCTAGGAGCCGAGAATAGGGTACTATGAAGGCTGTCGGCACCGGATTCGGCAATCGGAATTCTTGTGAATCCGGTTTCTGGGTTTGGGGCGTGACACGTACTGAGTTACTCAGTACGCAATCCGCTTCCCGGATTTGGTATTCCCCCGCCACCAACCCGGTGGCTGATGGTCGGTGATGTGTGGGACCCACAATGATGTATATGTCTCATCCATTCCGTTCATCCATTTTTACAGGTCGTTTTAGGAATTGATACAAAAAATTAGAGGAATATAAATCGAAGATGAACCACACCAAAGGAAAACAATAGTGATTGGATATCCACCATTAAAATACTACTAAGGCCTATTGTATTTTTTATTTGACATCCAATCTATTGATTAGGTCATACAGACCCAGATGAATGGAAAAAACAAAAATCAAGTTAGGGGCCATGTAGCTTTGATCTCCTTTGCACCGTTCGTATAACCCGGAGCTTGACGAGCGTCGGTGCTCGTCTTGGCACGACACGTACATACAACAACTGTAGAGCTGGCAACCAAACTGCTTCCGGACACGGATTGGATACTGATAGGTTGGATAGCGAGACTGGATATTGAAGTGACGTCACCACTTCTGTGGGCCCCACCATGATGCATGTGTTGTATCAACACCGTCCTTACATATGGAGAGATCGTTTTAGAGGATAGTCCAAAGAACGAGGAAGATCCAAGGCTAGGGTAGGCCCCACTGCAGAAAACAGTGATGAGAGTGACGCACGCCGTTGAAACTTTCCAAAAGTCCAGCATGATGTTTATTTAAGATCCCACCTGTTCATGTGTTAAAGCAGATACGAAAGAAGGGAAAAAACAAATATTAGCTTGATCGAAAACTTTGGTGGCCCTTCAAACTTTTTAACGGTGGGTGTCAATCTCCCCACTGTTTTTTGTGGTGGGGTCCTCTAGAGCTTTGGATCTGATTCATTTTTTGGATCATGCCCTAATATGATATCTCCAAATGGATGGACGGTGTAGATACAAAACATACATCATAGTGTGGCCCACAAAACTTGGCGACGTCACTTCGGTGGTGAGTCTTGCTGCTCAACCTGTAATTAGCTAATCCATGTCCCAGGGAGTCCTCCCATGACACGTAACTACGATGAGTACGTGCATGACATGCACCTACTCAATCTGTACTTAGCTAACCACTCCAGCGAATTTGCTTCCTCTGATCCACATTCGTATCTCGGACGGAAACAGATTGGCTACTCCAGCTACTAACAGCCACGTGGCTGGTGGGTGGGCCCACTATGATGTATGTGTTACATCCATTTCGTTCATCCATTTTTACAGATTATTTTAGAATTAATTTATACAAAAAATGAGAGGAATATAAATCTTAAGTAGACCACACCATAGGAAAATAATGGTGATTGGATAACCACCACCCATGACAACAACGACCCATATAACATGAGAATTGTGATCCATATAACAGGACAACTGCGATCTAGCTGAGACCCATATAACAAGACAACTAAAACCCATATAACATGAAAACTGCAATCCATACAACTGCGGCTCATATAACAGGACAAATGCGACCCAAATAATAGGACAATTACGAACGCAACCCATATAACAAGATATCTGCAACCCATATAGCATAACAACTGCGATCCATACAACTACGACTCATATAACCGGACAACTATGACCCACATAACAAGACCCATATAACCGGACAACTCTGACCCACATAACAAGACAACCGCGACCGTGACCCATATAACAGGATAACTACGACCCATATAGCATGACAACTGCAATCCATACAACTGTGACCCATATAACCGGACAACTGCGACCCACATAACAGGACAATTGCGACCGCAACCCATATAATAGGATAACTGTGACCCATATAATATGATAATTACGACCCATATAACATGACAACTATGATCCATATAACTGCGACCCATATAACAGGATAACTGCGACCCAAATAACAGGACAACTGCAACCGCGACCAATATAACGGGATAACTGTGACCCATATAACAGGAAAATTACGATCCATACAATTACGAACCATATAACATGACAATTACAACCTAAATAATAGGACAACTGCGACCGCGACCTATATAACAGGATAACTGTGACTCATATAACAGAACAACTTCAATCCATACAACTAAGACCTATATAAAAAGACAATTAAGACCCATATAACATAAAAACTATAATTCATACAATTGCAGCCCATTTGGGTCGTGGTTTGCATGGGTCGTAGTTGTCATGTTATATGGGTCGTAGTTGTCATGTTGTATGGATCGGTGTTTTCAACGTCTTCAATTTCTTTTCTATTAAACCATTGATATCATAGCTTAAGGCCCACAATGGGGTAATCTGATCCATCCACCTTGTCGGCTAGCTCGGCGTGGGCCCAAAAAGTCCTAACTTAGGCAATGTCCACTTCTAACAAACATCACAGTGAGCTTAGAAACTTTCAATAGTCACCATTATTTTTTTGTGGGCCACACGAGCACTGGATTGAGCTGATATTTGGGCCCTAGTCCTAAAATGACATGACAAGAAGGATAGGCGACATGGATGAAACACATACATGGTAGTGGGTCGTAGTTGTCATGTTGTATGGGTCGTGGTTCTCATGTTATATGAGTCATGATTGTCATATTATATGGGTCGTGGTTGTCATGTTATATGGGTCATGGTTCTCATGAGGTATGGGTTGTGGTTGTCATGCAATTTGAGAGCAAGAAATGAGAACCACGATCCATATCACACGAAACCACGACCCATTTAAGATGAAAACCACGACCCATTTAAGATGAGAACCACGACCCATATAACACGAGAACCATGACCCATATAACATGAGAGCCAGAGATATCCTGTGATACATGACCCAATCAACTCTGTAGCTTATGACAAAAATGGTACGCCACTAGTCATCAATGAGAAATCTCATAGGTCGTGGTTGTCATGGATCGTAGTTGTCATGTAATATGGGTCGTGGTTGTAATGGGTCGTCATTTCCATGGGTCATGGTTGTCATGTTAAATGGGTCGTGGTTGTCATGAGGTAAGGGTCATGGTTGACACGACAAAAAGGATTGGAAACATAGATTATTCACATACATCAATGTAGGCCCCACTAATTGATCCTTGCCAAGGCCTATAAAATGAATACTACAACCTGCATAGCATGACAACCACACTCTTACCTCATGACAGCCACGACCCTTTCCTCATGAAAATCGTGACCCATATAACATGGCAACCACGTCCCATACCTGGGTCAAAGTTGTAATGTGGTAAGGACCGTGATTGTAATGTAGTAAAAGTTGTAGTTCTCGTATTATGTGGGTCGTGGTTTTAATATAGTAAGGGTCATAGTTCTCATGTTATATGAGTCGTATGGAGATCCGTTCTATCCACCTTGTTGGCTAGCTTGGCGTGGGCCCAAAAAATCCTGACTTAGGCAATGTCTACTTCTAACAAACATCACAGTGAGCCTGGAAAGTTTCAACTGCGGGTTCCATTGTCACCATTATTTTCTATTATGTGACCCACACGAGCTCTGGATCAGGCTGATATTTGAGCCCTAGCCCTAAAATGACATGGTAAAAAGGATGGACAGCATGGATTATACACATATGGACCCCACGAGTTTAGTCCTTGCCCACGCGCGAAAAGGGTTCCATACACATCACTTTATTGGCATTAAATACAATGTAACTTCTTAGTTCCTAGAAAACCGTGCAACTACTAAACGATGGTCAGGGGCATTTTCATCCGAAATAATTTTCAAAAGCTGTCAGAAGGCGCTTTAGGGAATATATGGAGTGTCATGGCGATCGAGGTAATTGACCCAAACTTCCAGGAGAGTACGGGCAATTTTCCTTTTCTAAAATGAAAAGAGAGATTCTCTCTCTTCATTTTTTACAGCGGACGAGCGATCGTCCGAAGTTCTGATCGGTGGCCCACAATATGGCCCTGTTGGGACGATCCAAACTATCCATCGTGTTCAAAGCTTAAGCTCGACCAAAATATAGCTATCTTGCATGTTGGAATTCATGTACGTGAACACAATCTCCAGTGCAAAAAGGCCCTATAAATACAAGTTTTCAAAAAGGAAACTATCCTCCCGCCAGCTTGGGGATCCATGTGAGCTCTGCCTCCCTACATCTTAACTGTCCCAAACGAAGCATTATCAACCGTCAGATGCAGGCGGTTTAGGGCTCCCTCATGGTGAAGAGAAAACCACGGCTGATTTCGATTTGACCAGCCGTACTCGAGGTGGTTTCAAACAAAACGAATCCTGACCATCTAAGTTCAATTTGATGGCTCTAAGGAGATCTATGGTTCATTATAAGGGCGTTAGAATCAAGAAATAGGACTCATTCTCCATTTTCAGTGGCCACGCTTGAGAAACGGTAGCCAACTTCCAAGCTCAGAACCACCATGAAAACCTCCTTAGAGCTTCGCTCTAACCATTCTCCGAGCTCCTTTGAGCTTGTACACACCATTTAAAATAATCAGCTCGAAGAAATACCCACCGATTCGTGATCCGCCATTGAAGCTAGGTTGTCTTCCCCGTTGAACTTGCACCATTGCTAATGCTTGTGGGGCAGCGGATTTCAAATCCAAAACCACCAATGTGCAGCCCATACGATCACTGTTTGATGAAGAGAAGGAGAAAGAAAAAGAAGGGAGAATAGAGAATGGGTAGGAGCAACTGCACTGTGTGGCAAGAACTCGAACTGAGCCAAGTTTGGGCCGAGTTAGGCCGGGCCTGACACCCATTTGCTGGACCACTCCAAGTGAGAGGGAGAGAGAGAGTTGGAGAGGAAGTAGAGGGAGAAAAGAAGGAGAAGGACATGAAGGAAGAGAGAGTGCAGGTGGTGTGTAAGACCCGTATCTTGGTCCGTACCTTTTCGTACACTTCCGCGGTCTTACCGGTAGAATTCCGGCAACTTTCGACCCTTAAACAATATCGACGCGCGACCTGGATTCATGTACCGACAACGCGAGTCGACTCAACCCGAGACCAATACCATAGCGACCGCACCGTCGCCGAGGTTTCGATACCGCGACTCGCGCGCCAAGGCGATACCCTGATCAAGAGATATGGGCCAACGTTCGGTGCAAGAAAACGCCACGCGTTGCGAAAACTAAGGGAATCTCAATGATGTGTCACATCAATCACATCAATCCCATCAATCAATCACCCATCAACCCATCACATGTCAAGTACACATCACTTCCATCCCTTTTCCCAAGCAACCACAAAAGTCCCCCAAACCCATACCTCTCTTACACAAAAAGCCACAAAAGTCTTCTTAACCCATACTTCTCTTACACAAAAGCCACAAAAGTCAAATTTCTCTTACACCACCATCACTCACCCATCCATCCATCACTCTCTCTCTCTCCCTTTACATCACTCTCTCTCTTTCTCTCTTTCTCATTTCAATCTCCAAGCAATCTCCAAGCTCCATACGTATGGAGTTTTGCAAAGCCTCCTAAGCTCCAAGTGGCCCACCTTCCTACCCCAAAATCTCCCATCTCAACCCTCCATTCTTCATCTTAGCCATTGAAGTTGAAGACAAGGTGCCAAGGGACCCCTAGGAGCGAGGAGATCGGACGGTGGGTGCTTCTATAGGGTAGATTTTCTTATTTTTATGGTGGACCAAGTGAGGCCCACCGATCAATGGTGTGGATCTCACTTGGGACCCTTGTTTGTGGCCGATGGACCACTTGGATCATCATGATCGTTCCATGATGGGGCCATTCTCCATGGACCCCATCATGATATTTATTTCTTCAAGAAAGGTCATCTAGACCGTCCATTTTGGTGGAGAGAGGATCTCCACCGTTGATTCTCGATCTTGATGGTCCCATGTGCAAGGGACCCATTTATTGTATGTTTCATTGCAAGGGAGGGCCCATAATGACGGGGTCCCTCCATCACAAGCCGTGTCCCACTCTCCATGTCTCTCTCTCTTTCTTTCATTTTATTTTATTTTATTTTATTTTATTTTATTGCAATAGGATGGTGTGGCCCGCTTGAATGGATCCCATCTTGATGTAATTTTATTCAAGTGGGGCCCACCTTGGACATTGAGCCCATGGCACCCATCATGTGGTGGCCCACTTCATCAGGGCCCACCACCATGTGCATATCAAAGGGCCCACCACCATATTCACTGTCCAGCGTCTGGGACGCTGGACGTCCCTGCCTTAAAAAAAAAAAAAAAAGGGAAGAATGAAAGGAAAGATTTTGGGGTGGCCTCCTTGCATAGGCCCCACCCTGATGTTTATATCTGATCCGAGCCGTCCATCCTCTTACCCACGACTTTTTAGCCGTTGGGTAGAAGTTTTGGGTTGATTAGAAGACCTGGTGGGCCATAACATCAAATAATGTACCTATACCATTCAAGGATCCATTTTCTCATTTTATTCATCTTCTAGCGTCAAAAAAATCTAAACTTTGGACTCATTTGGATTGCCTCGGGTCACTGATCGCTATGGCTGGTGTGGATTTTCAGAAAGCGGGCCCCACACGTATTTTTTGTCAAAAATCAAAATTTAAGGAGAGAGAGAGAGATGGAGTGAGGCAGCAAGATTCTGCTGTGTCAGGCGCTGGCAGCACCTGCACGGCTGCCAGGCGACGGGCGGGCGGACGCCGTGGACCCACGGCTCCAACCGTGGGCCCCACCTTGATGTTTATATGATATTCAAACCGTTCATCGGGTGGGCCACCCTCTAAAGTGGCCCCCCTCCAAAAATGAGTTAGATCCAAAACTCAGGTGGCCCACACCACGCGTAACAGTATGAATTGAATTCCACCGTTGAAAGGTTTCTGGGGCCCACAGAAGTGTTGGATCAAGCTGAAAATTTTACTGTCCCTTCATACAGGTCTGAGTGACCTTATGAACGGGTTGGATTTTAAATAAACATCACGGTGGGCCATATACGTGGGACCCACATTGATTTATGCATTTTATTCACACCGTCCACGGTCCGTGGACGGTGAGGCCCACTGTGATGTGCGTTGTTTCCTCACCGTCCCCACTGGACGATGGGGCCCACATATATATATTATTATATTATATCTATATTACACATAATATTGTATATATTACCTATATTATAATATATGTAGTTTATATATTATATAATATATACGATTGTACGCCTTCATGTGGGCCCCACCATTGTCAGGAAATGCATCCAGGCCGTCCATCCACTCGAAAAGATCATTTTAGGCCTATGGTTTAGGCCCATTTGAATTTCAAAAGGGCTATGGGTTAGGCCTATTGAATTATAAAATGCTTATGGGTTAAGCCCATTTGATTCGTACGAGTCCTATGAACTTGGGCCCACTTGCTATGAAAGGCCTAAGAATTTGGGCTCATTTGATTCATATAAGGCCTATGGACTTAGGCCCATTTGATGTGTTGCAAGTCCATGGGACTAGGCCCATTTGATGTAGTTCAAGGCCCAGGTGATTGGACCCCTTTTTGTTGAAATTTAAAGCCCATCTAAGTAGGTCATTTGATATATGTAAGGCCCAGGGATTTAGGTCCATTGGACTCATGTTAGGTCTATGGGTTGAGGCCCACTTGATCTACATGTGGGACCCAATTGGTATGGCCCATTGGTCATATTTTAGACTCACGAGACTAAGTTCATTTGACGCAATCCAAGGCCCACGGGTTTGACCCATTGCAATGCACATAAGGCCCATTGGTTTGGCCCATTTATATGGCCCATCTGATGAAAAAAAGGCCCATAAGATATGGCCCATCTGATGAATAAAGGGCCCATGAGATGTGGCCCATTTGATATATATGTAAGGCCCAATGGGAGGAACCTAAGGTCCATTATAATGTGTAAACCCAATACCGATTATGTAACGGTGTTTAAGAAGATTGTACCTGGAATGCAATGATGGTTTGACGTCCACATTGCGAGTGTAATGTTGGTTGGATGTCCACATTACAACTCTCCTTAGGGCCCATTACTAGCCGTACTTGCCGTGTATAGGCCGTCCAGGCCCATCTGCATTGTAAGATAATTCATTTTATTATAACCTGTTTAGTATAGTTTCATGACCCATGATCATACGCATCATATGTATGCTTGATATGAGGATTGACTGATCATAGCATATGCCTTCGGGTAGGTTGTTTATGGGCTCCCGGTTAGGCAGTGTTGCCCTACATGAGCGCACGGTATGCGCAGGATTGGTTACATGACTGGATAGCGTGATTCATGCATTCCGCATTTGTGTGACATGGTTGTTGTACGCCCTAGCGACATCAGGGCCGTAGCCTCCACAGACGCATCGTGGTTGGCAGGATTGGATACCGAAAATCTTGTTCTACATGGGGTACTACAGATATCCCTGGGTGAAAGTCCCTAAACCCTTATGGTACCAAGAGGTTGCTCCAACGTCTAGACCGAGTGGGTAGATGAGCGTTGAGTGCCGATTACCAGACGGTTACGCTCTCCACTGTGTCGTGGTCAGTTGGAAGGGGGTACGGCCTTACCCGTTCGAGTGTAGGGGGCAATGCTAGGCTGAGTCTGACCAGCTCGAGGAATGGGTCCGCTATCGACGAGTCGCGCCCGATATTGGCAGACGGATAGTGAGGTCTCTTCCACTTACCTTATTACGCGCGATGTGGCGGCAATCTGGTTTAGAGTGTACTAGACCCCGGTGATATTCCATACTTTGAGTTGTATTGACGTGTGGACATTGATGAGTATCTGTATGCTTGAGTTGCATTGTACATTGCATGGCCTTGGGATGGCCGATACCATTCGTGTCTTGCATCGCATAAGCCTTGGTACGGCTCATGATATTATGTTTCCATTTACATATTCCGCATCACTCTGACTTTGCATGTACATATTACTACCTTGAGCACACACCTTCACCACTCTCTAAGCTTTCTGTAAGCTTATGCACGACCGTTGCGTGCAGGTGACGTTGGATCGCAGCAGCGTTGAGGCAGGAGCACGTTGCTGATTATTTTGGAGTTTTTCTGTTATTTACTCTTGTATTTCCCTTTATGCTCATTGTACTTGTAAAGTTTTTGTTCATAGTGGAAATGTAATGGATTTCTTGGTTGTTGTTTGTGGGTTATGCCTTTGGTTATGCTTAATACGAATCAAACTAATATTTAAATCCTCCTCGTAGCATCCCAGGATCGGAACCTGGCGAATGGGAGCTAGGAGCCGAGAATGGGGTTCTACGGAGGCTGTCGGCGCCGGATTCGGCGATCGGGAATTTTGTGAGCCCGGTTTCCGAGTTTGGGGCATGACATGGTGCGGCTGCATCGTGACGCTGTCATGCTGCACTAATTGACCCGATCGAGTTCAGTTTGGGTCGGTGTATTCGCTGACTAGGGATGAAGAAACGGGAAGAAGGAATAAGAATAGAGGAAGAAGAAAAGAGAGAAGAGAGAGTGGGAGAGGAAATGGAGAGAGAGAGTTGGGGTGGTGTGGCTGCACCATGTTGTCGTTCAGCCCATTGAGTTGCTGAATCGGTTCAAGATGGGGCGAGCCTGGTTCGGTCCAGTTCTCCCTAGGGTAGAAGGAGAGAAAGAAGAAAAATTGAAGAAAATGAGGAGGGAAGGAGAAGAAAGAAAGGAAAGAGAAAGAAGGAAGTTTGAGTCGGGTTTGGTGGCTGCTGAGTTGACTCGGCTAGAACTGAGTGAACATGTTCTCCCCGTTCCAGACTTGTTTCAATGCACTGTTATCATTGCTACCAATGTTATTATTAGTATTTTTAATATTACCAATGATTAGCCGTTAGGTTATTTATGATAAAGCTAGTTATTATAAATAAATTTCAATTATTAAATCATAGTGTTTCATTTATCATTTTTAAACATTTGATATTGATAGTGGATTGTACTAATTGATGTCATCATAATGATTATTAACAAATATTAATTATAACATTAATGTTAATAAATATTTTATAATTATTAAATAAATATTAAAATTAATTGCACACCAACTAGGGTTCAAACCCTAAAAATCTAACCTAGACCGAAGTAATCTAAACCATAAGTTATGATCATAACCGTTAGTAGATTATCTATGCTAATATTAGTTATTACAAATAAAATTACTGTTACTAAATACTAGTACTTTATTTGTCAATCTCACGTACAATCATTGATAGTAGATCATACTATTTACTACATCGCGAGGATTATTAACATCACATAGCTAATCTTAATCATATCATTAAGGATAATGGTTATGTTGTGATTATACTTCAATTAACGTTCAAATCTTAAAACCTAAGCCTAGACCTAAACTCTTGGGTGAAATTCTAAACCTAAGTGATCCAAACCTTAGGTTATAATCTTCACCATAGATAGTTTGTAGAACTTTAATTTAATTATACGATCTTACGATTCATAGTGGGATTCGACTCTAAGGGCATCCTCGTGATAATGTGGGCGGTTCAAAATATAAGGCGATGATTTCTTCCCCTTGAACTTTCTATTTTTCCATTAGCGTAAGTAATAGTTTTTATTTTAATTTCAATTGATAATTGATATCTTCATTTTATAATCACATGTGTTAATTGTTGGAATTGAATTATTAGATTATGTCTTAATATTTATCATGCATATTTATTTCATGCTTGTGGATTACTTATGGATTGTTTATGGGACTTGAACTGGTACATCAATGGAAAACTCCCATTTATAAATGTACATCCATACTTAGGATGTAACTCGAGTAGTTGTGATTATAATGGACCTTCGACTTAATGGTTATTCAGTGATGGTTTAAATTGATTATTGATGTGGGCATGCAATCCAGGGGTTGCCATGTCTAAGTAGTTTTTAAAGATGACCTTCTATCGCATGGTTTTGATATTTGCCCTATGTGGCTTGGTTTTGATATTCACCCTATGTAGCATGCTTTGGTATTTTTTCTATATGGGTTCAATATTTTATTTTGTGCAATCATGCGATTGAAAGCCCCATATACTAAATATAATTAGTCAATGGGTTCCATTAAACATCCTAAGGTGGTAGCCTCATAAGTCAGGAATGGTGAAATGGGACACTATACCTGAGCTGCCGGCTTACGCTGGATGATGAACCCCCCTCACCCCTCCCCCCCAGTACCTTAAGTTTTATTAAAGTGGCCGATTGTAATTAGACTAATAATGACTTGGCTAATCATGCATACATGGTATATTCAGACCATTATCTATCGATTTACGTACGTGATGTACGATAAACAGTCGTTATGCGGTACATGATGTACGCACGTGATTTACTTTACTAATGGCCAGCCTTTGTATGGGTAACGAGCCCAGCTTCTAAACGGATGAGCATCCCCAGGTCGATAATGCATTCACGCATCCATGTATCTAATAAGACTGCATCATGTATTGTTTGTATGCCTTGTTATGTTTTTAGAACTATGCTTACCTAATGCGGCGGTGTGTAATTTTGAGGGAAATTCACACAGAACTGGCCACTAATTCATTAAATATATAACCGTACAGGTAGCCCAGTTGATATTCATTTTCATATTGACGAGGAGCATGGTGCAATCATTAAGGATGCATGATTGTATTGCTAAGAGTTGTTACGCGAATTTACAGCTCAAGATTTGTTATGATGTAATTGGCTTCACATGCGATATTATGTTGTAATTGGCTTCACATGCGATATTTTATTTTGTAATTGTAAGTATTGAGACATTAGTTTGTATAAGTCATTATGGGCAGCCTCTTATATATTTTAAATGTAAACACAAATTTTTCTTTACGTTGATTTGTCCATTCTACGCTAAACTGCTAACTCTAAAAGATAGAGAAAGTCCATTTTACACTAAACTGCTAACTCTAAAAGATAAAGAAAAGAATATATATGTGTGTATAGGGGGGGGGGGAGGGGGAATTCGGCTCTCTATGGGTTAACACTTGGGTTGTTGGGAAACGGGTCATATACTCGGGTCCTGAAAACACGGGACTTTACAATGACCCCTCATAGGATTTGGTTCACTAATTACAATGAATGCAATAGTAGTCAGTTGTTTATGGGTAATAATAGTGTATATAACATGGTTGGTGTTGGATTAGTGTGTATCAAGATGTTTGATGGCATAGAGCATATCTTAGCCGATGCGAGACATGTTTCCGCATTGAGGAAGAGTCTGATATCTTTTGGTGCGCTCAAGGCACTAGGGTACGAATTTACTGGGTTTGATCGTGTCTTTAAGGTTTTAAATGGGGCATTCATAGTCACAGAAGCACGGAGGAATGATAACATTTATAGTTTGATCAAGGGCACTTCATCATGTGGAGTTGTTGTGCCTGTAGCAAATTTTTTGTCTGCAAGTATGTGGCATGCGCACTTAGGCCACATGAGCAATCAAGGCATGAAAGTATTTTTTTTTACTTTTGATTCCAGTTTTTAAAAGCATTGATTTTACTATATGTGAGCATTGTATATATAGTAAATAGTCAATGTTATCTTTTAAGCATGGGAAACATGTTTGTAAAGGGGTTTTTGATTATTTATTTATATTCTGATGTATGTGAGTCATCGCCCATACTTTCTGGAGGAGGGTCGTCATGGTTCATTACATTCGTTGATGACTATTTTAGAAATGTGTGGGTTTATTATATGAAAATTAAATATAAGGTTTTCACTAACTTCAAACAATTGAAGACGATAGTGAAAAAATAATTATGGAAAAACGTGAAAGTATTGAGGACAAACAACGGTGGGAAATTCACTTTTGGAGAATTCAATCATTTTTGTACAGATAAAGAGATTGTGAGGCAAAATATAATACGTCATACACCATAGCAAAATGGTGGGCTAAGCAAATGAATTAGATTCTTTTGGAGAGAGCTCGATGCATGATGAGTAACACTAGGTTAGGTAAGAAAATGTGGACTGAGGCCATTATCATGGCTTGTTGCTTAGTGAATCAGTCATCTTCTACGTCTATTGAATGTAAGAGTGGTCAGCAAGCAGACTACTCAAGGCTACGAGTATTTGGTTACGATGCTTACTCTCACGTACCATCAGTTGAGAGAGATAAGTTGGTCCAAATGGTTAACATTTATATCTTTGTCGGCTATGTTCATGGTGTGAAGTGGTACTTGTTATATGATCGAATCATACCAAAAATAATCCTTAGTCATTATCAGTGTTTGAGTTATCGGTGAGAAAATCGATAATATCGCCGATATTATCAGTGTCGCCAGACCTGCGATATCGAAACCCCAGTCTTTCATTTCTCTTCTAGATGTCACCGATATTTTTGATATTATCGGTGAGATTTTCGGATCACTAGCCAAAGCAGCCAACTACCCTGTAGATTTCGATAAAATAGGCAAAACAAATGCCGTATTTTCGGTGACATTAGGCGAAGACCCTCTCATTCGGAAAAAAAATATATAGAAAAGAAGAAGAAGAAGAAGAAGCTCTCTTACCTTTTTACTCAAGATCTACCTCAGGGAGTGGCCTTCGGCTAGATTTGGTTGGCCAATCGCGGTCAATAGCGCCGGATCTTTCACAAGAACGAAAAACCTAAAACCTCCTTAGAATAACTTTGAAAGGAAACTAGATTTCTACCTAGATTTACAGGGATTTAATTTGGGATTTGAAAAAAATCTGAATTTGGGGAGAGATTTTTGGGAGTTTTAACGAAAAATTGTGGAAATCACCATTGTTGGTGCCGATTTTTCAAAAAAAAGGGAAGTGGATTGGCAGGTGTCCCACACAGTAGCTATATAGCTGTTGTAGGTACGTGTTGTGCACAGACGAGGACTGACGCTCCTCGAGCTCCAAGTTGCACGAACGGTTCAAAGGAGATTAAAGTTACATGGCCCCACAATGATGTATTTATTATATCTACACCATTCATCTATTTTTAGAGATTATTTTAGGGCATTATCCAGAAAATGAATCATATCCAAAGATCATTTGGACCACACCACAAATAGCAGTAGAGATAATGATTTTCACCGTTAAACAATTCTTTGGGCACCATAACGTTCTATAGGGCCCACCATGATGTATGTGTTGTATCCTCACCGTCCATCTATTTTTTGAGACCATTTTAGAGTATGAGACCAAAAATGAGGTATATCCCAATCTCAAGTAGACCACATTACAGGAAACAGTGTTGAATGAACGTAGACCATTAAAAACTTTTTGGGACCTATAAAAGTATTAGATCAAGCTAATATTTGATTTTCCCCCTCATCTAGGTCTGTATGACCTAATCATACATATTGGATATCAAATAAACAATACTGTGGGCCTTAGGAGGATTTTAACAGTGGATATCCAATCATTATTATTTTCATGTCGTGTGGTTCATTAGAGATTTGGATCTGACTCATTCACTGTATTGTAAACTAAAATGATATCTTTAAATGGTTGGATGGTGTGGATACCAAACATAAACCATGGTGGGGCCAGATAACTGCTCCACGTCACTTCGGTGGCAAGTCTCACTGCTCAACCCGTCGTAGTTAAGCTGCGTCCATACCGACTCGAATACATGTGTTGCGTACTAAGTAAATTATGTGGGGTCCATCGTGATTTACATATTTATCCACTCTGTCCATCCATTTTAACAGATAATTTGAGAGCTTTAGCCCAAAAACCAAGTATATTCAAATCTCAAGTGGACCTCACCACAAGAAATAGTGTGAATTGAAATTATTCCGTCTAAAATTCCATGAGGCCAAAGAAAATCTGGATCAATCTGTTATTTGTGTTTTTCCTTCATCCATGTCTTTGTGATCTTATGAACGGGTTGGATGACAAATAAGCATCACTGTAGGCCCTACCAAGGTTTCAACTATGAAAATCATTATTACCATTGTTTCATGTGGTGTGGTCCACTTGAGCTTTGGACATGCTTCAAATTTTGAAACAACCATTAAAATGAGCTGAAAAAATAGATGGACTGCGTGGATAACCCACGCACATTCATGGTAGGCCCAACATGTTGGGCAACAGTACTACTCTCAACTGCCACGAGATCTGGAGAATGATTACGAGCCACCTCATCATTCTATGTGGGAATGAAATGTGGCTAGAAATGTGTATTTTTTTTAATCCATTTACTTTTGCATCTCTTAATTGTTATAAGCTTGCATTTGTATTGTATAAACTTATTTTGGTTACGATTTGAATGATTTCTTACAATAACGCATGCGTTTTGGCCTCCATTAAATGAAAACTTCTTATTCCGTACATTTTTTAAATAATTTTTTCATTCCTAAATATGTAAATATGTGTATTTAGGCATGTCATGAAGTTTCACTGAAAAATTCTACCATTTTCTCCATGTTTCTCCATTTTTTCTTGCATTTTCGGTTATCGGCGATAACGATATCATATCTTTATCTCCGGCTAGCGAAACTTGTAGCGATATCGACAACTCAAACACTGGTCGTGATGTCAAATTTGATGAGGAATCCTTGTTCCGTAAGGATGAGTTCAAGGAAGCGAAAAAGTCAGTTTTGGACATTTAAATAGATAGAGATGCGACACGGGCTAATATTAGGACGCAGACAAAGGTAAAGGAGCAGGTATAATAGTTTCCTGTGAGAAATAATCCACCATGGGATTGTAGGTTATCGGCGAAATATAGGGATGACTTGAATGTTGCATTTACCCTCATTATGGATGAGAAAGATTCGTCTACTTTTCAGAAGGCTCCTGATGATGTAAATGTCAAAAAGTGAAAAGTAGCGATACATGACGAGATTGACTTTTTGTACAAGAATAAGACATAGGAGCTAGTGGAGCCTCTCTTCGACTGTAAAGTGATTGAGTATAAGTGGATCTTCAAAAAGAAACATGATAAATATAAGAAAAGATTGGTAGCAAAGGTGTAACGTCCTAGATTTTTGATATTTTGGATTTTTAAAAACTCTTAAAATTTTTTTATTATAATTAACTTATGTTGTCACTTACTGACTATTAATATTCGATGTTAGCCTATACGTGGGTGATACTAATAAAGAACCGCATAGATCTGATTAATCAACCGTAGGGAGCCAATGAATCCGGTCGATCACTTAAATATTGAGTTCAACCATGTGATTTGCTCACACAGAGCCCAAATCTAGCTGACTTATCGCTAACTAATCAAGATAACCACAACTAAATAAAGACCTACTAAAATCTAAGATAACTAGTAGTCAAATCTTAATTAACAATCCAAACTGAATTAGTATCCTTTTAGACTAATAATCGATAGTTTATGGTGATTATAATCGAATCATAATTTTCGCTTGTTGCGAATAGGCCACATTAAGAACTTAACTAATCCAAATCCTAATAATTGCGCACAAGAAATCTCAGTATCAAATTCATTCAAGAAATACCCTGATTATCTAAACAAGCTCTAGATCATTCGTTAGTGGGCCACTAAACCAGAGGCTATACAAAGATGTTCATCTTAGTGGGCTTGACGTCCATCATGGGGGGCAAATCAAGAAAGTGCCCAGAACGGTTTAACTTGGGCTAGAGGTCGACTGCTTGAAATACGCAAATGACTTAGGCTGAGCCTGAAACTTAAGTGAAATAGACATTCAACTCTTTTGCGAAGTTGTGTCTTTCTGACCATTAGATCGTGACCAAACTCGAGGTGTGAGTTAAAGATATTTCCTCTCTCATATCCATATAGCCGCGACCCCGATTGATAACCGACGACCATCAATCATAAGTGGGGCCCCCATGGCTGATCGAAGTGTCCGATCGTCGTCTAGTTGTAAACAAATATAGATCCTGTAGCAAGACACATGTTCCATGGTGTAAATAGGTCAGTGGGCCCTTAGAAGGCTCCCTAAGTCAAGAACAACCCCATTTAGAGTTAATATAACGAATAAAGGGCCATTGTGACCATTTCTGCACCATCTAGTACTATAAATGCCATTTTATTTCATACCCTCTCTCCCCATACGATTTTTTCCTAACAAAGGAGAGAGAGGGGAAGAGAAGAAGAGGGAAGGGAGAAATGGTGGAGCTCGATGTCGGATCATGTTGTTCAATCCCCATACTCACCGGATTTTGTAAGATCTCTCATCTACGCTTGATTCCACGTCTTCCATGGCCAAAACCCAACGATTTTAGGTCAAATTCTTCACCCCTTGCTATGTAAGAGGCTCCCTAGTTGTTCTTCTATCTCTTTCTTTCATTTTTTGTATTTTTGAGCCATCAGGGTTAGAAACTCCCTTTCATTTCCGTCAATTCTCGCAAACCCTAATGTTAGGGTTGGGTACGTTAGGATTTTGTGTCACAATTGTCAATTGGAGCGGTCCATACCCTTACGGGAGCCATAATTAGGCTTAACTTCGTTAGGGTTTGAGTGACAAGCCTACACCTCTAAATTGATGGTCCATACTCGGTATTGGGTGATGATCCATACCTTGTTGATACCGTAATCTGGATTAAGGGACACTGATGAAGAGCCGTCATGTACTACAATGAGTCATGTGATCCGGATAATGACTCTTGACATAATGACAGTATCTTGGCTTCGTTAACCTGCTATATAAACTGGAACTAATAATGACTTTGTTAATCATGCATATCTTGGGATAGGTTGCGATTTGATGTTAGAGTCACTTGTGAGGGAATGTTGGCATTTATGAAATAGGCGTGGAAGTCACTCGTGAGAGAATATTAGATCATAAGGAGCATGTATCATTTCATTATAACATTAATATATTTACCAAATATATTATAAAACTGTTTGTTTGTTATGTCATCATTACGTGTGTTTGGTTGTGTTGATAACATGTATAATTTTCTTAGTGGTTGTGCGTTAAAGATAATATGCTTGAGTGTATGAATATATATTCAATGTGAACTTGCTAATCACTAAAATGTTTCAAGTAAAAATCTTAGGAATATTTCTTCACGATGTTGGCGTCTGATGCTTCATATTTGGCATATGCAGATAACTCAGGAATAGGATCAGTCGATGGTGCACTTGGGGCGCCTAATAGATATCTAGCTTCTTATCCCTTAGTAATTGTTCTTTTATTCTTATTACAATTATTGTGGTTTGTATAATTCTCATATGAGTGATCACTACTTTTGGAATTGAAATTTTTGGGTGGTAACCCTATATTTTTAAATTTGATTATCTCTACCTCACTTTAGATTCTCTAAGTTAATTTGCATTACTCTGATTATTTTTATATGAATCTGAATGAAGATACATGCGTATTTTATTAAGTTAACATCCGGAAACTCGGGATCAGAGTATATGTATTCAGGTGCCGATTTTTAGAGCGTTATAAAAGGGATATGTTCAGAGAGAATGTGTTAACTTCACTGAGATCTTCATGCATGTGGTGAAACAAGTATCTATCATATTCATATTGGCGTTGGTTGCCCAATACAATCTCGAACTAAAACAAATAGATGTGAAAATTATTTTTTTGCATGGAAAATTGGAATAACAGATTTACATAAACAACTAAAATGATTTAAAATATAAGGGGAGAAGAAAGGGAGCATTTGTCATTTTAATATATATATATATATAAACTTTTAGCTGGAATGTCATTTTTTACTATGATAAAAAGATAATTTGATTTGTTTAATGTGAGAATAGAAGGAACTCAATTGTATTAACTGAAATAAAAGTAAAATGTTATAAAAGTATCATTCAACGATCCAACGTCCGTGGCATAGATGACGATGCTCTAAATATTACAAGTCTTCCTTTATCCAATGACTTAAGCATAGACAAAGAAACTTATAATACTAAAAGAGAAAAGAAAATCTTTCTTGCAATTCAACACTCTACGTAAATGGAAGGGAATTACATTACTCATAATTTAGGTTTGTTTAATGTAAAAATGTACACGAAGGATACTATAATACTCCTATGATAAAGCCAGTCCAACATAGCAACATAGATGGCTTGTCTTAGTCTTATATAAATTAAGAAAAAAATAAGATAAAATAATATGTAGCATTTTACCATAGGTTTGATTTGTGTTAGGTGGTGATGGCTCAGAACTCTTCGATTTTTCTTCAATTTGCAAATTTTTTAACCAGTAGTTGAAGATAGATCTTCCTAGACACTCCTCGTATTTGCTTATGTAAAGATAATTACATGAGTTCAAACAATGCCACACATGCTAGTCATTTGTAGTGGATTGGCCCATCAAACGCGACCACTCCCGAATTCCATGGGATTGTCGACTGTAACATGCAATCCACAACTTGCATTAATGTCAGAAAAAGTAATCCTATCCCCTGTATTCCCATGGAATTCCGCAGGCCAAACAGGCCATTAAGTATTTTTTTATGTGAGACAGCAGCAGTGGCATGACTTAGTTGGCAGGCTGCTGTCAGGATCACCCCGTGAAGCAATGTATGTAAGAAAGTTGTAATTGAGCTGCACATATTACATATTACAGCAGGCTGTTGTACAATCAAATTCAATTAAGTTATACCTTTGAAGACATCTACTGACGTGCATCATACATTCATTTACCAAAATTAATCACATCTCATCCTATCATATTTAATTTGAGAAATGATTTGATGGATGGGAGCAATTTGATCAAATTAATTTCTCCTGGACTTCTTGGCCATGACATGCTTAAAATGGGACCCACCTAAAATCGGTTCTAGATTAGAACAGATACAGACTCAGGACATACAAAAGACGAAATGCCTAAAATCACTTGCAAGAGACTGCACTCACAGGACATTAATGGAATTTGACCAGAGCATGGCCGGTTGCTTGTCCTAGCTCAGCCAAATAAAATTATGAGGTAAGATAGAGGTATAGCCAGCTAGAAGTCCTCATTTGAGTCTCTCGAAATGAGATTTTGGCCTTTCTTAGGTCTTGCATGTACATTGTACATGCCATACAGGCAGTGGATTAGGTACGGCCCTTACCATGGGGCCCACTTTGATATATCTATTGTATATCCATGCTGTCTATCTGTTTTTCCAGATATGTTTATGACATGAGCCCAAAAATGTGGTAGATCCGAATCTCTGGTGGACCATACTAGAAGAAACATTAGTGATTTAATATCCCACCATTAAAAACTTACTAAGGCCCACCCTAATGTTTCCCAAGGTGTTGTCCACCTGCGATACAGATCGACTTCATTTTTGGGCTCATGCCCTAAAAAGATGTGGAAAAACAGATGGACAGTGTGGATATACAATACATGCACCAAGGTGGGCCCCACGGTAAGCTGAATTGTCTCAGGTGAGGCCGGGTTAGCAACTAATCCACTCTGGTCATATAAGATGCATGATTGACTTTAATTGAAATTGTAATTTTTAATTTAACTTAACATACATTAATTGAGATCCCCATTGACATCCCTAGATAGAAAGCCTTTCTTTTCTCTTTGTTACTTGTATTTAAAAGCAAGAACTATATTTTTAAAAAAATATGTAAGGCTTCCCTTTATTTAAACATTACTTGTATTTAAAAGCACTAAATAAATTTTTGATAATGGCTTTCCTTTATTTAAATACCGTAGATAAAATCTCTTTCATTGATAATGTATGTATTGGAATGGGATTCATAATCCCTTCTAAGATATTGGGAGCCAAGCAACCCCATAGGAATCCTTTCACTTCTATCTGAGGGCCCATGAGATTGGTTGGATCTAATGGACAATACAGATGGGGAATTGGATTTTATGTTTTTTTTCTTTCTTACACACGCACTCACTCGACAGTGGATTTTTCACCACAATGGGTACTCAAACTCATGACATCATGTTGAAATTCTTGCAAATTGGATTATTGTAAGTGTTTCAATGCAACTACTTAACACTAGCTTATAGTGCCCTCAAAGCATCTGATCATTTTTATAATCAAATACTTATCATCCAGCAAAGTTTGTTTGGCAAAATAGTTACTAAACTTTGGCGCTTTTTTTTTCCAATCACCTTGAATTGAATTGGTTCTTTTTCTTTTTCTCTTAGGGCCTGTTTGGATAGAGTAACTAAAAGGTGGAAATAGATGTCCTAGGTAAAACTAAGATGGTGGATTCCCTTGGTAAAATTACTTAGCTTCTATTTCCCTTTCACCTGTTTGGTTTCCACTTCATATGTTTAAATTGAAATGCAAAAGTGTGGATGTGTTACTCAAAATTATTATAGTGCTTTGCGACAATCATGACATATATAGTCATGCTATCGTGGTCCAAAGTAATAAGGACATATATACATACATACTCATGTTATGACGCTCATAGCAATCACGTATTTAAATGTCATCCAATCCATTCATTTGATGTGCCTCATCAGGATAAAACAAATGCCCTAAAATTATAATATTCCAAAACTTAGGTGGGTCATACTCTGTGAATTTAGAGGATTTGGATATAATTTTATAGTGTGGCCTACTTGAGTATTGAATCAACCTGATTTTTGAGATTAAGACCAAACCTGGGATGGTGTACCCGATGGACATGATAGATTTCATGCACGTTGAGTCGTTTCCACCCACACTAGAGAAAGTAGCCATAATAAATACCTACTAGAGCAGCAGTTTCCCTCCTCACGATTAGAGAGATGAAATGACGGATGTTGCTTTCAATCCAAAAGATAGAAAGGGAAATACATTTATGGGGTTGGTTTGCATTCTTAATCAAGTGAAGCCGTCCAATCAAGGAATAGTACCCTAATCATTTCCATAAGAGAAAACCCTTTTCACCGTCTAACCGGTCCCAAAAAAGAAGGCTAGGAAGGTTCTTCTTATTGCTTTAGAATGCCTTGTGTGTGTAATCATCATTGTAAAGAACTAAGATAGAACATTAGTTAAACCATAACCATATTCTAATAATTCTTTTAGTCATTGCCGTTTGGGTTATACAACACATGTACAATGTCCTAATGCATGTGCATCAATCATCATCCTCTCCCCATCAAAAATAAATTGGATAATCCTAACCATCTATTTAATGGCCTTTAAAGCAAGGATGGCCAACACTAAGCATAGGAAAAATGGGTCCTTACTCTTGCTCCGGTGTAGACTCTCAGGAGTTTCAACACCTGGTCAAGGGTTCCAATACCCATAGGTGGTGAAATCCCACTACGGGGTGTGTTTGTGTGTGCGCATGTTTAAAAAAAAGCATTGGAAAATAAAGAAAAGTATTGGATGTAATTGTCTAATAAGTGTTAATTTCAAAACACAGGCCATCCAGCCTTAATCCATGAATGTAAAAGCTGTGGGAAGGGTTAGTTTATTGGGTGGTGGGGCTCAGAGCTTGCGGTCGAAAGACGCAATATATGAAAAATATGTGTGGGGCTCGAGGAGCTTATAATGGCGGAATGATATAATGTGATAGGTTTCGGTGGGGCTCGAGGATTTAATAGGATCCTTCAAAAAGAGTAGTTGTTTGTTCGTTTTATTTACTTATTTATTTATATTTTATATTATCCGCCTTGATCCTGGTTAAGGTTATGGGCTTCTTTTATTTATTTTTTTAATATCATATGTAGTTTGAAATTGGCTTTAGTTGTTTTTAATTTGTAAGAAAATCTTTCTTACCTTCCAAATAAAATGGTAGATTGGTACTTCCACTATGGCTATGGAAGAGGCGATCTGTACTTGGTGCTGAAAGTGTGCGACTCATTAACGTGTGAGGTGAGTGAATTGCATAAACCCTAAAAATCCAAACTCCCTCCAAAACCCTAGTTCTAAGAAAAATAAAAAGATAAGAATAATCACAAAACAATAAAAACAACATTAGGAATGACCCACCACCACCACCAAAATCAAAACCCTAATTAGAAAAGAACAAGAAGGATATTTTAAATAATAATAAATAAGAAAACGCTTTACCCACGAAAAGAACTAGCTCTTGAGAAAATAAAAAAGGCGTTGACCATTTAAATCAAGAAATAAAGTTAACCATCTTGAGTCAAGTTGTCGGCTAAGGTTCCAAGATTTAAGACCACACACATTACAATACTCAGTTGGTCCATAGCTATGATGAAAGTTTTTGGCTCATTTATGTATTTTTCTTTTCAAAAAATGATCTCATTTCTTACTTTCCAAAGAATAAGGAGGATAACATTTCACTGGAAATCTCATTGGTGAATGTCCTTTGCCTACTCATGGCTCAATAATAGATAGTGGGTTTCAACACTGAAGTCATTAGTTCCAGTGCCTATGTGGTGCAAGTGTGTAAAAAAGAAAAAAGAAAATTATCATTCAAATGTGCTTGATATGCTGGGCACTTTGAAAATGTGTTTGGATACATGGATTGTGTTCCGATTCTATGGATAACAAAATGAAGAATTAATTATAATAAATTTCTATAGTCATCGCAAAATGTATGATTTTATTCTTAGATGTTTGTTTGAATATATAATATATTTTTAAATTTATTAAACAATTGTCACATTGTATCTTATACAAGAGTTCTATGTTAATGACCTAATTATCTTGTTAATGGAAATGTTCTCATTGCCTCTTGGATTTTGTGCAACCAACAAACCTTAAAAGGCATTCGGATGTATCCCAAATGTTCCCACAATCAATATAGTTATCAATGGTCTTGGAAGGACCTAGGAAATTTGAAATTTTGTATAGTGCTGCGCTGATGAGGCCGGGTCCAGTATTTAAAAATCCGGCAGAAGCCAACCGCAGGCCCGGCCCGTTGACAACCCTAATATTCAATTCATCCCAATGAAGACGTGGATTGCGTCCTACCCCAGGGATTTGTGGGGTCCACCGTGATTTTGATGTTTTATCCACGCCTTTCATCGCTTTTTTTCAAATCATTTTAAAATAAGATTCTAAAAATGAGGCAGGTATAAGTCTTAAGTGGACCACAAAGTGGGGATTGAACTTCCACCATTAAAAACTTCTTGGGAGGTGGAGAAGCTTCGGATCAAGCTGATATTTGTGTTTTCAATTCATCCACGTCTACATGACCTTATAAATATGTTGGATGGTAAAAAAAAAAACATCAGGGTAGCCCTTAGAAAGGTTTCAACGGTGGGTGTCATTGTCACTGCAGCTTCCTTTCGTGTGGTCCACTGGAGCTGTGGACCTGCTTCGTTTTTTGGATCATACCTTAAAACGATCTTAGAAAAGCGATGAACGGCGTGGACGGATTACCATCATGGCGTGGGTAGGGGGTAGGACGCAATCCGCGTACCGTCATTGAACAGGCGCCCATGCTACCGATGTCCATGTATCACATGCAACCACATGAAGAGTTGCTTGAACTTCGTATGTTAGTCTAGCACCATTTTAAAATGGTGGTGACTCTTCAACTATTGGTGTCATAGTTGTATAGGAATCCAGACCGTCTGAAGCTTTGGTCCAACTTTGGATGTAGCATTACCCAAAAACTACACTTAAAAAAAAATAATTGTAACCCATTCAAATTTGGATCAGCCACTACTGACCCCTATCCATCCATTTGGTAGCAATCAATTGAATGGCTAGGATTACTTGATTATTGTGATTTTTTAGATATGATCCATCAAAAATAAGTCCCTCAATTTGGATGGTCTGGATAACTGTAGATGAGTACCACTAGTGAGGAAGCTGAGTCACCACCATTTTCAAAAATGTACAAGAGCCTAGTCCAACTTACACGTTATCCTTTGTACTATCTTTCTTTTTTATCGACTGTGGGAGCATGAGCATTCAATCCAACGCCCTTTTGTCAACCTAACATTGCAGGCTCTTTACAAGGAATGGGAGTGGTTATGGATTCCTGCAAGGTATACTATACACGTGGCATGAGTTTACAGATGATCCTAACCATCCATCAAATGGCCCCACCATGGATTGGCCTCTGTATGATTAAACACACATCGTTAAAAAGTTCCTAGGGCCCACCGTAATGTTTACTTTTATCAAACGTATTAATAAAACCTATTAATAAGGTCATACAGATATCGATGGAGAGTTAAAAACAAACATTAATCTGATCCAAAACTTGTGTGGCCAATATGAAGTTTTTAATGGTTAATCACCACTGTTTCTTATACTGTCTGAGATTTGAATCTGCTTCATTTTTTATCTCATGCTCTGAAATGATTTTAAAAACAACATGAATAGAAAACATAGATATACTATACATAAGGTAGGCCTCACGGTCAAGGCTACACAGTATTAGGTGAGGCCAGCCCCACCAAATCCGCTCGCATTCGCCATCTAGTTTTCTAGATCATTTCAGGAACCAAACAGAAAATGAGGTATATCCCAATCTCAAGTGGACCACTTTACAAGAAATGGTGTTGAATAAACGTCAACCACTAAAAACTTTTTAAGGCCCATAAAAGTTTTGGATCCAGCTGGTCTTTGTTTTATCCCTTCATCTAGGGTTGTATGACCTAATTAACAGATTGGATTTCAAATAAACAGTACAGTAGGCCTTAAGAGGATTTTAATGGTGGATATCCAATCACTATTGTTTTTCTGTGGTGTGGTCAACATGAGATTTATATCCCTCTCACTTTTGGGATCAAGTCCTAAAATTATCTATAAAAATGGATGAACGGCATGGATGAAACACATATATCATGGTGGGGCCGACAGAGCACCGACCATCCGCCACTGGGCTAGTGGCAGAGGGAGTAGCCAATCCGTTTCCACTGCGAGGATTTGGTGAGACCCGTGCCCACCTCGACTGTGGGCCCACTATGATGTATGTGACTACATCCATGCTGTTCTCAATTTAAGGCACAAAAAACGGAGCAGTTTCAAATCTTAGGTGGACCATCCTACAAGAAACAGTGGTAATCAACCCTTAAAAACTTCTAGTCGACTACAAAAGTTTTGGATCAAGCTGATATTTGTGTGGTCTCTTCATCCAGATATTTGTGACCTTATCTACAGATTAGATGGCAAATAAACATTCTTTTTAGCCCACGTGAAGTTTTTAATGGTAGGGATTCATTCACTACTGTTTCCTATGACATGGTTCACATAAGATTTAGACAGAGCTTCAATTTTTGGGATCCACACTCTTGCACGGGTGGTAGACTCTCTGAGAGTTTCAACACCCGTTCAAGGGTTCGAACATCCACCAACGTGAGTGTATGGGGCGTGTGTGCGTGTGTAAAAATAAATAAAAATTTAAAAAAAGAAGAAAAGATGAGCTTCATTTTAGGGATTATGACCTAAAATGAACTTTCAAAACGGTTGATCGGTGTGAATTTAAGGCCCACAGTCAGGGGGTCTCACCTAATCCCCTTCCACGGACGCTGATTTCCCGGTAAACATTTAGTAAGAAGTTCCCGCGCAAGGCCCCTGTGTGTGGGGCCCACTGAATGTATGTGAGAAATTCATTCTGTCCATCCGTTTTTCGAACTGATTTTAGGATGTGAGACTAAACATGAGGTGTATACAAAACTCAAGTGGGTCACACGAGAGGGAAAATTGGGGAAAGAAATCCCCACCGTTGAAACCTTCCTAAAGTCTGCCTTGATGTTTGTATGCTATCCAAACCCTTTATAAGGGCATTCCAAATGGGATGAAGTGAGCTATCCAAACCCTTAATAAGGGCATTTCAAATGGGATGAAGTGAAAACACATAAAATATAGCCTGATAGAGAGCTTTTATGGCCATAAGAATGCTTCAATGATGCTCACTGAATGCCCACTTTTTCCTCTTGCGTGGCCCACTTGAGTGTTGGATACACCTCTTTTTTGGTCACACGTCATAAAATGAGCTCTCAAAACGGATGGACGGTGTGGATTTCGCACAAACATTTCGGTGGGCCCCACCCAGCATCCTTGCGAAGGGCTTTAACAGGAAATCCACACCGGCAGGCCTTTGTCTTAACATTCTCTAGACGTGGTCCACCCATTGAATGGTCAGAACCTCTCACATGTGATCCACATGGTCCCCCTGCTTCAAATCATGTCTTCACTATCTTTGGGCCAATCACCTCAGCATTGCACATTGTTTTTCTACTAAGATGGGGTCCACCTATCGAATAGCAAGGACCTCCGGCCACATGGCATTCCTGCTTCAAATCCCCTCACCAATTCACATTGTATCGATGTTGGTTAGCCCTTTGTCCTAACATTCCCTAATCTTCTAATAATAGAGATGTGGTCCACCTATTGAATGGCGAGGATCTTGTTCCACATGGCATGCCTGCTTCAAATAGTCGCATGGAGTATGTACTGACATGGGTATGTACTAACAAGCTAACAAAAAATAATAATAATAATAGCCGCATGGGTCTGTCTACCTCTTCAGTCTCCTTAGGCAGAACTGACTCTGCGTGACTGACTCGGTCCTCGACGGGGCTCTATGGGGCCCACCGTGATGTATATGTTTTATCCACACCATCCAACCATTTTAACATATCATTTTAAAGCACGAATCCAAAAAGGAGACGGATCGAGGCTCAAGTGGACCACACCATAGGAAGCAGCGGTGATAATAACGCCACCATTGAAACCTTTCTAGGTCCCACCTTGATGTTTATTAGCCATCCAACCTGCTCATAGAATTGGATGAAGTAAAACACAAATATCAGCTTCATACAAAACTTGTGGCCCCAAAGAAGTTTTCAACGGTAGGCATTCAATCTCTACTATTTTCTGTGGTATGGTCCACTTGAGCTTTGGATCTGTCTTGTTTTTGGGTTAAGACCGTAAAATCATCTGGCAAAATAGATGGACCGCATGGATGGCTCACAGAGCTCCTGGCAAGGGATAGGACACCGTGTCCGTTTCAACATGGGTCAGCATTACAGGAAAAGGCCACGGTGAAAATGGCTTTCAAGTTACTAGATTTGCCATTTCAATGTAGCTCACCACCAAATGGTTGGAACCGCTGCCATCACATGCGTACAAAAGATCCGGACCACCCAACACATGCATTATGTGACCATTCATGGTGATTGGGCACACTTGAAGGTAGATTCAATCTGTTCATTCTCTCCATTCTCTCCTTGATCCACCATTTCAGTAAAAAGATACTAACTTCAGGTTGATATGAGCTCTTGTGGGAAAATTATTCACTTCCACCTGTTTCCTTGTGATGTGGTTCACCTTATCTGTATATGTGACTCATTCCTTGACCCATGGCCTTAAATTAAATTCTAAATTCAATGAACATAGTGAATTCGATACGTACCCCACATTCCTTTTAAAAAACCAACGACGTAAAAATTTACAAACAATTAAGCCCATTTGGTAGAGATGCATAAATATATGATTTCATCCCATCCATGCTATGCATATGTTGAGCTAGCTCACATTAGGGTGTCTCCAAGGAAATTAGGCGAATCTATGGTAAGAGTGGGCCAAAACACCAAAAAACACAGGCATTCATCGAATACCATTGAAACCCTTCTCCCTCTCCTCTTTCCATGAATGTGCAGCCTTTAATCTGTCTTTGTTTTTCTCTTCCCTCTCTCTCCTTAATACATAAGGATCAGGGTTTTAAATAGTAGTAGTGTGTTGTGTAGCGCTCAACCCTCTATAGTGTGGTGTAAGCAAGCATTGCATGTAACATAAGCTAACACTGTACTTCTATTTTTTAATATGAAAAGATATATTTATATATATATATATATAAGATTATTCATTTTTTAAGTATAAGCATATTAAAAAAAGTTATCATCATTTATCAAAAGTCAATCCACATATATAAACCAAATCAAATCATCACATCTAACAACTTTCTAAACAAACCACTTCAATTAATAATGTCTAATTGAAACCACAAGTCAAGGTATGAAAAGAAATTAAAATCTCATAGGATAAAGAGTATTAATAAGTGTGTGTGTGTGTGTGTGTGTAGTGCAAGCTATATATGCATATGCTGCGATACCACATGCTACATGTATGTTACGACCCCAGTAGCATACACTACATGGAATTTATGCTATTAGCTAACATTAGGGATGCTATTCAAAACACTTATTATGGTTAAAAAAATAGAGATGAACTCATTTAGGTATTAGCCAAACAAGCCCTTGGTCATTAAAACAATTAAACCATGTCATATGAAAGAACATGAGAAAGGATTTCAGTTAGAACTGTACACGAACCGACTTAGCTCGGTTAACTCACTCGACTTGACTCGAAAAAGCTCGATTCAACTCGGTTCGAAACTGAGTTCGAGCCAAGTCGAGCTGATTTTTGGAGCTTGAAGTTCGAGCTTGTCCGAGCTCGAATCGACTCGGATCGAACCTCAACTCGAATTGAATCAGTTCGGTGACTTGATTATTTTGATATTGACATTGCTCACCAAGTGTATGATGAAATGACTCAACGAAGTGTTGTTTCGGGTGCATACATTCTCTGCGGGATTGGCTAGTAGCGAGGAAGGTATGGATACGAAACAAATCACTACACACAAAAAAAAAAAAAAAAAAACTCTACATGATAAAACTACTCTCATATTTTGATTTTGATGTTGCTTACTGAGTGTTTGATGAAATACTTGTAAATTGCTGCCATTGTTTTGCATACTGTGATACATTGAACGTGCACGCCATGTGTTTGAGAAAATGTCACACAGGCTCGAACTCGGCTCGAACTGGCCCGAGCTGAGCTGGCGAGTCAAGCTTGAGGACCTAGCTGAGCCGAGTTCGAGCTAGGGTCAGCTACTAGCTAAGCCGAGTTGAGCTGTGCCAAGCTCGACTCGTGTACAACTCTAATTGCAGTACTCGAAATGACATTTAGGTAATTAGGATAAAGCCGTGTTATTTTTCTTTGCCAAAAAAGACCTACCTTTTACCATTAATTATTCTCTCCTTTCCCACAATTCGCTATCATATTGACAAAATTATATATATATATTCTTTAGTTTTAGCAAGATTATCCCAATAATATCTCGACAAGAACATTAAAATCAATCCGAGAAATTGCCAAGAACAAGGTTTCACTATGCTTGCAACCCGCTTCTCTCTCTCTCCACACGCATCCCACATGCCCGTTTCACTCCAGGTTCAAAAATCGGTTTTGGTGTACCACATTGCTCACCACCATTACAGGGACGTATCAACCCATAGCACCCTGTTTCAGGCCCATGTCGGGCTGATACGCCATATTAGTATCAGGCAATACGTACCGGTATTTTAGATATACTTTAAAACTTGGTTTCACTAGTTTTATATACTTTGGTTATTTGTTTGTTCCCATTATATATGATTTCAAAACAATAATACAAACATGCAACGTGAATGATGATTCCGAGCATTGATCACACCACCTCTGCCATTGATTGGACAGCTTAGACTTCATATGCGTAAATCGTAATCATCACATACCATATGTATAGGGGCTGGTTGTATTAAACACATGGAATTAGCAAACCTTTGTGCCCATGGAGTTTTTACAAGTGCAAATCTGTTTGATGGATTAACAGTTCTAGAGATTACAAAAGTTTTTATAAAAAATAAAAAAATAATAATTAAAAAAGGGACATGATTTTACATATCTTTGCTCATATTTCGAACAAAGGGCACAAAGTTGTTCCAGTTCTCTACCCGAAAAATCTTATCATTCATCCGAAAGTAAGTAAAAGATCTTACAGTTTCTGCTTGTGGATGGTAACAGTTAGCTAGTATTTGGCATAATCCGGCCTGCAAGGAACAAGTTCAGCTATTAGAAATGGGAACCAAAATAACCCAACAGAAGGCTTGAGAAGAGTATAAATCTGCAATCTTTGAAAAGTTCAATCTTGATTTAGCACTACCAACGCTATTGACTCAGGTTGAGTTAAAGGGGGATCTATGCTTTCTTAAATAAAAGAAACTCAGAAGCAGAAATTGATCGAGCCTTTTCAAAAAGAGATATGCTCCAATGCTCTCAGAGCACTATAAGTTATAATTCTCCCAGTTGCTTCGGTTCACTGGGCAATCCAATCAACCAATCTGAACTGTAGTCCAAAACAAATTCATGTGCTCTCTCATGCAAAAATTGCGTTGATGAGATGATCCAATCCATCCTCGATTTGCCTTTTTCTTTTTTAAACAGGCAACCTTTTTCCAAGCCATGGATGGCATGTTTATGATTGCCTCATGAAAGTCATTCTTTAGAATTATAAGCCATCCATGATGGGCCCTGAAAAATTGATGAATCAAATTACTAAGTGGGTCTACTTTTATGTAAACAATCTTGACCATCCATATGAAAGGCCATTGATCAAATACTTAATATTTTTTAAATCCATGTGATGTTTGCATGGTAGTCCATGAAATGTGTGTCAGACCTAATGAACAGCCTGGATCAATGGATTAGACTAAGTGTTCCAATGCAACTACGAGCATTATAACTTACAGTGCTCTGAGAGAAATGGAGCATGTCTCTTTATAAAAAATTAAAAAAAATAATATAATAATAATAATAAAAAGACTATACAATTACAATCATCATCATCATCATTATAGTCTTGTCCTATCTATTAATGGTCGCTATTCATGGTCAGCCTTACTAATTCTCTTTCACCTGCAATGATCAATATTCGAAACAGGATTCTCATGATTGCTGGCAAAAGTTCAACAACTGGCTATGTATCTGACACCAACCCTCCAAACGGGCTAGGAACTGGCTGGTGGATTGCCACCAGGAAGAGTTCGGAGATTATATACAAGCATGTTAAGCTCAAATGCTCAATTGAGTGCATGACTGAGATTCAGGTCAACTAAGACTTGGGACTCTGCTCCTCATTGAGACAGCATTTTCCAAGTTTTGAGACCATAAAAGATGAACTTGGTGGAAAGAATTGTTTTAAATATCATATAATATTCATTGGGAGTACATTTACCATTGATGAATATGTGAAAGTTCATTGTTTGAAGTATCCCCGATATTGTCCATATCTCCAACTCGGTGATACCGATAACAGTGATAGTGATACCGATAACACGGGTAGTATCAGAAATTTCAGGTATCAATGACATATAGGCTAATGTATAGCTAATGTATCGCCAATGTATTGCCAATATTTTCGACTAAGTAAATTCCAAGTGCCATTTGTATTGCAAATGTATCAATATCACCAATATTTTCAATTGTGTAAATTCTAGATGTTGCTTGCATCTCCAGTATATTGGCGATATTTCGATAATATCGCCAATGCATCGATATCACCAAAAATATGTTTATTAAAAAAAAAAATCCATTTCAAATTTTTTTAATGGGCGCATGGTTGTATGCAATGTTCAATTTGTCAACAATAATATCGTGATATTATTGTTATTGCAACATGGGCAAATATCGAGACCACAATCTTTCGTTTCCTTTCTAGTTGTCAACGATTTCTCGACAAAATATCATGTGTTGTTGATATTCTAAAATATGGATGGATGTTTGGATGGATAGAACATGTGGGATATATCGGCACTAACTACACGTTTTGTATCGCATATGTTGGATACAATATATATAGTGGGATTTATCGACTGATATTGTCAATATTTACAATATTGATCATGATAAAATCGGTATCGTATCGGCTGATACAGGCGCATCATATCCGTATCAGCTTGATACGATATACAATATGGGGTTGTATCAGCCGTATCAGAATTGGTTGGACCGTATCCGTCCGTATTGGTGCCGATATAGGGCCAATATGCGCATAAATCCCAAATTTGAATTTATTTATTTTTATTTTTTTTTCCAAAAATTCACTCACGTCTCCTCTTCTTGTTTTCATTTAAAACATGGAAGAATCTAAAAATCTCATTTTAAGCTAGATATAGACCTAGTTTGGAATCAAAACAAATGATTTGAATGGGATTCAACAAATTGAAGTGAAGTGGATTATTACAGGAAAAATCGGAAAGAATGGTAAACCTTCACTTTATTTTTTATATTTTTATCTTCTTTCTATTATATTTCCAATGTAATGGGACATTGTTCACCAAATCATTTTTAATTTGTGTTCAATTAGGGCCCATTTAGTTGACCTTCAACAAGTCGAATCACACGGACACCATTCTCATCAAAGAATGGTCCGATACACCATTGAAGACATGGTCAAAAGACATTGAAAAATAAAAATACAAAAATTGATAGATTCGTTGATATCTCATTTTCCCTATTTTTCTGATATTTTTTCATATTTTTTTGCTTCAAAAAACAATTTTGACTGATACGGCCCTGATTCAATATGTGGCGCCATATAGTATCATTTTTCCGCGGAGCCGATACGGCGGCCAATACCGTCATTCAGAACCATGATCTGTACATGTTTTGGAACATGAACATGTGATTCATTCATTCTCCAGTTAATGAACCAAGTGGACTTGGATGAGTTTTAACACCTCGGTTTATACTTGAAAGAGCAGGCAATGAACCCTGAATGCCATGCCTTTTAATCTTATAGATTTACTCTAGGTCTACATGTGAAACTAGAACATCACCCAAGAAAACAAAACAATGCTATACCTTATCAAATCTTTCATTTGCATTTCTTCCAGTCAAGTGTACTATTCTTTTCTTTGACACTTCCCTTATCTGGATCAGAAAAAGAAATTTGGAAAGGTGTGAAAATATGAAACTAGCAGAAGCATCGGAAAAATAAAGATTCATCTTAAGGAAGTACCATGAAGCATACTTGAAAAGGAACAATTTGTATTCACTGACGATTGGGATTAATTATCTCCAACTAAATTAGCTCCATCTTGGGTGAGTGTATTAGAATTATTATTATTATTATTATTTTATTTTATTTTCACTGTTTGAAAGATTGAGTGCATGCATTAGATAAAACTCGCATATGGAGAAATAGATCTATACAAGAGCATGTCACATGAAAAATGCTATGCATTGGAGTTTCCAAAAGACTGGCAGGGTTTGAATTTTTTAGCACAGTGGTAGCATCTCTAAGAATTCCAAGACATGAAAAAAAAAAAAAAAAAACGCCGCTTATGACGAATAAAGAAATATTTGTAGCATTTCCAAAAGATAGTCTCTAGCAAATAGGAGACCATACACTAAAGAGGAAGCCTCAAGACATGATCTTTGCAACTCCTCAGGGCAAATTGCTCTGTGGAATGAAAGGAGTTGTTGAAAACATTATCCTACAGATCTAGTCTCTTGGCATCTACAAAATCTATTGAAGCTGATATCAGATTTTGAAGCTAAAGTTTGAGAATCTACGAGGTCAAAATGTGAATCCAGCAATACACACAAACTGTTAAGAATTTCATTGTTTGGCAAATCAATCACAATAAACAATGAAGACCCTCCTTCATTGACAATTACCTCTTTATCCAAGTCACATGATGATATCAAATTGTAGTGGCAGCAGTCCACTAAATCATCCTTCAGGCAAATTCAAGCAGTGTCAACGCAACATTTGTGGTTTATCACATCGTGCTGGAATATATACATGATTATTGTTCAATTTACATATGAATATTATTATTATAAATATTCCACATATAGTATTACATTATGGAGAATGTAATATTTCTGAGTTTGTCACATCATGCTGGAATTTATTTCAAGTTTGGTTGTGTAAAACAATTTCGCTTTATCCAAATCAGGATTGCTTGGCTAGCAGGTAGCTCCAATATGGTGTATAGAGACAGGTATGCAATACACTACTTCCGCCACTGGGTGTTAAGCGGTGACTATGACCATTTGGGTCACTCTGGTACAAGCCACTAATGCAGTTTAGCAATATATATGTAATTATAGATCAATTTACATATGAATTGATGAATGTTATTATTATAAATATTCCACATATAGTATTACATTATGGAAAATCTTCACATGCTATAAAAGGGAAGCCATAAGGCCCAAAAGGATGCTGGGGGAGGTAGTAACAAATGACTTGGTGACCTGTGGTGTAATTGAGGATATGGTCCTCGATAGAGTGGAATAGCAGAAAAGGATTCATGTAGCTGACCCCAAGTAGCTGGGATAAGGCTTAGAAGATGATAATGTTTGCATGTGGTCAACCCTACCACAACTGTGGTTGGTAGGGTTAAGTTACGTGAGACCACCGCATGTGTTATAGATATTCCCCCCCCAAACCACCAACACCCCCCCCCCCCCCCCCCCCCGGTCCATCAGTTGCATTCCACCCTTTTAGGGCCAGAGCCCAAAAATCATCCTGTCCATGACCAAGGTGGGCCACAGCACAGAAAAAATGGGCATTGAATGCGCACTATTGGTTGAGTGGGCCCAAAATGATGTTTATAAGAAATCCAACCCGTTCGTTGTATGCAGCCCACCTCGATGAAGGGACTGACTAAAAACAGGTCATTCCAAATCTCAGGTGGGCCCAAAACATGATTTTAGTGGTTTTAGGCATAATTTTACTGTTTCCCGTGGTGTGGCCCACTTGAGTTTGGGATCCGGCTGATCTTTTGTGATGGTCTGCATCTGATGCATGGTTGCATGGTTCAAATGGGGGACACACATCACAGTGGGTCCCACAGGCACTGAGCTGTACTGAACAGTCGACCTCATGGGATTATTTCCCAAACACCATATTTCTACATTTAAAATATGTACTTAAATTACAACTTAATTAACATTAAGTGTATAGAAACATAATTCCAGTACAGTCGACCACATGGGATTATTTCCCAAACACCATATTTCTACATTTTAAATATATACTTATATTACAACTTAATCAACATCAACTGTATAGAAACATAATTCCATGTCGCAAGAAATAGTTACTGTGATTGCAAATGACCCATAATCCAGATTGAGCATTTTGCATTGAAAAAAGTAGGGGGTTAATGATACAGTTAAAGTTTATCCAAATGCAAACACACCAACCCCATAGTAATGGTAAATAAGATTCTAAGAATTTTAAAGGCAACATATAGAAGTCATTAAAAGATAAGAGACAATAACATAAAGAGGGAAGCAGTTCTAACCAGTTGGAGCAGAGAATTTACCTGCTGAAGTAGACCCTCCGGGCTGCAAAGATAGGTTGACGGGACTTCACTGTCATGCATTTCTAAGCAGCTACATGCACAAGTTGGTTTGAAAAGAAAAAGAAGAAGAATAAAGAAAGAAAAGAAAAAATCAGCATTTTTAGTTCGTTTGAAATTGAGACAATGTTTGCTAACTGTAAACACCAGCATCTACACACCCACCTACATGCCACTACAAATGATAGTGCCGGTACATGCAGGGTTTTAAATATCAGTATCACAGGCTGTATCAGCCCCCCAACTTTCCAAAGCAATAGTGGCTGATATGGCCCACATCGGCATGTATTGGCCCTCGTATCAAACATCAGGGAAGGCCTATGGGGGTACAGCACTGAGAATACAGCTATAGTGTATCAGATATTTAAAACCATGGACTCTATAGTATCGGATTTTTAAAACTATGAATACATGCGCGTCACTTCCAAGCCATGCATCAGGTGGACCCCACAGTATAGATACCCTTGAGAAGAAATCAGGCAGGTCCAATCATCAGGTAAGCATAAAGTGCGTGGATAGAATAACTGGTTGAGAACACTCACCAGAAGTTCCCATTCAACATGCATGTGTGGCCAACCTGCCGATTGGAGCAGCCTGATTTTTGGCCAGGGAATCTAGACATTGGAACCAACCAGACACAGCTTGGATTTAGCACAGATGTGCGACACTAGCACATGTAGAAGCACATAAGTAGTGGAAGATCGTTCCTTGAATTTGTGAACCCTTAAAGAAACACCAATTTCTACCACATATTGAAGTCCAATGAAAAGCGAAAAGCAAATCATCTTATCACTATGTAGACTAGACATATAAGGAAGAACCTTCTACAATAAGAAACTTACGAAATGTCTAAAGCAGCTCCATGTCTAGATAACACTGAAGCCAGGGGATCATAACCATCCCTCAAAGCAGTGTTATAATAACCTGCTGTGAGTTCAGCTGCATGTGAATCTGTCTGGTACCACCAATATATTCCACCAATTTTTGCCACCAGTAAAACAGAGTCAGATCTGTCTTGTTGATATTTTTTCAGCATATTAGCAGCCTTAGCAAGAATGGCATCTGCATGATGGATGAGCCTTCCACTGTACCACTCCTGCAAAAAAGGCAAACATTCATTATGTTTCCATACTAGGCCTGCAACTTGGGTTTGGGACAGCCCAAACCCAATTGACCCAACCTGAGTTCACATCATGTTGGGTAGGGTTGTCAAGGTCCACGGGTTGAGTTTGGGTTGGAAAACACCAACCCTAGTGAAAGGATTTGGTTGGGTTAGGTTGGGTTGGGAATAATTACATGCATATGAGTCAGGTTGGGTCGAGAATAAAGGAATTTGGGTTGGGTTCAGATTGGGCACCTCAGGTTGGAACTCAGGAGTTCAGGCTGGGCTCGGGTTGACCCTCAACCCAACCCAAGCCACCTGAGATGCACCCTTATACCATACTAACTGTAGCATGTGATGCAACTGCATGCAAATTGCTACTACAGATTTTGTTATGGTGAAAATATAGTCCTACCAAGCATACACTTGGCCAAGAAATTGTACATGGGGTCTGTCTTTTGGCGATCCAAATCATTCATACGATGGATCAAAGATACCCAAAAATCTCTCCTGACGGATTATCATAACACTCCAATTGGGTGACCATTAACTGTGCATCGTTGATTATAATTCTCCATTTTCATCAGATATTTACTGTTTTTTGCAGGGGAGATAAAGGGAATGGACCATGAAAGAGTGTGGCCCCGGAAATGAACAGACAAGCCCCGCTTGAGTCATTACATAAGATACAAAAAAGATGGCATTTCTTTGGCCGAGTATCATATAGTACCTATCTGTTATGAGTTATAGCCTTTAGTTGTTAATTCAACAGAAGACCACTTTCAATCTTTTCGAACATCACTGACTTGTATTCCGTTAGATCCAAAGAAAAAGCCAGCAAATAGAAGACAAGTTGCCAATACGCATCTTTAGTGCTGATGCAGTGAAAAGCCAATGCACACAAATATCATATGGAGGATGGTTATGTGGTACGCACTAGAAAAAAACTGCCATAATCAGAAAGAAAGCTTTCTTCTCCTTCTCCAAAGAAAGGGACTCCAGATGGACAACTGTTGTAACACCCAGCATTCTGTGGACACTTGTTTCCCCACTCAGGTTTTCCTGCCTGGCAAGCAGCAATCTTCAAGTCCTCCATCCTGAGGAGGAATGCAACTTGTCGCAATAGGATTCATATAATTTTTACAAAAAGATTAATAGAACATACATGTATTTATCGTAGCACTGGAATTCACCAATTCCAGGGAAACTCCATCTGCCATCGTTGAATGGATGAGCTGGATACCTGCAGCCCAACACCCGTGAGAAGAAATGCTGCAAAGAGTTCAAAGCTAACAGATTTTTGTTGAGAGTTCATGTTGTTGAAACAGAGCATCGTGAATAGTTGTATAGAGAGTTCATGCACATCACTAGTTCTCAACATTCAGGGCGAATTTGGAAAATGTTATTTCATCACATACATCAGTGTGAACCCACTAGAAAACAGGTTATTGCTTACCTGTCACCCATGGACACAACATTACTGCAATGAAGAAATATCAAAGTACATTTTTGCAATGGATACCAAACATACCTTAAATCAAATCATAGTACAACTTAGTTATTCAAAACAACCCAGTAACAACTCACAATCTGTTTTCTCCTGATTAACTAGTCCTTCCTAATAACTGTAGTAACTCGCATAGAAAATGTAGAAACCTAAGGAACAGAAGCCATTCAGCATGTTTATGAAGGAACTTTACCATGTTATTCTCATCCTAGAAGGGCTAATTTATGTTCTTTTGTGTTTGGCTTTAAGTGTCCACCAAATGGGACGCGCTACAACCAAATCAAGGCTGAGATAGAACTTGTGTGCTAAAGAACGTCAGAAAATGCTACGCACTTTATGTGTCCACCCAAAAATCAAGACATTGAGTTGGCTTGCAATGATTTGGCAGGACACCAAAAACTACCTTAACTCTTGATTGCAGTTACTCAACATATGACCTGATGCAGCTGGTGAAACCTTTAGTAAATTTACACCGAACCATAGTATTCAACATCACTCCAAATATGCTCCGGATGGTGAATTGTCCGACATGAAAGGAACCTAAGGTGAGTTTTGTCTTCGGAATCTGTTTGGTAGTTGGAGATGAAATTACCATGCAAGGAACATTTACAGCAAAAGTGTAATTATGACACCACCTATTTTTTCACTTCCTCTATCTTGTAGTGTTTAAAGGGGGAAATCGCCAACACGAAAAAGATATTCTGAGCTTTTACTAGTAAGGTTGGCTGGATAAAGGGCAAGAAATAATACAAAAAGTGTAATCATTGCACATACAGAGAATTTTTTTGAACAGTATATTTTGTATCCTACGACCAAACAGACCCTAAGATAGTGCAGTCGAGAGCCAGTAAACACAGCTATATGCTTTATACCCTTAGCATGAATGGTTCTCCCAGTCCACAAATCTCAAGAATAACCTACTCCAAACGAAGTTAGAAATCTTGTTCTCAGCTATTCCTCAACACAGGAATTTATCATGAGATTTTCAAATATTGGTTTTTCTCAAGATATATTAGGGAAGATCTCACAGAAAACATGACAATTAAAAAAGGAGAAAAACAAATAAATTAGAGATATGTGAATATCATGATTATATAATGATACTACCAAACTGTGAACAATAAACTCAAAAGGAGTGATATTTTACTGATTTTTTCATTTTTTCAAACATGCAATGCGACATTTCCATTATCCACTAGTTGTCAGTTTTCACTAGGCATGTATGACAGTCTTTTATCATGCGCATCTCCTCCAAGGGTTGTTGATTGAGAGAGATGCTTTAAATGTGAATAACAAACAAGGTTGCCTTTGACATCACTAGTTTTGAGTTCATATAGATCTTGAAGACTCAAGACCCATCTGTTCACTATAGGTGCCCACATCCATAGAGAATCTAACATCCATGGTGTGCTGTAACAGCTGTTATGTAAGGGTAACAGTGGCAACCGTTACACATTACGGGGTGTAACAGCCGTTATGGAGAAAATGATCCATAAAGGCTATTACATGGAAGATATAGGTTTTTCTTTTTTCTTTTTTCCCATTAAAAAAGGAGACTGTAACCGCCGTTACAGCCCGATTCATAAAAGTAACGGTGGTAGCCGTTATGGCCACTGTTACCGTTATGGAATACCTTGCTAACATCCCTGTTTCGTTCCTAAACTAGAACTAATCTCATGCTTGTAGATTCACAGATGGGTTGAAAGAAATACCTTAGCTCCCCAGAAGGACCAAGACCAATGCTTACTTCTTCAATGATACTTCCTAAAAGTGATCCGAACTTGGATATGAAACTGAACATAAAATCTTCATAGCATTGGAGGGCAGTCCGGCCACAGAACAAAGGAACTTGGTCCACACCCAATGTAAGATAATCATCATTTGAGAATCCATTTTGATCTCGGTAATAAATATCTCTATTAAGACGACCAATCTGAAAAGAAAAACAAAATATTAGTAGGTATTTTTCCAGTATGGAACAATGAATTTAACTAAAATCAAAGGTCCAAGATGTTGCCTCCACTCCAGTAAATCTATTCAACTGATGTTTGCAAAAGTAGTTGAACAAAGCTCTTACCTCAACAACCCACAGTGGAAGACTCACATAGCCCTTTGCATTAGATGATGATCGCATGCTAGCATGGAAAGATAATGCAACATGTAACTTCAAACCAGACTCAGATATTAGCTTAACGAGCTCTTCATACAGAAACCAGTTATATGCGAGAGGCGAAGACCGCTCTACTAGTCCCCACCAAACCTCAACAGCAATTCCATGAACACCTGCCAACTTGAGTGCTTTTAGAGACATAGTTAAGGCCTTGATTCTGAAACAACAAACGAGCAACGTACAGGGAGTTTCTATGTCAAAAAGGAAAACCCAAGAATGCTAACTGATATGCATGGTCATAGGGAGGGGGCAATAAAAAAAAGAAAAAAAAGAAAAAAAAAAAAGAACAAGAACTGGCAATGCCCACTACTAGTTTTCGTATTTCTTCAAAGATCTAGATCGAAAGGGAACATGCCACAGACATGAAAATTTGGTCGGAGTAGAATATGTAACACCAGAAGTCAAGGATAAGAAGTAGTTACCTTCTAATCTTTGGAACCCCAGCAGTATCAATGCCGAATGCATCAACTGGCATCATCACGAAGAGTGGGACACTCCTTTGTTTTGAAGATTTCAATATCGTTGATCTGGATTTCTCATGGTAAACCGCGCTGCAGGGCATAAAATTCATCAAATAAAAGCTAAAGATTGGTAAATCAAAATTCATAGAAGTCAGGCGTTAGGAGTGGTTTGATGCAATTGGCTTTAAATTTTGAAACACGTGTTGTGCAGGATGCCTTGGATTCTGCCAATCTGAGAGTGCAGAGAAGGACAACTTCGGTTCAACCGGTATCCCATCGGTCCGACCGAATTAGTGGGTGAATCTTAGATTGCTCACTATGAAGATTTGCACGTTTTCAATTCAACCAAAATGTGTGAGTCCGTTTGGTTCGGTCCAACCGACGGGTTATGTGATTTTGCGGAATCAAGGTATTTAAGTCCAATTGCAATTAGGGCTTAAGTGAATACAAGTGTTTTCTCTCTAAGGGCAAGGGTGTTGTGAGGTGAGAGGGTTTTAGACGCTTGTAAGGGCTTGGAAAGAGATTTTCTCAAGGAAGTTTTCCTAGGGTTGTGCATCGCAAGGGGAGATTGGGTGCTTCTATAATCGAAAAAGGTGAGTGGTGTAAACTCTAAGGTTGTGATTATAGTGGATCCATGTCGCTTTGTGCCGTGGTTTTTTCCCACAAGGGTCTTTCCACATAAATATTGTTCTGTTTTGTGTTTTCTTGCTTGATTGTTTTGGTTATTCTGCCTATTGTGATTGTTTTATCTTCGTCGAACGTGCTTCTACAAAGCGCATGAATTAGCGATGGTATTAGATCCGAATTTCTAATACCTAGGGTTGCTAGAACTCCAACAAAGTGGTATTAGAGTGTCGGGTTTAAGGATGTTCCGAAATTCAACGAAGATGTCAGGGTCGAAGTTTGATATACAAAAATTCGATAGGAATAACAATTTTAGTTTGTGGCAGCGGAAGGTTAAGGATATTCTAGTATCACAAGGGTTGAGCATATCGTTGTTGGAGACTAAACTGGAGGAAGATGTCAGATGATGATTGGAGCGAACTCGGTGAGAAGACTATGAGCACCATCCGTCTATCGGATGAAGTCATGTACAACATTCTGGATGAGAAATCTCCCCTAGATATGTGGAAGAAACTTGAAGATCTATACATGACAAAGTCCCTCAATAATAAGTTGTTTGTGAAGAAACAACTTTCCAGGCTATAGATGAAGGATCCAATCTCATGTAGCACATGAACTCGTTTACGAAAGTATATAGCGAGTTGTTAAGGCTCGGAGTGATGATCGAAGATGAAGACAAAGCGATGCTACTTCTAGTATCGCTTCCCACATCATATGACCATCTCGTCACTACTCTATTGCATGAAAAGAATACAGTGAAACTGGAAGAAATTGATGCGGCTCTTGTTTCCAACAAGGTGAGGAAGAAGTGAAGCGATGAGGACTCTCAAGCGGAAAGGTTAGTTGTGAAAGGGGGTCATAGACATGGGAGATCCGTGAAGCGATCTCGATCTGACAGGAAGAAAAAGTCACTACTCTATTGCATGCATCTCGTCACTACTCTATTGCATGAAAAGAATACAGTGAAACTGGAAGAAATTGATGCGGCTCTTGTTTCCAACAAGGTGAGGAAGAAGTGAAGCGATGAGGACTCTCAAGCGGAAAGGTTAGTTGTGAAAGGGGGTCATAGGCATGGGAGATCCGTGAAGCGATCTCGATCTGACAGGAAGAAAAAGTCTAGATCGAAATCAACGACTAAGGACGGATGCTTCTATTGCGGCATAAAGAGGCACTTCAAGAGAGACTGTCATAAACGAAAGGATGAGCTAAAAAGCAAAGGTAAAAAGAACACAAGTGAATCGACTAGCGTAGCGGAAGAGAGCTTAGAAGGAGACTTCATCTAAGTCTCTTCAAGTACAAGTCATCTCTCAGATACATGGATACTCAATTCAAGATATTTGTATCACATATGTCTGGATAGAACTTGGTTCGTTCCTAGAAGTCCTATGATGATGGAAGTGTTTTGATGGAGAATGACACAGCATCCAAGACCATCGGAATAGGGACCATCAAGGTAAGGATGTTTGATGGAGTCATACGGACTCTAGGCGATGTCAGGCATGTCTCGGATCTGAAGAAAAAATTGATATCCTTGGGGGTTTTAGTTACAAATGGGTTCATGTTCATCGCATCTAGCAATATAATTAAGGTCATCAGAGGTGCAATAGTGTTAATGAAGAAACATAAGACAGGAAATCTGTACAAGTTGGTTGAGAGCACAATTATATGTGAGGCCGCTACCACCTCACATGTAGAATCCAGTACAAATGACACTAACTGTGGCATTGCAGCTGGGCTATGTGACCGAGAGGGGCATGATGGAACTACATAAACGGAAACAGTTGAAGAGAGTTAAGGCGTGTAAGGTGGATTTCTATGAGCATTACATTTATAAGTAGTGTAGGATAAGGTTTAAGACTGTTACACATACTAGAAGTGGGTGCTCGATTATATTCATTCTGATGTTTGGGAGGCCAATGATAGTACTGTATAAGGGAGGAACACGATACTTTGTAAGCTTCATAAACAATTACTGGAGGAAGGTTTGAGTCTACTTCTTAAAGTACTAGTCCGAGGTGTTCACTAAATTCAATTAATAGAAGGTCGAAGTAGATAAGAAAATCAGGAGACATGTTAAGTGTGTCAAGTCAGATAACTATACGAAGTACAGAGAGATGGGATTCATGGAATTATACAATGAACAAGGCATCACAAGGCACTTCTCAACTCTAGGGACCCCACAACAAAACGAGGTGGTGAAGAGGATGAACAAAACTCTATTGGAGAGGGAGAAAAGTATGTGGTTGCATGTGGGGTTTCCTAAAAGCTTCTACACAGAAGCGGCTAACATGGCATGCTATATTGTAAATCGATCACCATCTACAAGCAAAGACATCAATTACTTAGGATTAAGGATCTTCGGGTGTCCAGCATACGTCCACGTGTAGAGTGGACAAGGACAAAGTTGGATCTCAAATCTAGAAAGTGCATCTTTGTAGGTTATGAGAAAGGTGTTAAGGTCTACAAGCTTTGGGATACAGTTTCTTAAAAGGTCGTCATTAACAGAGATGTCATCTTCAACAAGGCATCGATGTTGAAGACCATCAAGGCCGCTGCAGGGAAGTTAGAAACACATGGTGATGCAGAGAGATTGTCGGTGCAGGTGGAGCCACTTGAGCCGATTACTAGATGTGAAATTCAACAGGTGCAAAAAACTGATCAAAACAATCAACAAGATATCCAGAAAAATAGAGGTAGGCATCGGGTCGAGTCGGACCGAATTGGGTCCAACTCGACTCGAACCGATTTTTTCAAATACCTGACCCAAACTGATTCGATCCGGAACCGAGTCCAGTAGGGCTGACTCGATCCGATCTGATTCCTTGCTGGCCTGACCCAAACTGAGTCCAACTCGATCAAGGAAACTGAGTCGGATCGGGTTGGGTACGTTTCGGATCTAGTCATCTGTTTTAATTTTTTAAAAAAAAAAAATCGAAAAATATGAAAAAATTCCCAAATTTTGTAAAAAAAATAAGAAATTAAGGGTAACTTTCCTAAGTTATTAAATAACTAATTTTACATATATTTAAAATATATTTGAGAGAAATAAAATCAATTAAAAGCAACTAAAATATATTTACAAACATTCAATTAAATAACAAGTGCTTGAATCTTTATTTTTTAACATCCAAGAGAGGGAATGCAGGGGGGAGAGATAGGGAGAGAGAAACCGGCCTGGAATTAGATCGAGATGGGTTGATATACAAGAAGCACAATCGAGCTTGAAAATACACAGGAAAAAAAAAATGGAACTTACCTGATGAATGGAGGAGGATGAACGGTGCAGATGGGTTGCTGGGCTGCTGAGTGGCCTGGATTCGGATCGAGATCAATGCTGCGCTGGGTAGGGTTAGGGATTTAGGGTTCGAGTAGAAAGGAAGGGTAAATATATTTTTTTTTAAAGTAAAAAGATACTTTATACTACCTGAATCCGGATCGGATCCGATCCGATCAGATTCCAGATCAGATCGAATCGGATTGGCTATGACCCGAACTCGATCCGTTTTGCGGTCGGATCTGAGTGGGTCCACTCGATCCTACCCGGTCCTGGCTTTCGGTTCGGGTTGGATTGGATCTAACCAGTTCGATCAAGTCAAATCCGACGAGTCAAGTCAGATCCTGCCCACCTCTACAGAAAAGTATAGCTAGGAATAGGGAGAAGAACCATTAGAGCCCCGATTTGATATGGGTTCGAGGACATAGTTTTTTTTTGCATTGTTCACAGGAAGTGAAGATCCCTCCACCTTTCAATAGGCAGAATCTAGAAAAGATTGTGACAAGTGGATGTCGGCCATGGTATAGGAGACGGAATCTCTACACGAAAATCAGACACAGGAGTTGGTGGAACTTCTAAATGGTCATAGGGCTATAGGGTGTAAATGAGTGTTCAAGAAGAATGAAGCATTAACAGAAAAAGATAGTGAAAAATTCAAGACACGACTTGTAGCAAAGGGGTACTTGGAGAGAGAATGAGTAGATTACAATAAAGTTCTCTCTCGTCGTGACATCAATCAGGTTGCCACTAGCTATGGTAGCGAAATCCAATTTGGAATTGGAGCAGCTCGATGTAAAGATGACAATCCTTCATGGGAACTTGGAGGAAGTCATTTACATGAAGTAGCCTGAAGGATTCGAGGAGCTTGGTAAGGAAGGCCACGTGTGTAGGCTGAGGAAGTCATTGTATGGGTTGAAGTAGTCTTTGAGGTAGTGGTACAAGTGGTTAGAGTCCTACATTGTGGAGATTGGTTATATCAAATGTGAGTATGATTGTTGTGTATATTACAGGGTGCTCAAGCATGGGTTTTACATTCTACTGATGCTTTGCGTTGATGATATGTTGATTGCTACAAAGGACAAGAAGGAGATATTATTGCTTAAGTCTATGTTAAGCAACGAGTTTGACGTGAAGGATCTAGGCGGTGCTAAGAAGACCATAGGCATGGCGCTTCACAGAAAAAGAGAATCTATGAAGTTGTGGTTGTCTTAGAAGGGATATGTGCAAAAGGTGTTAGAAAGGTTCCACATGGAAATTACTAAGTCAGTTAGCACACTTCTAGCAAGTCACTTTAAGTTGTTAGTTAGGTTGTGTCCGAGTACAAAAGAGCATATTTTAAATATGTCACGGGTGTTGTACGCGAATGTAGTGGGGAGTCTCGTGTATGCAAATGATTTGCATGAGGCCAGATATCTCACAGGAAGTTAGTGTGGTTAGCAGATATATGGCAAATCCAGGAAAGGAACATTGGAATATTGTTAAATGGATTCTAAGGTATCTTAGGGGCAAAGTCAATACCAGGATCATGTTTGGGGAACATGGAGCTTCAAGTGGAGTTGTAGGCTACATAGATTCGGATTATGCAGGTGATCTGGACAATAGGAGGTTCATTACGGGATACGTTTTCACATTAGCAGGTGGACCGATATATTAGAGATCTACGCTGCAATCTATGATAGTCTACAACTGAGACAGAATATACGGCTGCGACAGAGGCATCAAAGGAAACATTATGGTTGAAATGTCTGATAGAAGAACTCGAGCTGAAGCAGGAGGCGATTTAGTTGCATTATGATAATCAAAGTGCTATCCGTCTAGCGATGAATCAGTCAAGAGAGATTCAGTTTTAAAAGATTCACACGGACGAGAATGCCGCGGACATGTTGACGAAGCCAGTGACAAAGAAGTTCAAGCATTACTTGGGATTGATCAATCTCTCCAACCATTGATGAGATTGGGCACCCTTGCACAAGGGTGTGGATGGAGCTACGTTCCAGGTGGAAGTTGCACGAGAGATCTTCAAGGTAACTTGGTATAATGCAAGTCAATGCGAAGATTGTTGTGCAGGATGCCTTGGATTCTGCCAATCTGAGAATGCAAAGAAGGCCACTTTTGGTTCGACCAGTATTCCATCAGTTTGACCGAATGTGAAGATTTGCACATTTTCGATTTGACCAAAGGTCCCATTCAGTCAAAACGATGGGTTACACAATTTTGCAGAATCAGGGTATTTAAGTCCGATTGCAATTAAGGCTTAAGTGAATCCGAGTGTTTTCTCTCTAAGGGCAAGGATTTGCCCGGGTGAGAGAGTTCTAGACACTTATAAGGGCTTGAGAATAGATTTTCTCAAGGGGCTAGGGTTTTCCTAGGGTTGCGCTTCACAAGGGGAGATTGAGTGCTTCTATAATTGAAGAAGGTGAGTGGTGTAAACTTTAAAGTTTTATAATCTTTGTCGCATTGTGCTATTGTTTTTTCCTCGCAAGGGTTTTTCCATGTAAATATCGTTGTGTTCTGTGTTTGTTTGCTTGATTTTTTTAGTTATTCTATCTATTGTGATTGTTCTATCTTCGTTGAATGTGCTTCCGCAAAGCGCACGGATTAAAAGTGGTATTAGATCCAAATGGATTTTCTCAAAGGGGCTAGGGTTTTCCTAGGGTTGCGCATCACAAGGGGAAATCGAGTGCTTCTATAATTGAAGAAGATGAGTGGTGTAAACTCTAAAGTTTTATAATCTTTGTCGCATTGTGTTATTATTTTTTTTTTCCTGCAAGAGTTTTTCCACGTAAATATCGTTGTGTTTTGTGTTTGCTTGCTTGATTGTTTTGGTTATTCTATTTATTGTGATTGTTCTATCTTCATTGAATGTGCTTCCGCAAAGCGCGTAGATTAGAAGTGGTATTAGATCCGAATTTTTAATACCTAGGGTTGATCTAGGTTTGTTGTAGCTCAGGATTACGTCATGGTGGTGTAAGATAAGAACCAGAACTCCAACAACATGCATTACTAGTGATGAATAATCGTGTGAGATAGCCACAATAATTATCACTATGTGTTGAAATCACCAACAGTTAGCCGATTCTTATGGGATCAGGTTTGGGTCCCATGACTTGTTAGGGGGGGCTCCATACCTAGTTACTGTGGGTTTGAAGGCTCTCAAGGTGAAAGTGGAAGTTACCATGACACGTTCTTCAAATATAGACACGGTTAGTATTGTGCTGATGGAGACGATGACGGGTTTGAACCAACGTGGATTTCCATGTGCTATTGGCCATTCATTCCTCTCATGGCCGAATTCATGGTGTCAGGTTTTTTTTTTTTTTTTTTTTTGTTTTTTGGGAAGATTCATGGTTTCAAGACTTAGTTATGAGACATAACCAAAAACCCATCTATCTGAACCTCAGTTTGTGTGACCATCCCAAACTTCTTTTTTGAATTTGTTAAATTTGTTTGGAATTTTACCTAACTTAAATTATTTTTCTGGTTTTTCAAAATTTTCCAGATTCCTTTTTTTATTGAATTCGGATTCCTGACTAGACCATTTTGAACAAGTTGCATTGGTCTCAGCAACACAAGTATGCAACCCAGCAGCAGTCCCAAATAGGTGAGGGACTGAAACAGAGATTTGAAATCATGTCTCAATTATTAGGCGGAGCACACGTATACGATGAACACTGGTGGTTGATCAATTTCCTCTAACCATCTGTTTTCCCCAGCTGCAGCCCTCCTGATGACTGGCCCAGACTGAATTTTGGAAATGGCACAAACATGCCAAGGCGAGGCAGATGAACTTCTGGGTCCCACCCATACATGAGACATTGCCATGCTGGAGAAGAGGACTCAAAAATCTTACTCTTGTGAGCAGGAATCGCATTTTTCGATTTTTACTCCACAAGGCATATTGGAGAACGGAGACTTCGCAATACATTCATAGCAAGGCTTTCAACCAAATGTAAAGAATTAAAAACAAGAAAGAAGAAGATTAAAACAAACATGAAGACTGAAGGAACAAGTACCCAACCCAACAGTAGGGCTACCCAAATCAAGCAAGATCCAAGACACTCAACAGGCAGGTCCCGCTGTTTGGATCCACTGGTGGAAAAAATCAGTCGGGTCCAATAATCAAATAGGACGTGCATGTGCAAAAGCAAAAGAGAGTTAGAGGATCAACAATCGACCCATATTCAACGTACATGCATGGCCCACTGGATAAATCAAACAGCCTGATTACTAGAGCAAGGGTGTACTCATCGTGGGCCTCACAAAATGAATGTCCCAGGATCTCACACGCATGTGCCGCATATGCTCACGTGCCACCACACCCTTCATCCATCTCGTGCACACAATACACTCGACAGAACCTTCAGAAAATAACATCACCTGTTATGCAGGGCTGCCATTTTCTGTACTGCGCCAAATGCACAGCGGAAAATTATCGATCAATTCGGATTGCAATTTGGGGACACCCAAACACACCTTAAATCTTCAGCCGCATATATCTCAATTTTCAACAGATTTGAATTTTCTCAGAGAAGAAAACAGATATATTCCACACATACATACATAAGGTGAGCTCCAGTGGTACTGGGCAGAATTGGGGTCCAAATGATGTATGTATCACATCCAACCTGTCCATCAGACTCCCTCAGGGTACCCCCATGGCCAGAAAATCAGCTCGATCAAAAACTCTGGTGGCCCGCAACACAGGGAACAAGGTGAGAGGGAATGTTCACCCTTGATTTTCACCAGGGCAACCAGATTTTTGTCCTGCCCCTTCATCCAGGGCAGATGGAGGGTCTGGATTACTTGGATTCCATATATACAACATGGTAGGTCCCTACGCAAATCAAGGGCGGGTCATCGCCTCTCAACTTGTCCCCTGTATCGCGGCCCACCCAAGTTTCTGTTTGGTATGATTTCTGGGCCCTGTAGGTAACAAGAGGCGACCCGCCTTATGGACGGGTTGGATTTTGTGAATACATCAAATGATCCCAGTTGGATATGGGTCCGTAGGGCCTTCTGGTGAGCAACCACTTGGTGGACCCCACATGATTTCCCTCCAAATCCATTTTCCAACTTCCACTCGGAAATTAAAGTTGAATTTTAAACTCAAAGAGTATTGGGGTAATGGGAGAGAGATCATATGTCTCTTATATCCTCTCCATTCCTTCCTTTTTATAAAGGGCTTTTACATGACCAGAGAAAAGAGAGCGGAATAATACCCATTTATCCATCAGGCCCAGCCTTTAGACGATCTAAACCGTTAATTATAATCAGGGGGCATCTTAACCATAGAATCAAAGGGGTGATCATATCCTCTCCGCTTCCATGGTGGATGTAGACCGTCCATCTTCGGCTTTGTGCGAAGGTTCCCATCATATGTATATACCGTCAGATCCTATGGGCCCACCTATCCGAGCCGTTCAACAGTCCCACATCTGCCCAGTTCCCCACTGAAACGCGCCCCTAAATACATAGATACATGGATGCATGTAATTTCTGATGGATTTAAGAATAGAAAAAGACCTCAAAATGCAGCAATTTGCAGGAGGGGAAGAATCCCATCCGTAGAAACGACGTTTGATAAGAGAAAGGGTCGAAATGCTTCGGAGATTTCTCGTCTTTTTCAACTTCGTGAAGAGACTCCCTTCTCTGAAATTGCAGCTTCTGCTGTTAGATCGACTGGCAGCAACTCCTCGGTTCTCTGCCATTGATGCTTCTGGCAGAGAGACAGAGAGAGAGAGAGGGGGGGGTAGTTTTCAGAACGGATAAAGGCCGGTAGTTCGAAGGAGTAGCCCAAATTCTAGACCGCGAGAACTCCACCGCGATGGGAAAAGAGCCGCTCTCGCACGACGAGAGAAGCGAGTTGCCTGGACTCGTGGTAGTGGTGTAAAACATACTACTGACGTCGGATTAGTTATAGGGAACAAGGGACGCGGATTGCGTCCTACCTGGGTCCAGTGTGATGTTAGTGTTTTATCCACGCCGTTTAACGATTTTTTCATAAAATTTTAACATGTGAACGAAAAAAATGAGACAGGTCCAATGCTTGAGTAGACCACAAAGTGGGGATTGAACGTCCACCGTTCAAAACTTCTTAGGAGCTGGAGAAGTTTCGGATTCATCCACGCCTGCATGACCTTATGAACAGGTTTTATGGTTAAAATAGATAAATAAATAAATAAAAACATCACACGGGTCCTTAGAAAGGTTCCAACTGTGGATGCCATATCAGTGTAAGTTCTTTTGCTGTAGTCTACTTCAGCCTTCGCCTTGCCTTATTTTTTGGTTGATGGTCTAAATTTATCCGAAAAAATCGTTAAAAGGTGTGAATAAAACATTTATATTATGGTGGGTCCCAGAGAGCCTTGCCCAAGTGGATTATCATTCGAGTGGGGGTAGGACGGAATCCACATCCCATAAAATGATATGAAAAGATGGATAGACAGCGTGGATAAAATACATACATTTGGTGGGCCTATAGAGCACTGGTCTATATCGGTAAAAAAATATATATATATGCAAGGAGGCGCAGTGGGCCACGGGTCTTGTCACGTGGACGTGGATTGCGTCCTACCTCGCCCAGATAGTAATCCATTCGAGCAAGGCTCTATGGGGCTCACCGTGATGTAAGTGTTTTATATACATTGTTCAACAATTTTTTTAGATAAATTTAGCCTGTCAACTAAAATATAAGGTAAAGTCAAAGGCTTAAGTGGACCACAACAAAGGAGCCTTTCAAGGACCTACGTGATGTTTTTTTTTTTTTTACCATAAAACCTATTCATAAGGTCCTGTAGACGTGATGAAGTGAAACCACAAATATCAGCTTAATCCGAAACTTCTCCAACTCCCAACAAGCTTTTAATGGTGGATGTTCAATCCCCACTTTGTGGTCCACTCAAGCATTGGACCTGCCTCATTTTTTGATTCACATATTAAAATTTTCTGAAAAAATTGTTAAACGGCATGGATAAATCACTTACATCACGGTGGGCCCCACAAAAGGGTAGGATGCAATCCACTTCCCATTTTATGGCAGGAGCCCAAAAATGAGATAGATCCAGATCTCAAATGAACCACTTAAAATAGTGTTGATAAAATGCCCACTATTAAAAACTTCTCAGGGCCACAAAATTTTTAGATCAAGCATTTTTTCACTTCATTCAAATCTCTGAATGACTTAATCAACGGGTCGGATGACAAATAAATATTACAATGGGTCCTCGGATGTTTTAATGGTCGACATTTAATCACTTCTATTTTCTTGTAGTGTGGCCCATCTGAGATTGAGATCTACTTTATTTTTGAGATAAAGCCATCTCAAAATGGTTTATAAAAATAGATTGCCGACATGGATAAAACATATATATTATGGTTGTGCCACCAAGTATCAACCACCTGCCATCTAGCTCGAAGATGCGATATTTTAACGCATACGCCCGATCCAAAGCTCAAGTGGGCCACTACATACAAAACAGTGAAGGTTGAATTCCTGGAAGGCTGGTCACCACTAAGTTTGGATCAACTGATATCTGTGTTCAGTTCTACCATATCTGTGTAACCCTACGAGCAGACGTGGTGTTGACAACGTCACCTCAAGCCCTGTTGTATTGATACGTTAGACATTGTGGGCCCAATATGATGTATGTATTTTATATCCACACTGTCTATCCATTTTTTCAGCTCATTTGAAGCTAAGAATCCAAAAATAAAGCAGATCTGAAGCTTAGGTGTACAACATCATAAGAAATAGTAGTGATATTGACATCCACCATTGAAACCTTTCTAATGCCTACTGTAATGTTTATTTTCCATCTAACCTGTTGATAAGGTCACTCTAACATGATAAAGGGAAAACACAAAGATCAACCTGATCCAAGACTATTGTGACCCCTAAGAAGATTTGAACGGTGGGCATTTGATCACCACTATTTAATATGTTGGCAAAAAAACATCATGGTTAGCCTGTGGAAGGTTTCAACAGTGGATGTTACTGTCCACGCAGATTCTCGTATCATGGTTTACATGGATCTTTGGATCTACTTAGTTTTAACCTTATGCCCCCCAAAACAAACCAACGGTATCGACATAAATACATACATCATGGTGGGTCCCGAGGAGTTTTGCCAAGTGTACATGGTACTAACGTTGGTGTTGTGTTCCACAGACTATAAGAATCCCTTAAAATCCTAAAATCTTTGGGGTCCACTATAATATTTGTGTTATATCTATTTTGTTTATCTGTTTCAAAGGCTCATTTTAGCTAGAGATAAGCCTAAGCATGATGGAGATTCAAAACTCAAGTGGGCCACATTTCTAGAAATAGTGTAGATGGAAATACCTATTGTTGAAACCATCTTAAAGACATCTTTAATATTTATACGCCAACATAGCATCTTTATAAGGTGATTCTTTTCTTGGATGATTTTTTATGCCATATAAAAAATAAAATAAGCTTATGATTCAGATAGTTTGGTTTGAATTATTTAAATGTTACTTGTACAATTTGTTGGGAAATTTACCACTGTACGACCCATTTATGGCCCCTTTACCCGTTTAAACCCATCCCATTTTACCTGACCAGAATAAGCCCCAGATGTACGGACGATTGGTTAAAGGTCAAAAATGCCCCTGCTTTTAAATTTTTTATAAACATGGGATGTCTTTTGCTGCGGATTGCCGTAGCAATAATCCACCGATCGCAAGAGAAAAACAGCGAGGCGTCATCCAGGTCAGACCTGGGCCTATAGCTACGGATTATAACCGTAGCTATAACCGTGTGCTATGCACTTCTTTCTCTCTTTTTTTTTCTTTTGATTTTTTACATGGAAAAATTTATTCTACCTACATTTTTCTCTAATACATATTTATATAAATATGTATATATATGCATATAAAAAAAATTTCTCTCTTTTTTTCTTTTATTTCTTTATTTATTTAACAAGAATATCTTTTAAACCGAAATTAGTTACTTGATGTACCATATATGATTTTGAGGTAGGAGAAGCTACTTTAGCCAACCAACCTAGTTATTTTTCAAGATTCCATCAGGTTAATGGTCGAAAATCCATTTCATTCACTTCGTGGTCAGCTCAATTCATTTCATGGTCAACTCCCTTTACTTCACGGTGAATTCCATGCATTTTATGATCAATTCCTTTCACTTCATGGTCAATTCCATTCATTTCACGATCAATTCCCTTCACTTCATGGTCATTTCCATGCACTTCATAGTCAATTCTGGTGATTCCCCTTCACTTCATGGTCAATTCCATGCATTTCACGATCAATTCCCTTCACTTCACAGTCAATTCAACACATTCATAGTCAATTCCGATTATTCCGTTTCATTTCACGATCATTTCTATGCATTTCAGGGTCAATTCCCTTCACTTCATAGTTATTTTCATGCATTTCATGGTCAATTCGCTTCACTTCACGGTCATTTTCATGCATTTCACGGTCAATTCCAAAGATTCCGTTTCATTTCCCGATCATTTCCATGCATTTTACGGTCAATTCCCTTCACTTCATGGTCATTTTCATGCATTTCACAGTTAATTCCCTTCACTTCACGGTCAATTTCGTTTCATTTCACAGTCATTTCCATGCATTTCATGGTCAATTCCCTTCACTTCATGGTCATTTTCATGTATTTCACGGTCAATTCCAACGATTCCGTTTTATTTCACGGTCATTTCCATGCATTTCACGGTCAATTCCCTTCACTTCACGGTCATTTCCATGCATTTCACGGTCAATTCGCTTTACTTCACAGTCATTACCATGCATTTCATGGTCAATTCCGGGGATTCTGTTTCATTTCACGGTCATTTCCATGCATTTCACAATCAATTCCCTTCACTTCACGGTCATTTCCATGCATATCACGGTCAATTTCCTTCATTTCACGATCATTTCCATGCATATTACGGTCAATTCCCTTCATTTCACGGTCATTTCCATGCATTTCAGAGTCATTTCCGATGATTCTCCTTCACTTTACAGTCAATTCCATACATTTCATGGTCAATTCCCTTCATTTCACAGTCAATTCCATGCATTTCATGGTTAATTCTGACGATTCCCCTTCACTTCATTGTCAATTCCATGCATTTCACGATCATTTTCCTTTACTTCACGGTCAATTCAATGCATTTCACAGTCATTTCCCTTTACTTCACGGTCAATTCAATGCATTTCATAGTCAATTCCCTTCATTTCACGGTCAATTACATGCATTTTATGGTCAATTCACTTCACTTCATGGTAACAAAAGTATCTTGCAAGAATTTCCGGAATCTTCAAGTTATGTGACTGCTTTGCTTTATAATGATTTGTGTTGAAATTATTATGCATCGTTGGAATATTTTGTCCTTTTATATTAATCTTTAAAGGTAGTTTAATCTTTTACATTATTTCTACTAATAAAAAATACTGCATTGAACTCTCTCTCTCTCTCTCTAATGTTTTTTCTTCCCTTTCTCTTCCTCTTCTCCTCTCTCTATCCTCTTCTTCTTCATTATTTTAAGTCATTAACAGGTTGCACTCTGGAATGGGAAGTCAATGTATATATTGTCCCCTGATGTGATGTTAAAATGTAGGAGTCTACATGTGAGATGAGTCATCGAAAATGATGTGGACCAATAAAAGCAGTCGGCATTTAGAATTTTCTTTGCCTTCAACACAAATGATCTGCACTCAATTATAATTAATATATAAGGAACTTATATATTAATCGGGTTCGTGTTGGGTCAGGCAACCCAAGACCTCAACCCAAGCCCAACTCAAGTTTTATCAGGTTGGTGTTTGTATGGCCCAACCCCAAGACCAAACTCGGTACATCCTGCCCAAGCCCAACCTAATGTCGGGTGGGTCATAGGTTGGTCAGGTTGAACCCACCCAACTTTCAGCCCTAAAATCATATATGGTACGTGAAGTAACTAATTTTGGTTTAGAATATGTTCTCGTTATATGAATCAAGAAAAAAATGAAAAAAGGAGAGAAATTTTTTTTTATATGCTTATATATACATTTTTATATGGATATGTGTTAGAGAAAAATATAGGTAGAATAAAATTCTCCTTGTGAAAAAAATAAAATACACGGGATATGGCTATAGATACGGTTATAATCCGTAGCCATAGATAACCGTGGCCTTTTGTTTGAATCGGCGATGAATCGTGGATTCCGCAATTCCACCGCAACTCGCTACAGGATTTGGGGATGGATCGTGGAATCCGCAATTCATCACCAATTCAAACAAAAGGCCATGGTTATCTATGGCTACGGATTATAACCATAGCTATAGCCATATCTTGTGCACTTTTTTTTTATTATTATTTTTTAAAATTTTACATGGAGAATTTTATTCTACCTACATTTTTCTCTAACACATATTTATATAAATATGTATATATAAGCATATAAAAAAAAATCTCTCCTTTTTTCATTTATTTCTTTATTCATATAACAAGAATATCTTCTAAACCAAAATTGGTTACTTGACATACCATATATGATTTTAAGGATTTTCGGGCTGAAAGTTAAGCGGGTTCAACCCAACCAACTTATGACCCACCCGACATTGGGTTGGGCTTGAGCAGGATGTATCGGGTTTGGTCTTGGGGTTGGGCCATACAAACATCAACCCGATAAAACTTGGGTTGGGCTCGGGTTAAGGTCTCGAGTTGCATGACCCAACACATTGGAAATACTTTAAAGAGAGTAATGAAGCAAGAATTTATGAATGAAGACTAGAAAGAGAGCCCCAGCTAATCTAAGGGTCATTCTTCCATCCAATCTCAAGCCATGTTCAACCTAACTTCATTGCAAAAGAGATTACAGGTTTTAAAAATGCAAGACACCAAAAGATATTGCTAGAAATAGGTTACACTTTTTTAAATTGCTAATTTTTTTTATTTTGCTAATTAGAAGTTGTAAATGAGAAATTGTAATGAAATGATGAAAACTAAGAGTAAGGATCATGTTCAAATACAAGTCAAATGAAATAACTTAGTGAATCCAAAATACGGCTGATTGGAACTGAGAATACACAGGAAAATCAGAAAATTACTGGATTGTCCGAGTTCATAGATCATTATGATGCTTGTTCTCATAGCCACTAAGTCATAGATTTGTACCCCACTTCAGTAGCATTTTTGTATTGAACATCTATAGGATAAGTAAAAGTCACCTCATCTTTAGTTTTTTGTTCAAGAAAACACAACTTGATATGACCATGAAATGAAACGGAATTGTCGGGATTGACCATGAAATGCATGGAAATGACTGTGAAGTGAAGGGATTGACCGTGAAATGCATGGAAATGACCGTGAAGCGAAGGGAATTGACTGTGAAATGCATGGAAATAACCGTGAAATGAAACAGAATCGTTGGGATTGACCGTGAAATGCATGGAAATGACCGTGAAGTGAAGGGAACTGACCTTGAAATGCATGGAAATGACCGTGAAATGCATGGAAATGACTGTGAAATGAAGGGAATTGACCGTGAAATACATGGAAATGACCGTGAAGCACGGAAATGACCGTGAAGTGAAGCGAATTGACCGTGAAATGCATGGAAATGACCGTGAAGTGAAGGGAATTAACTGTGAAGTGTATTGAAATGACTGTGAATCAAAATGGAATCACCGGAAATGACCATGAAATGCATGAAAATGACTGTGAAGTGAAGCGAATTGACTATAAAATACGTGAAAATGGCCTTGAAGTGAAGGGAATTAACCGTGAAGTGCATGGAAATGACAGTGAATCTAAACAACATCGCTGAAATTAACTGTGAAATGCATGAAAATGATTGTGAAGTGAAGCGCATTGACCGTGAAATGCATGAAAATGACAGTGAAGTGAAGGAAATTGACCGTGAAGTGCATGGCACCGTCTATTCATTTTTTTCAGCTCATTTTAAGGTAACAATCCAAAAATAAAGTAAATAAAAAGCTTAGGTGGACAACATCATAAGAAATAGTGGTGATATTGACACCCACCATTGAAACCTGTTGATAAGGTCACTCTAAACAGATAAAGGGAAAACACAAAGATCAACCTGATCCAAGATAGTTGTGACCCCTAAGAAGATTTTAACTGTGGGCATTTGATCACCACTATTTCATATGTTGTGGTCCACTTAAGCTTCGTATTTGCTTCATTTTTTTTGTTCATGATTTAAAATGAGAGGGAGAAATGGATAAACAGCGTAGATATAACACATGCATCATGGGCCCCTCACTGCGCAACACATTGACCCACCACCATTCTGATCTCTCTTATGAGCAGGTTGGATGGCGAAAAAAACATCATGGTGAGCCTGCGGAAGGTTCCAACAGTGGATGTTACTGTCGACGCAGATTCTCGTGATATGGTCTACTTGGATCTTTGGATCTACTTAGTTTTAACCATATGCCCAAAAACACAAACAAACAGTATCGACAAAACACATACATCATGGTGGGTCCCGTGGAGTTTTGCCATGTGTACATGGTACTAACGTTGGTGTTGTGTTCCACAGACTACAAGAACCCTTAAAATCCTAAAATCTTTGGAGTCCACTATAATATTTGTGTTATATCCACTCCGTCCATCTGTTTCAAAGGCTCATTTTAGAGATAAGCCTAAGCATGATGGAGATTCAAAACTTAAGTGGGCCACATCTCTAGAAATAGTGTAGATGGAAATGCCTATTGTTGAAACCATCTTACAGACATCTATAATATTTATATGCCAACCTAACATCTTTATAAGGTGATTTTTTTCTTGGATGATTTTTTATGCCATATAATCCCATATAAAAAATTAAATAAGCTTATGATTCAGATAGCTTAGTTTGAATTATTTAAATGCTATTTGTACAATTTTCAAGTGCCTGCGTATCATCCATCACACTCTGCCAGAGAATATCAGTTTTTCTCCATCCACAAAGTCAGGCAGTTGAAGAGGTGCACGTGTGGGAGATCTGGGCCATTCATCACTCTCTTTTTTTTCTTGTTTTTTAACACACGCACACACACCCCCACACACTCACACCCTTGTGGAATTTCACCACCTATGGGTACTCGAACCCTTCACCGGGTGTTGAAACTCAGAGTCTACCACTGGAGCAGGAGTAATGACCCAGGGTCATTCATCACTTGAGACCTGGGATTATAAAAATTACATCGGCTCATTAGGTGGGCCACACACGTACTTTGAAATTTGATTGTGGAGTCGTCTCCTCCTACCAAGGAGTGGTGAGGGTCTGTCGCTCATTAGGCAATGGAGAAGCCAAGCGGCTCATCAGGTCTGTCAGACTTAGCTGCTGTGACCTGAGGTGTGCAGCAAGTTCCATTGAGGCTTGTTGATGCTAAAATTTGGATCACCTTCTGCCAAGCTCTGGGTGCTCAGAGCGAACCCTAATCCTGCGCAAAGTAACAAGCAAAGGAGATCCTAACTCAAGCAAGGGACCCTCCAATGCCTAAGTCAGACAAGGGAAACAGGGTCTAAGTGGTGTAAAGTAGAGTGAGGTGCAAGATCTTGCGTACCTGTATTAGTATAAATGATCCATATTTATACCTGAGAGTCCCCTTAAACGTGTTCGATAATATCGGCACGGTCATCGCCACTACATGAGAACTACGCGGGCACGGTTGTTGGCCGTTACCTAGAGATCGTGCGCTAGGCATTACTCCAATCATGTATTATGAGGTTGTGCATTAATATTGTCACTGACTAGGTTCTCATCCAAGTCGACCTCATGACTCAAACCTCATGGTTCGGATCTTACTCAACGACCCGAGCCCATGGATAAGTAGATTATTGATACGCCAAGTAGAAAGGCTCGTCTCGAAAGAATATTGGATGGGTAGGTAATGCTCTCCTGCATTCTGAGCCGATACAATCGACTCGGACGTGTTGTTGTTGCTCCGAGATCCAGCTTGTAAGATATGCAATGACTCCTTCTGGGTCTCGGGTCGGTGTCATAACTTTACAAGAGCCTTTGGGTCGGACACTCACCTCAGGTCAGATGCTTATCAGTTCGAGGCCTTACTATTTGGTGTAAGTTGATCTCAATGTACCTCAGTTTGGATTTACCCATAACAAGGCCAATTTCTCCAATTATTCATTTTCTTTTAAACATGTTTCACTTTTGATCTCATGATTAGCCTGACTTTAATTGAGGAAGCTGATTGCGTGGTGTGCCACAGACCACCGGCATTGGTGGTGTGTTGATGTCACTAAGTTCTGTGAGCCCACCATGATGTACTTGTTATATCCATAATGTCCATGTATTCTCCAACGTCATTTTTGGGATGAAGCCTAAAATGAGGCAAATCCAAAGCTCAGGTGGACCTCACCATAGAAAGTAGCTTTGGCAATGGCGTCCGTGGTTGAAACTTTCTTGAGGCCCAACATGATGTATTTGTTGTATCCATAATGTCCATCCATCTTTGAAGATCATTTTTGGGATGAAGCTTGAAATGAGGCAAATCCAAAGCTCGGGTGGACCTTGCCATAGAAAAGCGATTTTGGCGATGATATCCACTGCTAAAACCTTCCTGAGGACCACCATGATGTTTATTTGTCATCCAACCTACTCATGAAATCACATAGACTTTGGATGAAGGGAAGAAAATTTTAATAGTCGACGATAAATACTCATTGCTTTCTTTGGTGTGATCCACTTGAGCTTCGGATTTGCTTGATTTTTTTATCCATATTCCTAAAATGATTTCTAAAAATAGATGAACAATATAAATATAACACATATCATGGTGAGGTTCACAAAACTTGATGACATCAATACACCATTGAGTATGCCTGAGAATCCGATTCATGTATTTCAATGCATCCATACTCATTCAACAACGTAGATATGTGAGTAAATAGATTTGAAAATAAATGAAATACATGATATTAATATATTTTGAAATCTCACATTTTTATAATGATTTACTAATAAAGTGAATTTTTATTTTTTATTTTTAAAGGCAAAGAAGTCACATGTGAAACAAAGGTGTTGTTGGGCTACTTAATCTAGAGTACAGATGGCATACCGAAAATATCCAAAATAATTTAAGGGAATTTTACAAAATAATATCTCATTAACAGGGTATTGAAATCCCGGTACTTTTTATTATTATTATTAATAGTTCATTAAACTGTCTCATTAATCAATTTATTGTTTGCAAATAGCCTTTATTAGCTTCCTTTAATGTCTGAACATTTAAAGTATGATTTTATTTTATTTTCTAAAAATTATGAGAATGCCCGCTTAGCGTTTAACCTGAAGCATTATGGGCCCCACTATGATGTATGATTTTAATCCACGCCATCTATCTAATTTGTCAAATCATTCTAGGGCATGAGCTTAAAAGTAAGGAAGATCCAAATCCCAGGCAGACCACACCATAAGAAATAGTGGTGATGAATGCCCATGATTAAAGATTTATTGTGGGCTACAAAAGTCTTAGAACAAGCTAATATTTTACTTTTCCCTTCATCTAGGTTTGTGTGTCCTTATCAACATGTTCGATATCAAATAAACATTATGTTAGCATTACAGTAGGCCCTTAGAAATTTTTTATGGTGGGCGTTCAATCAGCACCGTTTCATATGATATAGTCGAGTTGAGATTTGGATCTACTTAATTTTAGAGTTTATGGCCTTAAAGGAGCCGTAAAATTAGATGGTCAACATGAATATACACCACATACATTAAGGTGGGCCTATGGTCAAACCGCACCGTTTTGGGTGAAGCAGAGGCCACACCTATTGTAAAAACCTTTGACCCATGGCTCGGACGGACGCAGATTGATTGTGCTTTCGAGGCTTCCGGTTGTGGAAAGGTGTGGGGGGCCCACAAAGATTTCCATAACAAATCCACTCCCGTTCATCAGTTTTAAAAGATAAAAACACGTGAGGAATCTAAAACTCATGCAGATCCAGAACTCATGCGGCTACACCACACGAAATAGCATGGATTGGATGCCCACCAATGGAAACTACGTGGGGTCACAGAAGTTTTACATTAGGATGAGATTTGTGCCTATAGTTTATATGAGTGGTAATTACCCTATGAATGGTTATAGCCTATAAACATCATTGTCATATCCAGAAAGATTTCAACGGCTGATGTTTGTGTTCCCACTGGTTAACGTGAGCGGGAGTGATGTTTGTGTTCCCACTGTTTCGACATGGCCCACATGAGTTCTTTATAAGACTCCTATCAAGTGGGCCCACTTGATGTGGATAGTCCATCATGCAGGGTCAACTTTTTATGCGGCCAATCCATCATGTGGGACCCACATTTGATGTTCACCACACAATCACCATCCATTGTATGGGTCCCACCTTTCTTGTGGAATGTCCATCGTGTGGGGATCAACTTTCAATATAGGTCGTTCATCATGTGGGCATACCTTTGATCTCAACTTTCCATCATGCGGTTTTACCTTCAATGTCCACCATCCTATTATATTAAATATCTTTAATCAAGTTTTATGTATCCTTTTTCATTTGGGATTCTTTCGAGTTTACTTTTTTATTTTAGATTCTTCCCAAGGCGGTATATATGTGTGTGTGAGATTAGGAAATATTAAGAGTTTTTAATTTGTCTAGAGGGCTTCAAGGGTGTAGCATGGGTTGATTTGAGGTTGTTTGAATCGGATAAGCTTTTTACTTTGTAATTTCTACTTTCATAGTGATATTTGTCACTTTATGTTGTGATTTTTTTTCGAAAGGATTTTTTCACATTAAAATTCAGAGTATTTACATTGTGCTTTCTTGGTGCGATTAGATTATCCTACTTGATTCATCTTCGTGTACTTCTACGGTCTCCTAACACATCTATTATGTGGATCTCACCTTTGATGTGGACCATCCATTGGATGGGGCCCGCTTGATGTGGATCGTCCATCATGTGGGGTCACACTTTGATGTGGGGTCACACTTTGATGTGGGGCATCCATCATGTGGGGTCCACTTTTCATGTGATCGTCTATTATGTGGGTCCACCTTGATGTGGACCATTTATCATATGAGCCCTACCTTCAATATGGTTTGTTCATCATGCAGGTCCACCTTTGAGAAATTGAAAAAAGAAGAAGAAGAGGGCAAATGAGAATTATTTAAAAAGTTTAAGGATAAAACTTGTTTAAAAATTAACCAAAAATATCTATCCACTTAAGTCAAATATACTCTTAAAGAAAAGTGACATCATTCTTATTTATTCAAAGCTTTTTTGCTAGTGTTTAAAAGAATAAGAGGTAAAATTAGAACTTTATCATACAACCTATTTCCAAAATAAGAGTTTATCTTTTTTAGAACTTTATTTTTATTTTTAATTTTGGATCCTTGCTTTTTCTTAGGTGGTAGACTGTCAGGAGTTTCAACACCCGATCAAGGGTTCAAGTATGTGGTGAAATCCCACTACGGCGTGAATGTGTGGAGGTATGTGTGCATGTGTAAGAAAAAGAAAAAGAAAAAGAAAGGAGCTTATTTTTCTTAGAATAAATAAATAAGTTCTTATTAGTAAAGATGCCGAACAAATGGTCTTATAAAACTAAGGGATGGAGTGAATTTGTGACCAAAATCTCCATGAGCCCCACATTCTCTCTGCCTCCATGAACTTCATGGGCAATCTCAAAGACACTAGTAGTGCCTTTAACCTGTATTGCATACAGTGCTCTACAGGCCCCACCATGATGTATGTTTAATCCACATCGTCTATCCATTTTTTTCTCATCATTTTAAACATGAGCCCAAAAATGAAGCAAATCCAAATCTTCGGCCTACTCTCAAAAACTTCTCGTGGGCTACAAAAGTTTTGGATCAAGCTAATGTTTGTTTCTTTTCCCCCCTCATCCATGTTTGTGTGAAATAAACATTATGGTAAGCCATAGGAAGATTTTAATGGTGGTCATTCAATCACCATTGTTTCTTACGGCATGGTCCACCTAAGATTTGGATATGCCTCATTTTTGGGCTTATGCCCTAAAAATGACCTAGAAAAATGGATGGCTTACAAGGATATATAATGGTGGGTTGCACGGAACAACCACCAGTAACCACATCTTAGCAATTTTTTTCCTTTTTTATAATTTTTTATATAATAACACATATTTTCACTTAGGTTCCTATTTAATTCTTATTAAACAACCTCATTAATTAGTAGGCATTTTCATCATTTTAGGAAAAAAACATTCTTTAAATTAACAGATGTTACAGAAAACTAACGGAAGGCACTGTTTGACAACAACGTGATTAATGATTAATGAGGTATCTTAATGAAAACTAAAATTAAAAAAGGTATAGGGATGTAAATATCATAATAATGAGTTATTATTTTATAAAAATTCTATAATTTAAATATTGGCTCGTACTGTCCAAACATTGGCCATGTAAATTAACAGTTAAACATCATTAATGAGTCTCTCATTTGTGATCCTTATCCTTATAGCCCACCATCATCTCAAAATTTCATCATTTTTTATCTAAGTATCTATTTTAATTAGGTTTATTACAATCATTTATCAAATATTACATATGTACATTAATTTAGAATATTAAAATTAATTTACTAATTAAATTTAAGTTCTTGTAAAATCTCAATGCATACTTATAATTTTTGGATTCAAGTGCATTTTGATTGCAAGCAGTCAAACACTATTAGGTATTCAGGATCACCTTGATTTGTGATTTTGATTCCAATGCATTCCGAATATAAGCTCCCAAACGAAGGAATACATTGATGGGGACATCTCGCACACATGTGCACGCACGCATCCCCACCTACGCATGTACACACGGAGTAGGAGGGCCCCATCGTCGATCTGGCTCGATGACGACGTCCAAGGACGACCTCTTAGCTAGAAGACGAAGTTTGGTTAAAAAGAGTAGGCTCGATAGTCAAGAAAAATCCATCATGGAATATCATGATCGTGGCCCACTAATTAGATTGATTTCATATTTTAGATTTTACTTATTGTTATTATTTAGAATATCATGAACGCTTTACATTTCTTTGTTTGGTTTTTATTTTAGTGTACTCCATCGCTAAGTAATAGGTTGCGCACATGGCGCAAGTTTATTGGTATAGGGTTTTCTTATAAATAGGCATCTCTTGTAACTTTTTTCATTCATTGAATATTAATAAAAATTCTGCGTTTTCCTACTCTCTGAGTTATGAAACCTAATTGGTGCGAAACCCTCCCTTCATCGAAGGATTAACTACCGTGGTACGAAGCCACATCGATCCCGATTCGTCCCATCCTCCATCATCTTTTTTTCATCTTTCTCCACCATCCGTACCTTGAATTTGTCCCTTTTGTTGCATCATATTTCATCATTACAGCAGGTTTCCAGATTTCGGCTTGCAGGCGAGCTGAAACTTCGGCGAAGCACCACGCACAAATCGTGCATCGGATCGAGCTAAGATTTGAGGGTTTGGAAGTCCATCCCTGGCCGAATAGGGTCAAGGTAGCCTTTTTTTGAATAGTGGGCCTCACACACGTGCGGCCGTGATCACACGCATGTGCTTTTGGGCCCTTGTTGCTGTCCGCGCGCGGGAACTATCTTCCGGTTCAGATTTTCTTCTTATTTTACCCTCTCATACCAGTTTTTCGTAAACCCTAACTCTAGATTGCATTATCCTTAATTTATCTGCCTATTTTTTCACTCTGAGGTTCCTTGAATTGAGATTAGAGAATCCCTTGGATCAGAGACTAATTCTTATACATGTGTGGTTGATTTCTATTTTCCTTTAAGTATTATTTGGTTCATAATTTTCATTGACCCAGCCCTAACATGTGTAGGTCTAGATCCGCATAGATTTCCTTTTAATTGAATGCTTGGATTTTCATGTGGGATGTGAAATTTATGTGTTGTTTCTGAATTAGTGTGATCTAAGCCTGAAATCTTGCATATCATATTTAAATTTACGTCCTGCATCAAATTTGGTATCAGAGCCTAAGGTTCTTGTAGGGGAATTCACCACATATTTAGGGTTTAGTTTGTTTGAGTCTTTCATGCATCCAGTCCATCATATATAGCTGCTAGAAAACCGTAGTCCTTGATATACATAGCTGAATTTTTGTAACGGTGTATAGTCTCCTTCATGTACAGTCTCATAGGGTCATTTAGTTTTTAGATGCATATAGTTGTCATAGAAAATCCTTAGGTTGAGTCAGCCAGTGTATGCCCATACATACGGGTCATGATTTTGGCTTGCACCCTACACTAAACATAGAGCAACTAATAGAGTCATTGAACAAGTTGTCCCAGCAGATCGAGTATTTGGGTAAGCGCTATGAACAATATATAGACCAAAGCTTTGAATAATTTGATGTGCGCATTACCCAACTAAAGGCCTCCGCCGAGACAAATCTCAGCATTGGGGTAGATGTCCAATCTCATGCAGGTGGCCAGGAGGATATACCAATGAATAAAGGTGGCCAAAGAATCAGTCATAGGCGTGCACTCATACTCCCACCCCATTAGAGACATCAAGACCATTATTTTGAAGGGTATGACATGTGCGGCCTCGTTGCTAGAGAGAGTGCACCATAGGCTAGTGTAGATTTATCCACTGAGGCCATTCTGGTAGTGGATGAGTTTCGTGATGTCGTTCCTGATGATCTATAGAATGAGTCTCCCACTAAGAGGGATATAGAGCACACCAGAACATGAGACACCGTAATACCTAAAGACGAGTTTACGTTTAATAGTCTTGTCGATAGGTCCACAAGTCCCAGTCCTTATGAAGTCGTTACTGATTATAAACAAGGGAAACATATTGATCTTGTCCCTATGTCACTATCCCATATGCCGTCAGAGCTCGCAGAGTCTTTTGTGCATCACATTCATTCATGACATCAAGAAATCAGGCAGAAGATCATAACTAGTAATGAACATTACTTCTACAGACCAACATAAATGTTTTAATGAATTCAATGTAAGGGACTCTGCATCAAGCCAGAGTGGTATCCTCAGGGAACCGTTCGAAAATTACATATATATAGCGCCGGACCATTCAAAATTATTAAACGAAACGGTCTCAATGCGTATGTGGCAAATCTTCTACTATCCATGGGAATTAGTTCCATATTCAATGTGGAAGATCTAGTTACATTTTAAGGGGTTATTGATGCATTGTCCAGCCTTTCGCCTAACCATTTTGATTCCCCAAACCTTTTCCTTGATCCATGGCCCCCTCTAGACCCATTTTCTCAACCTCTACGTCACATTCCTACCCGTTCTGACCCATTTTTTCAGCCTCTACCTCTCATACCTACTCCTCTTAACCCGTTTTCCTAACCTCTACGTCTCGACCTATTTTCCCAGCCTCTATCACTCATATCTACTCTTTCCAACTTTTCTTCTCAACCTTTACGTCCCATTCTTAACCTTCACACACCCAGAGAGAAAATAAAAGATATCCTGGACCATCAGATAGTTTCAACGTCGAATGGTGGGTTTCAGAAGTACCTGATTAAATGGAAGTTACGCACGGCTTCAGACAGCATGTGGCTCACTGTAGAGGCTTCAGATATTTGATCCTGATATCCCGAAGTGGTTCAGGAGTTTTATTTCGCCAGTAGCGAAATCTTCACAGTCGAGGAGAATTGATGGGGACATCTCGTAACACGCGCACGCATGTTGCCCCACCTATGCATGTGCGCACAGAGTAGGAGGGCCCCACCATCGATCTGGCTTGATGACGACGTCCAACGAGGGCCTCCTAGGTAGAAGACGAAGTTTGGTTCAAAAGAGTAGGCTCGATAGTCAAGAAAAACCCATCATATAATCTCATGATCGTGGCCCACTAGTTGGATTGATTTCATATTTTAGATTTTACTTATTATTATTATTTAGAATATCATGAACGCTTTAGATTTCTTTGTTTGGTTTTTATTTTAGTTTACTTCATCGCCAAGTAATAAGTTGCGAACATAGCGCGAGTTTAGGGGTATAGATTTTTCTTATAAATAGGCACCCCTTGTAGCTTTTTTCATTTATTGAATATTAATAAAAAATTCACGTTTTCCTACTCTCTGAGTTGTGAAGCCTAATTGGGTGCGAAGCCCTCCCTTCATCGAAGGGTTAACTACTGTGGTGCGAAGCCACATCGATCCCGATTCGCCCCATCCTCCATCATCTTTTTTCATCTTCCCCCACCATCCGTACCTCTAATTCGTCCCTTTTGTTGCATCAGATTTCGTCATTACAGCAAGTTTTCAGATTTCGTCCCACAAGTGAGCTGAAACTTCGGCAGAGCACCACGCACAAACCATGCATCGGATCGAGCTAAGATTTGGGGGTTTGGGAGTCCATCCCTGGCCGACCAGGGTCAAGGTAGCCTTTTTCTAAATAGTGGGCCCCACACACATGCGGTCGTGATCACACGCACGTGCATATGGGCTCTTGTTGCTGTACGTGCGCGGGAACTGTCTTCCGATTTAGGTTTTCTTCTTATTTTACCCTCTCATACCAGTTTTTCGTAAACCCTAACTCTAGATTGCATTATCCTTAATTTATTTGCCCCTTTTTTCACTATGAGGTTCCTTGAATTGATATTAGAAAATCCCTTGGATCAGGGACTGATTCTTATGCATGTGTGGTTGATTTCTATTTTCCTTTAAGTATTGTTTGGTTCATAATTTTCATTGACCCAGCCTTAACGTGTGTAGGTCTGGATCCGCATAGATTCCCCTTTAATTGAATGCTTGGATTTTCATATGGGATGTGGAATTTGTATGATTGTTTCTGAATTGGTGTGATCTAAGCTCGAAATCTTACATATCATATTTAAATTCACGTCCTGCATCATACATCCTGTGAATGCCACCCACGATGCATGGAATGCGACCAAGTGCACTTGACCAACTATTGTGATGAAATGGTTTGAGTACCTTTATATTTTTAAGTTGAATCGGTTATGCCTACCTTTTTTTTTATCCTTAGTTGTGCAATATTAAAGGAAAATAACTTTTGATACAGGAAGTCACCACCAATTGAAATAAGCTTTTAGACTTATAGTTGACTAGATGTCATAGGATAGCTACAAATTCAAAGAATCCTAAAATTCTTAATTCAAAATGACTCATGCAATTTAACATGTGATTATAGATTTCTGAGTAAGGGCTTCAATTATGAAAAAGAACAAGACCATGTATATTTCTCACATATATACCGTGCGAGTCTCCATTTTACAGGATTTATCAGTTCTTTTAGAGATTTTAGTTAAACTTTAACAATGTTACATCCAGTCTTATTGTGTGAAGATTCAACTTTCTAACTAATATATATATATATATATATATATATATATATATATATATATATATATATATATATATATATATATATATATATATATATAAATAAAGTAGATGGTGGAGAAATTTAACTAGGAGAGTAGGCAAAAGTAGCCTTGATCTTGGGAATGCACAGAGTTACATGCGATTTGATTTTGAGAGGCAAGAAAATGGTAGGAATTATATATTTTTTCTTGTACGAAAGAGTTAATCCGACATCCCTGGCTAATCCTTACCCTCATCTTTTGCTGCTACGGCAATTGGACATTTCTTGGGTTGGTTCAGTGGATCGGTATAGTCAAATTGGGTATAACTTCAAAAGTCACTCTAAAAACCCAGGGTCACCCTACGGCCTACGCCCCCTTTTATTCTTTATTGCTGCTGGGAGTGCTTGCTTTGAATGACAACCTATGGTCTTATAGGCTACTGTTAGTCCACTGATCTGGACCGTTAATGGTTCCTAGGTCGACCATTTCTTGCAAGGCCAGTTGGGTTCTTGACCCCTGGCTGGGTTGGAAGCGGTGTGTAATCTGACTCACTTGGGGGACCCACATAGCTGGATTGTAGTCAGATTGGTTGGGCCTTTTCGGATCTGCCAATCTGATCGCCCTGTTACTTGCATAATCACCCCAACCGTGCATATCCTACTCTTTTAATAGCTCAACGGTTTACCTTTATCGAAGCTAGTCAAAATAATGAGTAACTTGGTGTCCACACGTACACATGATAAGACCCTCTTGAATGAGAGGTTTGGATCTCTCATACGTGCGAAAGGTTGCCACGGTGATTGGAAAGTGCTATAAAGGCCATGACTGTAGTCGACTTCACCTACGTACGATATTCTCAGGTCTAATCAAACTTAGAAGTTAGATCTGAAACCTACGTAGACACTAAACTGTAAAACTGTAAACGTGACATATTTGAACAAGATCTAAACCTATCATCAGGTGGGCCCCACCAGAATGATACTAGTACTCACAAAAAAACAATTGTTCAATCTGATACGTGATCTACATGTGGACACTAAAGACCAATCCATTGGTACACATTCAATGTGTAAACTTGCAATTCTTGAATGACTAGGATCACCTGATCAGGTTGATTCCTGGACCAGGGATCATCCAAAGCAGAGCCCGCCTGATGAATGGTCCAGATCATATCCACATGTTCCTGGTATACACTTATAGGTCAAGGACACAAAGTTTTCTATGTGGCACATACATACAGGATTCTATCAATCTCCATACTCCAACTGCCTTATTGAATCCTACGTGGAAGATCTTATCCATGGTGGATAAAGAGGGGCCATGTTTCATTTTCATATATACACTGTAACGTATGGCAATCGCCATGCATTCAAGATGCGTGGGGCTCGCCCATGATGTCTATGTGAAATCGAAACCGTTCATCTGGTGAGCCTCCTCATGTTCACTGTACATTCAAAGAATCATCAGGATCCAAGACTTCAAATGAGAAATAATATACCAATCACAACTAAAACCTATGCATTCACTTGTCTTGGCCCACCTGAGTTTTGATGAGGCAAATCATTGTGGTGGGGCCCACTTGATGAACACGTATATGACATCTACACAAACCATCTAGAAGTTTCTAGCAGGAACGTCCTGAAATGTCCCACATTGCGTTGAGAATCCAATCAAGGCTTTGATGGCATTAGAACATAATGGCTCGCATAATAATGTTCGGAGGCCGACATTACTCACATCACTAAAAAGGTAATCATCAGCGTACAGAAACTTTTTTTTTTTTTTTGTTCATGCAAAGCCTTTAGCACAGAGTTCTTATGGGCCACCATGATGTTTATGAGAAATCTAATCTGTTCATATGCTTTTTAAGCTCATTTTAAAATTTGAGACCAAAAATAAAAAGATCTAAGACCTAAGTGGACTGTGCTAAAGGAAAAGGTGTGTTGAGAAATTCCTGCCATTGAAACCTCACTAGAGTTAGACATTAATGTTTGCATGTCATCCATACCTTTAAGGTCATCCCCACTTCGAAGAACTGAAAATATCAGCTTGATTCAAACTTCTGCTAAGATGAACTCACAGTATTATTTTGATTCCATACTTATATAACCCATCTAATATTTTAAAAGCAGGCGTTCAATCCTCATGCTTTGGACATATAAGCTTTTGATACAGGAAGTCACCACTAGTTGAAATAAGCTTTCAGACATATAGTTTACCAGATGTCATAGGATAGCTACAAATTCGAAGAATTCTAAAATTTCCTATTCAGAGTGACTTGTGCAATTTGACACGTGGTTATGGATTTTCAAATAAGGGCTTTAATTACGGAGAAAGAAAAGGTCATACACATTTCGCACCTGTATACCGTGTGAGTCTCTACTATATGGGGTTTATCTGTTCTTTTGGAGATTTTAGTTACACTTTAACAATGTTACATCTAGTCTTATCGTGTGAAGATTCAACTTTTTAACTAACCAAATATGTATATATACACACACACTACACACACACAAAGTAGATGCAGGAGAAATTTACCTAGGAGAGAGTAGGCAAAAGTTGCTTTGATCTTGGATATGACACGGAGTTACATGCAGCTTGATTTTGAGAGGTAAGAAAAATATAAAAATCATATTTATTTATTTTTTGTGCTAAGGAGTTAATCAGACATCCCTGACTGATCCTTACTCCCATTTATCACTGCTATGGCAATTTGGACATTTCTTGAGTTGGTTTAGTGGATCAGTATGGTTAGACTGCGGGGTAACCTCAAAAGTCAGTCTAAAAACCTATGACCCTTGAAATTTTAATGCCGAGGTCACCCTATCCCTCCTTTTATTCTTTGTTGCTGCTGGGAGTGCTTGCTGTGAATGACAACCTATGGTCTTATAAGCTGCTGTTAGTCCACTGATCTGGACCGTTGATGGTTCCTAGGTAGACTATTTCTTGCTAGGCCAGTTGGGTTTCTGACCACTGGCTAGGTTGGAAGCGGTGTGTATTGTAGCTCACCTGGGGGACCCACATTGCTGGACTATAGTCAGATTGATAGGGCCTTTTTGGATGGGACAATCTGATCCGTCTGTTGATTCCATAATCACCCCAACCGTGCACATCCTACTCTTTTAATAGCTCAACGGATTACAAGATAATGAGTAACTTGCTCTCAAATTAGGTGGGGTGTCTACACGTACACATGATAAGACCCTCCTGAATGAGAGGTTTGGATCTCTCATACGTGTGACAGGTTGCCACGGTGATAAGAAAGTACTATAGAGAGGCCATGACTCTGGTCGACTTCACCTACGTACGATATTCTCAGGTCTAATCAAAGTTAGAGGTTAGATCTGAAACCTACCTAGACCCTAAACCGTAAAGCTGTAAACCTGGCATTTTAAACAAGTTCTAAACCCATCATTAGGTGGGCCCCACCAGAATGATGCAAGTATTCACAAAAAAACAATTGTTCAATCTGATACGTGATCTATATGTGGACACTAAATATCAATCCATTGGTACACATTCAATGTGTAAACTTGCAATTCTTGAATGACTAGGATTACTCAATCAGATTGATTCCTGGACCAGGGATCATCCAAAGCAAAGCTCACCTAATGAATGGTCCAGATCATATCTATATGTTCCTGGTATACACGTTTAGGTCGAGGACACAAAGTGTTCTATGTGGCTCATAGATACGGGATTCTAGCAATCTGCATGCTCCAACTGCCTTATTGAATCCTACGTGGAAGATCTTATCCACGGCAGATAAGAAGGGGCCATGTTTCATTTTCATATATACACCGTAAGTTCATACGTTTGGCAATCGCCATGCATTCAAGATGCGTGGGGCTCGCCCATGATATCTACGTGAAATTGAAACCGTTCATCTGGTGAGCCTCCTCATGTTCGCCGCACATTCTAAGAATCATCAGGTCCAAGACTTCAAATAAGAAATAATATACCAATTACCACAAAAACCTATGTATTCACTTGTCCTGGCCCACCTGAGTTTTGGTGAGGCAAATCATTGTGGTGGGGCCTACTTAATGAATGTGTTATATAACATATGCACAAACCATCTTGGAGTTTCTAGCAGGAACGTCCTGAAATGTCCCACATTGTGTTGAGAATCCAATCAAGGCTTCAACGGCACTAGAACATGATGGCTCGCATAATAATGTCCGGTGTTCGACATCACTCACATCACTTGAAAGGTGATCATCGGCATACAGAAACTTCTTTTTATACATGCAAAGCCTTTAGCACGAAGTTCTTATGGGGCCCACCATGATGCTTATAAGAAAGCTAATTTGTTTGTCTGTTTTTTAAGCTCATTTTAAAATTTGAGACTAAAAATAAAAAGATCCAAGACTTAAGTGGGCCGCGCTAAAGGTAAAGGTGTGTTGAGAAATTTCTACCGTTGAAACCTCATTAGGGTTAGACAGCAACATTTACATGCCATCCATACCTTCCATACCTTTAAGGTCACTCCTACTTTGAAGAACTGAAAATATCAGCTTGATTCAAAACTTTTGTTGAGATGAACTCAAAATATTGTTTTGATTCAATACTTATATAGCTCCTCTAATATTTCAAAAGTAGATGTTCAATCCTCATGTGTTGGGCATATAAGCTTTTGATACAAGAAGTCACCACTAGTTGAAATAAGCTTTCAGACATAGCTGACTAGATGTCATAGGATAGCTGCAAATATGAAGAATCCTAAAATTCCTGTCTAGAATGACTCATGCTATTTGACACGTGATTATGGATTTTCAAATAAGGGCTTCAATTAAGGGAAAGGAAAAGGTCATACACATTTCTCACTTGTATATGTGTGAGTCTTTACTTTACAGGGTTTACCTGTTCTTTTGGAGATTTTAGTTAAACTTTAACAATGTTACATCTAATCTTACCGTGTAAAGATTCAACTTTTTAACTAACCATATATATATATACACGCACACACTCTATACACAGAAATTTACCCAGGAGAGAGTAGGCAAAAGTTGCTTTGATCTTGGATATGCACGGAGTTGCATGCAGCTTGGTTTTGAGAGGCAAGAAAAATGTAGAAATCATATTTATTTATTTATTGTGCGAAGGAGTTAATCAAACATTCTTGACTAATCCTTACTCACATCTTTCACTGCTATGGCAATTGGACATTTCTTGATTTGGTTTAGTGGATCAGTATAGTCAGATTGTGGGGTGACCTCAAAAGTCACTCTAAAAACCCATAACCCTTGGAATTTTAATGCACAGGGTCACCCTACACGCCTTTTTATTCGTTGTTGCGGCTGGGAGTGCTTGCTGTGAATGACAACCTATGGTCTTATAGGTTGCTGTTAGTCCACTGATCTGGACCGTTGATGGTTCCTGGGTTGGCCATTTCTTGCTAGGCCAGTTGGGTTTTTAACCCCCTGTCTGGGTTGGAAGTGGTGTGTATTCTGGCTCACATGGGGACCCACATAGCTGGACCGTAGTCAGATTGATTGGGCCTTTTTGGATCGGTTAATCTGATCCTTCTGTTACTTCCATAATCACCCCAACCGTGCATATCCTACTCTTTTAATAGCTCAACGGTTTACAAGATAATGAGTAGCTTCCTCTCAAATTAGGCGGGGTGTCTATACGTACACATGATAAGATCCTCCTGATTGAGAGGTTTGGATCTCTCATACGCGTGACAGGTTGCCAAGGTGATAGGAAAGTGCTGTAGAGGCCATGACTCTAGTCGACCTCACCCACGTACGATATTCTCAGGTCTAATCAAAGATCGAAGTTAGATCTGAAACCTATCCAGACCCTAAACTGGAAAACTGTAAACCCCGCATATTCGAACAAGATCTAAACCTATCATCAGGTGGGCCCCACCAGAATGATACAAGTATTCACAAAAAACAATTGTTCAATCTAATGCGTGATCTACATGTGGACACTAAAGACATTGGTACACATTCAATGTGTAAACTTGCAGTGCTTGAATGACTAGGATCAATCGATCAGGTTGATTCCTGGACCAGGGATCATCCAAAGCAGAGCCCGCCTAATGAATGGTCCAGATCATATCCACATGTTCCTGGTATACACTTTTAGGTCAAGGACACAAAGTTTTATATGTGGCTCATAGATATAGGATTCTAGCAAACTACATGCTCCAGCTGCCTTATTGAATCCGACGTGGAAGATCTTATCCACGGTGGATAAGAAGGGGCCATGTTTCATTTTCATATATACACCGTAAGTTCATATGTATCAAAATCGCCATGCATTCAAGATGCGTGGGGCTCGCCCATGATATCTACGTGAAATCCAAACTGTTCATCTGGTGAGCCTCCTCATGTTCACCGTACATTCTAAGAATCATCAGATCCAAGGCTTCAAATAAGAAATAATATACCAATTACAACAAAAACCTATGTATTCACTTGTCCTGGCCCACCTGAGTTTTGGTGAGGTAAATCATTGTGGTGGGGCCCACTTGATGAACGTGTTATATGACATATGCACAGACCATCTAGAAGTTGTTAGCAGGAACGTCCTGAAATGTCACACAGTGCGTTGAGAATCCAACTTAGTCTTCAACGGCACTAGAACATGATGGCTTGGACGGAGTTCGACATCACTCACATCACTTGAAAGGTGATCATCGGCATACAAAAATTTCTTTTTGCACATGCAAAGCCTATAGCACGAAGTTCTTACGCTGTAAATTTAGCTGGGCCCACCATGATGTTTATGCAAAATCTAATATGTTCATCCGTTTTTTGAGTTCATTTTAGAACTTTGAGACCAAAAATAAAAAGATCCAAGACTTAAGTGGGCTGCGCTAAAGGAAAGGGTGTGTTAAGGAATTCCTGCCATTGAAACCGCACTTGGGTTAGACAGTAATGTTTACATGCCATCCGTACCTTTAATAAGGTCATTCCAACTGAAAAGAACTGAAAATATCAGCCTGATTCAAAACTTCCGCTGAGATGAATTGAAAATATTAGCTCGATTCAAAACTTATGTAGCCCCGCTAATATTTCAAAGGTGGCCCGTTCAATCCTCATGTTTTGAACCCACTTGAGTATTGGATCAGGATCATTTTTTACCACGTATCTTAAAATGATCTCAGAAAAATAGATTCTCACAAAAGTCACGGTAGGCCCACCTAGGTTTCCAGTGCGCAAACCTACTGCGAAAGGCTTTCGTACATATTTAAAGCTGATTGGCTGTTATATTATACACCACTGACTTGGCTGGCATGTTGACGCCACCAAGCTTTGTTCATGACATATGAGTTTCATCCAAACGGTATGTCCATTTGGTGAGCTTTTTGTAAGGCTTGATCTAGAAAGGAAGACAGACCAAAAAGTTTACACTATAAAAAGCATTAAGGAATTGAACGTCTTCCCTTGTAACCTTTTGTGCGTCACGTAAACTTTGGATCAATATGATATTTGTTTTCCCTCTTTATCCAAGTTTGTGTAAACTTATGAATTAATTGGATGGAAAATAAGCGTTATGACCGGCCCATGAATGTTTTAATGGTAAGAATCATTGCCCCTAATGTTATTTGTGGTGTGGTCCACTTGAGCATTTGAAATGAATCATTTTCAGGAGAAATATCTAAAATAATCTTGTTAAATGGATGAACGGGGTGTGTGTGTGTGTATCATTGGGCCCTATTTGTGGTGTAGTCATCTTGAGCCTTTGAAATGAATCATTTTTGGGAGAAATATCTAAACCAATCTTGTTAAATGAACGAACGGGGTGGATATGATATATATATATATATATATATATATATATATATATATATATATATATATATATATATATATATATATATATATATATATATATATATTTGTGAGGCCTATAGATAGAATTAGAGGAATAAAATTGGAAGACCACTCTCGTGGGTTATCTAAAAGTCCGCATACCAAGACTAATGGGAATGTGAGGAGATTAGCTGTCAATTACATCATGATCGATAATAAACTATATCGCAAAGTGGCCGATGGAGTTTTACACCAATGCATATCCAAGAAATAAGCTTTGCTAGCAATGGGAGAAGTTCATGAAGGAATATGTGGAACTCATCAAGCATAAAGAAAAATGAGGCTCATGCTCAGATCTTATGGATACTTATGGCCAACGATAATGGCTGATTGTGTTCAGTACGCTAAGGGCTGTGAGGCTTATCAAAGAAATGGGCTGATCCAGCATGTACCCGTCACAGAGATACATTTTATTATAAAATCCTGGCCATTCCGAGGTTGAGCAATCAACTTGATAGGACAAATCCACACGTCTTCATCATGAATAGATTTGTTTATAATTTTTGCGACCGATTACTTCACCAAATGGGTAGAGGCAAAGCCCATGAAAAGAGTCGGTCACTGAGAAATTATTGAATTCATTGAGAATAATATTATCCTTCGATTTGGAATCCCAAAATCCATTATGATGGATCTGAGTGCAGCGTTTTCGGCCAAGGAAGTGCGGGCGATGGCCGACAACTATGATAAATTTATTTATTTTTACATTTAATGTCATATTATGTACAAGCCAACGGCCAAGCTAAGGCTAGTAACAAGATAATAAAAAATATTTTAAGAAAAATGATCGAATAGAATTCTCGGGAATGACATACAATTTATTAGAAGCACTTTGGGCCTATCGAAATTCATTGCAATCAAGTACTGGCGTGAGTTCATTTACGTTGACATATGGACATGATTAGAGTTGGGCATTAAGTCGAGTCAAACCGAGTTAGGGCTTACCTGACTCGATCCAATTTTAAAATAAACCTAACCCGAACTTAACTCGACTTAGTACCGAGTTAGCATGCCTAAACTAATATGAATCCGGGTTTGGCTTGGACTAATATGGACCGAGTCTGACTCGGTAAAAAGTACTGAGTCGGTTCAAGTTGTCACCGATTTAAATCGAGAGATGAGGGAGAGAGAGAGGGAGAGAGAGAGAGAGAGAGAGAGAGAGAGAGAGAGAGGACAGTGGTGATGGTGGTGGGTGGTTATCGAGCTTGGAAGAGGAGGATGAGGGAGGAAGAGAGAGTTTGGGATCGGGTCGGGGTGGGGTTGGGTGCGGTGTATAGAGTTAAAGATACTTAAAAACTAGAGTTTTATATATATATATATATATACTCGATTCGAGTCGGGTCTGACCAGATTGAGTTTTGGATCGAGTTACTAGGAAACTTGAACTTGACTCGGTTTGACTTTAGATTGCATGAAGCCTACTCAATTCGAACCGACTCACCCATTCGGTTTGGGTCAAGTTGGACGAGTCGAGTTAGGTGAGTCGAGTCGATTCGTACCCAGCTCTAGACATGATGTAGTAGTGCCCTCAGAGGTCACCGTGCCATCTTTACGGACTGCTTATCAAGCCAAATTAACCCCTCTTGAGTTTATGAAAGTGATGTTGGCCGAGTTTGTATGAAATCCCTTGACTTGATCGTCGCTCACAAAGTAGTTGTTGCCCATGCTTATAGCAAGAGGATGAAAGGGAAATCTTTTGAGGTAGGAGATATGGTGTGGAAAGTGATCCTACCTATTGGTTAGAAAGATTGTGCTCTCGACAAAAAATGGTCTTCCACATAGGATGGACCATACGTTGTTGTCCAAGTTTTCAAAGGAGGAGCACATGTTTTATGGGATATGAATGGGAAGGTTGTGAAAGATTGATTAACATCTGATTCCTAAAGCCGCACTTCCCTTCATTGTGGGAAGTTGTTAAGGAACAGGCCGAGTGAAGTTAAAGGACAAAAGGATTATTAAGTGTTTTAAAAATAAAAATAAAAGGCCTTAAAATAAAGTTCATTCGAATACAAAATATATATGTAATCGATCAATCGGCCGAATTACAAGTAAGTTGCCTTGAGTTCTTTAATTTTTTTAGTTGTTGACTCATTGGCCTTATAGGCCATCACATGTTTACTTCTCCATGAGGATTGCTAGTCTATGAGCTTACGAAGAAGGTTGCTGACTTGATCGATACGGTGGACGATGGCTGCATACTCCAACCTATCGGATTTGCTAGACTCTTCACGAGCCCGATAAAATTCTATCTGGGACTCGATGAAGTTTCTCAGGTCCTGATTGTGCGGCTAATCATAGTTTGGATAGAGTGGTTGTGTGACGCCCTGAAATTCGGTACTCAAGTTGGCCAGACCCGAACCCGAATTCTAGGACTATGAGTTGTACTTAAGCAAAATATACAACGCAACCCACATAGTTTCCATGCATTTTTAAGGTAACCAAAGTCAAACTAAAAGAGAAAATAAATAATAACCCATTCTCATTAATTGAAAGCTTATTAAACTATCATCAAATCTTTATTACATTGGAATAAAAATAAACTAAATAATAAATCATCATCCAAAATGCAAACTAATTCTAAAAAAAAAAATTTAAAAAGAAACTAACATCTTGTCTAGCTTGCTCGCATTATTCCATCTTTTATACATGTAGGACAATCTATAGAGGTGTGGGCACCACGGCTCGTAGGGTCAAATCATTCCCAAAGTTATAAATACTACGTTGATATTAAGTATAGCTAGATATAAGAAAAATAAATTCAACACAACTTATCATAAGTAGACATGTTACAAAAGAGAAAATATTGAACGGTCGAGTTGTAGTGTGTGGTATCATGGGCCGGTAGGGGCTTAGCACCAAGGACCACAACTAACGCTAGTCGTATACCTAACGTGCGAAGTGATTCCATGATAATAGACTCCTAATCCAAAATAGTCCCATACCTATTGGGGATCGTGGCCGATGAATGTGAGCCACAAATTTTATTTAAACATCTACAACCCAAATATAAGAGAACATTAACATTTTAATAATAACAACTAAAATTCTAATAAAGGAGTTAAATAAAATAAAATGATTTTTGATCCTTTTTTGGACTTGGCCAGGGTAGAGCACCCGTATGTAAACTCACTTAACCTTACATAAAATAACAATAATAATAATAACTTGCATCCTGGAACACGGGTCAGGTATTGAATATTCACATATGACATACATCCTGAAATACGGACCAGAGATCGAATGTCTACAATTGCTAAAATTTAAAATGAGGCACAAAATAAACATCCTTTTGAGGAATGACCCCGGCAGAGCACCCATAACAACATGATCCTTTCTAGGGCAGAGCACCCACAACATCAGTCAATTAAATGCGTTTTACAATATGAAACATAAATTAAATAAAACTTATACTACGATGCAATGAGAAAATAAATCCAATTAATCTATATAATGAGAATCAAATAAATTCAAGTAATTTTAATTTAAACAATAATGCTCAAATAAATTTAATGTATATATTGATTATCAACTAAATGCATTGTAACGTAATATTTGCAACGGGAAAGATCACCTACCTATTACAGTTGTAGATACTGACGAAGATTTAAACTCTGATGTGGTTGATTTAAATGGCCGGATTTTATAGTTCCGACTTAACCAATCAAGAAATTTTAACTCTTGTTAAACTGGTGATGACGATAAAAAATTTAACTGGTTTGAATCAGAACATCTTCCTCATTGGAGGTGATGATTATATATGGAACTTATGGTTCATATTCATGAAATCTTACAAACGAAAAGGGTTGGCTCATTAACTTAACTTAGTGAGTCAACAGATCAAAGAGATGAGTTAAAATGGTATATGGAGCAAAGAGTTCATGGATGGATCTCATTGGAGAGGAAGGAATGCGTACCTGGTGACGATATAGGAGTTATCAAGGCTCTGTAAATCAATCCAAACGATAAGGTAGAAGTCAGCTCAATGGATAGATCTAGCGAGATTCGGTGTGTTCAACTCATCACACCCGAGTGTAGCTTCCTTTCTCAGTCCCTATCTTTCTTTCTCTTTTATTTTCTACTCTCTATCTTTCTTTTGATTGGTTGTTAGGTAGAATTCATGCTGGAGAATAGTAGGTCATTGGATGGAGAGATTTAATGGTTGAGATCGTGAGGACAGGCTTCATGCCGTTTGTGGAGCGGCATGGCGGCAAGTGCGGAAGAGAAGTTCCGTTTCGAGTGGACTCTATAACAATTGCGGGGTGCGGTGTGGTGTGTTGCGGATGTTAGGTGGGGTCCATTGTGAGTTTAGAAGGAATCCATACCAATCATCAGTTTCAGTGATTCAAGATGGGTTGGGAGCTCAAGAATGGAGTAGATCAGGAATTCTAGTGGGCCGCATGAGAGGATTTTGGAAAAAGGGTTTTAACGGATGGGGTTCCATAATGGTACTGTTCCAATAAACAATTTAGATCAATTAGGTGGGCCCCACCATGAAGAATGGCGTATACAAATGGGTCAAGTCATGCAGACACTTGGCATGGGGAAGAAGAAGGAAGGTTGGAGAGGAGAGAGAAAATCGGGGAGGACGTTGGGTGTGAAAAGTGACGTGCTTTGCACATCACTTATTTCTCTATTCTTTTTCTCTTTTTTATTTTTTTACACAGTGGGCCCCATAACAATGATATGGCAAACCCACTCTGTCCAATAGTCTTATCTAATTATGTTAGGACATGGGCCTAAAAATGAAGCTAGTCCAAGGTTAAAATGGGTCACACCAAAGAAAATATTAGGATGGGTGATACCCCTGTTGATAAAAAAAGAAAAGAAAATTTTAGGGTTGTTACATTCTACCCCCCTTAAAAAAAAAAATTTCCTTTGAAATTTACTATGTTATCAGTTGTGAGGCCTGTATCTTAAACCATACCATTCCATAGGCTTCCGCAGTCCTCCCTGTAGAATTTCACTGACCCACGACTCGTAGATAACATTTGCGCGCAACCCTGAGTCATACCCTACTAACCGAAGTCGGTTCGACCCAAGACTTGTACCTTAGCGACCGCGTCGTCGCCGCCGTTCTGATACCGCGTCTCGTGCACTGAGGCAATACCCTGTCCAGGAGATATGGGCCCGCATATATTTCAAAAAAATGCAGCGTATTTGCAAACCCAAGAGAACCTTTCAAATCAATCACTTCACTAGTCAAAGTACAACACCCATCCCCAAAGTCAACTCTCTCTCTACACAACCCATACATGTCAAGTACACCCATCACTCACCATCCCTCTCCCTCTCTTATATCATCTCTCTCTCTCTCTCTCAAACTCATCTCTCAAGCAACACCCATGAGAGAGGTGGACGTCCAAGCTTCCATAGAGAAAGAAGTTTTGTCTGGCTCACCTTCCTACCACCCAATCCCACCCACCAAGCTTCATCTCAACCGTTGAAATTCATCCCTTGGAGCTCTACAACGCATTGGTGGAAAGAGGAGTCCAAGATCTAACGGTGGGTGTTTGTCATGCTCCAACTCAGAAACCGGGCTCATAAAATTTTTGATCACCGAATCTGGCGCCGACAGCTTCCGTAAAACCCCATTCTCGGCTCCCAACTCCCATTCGCTAGGTTCCAATCCTGGGATGCTACGAGGAGAATTTTCAAGATCAGTTTGATTCGTAATAAGTATAACCAAAGGCATAACCTACAAACAACAACCAAAAACTCCAGTGCATTTCTATTATGATAAAAAACTTTACAAGTACAATGAGCATAAAGGAAAATACAATGATAATGGACAAAAAGCTCCAAGTTGATCTACTATGCGCTCCTACCTCAGCGCTGTTGCGGTCCAACGTCACCTGCACGCAACGGTTGTGCATAAGCTTATAGAAAGCTTAAAGGGTGGTGAAAGTGTGTGCGGAAGGTAGTAATTCAGTTATGCAATATGCTGATGAATCCATGAATATCATTAGCCGTACTCAGGCTATGCGATGCAAGACATGAATGATGTCGGCCATACCAAGGCCATACGATGCAAGATACAACTCAAGCATACGAATCCTCATCTAAGTCTGCATATCAATATAGCTCAAATCTATAATATAACCGGAGTCTAATGCACTCCAAACCAGATTATCGCCCCATTACGCGCAATAAGGTGAGTGGAAGAAACTTCACTATCCGCCTGCCAATATTGGGCTCGGCTCGTCGATAACGGACCCATTCCTCAAGCTAGTCAAACTCAGCTTAGCTTTGCCCCCTCCTCTCAGGCGGGTAAGGCCGCACCCCCTTCCAATCGACCACGGCACAGTGAAAAGTACGGTCATCTGGTAATCGGCACACAACCCTCATGCACCCACTCGGTGTAGACGTTGGAGCAACCTCTTAGTACCATGAGGGTTTAGGAACTTTCACCCAGGGATATCTATAGCACCCCATGTAGAACAAGATTTCTTGTATCCAATCCTGCCAACCACGATACGCCTGTGGAGGCTACGGCCCTGATATCGCTAGGGCATACAGTAACCTTGTCACACAATGTGAAATGCATGAATCACACTATGCACTCATGCAGCAATCCTGCTCGTATCGTGCACTCATGTAGGGCAAAACCGCCTAACCGGGAGCCTATAAACAATCTGCCCGAAGACATGCTATGTTCAGTCACTTCTCATATCAAGCATACAAATGATGCATATGATCATGAATCATGAAACTATACTAAACATGTTATAAGGTAATGAACTATCTTTACAATGCAAATGGGCCTAGACGGCCTACACACAATAAGTACGGCTTATCAATGGGCCTTAGGGAGAGTTATAATGTAAACATTTAACCAACACTATACTTGCAATGTGGACGTGAAACCATCATTTCTCCCAAGGCATAGCCCGTCGTAAACATCATTACATAAACTATGTTGGGATCACACATTTCAATGGACTTAGGTACATCCCATTGGGCCTTAAATACATCAAATGGACCGTATCACATGGGCCTTACATTCATCAAATGGGCTACGTTAATGAGCCTCACTAACAGGCCTTATGTACATTGCAATGGGTCATACCCCATGGGCTTTAGAATACATCAAAATGGGCCTAATCACATGGGCCTTATGTATCTCAAATGGACCACACCAATTGGGCTCCATGCATACCAAATGGGTCACACCCAAATATAAGTGGAGATAGTGATTTTGACACCATTAAAGTTCCCAAAGCCCACCCTAACATTTATTTTCTATCCAATCTAGTCATAAGGTCACACATACCTGGATTAAGAGGAAAACACATTTCTTTTGTATCAACAAAGGATTTCGATGGTAGGGACTCTATCCCTACTACTATTTGCTCTGTGGTCCACTTGATCCTAGATCTGCCTCATTCTTTAACTCATGCCATAAAATGATCTTTGAAAATGGATAGACGGTTTGGATGCAGTATATGCATCATGGTGGAACCCACTGTCCAAACAGTGGACAGTGGTGAGGTCACAGGGTTCCACCGTCCACTGTGGACGGCGTGCATGAACACATGCATCATAGTAGGCTCCACCATCCGCCTGGACGGTGGGAATACAACACATATATCACTGTGGGTCCCACGTGGGGCCCACTATAATGTTTATCGTCAATCCAACCTGTTTATAAGGTCGCACGTACCTGGATGAATGGAAAAATAAATAAATTTCATATAGATTCAAAACTTCTATGGTGACCAAAAGGGTTCCAAAGGCAGACATTAAATCTCCACTGTTTCCTGTGATGTGGGCCACCTGAGCATCAGATGGGTCTGAGCATTGGAGGGGGCCCACCTTAGGAGGTGACCCACCAAATGAACGGTGTGGGTATTCAACACACATTACAGTGGGGCCCACAACCATGGTCATGAGACCCTATCTGCCCGCACGCCCGTGCGCAGCAGGAGCTGCCTGTGCCTCTGGCATCAGCAGCGACCTGCTGCTTATGATATTTCATTTTTTTTGGGGGTTTCTAAGATTTTTCCTCAGTGGGGCCCGTATCAGGTGAATCCGACCCAACCGTTGGCTCTTATGACTTAATACAAGACCAACAAGCCCAATATTGAATATATTTTGGTGAATAGAAACAACAGGCGATTTTTCAACGGTAACCACCGTAGTTTCCTATGCTATGGCCCACCAGATGCTCAGATCAGCTTCATTCTTTGGCTCAATGTCTAAAATGATCCAGGGAATGAGATGGACGGCGTGGATCGGATCAATGGATTAGTGGTGGGGCCTGTGTGAGCGGTTCACTCCAAGTTCTAAATTAATCTGATATTTTTATTTTCATTATAACATCCAGCGTTAGGGACGTTGGACGGTTTGGGCGCACACATATCTAAGGTGGGCCCTGCTCAGGTGGGCCACCAAATGCTTAGGTGGTGTGGGCACAACATATGTATAAAGTGGACCCCACCTACAAATGGCTTGGGTAAAAATACATGATTCGTGGTGGGGTCCATCCGGGTGGGCCACACGGCCACATCACCATATAAAATAGGAGAAAAAGAAAGAGAGAGGGAGAGAAAGAGAAAGAGAGGGACACGTGTGATGGAGAGCTCTTCCACTATGAGCCCTCCCTTGTAAAAATCATACATCAAGTGGGTCCCAATGTATGTGGGCCCTACCAAATCAAAGATCGACGGTGGAGATTCCTTCTCCAGTAAAATGGAAGGTCTAGATGACCCTTATCAACTAGAAAGTAAACATCATGATGGGGTCCATGGAGATTGGCCCCATCATAGAATGATCATGAGGATCAAAGTGGGCCATCGGCCACATCTTAGGGTCCCAAGTGAGATCTAAACCATTAATCGGTTGGCCTCACTTGGCCCATCATAAACATATAAAAATCTATCCTATAACGCACCCACCGTTCGAGCTTCTTGCTCCCTTAGCTTCATTTGCTCCTTAGCTTCGATTCCAATAGAAGAGATGAAAGATGAGAGGGTAGGAAGTGGGCCACATACAAAATTTTCTCATGGAGGTTTTTGGGAAGAGCTTAGACGTGTGGTATTCTCTCTTGCTTGGAAAGTGGTTTGAAAAATGTGAGAGAGGGGGTTGTAAAGAGAGATGGGTGATGGATGTGGTGGGTGATGGATGTGTAAGAAGCCTTTTGACTTTTGTGGTAGATGGTGTAAGAAAAAGCATGAGTGCGTAAAAGACTTTTTAACTTTGGGGGGTAATTTGTGTAAGAAAGGTATGGGCTTGTAAGAAACTTTTTGACTTTGGGCGTTACTTGGGGACAGGTGTGAGGCCTTGTGTACTTGACCCTTGATGGGATTGATTGATGAATTGAGGTGACATGTCGTAGAGATTCTCTTGGGTTTTGTAACGCATGGCGTTTTCTTCAAACTGAACGTCGGTCCACATCTCCTGGCCTGGATATTGCCTCGGTGCACGAGTTGTGGCATCGAAACCGCGGCGACGGCACGGTCGCTATGGTACAAGTCTCGGGTTGAGTCGACTCGGGTTGACGGCGTGAGTCTCAGGATCGCGTGCAAATGTCGGATAAGGGTCGAAAGTTACCGAAATTCAATCGGAAAGACCGCAGAAGCCTATGGAACGGTATGGTTTAGGATACGGGGCTTATAGTGTTCGTAGCTCTAGATCGTGATTTAGATTTAGGGCCTACTTATGTTGGGACCCACTTTGATGTATGTGTTGTGATCTAAGAGGGGCCCATAGTGGCAGGGTCCCTCTATCTTCCCGTCTCTCTCCTCTCTTTATTTTTTTGATGATATGTGGCCCACTTGATGTGCACAGCACATCCAGACCGTTCAAGGCCAGCAGGCCCACCATGATGCATTTTATCCAAGCTATTTATCTAGCCGGTGGAGCCCACCTTGCTGTCCATTTTGGGACAAGCATGGATAGAGGGAAAACATTAATATCAGCCTTGATCCTAAACGGGTGGACCACACTGACTAGGACCCCACTTGATATATGTGTTTCATCCATGTTGTCCATCGTCCAGTAAGGGACAGTGGAGCCCACTTGGTATGTGTTGCATATTCACCACCAGCAGCAAGCGCTGCTGGAGGGAAAAAAGGAAATACAAGCTTGATCCACAAATTGGACCCCACTTGATATGTGTGTTGCATATTGGACCCCACTTGATATATGTGTTTCATCCATGTTGTCCACCATCCAGTAAGGGACGGTGGAGCCCACTTGGTATGTGTTGCATATTCACCACCAGCAGCAGGCGCTGCTGGAGGGGAAAATGGAAATATCAGCTTGATCCACAAATTTTGGTGGCCCACTCACGTGGACCCTACCTTAAAGTATATCCACACCTTCTATGGGGCGTGTGGTCCACCATGATGTGTATTAGGCCCATCTTGATGTATAGGAGGCCCATGTGATGTAGGGCTCACCTAATGTATATGAGGCCCTTTGTTATGGCCCATGTGATGAGGCCCATTGTGATGTATATTAGGCCCATGAGAGGCGACCCATTGCGATGTGTAAGGTCCATGTGATGCGTCCCACTTGATATATATGAGGCCCATGTTTGAGGCCCAATATGATGTATACTTGACCCACGAGTGAGGCTGGCCCATGTGCCGAGGCTCATTGTGATGTATATGCGTCCCATGAGTGAGACCCACTATGATGTATATTAGGCCCTTGAGTGAGGCCATGAGTCCCACTATATGTTTGGCCTTATGAAGGACACTCCTTGGGAGCAATGTTGGTTAAATGTCTACATTAATGGGCAATGATGGTTAAATATCCACATTGTGACCTTCCCTTAGGTCCTTTGAGTCTGATTATCGATGCCGATTATCGATGCCGATTATGAGTATGTGACAACATAGTATCATGATACATAGCCATATGCATTATGTACATGTTTGTTATGAGATGTGGATGACTATTGCATATGTCGTAGGGTAGGTTGTTTATGGGACTCTTTAAGAGACAGAGTTGCCCACATGAGCGCACGGTACGTGCAGGATTGCTGCATGACTGAATGGTATGACTCATGCATCTCACATTTTGTGATATGATCACTGTACACCCTAGCGACATTAGGGTCGTAGCCTCTACAAGTATATCGTGGATGGGCAGATGGGATATCGAAAATGTTTAGTTCTAGTATACGGGGACCATAGATGTCCCTGTGTGAAAATTTCTAAACCTCCGTAGCCAGAAGACGCCCCAACGTCTGGACCAAGTGGATATGTATGAGCGCATGAGGGCCATATACCAGTAGGCTGCGTCTCCCACTATGTTGTGGTCGGTTGGGAGGGGGTATGACCTTACCCGCCTGAGTGAGAGGGCAATATCTAGGTTGAGTTTGACCAGCTTGAGGAATGAGTCCACTATCGATGAGTTAGGCCCGATATTGGCAGCAAATAGTGAGGTCTCTTTCACTTACTCAATTGTGCGATCGGATAAGGGCGGCAAGCTGGCATAGAGTATAATAGACCCCGGTGATGATCACAGAGATATACAGTACTGATATATAGACTTATCGAGCATGAGTTGTATACTCAATATTTTACTCATTCATTCATTCATTCACTATCCACTCAGGCTAGTTAGAAGACTTGTATCTTAGTTCGTACCGTTTGTATACTCCTACAGTCCTCCCGGTCAAATTTCGGCAATCCGTGACCTATAACAGATGTTTACGCGCGATCCTAAACTGAGTACTATATATTTGAGTTGACTCGACCCGAGACTTGTATTATTGTGACAGCACCATCGCCGCGGTTCCGACGCCGCGTCTCGCGCGCCGAGGCGGTATTTGGGCCAGGAGATGTGGACTCGTGTTCAGTTTAAGGAAAACGCTGCACGTTGCAGGTACCAAGGGAATCTTTACAACAAATCACATCAATCCATCAATCAAGTACAAGCAACCCAACCCATCCCTCTCTTACACAACCTTACCTAAAGTCAACTCTCTCTTACAACCAAGTACATATCTATCACCCATCACCCATCTCTTACCCATCACACCCCATCACTCACCCATCCCTCTCTCTCTTACAACCTCTCTCTCTCATTCTCCCAAGCAACTCCATGAGAGTCCAACGTCCATGGCTTCCATGGAGAAGCTAGTGTGGCCCACCTTCTTACCATACAATTTCACCCCCATGATCAATCTCAACCGTTAAAATTCTTGCCTTGGAGCTCTGACATGCATTGGCGGAAGAAGGAAGAAGAGATTCAAAGGTGGGTGATTTATGATTTGATTTTGATTATTTGAGGACCCATTTGTGGTGGGACCCATCTTGATGTATGCCTCGTATCAAAGAGGGGCCCATAGTTGCGAGGTCCCTCCATTTCCACCATTCGTATCTCTCTCTCTCTCTCTCTCTCTCTCTCTCTCTCTCTCTCTCTTTTCCTCTTTGTTTGGTGATGATATTGATGAGGTGTGTGTTGAGTTTGATCTACACCATCCAATTGTGGGACCCACCATTGATACCCGTCCATTTAGACAGGCCTAGATGAAGGAAAATACAAATATTAAGTTGATCCAAAGCTTTGGTGGCCCACCACATGGACCCACCTATGATGAATATATTGTATCCCTACCATCCATAGTCTGGACAGTGGACACCCACCTGCTAAGTACACCGTGCAGATCGGTGGGACCCACATGAGTACATGTTTTATACACACCCTCCAACGTCCAGGGTATGTGTGTTTGTGTGTGTGTGTGTATATATATATATATATATATATATATATATATATATATATATATATATATATATGTATGTATGTTATGTATATATTATAATATAATATTATATTATAATAATGTAATATGATATAATATTATATTATATATATACATATAGCTTTATGACTGTACGTGTGGGCCCCACGTGTAACCCACCTTGATGTATGTTTTCCATACTCACACCGTGGGTCCATGGACGGTACTGATGGACGCACTGAGATGTATGTGCTTTGCACATACCCCCGCCCATCCAAATGGTAGCTCGTAGGGGGCCCACCCACACGTACTACACGTGTGGGATGGGACCCACCTTGATGTATACATTCTATATTCTCACCGTCCATTGCTGGACGGTGGGGCCTATGGGTTTTATCAGACCGTCCATCTGTTGGGACGTCTGCGAGTTCAGTGGTCCCGCCTGTATTCACGTCAGCAAATATCGTGGGCCATCGTGCGGTATTTGTTAATCCAGACCGTCCATATGTGTGAGGGTCCACCGTGATGCATGTATTCTCCTGGCCGTTCATCTGTCTCACAGCATGGGACCCACCTGCTGTTCAAGTGGGGTCCACAATGATGCATGTGATCTACACCGTCCAAGTGGGACGTGGACCCCACGATGATGTATGTGCTGTATATCCTGGCCGTCCACACGTGGGACGTGTGGACAGCCATGATGTACGGGTTTTATCCCGTCGTCCAATTCAGTGGGACCCATTCTCCCAGCCGTCCATCCCTTTCTGGACGCTGGATGGAGCTCCCTTTAATACTAATAATAATAATAATGATTATATTATAATAATATAATATAATATATAATGTATGTGGTGGGCCCTACGTCGGACTCACCTGATGTATGAGGAAAACCCCCACCTTCTATCTGTCCTCCACTTGCGTCAGCAAGTTCTGTCGACCCTACTTTGATACAGGTGTTTTACATACACCGTCAGTCCGTTTTGAATCGGGGGACCACCTGGTGTGGGCGTTGATTGGCTGGAGTACCTCCCAGCACATATAGAGCCGTGGGAACCACTGCAGTTGACGTCAGCAAGTTGTGAGTCCGGCATGATGTATATGTCTCTACCGTCCAGCGGATTCTGGACGGTGGAGATGCACCTGATGCAGGTGCTGGCAGCACGTGGCCCCACCTGACACGTGTGATATCCACCGTCCATTGCTTGGACAGTGGGGTCCACCGTGATGTATCTGTTTCATGATCCACACCGTCCATCTATGAGGACCCCACCTAGCTACTGTATTGGGTCAGCATGATCAGACGGCCTGATCAGGTGGCATGTGTTATATCCCAACCATCCAACCAGCTAGACGTGAGACCCCTGGAACGTGTGGTGTCCACACCGTCCAGCAGATGGGACAAGGGACCCACACGTGCTGCTTGTGTTTTTGATCCACACCGTCCAGTGGTCTGGATGGTGGGGACCACCATTATGTATATGTTTTAATACCATTCCATCCTTCTTGTTTCACCTACGCCGTCCATCCGCTGGGTCATATCAGCGTTATGGCTGTTGTAGTGACGTCAGTAGTCCTGTGGGGCCTTGATCATGAGGCATATGTTATATCTCAACCGTCCATTGTATGAATGGTAGCAAGTTCCGTGGGTATGAGGTATGTGTTATATCCAATAGCCCATCTGTGTGGGACTCGCGTGAGGTATGGGTTTGTCTCACCGTCCAGACCCCGGACAGTGGGACTCGACCGTGATATGTTGCATTCACACAGTCCAGACTCTGGATGGTGGGGCCCGCTTGATGTATGTTTTATTCATACCGTTCACGGGATGTGTGACCCACCATGATTAATGTTTTATCCACATTGTCCGAGGGACGTGTGACCCATCTGCCTTTTATTTAAGGCCCACATGATGGGGCCTACCTGCTTGAATCTGAGTCCTATGGGCAAGGTCCATTGTGATATGTATTAAGCCCATGACGCGTGGCCCTTTTGATGTATTCGAGGCCCAGATACATAGCCCATTCGAGGCATATGAGACCATGTGTAGAGCCCACATGTTATGTATTCGAGGCCCGTATACGTAGCCTATTTGAGGCATATGAGACCCATGTGTAGGGCCCACATGTTATGTATTTGAGGCCCATGAGCTGGGCCCACCTGTTGTGTATATGAGGCCCATTGGTGCACTCCATTAATGCGGCTCACTCGCTGTATATGAGGACCATTGGTGCGGCCATTGATGCGACCCACTTGATGTATATTAAGGCCTATGGGTTACGGCTCATTGAGATGTATTTTCGGCCTATGTGATGCGGACCATAGCGATGTGTATTAGGCCCATGTGATGCGGCCCACTTGATGTATAAGACCCTTGTGTGAGGCCATAAGCTCACTATATGTTTAACTCTACGTGAGCAACTCCTTGGAAGCAATGATGGTTAAATGTCTACATTGATGAGTAATGACGGTTAAATATCCACATTGTGACATTCTCCTAGGCCGATTTAGATTGTCGAGGTTAATTCTGAGTGTCGATTCTAATTGTTGAGGCCGATTTAGATTGTCGGGGCCGATTTTGATTGCCAAGGCTGATTGAGAGATCTATATGATGTATATGTGACCCGTATTTGAGGCCTATTGTGATGTGTATTCAGTCTGTGTTTAAGACCTAATGTGATGAATATGAGGTCTATGTGTGATGAAGCCCATTGTGATGCATTTGAGGGCCAAGCGATGGAGTCTATTGTGCTGTATATTAGGCCCATGTGAAAGGGCCATCTTGATGTGTATTAAGCTCTTGAGTGAGGCCTTTGGTGTTATATATTAGGTCCTTGTGTGAGGCCATGAATCCACTATATGTTAGGCTCTATATGGGCAATTCCTCGGGTGCAATGTTGGTTAAATGTTCACATTGTTGAGGCCGATTGTTGATGTTGGTTATTGATACCGATTACGAGTATGTAACAACATAACATCATGATACATGTCCATACGCATCATCTGCATATTTGTTATGAGATGTGGTTAACCATTGCATGTCATTGGGCAGGTTGTTATGAGACTCCCTGATAGGCGGAAGTTATATCACATGAGCGCACGGTATGCGCAGGATTAATGCATGACTGGATAGTATGACTCATGCATATTGCATTATGTGATGTAATTACTGTACACCCTAGCGACATCAGGGCCGTAGCCTCCACAGGCATATCATGGATAGCCAGATGGGACACCAGAAATATGTTTTTAGCATCGGGCTGCCATAAATGGCCCTAGGTGAAAATCCTTAAACTTCCAAGCCAGGAGACGCCCTAACATCGAGACTGAGTGGATACATGAGCACAAAGTGTTGAATACCATGAAGTCACGTCTCCCACTGTGTCGTGGTCGGTTGGGAGGGGATGTGGCCTTACCCGCCCGATGGTAGGGGGCATACCTAGGCTGAGTTTGACCAGCTCTTAAATAGGTCCGCTATCGATGTGCCGGGTGGATATTGGCTGACTATTGGTCAGGAAGATGGTGAGGTCTCTTCCACTTATATGGTCACGTGTCAGTGGGTGACGGTTGCATGTAGAGTGTACTAGACCCCGGTGATGATCCCAGAGAGGAACTGTACTGATATGTGGACTTATTGAGCAGGAGTTGCATACTCATTCATTCACTATCTACTCGGGCTAGTGGTGCGCAACTATTTGTTACGTGTACCTTCGCAATGGCAAGAATTTTGGTTAGGGCGCCCGACTAACCTGAGATCAGGAGTTTACCACATTGAGTCTGACTATCCAAATTTAGGTATGAGACTGATTTGGATAGAAGTCTCTTATGGTGGACCCTGTAGCCTGCGATACTACGTACTATCATCCCGACTTCACACTCCAGCTTGGTCATTTCATTCGCATCGCATATTACATTACATCCGCAGGCATATGACATTTTGAGTTGTTATATTTCTGCACTTATATGGCCTAGACAAACTTAGCAAGATTTACATATTGCATTGTACCGTTAATATTCATGTCTTTCATCGTATAGCCTTGGTACGGCTGATGACACTCATGAACTTGTCAGTATATTTTCTGCTTACTCTGATATCGTATGATTCATGATCTTGTTAGTATTTTCTCCTATTTTGATATTGTATGATTTATAGCATTGTATTGTATACTCGACACTTATCTTGCGCATGCACTTTCACCACTCACTAAGCTTTTTATAAGCTTATACACGATAGATACGTGCAAGTGGCGTTAGGTTTCAGCAGTGTCGAGCATGGAGCGTGCAGCGGTCTTCTGGAGCTTTGACTTCGATAATTGTATTTCCCTTTCAGCATTGTATTCAAATGTTTATATTAGTGGATATGTGATGATGATGTTGCTTTTGTGATTTGGGTATACTTGTGGTTATGCTTAATATGAGTTAAATGTACATTAAAAAATTCTCCTTTTAGGATCCCAGGATCGAAATTTGGCGTATGGACGCTGGGTGCCGAGAATAGAGTACTACGGAGGCTGTAGGCACCGGATTCGGCAATCAAAAATTTTGTGAGCCTGATTTTTGAGTTTGGGGCGTGACACTGGTGGTGAGTAACTAATTATTTTGTACCTTCGCAATGGCCAGAATTTTGGTTGGGGCGTTGACTAACCTGAGATTAGGAGTCTACCACATTGAGTTTGACTATCCAAATTTAGGTATGAGACTGGTTTGGATAAAAGTCCCTTGTGATGGACCTCATAGCCTGTGATACTATGTATTATCATCCCGACTTCACACTCCAGCTTAATCATTTCATTCGCGTTGTATATTGGATTGCATCCTCGGCATTTGATATTTGGCTTACTGTGTCTCTGCATTGTATAATCGATCTGCATTGCATACTCTGATATTGTATGATTTATAGACTTGCTAGTATTTTCAATATTGTATGATTTATGGACTTGTACTGTATACTTGGTACTTACCTTGTGTACACACTTACACCACCCTCTGAGCTTTCTATAAGCTTATGCATAATAGACGCGTACAGGTGGCATTAGGTAGCAGCAGTGTTGAGTTTGGAGCGTGCAGCGGACTCTTGGAGCTTTGATTTTGACATATGTATTTTCCTTTCAGTATTGTATTCAAATGTTGATATTAATGGATATGTGATGATGATGTTGCCTTTGTGATTTAAGTAAACTTGTGGTTATGCTTCTTACGAGATAAATATATGTTGAAAAATCCTTCTTGTAGGATCCCAGGATTGGAATCTGGCATATGGATGCTGGGAGCCGAGAATAGGGTACTATGGAGACTATCGATACTGAATTTGGTGATCGAGAATTTTGTGAGCCCGGTTTTCGAGTTTGGGGCGTGACATTAGTTATCCTAAAATTACATGGCATTACCAATGATATGGCTTGCGCTCGCATTTCCTCTAGTTATGGCATTTCTTCTGGTGGCAACTCGCGTCGTCATTTGTTGAAGCTTGCTCTTTTCTAGTGGCTTGTTCTTGATCTGAAAGAATAGATGGCGACCTCTTGGCTTAGGTAGTCGTTGCTAAGGTTGACTCTGTTGGAATCTGGTTGTTGTAATCATTATGGAGTTCATCGGTATTGTTGTTGAGATACTTGGTATGGTTGTATAGAAACCTGATGATACCGTGATACGGTTACTGGTATGGGTGATCAATGTTGTCTTCTTGCTCATGGCTCGGTCCAATGCATGACTATTGATGCGCTCTTGTTCCAAGGTCTGACTTTTTCTCTATTTACTACTGGCTCTTCCAAAGTACTCGTAAGTTTTCATCACTATATTTATAAAATCAACTAATAGGGTTCCTTATTCTACCTCACAAGAGGCGGGTTCACATGTCTAATCCAAATTGACCAAGCTACTAAGGAGTCATTATTACAAATTTTATTATGTGATGAATTTTGAGATGAATTGAGATCATATAAATTATCGCCTTGATAAGATGCAAATGCAAAACTATTACCTTCGAGAGTCTCGCTTCTGGTTGATGGGCATAGCCCACTGATGGTGCTGAGTCCTCATGTGATGGCACGATGTCATCATATGTCAGCGCCGTCTCATGTTGTGGCGGTGATGGGTTGTCATAATCATGAGCAATGTCCTCGTACTCTTAGGGTGTGTACTCCTGAGGCTGAGCTGGATCGTCTACAGATGATGTTAAGGCATATACATGACCTGGAGCTATCAATCATAGTGTCTGGATTTTTTGTTGCAGTTGCTGATGCAGGGGAGGCCTAACTTGTTGTTGTGTTTGCTGAGGCTGCGCAGATCTTTGCGAATATGGTTACGATGGTGTTAGATTCAGTTGCATACCCTGAGAAGGTAGTGGAGGTGGCCGGTACGAAATTGGTTGCACAAACAATAGAGGTGGTCGATACTGTTGGTGTGGAGGTCCTTGATTCTGTGAATATGGGAAACGAGAGGATCGTCAGCAGAGGCGAGCGGGGTGACCTATGCGTCCACAGTTATGACAATTTCTGGCAAAGAGCAACGGAGACTTTGTAGTGGCATGCTTGGTTTCTAATGTTAGCGTTATTTTCCGTCTCTTGGCAGGTTTATGTACCGAATGGTGTGCATGAGGTGTGGTCCTGACTCCACTCTTCACCTCATTTTTAAGCTCTTGGTTCTTACAGTGGTCATCTGAATCCTTCTCTATCTCAGTGGCACGTTCCAGTGCTTCAGCATAAGTCTTCACGAGGAACGGTGCTTGTAACGTCCTGGAAAATTCCGTACAAGACCCGAGTACCACCTTTACCAGAAATCTTTTAGAACTCAATTCTTTAGAAATTTAACGTGAATTAACTAGCGCTAAACTAGATTACCTGTGAAATTAGCACGAACCACTTTATATACGATCTGTAAGACCCAAAACCTATAGAATTAGTAACGCTGCATTACCCTGAAATCTAGTATCTAACTCTAAACTCAGTTGCTCTCGAGAGCATTAGGAAACTTCGTATCAGACCTGGACCGCATGTTGAAAGTCCGATAATGATGAACTTAAACAGTTATGACTGCCTAGTTGGACTTGACTATCACCTCGAAAATCAAGCCCAAAAGATGTCTTGAGACCATTTTCTTAAGTCCGGAGTGAAACGTGTGAGAAAGTGAAGATTTTTAGGAAATTAAATATGAATTTAAGTAATCTGAGTTGTGTCGCTTGCGAGCTATTTGTAAGCATTCTGACCGTTGGTTTTTGACCCAAATTCACCCTCAGATCAGGGAAGGTGGCCCATACATGTCAAAGTATTTGTGGCCCTATTCGAGTTTCGGTGACCGTTGAACTGAAATTGGACCGCCACGGTCAATCTGGAAACTCGATTGGACTGAAAACTTAACTTGCTTAAGATCCTATATTAGTGAGCTTAAGTCCGACCGCATTCAGTAAGAGGACATCCAGAAGTGTTCCGTTGGATCGGAATGAGCCCGATTTGGTTATAACCTAAGTATATCTTGGCCCTAAGGCTATTTTCGTCAGTTTTGGGCTTATATAAAGGCCTTAAACCCTCTCTCACATATCCCATACCAATTTTTAACCCTAGCTAGGATAAGAGAAGAGAAAGTGAGAGAAAGTGAGTGAGAACTTGGTGTTTCATCTTGAGATTCTTCTCAGTTTCCTCTACGCACCAATCCATCATATCTGAATCGTTATTCCGGCGATTCTAATTTCATTTTTGGATAAGTCAATCAAACCCTAACCTGTTTTGGAGCTTAGAATAGTCTAAGTGTTGTTGTAGCTAACCTATTTCATGCCTTAGGTTGCCTATCCGCACTTGACGAAAACTTGTCGTCTAAATCATATCTGTTACGCGTTTTTCGGCTTAAGGTGCGGACTATATACGTTTAGGTTATGGTTTTCAAGACTTTTAATGTTAGATAATGATTTATTCTTGATGTTAACGTTATTACACATGCTAAATGCATTATCCGTTTTATTTTACGTATATGTATAACATATGTTGTAAATAAAATATTTCATGTGTATGTTGAAATGTTTGTATGCATATGAAATCTGATGTTGCGATTGCCATGATTAATTGTCGTTAGTACATGATTGTTATGTATGTGACAACTCTTTGGTGAAAGGATTTGCCCTAATATACAATATGGTCGACATACGTGAGGTATATTAAATAGTGTAGTCTAAGTGTTTGTAAAAAATTTCTGAATGAGTTAGTATTCAGTAAAGTGTGATTTATAAGGTTGTTGAGATATGAATCTCAATTACCCTGCTTGTGTGTATGATTTCCTTCATGAATTTTTTAGCCTATTTTATTCATGTTAACTATGTGTATGATTTCATTTATGTACTGTATTTATGTTTAAGTTATATTTCATAACATGTTCATTTGAATATAGAATATGAATCAAATATCTATTATTGAACTTGTACATGATTGGGACTATATTATAGTCCAGGTAGTCGGTAACAGCCCTTAAACTGGTGGTTGAGGTTATTTTCACCACGCAGGATGTGTTCGACTAATGCGAGTCGTACTTGAGAGGTTTGACAGTGGTTAGGCTACACGGAATGTTTATGCATTCCATATCGATCAACTCAACGTGCACTTGTCCTTGTTGAGCTCGTCAAATAACCCGATTGACCGATGTATATTCACCATGTTTGAACACTACTGTTTGAATCTAAGGTACTGAACTTACTAGTGAAAATCCCGTTAACCTTGGTGCCGTGATCCGCTAAGACTCATGAGTCGGACATGGTGGTATGGGACACCGTGGTAGAGTTGTCGGCCTACGCTGGGGTGACGAGCCTCTTCGTAGTGACTAGTGAGCAACCTAGACTCGTGAGCCGATTATGGTGGTATGAGACACTATATTCGTGCTGTCGGCCTACATTGATTGGTGACGAGCCCTTTGTAGTGACCTCGAGTATATCCTGAAACTGCATTGGGACGACGAGTCTTATTGTAGTATATAGGATATAACTAAACCTGTATTGATTGGTGACGAGCCCTTTACAGTGATCTAGAACTATAATATCGTATGAGATTGTCTAGGACTGACGACCCTAGAATGGATCATTATTTGGGTATTGATGTAAGGGAGGTATCTTAGCTTCCCAATCCTGCTGTATAAAAAGGACTAATAAGAACTTGATAATCATTCTCATAACATCGCACTGCATGTGTTGTTCGCGTTGGTGTAGAGCACAGTGGTAGTGATTCATGCCGCGATCGTTAGATGATGTCGCAAGAGAGAGTTTGCATTGAGGGCATGCATCATTATCTCATATCATTCTTTCATTAACAAGAGTATTTAGGACATGTTTGATTATATTGCTTTTTCATTACTACTTGTTTGAATTGATAACATGTTAACCTTCACTGTATAGTTCAACTGAGTTGATCACTCACTCTCACATTCTGGGATGGTGCTTAAACACCAACCAGACTCTGATTTAGTTACATATGATCTTGCACCGCTTGAGGTGGAGCCAGAGTTTGATGAGGATAAGGAGGCATTCTCATTCATGCAGTTCTCAGGCGGGTTCATATGAGCCATGTCCTAATTGACGGGGATTCAGGGCTATATTTGTAGTGATTTATCACATTTTGTTATATGTATTTTGAGACACGACTTGTAATTATGACTTGGCAGAACATACATATCTTGGGGACTTATGTTGGTCTATATATGTATTTCAGCCTATGCATTAAGACAGACAACATACATCCATCTTTAAATATGTTGCATAAGTGATGTTTTGGAACTCAGGAGCTGAGTTATGCTCGACTCTCGATTTTCAGGGCGTTACAGCGCTAATCGGCTACGGGTGGAGGATTTGAGCCATCAATAAACTTTTATGCTTTACAAAGTTCGTCGGGTATTAAAAATGTCACGAAATGAGACAACTCAGTGAACTTCGCATCATATTGGCGTACCGTCATGTTGCCTTGCTCCATCTTTATGAATTCCAATACGTTTTGATCACGTACAAATGCGAAAAAATATATATTGTCAAACTTTGCACAAAACTGTGTCCATGTCCAAGCACCAATCTCGGTGTTCTCCCTGACAGTCGATTCCCACCAACGGTTAGCTTCTCCCTCAAGCATGTATATGGCTAATTTAGCCTTCTGGTGTTCGTCGCATTTCATCGCCTTAATATTTTCTCCATCTGACTCTTCCATCCTTTGGCTTCGGTTAGGTCAAGCCCGCCCTTGAATATAGGCGGCCTTTGTTTCTTAAACTTCTCGAGCAACGATCTCGTCCCTTCATGGGCCATGTGCTTAGGTTGGGCTAGATCCTGAGTATTGGGCCTAAGCATTTGGGTACTGATGAGGGCCGTAAATTCTTCCGTCACCTTGAGGATTTTATCAATAATCTCGTTGTGCCTAACTATATCAGGTATGAAAGTCTTTGATGCGGCTTCATTGTTCGCATCCTAGTTCAATGTGACCTACGATTGAGGAAGGAGAAATCTAAGTACACTAGATGAAGCACTAAGTTGTAAGAAGATCAAATGGACAAGAGGGATTATACATGAAGGTTTAAGAGAAATTTAGTTGAGATATATGTTATGGTTCAAGTGCGGAAAATTCAGAGTTTGAGAATATTGTTCCTGCTAATTTTTCTTGTGTTTTCAGGTGTCAGACTGATCTAAAAATTTTTTTGAAGATACATCTATGAGTCTACTATAATTATATAAAATTTCAGCCTAATAAAAAGTCTACAGAAAATTCTAAATTTTGGATAATTAGGTCTGCCCGGAAGCAAATGATTTCTAACTAGTATACACATGACTTAAAATTGGTATAAGAGAAACCTAGATTTTCATTTTTGAATTATTTTTTTGCTAAAACACATTGGTTAATCTACGACTGGGAATTTGAATCACCTTAAAATGAGTTGTAATTAATTAGTTATGATTTTTTAGAGTCAAGTGTTTTCTGCTTATTATCGTTGTCCAACTTATCGTAGTAGGATAAAAATTCTTAAAAATTCCTTAGGGTCCAAATTTGGGTTATTAGTTCAATGTCAAGTATAAATAAGATTATATTTGATGTTGACATAGATGCAAATGGTTCCTAAGTATATATTTTTATTTTTCCTACCATAAAAGTAAAGGGCTTTATCTTTGGGTCACTAATTTGAAACACAACTTAGGTCCTCAGTTGGAATCTATAACCTCGTATCTAATACCAATCTGTCACGCTCTGAAATTCGATGCTCGAGTTGGCCAGGCCCGAACCCAAATTCTAGGACTATGAGTTGTACTTAAGCAAAATATACAATGCAACCCACATAGTTTCCATGCATTTTTAAGGTAACAAAAATCAAACTAAAAGAGAAAATAAATAATAACCCATTCTCATTAATTGGAAGCTTATTAAACTATCATCAAATCTTTATTACAATGGAATAAAAATAAACTAAATAATAAATCATCATCCAAAAAGCAAACTAATCCTAATTTATTTTTTTTAAAAAAATGAAACTAACATCTTGTCTAGCTTGCTCGTATTATTCCATCTTTTATACCTGTACGACAATCTACAGAGGTGTGCGCGCTACGGCTCGTAGGGTCAAATCATTTCTAAAGTTGTAAATACTACATTGATATTAAGTATAGCTGGATATAAGAACAATAAATTCAACACAACTTATCATAAGTAGACATGTTACAAAAGAGATAATATTGAACGGTCGAGTTGTAGTGCGTGATATCACTGGCTGGTAGGGGCCTAGCACCAAGGACCACAACTGACGCTAGTCCCATACCTAACGTGCGAAGTGATTCCATGATGATAAACTCCCAATCCCGAATAGTCTCATACCTATTGGGGATCGTGGCCGATGAATGTGTGCATCAAAATTTTAATCCATAACCTAAATATAAGAGAACATTAACATTTTAATAATAACAACTGAAATTTTAATAAAGGAGTCAAATAAAATAAAATAATTTTTGATCCGTTTTTGGACTTGGCCAGGGCAGAGCACCCGCATATAGACTCACTTAACCTTACATAAAATAATAATAATAATAATAACTTGCATCCTGGAACACGGGCCAGGTATTGAATATTCACATACGACATACATCCTGAAACACGGGACAAGGATCGAATGTCCACAATTGTTAAAATTTAAAATGAGGCACAAAATAAACAGCCTTTTGGGGAATGATTCGGGCAGAGCACCCATAATAACATGATCCATTCTACGGCTGAACACTCATAACTTCAGTCAATTAAATGCGTTCTAGAATATGAAACATAAACTAAATAAAATTTATACTATGATGTAATGAGCAAATAAATCCAATTAATCTATATAATGAGAATCAAATAAATTTAAGTAATTTTAATTTAAACAATGATGCTCAAATAAATTTAATGTACATATTGATTATCAACTAAACGCAATGTAACGTAATATTTTCAACGGGGAAGATCAACTACCTATTACGGTAGTAAATACTGACGAAGATCTAAACTCTGATGTGGTTGATTTAAACGGTCCAAATTTTATAGCTTCGACTTGACCAATCATGAAATTTTAACTCTCGTTAAACTAGTGATGACGATAAAGAATTTAACTGGTTTGAATCAGAACATCTTCCTCATTGGAAGTGATGATTATATATGGAACTCATGGTTCATATTCATGAAATCTTACAAACGAAAAGGGTTGGCTCACTAAGTTAACTTAGTGAATCAATAGATCAAAGAAATGGGTTGAAATTGTACATGTAGCAAGGAGTTCATGGATAGATCTCATTTAAGAGGAAGGAATGTGTACCTGGTGACATAATAGGAGTTGTCAAGGCTCTGTAAATCAATCCAAACGATAAGGTAGAAGTCAGCTCAATGGTCACATCTTGCGAGATTTGGTGTGTTCAACTCGTCACACTTGAGTGTAGCTTCCTCTCTCGGCCCCTGTCTTTCTTTCTCTTTTGTTTTCTACTCTTTATCTTTCTTTTGATTGGTTGTTAGGTAGAATTCATGCTGGAGAAGAGTAGGTCATTAGATGGAGAGATTTAATGGTTTAGATCGTGAGGAAAGGCTTCGTGTCGTTTGCGGAGCGGCATGACGACAAGTGCGGAAGAGAAGTTCCACTTCGAACGGGCTCTGTAACAAATGTCGGGTGCAGTGTGGTGTGTTATGGATGTTAGGTGGAGTCCATTGTAAGTTTATAAGGAATCCATACCATTCATCAGTTTCAGTGATTCAAGATGGGTTGGGAGCTTGAGAATGGAGTAGATCAGAAATTCGGGTGGGCCACACGAGAGGATTTTGGACAAGGGGTTTCAACGGATGGGGTTCCATAGTGGTACGGTTCTAATAAACAGTTTGGATCAGTTCGGTGGGCCCCACCATGAAGAATGGCATACACAGATGGGTCGAGTCATGCAGACAATTGGCATGGCGAAGAAGAAGGAAGGTTGGAGAGGAGAGAGAAAATCGAGGAGGACGTTGGGTGTGAACAGTGACGTGCACGTTACTTATTTCTCTATTATTTTTCCTTTTTTGTATTTTTTTCATAGTGGGCCTTATAACATTGACATGGTAAATCCACTCCATCCAATAGTCTTGTCCAATCATGTTAGGACATGGGCCCAAAAATGAGGCTAGTCCAAGGTTAAAGTGGGCCACACCAGAGAAAATATTAAGATGGGTGATATCCACTATTGTTAAAGAAAAGAAAAGAAAATTTTAAGGTTGTTACACGTTGGGCCTTAGACGGGTTAGTGAAGAAGTTGCTAAGTACAACCTTCATGGATCACAACATCTCTTTGTCAAAGTGATGTTGACAGATCTAGTGTAATCGATTCTTCCAAGCTGCATTATGGCGAGCTGAAAGAGTCGCGAACTCAGCATGGAGGGTCGAGAGTTCCATCAATTGAACAACGCATCATTTGAGCTCAGAGTCGGCCTTATATTATGCCTCTCCAAGCCATTGGAGGTTCGAAATGACCTTAAGAACCTCTTGCATAAATTCATCAATCTTGAATGCCTTAATGGCATCCCTAAGAAAGGGATGAGCATCACGGAGGAAGGAGGAATGGGAGGAGTCAATCCCTCCTTCAAGGATTTCCTCCAGAACCCTTAAGGATTGAGAGAAGAAACTAGAAGTCATGGCGTCAAGGCTAGTTGCTAAGATTTCCTATTCACGGTATACTGCAAATCTGAGTGGGGGAGTGCTTTTTAAAGATCTCAGGAGGAATAATAAATGCACACATTGGATAGGGTTTGACTGTTGGGAACCCGAAGCAGACGACCAGGTTTTCGATTCATTTCCGAGAATATGGGAGAATGCAACGAAATAACTGAACACCTCGCAAGAAACATTGCACACTTACTCCCATTGAGGCAACATATGGTAAAGCTTACGTAAGTGGAAAAACAACTAAGTCTTGAACGGCTGACTAGTGATAAAGAAACTCAATCAACTTTTAGGACTCGAACTACTTGTCTTTTCTTAACATCTCTAGCCATGATCGATGGTTGAGGTTTTAGTACCTGAAAGAAAAATATCCCGTGTCGTGTAAAAATATCAATTTTATTGATAAAAAGGGAGATTTCTTTTAATAACATTGTCAGTCATCGACCGCATTACATACACAAGAAAGGAAAATGGAAAGGAAAATATAAGATGACTAGGTGATTTAAATCTTCATGCTTCAAACTCCTCGAGGACAGCCTACATTTTGGTCTCATTCTTCTCTTGCATCAGTACCCAATCTGCTCCCTTCTCAATGATGATCAGTAAAAGGTGAAGCAGTTGGTTGATGCGAATGTTGTTTGAAGAAACCCTATTTTTGGCATCTTTCTTTGCGTTGAGATTTATTTTCGGCCACATTTGGTAGATGTCGATTTGTTCGTCCAGAAATGAAAGGTCTTCTGGGACGACTACGTCTTTAACAAAAAGGAATGCGTTTGCTCCTTGAGTTCCTCCATCAGTTAAGTACGATAAGCTTGCAAAGCATGAAGCATGGTACGATTGAACTAATGTGTCTGAACCCGGCACAATTGGTCTTGCCAAGCCAATTCATGAGTCTTACTCACTTCTGCAGAGTCTTCCTTAGCTGATGCTTGCTAACGAAGGTATCTAGAAAGAAGTTCAGAGTCATAGGTCAGCTCGAGATAACGATATCCCATAGTATACAGACACGTTAGTTTTTGGAGGATTTCCCTAAATGCAACATTTGATTCAGCCGTTGTTGAAGCCTCTTTGACGAAATAATTTGCATCAAAGAGTAACGAGGATTGAGAGAACTCCGTTAAACCCCACTCAAAGATCTCTTTTAGATAACTTTTAGCACTAGCGATGAAGGAAGAAGGGTTGGAAGCCATGGAAGCAGGATAGAGATGTGAAGACGAGGTTAGTGCATATTCAAATTAGGTTTAGATCAGTTTAAATAAGTAATTTTGCTACCCATGATCCGTGGCAGTTATAGAAAGAAGATCGCTACATGTTCCGATGAACTAGGAAGTGCAGTGGTTGAGGCTATAAATTCAGAAGGAGCCCACGACGTTTTGAGTTTTAAGGGCCAAGTCAGCAATTAGTTACAAACACAAAAGAGTAAAAACAAACTAAGGCATGAAAAGAACAAAATAGGCTCGATGGTCAATTGCATTGATGAGTGATTTTTTATACAAGGTAACAATTCAGCAGAAGAGAAGCACTGCAGTGATGCAATTATCATCTCTAATTGGCCTTTCGCTAGCTGTAAAGTGGCCTCCTGTTTGGCTACTGATCGATAAAGTCGGCCAATGGTGGCTGTTTGAGTCTTAACAGATGTTGTCAATAATTTGTTTGTCTCCTTGCAATGGATGTATTTTGCATGCATCTGCACATAATCCCTCTTTAGTGTCATCAACTCTGCTTCCAGAGCTTTAAGTTTGACCTCCTATCTTCGAGCTTGGTCCTAGAGGTCTTTAGTCCATCAGTCTCAGTCGCAAGGTCCTTGACAAATATCCTTGGCAAAAGTCATTTGGGACTTGGCTGTAGAATGGTCCACTTCGATTTGGTCAATAATAGAACGTACATGTTTGTGTGCTTTGATAATCTCAAAAAACTCCTGAAGTATTAATAGTTTGTTTATCAGGTTAGGATCCGACCAAGAGCAAATATGATACGACTCGACCAACCGTTCGAATTTATCGACCATCTCCACCGACAGAGATTCAGATGATTCCATTTGTAAGAGGAATTGAAGTTTTTCTTTCATGCTTTGCAGATTGATAGAGAGAGAAAGAGACTCGGCCATAGAAACGCCCTCAGCAAGGGCCCTCTCGAATGAAGAAATGATATTATTGATCAAAGGTTTATCTTCGTCAAGAGCAGCAAGAGTCGAAGCATTGCTCACCATTACTGGTATAGGACTGGGTGATAGATGAGAGTCAGTGTAACGTCTCAAAAAAATTCGTACAAAGACCCGAGTACCACCTCAGGCAGAAATCACTAAGGACAAAATCCTTTAGAAATTAGACGAGAATTAACTGAGTGCTAAAATAGATCATCTGTGAAATTAGCTCTAACAGCTTTAAATACAAACTGAAAGACCCAAAATTAGTAGAATTACTAATGCTATATTACCTAAAAACCTATGATCCATCTCAAAATCCAGTTGCTCTCGGGAGCATTATGAAACTCCGTATCAGACCTGGACCACGCGTCGAAAGTCCGATTATTCCAAAACTATATGTTTACGACCACCTTGTTAGACTTGACAACCACCTCGAAAATCAAGTCCTAAAGGTATCCAGAAATGTACAACTTGAGCCCGGAGCAAAGTACGTGAGAACCGCGAATATCTTTAGAAAATGAACTGAAACTTAAGTGAATTGAGTCGTTCACTTGCAAGCCTAATTTAAGAATTCAAACCGTCAAATTCTGATCCAATTACACCCTCAAATCAGGAAAAATTTTAACACATGTTAGTGTACTTGTGGCCCTGATCGAGTACCAGTGACCGTTGAACTGAAACTGGTCCCCCACGGCCGATCCACTGATCCGATCAGATCGAGATCTTAACCTTACGTAAATCCAATGTCAGGGGACTTACACCCAACCATATGTAAAAAAGAGGCCTCCAGATGTGCTCCGTTGGACCGAAACGGCCACTCCTTGGCTATAACCTAATTATACCATGGCCCTGGGGCCATTCCTATCAGTTCTGGGCCTATATAAGTGCCTTAACCTACCCCTCTCTCACTCCATACGAATTTGGAAAGCCTAGGAGAGAGAAGAGAGCAAAGAGAGAGAAAGTGAGAGAGAAAGCAAGAGAGTTCCTGAGATTAGATCCCATTGCTCCATGTACTGAATTGGCCTATCTGTATCACTAATCTAGCGATTCTGACTCCGTTCTTGGGTAATAAATCCTCACCCTAATCTATTCTAGGGATTGAAATAGAGTAGACGATGAACTGGCTAACCTATTTCATGATATAGGTTGTCATTGTGCCATAGACAAAGATATTGAGTTCAAACTGAACTCGTTGCGAGTCTACTGGTGAAAGGTGCGGACTATAAATGTTTAGGTTATTATTTTCAAGGCTTTCAATGTCAGTAATGATTTATGATTGACTTGATTGCTGTCACATGTGCCTAGTTTGATGATTTCTGTATATTTTATATACATGTAAACTATGTTAATTTTAATGCATTCCATGTGTTTGTTGAAATGTGTGAATGAGTATAGAATTATAATTTATGCTTGTCATATTGATTGACTAAGAATACATGATTGTTGTACGTATGATGAATTCCTGAAAAAGGAATTTACTATAATACCTATTATAACTACTTTATTACATGTATGTGATATGTGTAGTCTAAGTTTTAATAATATGCCTGAATGAGAAAATGCTTGTTGAAATGTGTTTAATAAGTCGGTTGAGATAGGATTCTCAACTACCTTGCCTATAGTTTTAAGTTTCCTTCATGTAATCAGTCTTATTATCATGTGATTTGTGGATGAAATGTCTATGTATGATAACATATGTACTACATGTTTATTGATATGCTTAAATGAGTTCAACACTGAAATTAGTTATCACATGTTGTCTCGATTATCACATGTGAGTACTATTGTTTAGAGTGCGTTTGGGGCTACGAAGTAGTCCAGGCGATCGGTTATGGTTTACTATCAGTGGCCGAACTATTTTAGCCACGACGGATAAGTTCGAGCAATCCTTGTCATACACTGCTTTTTGACAGTGGTTAGGCCACGCGGAGTGCTTACGCACTCCATGTCGATCAACTCGACATACGCTCACACCAGTTGAGCTTGTCAAGTAACCCGATTAGCCCATTATATGTTTACCATGTATGGACGCTACTGCTTGAATCTAAGGTACCAACTTACCAGTAAGAATTCTGTTTGACCTTGGTATCACGATCTGCTAAGACTCACGAGCCGGACATGGTGGTGTATGAGACACCGTGATCGAGCTGTCGTCCTACGCTGGGGTGACAAGCCTCCCCGTAGTGACCAATGAGCAACTCAAACTCATGAGCTGAATATGGTGGTGTATGGGACACTGTATTCAAACTGTCGACCTACGATCAGGTGACGAGCCCGTAGTAACCTTGAGTATACACTAGGTCAACGTTGAGGTGATGAGTCTTTCCGTAGTAAACTAGAGTATAAACCAGGCCTGTGCTGAGGTGACGAGCTTTTCTGTAGCAACCTAGAACTGCCTATCGTATGTGACTACTAGGATTGATGACCCTAGATGGATCAATGTTTGGGTCAATGATATAAAGGAAGGTACCTTAGCTTCCCGATACTACTGTATAAAGAGGTATAATTAAGAACTGGGTTAATCACGCACATGTATTGCATTGCATGTGCCTTTGGCGTTGGAGTTGAGCACAACAGGAGTGTTTCATGCCGCGATCGTGAGATGATGTCGCAGAGGAAGTGCAAGAGAGGGCATATATCATTATCACATATCATCTTTGTATTAACAAGAGTACTTAGGACATGAGTGTTGTACTGTTTTATCATTACTGATTGACTAAATTAATAACATGTTAACCTTTACTTTATAGCTCTACTGAGTTGATCACTCACTCTCACGTTCTGGGATAGTGTTTTAAACACCAATTAGACCCTGTTGTAGTTGTAAATGATGGCGATGCTTGCAAAGCAGAGCTGGACTTTTATGATGACGAGGAGGAATTCTCCTATATGCAGTTATCAGGCGGGTCTACGTAGACCATGTTCTGATCGATGGGGTTGCAGGGATGCTGACTAGATGTCATTACACTTATCATTTTATATATTTTGAATCACTCATGTATATTCATTTTGTCCATTTTGAAAGTATACATGTATATATTTAACCTGGTAATATGTTCATACTCCGGAGGCCTACATCGGTTTGTAGGTTTTATATATCTATCGCAGTCTTTCGCTTGTGTAATTTAACTGTCTCTGGAGTATGATATGCTGTTTTGGTATAATCCTACTCATGTTTAATGCACTAATGCGGAAAACATTTAATCATCATTATTTATGTTGCATAAGTGATGTGTTGGAACTCGGGAGTTGGGATCCTGCTCGACCCCCGATTTTCAAGGCGTTACAGTCGGGCTCCAGGACTTCCATCACTATAGCTCCCTCGACCACAATAGTCCCCTCATAAGTTGAAGATTCTTTAACTGTTGAAGAATCTGTTCATCGAATTAAGAAACTGTTAGCTAAGAAGGTGGTTTCTCACCAGAATGGTGAAGGAGGGGCACTTCTTCTTCTTCCTCTTCTTCTCTCTGATTGACCGCAGTAGGAAGTGTTAGAGGCATGTTGATTATATGTTCAAAAACTGAAGGTAGAGTTATTACTTCAAGAGGGTTATTAGATGAAATGGCCTTAACATTAACTGCGTTCTCGGAATCCATGGTCTGGACATTGGCAATCTCAAGGGCATCGGTCGCTGGTGGGTTTTGTTGTAACGATTATGCCATAATGATATGGTTGTTAGTAGTCGATAACTCTCGAGTAACTACAAGGAAAAAACATAGTTATTTATAATGAAAATTAAGAAAATCTAAGATTATTATATATAGGTAGGTAATTTCCAACTAAGTCAAAACGAACAGCGTAAGTGATGGGTCATATGTCCACGGCCCGGGGATTTTTTATAATCATTGTCAACGCTCGTCTCAAAGTAGGGAATGGTGGCGGATTGGGATGATAAAGAGTAAGATATTTTTCATTGAAGGAGAGATCAGGATTATTTAATCTCTCCCTATCCTGCCACCATTTGTTCCAGCATATGTTATAAGGAGCTTCTTGGTGACATTTCAAGCCTTCCTCAATTTCTTTTAAGTAATCGACAATGGAGAGACATAGCCAATACTTAGTTTTGAAGTATTTTTCAAAGGAAGATATTGCCTCGACTGAGGAAGTACCTAGTGTCCATCACGGCTTTGATTGAGCTGGCAACAGTCGATCGATAGTTGTTGTCTTAGGTGGGTCGACACATTGGAGAACCAAGACTGGAGGCTTAAAAGGTGGATCAAACGGAGCTCCCAAATGGTTTTTGGCACTTGGGAGGAACAACTATTGCTTCAACCAGCAAAATTTGAGGGAGAGATTGAGCAGGTGATCTTGTCTTTGGCTTATTTGTTTTCAGCTTGATGTAGTGGCCGATGAGGGTGTTGCCCTCTTCTTTCCTTTGCTCTTAAGCTTTGAGAAAAGTTGAGCTATGATCTATTTTGGATATTTATTTAACAATCGTTGATAATGACCTTTCGCTTCTAGTTGAATTGGATAGTAGGGAAGATTAAGAGCCAAATTAGTTTCTTAAAAAGAAGAATGGAGAGACCGATAAAGTTCAGCATTGTTGGTGATCGGCCAATTAAAAGGGGGCTAGTTGCAAGTCTTCTAGGTAAATGGATATGGGATACATTGAACTAAATCGAGTTGTCAAGCAAGAAAATTTCAAGAAATACTGTTCGATTCTGGCCATGGCATTCTTGTTAGAATCGATTGAACCTTTATATGGAAGGTCTTGACCGATGAGGTAGCTTTCCCAAGCCAAATGTATTTAGGATGCCTCATGATTGTTCTCCTACTCATATCAGTTGATAAACTAACCAAGACCATACCCTCCATCATGAAATGGAATGAACGATCGATTTTATTGGCTTTTACTTGAAAAGAAAAATAATAAATCCATATATACCAAAAATGATTTAACTTCTTGAGGAGAGTTGATGACGCGCTCGCCATAAGAGGTATAGGTTGCTTTGGTATAGATGGAGTGATATACATGGGAAGGGCAGAAGTATTCGTAAATCCACATACAAAGAAACCATAGTGGTCCTCCTCCTAGATACAGAACCCTGGTGGTGACTTCATATATTTCTTTGTACAAGTGGCCAAGTACATAAGGCGCCAAGGCAACACCAGAGAGATGTATTCGGTGGTTATCTGTAGGGCATTCACGCAAAGTAGGTGACAACAGATCCAAAGCAACATGAAATCTATATGTTCTTCATATTCGATCGGTTCGATATCATATTGTTACAGTAGGCCTATATGAAATGAGAATAGGCTTTAACAGCCTTTCAAGAAATGCTTAGTTCTTTTTATCCGTGAAACTTGGATAAATGATTTCACTAAAGGGAAGAAGTTGGGTTCAAGTTGTAATATTAAAAATAGTTGCACTCATGAAGTCGTAGTTGAAGAAAAATGTGTTGGTCGATGAGCTCCAGAAGGTTGAAGTTGCGAGGAGAAGAGATGGATCTGATAAATAGTAAAAAATAGAGAGCTCAATACACTCGTAGATGCCCGATGCTTCCATGATGCCTCATGTCGAGATAAGACATGCGCAAACCAAGTATCCCATTTTGAAAGGGGCTTCGTCCATGATCGAGAGTTCTTTAACGCATTGACAAGATCGGGGTCAGAATCAGATTGGATTAGCAAGGTCTCGTCAGGGTAGAGAGGAAACAGAGATCCATCATGCTAACTTCTTTAATTTTTATTGATAGAGTAAATATCAGACTCAGGCAGTAGTAATCGTCGAGGGACGATTGAAAGACTGTCTTGTCAATGCACTTATCGGCAAGAGCATCCGTCAATGTAACTAGATCATTTTGTTGGAACGATGGAGTGGAAGATGAAGATGCAACCATTGCTTGAGAGAAAGTTAGAATTCGTAGTTGCTTAGAAGAGAGTAAGGAATGAAAGCATAGAATAAAAGAGAAATCGAAATGGCACTTATATCAGCAAAAAGGAGAGAGCATTTATTAGGGCATCATTACGATTTTATTTAGAAATAATGTAAGAACACAAGGTTTGATCCTTACTTCAATAAAGTGCAACCGTCGTTAATGTGGTACGCTGAATCGTCCAAAGACGATTATTGGCTCACTGCCACGTGTAGACAATAAACGCCACATTAATTAGGGGTCGCACATCGCTTTCACCTTTTTCCAAAGTTGAAGCAATGAGGGTGGGAGAGGGGGTGGGGAAATGTTCATCCCTCATTATTGTCATTCCTCTTAAGTGCCAATCAGAGTAGATTACGTGTGATTTATACAAAATTCACGTAGTGTATTTAAAGGTTTGAAAACATTTATTAGCAAACAATAGCTAGAATGTTTCAGATAGTGTCACGTCAATGTCTAAGCAGTTGATGAAAGAGTAATTGTGAAGAAACAGTTATAAGATAGATGGCAAAGGGAGAAACATAAGAAGTCAAGTAGTGGCGAATGGTTATGGTGACAGTCAGAACGTGAGAAGAATCCAAACGCCTTATCAAAACTTTAAATATCAAATGAATACAATAAGAAAAATTGTCTTATGCCAACCTAATCAAACTAAACATTACCTTTCAATTATCAATCATATTACATTTCAATTATCAGTCATATTACATTTTACTACCGAATGTAATATTTGCATTCCGTAGTGTAATCCATAGCACTAATCAAGTTGTAATTTGAATCACGCTCGCACACTGGATTTAGTTTTTCACTCGGAAAGGTGTTTTTCAGCTATTCTCTACAACCGACTTTAAGAATCTCTTTTTCATTTTACTTTATATGTATCGAAAAGTCCTTTCATACAGAAGGCAAAGGTACAATCCATTATTAGAGGACAAACCCCATCCTCTGAATATCGTCTAATCATATTTACACATTGAGCTAGTGGTTGAATAAGCAACCAATCTTATCTCAGTTATACATTTCATGTCCGCCTATCTTGGCGCTAGGGGTCATAATTGTTCAGTTTAAATTGAAGCCATAATTTTAATTTTGGCACACCCAAAGAAATTTCCAACTGTACGACCCATATATGGCCCACCAACCTTTTTAAGCCCACTTGTTTTTTACCTCCCAAGAATAAGCCCTAACTGTACGGCCACATTTCTCGGGTTGAAAATGCCCCTGCTTTCCTTCTGGAAGCGGATCGCCTGGTGCTTGAAGATGAGCATTGACGCTCCTCGAACTCCGAGTTGTACAAACAGTTCAAAAGAGATCAAAGTTATTCAAAAGAGATCAAAGTTACGTGGACCCCACAGTTATGTATTTATTATATCCACAACATTCATCCATATTTCGAGATCATTTCGGAGCATTATCAAAAAGAAAAAATCATATCCAAAGATCAACTGGACCACACCACAAAGAGCAGTGGGAAATTAATTTTCACCATTAAAAATTTTGTAAGGTCCACCATAACATTTATTTTCCATCCAATCTATTCATAAGGTCACAAAGACCTAGATGAAGAGGAAAAACAAATTTCATAATGATTGAAAACTTCGGTGACCCTTAAAAGGATTTCAATGGTAGACATTCAATTCCCCACTGCCTTTTACAATATGGTCCACTTGATAATTAGATCTGTCTTGTTTTTCGCCTCAAGCCTTAATATGAGCTCACCAAATAGATGGATAGTTTAGATATAACACAGACCTCATGATGGGACCCACAAAAGCAATAAGCATTCCATCCGGAAAAAAAAAATGCCCAAACTGTCGTGACACTATCGCCGATACATTTTTCTATCTGACAGATTTTTTTAAAAATTTTTAGCAAGGAGAGCTTTTTCCCCTTTACATTTTTCTTAAATACATGTTCATGTGAATATGTATATATAAGTATATAAAAATATTTTTCTATCTTTTAATTCATTTCTTTCTCTATTTATTTAACAAGCATATCTCCTAAACTAGAATGAGTTACTTGACGTACCATATATAATTTTGGGGCAAGAGAAGCTACTTTAGCCAACCAACCTAGTTATTTTCCAAGATTCCATCAGGTCAATGGTCAAAAATTCATTTCATTCCATTCATTTCATTCACTTTACGGTCAATTTCATTCACTTCACAGTCAATTTCAATCAGTTCGTGGTCAATTTCATTAACTTCGCGATCAATTTCATGTCTTTTCTGGTGAATTCCAGTGAATCCCCCTCACTTTATGATCAATTTCATGCATTTCGCAGTCAATTCCCTTCACTTCACGATCAATTTTATGCACTTCACGGTTAATTCCCTTCACTTCATGGTTAATTCCCTTCACTTCATAGTCAATTCCATGCATTTCACGGTCAATTTCGACAAATTCCCTTCACTTCACGGTTAATTCCATGCATTTCATGGTAAATCCCCTTCACTTCATGGTCAATTCCGTGCATTTCACGGTCAATTCCCTTCACTTCACGGTCATTTCCATTCATTTCATGGTTAATCCCCTTCACTTCATGGTCAATTTCGTGCATTTCACGGTCAATTCCCTTCACTTCATGGTCAATTCCATGCATTTCACGATCAATTCTCTTTACTTCATGGTCAATTCAATGCATTTCACGGTGAATTGACTTCACTTCACGGTCATTTCTATGCATCTCACGGTCATTTCCCTTCACTTCACGGTCAATTCCATGCTTTTCGTGGTCAATTCCCTTCACTTCACGGTCAATTCCATGCATTTCACGGTCAATTCCGGCGATTCCCCATCACTTCGCGATCAATTCCATGCATTTTACGGTCAATTTCCTTTACTTTACAGTCAATTCAATGCATTTCATGGTCAATTCGCTTCACTTCACGGTCATTTCCATGCATTTCACGGTCATTTCCATGCTTGCCACAATCAATTCCCTTCACTTCACGGTCAATTTCGGCGATTCCCCTTCACTTCACGATCAATTCCATGCATTTCACGGTCAATTCAATACATTTCACGATCAATTCCCTTCACTTCACGGTCAATTCCATGCATTTCACGGTCAATTCCCCTCACTTCATGGTCAATTCCATGCACTTCACGGTCAATTCCCTTCACTTCGCGGTCAATTCCATGCATTTCATGGTCAATTGCCTTCACTTCATGGTCATTTTCATGCATTTCATGGTCAATTCCCTTCACTCACGGTCAATTCCGTGCATTTCGCAATCAATCCTGGTGACTCCCCTTCACTTCATTGTCAATTCCATGCATTTCACGGTCAATTCCCTTCACTTCACGGTCATTTCCATTCAATTCACGGTCAACTTCCTTCACTTCACGGTCAATTCCATGCATTTCATGGTCAAATCCCTTCACTTCAAGGTCATTTTCATTAATTTCACGGTTAACACCTGTAACGTCTCAAAAAAATCCATACAAAGACTCGAATATTACCTCAGGCAGAAATACCTAAGGACCGTATTCTGTCAAAATTTAGACAGAAATTAATTAAGTACTAAACTAAATAATCGGTGGATTTACCTCGGGCCACCATTTCCACAAACAGGAAGGCCTAAAACTGTTAATACCACTAACTCAACATGACATAAAGACTTAGGAAAAATCTAAAGAGCCTGTCGCTTTCGAGAGTACATTGAAATCCCGTATCGAACCTAGACGGCACGTCGAGAGTCTGATGACTACGAAACTATAGGGTTATGTCTGCCCTACTGGGCTTGACAACTATCGCAGAAATCGAGCCTAGATGGTGTCCAAAAATGCACAACTTGAGCCTTGAACGAAGTGTGTGAGAAACGCGAATATCTTTAGAAAATGTAATGGAACTTAAGTGAATTGGGTCATTTGCTCACGCATGAAATTGGAGATTTTGGACCGTCAGTTTCTAACCAAACTTCACCCATGAAAAAAGAAAATTTTCCTGCACATATCCGTATACTTGTGGCCCCGATCGTGTGAGCATGACCGTTAATCTAACATAGGTCCTCCACGGTCGATCGACCTATCCAATTACACCGAAATCACATCCTGGCATAGATCCATTGTTAGGGAACTTACCATATGACGTATGTGAGTAGTGGACCTCCCCGTGAGCCCTGTTTTTCAAAAACAGCTGCCCAAAGGGTATAACCCATGTATATAGTGGCCCTAGGGCCATTTACATCACTTTTTGGCTTATAAATAGCCCTTATTTCACCCCACCTCTATCTCATACGAATTTTTCCAAACTCTAGGAAAGAGAAGAGAGAAAAGAAGAGAAAAGAGGAAAGAGAGAAGAAGAATTTTTAGTGATTGCTGTTGTGATTCTCTACCACTACTCCACGCACTAAATCACCTTCCTGTTACGCTACACGATCCGTTTCGGCTACGATTTGTATAAGAAAACCTAACCCTAATCTTGTTATAGAGATCCAATTTGATTAATCAGCAAACTAGCTAACCTTTTATGTTATTTAAGTGCCCGACATTCCATTTTCAGAAACGTAAAATTCGAACCAAGTCTGAATCGAGTATCTCAACGAAAAGTGCGGACTATAAACGTTTAGGTTATGGTTGTCAATGCTTTCAATGTCAGTTAATGATTTATGTCTGACTTGATTGCTACCATATCATCTTAGACACGCCGATTTTAATATATTTTATATGTATGAACTATATTGAACAGAATATGCATCCATGTGTTTGTTGAAATGTTTAAATGAACAGGTAAATATGATTTGTGCTTGCCATGTCTACTAATCTAGAAGGATTCATCATTGTTATATGCATGTTGACCTCTCTGTATAAGGATTTGCTAAAATATATGTTGTAACTAACCTAGTCTATGTATTTGGTGAAGTATACCCTATGTGTTTGATAAATTGTCTGAATGAGAAATTGTGATGATTTGTATTTATTAAGAGTATTAAGATAGGATTCTCAGTTACCTTAAGCATATGTATAGTTTCCTTCATGTAATCTTATTTGTTTCTACGCGATTTATGGATGAAATGTAAGTGTTAGGTAATATGATCAATGTGTTTGATGAAATGCTTAATGAGGAATTTATTTGGATGATTAGTTAAATGCGGACATGATTATCACATGTGTCTACCTATTGCATTTGAGTAAGATTAGGCTACAACGTAGTCCAGGCGATCAGTAACAGTTCCCGTTCGAGTGGTCGAATTAGTCTCGCCGCATTGGGTATACTTGATGAATCCGAGTCACACGATGATTGTCGACAGTGGTTAGGCCACGAGGGGTGCTTATGCACTCCATGTCGATTAAGTCATCGTATGCCCGTACCAATCAAACTTGCTTAATAAATCAATCGGCCTATTGTGTGTTTACCATGTATGGACATTATTGCTTAAATCTAAGGTACCCCTCTCCGATATAAAGGCCCACTTTAACCATGGTACCATATACACTAAGACTCATGAGCCAGGCATGATAGTATGGGACACCGTGTTCGAGTTGTCGGCCTAGCTAGAGTGACAAGCCTCCCCGTAGTGACCAATGAGCAACTTAGACTCATGAGTTGGACATGGTGGTATGTGACACCATGTTCGAGCTGTCGGCCTATGCCGAGGTGATTAGCCACCCCGTAGTGATCGCGAGTATAAACTTTTAAATTTGTCTATCGACTACTTTTCATTAGGAGTGATGACCCTACAACTTACTTATCGTATGTGTTGGACTAGGAGTGACGAACCTAAATGGATCCTTCGGTTCGGGTCAATGATATAAAGGGAGGTAACCTAGATTTCCAAATCTGTTGTTTAAATAAGCTTAATTAACTACTGGGCTAACATGACTACGCATTACACTGCATTAGTTAGGACATGCTTTAAAGGTGTGGAAGTCGCACAGGAGACAGTGTTGTCATATATGATATTGGTGTTGGCATCACTTGTTGAGGGAGCTTTGATGTAAGGGCATGCATCATTACTTGCACTCCATTCCCGCATTAACAAGAGTAGCTAGGAAGTGATTGTTATGTTGCTCTATCATTACTACTTGATTGACTTGATAACATGTTAACCTTTGCCTTATAGTACCACTGAGTTAATTACTCACTCCCATTCTGGGACGGTGTTTTAAAATACTAACCGGACTCTGGTTTAGATGTAGGTGATGATGAAGTCTATATAACAGAGCAGGACTTTATGGATGAGGAGGAAGAATTCTTCTACTTTCAGCTCTCGGGCGGGTCTATGTAGATCTCGTACCGATGCGCAGGGACTATAAGAATTTTTGGCTTAGTTAAACACATTTACTTTCTGCATTTTCTTTATTTTGAAATAGTACATGTATAAATTGAGCCCAATTAAATACTCATACTCTGGAAGTTGTGAAACACTTACGCACTTAAATATATATGTTTCAGACTTCCACTTGCTTAGTTTAATTATATCTGGAGTATGATATGTTGTTTTAGTATAATCTCACTCATGTTTAACTCATTAATATGGATAAAATCTGAACATCATTATCCATGTTGCATAAGTGATGTGTTGGATCTCAGAAATAGAGCTTTACTCGACCCTCAAAATTTAGGGCATTACAACACCCTTCACTTCACGGTCAATTCCATGCATTTCACAGTCAATTCCCTTCACTTCACGGTCAATTCCATGTGTTTCATGATCATTCTTGGCGATTCCCCTTCACTTCACGGTCAATTCCACGCATTTCACGGTTAATTCCCTTCACTTCACGATCAATTCTATGCATTCCACCCTTGTACGTGTATTGATTGTTTTCGTTTACTAACTCCCCACCATATGAGCATATGATGATTATTGAAGTCATTTTATGAAAACAAACATAATGATATAACTCGTAAATTTACCGCGAACTTCTTAAAGTTTATTGGAAAATCACGTAAAATTGACTTAGCAATGCATGAAATTGACCACAAACTTCTAGGCAATTTCTTAAGAATTTAAACATCCTTGCCTCCCATAACCACCGTATCATTGAATCCATGTTTGAGAAAAAGAATAAGAGTGTGTTGATGTGAAACACGTTCTTCGGAAAAAAGCCTACAACATTTCATGTTTATTAATGCATTCACGTTCTCTTAGAAAACGAATGTAGGTAGCCTTGAGTAGAATAGAACATGGAAGATGTAATGTGATAGTAGGATGAAGATTTAATGAAGAAAATTGGTGAAAATAAGGAATAGGGATGGGTGAGATGAGTTTGGACGTGTATTTGAGGGAATGGGCATGGCAGAGATGAGTTCAGATGTGTATTTGAGTGTAAGGGAGTGAATGGAGTGAAATGCATGGAATTGACCGTGAAGTGAAGGGAATTGACCGTGAAATGCACGGAATTGACCGTGAAGTGAAGGGTATTGACCATGAAGTGAAGGGGAATCGCCGGAATTGACCATGAAATGCATGGAATTGGCTGTGAAATGAAGGGAATTGAACGTGAAATGCATGAAATTAATTGTGAAGTGAAGGGAATTGACTATGAAATGAATTGAATTGACCTTGAAATGCATGGAATTGATCGTGAAATGAAGGGAATTGATAGTGAAATGGACGAAATTGACCATGAAATGCATGGAATTGACCGTGAAGTGAAGGAGAATCGCTGGGATTGACCATGAAATGCATGGAATTGATCGCGAAGTAAATGAAATGCATGGAATTGACCGCGAAGTGAATGAAATGGATTTTTGACCATTGACCTGATGGAATCTTAGAAAATAGTCAGGTTGGTTGGCTAAAGTAGTTTCTCCTACCCCAAAATCATCTATAGTACATCAAGTAACTAATTTTGGTTTAGAAGATATTCTTATTAAATGAATAAAGAAAGAAATGATAAAAAGAGAAAAAAAATTATATGTTTATATATACATATTTGTATAAATATATATTAGAGAAAAATGTAGGTAGAATAAAGTTCTCCATGTTAAAAAAAAAATGCACAGGCCGTCGCAGTGGGACTGCTGTAGTGGTTTGTATAATTACTCAATGGCAGTGGTTATGGCTACGGTTATAATCCGTAGCCATAGGAGGCCCCAGCTTCAAAACCTACTTTTTTAAAAAAGCAGGGGCATTTTGATCTAAATAAATGTGCAACCGTACATCCAGGGCTTATTCTGGTGATGTAAAACGAAGTGGGTTTAAAAAGGTTAGTGGGCCATAATGAGCCGTACAGTTGGAAATTTCTCGCACACCCACACACGTAAAGTCGGAAGCTAAATAGGCAACGCGAGAACACTATACATACACTCATAAGTGCCAATGTCATGCTTCATAGCCAATACATGAGCCATGGGCACCATATAAATTGCAATGGCCTGAAAATTAGACTGATTGAAATATTTAAACATGGTTGTCCAAGCAAACTTATAAAAAGGATTGTCCAAAGGGTTCAATTTGGCCTAAGTCAACTTTTATAACGAAGGTATTTTAAGTTACTAATCCATTATATACTTGGCATTTTAAGTTACTAATCCATTATATACAAGGCACATTGGATCTAATTACAGGAGCATCATTAAAATCACATTTATAAAATGATCCAAACCATAAACAACCAAACACTAGTGATGTAATTCGATGGTTAACAAATGTTAGCACCTATGAACTTTCCAAGGCTTAGAATTTTATGATTTAAGCCAAAGTATATATTTTAATAAGCTTATTATAATTATTTTGTCCAATATTATATAAGATGCGATTATATATTAAAGTTAATTTAGTAATCACATTTAAATTTATGCAAATAAGTTGCAAACAACTGAAGAAATGAAATCACATTGACATGTGATTTGGATCCCAATGGATTCCAAATACAAACTCCTGGGAGAGTGTGTCCACACGGTAGGACTTCCGTAGAGAGAGGATGGGATCTCACACACGTGGCAAGCTGCTACCGTGAGAGATAAGTGCTGTCGAGTGCACTGATTCCAGTGCACCTGCAGCTACCTAGGATACTCTCGGGTCTAATCAAAGTTTGAATCGAGACCTATACTGGAGACGGATTTGCTGCTTCCCTTCACACCGGCCGTGTGGCTGCTGGTCGGTGCTCTGTGGGCCCCACCATAATGTATTTGTTTCATCCATGCTGTTCATCCATTTTTACGAATCATTTTAGAATTGATACAAAAATTTATAAGGATATAAGTCTCAGGCATGAAAACAATAATCATTAGAAATCCACCATTAAAATCCTCCTAAGGTCCACTGTAGTGTTTATTTGACATCCAATCTGTTGATTTGGTCATAAAGACCCAGACGAAGGGAAAAAATAAATATCAGCTTGATCCAAAGCTTTTATGGCCCCCAAAACGTTTTTAATGGTCAAAGTTCATTCAAAACTGTTTCCTGTAATGTGGTCCATTTTAAATTTAGATATACTTCATTTTTCTTTCTCATAACATAAAATCATATATAAAAATAGGTGGATAGCATGGATGAAACACATACTTCCTAGTGTGGCCCACACAGCACCGACCATCAGCCATTGGCTGGTGGCAGGGGGAGTAGCCAATCCGTTTCCCCTATCCTGACACCAAACTCTGGTATATTTGAAAAGGATCCAAGCCTATCATCAGGTGTGCCCTACCAGGGCCACACTTGATTCATCTAATCCGTGATCTACAGATGGGCACTAAAGACCAATCACGTGGCTCACATTCGATGTGTAAACTTGCAATGTTTGAACGATTAGGATCTCCCGATCAGTTTGATTCCTGAACCAGGCACCATCCAAAGCAGAACCTGTCTGTTGAATGGTCCAGATCATATCCATCTGTTCCTGGTATACACTTTTGGGTCGAGGATACAAAGTTTTCTATGTGGCTCAGTCACAGTCACAGATACAGGATTCTAGCAATCTCCATACTCCAGCCGCCTCATTGAGTCCTACGTGGAAGATCTTATTCACGGTGGATAAGAAGGGCCATGTTTCATTTTCATACAAACATACGTATGCTAATCACCATGCATTCAAGCTATGTGGGGACTCACCCATGATGTCTATGTGGAATCTAAACCGTTCATCTGGTGGGTCTCTTGATATTCACCTTACATTCCAAAAATCATCAGGATCCAAGACTCAAATAAAAAACACCGCACGGATAAATGTAAAATCACAAGTAAAACCTATATATTCACTTGTCCTTGTCCTTGTCCTGGCCCACCTGAGTTTTGACGTGGAAAACCATTGTAGTGGGGCCCACTTGATGAATATACCGGGATGACATATGCACAAATCATCTAGAAGTTTCCATTGGGAACGTCCACGCAATATCACCCATTGATCTCTTTTACAGATGAGGCTGGATTTTAGAATAAGCCAAACATTGGAGTGAGAATCCACTAAGGTTGGACCGCACAAGAACATGATTGCTCGCCCACCTGTTGGGAGAATATTTAAATATCAGGTTTAACTTTTGGAGTTCGACATCACTTATGCAAGTAGAAGACGGCTGGAAGGTTCTTCCTAAGCATTATGAAAGTATTAATTTTTTAAAGTCCCTATTTCGCCGAACTGTCAACTCAGCTGCAGTTAGCTCCAAATGTATGGTAATTACCCTAAGTTCTAACATACCATGATCATTTCCCCACGTGTAACTCAAAAATATGAAGATTAGTGAATTATGATTCATTGGGTTGTTTGTTTGAATATAGTTTATATAAGCATTTATTATTTACTCTTATAATTCACTACAGCTGCTCATGTTTTGAAGGTTGTAACACTAAAGTTTAGGAAAAGATCAAACGAATCCAATACATTTGTGGGGCTCATTATTATGTATATGTCCGATCCTACCATTTTATTTAAGGGCTTGAACTTAAAATGAGGCAGATTTGAAGCTTAAGTGGATCACATTTGATGAAATAGGAGGAATTGTAGCATATTTGTGTTTATCATTCAAATATAATATTATGAATATGTTAGATGACAGGTTCAAAGCTATACGAGCCGTGAAAAGGTTTCGATTTTGATTGGTGGGTGTTATTAGCCGCCTGAAAAGGTTAGGTCATAAGGCAGTGGTTGGCTACTTGGCCATAACAATGAGCTCAGCAGCCAACTACTACCCAATGGCCCAGCCTTATATGGCAGCCTAACGGCTAGTCGTTGCCTTATGGCTTAACCCTGGGCCAAAACTTAGACTTTTAATTTTGGCCCGAGGGTTAAATGAATAATAGCTTCGCTTGACCAATTGGCCTGGTTTAATGGCCAAGTTGGTCGCCATTATACAAAATAAATGGACAATTTAAACACTTTTTAGGTCTCCATTTATAGCCTTATACTTTAGTAGCTCCTTTAGACGGTCTACGTTTACCAACATTTGGTCAGATACGTATAGATCCTACCACATGATGGCCCTGATGCACAGCAATGTCGAGGTGGCCGTTCAGATCAAAGGGATTGGCTACTCTTCCTGCCACTAGCCAATGGCCAGTGGTCAGTGATATGTGAGCCCCACCATAATGTACGTGTTTCATCCATGCCGTCCACCCATTCTTCCATTTCATTTTCTAGTATGAGCCCAAAAATAAGGTTGATCCAAATCTCAAGTGGACAGCACAGTGTTGATTGCCGACCGTTAAAAACTTCTTAAGGGCCACAAAAGTTTTGGATCAAACTGATGTATGTTTTTTACCTTCGTCCAAGTCTGTATGACCTAATTAATGTCAAATAACCATTACAGTGGGCCTTAAAATGTTTTTAACGGTGGACATTCAATCACTACTATTTTCCCATGGTGTGGTCCACCTGAGATTTAGATCTACCTCATGTTTAGGATCAAGCACTAAAATTATCTTTCAAAATGGATTGACGGCGTGGATAAAACACATGCATCATGGTTGAGTCCACGTAGCACCGACCACTAGCCACCTGGCTGGTGGCCGCGTCCCTGATGCACAGCAATGTCCAGGTGGCCATTGGTGTGATATAAACTTTTAAATTAGTTTTGTCAAACGTATGCTAATATTTAGGGACACGTGGCATCACTAGAAGACAATGAGATGGCCCACCTCAATGAAAAGAGAGTTGTGGAGGGGTGCGAATTTCTTGCAATAAGCAATTTTTGATGGGCCCAATGTGATGTCTGTTTTATCCCTACTTTGCCATTATTTATACATATAATGTTAGGTTATGAGAATGTTAGGTTATGAGCGTAAAAAATATGGTACATCAAAAACTCAAGTGAACCACACCACAGGTAAAGTAGGGATGGAATAATAATCAATGAAACCTTCCTAGGCCACCAAAATTTTGGATTACAATGATATTTGGTTTTTCCTTCTACCTTGGTGGGACTCCATATAAAAGGATTGAACTACATGTGGATATCACTTTTACGGAAGTTTTGTAGGTGAGAATTTCATTTCCACTCTTAATTTTCTATCTAATATGATAATATGATTGGCATAATAAATAAACGGAGTAGGTGCGCACAACATCACAGTAGGCCCACAGCTCCTTATAGGAAATTGTGGCAGCCCACGAAATGATTGGATTCGCCTGCTTTTTAGAGCATCACGGTGGGCCCCATGCTCTACTAGCTAAATTGAAAGGGCCAAAATACGATTTCGATGGCCTGGATTGATATTTGATGCAGCCAAACGCACCCAAATAAAATATGGTAATACTCTAGGCCCATTTTATATGTAGTTAATTCAGGTGAAATGTCAATCCAGGCCGTTGAAATGGTGGGGCCTTACTGAATGGATCATAGCCCAAAAATCATACTAATCAAACCATCTTATCCATATATTTGCACTACGTGGACAGCAAAAACAAAGTACTTAGTGGTCCAATCTCCCATGATGAACGGGCCAGTTCTCTAACACATGTGGCGAGTTCAATTCACCACCCTGTAGTTCCTACGTATTTCTCCATTTGAACTAAATAAAGGCTTATACTGGCCATCTTGACCATGGAGTTTGCCAAATTCTTGAAGAAAACAATAGAATCCTCCAAACCCAATGCACCCCACCCAACTCGGTGCCGACTCAGTACATTGGATTAGACTCGGTCCGAATTAGTACAGGCTAGAACCAGACTCAGATCGAATAAGGCATGCTGGACTTGGTACCAAGTCGGGTTGAGTTCGGGTCAAGCCTATTTCATAACTGGATCAATTCAAGTCAGCCCTAACTCTAACTGCAGTGCCCATGCCCATGAAATTGTACAATCTTGAGCTGAATGGGGTATATAGGGTGAATCTGACCGTGTGGACACCTGTTCCAATGGGCACATAGTACACACTTGCAGGTCAATTAGTTATGAGTGCGTTTTGTTGCACCAAATCTCATGAATTTTGTGGCAAATGGGCTAATTAATTATGAAATATCATGATATTTGGTGCAACCGGATGCTCCTGACCGTGTGTTAAACAGTTAAGCCGAAGTACTCGTGATTGGTTTTTAAGACTCGGAAGTGTTTGATTCGACTCACCCAAGTTGACTCGGAATCTGGTTCAATACCATGACTCAGACCGACTCACGGCCAAATGAGCCGGGTCGAGTCGCTGGGTCTTTTAACCAGCTGAAAATTTGCGGGCTTGGGTCCAAGGAGGCCAGCCCTTTAAAATTTGGGCTTGCTAGTGGGCGTTGAGGTCATGTACAAACCTGCTTATGGCACAAATGAACGGACCAGATTCCTCTAAAACCTGTTGTATCATGGCGGGTAAGACACTGGAGCTATTTGGGGCCCGTGTGCTGTGTGTGCGCAATCTACTCCGTCCATCAGGTGACCCTTGTAATTCCACCATGTATTACAAAAATTCAATCAGATTCAAAACTGAATTGGGCCAGAATATCTGGAACAAAGCAAAATCACCCATGCATCTCTAAGATCAAGGGGGTGTGTCCGGCCTGAGTTCTGGATCTAGATGATTTTTAAAGGGTTTGGTAATCCCAGTGAGATGAATTTGATAAACGGGTTGGATGGAATATATACACCATGGTGGACCTTACAAACAAACCAATGGTTATTGTCACCTCGTCACTGTTCCCTTTGGTTTGGTACATGCGAGTTGAAGATAGAAGAAATTTTTGGTCCTAGGATCTAATTTCGATCGATACACCTGATGGATGGAGCGGATGTAACACACAACCAGGTGGCCCCACGGAGATTGATTGTTTCACTTGCTAGCCCATAGGCCTGAAGATCAAACCCAAGCCCAGCTCATCAGGGGCCTTGGCGGGCTCAGCGGTCCAACAGTTGGTCCCCACAATGTAAACTCCCTGTTCCAGAAATCAGCCTGTCCACTAGTCAGGTGGGTCACTTGTTAGAAATCAACAGTAGACAATATATTCGTAAAAATAAAAAATTAAAGGACAAAGGATGACTTATTTATTTGAGTCAAGGAGTCACGGGTCATTCGACAAACCTCTATTTAGACTGTGTCCTAAGTGCAACGGCAATTTTAGATAGTTGGCCTCCAATATACAATAACTATGACTCAGTCCCAATAGTGCACTCATGCAAAACTTAACCAAAGTGAGTTGACCCGGCAACAATCTAAGTTGGCAAAACAACATTGAACTAGAGATGAATTTTAAAGGAGCCGAGAAAGAAATAGTTGGTTTGAATGAATTAATTCAGAAAATGAGTAAATTTATATATAAACCACAATTAGGTACTTAAAATACCGTTTCAAATGAGTTTGGGACCACCCAAACAAACGTGTCCGTGATTTTAAATTCTCTCAAAACCGACATGTGTGAGTATACTCGCAGAGTGCGAAATAAAACTATTAATACGAGTGTACTCTCAATCATCACATACACCCGGACCCAACACAGCTCAACACGTGCATATGTGGTCAATGGAAAACATTCGAACTAATGGAATAGCCTCCTATTGGACCAATTTCACATGTAGCCTGAGAAGGGGTTCAAGTCCTGTGAAAAACTCTTATCTTATATACTGGAATTTTTCTTTAGTCATTTATTACGTGGGACAAGAGAAATATACTAAAAATAAAACACTTACAAAAAGATACCTAGAGAGAAAACTTTGAATTTTAAAACAAAATTATTTTAAAATTCTTTTTAAAATACATACCATTGTGCACGGAAAATGTATGTTAAAATATCTAATTTAGTTGTCCATTTGTTCACTATGGCCCACCTAATGAATGGATATGTTTGCTCTTTTACAAGGGCATGCATCTCCATGGTGGAGATCACCTAGTGGACAACTCTAATATCATGTAACAAGTGTGCTGCATTGACTTCTGCACATGCATAGATGGACAGGTTAACTTAACAGAGAGACACCTAATAGAGTGAGCATATTTGTGATGTTGAGGCCTACAACAACATATTTCGCAATGATTTCCCAATAGTACTTCCCATGTGGGCCCTCCATTCTGCCAAACACGTGGACACTAGATCCTAGGTGGGAGGGATCGGCTCACTTTTCCACAGGTTGCCTTGCACGAGGGCTTTCTTAGAGATAAGAGGGCGTTATATTAGACCAGAGTCACCACTAACCAATTATTTCGATCCTAGAGCTGGTTAGACCCTATAGAAACGTTTATGGTTGAGAACCCAAAGATCCCTAACCCTAAGACGATTCTTGAGTTTGTGTTTTAGAGATTCTGAATAAGGGAGAGGGAAAGTGTTAGGCACTAACTATTCCTGTATAAATGTACAGTCTTTACTTTACAAGATCTAACTAATTTATGATGAATATGATTAATTCTCGTGCACTAACGACGTAATGTAATGCAATGATAATGATGACTAATCGACCTGAATTTCTAATGGGTAGGATCCAATTATATCAGCAAGCCTTAGAGTATATGGTAAAACTGACCAAGTGCATGGTACAAAGTATATAGAAATATATGATGTATAAGATGCTCGATACTATATTGATGCATATGACAAAACAACGGCTAACTGAGTAGGTTTCTGGTGGGTAGGCTACGATTGTATCGGTAAGTCACAGAGCATACACCTACCAATTAGATATGAAAAAATGATGAAATGGAATGCAGTGATGATGTATTTGATGAGTAAGGGAGTTGAGAAGGGAAAGAGTGTTGTACAATGTTAATGCTTTGATTTGATTGAAGCTTAAACAGTTTGATAGATGACAGTATCGCAAGGTTAGATTAAGTGGCTCTAGTTATAACTTAGGTGGCTCAGGAGACTCGAATTATGGCTAGGGTAGGCTAAACCATGGTTGGACTCTTTCTGTCTTTCACTCCCACTTTCCTTGGTAGGAGGATGGAAGAAGACTCATTGGATGAGAATTGATAGTTAAAAATGATAGTGAATGCTTGAAATGAGAAGGGAATGGGGCTATTTATAACCTCAAAACTCGGTTTTCTGATAATTCTTAGTAATCCTAGGGGTAAAAGGTGATTGAAAGGCTATGATTGGAGATTGTTACATAACATCATCTTGTGGGTTGGATGAGGTGGTAAAAGAATAATTCTGGATAAGGAGATACGCATCAGTATAAATACACCTCAACCGCATATTTAGGGTTTTAAAAAAAAAAGAAGGATCCCACATACTTGAGAGATGCCACCCCAAAGAGGGGAGTGCCACGTGGCCAGCAACAAGTCGGTTGCCTCCGGGCCCCACTTAGACTCCTTGCTTCGGCAAGTAGCCTCCCTCACTTGTAAGGAGGCTTTGCTATAAAGGACGTTGCGTTGAGGTTTTGCATGGTACTTCAACTGGGCTTGATTCTAGACTTCAGCAAGCAACCTCCCTCACTCTTAGTATGCTAATAACTATACACATGTCCGCAATCCATTAAGCAGTTTAGACTGCCCAGTTAGTTCGTCCTATGTAAAACTTTAAATGGGACAAAATGAAAAAGCTCATACCTCATAGAGGGACTTTTCCATCCATCGGTTCCAATATAAAAACAAACCTTTAGAACAAAGGTCTAAAAGTCCCCTTGAGTGTGGATGCAAAACCAAGTTGACAATATAGTGCAAATCGATGACCTAAGCTCAGGAAGCAGTAGAAAATCCATTCAAGTTTATACGGATTAGTTTCCTCATCCAACCATGATTTCTTTCGTACATTCTAGGCTTGTATTTTGATTGCTTTGAATCTTTATATGAAGCCAATCAGAATCAAAAACTTATGTCCATTACGGAAATCATTGGATCCTTCTGCTTTCCTTTACCTTTTGTGTTGGATTTCTTGATATTATTCTTAGGAAAAGATAACATGTTCTATCATGTAAAAAGGAATTCCTTGAAATGTTAATTTTTATCTAAGGTTTTTAATTTTCTCATATATATGGTGAAGATGAAGCTGAAGGCAATGCTTCCAACATATTTCTCTTCAGAAATACATTTTAGAAAACTTCATAACCTTGGTCCGATTTCTATTCTCAATAATCTTACCACAAGCCATTCAAAATCAGCCCAAAAAGTTAAATTCCAAAGTCTTAAATTTCTTCTATTTTCAAGTACTTTGATTGAACTTGACTATTAAGGGTTTTTTTATTATTATTATTTATTTATTTATTTACATATATATGGTTTCAAATGTTTGATTGTCGCGAAATGCCAAGTGGTTTCTCTTTCATTTGAAACGGAGATCAAGACTGGAATAAAATTAGAAGAATTATTTTGAAGCCGATGTAGGAAACAATTACAAAATCTATCCCTCAAATTGTGCAAGAACACACATGCACTACACACATATACAAATGCATACATAACCACACCCACTCGCACACATACACATTGGCCCACGCCCACACCCATGTACACGGATATGCATTTTTTTTAATTCTTTTGGTGAAATCTTTGTGTGCTACCTTTTCATCCGTTGGTTCCTATAGATTCATGTGTTGTCGGCATTCAACACTCTGCCTTCCTTCAACAATAGGTAGTAATTTTGGGATGATTTTTTGATACGTTAGTTGTAACATAACATTAACATGTCCTTTCTGTTATTTAACACTGATTTTGAATGCTAGGCCTTACACATAATAGAGGGTGTCTATCTGGAGCCCCAACATCTAGAGGGATTGTTTCAATATCTTTCAATATTATGTTACTAACCATAAGAAAAGAAATATATACTTTTTGCTTGCTTTTGAGGTTTTTATGCCTCAAATGGCATGTTATTTCTACCCTCGGCTCTGAAAATTACAAGGGCTAGTTTTGGCTTTATGGGAAGGTCATTGGAAAATAGAGGTTCCATCACATGGCAATCGTGGAGATCTATTTTAGCCGTGCTGTGATGCACCACTTGGTTCGAAAACAGTCGTGTCATTTGTTGTTCGACTCCATATCATTTGCGAGTATGCAAGGATTGGAACGAAACATTTGTATGATAGAACACGTGCATACGAAGTCCAGCCAGATTGATTGGGACCAAAATGACTTGAGCCCAAACCCATCTAGAAAAATGATTGAGCCACACATGACAAGCTGAAGCTTGGTCTACAGGTCAAGCTAATAGTTCCAAGTCAGTCCAAAGCTAGCCAGGCTAGGCAGGCCACCACGAACATTGCCACCCCTACTCAAAGGATTGGTATCGAATTTAAGGCCCAATAAGTAAGCCCGCCTGACCTAACTCATTGATCATTGGTGAGTTGGATACTTAGTTTTTGTGGGGTCCATCCTAGCTTACAGGCTTTTCCCCCATTCATTTTAGCCCATTTGCTATGATACTGGAAGTCTTTCCACCCCAGCAATGCGCATTCACTTTTTCTTGTTTCTTTGTTATAAAAGAGCATTGAAAGATATATGATGATCTTTGATTTGGTTGTATGTAGGATTGAAAGATATATATGGCATTAGATAGATGCTACTTCCCAGTTTTCCATTTATTGCGATCAATGATGTTATCAAGGCTTGGGAGTTCTTTTTTCTTTTTTTCTTAATTTGGATAAGATGACTACCTGTTGCAATAAATTCAAAAAGCAACAAATATACAGCTGTTTTAAAAAAAATAATAATTTAAATTTGCATAAATTTACGAAGGATTTAGAACCGTTCCTACAAATGAACCGAAGAACGGTTTTAAACTGTTCTTATTTTTTAGTGATGCCCTATTCAGGAACAGTTTAAGTAGAACTGTACACGAACCAAGTTAGCTCAGTTAGCTCGCTTGACTCGACTCGAAAAAGCTTGATTCGACTTGGTTCGAAATTGAGTTCGAGTTAAGTCGAGCTGATTTTTTTAGCTTGAAAAAATTTCGAACCGAGTTCAAGCTTGCCTGAGCTCGATCGATTCAACTCGAATCGAACCCCAACTCAAATCGAACTCGGATCAAACCAGTTTGGTGACTCAGTTACTTTGATATTGATGTTGCTCACCAAGTGCTTGATGAAATAACACAACGAAGTGTCAAATGGTAGCAAGGAAGGTATATATATGAAATAAATACCCACTTTTTATTAATTTTGATGTTGCGTATAAGGTGCTAGATGAAATACTCGTAAACAGCTGTTGTTATTTTACATACAGTAAGAAATTAAAAGTGCACTCCATGTGTTTGTAAAAATGACGCACATGCTCGGCTTAAACTCGGCTTGAACTGGCCCAAGCTGTTAACCAAATCGAGCCGAGTTCAAGCTGGGGTCAACTAGTGGCCGAGCCGAGTCGAGCCATGCCATGCTCGACTTGTGTACACCTCTAAGTTTAAGATCGTTCCTAAATCTTTTAAGAACGGTTTCCAATTATTTCAAATCAGCATTTTTGGTGTAGTGATAGTTGTACACACACACACACATCCAAATGCTCAGCTTAGAGGTGTACACGAACTGAGCTAGCTCGGTTAGCTTGACTCAAAAAAGCTCAATTCAACTCTGTTCGAAGCTGAGTCGAGCTGATTTTTTTAGCTCGAAAATGAGTTTGAGTCGAGTTCGAGCTGGCCCCAGCTCGACTCGACTCGAATAGAACCCAACTTGATTCGAACTCGGATCGAGCCAGTTCGGTGACTCGGTTACTTTGATATTGATGTTGCTCACCAAGCGTTTGATGAAATGACTCAAAAAAGTGTGGCTGGTGGCACGAAAGGTATGTATATGAAACAAACACCCTTTTTTTCTTGATTTTTATGTTGCTTGGAAGGTGTTTGATAAAATACTTGTAAAACCATTGTTGTTGTCTCAAATACAGTGAGATTTTGAAGGTGCAGTCCAAGTGGTTGTGAAAATGCTGCAATGGCGAACTTGGCTCGATCTTGGCTTGAACTAGGCTCAAACTGCTGACTGAACCAAGCCGAGCTATCCAGTCAGGCTTGAGGACCGAGCTGAGCCAAGTTCGAGCTGAGGTTAGCTAGTGGCCAAGCCGAGTCGAGCTGAGGCCAGCTCGACTCAGTTTGACTCGATGTATACCCCTGGCTCAACTGTGCACCAGTTCGCATGGAACTCGTGCGAACTTTTTGAGAACTCATCATACGTAATGTGATTTCAAAATCTAAATGGTCCACATGATGTAACACCCCATGAAACCTCTAAGGCCCAACTTTTACTTTGATCCAAAACTTTGGTGAGCTATGAAAAAAGAAAACAGTTTCCTCCCTTGATTTGCATCTCTTTTCTATGGCCCACTAGAGTTTTAGATTGAGGTCAAAATTGGTCCCATGGGGTTTCATGGATGCTGCATCACATGGACCGTTAAGATTAGATGCCTATGACATGTGTGCAAAAGTGCACACATGTATATATGTGTATGTGTGTATGTGATGTGTATGTGTGTGTTAAGATGTTCTATAAGATAGCTTGATGCCATTGCCCTCGGGTAAAGAGACCTACAGCTCCATCCCCGTATTGCCAATAGATACCATAATGACATGCCAATGCCAAACATGATGAAGTCAATTTTGGGAATAGAGATGGCATTTGTGAAACCATTTGGATACGCCTTGTCAATTTTAACTTTTCCACCAACCGAAACATGCATTTTCATCAAAATTTGATATAATTGCACGGTAATAAGTGCATGTGAATGGCCGTGTGTAGCTCAATGGTTGTTGAGCTTGGATGACTTACTATTTGCAGAGAATATTCAATAGATAACAAAAGCTCAATTTACTAATAAGCAATACTTGTAAATCTCGTATCGAAATATGTTGCATGCAAATAGGAATAGTAGCACATGATGATTATCATTGTCAGAATAAATATGATCCATATATATATATATATAGAGAGAGAGAGAGAGAGAGAGAGAGAGAGGAACGTTCACCTGCAAACCAGCTCGTACGTACTACGTACCGACTTTTTTGAGAACCCATCATAGGTGATGTAGATCCTAAATCTGAACCGTTCATGTGAAGCAGCACCCCGTGAAACCCCTCAGGCCAAAGTTTTAATTTGATCCAAAACTTGATGGGCCATGAAATATGAAAACAGTTTCCTCCCTTGATTTGCATTTCTCTTTGCTATGGCCCACCAGCATTTTCGAAAAAAACCTTCAGCTTTGGGGGTTTCACGGGGTGCTGCTTCACATGAACAGTTCAGATTTAGGATCCATATCACCTATGATGGGTTCTCAAAAAAGTTCGTACTACGTACATACTGGTTGGCAGGTGAGCGTTCCTCTATATATATATATATATATATATATATATATATATATATATATATATATATATATATATATATAAAGATGAAACTTAGTGAGACTCCTCATCCAAGTGGGACATGGTGCGTGACAGATGAGAACAGGTGCTATGAGGTTGACCTCGTGGAAAGCTTCCCTTAAGGTTGAGCTGTATGGGCCCGCCATGATGTGTGACAGACATCCATTCCATTAATCAGATGCATTCTTCTATGGTGGGCCACAGGCCTAAAAATCAGGCCAATCCATGATTTAGGTGTGTCACACCATAAACACCAATTGAGAGGATATTCGCCCATTGAAATCTTCATGATAGCTTATAGGGCCCACTGATGTGTGGTTTAGAAATTCAACCTATCCATTGTATGTGTCCCACTTGAACGAGGGGTCACACCATGTTTTGGCTATATCCAAAACTTAGGTTGTCCCCAATATGTCCTCTTAGATGTTTTAGGCATGATTTCACACTATTTCAAATGGTATGACCCACTTGAGTTCCAGATATGGTTGATTTTTAGGATATCCCGTAACTTAGAGGGGATCAACCAAATGCACGATGTGAATTTCTAACACATATCACGATGGGGCTACACAACTCAACCTCATCGGAAGCTTCCCATAAGGTCAAGTTGTATGGGCCCCACCATGATGTTTGACAAACATCTGCTCCATCAATTAGATGCATCCTTCCATGGTGGGTCTTGGGCCTAAAAATCAGGTTAATCCATAACCTAGGTGGGCCACACCATAGACAAAAGTTGAGAGTGGATATTCACCAATTGAAATCTTCATGATCGCTTATAGGGCCCACTTATATGTGGTTTAGAAATTCAGACAATCTATTGTATATGTCCCACTTGGATGAGGGGTCACACTAAGTTTCAGCATTATCCAAAACATAGGTGGGACCTAACAGGTGCTTTTAAATGTTTTATGCATGGTTTCACATTGTTTTAGATGGTACAACCCACCTAGGGCGGATTTTAGAATATCCTGTAACCTAGAGGGGACCCACCAAATGTACTATGTGGATTTCTAATGCACATCATGATGGGCCCGCACAATTCAACTTCATGGGAAGCTCCCATGAGGTCAACCTCGTTGTACCATTTATATATATATATATATATAGAAAAGGTTCTATACGCCGAGCTCATGGGAACTCCCCATGAGGTCGAGATATGTGGGCCCCATTATGATGTATGTCGAACATCTACCCTATTATTTAGATGTACCATTCCATTGTGGGCCTAGGGCTTAAAAATCAATTCAATCCGTGACTTGTGTAGGCCACACCACATACAAAAGTTGAGAGGGGTTACCATCCATTAAAACATTCATAAGCATTTTTCGAGCCCACTGAGATGTGGTTGAAAAATCCAGCCCATCCATTATGTGTGTCCCACTTAGATGAGGGGTTAGACCAAGTTTCAGACACATTCAAATTTTAGGTGGGCCCCACCAAGTGCTTTTATATATTTTAGGCATGTCTTCACATGATTTTAGATGGTATGGCCCACTTGAGTTCCTTATACGGCTGATTTTTGAGATATCTCATAATTTAAGGGGGACCCATCAAATGCACAGTGTTGATGTTTGACATACATAATGGTGGGGCCCACACAACTCCACCTCATAGGGAGTTCCCATGAGCTCGAACGTACATAACCTTTCCCATATATATATATATATATATGGAAACGCTCACATGCGGACTAGTTCGTACATACTAGGTACAAACTTTTTTGAGAACTCATCATATCTGATGATTCTCGCAAATCTGAACCGTCCACATGAAGCAGAACCTCATGAAAACCCTTCATACAAATTTTTACTTTGATCTAAAACTTCAGTGGGCCATGAAAAGTGCAAACATTTTCTTCCCTTGATTTGAATTTCTCTTTGCTATGGCCCACTAGAATCTTAGATCAGGGTGAAAATTTACCCTCTAAGGTTTCATGGGATTCCGCATCTTATGAACCATTCGAATTTGACACCCATGACACGTGTGCAAAGGTACGCACGTGCATAAGTGAGCCTCTCTCTCTATGGTACTATGAGGTCGACCTCACATACACACGTGTGGGTGTGTGTTTTATAAATGGATTTTTACGGTAGGGAGTTGCCATGAGTTCCACCGGACATAACCATTTCCCGTGTATATGTGCGTGTGTGTGGGTGTATACACACACATATTTATATAAATGGTACTATGAGGTTGACCTCACATACACACATACGTGGGCGTGTGTTTTATAAATGGAATTTTATGGTAGAATTCCTCATGAATTATAGTTTTAGCAAAAAGTACATGAAGGTTTGGTATGGTAATCACCGTAAAGTGCTTTTCCGAGCTACCCACGTCTGTCTTTTTCTTTTTTTAATAAAAAGAGAAATTTAGGAGTGAGGACCCCACCTTTTAGCCAGCTGTTTTTATGGAGGAATACAGACTTTGTTTTGCAACTTAGACCCACACGTGCGGATTCAGAATTTCAGAATGAAAATACCCCTCCTTTCAAGGAAACGGATTGGGTACTCTGCCTGCCACCAACTGTCCATATGTGGGCCCCACCTTGATGTGTGTTTTTCATCCATGCTGTCCATATATCTTTCCATATCATTTTATGGTATGAGACGAAAAATGAGATACATCCAAATCTCAAATGTACCACATTACAGGAAACAGTGTTGAATGAGCGTCAACCATTAGAAACCTTTAGGGGGCCCACTGTGATGTTTGTGAGAAATCCTCCCCTTCTAAGTTCATTCATAGGGTCAAAAAGACCTGGATGAAGAGGAAAAATTTTTTTCATAATGATCCAAAACTTCTGTAACCCCTAAAAGGGTTTCAATGGTAGACGTTCAATTCCCCACTGCCTTTTACAGTGTGGTCCACTTGATAGTTAGATCTATCTTATTTTTCGTCTCAAGCCTTAATATGAGCTCGTAAACTATATGGACGGTTTGGATATAACACATACATCATGATGGGACCTACAAAAGCAAAAAAAAATAAAAAATCAGTTTGCCTCGCTCAATTTCTAGTCTGCCCCACTCAATTTTCAGTTTGAGCAGGGCAAACTAGAAATTGAGCGGGGCAAACTGAAATTATTATTTTTTTTGCTATGTTGCTTTTGTGGGTCCCATCATGATGTATGTGTTATATCCAAACCGTCCATATATGAGTGAGGCAAACTGAAAATTAAGCGGGGCAAATTAGAAATTGAGCAGGGCAAACTGAAAATTGAGTGGGGCAAACTAGAAATTGAGTGGGGCAAATATGAAATTGATCCCACTGTCAAAATCTAGTTTGCCCACCTTTTATCAAGCTGTTTTTATGAAAGAATTCAAACTTACTTTTGCAACTTAGACCTCCACGTGCGGAGACCCAATTCTATGACGAAAATACCCATCTTTTTCACTGCTATCCACTTTTCCTCTCCCTTTTCACTGTTTGATTTTCATCTCCCTTTCCACTGCTGCTTTCATGTTGCTTTCACCTCCCTTTTCACCCTCCGATTCCACGAGAAAGATGAAAAAAACTCATTTTGTGGGGCCCCCTTATCAGCACTGTCTTCTTTTGAAAATGGTCAGTCCAGGGAAGAAATCACGCATTAGTTGGGCCCACATTGAATGTATGTAGTATAGGAAACGGATTGTCTACTCCCCCTGACACCAGCCCCGTGGCTAGTGGTCAGTGCTCTGTGGGCCCCACCATGATGTATGTGTTTCATCCATTCTGTTCATCCATTTGTAAAGATCATTTCAAAGCTTCATCCTAAAAATAAGAGGGATATAAATCTTAGATGTACCATGCTACAGGAAAACAATAGTGATTGGATATCCATCATTTAAATCCATCAATTCAAGTTTCCCCCGCTCAAAATTTAAATTTTTCCCGCTCATTTTTTAGTCTGCCCTGCTCAATTTCATGTTTGCCCCGCTCAATTTCATGCTTGACCTGCTCATTTCCTAGTTTGCCCCGCTTAATTTCATGCTTACCCCACTCATTTCCTAGTTTTCCCCACTCAATTTCATACTTACCCCGCTCATTTCCTAGTTTGCCCTGCTCAATTTCATGTTACTCCTTCTGAATTTCTTGTTTGCCCCACTGAATTTCTATTTTGACCTGCTCAATTTTCAGGTTGTCTTGCTGAATTTCATGTGTGCCCCACTCAGACTAATAATGCTCCCCTTGCTCAATGGCATGATAGATAGCGTCACAAAATTAAACAAGCACCACTCATTTTTCATGTTTGCCCCACTCAATTTCTAGTTTGCCCCACTCAATTTCATGTTTCCTCCGCTTAATTTCATGTTCGCCCCGCTGATTTTGTAGTTTACCCCCACTCAATTTCATGTTTGCCCCTGCTCAAAACTTAAACCTAAACCTAAAACCTAAATGTATTCTCAAATCCCTAAACCTAAACCTTAACTTATTCTCAATTCCCTAAACCTTAACCTATAATATAACTTAAACCAAAACCTATATTATACACTTGTAACCTAAAACCTAAATGTATTCTCAAATTCCTAAACTTAAACCTTAACATAATCTCAATTCCCTAAACCTTAACCTATAACCTAACTTAAACCTAAACCTATAACCTACACTTATAACCTAAAACCTAAATGTATTCCCAAATCCCTAAACCTAAACCTACACCTAATTCTAATATCAACTCCTTAACCTAAACCTAAACTTGAAAACTCAAACCTAAACCTGGTTAAGACTAAAATAGAGTATATGGAATGCAATTTTAGTAATAATAAGAATGAGAACGAGGAATTAGTCAAGATTGCTTACTTGGATTGACAATTCATGAGAGTGGATAGATTGAGAAGGATGTTGCGCATAGAATTCGGGTGAGGTGTAAGAAATGGAGATGTGCCTCTGGAGTTTTATGTGATCGTCGTGTACTACTTAAATTGCCCTGATCCCATTGACTAAGGATCGAGGCAAGCAAGAGCCCTGTAGCAAGGGGATAGATTGAAGAGGCACATAATCCCCCCTCCCCTCTTTCCTTACCATCATCGTCAAATGAAAGTAGAGTTGTGGCTGCTCTCTACTTCTGCTTGTAGACTTCTTCTCCTTCATGCTTCAAGTGACAAAATGTGAAGCAGAGGTAGTGAAGAACATGTAGTCCCTAGCGACAATGGTTATGAAATAGATGTTGAACAACGAAGTTTGATTTTAGAAAAGCACTATCACTATGAGAATGTACACACGGTAAAAAAAGTTACGTCAATCCGTTGAGATATGATATGCTACAAGTAAATATTTGAGACAAAAAATGTATCCTAATTTAGGATGACAGATCCTTCTAATCTAGTCCATATAATGTCCTTTTCGGGAGTGTACATGTGAAGAAATGATCAAAAAGGTCGTATTTGTTAGAAAAATGGGAGTTCTATATTTATAACCTAAAACTATTTCCAAATCCTAAAACCTATAACCTAAACCTAACTTAAACCTAAACCTAAACCTAAACCTAAACCTATAACCTATAACCTTAACCAAAACTAGAACCTATAACCTAAACCCGAACTCATTCTCAAATCCCAAAACTTATAACCTAAATCAAAACCAAAACCTATGACCTAAACCCAAACCCATTCTCAAATCTCAAAACCTATAACCTAAACCTAAACATAAACCTATAAACTATAACCTAAACCTAAACCAAAACCTATAACCTAAACCCAAACCCATTATCAAATCTCAAAACCTATAACCTAAACCTAACCTTAACCTAAACCTAAACCTAAAACCTAAAACCTTAACCAAAACCTATAACCTAAACCAATACCAAAACCTATAACCTAAACCCGAACCCATTCTCAAATCCTAAAACCTATAACCTAAACCTAAACCTTATCCTAAACCTATAACCTATAACCTAAACCAAAACCAAAACCTATAACCTAAACCCGAACCCATTATCAAATCCCAAAACCTATAACCTAAACATAACCTTAACCTAAACCTAAACCTATAACCTATAACCTTAACCAAAACCTATAACCTAAACCAATACCAAAACTTATAACCTCAAATCCCAAAACCTATAACCTATAACTTAAACCAAAACCTAAACCTAAACTTATAACCTAAACTCGAACCCATTCTCAAATCCCAAAACCTATAACCTATCCTTAAACCTTAACCTATAACCTAACCTAAGCCTATACTTATAACCTAAAACTATTCCCAAATCCCAAAACCTATAACATAAACCTAACCTAAACTTAAACCTAAACTTAAACCTATAACCTATAACCTATAACCTTAACCTAACCTAAACCTAAACCAAAACCTATAACCTAAACCCGAACCCATTCCCAAATCCCAAAACCTATAACCTAAACCAAAACTAAAACTTATGACCTGAACCCGAACCCATTCTCAAATCCCAAAACCTATAACCTAAACCTTATCCTAAACCTATAACTTATAACCTAAACCAAAATCAAAACCTATAACCTAAACCCAAACCCATTATCGAATCCCAAAACCAATAACCTAAACCTAAACCTATAACCTATAACCTTAACCTAAACCAATACCAAAACCTATAATCTAAACCTGAACCTATTCTCAAATCCCAAAACCTATAACCTAAACTTAAACTTAAACCTTATCCTAAACCTATAACGTATAACCTAAACCAAAACCAAAACCTATAACTTAAACTCGAACCCATTATCAAATCCCAAAACTTATAACCTAAACTTAACCTTAACATAAACCTAAACCTAAACCTATAACTTATAACCTTAACCAAAACGTATAACCTAAACCAATACCAAAATCTATAACCTAAACCCGAACCCATTCTCAAATCCCAAAACCTATAACTTATAACTTAAACCAAAACCTAAACCTAAACTTATAACCTAAACCCGAACTCATTCTCAAATTCCAAAACCTATAACCTATCCTTAAACCTTAACCTATAACCTAACCTAAACCTATACTTATAACCTAAAACTATTCCCAAATCCCAAAACCTATAACCTAAACCTATACTTATAACCTAAAACTATTCCCAAATCTCAAAAGCTATAACTTAAACCTAACCTTTCCCAAAACTTATAACCTAAACTCAATTCCCTAAAGCGAAACCTACACCTAATCCTAATCTCAACTTCCTAACCTAAACCTAAACCTAAACTTAAAAACCCAAACTTAAACCCAATCCCGAACCTGAATCCGATTTCCTAAACCTAAACAATAACTCATTCTCAAATTCAAAAACCTATAACCTAAACGAAAACCAAAATCAAAACTTATAACCTAAACCCGAACCCATTCTAAAATCCCAAAACCTATAACCTAAACCTAAACATAAACCTTATCCTAAACCTATAACCTATAACCTAAACCAAAACCAAAACATATAACCTAAACCAAAACCAAAACATATAACCTAAACCTGAACCCATTCTAAAATCTCAAAACGTATAACCTAAACCTAAACATAAACCTTATCCTAAACCTATAACCTAAACCAAAACCTATAACCTAAACCAAAACCAAAACCTATAACCTAAACCCGAACCCATTCTCAAATCCCAAAACCTATAACCTATCCATAAACCTTAACCTATAACCTAACCTAAATCTATAGTTATAACCTAAAACTATTTCCAAATTTCAAAACCTATAACCTAAACCTAACATTTTCCTAAACCTATAACCTTAACTCAATTCTTTAAAGCGAAACATACACCTAATCATAATCTCAACTCCCTAACCTAAACCTAAACCTAAACTTAAAAATCCAAACTTAAACCCAAACCTAAACTTAAACCTTATCCTGGAAAGGGAGATGAAAATCAAATACTGAAAAGGGAGAGAAAAAGTGGACAGCAGTGAAAAGGATGGGTATTTTCATCCTGGAATTGAGTCTCCGCACGTGGAGGTCTAAGTTGCAAAAGTAAATTTGTATTCTTTCATAAAAACAGCTGGATAAAAGGTGGGTAAACTAGATTTTGACAATGGGGTCAATTTCTAATTTGCCCCGCTCAATTTCTAGTTTGCCCCGCTTAATTTTCAGTTTGCCCCGCTCAATTTCTAGTTTGCCCACTCATATATGGACGGTTTGGATATAACACATACATCATAATGGGACCCACAAAAGCAACACAGTAAAAAAAAAAAATCATTTTGCCCCGCTCAATTTCCAGTTTACCCTGCTCAACTAGAAGTTGAGCAGGGTAAACTGGAAATTGAGCGGGGCAAACTAGAAATTGAGTGGGGTAAACTGAATTTTTTTTTTACTTTTGTGGGTCCCATCATGATGTATGTGTTATATCCAAACCGTCCATATATTTTACGAGCTCATATTAAGGCTTGAGATGAAAAATAAGATAGATCTAACTATCAAGTGGACCACACTGTAAAAGGTAGTGGGGAATTGAACGTCTACCATTGAAACCCTTTTAGGGCTAAATGTATTCTCAAATCCCTAAACCTTAACTTATTCTCAATTCCCTAAACCTTAACATATAATCTAACTTAAACCAAAACCTATATCAAACACTTGTAACCTAAAATCTAAATGTATTATCAAATCCCTAAACCTAAACCTTAACTTATTCTCAATTCCATAAACCTTAACGTATAATCTAACTTAAACCAAAACCTATATCGTACACTTGTAACCTAAAACCTAAATGTATTCTCAAATCCCTAAACCTAAACCTTAACTTATTCTCAATTCCCTAAACCTTAACACATAATCTAACTTAAACCAAAACCTATATCGTACACTTGTAACCTAAAACCTAAATGTATTCTCAAATCCCTAAACATAAACCTTAACCTATTCTCAATTCCCTAAACCTTAACCTATAACCTAACTTAAACCTAAACCTATAACCTACACTTATAACCTAAAATCTAAATGTATTCTCAAATCCCTAAATCTAAACCTACACTTAATCCTAATATCAACTCCTTAACCTAAACTTAAACTTGAAAACCCAAACCTAAACCCGGTCCCGAACCCGATTTCCTAAACCTAAACCTTAACCTATTCTCAGTTCTCTAAACTTTAACATATAACCGACACTTATAACCTAAACTTAAACATATAACCTAAACCTATAACCTAAACATATTCTCAAATCCCTAAGCTTAAACCTACACCTAATCCTAATATCAACTCCTTAACCTAAACTTAAACTTGAAAATCCAAACCTAAACCCGATCCTGAACCCGATTTCTTAAACCTAAACCTTAACCTATTCTCAGTTCCCTAAACCTTAACATATAACTGACACTTATAACCTAAACCTAAACCTATAACCTAAATGTATTCTCAAATCCCTAAACCTAAACCTACACCTAATCCTAATATCTTTAACCTAAACCTAAACTTGAGAACCCAAATCTAAACCTGGTCCCGAATCCGATTTTCGAAACCTAAACCTTAACCTATTTTCAGTTCCCTAAACCTTAGCATATAACCGACACTTATAACCTAAACCTAAACCTAAAACCTAAATGTATTCTCAAATCCCTAAACCTAAATATCAAAAAAAAAAAAAAAAAAAAACACAAATTTTTTTTTTTGCAAAAGATGCAAACGTCAATATTATCTACATATCGTAGATATTATCGACATAAGTTGTAGATATTATCTACATATCATCGATATATCGACATAAGTTGTAGATATTATCTACATATCATCGATATATTGACGTTAGTCATAGATAACAATTTTTGATACACTTTAGCTACGGATTATAACCGTAGCTATAATTAAGTCGATATATCGACGATATGTCGATATTATCGAAAAAGTTCAGAACTGTCCAGCCAGTTTACCTTAAAAATCTGGAATTTATGATACACTTTAGCTACGGATTATAACCGTAGCTAAAACTGTAGCGGACAGGCAACGCCGCGGGCATCTTTTTTTTTTTTTTTTTTGCTATGTTGCTTTTATGAGTCCCATCATGATGTCTATGTTATATCCAAACCGTCCATCTATTTGGAGAGCTCATATTAAGGCTTGGGACGAAAAATAAGATAGATCTAACTATCAAGTGGACCACACTGTAAAAGGCAGGAATTAAACGTCTACCATTGAAACCCTTTTAGGGGTTACGAAAGTTTTGGATCATTATGAAAACTTTTTTTCCCTCTTCATCTAGGCCTTTGTAACCTCATGAATAGATTGGATGGAAAATAAATGTTATGGTGGGCCCTACAAAATTTTTAACGATGAAAATCAGTTTTCCTGCTGCTCTGTGGTGTGGTCCAGTTGATCTTTGGATATGATTTTTTTTTTTTTTTGATAATGCTGCGAAATGATCTCAAAATATGGATGAACGTTGTGGATATAATAAATACATAGCTGTGGGGCCATGTAACTTTGATATCTTTTGAGCTGTTCGTACAACTCTCGGCTAGAGGAGTGTCAGCGCTCGTCTTCGAAAGGGAGGGGTATTTTCGTCCTCAAATTTGTTGTCCGTACGAGCAGGTCTAAGTTGCAAAACAAAGTTTGTCCTCTTTCATAAAACTCGGCTGGATAAAAGGTGGGGTCCACAGTCTTAAATTTCTCTAATAAAAATCCATTGGTATAGTGCATTGTGTGCCCACATGGTTTGTGTGTGACATCCAACCCTTCAATAGGTACACCTTAGGGCCTGTTTGGGAGAGTGGATTTGGAAACCCCCTAGATTTGGAACCCCCTAGATTTGAAATCCTCCCCGTGTGTTTGGGACCTTGTGGATCAACTTTAATTCAAAAGTAGCTATATATGATATATTTACAGGGGTTTGAATTTAGTTACTAAATCAACTTTAATACCTCTAATTAGTGAGATATGTAATTTTTGACACAATGGTTGTTATAAACCCACTAAAATATTTGCTTTGCCCGAAAATGATGAAATTCCAAGTCTTAGATGGGCCACAAGCACAATATCATATTTGAGTGACTAACCAACGATTTTTAATCATTGATTTACATGGACAATGTTTGAACAATGCTGGACAATGTTTGGACAGTGCTGATTTACATGGACAATGTTTGGACGGTGCTAATCATCATTAGTGAGCCATGTGCCCAATAGAATGATAGTATAGTGACACAAATGTTACACCTACAACTATTGAAATAATTTTAGGTGTAATCCAAGCTCTAACCTTGAAACCCCTGGTTAGTTCATGCTGTCAAACAGTCCGCAGATTTGAAACCCCTAGTTACTAATTTATGCCGCCAAACAACCCGTGGATTTGAAATCCCCTCGAATCCACGGTGCAAACGACCCCTTATCATGATGATCATGTAAACTAAAAATCATGCCTATCCAACATCAGATGGGCTGCACATGAATTTTTAGTTTTCTGGATGGTGTAATTGTTTTTAATGATTGTGGCCCACCGATGATTGGATCACCTTGATTTTTTAAATTTATCTGATCATCATAATGAGGTGCATCTGTTGGAAGGGTTGGATGTCAGACAAACAACACATGGACCCCACAATCCCCAACTCCACCACTTTTTAGAAGAAAAGGTGGATGAGAATACTGTATTGATTTCAACCTCTAAAAAACATGTTTTGGTAATTTCAAAATGGTTAGACATTTTTTAATAAGAGCATAATTTTTGAAGAATTTCATGGTAAAACTCCCATGAAAAATGCAACAGTGATAATGATAGTTCTACAGTAACAATAGTAATTATGTTAGATCTGATTCTCACAAATTATAAAATCAGAAACCAAAGATTGCCCACAACAAGTCACCACTTGGAGATGGTAACATTGGATGCAAGAAATCCCTTCTCAGCAAGAAATTGTTGTTTGGCCCATCGGATTCCAGGAATGGTAAGAGAATAAGAATTTACAGAATAATAATAATAATAATAATCAACGAAGCTTTCTAATCATCCGATGGACGTAGCAAATCACCTCGCAAGAGATGAACAAAGCAAAAGTCATTAGGCAAGTGATCACTATGAGCCCTTTGGATCTTCCTAATATGATTATACTTTGCTATTCAAATAATTTTCATGGGTGTTACTTGTCTCTATATATAATAACTGAAATGATGGATGAAATGCCTTAAATGTTTCGATTACTAAAGGATCATAGAGAAACGAAATATGAAATGAGTCAAATGTTTGAATTAACAAAGGCTTGTAGAGAAACAACTTTGTCCATTTAAAGCATTGGATTTTTTATAATTTTGTGATTAAAACTTTATATAAGAGGTGATATTTTCTCTTTGAAGCCTAGAATAATTTTTCTCTATGTTAGCAATATAAATAAGAGAAATAAAGAAAAAGGGTTTCTCCTGGAGGGATAATTTTCTTCGATGTATTTTTTTTATATGTTTGAAATGTGGAACAAGTAAAAAGTCACTTTTGCATTGACTATAAAGTACAAATGATCTCTTCTCATCATATAACCAAGAAAACTTTTGGAAAAAAACATGTTTCCTCTTCTTTTCACATTTCAAACATATAAAAAGTAAAAGATGATAGTCTCTTCAGAGCTTGGAAGGGTTTTTCCATCTATTACTCACGATGTTAAGAAAAGAAAGAGGGGGAAAAAGAGTTCTCTTATCAAGGGCAGAGTTTTCTCCAATGTTATTTTTTTTTTCATACTTTAGAAAGGTATAAACAAGGTGGAATATTTCTCTCAAACGTTCTCTTACTGACATGATGAGAAGAGGTGGAATTTCTTATTCATTCATTGTGTATGAGCGCTGCTCTTCTTGTATTTTGTATTATCCTTATTTTCCAAACGGAATAATTTGTCACTTTCATAATAGATTTTTTTAAAAAAAAAAAAAATGAGTAAAAGGTATTTCTTATGAGTGCAGATAGTCTATAGTGAAGGCACGAAAAAATTCAGTGTGATCACTTCTCATTGGTACATGTCATCGCCGATGACAATAGGTCACAAAACAAGCTGATTTTCTCTCTTGAATCCATACTAAACAAGTCAACTTTTAATGTGTGGACCTTTTTTGGGTCTCACCATGATTTATGTGTTAGATCCACATCGAGGCACATCCTAATTCATACAGACCACTCTAATGCATGAGACCAAAATTGAGGCACATCCCGAGCTATGGGGAAGAACACCCTAGAAAGCAGCAGGGATTAAATGACTATCGTTAAAACATTCATAGATTCCAGTATGAGGTTTATTTACCATCTAACCTTTTCGTAAGGTCACTCCAAAGGTAGGCAGGACCCCTAACTCTGGGGCTAATAGTGATGTATGTGCCTTAGATCCACACTGTGCAGCTATTTTGAAAGTTCATTTTAGAGTATGATCCTAAAAATGAAGCTGACTCAAATCTTAGGTCAACCACACCATAGAAACAGTTGTGATTGAATCCTCGCCATTAAAAACTTCATGGATCCCACCGAAATGTTTAATTGTCATCCTACCCGTTGATAAGGTCACAAACACCTAGACGAAGGAACTACACAAATATCATCTTGATCCAAAGCTTTTGTGGCCCACAGAAGTTTTTAATGGTCAATCACCACTATTTCATGTACTATGGTCCTCCTGGGATTTGGAGTTGCTTCATTTTTTAGATCATGCCCTAAAATGAGTTTTTAATATGGATGGATAGCATAGGTGTAGTCACATAAGCTTAGATAAAGGGACTACATAAATTTGAATAAAGGAAAAATACAAATATCTGTTTTCAATGGTGTGCATCTAATTCCAACTATTTCCTCCAGTATAACTCACTTGAGCCTTAGATCTACCTCATTTTTTGTCTCTACCTCAATTTTTGTCTCATGCCCTAAAATGGTACCGAAAAATAGATGATTGGTGTGGATTTGATACATACATCATGATGGGCCCACGGAAGCTCCACATGTCAATTCTTCCGATTTTCTTCTCTCCCTTAATGTGTTACACCACACAAGTGTGAAATTTACATGGGCCCCACAATGATTTATTTCTTAGATCCACATTGTCTATCCAACTTTTCATATCATTTTTGGATGGTAGCTCAAAAACAAGGCAAATCCAAAGCTAAAGTGGATCACACCATGGGAAAAAGTAAGAATTGACATTATTGTTGAAAACTTCTTGGGGCTACAAAAGTGTCTAATTAAGCTAATATTTGATTGGCGGTGTGGATTTAAAACAAAAGTCACAGTGACCCAGAAATATTTCGGACATTAAAAGTTGTTTGTGTAGGAGGCAAAATATATGTTTTGTGAGCTCCAAAAATAACTTGCACGATTGAGAAATTACTGCATTGTTCATCCTTTTTCTTGGATCATTTTAAGGCATGAGCCCAAAAATAAGGCAGATCCAATGATCGGGTGGACCAACCAACTACAAATGACTCTTGCATTTAATGCTTTATGCACTTAATGCAACCCAAGCTTACTATTTGGTGTGGTCCACTCAAATATAAGGTCTGTTTTATATTGACCTACTTTATATTTACTGGTATGAAATCTAAGTTGATCAACTCATTAGGTGGGCTACACCAGTATACTGAGTCATATATCATTGGCATCTTATCATTTCTCAACAAAAAAAAAGCTGTGGTCTCATGCTCAGTCCTTTAATCCATACGTGTCGTGCTGTCCATGCCCTGTTCATTTATATACAATGTAAGATTCCAACTTTTCATCAGGTGGGCCATTGTTTAGATATATATTTTTTTTTTAATCCCAAAATCTTTCTTTCTTTCTTTCGCAATTTTCTCTTAAGATTATCCGACAGAGTCGTGCATGTGGACAGTGAATGTGAACGGCTTACATCTCTAGATGCAGTACGAGATTCGATCTTTACATCAGGTGGGCCATATCTTTTACATCTCCTTCTGGTCGCTTTCACTTTTTTCTTTTGAAGGGGGCCATATCTTTAGATCTTTGGCCATAGAAGCAAGGTGGTTTCACTTTTTTATTTTTTCCTTTTACCCTTTTTCTCATCTTTTAGATCATTTTTGGATTGGGATAGTCAACTCTGCCTGGAGCTTTGTATGGGTAATTTTTTAATATATAAAAATCATCTCTCTTTCCCCTCAACCCAAAATCAGATTGCCTATTGATTAAACTCTATGGGGCCATTATGATCTATGTGTAATATATCCACATTGTACATATGTTTTCCCATATCATTATATCATTTCAGGGCATAGTTTCAAAATTCAAGAATATGCTAAACTACTTTTCAAAACTTTTCAAAAATGTAAGTTTTGGATAAAGTTGATATTTGTGTTTTTCTTCCGTCTATATTTTTATAATCTTATGAATGGACCAGATGTAAAAAACATATTATCGGCCATAAAGCAGGTTTCAATAGGAGACGTGTTTTCCCGTATCATTATATATCATTTCATAGTTCCAAAATTCAAGAATATTTAAAGTTAAACTATCTTCCAAAACTTTTGGGAGTAAGTTTTGGAAGAAGTTAATATTTGTTTTTTACTTCAACTGTCTATTTGTAACCTTATGAATGATGTAAATAAATATATTAATGTCCATAAAGCAGGTTTCAATAGGCGGCATCATTATTCTTATTGTTTTCTGTGGTGGGGTACAATGGTTGAGATAGACTTGAAAAATCAAAAGATAACAAAAATAATAAAAGTATTCTGGGCATGATTATCACTAGCTTATTAACGGCCCACATTCATTGGTGGCTTATTAATGGTCCACGTAGTTTATTAACAGTCCAATGGTTGATATATTAGACTTGAAAAAAAAAAAATCAAACAGACAATCATGTTAAACCAAAAAATAACAATAACAATAATAAAAGTATTTTAGGTGAAATACCACAGTGAATGTGAATGGTCGAGCCTCTGGGCATGATTATCAGTAGCTTATTAACGGTCCACATTCATTGGTAGCTTAAAAGAAAAAAGTATGGCTAGAATCGCCAGATGTGTCTGATTTTGAAAGGTGGAGCATCGATGATAAGGCCATCTCCCATAACTAAATTCCAATAAAAGGGGTATAATAAATATAATTTTATATTAATCTCTAATCCAAGAAGAAACATATTACAACAATCCAATTAAAATAAAATAAAAATGAGAATTAAAAAAATAAATAAATACATAAAAATCCATTCATAAACCCAACGTAGCCAAAACCGCCAAACAACTGAAAACGAGACCGGCCTTGTGCATGGGGTTCGACCCTGACTCGTCCGGTGCACTCAACGGACTCGGTGCATTCTGCCCCAACAGACCTCCCGGCGTCGGACTTGGAGGATTTAGTTCCGATGAAAAAACAGGACCCGGCGACGAACTCGTTGGAGATGTTGCAGGAGTAGCCGGAGTTGGCATGATCACCGGAGACGACGCCGGGGTTGCGGCGCCGGACGGGCTGATGGCGGGTGTGGCTGCGACCGGTGGAGTCGTGGCCGGGGAAGATGTTGCGGGAGGTTTCGATGGAGTTGCAGCCGGAGATGTCACTGGGGTCGTGGCCGGGGGAGATGATGCGGGAGGTTTCGATGGAGTTGCAGCCGGAGATGTCCCTGGGGTTGCCGCCGGAGGTGGAGATGAAATGGGGGATTTTGATGGGGTAGCCGCCGGAGGTGGAGATAAAATGGGGGATTTTGATGGGGTTGCCGCCGGAGGTGGAGATGAAATGGGGGATTTTGATGGGGTAGCCGCCGGAGGTGGAGATAAAATGGGGGATTTTGATGGGGTTGCCGCCGGAGGTGGAGATGAAATTGGGGATTTTGATGGGGTTGCCGCCGGAGGTGGAGATGAAATGGGGGATTTTGATGGGGTTGCCGCCGGAGGTGGAGATGAAATGGGGGATTTTGATGGGGTTGCTGCTGGAGGTGGAGATGTAATGGGGGATGTTGAAGGGGTAACCACCGGAGATGTTGTTGGTGGTGTTGTTGGGCTAGGGGATGAGATGGGGGAATTGGAAGGGGCGTGGAGAGGTGTTTTCGCCGGAGAAATCGCCGGAGGAGGTGTTGCGAGGGTCGTCGGTGCCGGAACGGGTGCCTGTGCATCGCCGGAATTTGACACCACCAGCAAAAACAGAGCAAATGCGCACAGGTTATGCATTTTGGGAGATGTCAAATTCCAATTGAAAAGATTTTCCGGTGGCCGGGAAAAGACGTTCCGGTGACGTGTTTTAGATTCCGGCGATGAACGACGGTTTTCGGCGACGTGGGAGGATAGGGAGTTGGGTAGAGGGTTGAGGTTTTGGGAGGATTTTATAAGCGGGTGAGGGACTTTGAGGCGTTGGAATTTAAAATTGTCACGTGATTTTATGTGACCGTTGGTGGTGGGGCCGTTGATGACCGGCTATAGCAGGTAATGTTGCCGTTGCTTGGAAGTAGTGACCGGGTGAACTGATACCGAGAAAAACTTTTATACTCTGGCAGAGTGTGATGAATGATACGCACCACTTGAAAATCACTTCGAAATTGCACACGTGGCTTACAAAATAGTCAAATCAAATCGTACTCACTATATATGTATCATGATCTAGAACTTAATCTAATTTTATTATCCAAATTATCGGATTATTGGACCAGTTAAAAATGAAAATAATCCAACGGTCCTTTTTTCCACAAACAACTGTCCACGAATCGGAGGTCAGGATCCTTCAACGAATCTGATATTAGGATTTTAAATTTTAAAAAATGATATGGACAATCAAGTCGGTTTGATTTGAGCTAATATGTGCCACGTGTACAATTTCTGAGTGCCTTAGTATCCAGCTTCATGCGCACCTGAGTATCATATAACTCATCACGGATGAGAAATTGACCACTGTCGGCAAACTTTTTACCCTGTTTCTTTTTAACGGGGAAAATTACCGCTGTATACCCCACATATCATCCAGCGTCTTTTAGAATAGAGCATTAGAGGATGAAAAATAACCTTGCACTCATGAATAGAGCATTTGAGGATGAAAAATATCCGTGCATACGCTACCTATATCTACAGGTATAATTCGTAGCTATAGGTCTATAGAAGCGATAAACCACTTTCAAAAGCATAAGTATTTGCGTCGTCAAATGCTTTGTTCTTACATTCAAAGTCTAAGTTGGGAAGATAAGTTTTAAATCTTTCATAAAAGACACTAGATAAAAGGTAAAGTCTATAGTGATAATTTTTTCTTTTTATGGAGAGTCTAAAACTTAAGCCCCGTTTGTTAAATCTAAAATCTAAAGACTACTGAATTGAAATCTGAAGTGAAAAAACTTGTTTGATAATCATGCCTGAAGTCTAAAAATTAAATATTGAATTTGAAATAAACTGTTTGTTAACAAACATTGTAAATGTCTAAAATATGTTAATTTGACACATTTGTTCCTATTTCTCATTTGAAAATATTTTATATTATAAAAAAATTATTTTTTATTAAACGAAAATAAAATTATTATGTTTAATTCAAATAAACTAAAATACTTAATAAAAAACTAAAATATCATCATAAGGCCCTCAATTCCTGTTAGGGGAAGGTTGTTATTATGTGTTGTATAAGATTAAACACCAGTAACAACAAAACCTTCAAATAAGGCCCCCTTTATATTTATATGTTATCCAACCAGCTTATAAGATCTTTCCCAATTAAATGAAATGAAAACATTTTGATCTAAAACTTCTATGGCCTATTTAAGTATATTTTCCATCTAATATGTTCATAAGGTCAAAAATACTTGTATGAATAGTGAAAAAATAAAATCATATTGATTAAAAACTTCTGTGACCCTAAAAAGGATTTTAATGGTAGATGTTCAATCCCTTGCTATTTTTTACGGCTTATTTTTTGTCTCAATCTTTAATATGAGCTCGTCAAATGGATAGATGGTTTGGATATAGCACATACCTCATGATGAGACCCACAAAATTTGTTAACGTCAATACGATAGCTATATAGCTAGTGTGAGGTACCAATCCGCAGCACGGATTAGCTACCGAAAGAGGTTGAGTAGTGAGACTAGCTACTGAAGTGACGATAGCAAGTTCCTTAGGCCTGGCCATGATGTATGTTTTGTATCCACACCTTCCATCCATTTGAAGATATCATTTTAGGGCAATACCCAAAAAATGAGTTAAATCCAAAGCTCTAGTGGACCCCAAGACAGAAAATAGTGGGACAGTGACGCCCACCATTCAAAACTTCTAAAGGCCACAAAAGTTTTAGATCAGGCTGATATTTGTATTTTCCCTTATTTCATGTCTTTAAAAACAAAAAAAAAAAAACTTTTGAACAGGTTGGATTTCAAATAAACATTATGATGGGCCTTAGGATAGTTTCAACCGTAGGAATCACTCTCCCCACTATTTTCTTTAGTGGGGTCCACTATAAATTTTTATTTGCGTCATTCTTTGGTTCATACCCTAAAATGATATCTAAAAATGGATGGACGGTGTGGATATAACACATACATCATAGTGGGGTCTACAGAACTTGGTGATGTCACTTCAGTAGTCATCTTGCTACTCAACCTATCAGTATCTAATCGGCATGCGGATTTTCGCCCAAAGCCTTTCGCAGGAAGTTCCTGGGATGGAAACTTAGGTGAGGCCCGGTGTTATGTTTTTCATGAATTTACTCTGTCCATCCATTTTGTTTGTTCATTTTAGGAGAGTATACCAAAATCAAGTTGGTTTCAAGACGTAACTAGGCTGTACTAAATGAAAAAGTGGTTAGGAAAATTCTTACCATTGAAACCTCCTTGGGTTCTAAAATGATGCTTACATGCAATCCATACCATTAATAACGTCATTCCTATTGGGATGAACTGAAAACACAAATATTAGCATGATTCAAAACTTGTATGGCCCCATAAATATTTCAACTGTGGACATTCAATTACCACTTTTCTGGCCCACTTCAGCATTGGATACGGTTCATTTTTTGTCTCATTTCCTAAAAGTAACTCATAAAACGGATGGACAGGGAGGATTCCTCACAAACATCACAATGGGTACCACCTAGGTTCCCAGCGCACGAACTTCTTGGAAAAGGACTGATCGGTTGAGTAGCAAGAATTGCTAGAAGTGACGTCACTAAGTTCCGTGGGCCCCACCATGATGTACGTTTTGTATCCACACCTTCCATCCATTTGGAGAGATCATTTTAGGGCAATATTCAAATAATGAGTTAAATCCAAAGCTCCAGTGGACCCCAACACAAGAAACAGTGGGAACAGTGACACTCACCAATAAAAACTTCTAAAGGCCACAAAAGTTTTAGATCAAACTGATATTTGTGTTTTCCCTTATTTCATGTCTTATTTAACTTATGAACAGGTTGGATTTCAAATAAACATTATGGTAAGGTTTAGGATTGTTTCAACTCTGGGAATCACTCTCCCCACTATTTTATGTGACGGGGTCCACTATAGCTTTTAATCTGCCTCATTAAATGGATATTGCCCTAAAAGAATTTCACAAAATGGATGGATAGTATGGATAGAACACATACATCATAATGGGCCCACGGAACTTGGAGTAGCCGACTCGCTACTCAACTTGTCAGTATCTAATCCATGCCCGGAAATCCGCATCCGCATCCTACTTGTACGTGGATTAGCAAGTGATGTCATCAAGTTCTATGCCCCACTATGATGTATGTGTGCCCACTATGATGTATGTGTTTTATCTACACCGTCCATCTATTTGGAAATTTAATTTTAGAGCATGAGTTAAAGAATGATGTAGATCCAAATATGTAGTTGACCCACCACAAAAAACAGTGACGAGATTGATGCCTACTGTTGAAACCTTCCTCAGGCTCAAAAAATAGTAGCCGACTATTAAAAACTTTTTGAGGGCCATAAGAGTTTTGGATTAAGCTGATCTTTGTTTTTTCCATTCATCTAGGTCTATATCACCCAATCAACAGATTGGACGTCAAATAAACAGTCCATTGGGCCTTAGGAGAATTTTAATGGTAGATATCCAATCACTATTGTTTTCCTGTGATATAGTCCACTTGAGATTTATATTCCTCTCATTTTTTGTATCAAGCCCTAAAATGATCTTTAAAAATGGATGAATAAAATAGATAAAACACATACATCATGGTGGGGCATAAAGAAGTTTCATAGGTTAAAAGTTGATTTTGTGTTGCGCAAACATTCTAAAGAGAAAATTTTGCGTAGTTACTTGAAAATGGGTAATTTTGAAAGTAAAAATTTTTGTTTAATAAAAAATTCACTGAGCGCATTCCGCATTCACCATTAAGCCAGACTCCTATCATGAAAAGAATTCAAGAAAAAACTACTTAATGCTTTCCTTCTTTTGCGTTAACGACACATTAACAAACACTACTAAACACAAATATTTTCTCAATTCCACGTTAAGTACAAAAATTCAGCGTTAACAACCAAGGCCTTACCTCCCCAACTTAGACATGAGATGTAGGGACGAGCATTTGAGGACCAAAATACCCCTGCCTTCCTTTCGGAAGCGGATTGGCTGGAGTGCGAAGACGAGCATTGACGCTCGTGGGCCCCACCATGATTATGTTTTATATCCACACCTTTCATCCATTTGGAGAGATCATTTTAGGGCAATATCCAAAGAACAAGTTAAATCCAAATCTCTAGTGGACCCCAGCACAAAAAACAATGGGACAATGACGGCCACCATTAAAAACTTTTAAAGGCCACAATGTTTTAGATCAAGCTGATATTTGTGTTTTCCCTGGTTTCATGTCTTTTTTAACTTTTGAAAAGATTGGACTTCAAATAAACATTATGATGGGCCTTAGGATAAGGGAATCACTCTCCCCACTATTTTCTTTGGTGGGGTCGACTACATATTTTTATTTGCCTCATTCTTTACTTAATATCCTAAAATGATATCTAAAAGTGGATGGATGGTGTGGATATAACACATACATTGTAGTGGTGCTCACAGTACTTAGTGACCTCACTTTAGGAATCGACTCACTAAACTTGTCAGTATCTAATACGCGTCGGAAATGGATTGGCTACTCCCCTGCCACCAGCTCCTTGGGTGGTGGTCGGTGCTCTGTGGGCCCCACCATGATGTATGTGTTTCATCCATTCCGTTTATCTATTTTTACTGACCATATTATGGCTTAATCCAAAAAAAATGAGAAGAATATAAATCTCAACTGGACCACACCACATGAAAACAATAGTGATTGGATATCCACCATTAAAATCCTCCTAAGGCCCATTATACTGTTTATTTGACATCCAATTTGTTTATTAGGTCATACAGGCCCAGATGAAGAGAAAAAACAAAGATCAGCTTGATCCAAAGCTTTTATAGCCCCCAAAATTGTTTTAATGGTCAAACCTCATTCAACATTGTTTCTTGTAATGTGGTCCACCTGAGATTTGGATATACCTCATTTTTGGATTCACATAGTAAAATGATCTGTAAAAATAGATGGACGGCATGGATGAAATTCGTACATCGTGGTGGAGCTCACATAGCACCGACCACCAGCCCTTGGTTGGTGTCAGGGAGAGTAGCCAATCCGTTTCCTATGCGTCCGAGCGTCAGCGCTCGCCTTCACACACCAGCCAATCCGCTTCTGAAAGGAAGATCTATAGTGGTCAATTTCTGAAGGATAATCCAGTTGATCGACTACATACGAGGAGGCGAGTTTCCTGCAACGCCAGGGAGACCATGCAACCCTGTGGATCCCACACGTGATTTCTGAGTGAAATCTGATCCGTCCATCCGTTGATCCAGACAATTTTAGGGTATGATCCCAAAATTCAAGCAGATCCAAAACTTAAGTGAAGCCAAAATACAAGAAACAATGGGAAGTGGGACGCCCACCATTGAAACCTTCTTAGTTCCCAAAGAAGTTTCCGATCAGGCTGATATTTTTTTTTTCCGCTTCAACCTGATGGGAAAAAACTCATGAACGGGTTGGATGGATTATAAAAATCACTTTCGCTGCAGGAAAGTTTCAATGGTGGTGCCTCCATCCCTAACATTTTCCTGTGGTGTGGCCCACTTGAGTGTTTGATGTGCCTCGTTTTGGAGAATTCCATTCTAACATTAGCTGAAAAAACTGATGGACGGAGTGGAGGTCACACAGACATCACGGTGGGCCCCACAGAGAACAAAAATGGAGTAGTTTCTCCTAAGAGGCATTAGTAATATCTGGGTGGAGTGGAGCTTTGTATTCCAGAGCTTGGGCCTCCAGCTTTACAAGTGAGGCCAACGGATCAGTCATTCAAGCCGTTGATTCGGTGGGACTTACCATGGATAGCCGAATGCACAAACAATCCTTCAAATCAGGCAACTTCTAACCATTCAACAAGTGGCCAAGAAATAAACGGCCGATATTCAACCTAGAAAACTCTAGGATTATTAGGATTTTGGGTGCACTGATTCATCCACTGAGGGACCCATTATACCAACCGTTTGGATAGTTGAAAAGTGGGCCTCACCTGCACGAACTTGGAATGGTGATGATGGCTCGAGGATTTCGGTGGACCGGCTCGGCCGGATAGAGTGGATGACGTGGCAACATTAGGACAGCAGAACCGGCGAATGAACCGGGTTGTCGTCCGGAGCAAAAGACAATGAAACGTTGTTTTTTCGTGTTGGCATACTGATACGCTGACGGACTATGATTGTTCATAGACATTCACACAGCTATTGTAAAAAAGGTGTATATTTATTTCAATCCAAACCGTTCAAATAGCACCTATTGTACATTTATTTTTATTATTTTATTTTTTTAACACACGCACACACACCCCACACACTCACGCTAGTGGAATTTTACCACCTATTGTACAGTTGTTATGATGCAAAACATACAGAGAAATGTTGAGTTTGAGTATCCAATTGGTGGTCATCTAATGGATGATTAAATTGAAATTAAATCAAAGGTCCTAATTCACCAAAGTATATCCATTTGATCAGAGCTTAAAAATCATAAAACTGATTTGGATTTAGGCCTCCATCACCTAAAAAGCAGGGCCCACATTTTGGACGATTTAATTTTAGGCATTTCTATATAACAAGCACAATTTGTGGGCAGGGCCATTGCTTTTTTGTTTTTTGTGGGCAGGGCCATTGCTTTTTGGTTTTTTAACGCTCATGTCAATCCCCCCTCCCAACGGTTGGATGTTCTTTGTCGGGTTACACACGACTTACTATTTTGGAACCCAGATACAGGGAGGCGAGGGAAACACCACCAAGTCCAGTGAAGCCCCGGTGAGATTTATTAGATGCAATGTGTTTTTGGACAAGATCTGTGACAGATAGTGTTGTGGGTAGATTTACAGTTCGGGTCATGTGAATTCAGTCAATGATCTACCGGTATTCTACTATTGTTGTTCGCTCTGATATAGATGGATGTTCATCTTTTCTCTTTTCAGGTATTATTCGGACATTCAATAAGTTTCGCTTTTTCTAATATCTTTTATCTTTGTAGTTACCAGAGAGATCTTGGTTGTTAAAAAATAATCCTTGCAGCTTGAGGTAGTTCATGTTATTGTTGTAGCCGATGCAGCTCAATCTTCCTCTGTTATTGTTGTAGCCGATGCAGCTCAATCTTCCTCAGAGAATGCCAATGCCTCAGACTCCCAGAAGACCATGAGTGATGCCCCTCATCCAGATCTTCAAACTCAAGAGGAGATTGAGACCATGCAGCCAGTAGCATCTCTCCTTATCGATGTCAAAACCGAAGTGCCGGTCATTGCTTTGGATGAGAGGGTGAAGAAGAGCCCTTTGTGGCGACATCATAAGGATCCCGTAACGTTGTACTTCCCTGCCCAACACTAGGTTCGATCAATCATGTTGCACCACCATCGGAACTATCTAAAAAAAAAAATTCCTAGCTCGACCAGTAGACGTTGAGTACTTATTATGGAATAAGAAGAAGAAACCCCTCGGCCAGCCATGGATTCTCCTAGTTGAGCAACAACGACTGATGTCCCATTGACCGAGGAAGTTGGTAATGCTACCATGCCAGTTGACACACCAATGGCTTTTTCTTTCAACTCCTGAGGGAATGCTTGTCGTTGAAGATTTACTTTTCTCCCTTGTTATATTTATTTTAAAATAATATTAAATTTTTGAATTTTGAAATTTCGGTATTTTCCCTCCACATTTAAATTTTGGTATTTTTGAGGTGTTGGTTTTGTCCCACATCGGATTTGACAAGAGAAATTCTCTTGTTTATATGATAGACTTTTTGCCTAGGGCTTGAGCCCCTTTCAGGGGGCATGTGAATTTGGTCCTGTGGAGGGGCTATGCCAATAGCTCTAATCTATGCCATTAACCACACGCGCGCGCGCGCGCCGAGTCTGAGTCCGTGTCCGCGTGCGTGACGGGACGGGACGGGACGGGACGGGCTGGGCTGGGCTGGGCGCGGTGTAAGTGCACTCGCGTGGGTGTGTGTGTATGGGTACTCGCAGGACTGTATGTGCGAGAGTGTACTTGCACTTGCGCCTTTTTGTTTTAAACTAGAGAGATGCTTCCCTTCCGGATGGTCGCCCCTGTTGGGTTTAAACCCAACGGACATAACCTTTTGTAAAGGGTACTTATGCACCATTTCGGAGTTTATATAAAGACTTCCGATTCCAGTTTCAAAATACGAAAAAATACTGTCTTATAAAACTCTCTCTGATACGGTTTTACCATTGTTACTGAGTTCATTGCTGAGTCAACTCAGCACTTTCGGATTAAACTGCAAATGGTTCGAGCCCGTGTACAGTGAGTGCACCGCTGGGACCGGGTTATAGTCGTTGTATCCTGGAGGTCGATTGCTCTGGAAACCTGTTGCACTTGGGACGCTGTCCAAGGGGAGCAAATTCGATTTCAAGCCGAGTGACTCAGTCACGCCTCGACTCAATTCAATAAGTTTTTCTTTTTCTAAATTTATTTTCCTTTTTGGTTCTCGATTTTATAGTCTTTTAATTCAACATATTATCCAACAATCTTGAAATCGAAATTTTGTTAAATTACATAGACTATGGATACAGTAACAGTAAATGCTTCTACTGAGTTAGCCAAAATCGAACCGTTCACTGGACAATCCTTTAAATGGTGGAAACAGAAATTGATGTTCGCTCTTACCACCCTAAAAGTTACATACATTTTATCTGAATCATTTACTATAGATCTAGCAAATCAAAATGAAGTAACAGATGAAAATAATTGTAAAAATTATATTCTAAACTCTTTATCCAACGAATTATATGATGTGTATGCTTCTTACGCCTCTGCTAAAGACATATGGATTGCTTTAGAAAAGAAATACATATTAGAAGATGCAGGCACTAAGAAACATGCAATTGCTAATTTCCTTCACTATGAAATGACAGACGATAAATTTGTCACAAATCAGATTCATGACTTTCAAAGTCTAATTCACGAACTATCGACAGAAGGAATTAAGTTGGATGAGGTGTTTCTGTCAGGAGCGTTAATAGAAAAGTTACCGCCCTCCTGGAAAGAATATAAAAATAGAATGAAACATAAGAAGAACTGTGTTTCTTTGGAAACCACTATCGTACACATACGAATAGAGGAGGCCAATAGAATCAGGGACCAAAAAGGAAATAAAAATGAGATAGATTCAAAAGCGAATCTTGTGAAATCAAGTCGGATAAATAATAAGAAAAAGGGCAACTGTCATAACTGTGGTAAACCTGGACATTATGCAAATGAATGTAGGCTCAAAAAGAAGAATGCAAACAATCAATTCAAGAAAAAGGGAAACTGCTACAACTGTGGAAAGCCTGGGCATCATGTTAAAACCTGTAGGCTTAAGAAAAATAAAGATAAGCCGCAAGTTAATCTTACAGAAACAGGCAATGAGTCTGACATAGTAGTGGCTGTGGTGTCAGAAGTCTTCCTTGTAAACAACTTGGAATGGGTGCTAGATACTGGTGCAACTAGACACGTGTGCAAGGATCGTAGGATATTTACCTCCTACCAAGTATCAGGAGATGATGAACAGGTGTTCATGGGAAATGTTAGAACGTCTCCAGTTGTAGGGAAGGGAAAGTACGTCTGAAACTCACTTCTGGAAAGACTCTAATGTTAAATGATGTCCTCCATGTGCCTGACATTAGAAGAAACTTGGTCTCTGGTTCGCTCCTCAATAAGACTGGTGTCAAATTAGTATTTGATTCAGATAAGCTTGTAATGACTAAAAATGGAACCTTTGTTGGTAAGGGGTACTGTAGCGATGGTTTATTCATTGTAAATGTATCCAATGATAATAAGAAAACATCTAGTTCTGTTTATATCGTTGAACCTTTTTATCTATGGCATAATAGATTAGGTCATGTGAATGTGGCATCTTTAAAGAAAATGAAAAGATTAGGTTTATTACCTAATATATCTAATGAAGAGTTTGAAAAATGTGAAACATGTGTAGAATCAAAATTTATTAAAAAACCCTTTAAACAAATAGAAAGATCATCTATTCTATTAGAGTTGATACATAATGATTTAGGTGATTTTAGAAATCACATGTCTAGAGGAGGAAAAAGATATTATATAACTTTTGTAGATGACTACTCTAGGTTCACTAGAGTATATCTATTAAGGAACAAAGATGAAGCTTTAGATGCTTTTTATAAATACAAAATTGAAGTTGAAAATCAATTAAATATAAAAATTAAAAGACTTAGAACAAATAGAGGAGGTGAATTTGAATCTTCTCAATTTAGAGAATTATGTGAAAAGAATGGAATAATTCACGAAACTATAGCTCCTTATACACCAGAACAAAATGGAATAGCAGAACGTAAGAACAAAACTTTAAAAGAAATGATGAATGTCATGTTAAATAGTTCAGGCTTACCCTCAAATATGTGGGGAGCAGCAATTCTGTCTGCTTGTTATATCCTAAACAGGATTCCATCTAAATCTTCTGAACAAACACCATATGAACTTTGGAAGAATCATATTCCTAGTTATAAATATATTAAAGTGTGGGGGTGTCTTGCTAAAGTAGGATTGCATGAAATTAAGAAAAGAAAATTAGATCCTAAAACGACCGATTGTGTATTTATAGGGTTTGCACAAAACAGTGCGGCCTATAGGTTTCTAGTTTTAAAAACTAAGGATAATATTCTAGATCCTAATACAATTATAGAAGATAGGGATGCAGAATTCTTTGAGAACGTATTCCCTATGAAATCTAATTCTATAGGAATAGAAAAAGTTAATGAATCAGATATTGCGTCTACTAGTAAAAATACGTACGAGAAAGTAGTAGAAGAGATACAACCAAGAAAAAGTATTAGAGTTAGAAGAGAAACTAACCTAGGAGATGGTTTTTTCACATTATTAGTAGAAGATGATCCCACAACTTATATAGAAGCTATTAACTCTCCAGATGTAACCTTTTGGAAGGAAGCAATAAATGATGAGTTAGAATCTATTATATCTAATAATACTTGGAAACTTGTAGATCTACCACCTGGTAACAAACCAATAGGCTGTAAATGGGTGTTTAGAAAGAAACTAAAACCAGATGGAACTATCGATAAGTTTAAGGCTAGGTTGGTAGCGAAAGGCTTTAAACAAAAGGAAGGAATAGATTATTTTGATACATATTCCCCTGTAACTAGGATTACAACTATTAGAATCTTAATAGCGATAGCCTCCATATATAAACTAGTGGTACACCAGATGGATGTTAAGACGGCTTTCCTGAATGGAGACTTAGAAGAAGAAATATATATGGAGCAACCTGAGGGTTATAAGATATTAGGTAAAGAAAATAAAGTATGTAGACTAATTAAATCACTATATGGTTTAAAACAGGCTCCTAAACAATGGCATGAAAAATTTGATGGTGTTTTAAAATCAAATGGTTATCATATAAATGATGTAGATAGATGTGTATATAGTAAAATTTCTAGAAATGATTATGTTATTATATGTCTTTATGTTGATGACATGCTTATTTTTGGAACTAATATTAAATTAGTTAATGCAACTAAGAAATTCTTGTCATCTAAGTTTGAAATGAAAGACTTAGGAGAGGCAAGTGTAATCTTGGGTATTGAAGTAACCAGGAAAAATGGTGTTATTATATTATCACAATCTCATTACATTGAGAAGATATTGAGAAAGTTTAACCATTTTGACTGTTTACCTGTCAGTACTCCTTATGATTATAGTGTGACTTTCATGAAGAATACAGAAAATAGTGTGTCTCAATTAGAATATTCCAAAATAATTGGTAGCCTCATGTATCTAACAAACTGCACTAGACCTGACATAGCTTTTGCAGTAGGAAGGCTAAGTAGATATATACATAACCCTGGAAAAGAACATTGGAATGCATTGTCTAGAATTTTGCGATACCTAAAAGGTAATATGACATATGGTTTACATTATAATGGTTATCCTACTGTATTAGAAGGATATAGTGATGCTAACTGGATCAGTGATTCAAATGAGATAAAATCCACTAGTGGATATGTCTTCACTTTGGGTGGAGGAGCAGTCTCTTGGAAGTCCCCCAAGCAGACATGTATTGCTCGGTCGACTATAAAATCCGAGTTTATTGCCTTAGAAAAGGCTGGATCAGAAGCTGAATGGCTTAGAAATCTCTTAGCTGATATACCATTGTGGCCAAAGCCTGTATCGGCCGTGTCTATTCATTGTGACTGTCAAGCGGCTATAGCGAAAGCAAAAAGTAAAATATATAATGGAAAAAGCAGGCATATTAGACTCAGACACAACATAGTGAAACATATGTTGCGTGATGGAGTCATATCTATTGACTTTGTGAGGTCAGAAAAGAATCTAGCAGATCCTCTGACTAAAGGACTATCTAAAAAGTTAGTCAATGATACATCGAAGGGAATGGGGCTGAGCCTAATATATGAGCTGCCAATGTCGGTAACCCAACCTATACAAGTGGAGATCCCATGAGATAGGTTCAATGGGTAAACAACAAGACACGAGGTAGACGATTGCACTGAGTTATATGAGCCCCTTCTATGGTGTATAGTGCGAGCAACAACGCAGAAGGATGAGTTTTTAGAACTCTTAATGGATCCATAGCCATATATTTGGTGGTGTATACAGTTGCTGCATACACTTGATGGAATTCACCTATATGGGTGTGGAGGTGGAGGCCGCTTCCTATGAGAATCTAGGCGAATTCTCTAGAGCACTCATGAAATCCAGGTAATGGTGTATGGCCGAAACGCACCGAACCACAGAATCACTTGCAGAGGAAGAGTTGTGTGAGTGGCATGTACTTGCGATCTACATTAAAAGGATTCAGGTTCAAGACTATGTTGTCACCTGATTCCTATAGACCTGTCTTGCTTACTCTAATGTTGGTTCAAGTCTATGGTGACACCGGCACCATTGCACAACTATTTCGCTTTAATCCGAAAGTATTTTATTTTAAAACATGTGGGGGATTGTTGTATTTATTTTAAAATAATATTAAATTTTTGAATTTTAAAATTTCGGTATTTTCCCTCCACATTTAAATTTTGGTGTTTTTGAGGTGTTGGTTTTGTCCCACATCGGATTTAACAAGAGAAATTCTCTTGTTTATATGATAGACTTTTTGCCTAGGGCTTGAGCCCCTTTCAGGGGGCATGTGAATTTGGTCCTGTGGGGGGGCTATGCCAATAGCTCTAATCTATACCATTAACCACACACGCTCGCGCGCGCGCCGAGCCGAGCCATGCCGTGCCGTGCCCAGCCGAGCCCGAGTCCGAGTCCGTGTTCGCGTCCGCGTGCGCGACGGGACGGGACGGCTGGGCTGGGCGCGGGTGCGGGTGCGGGTGCGGTGTAAGTGCACTCGCGTGGGTGTGTGTGTATGGGTACTCGCAGGACTGTATGTGCGAGAGTGTACTCGCACTTGCACCTTTTCGTTTTAAACCAGAGAGATGCTTCCCTTCCGGATGGTCGCCCCTGTTGGGTTTAAACCCAACGGACATAACCTTTTGTAAAGGGTGCTTATGCACCATTTCGGAGTCTATATAAAGACTTCCGATTCCAGTTTCAAAATACGAAAAAATACTGTCTTATAAAACTCTCTCTGATACGGTTTTACCATTGTTACTGAGTTCATTACTGAGTCAACTCAGCACTTTTGGATTAAACTGTAAGTGGTTCGAGCCCGTGTACAGTGAGTGCACCGCTGGGACCGGGTCATAGTCGTTGTATCCTGGAGGTCGATTGCTCTGGAAACCTGTTGTACTTGGGACGCTGTCCAAGGGGAGCAAATTCGATTTCAAGCCGAGTGACTCAGTCACGCCTCGACTCAATTCAATAAGTTTTTCTTTCTCTAAATTTATTTTCCTTTTTGGTTCTCGATTTTATAGTCTATTTAATTCAACATATTATCCAACATCCCTCGACCAAGTCCTTACCAGTGATATTCTAGTGGCTGAGTCTCCAGCACATTTGACTCAACTTCATCAATTCTAGGAAGAATTATGCGCTCTCATTCATTTTAGTACTTCTGAGATCATTTTTCAAGTTCAGTCGATAGACTTGCTCTCTTCATTCCTTCTTATCAAATGATCACCTGCTCAAATGAAGCTCGCTCTATCGGTCAAAATTCCTTCACTTTATAAATTCATGGGCTTAGTATAGAAATGCCACGACATCGATGCACTAATCGTTAAAGCCCAGGCCGAACATGCCACTGCGAAATTTAAAATGACCAAAGTCACAACTGTCATAGAGCAGTTATCTGCTGCATATGCCGAACTGAAGGTGGTAGACACTTAGATGTCCGATCTGGCTATTCAAATTGCCATGATGAAGGAACAATTGAATGTGTTAGAAGATCATCATAAACAACTAAGAAATGCTAGAGAGCATTAAAAAACTAAAATAAGTTCCTTGACCGTCTTCATTCGTGACAACACATTGTGTGTCGACCAGGCTAGAAGTGTAATCTTCAAGATTCAGGCAGTTCTCGGTCGATAAACGATAAAAAAGGCAACGATACAAGAGTGGTTGTATATCTTTTCTTCCTTCAAATTTTGAATCATCTTCTTGACCTGTAATTGATTTGTAATATAGTTGTTCATCTAATATAATTGGCCTAAGTGCCCTTTTCTTCCATTCTTTGTGCCTCAATCGCTTCTTGTACTTAACATTTTTTGCGCGTTTGTGTAGAAGCAGTAACTACCCCGTCTACATGACAATAGAAATGAAGATTCACTTACCACTCTTGGCAACCGCTCGTTTTCTTTTCCGAGGAGACATCCACTATTACTAGGCACTCTAATTGTCACAATGCATCAGATGTGGTAACGATTTAATGCTTCGAGTATCTATATAAACAACATCCCAATTTCCATTTCTTCTTAAATCCAAGCTCTTTGTCTTCAATCCTTTAACTCCCTTCCCCTTTCACAACCATGTCTTCATCTATAACTCCTACTCCTGTTTTTTAAGTTAATGCATTTTAAAAAAATTTTCTTGGCCATGGAACTCGCTTCTTTCGGCCAATCGATGCTCTTGTTTGACACCGGTTGTTTTCTCTATCAACTGAGCAATGTTGCTCAATTTAATGAATCCCTAAAAGAATTTTAGAAGTTCTGAAGGAATTCCATATTCTCGAGGAGTCCTTTTTCAAGGTGAAGACTGAATATCAACGCACTAACTGCAAATTCAAACAAGTGATTGTTGTCAAATACGACATAAATATGCTCTATTCTGATTTCGATGTTGCTTGGTTTGAACAACTTCGCTGGACTTGAGAATTCATCAATTTAATAAGATGGTGTTGGGTGGATTTCAAGCCTAGTTCAAAGATTTAGAAAGTGACATCAAGGAACTTGAATGAGACTACAGTAACCCCGACCGTTCACATCCTCAATAACTGCTGATTTTCATTAAGTCCAAAATTGTTATCTTTCAAGATTGGTTGCAGGATAGTGACGCTAGGAAAAGAGAGGCAGAGTTCAAAGTCAAAGTTATAGGACATTGGATAGATGAAGCTGTGTATGTCCTCAATCGTGCTGTGATAGATGGCACGTCTTAGGAAAATAAGAGATGCCAATCTAAAAATATCATGTTGCGCGCAATTAAGGAATTTGAAGAGAGTGCAACGGTTCACTGTTGAACTGTCTTTCGGCCAGGCCCCTTTTATCTTCTTTTTTTTTTTTTCTTTCTCTTTATTTATATATGTAAATGGCTAAGGGTCTGATCTATGCTTCCCTTTTTACTTTATATTTGTCTTGAACCTGACCGATTTCGGCCGACTTTTAATAATCTCTACTGAAATTATTACTTGGCCTAACTTCTTATTATCTCCCATTTATTGGGATGATAAGTCTTTAAGAATTGGCCATTGATAAGATTTTCCCAACTTTTCCTTGTATGCGGAGAACATGTGAACCTGCTCGGAGAACTTTCACCACTATAAATGGCCCATCCCAAGTGGGTGATCATTTGAGGAAAATAGAATATTTGGATTTCAAATGTAATTTTACCTTTCAAACCATATTGCATTTACCAAAGGCTTTCTTCTTTACCTTTTTATTACAAACTCGGGCGACCTTGGCCTTATTAGCTATTATGGAATCCAAGCTCTCGATCACATCTCATATAATTCCTCTAACTCGACCAGCATGACTTCCGTAAACTCGGTCGAAGTTGGGCTGTTTTGATATGCAACCCACAAGAATGACACAATAACTTCTAAGGGTAAAACTGCGTCATGGCCATAAGTGAGTGCAAATGAACTCATTTTCGTGCTTGTCCGAGGTGAATTTTGATAGGCTTAGAGTGCTTCAAACAATTTTGTATTTCATTCTCGAGGATTTTCATCAATTATCTTTCGCAAAATATTCTTGTTAGCCATATTGCTAGCCTCGGCTTGACCACTGGCTTGTGCATAATAAAGTGTTGAATGTAAAAATTTAATTTTATATTGCTCAGTCATGGTCTTTATTTAGACAAGAAAGTTGCTCCTCCATCTAACGTAATTAATTATAGAATTATGAGTCGATGGATGATATGTGTTTCAATTAATTCAATAATTTCATTTTAGTTGACTCCTTTCATAGGTTATGTTTCCACCCACTTAGAGAAATAATCAGTGGTTATAATGATAAAACTTTTCATCCATGATGAAGGTGGATAGATTTGACCTATTGAATCAATGGCCCATTCTCGAAAAGGCCAAGGTTTAACAATAGGATGTAATTCAATCGTAGACACATGTTGTATCGGCCCATATTTCTGACATGTTTCACATCCCTTAGCATATTGAATGTAATCAATTGTCATCTTCGGCCAGAAATATCCATTCCAACTTGGTGTGTTCCGCATATTTCTTCATGCACATCGCCCAACTAACATGGCTTCCTTCTTATTTAGACATCGGAGAAACACACCATTAACCCCTCTTTTGTATAACTTGTTCTTGTCCATGACATAGTTTACAGTCGATCTTCTAATATCTCCGATCCAAAGAGGCTGAAGATAGTTTATAATAAAAATTCTCCAATCATCTTTGTCTATTTCGGCCTGACAAATTTTCAAGACTGATCCCCTCTGAAAGACCAAGGATAAATATTTCTTTTAAATAGATATAGTCCTTTCGGTCAGTCCTTGGATGATCTGAAGTCATGTTGCTAGTTGTGTTATTTCATTGGTATCAACGTTGTTTTCTCTTGTTACATGCCTTAATTCGACCTCGTCGAAGTTATCTATTAATTGAAATGGTAAGGCATAATATGAAAATAATGTATTACCGGTGCATTTGAACAATCCTAGTACTTGGTTTATTACCAATTTGTGAATCACTAGTCACTAATATGTTTTGTGTACCTAATTCCAGCAGCATTGCTAGAACGATTATCAAAGCCTCATATTCGACCTGGCTATTGGTGCATTCAAAGTCTAACTAAAATGCATATTCCTGCCTTTTCCCATATGAGGTGATCAGGATAATTCATGCACCAAATGATTTGTCAGTCCTTGAACCATCAAATACCAATATTCAAGGTGACAGATGTGTTGTGTAATAATCCGTCACTTCCATAGGAAGATGATTTTCAAGATCGGAATGATAATCGGGCAAGAAACTTGAGATGGCTTGTCCTTTTACCGTCTTTTGAGGTACATACTTAAGATCAAATTTGGATAAGGTTAAAACCTATTTGCCAATTTGACCATTCAGAATCGGATGATTTAACATATACTTGATTAAATCAGTAATAGAAATTACGTGAACTAATTCGGCCAACAAGTAATGTCATAATTTTGTAACCACAAAATGCAATGATATGCATGATTTTTCAATGGTTGAACATCTTCTCTCGATATATAATAATATTTGACTAAGATAATAGATAGTATATTCCTTTCGGTCATCATCGTCCTGCCCTAATAAGGCGTCGATCGACTCTTCAGTAGTCGTGACATACAGCTTGAGCAGTCAACCCTTAGTGGGCGTTTGGCACATGGTATTAGATGGGATTAGGTGGGATGGAATTGCTTTTGGTCTCATGCTAATTCCACTCAATGTTTGGGAAGAATGGAAAAGCTTGGAATCAGATTAGACGGAATTGCATTGGGTTCCGTTCCAATTCCACTCAATGTTAGCAAGTTGTGTAGGTCCCACCATGATGTGTGGGCTATATCCACACCGTCCACCCATTTTTCGAAATCATTTTAGAGCATGGGCCAAAAAATAAAGTAGATCTAAAGCTCAAGTGGACCCACCACAAAAAGCAGTGGGGATTGAATACCTACCGTTGAAAATTTCTTTGGGGCCACATAAGTTTTGGATCTGCCTCATTTTTAGTCCCATGTCATAACATGAGGTTACAAAATAGATGAATCGTTTGGATATAACACATATATGTTATTCTCAATAGTTTCAAATGATGGTGGGTATATCCATTCAATGTACCACCGTATTACAAACATAGCAAGGAATTAAGCTTATCCCATTGTAAGAGAGGACAATCCCTACCAAATGTAATAATTATTTTTTTTTTTAATCCCATCCCACCTAATCCTTCCCAATACTATGCGCCAAACACCCCCTTAACTAATGGTATTAACCTCAGTGGTCTAATCAAGTATTCATTGTCCTTTTTGAAAGCCAAGCGATTTTTAGCTTCCCAGTTCAATTCATCTCCCTTTTTTAGCTTCGTAAATGGAGAAAACATATTAGTTTTTCCCGCATAGTTAGAAATGAATCTACGCATGAAATTGATCTGTCCGAGAAAGCATTGTAACTCCATTTTGTTTCTTAGCAGTTGGATATTTATCATTACTTAGGCTTTATTTTCGTCTATCTCAATTCCTCTATGATGTACCAAGAATCCCAAGAAGTTTTCAGCTGAAACCCCAAAGGCACAATTGAGGAGGTTTAATTTCCGTTCGTGGATCCTCATTCGCTCAAACGATTTTCATAAGTGAACGAAATGTTCAGCCACATTGGTCGACCTAACTACCATATCATCAATATATACTTCCATGAAGTGACCGAACATATCATGGAAGATTGCATTCATAGCTCTATGGTAAGTAACCCTCGCATTTTTGGGTCCAAAAGGCATTACTACCCAGCAGAAAGTCCTTAGATGTCTAGGACATCTAAAAGTTGTCTTTGACACATACTCAGGTAAAATACTTATTTGGTTATGTCCTAAATGGCCGTCCATAAAGGATATCATCTTATATGTCCGGCTACTCAGTCGATCAATTGATCAACCAAGAGCATTAGATATTCATCCTTAGGTGTGACTTGGTTTAAGTTCCTGAAGTTAATACAGACTCAGAGCTTATCGTTTTTCTTAATGACTGGAACCACATTTGAGATCCGCTTGACATATTTAATAGGCTTGATAAATCCAACCTTTAATAGCCATTCAATTTCTTATCTTTTTTACTTTTTTAAATTTCCTGAGTAACTTCGTCCGTTATTCGCCTAAGTGGTTTCTTGTGTGGTCGATACCCCTCCTTTATCAGTAATTTATGCTCGACCAGGCCTCGGTCTAACCCTAACATCTTATGGTAATCGTAGGCAAAACAACCAGCAAATTCCCCGAGCAAAGCAGTGAGTTCAACTTGGACTTGTCGTTCCAATAGGCAACTAATGAAAGTCAAACCTGGGATTCTGTTATGTTCCCAAGTTTACTTTTTTTTCTAACACACACCCATGCCGTAGTGGAATTTCACCACCTATGGGTACTCCAACCCCTGACTAGGTGTTAAAACTCCTACGAGTCTACTACCAAAGCAAGAGCAAGAATTTCAACACCTATATTCCTTAGTTTACTTGTGCCAAAAGGATCTTGAACTTGAGCTTGAGAATCGTCTAGTTTATCTGGAGCCCGTTTTAAATTGTTCATCCTTATGCCATTTTTGGCTACCTCATTAGTCGGTACTGCGATGTCGGCCATGTTGACGAAGCATCCATCATTGTATACTTTTAAGTTTTCTTTGAGCTACCTTATTTTGATTGTGAATTTGATCGTTCTTTCATGGATTGATGATGAACTCATCACGGGACTTCTTCTATAGTAAAGCTTGAGACTTCCCAATAGGAAACTATAGCCTTTGGCAATTCGTTATGCAATTGTAGCATGGTAGCAATGTCCTGCAGTATGCTATCTGGGTTAACTTTAGCATCTATACGTCTAGTTGGCCACCAATATTTATCCCTTCTAGTAAAGCATATTAGGCCAATCTCATTTCCGTAGAAACATGCCTCGACTGCATTAGTTGTGGCTAAAAATGGTTTATTATCTGCCGACATCAATTTAACATTATCAGGATTTCAAAAAATTACGAATTGATATAAGGATGATGGAATACACGTGAATGAATGTATCCAGTCTTTGCTTAACATGGCATTGTAATTTAACATAGTATCGACCACAGAGAAAGCAACCAACACCTTTTTTATTCCCACCATCAATTTTACAGGCATGACTCCTTGTGTTTGAGTTACCCCTCAAGCAACTGATCTTGACTTTAGTCGAAATTAAATCTTCTGAGGTTTTCCCTAGTTTGGCCATCATTCTAGACATGAGAATATTTACAGCCGCACCATTATTAACCAAGACTCTAGTGACTATGCATCCTTCCAAGTAGACAAAAATGTATAATGACTTCAGATGTTGAGTCATAGAATAGGCAAGCCTTTTTATGACTACTCTTTCCAATAATGTTCTTGTCTCAACAGAGATGATCGACACATTAGTCGCCTTCCTTTTGGGTATCGAAATATACATGTTATATGATTGTAGGAGGATAAAATTCTTCCACATCACATTCTATTTTGCTTGGCTGAGATAGTTTGGCCTGAAAACTTAATGGTAAGGTTAGTACCACGTTATAATCTAGTACAGTTGGTGGTAGAAATCCAAATTGAATTATCGAATTTAGACATTACCTCCCAGGCGTTTCTGATTTTGGTCGTTTTGCATTGTTTTCGACCACAATATGTCACTGTGAAGTATCATTTATCTAAAATTTGGGGTTGGATGAAGTTTCTCCCAATGATTTTGCTCTTTTTAGGAGCTCTTCGATCAACAAATCATCCCCTGAAAAACATTCAGCGCTAAGATACTCAGTCGATTCATCCACATCAATGTTTTCAAATGGTTAATTCATTTTGACCATATTGTATGAATCACGTTCCTTGGATGAGTCCACCATTTTTACTGTGATCTGTTCATCTCCTAGGCGAGAGATTACCGATCTTCTAGCCGTGAGATTATTGGCATCGGTTGTGATCGTACTATCATTTTATAAGATTTTTTACCTATGACGGCCAATTCTCTTCTCTTAGCGGCATATTGCGTGAGATTATTGGTATCGGTTGTGATCGTACTGTCATTTTATAAGATTTTTTACCCATGACGGCCAATTCTCTTCTCTTAGCGGCTTATTGTTTTTGACAATGATGTTTTTTAGTATGAGTCATCCCTTCTTGTATGTTGGAAACTTAGGGTGCTTAAGACTTTTCCATATTCTTTCTTGTGTCAAAGGAGGTTTAACCATCATCTGTCCTAACATCAAAATTGGTAAATGGTAGTTAAAATGATGTTGAAATTCTATCCTTTACTGACTGGATTCTTCTTCCTTCATTTTCCTCATAAGCCATGATTTAATTCAAGCATTTTGCTTAGATATTTGACTGAGGCAACTATTTAATCAGTCGAACTGACCTTGCACACTAATCACATAAGTTTGGTAATGTTATTTTTAACGTAATTTTATAGTTGCTTGCTGTGTCAGCACAAACTTCCTTTTAGGTTGACGTACTGCATCTTGATCATAACTGACCCCTGAGATCAACCTTTCGTCGAGGTCGAATCAATTTATGTGGATCAGTGTCAATTAACATAGCTATGTTAATCTCCATGCTTGCTGGAAATAAATCAGTGTCAATTATCATAGCATCTTTTTCTTTTTTGGAAAATTTAAGTAGTCCCCGATTAATATTATGTTGGATAACATTCTTGAAAATAATATATTTGTTAGTAAAATGTGACCAACTACCATGCCATTTGAAATATGCAATCTTTTTCATTTCATCGACTATAGGTATTTTATGACTAATAGGAACTTTGATAAATTATCCGGCCAACATTATATCAAAGATTTCATTAGCTTGAGTAATATCAAAGGCATATGTCCTCTGAGGTTTTTATGTTGTTGTCACAGTTGCTTCTATTTTAACCAGTGCCAAATAAATAAATTGTGTTTGGACACTACTTTAGCCATTGCCACATCATAATTGGAATCATAATAATCTGTCCCAACCAAGTAATTTTGTTGTCTCGCTCCCTCTTGAAGAAGAGCTTCATATCAGGATAATTTCCTGGTTAAATTGTTGGGGATTTAGACTTGCGAAATCACACAGATCTATATCTAGGATAGCAATACAATGACACCAAGCACACAAAAGAGAACTCAGATTTAAGGTGGAAAAACTTTGTGGGAAAAAATCACGGCACAAAGTGACAGATCTCCACTATGAAAACAGAAATTACAAAGAGAGAGGACTTACCTGATTCGAACAACCTCGAATCTCACCCTTGCTACACCCTTTTAATTTCCCTAGAACCCCTTTAGAAAGCTTTCCCATACCTTAGAAAAACCCTAGGAATACCTATTTATAGTTTAGGCAACTTTCCTTTCGCATCCCAGTTGCGAAAGGACATAGATTTTCGCAATCCGCAAAATTACGGAATGAATCTGCGTAACCTACGAATAGTCGTAGCTCTCCTACGACTGGTCATAGACCACCTACGACTGGTCATAGCTTACCTATGACTGGTCGTAGACCAGGAAAAAAATAGCACAAAGTCTCTGTAGTTTGAGTTCTGCTAGGGCTCGAACCTATGACCCGTCGAGCGCCTCCCACAACCAGTCATGGCTGTCCCACGACCGGTCGAACGACCTCAAGAACTTCAGATTAAAGACTTCTCTTAACAATCTCCACCAAGTCTTCAATCTTCAACCGTGTAGCTCCTTGACCTCTTCTCTTATTTCTGTATCACATCATAGCTTCTCGTGCATACTCCGTCTTTCTTTTTACGCCATCTCCAAGCCCAGAGAAGTTTCACATAACTTGAACTTCTCTATAGGAATGATCTAGGAGAGCATGTCTGTCATATCAGAATCCACGTGCCCAACCATCCTTGCTCCTGTCTTCTCAAAAGAAAAGACGTAGTCTTCTTACCATCTCACCGCTACCCAATATTGCTTGTGGGGGTACTTGCTCAAAACACTGATAGCCTGTGAAATATCGGTCTAATCCAGACCATGGCATACACTGTCGACCGCATTCGAATGAGGCTCATGAGATATCCTGTTTTTCCTCATTTATTTTGGAACATGTCCTGAGGAAAACTTGAGGAGAGATACGTAGGGAACGCTCTCCAGCTTTGCTCGGCCCATCACATCCTTGATCAATACCTGCACACAAGGTATTCCTCATATGATTACTAAAGCCTACTCCTCTTTCAGTCTCAATGCTGAGAACTATCTTTGCAGCCCCCCGATCCTTCATCCTGAATGTCCCACTTAACCGAGTCTTCAGTACATTGATTTTGAACATATCATAATTGGCGATCTACATGTCATCAAATTCTTGACTCACTATGAAGGAATCAAATCACTGCCTAGGCGACAGGTCAAAATACGACCTCCCGCAAAGTCTTTTCTCAGCCCCTTTAACTTCGAATCGCTCTGGTTGCTTCATATAGATCTGCTCTTCACTTTTCCTTACAGAAGTGTAAGCTCACATTGGCCAACCAACGCCAATCACGGATCTAATAGATACCTGCTATACCGTCAGCGCAAATATCTCTGAGAAGTTGATCCTTTCTCTCTGAGTATAACCCTTCGCTACTAACCTCGCCCTATATCTATGTTGTATCCTCCTGAAGATCCACCTGCACCCAACCACTCTCAGGCCCACTGGAAGCTCCACTCGCTCCCATATGTCGGTCTGGTACAACGAATCCATCATATCACCTATAGTCACCTATTACTTCTCAGCACCAGGCTCACCTAGAGCCATCTGAATAAAAGATGAATCCTCCTGCGATATTGGAGTCGTCTATGTACCTCGCCGATATCCTACGATCATGCTATGTGATTCTTCTCACAGGTAGCTGCTCCACCTGTTCTGTATCCCTGTTTAGCCTTCCTGCCCTGCTCACTCATGTGGCCATGCCCAACATGCCACACACGTGCAAAGGTGGAATCCGCTACATCCACTGTAGCTCCACCTTTTGAAGTGCTCCCGATCAACCTTTACAAGTTACCGAGTCGTTACGCTTTCATGATTACCCGTGCCCCTTAGATACTTTAAGAGCACCATCAATACCTGTATACTTACATCCTTTTACCTCAAGCATACCAAGAGAAATCAGATTCTATCTCAAATCAGGAACGTGCCTCACATCTGTTAAGGTACGCTCCACCCCATCAAACATCTTGATGCGTACAGAACCAACAACCACAACATTACAGACAATGTCATTACTCATAAATACCTGTCCACCATCACACTCCCTGTAACTGGTGAACCAACTCCGATGAGAAGTCATGTGAAAAGATGCCCCTGTGTCTAGCATCCACTCGTCCTTATGATCATCGTATGACTGTCTGAGCGAAGACACAGATAAAACATCACCATCACTTCCATCTGACGTGGTAACGTTGGCCTCCCTGCATGAAGCCTCAAAATCTTCCCTCTTCGATTTAGGATTTTCACAATCCTTCTTCACATGTTCTTCCTTCCCACAATTCCAGCACTTTACCTTTCCTTTGCCCTTGCCCTTGGATTTGGATCTAGAACCTGAAGAACCTGTACCTTGTACAGAATTCCTACCCACTGTAAACAGTGCATCAGAAAATGTCCCCATGTCGCTGTTCATTTGTCTCATAGCCTTCCCTTGAAGGGCTGAGACAACGGTGTCGACACTCAGGATTTATTCATGCTGCACATAATGTCCTTAAATGATTCATAAGATGCCGAGAGAGAATTCAACAACATACATGCTTGTTCTTCATCTTTCATTACTTCTTCCATATCCAGCAATTTGTAAACTAATTTATTAAAGTTGCTGATGTGAGCCTCTAGATCTCTACCATCTGCCATCTTGAAGTTATACCACTGTCGCTTCAAGTGCAGGCAATTTTTAGAGAATTTTTTCGCATAGACATCCTTCAACTTCGCCCACAACTTAGCCGTAAATTTCTCCCTCATGATGTTATAGAGAACCTCATCCATGAGACATCAACGGATCGATGATAAAGCTTTCTTATCAAGAGTATTCCAATCAGCATCAGTCATAGTAGACTTCCGCTCCTCAAGAGCACCATCTTCGCCTTGTTTGATTAAGGAACTCATCATCTTGATCTTCCATAACTCAAAATTATTTTTTCCCGAGTACTTCTCAATTTCATACTTAGCGCTCGCCATTATTATTAATCCCTCAGATTCAGATCTGTGCCCCAACGATCACTTTGATACCAGTTGTTGGGGATTTAGACCTGCGGAATCACACAAATCTATATCTAGGATAGCAATACAATGGAACCAAGCACACACAAGAGAACTGAGATTTAACGTGAAAAACCCTCGCGAAAAAAAATCACGGCACAAAGCGACAGATCTCCACTATGAAAATAAAAATTACAAAGAGAGGACTTACCCGATTCGAACAATCTCGAATCTCACCCTTACTACACCCTTTTAATTTTCCTAGAACCCCTTTAGAAAGCTTTCCCATACCCTAGAAAACCCTTAGGAACACCTATTTATAGTTTAGGCAACTTCCCTTCCGCATCTCAGTTGCAAAAGGACACAAATTTTCGCAATCCGTAAAAACGCGGAACGAATCTACGTAACCTACGACTAGTCGTAGCTCTCCTACGACTGGTCGTGGCTCACTTACGACTGGTCGTAGACCAGGAAAAAAAAACAGCACAAAGTCTCTATACTTTGAATCGTGCCAGGGCTCGAACCTATGACCGGTCAAGCGCCTCCCACGACCAGTCGTGGTTGTCCCAAGACCGGTCGAACAACCTCAAGAACTTTAGATTAAAGACTTCTCTTAACATAAATCATAGAGCTCGACAAACTCTGTTTCAATGAATTTCTTACGGAGATTGAATTCTAAACTATCCTGAGCCAGTTGTATAATTTCCGCCTTGGTTGTTATTACCTCACATTAACTTTTTACTCTCTTAAACCGAACAATATAATTTTCGATCGATTCGCTAGGTAATTGATAAAACTGGGCAAGATTGGCTATAAAAATTTCATTGTTCCTACAGAAGAATTGGGTATGAAATTTCTCCTCAATTTCTTGCCATGTTTAAACAGAATTCAACAACATATTAAAGTACAAGGTGAAAGCCGCTACAGTTAATGAATGATTAAACAATCATAACTTGTAAAAGTCATTGTTAGCAAGTTCATCATACCGCATGATGAATTGACCTATATGTTCTATGGTCGATTGACCGGTATCACCGATAAATAACATAAAGTCGGGTCATTAATCCCTTGGAGATAAGGTTTATAATAAATATGAGTAGTTCGACTAATAACTTTTCATGCTATTTCTTACACCATGTGGAGAATTTGGTCACGGTCGCCTTGACGAGGTTCGACCATGGGAGGTGGCTTAAGACCTACCTGGTATGTTCTCCATTGTAATTTTAGTTTTTAGGAAAATGCAACCTCATAGGTATTCCCTTATTCCTAACATCTGGAAAGAAATTCTTATTTTGCCACTCATATCGCCTAACTTCAGCGGGGGGAGGAATCGTTCGCACTTCCTGAGTAGGAGGCGTATGGCATCATATAATGGGTATTGCAGGTGTTGGCTATGCTGGTGTCAAGGTTTTAACAAAACTTGCCTTAACAACAAGCAAATACATTTTTTACTGAGGCACAACGGGGTGAGGCATAGTATGTTGAGAGACAACAGGTCATGACATAATTTGCTAAGGAACAATGGGCATTTTTTTAGCAAGGATAGCCATTATCCTATTCATGCTCTCAGCCTGACTAACCATATATTTGTTCTTAATTTCACGATTGCTCAACCTAAGCTTATAACTGATCTGTAAGGTGTTGAATCCCCATATGCATATCCTGCAATGTGACCGACATTATCCTGAGAGGATTCGTTTAAGATGTCGATCCCATGTCCGCGTTGGAAGAGCTACGTGCTGGGTTTAATAAGAACTCGGGTGATGGTTGTTCTTGCAATTCATCATCAACCAGTGGAGGTTCATGAGTGCTAGAAGTATTGTGACCACCTCTTCAACTCATATGTTTACAACACAATAAATATATTCCTAAAAACCAAGTAGTTCAATGTCCTATTGGGCATGCAAAAAACTGTTTAGTACTTTTTCTGTTTGAGTTTTTGCGGTCATGTGTGATGCATGCGGCAGTGTTATACCTGACTGTGCGACTCGATTCCAACTAAACAACTTGACCCCAAGTGTCAATGTAGACAGATACGATGACTGTGATCGTATATGATCAATATCTAAGCAAATCGGCCACTTATTCAGCCACTCGTAAATTGTTTAAGAGAATGATCATGTAATAGTTGGAGGGTGAGGTTCTTCTTTCAAAAATGAATTCACTTTTGTCTTTCGTATAAAATGACTTTTCTGATATATGGTCGTCGTCAAACGAAAAGGAAATACTTACAGTCGATCGAGGCACAATTGTAAGAAGCCTTCATAAATGAAGAACTGGTTATAATGAAAATGGATAGGGTTCAATGTATAAGTGTAGACGAAGATTACAACTAAAAGATTATCGCTACTCCTAGGAAAGAGCTAAGCTGTGATAAAAAAATATAATTTGACAGATAATTGAAAGATAATTTAATTGATGTGAGACCATTTGCTTTGTGGATTTTCTCAATTATTTATAGGCTTCTTTGTTATGCAAATACTATGTATTTGTTTCTATTCTTTACTTTAACGATTATGGTGGCTGAATCGTTGTAACGTCAGACCTAAGTTTCGAGTCATAACTCGTATATAAAGTGTACTAAATTCATTCCATTATACAAATTTTTAGAAGAAAAAATAATATTCATTTTTACATTCTAACTAAGTCCATTCACAAGCATTCACACGAAATGATTTATGCATCAACATTTGTTCATTTTCAACATCCATAAACATTCAATTAGCATAAATTAGGCATCATTCATCAGTCAATACGACTTACTAAAGACGTAAAACAATTTAATTAAATAAAATCAATCAAATGTTTAAAATCATACAACTAATTAAATAATCCTAACAAATAAAATTCTAATTAAATAATTAGGAATGGTCCAAATGCGGCCAATTTCTCTTCTAATAGGTATGGCTACGTCTCACGTGTGTTGTACACTAGTTCAACCTCAGCTTCTTATTCTTACGCCAACTCATCAGCCAATTGCGCATTTGTATGGTTTTTTCATCAATAAAAATATAAGTTGACCCGACTTAGTGAGAAAACTCAACATGGTTTATGCTTATTGAAATTAAATTATAATAAAAACTGAGTATGCACAATGATATAGATATAGTGATGCATGAATGCATCTGATAAGATGATCATCTATCTGCTTATGTTGGAGATCATTAACCCGCATCCACCTGTTGGACAGGTGTCACGCCCCAAACTCGAAAACTGGGCTCACAAAATTTCTGATCGCCGAATCTGGAGCCGATAGCCTCCGTAGAACTCCATTCTCGGCTCCTAGCTCCCATCCGCCAGGTTTCGATCCTGGGATGCTACGAGGAGGATTTTCAATGTCAGTTTGATTCGTAATAAGCATAACCAAAGGCATAACCCACAAACAACAACCAAGAACTCCACTACATTTTCACTATGATCAAAAACTTTACAAGAACAATGAGCATAAAGAGAAATACAATGGTAATAATAAAACTCCAAAACGAGCTGCAACGTGCTCCTGCCTCAGCGATGCTGCGATCCAACGTCACCTGCACGCAACGGTCGTGCATAAGCCTACAGAAAGCTTAGAGAGTGGCGAAAGTGTGTGCGCAAGGTAGTAATATGAACATGCAATGTCAGAGTAATGCGGAATATGCAGATGAAACCATAATATCATGAGTCGTACCAAGGCTATGCAATGCAAGACATGAATGGTATCGGCCATCCAAGGCCATGCGATGTGCAATGCAACTCAAGCATACAGATCCTCATCTACGTCCACACATCAATACAGCTCAAATATGGGATATCACCGGGATCTAGTACACTCTAAACCAGATTATCGCCACATCGCGCGCAATAAGGTAAGTGGAAGAGACCACACTATCCGTCTGCCAATATCGGGCGCGACTCGTCGATAGCGGACCCATTCCTCGAGCTGGTCAAACTCAGCCTAGCATTGCCCCCTACTCTCGGGCGAGTAAGGCCCCACCCCCTTCCAACCGACCACGACACAGTGGAGAGTACAGCCAATTGGTATTCGGCACTCAGCGCTCATCTACCCACTCGGTGTAGACGTTAGAGCAACCTCTTGGTACCATAAGGGTTTAGGAATTTTCACCCATGGATATCTATAGTACCCCATGTAGAACAAGATTTTCGGTATCCAATCCTGCCAACCACGATACATCTGTGGAAGTTACGACCCTGATGTCGCTAGGGCGTACAATATCCATGTTATACAAATGCGATATGCATGATTTACGCTATCCAGTCATGCATCAAATCCTGCGCCTATCGTGCGCTCATGTAGGGCAACACCGCCTAACCGGGAGCCCATAAACAACCTGCTCGAAGGCAAATGCTATGATCAGACAATTCTCACGTCAAGCATACATATGATGCGTATGATCATGAATCATGGAACTGTACTATACATGTTATAAAATGAACTATCTTACAATGCAGATGAACCTGGACAGCCTATACACAATAAGTACGGGACTAACAATGGGCCCTAAGGAGAGTCGTAATGTGGACATCCAACCAGCATTACACTCGCAATGTGGACGTCAAACCAACATTACATCCCAGGTACGATCTTCTTAAACATCGCTACATAATCAGTATTGGAATTACACATTGCAATGGACCTTAGGTTCATCCCATTGGGTTTTTCATATATATGTCAAATGGGCCATATCCTATGGGCCTTTTATTCATCAGATGGGCCACATAAATGGGCCACACCAATGGGTCTTATGTGTATTGCAATGGGTCAGAACCCGTGGGCCTTAGATTGCATCAAATGAGCTTAACTCATGGGTCTTAAAGGTAACGAATGGGCCACACCAATTGAACCCCATATGTACACCAAATGGGCCCTAACCCTTAGGCCTTGCATGCATATCAAAGTGGGCCTAAACCCCTAGGCCTTACATATATCAAATGGCCTACTTCCATGGGCTTTAAAATTTCAACAAAAAGGTCCAATTTCATGGGCCTCGAAGTATATCAAATGGGCCTAGTCCCATGGACTTGCAACATATCAAGTGGGCCTAAGTGCTTAGGCCTTAAATGAATCAAATGGGCCTAGCCCATAAGCATTTCATAAATCAAATGGGCCTAGCCCATAGCCCTTTTGAAATTCAAATGGGCCTAGCCCATAGGCCTGTTACAAATCAAATGGCCTAACCCATATGTGAGTGGCCCACCCAACCAATAGCATCAGGCTTTAAAAAGGATCCCACTAAGGGGATGGACGGCCTGGATGCATCACGTGCATCATGGTGGGTCCCACTGTCGCTGGACAGAGAGGACCACACATATTCCAAGGACCCCACCGTCCGCTGGACGGTGGGAGTACAGATACTCAACGGTGGGTGCCAGCGTCCACTGGACGGTGGACTTAAAGGCACATGCATCATTTGTGGGTCCCATGTGGGGCCCACTGTAATATTTATTTGGCATCCAACCCGTTCTTAAGGTCACTCGGACCTGGATGAAGGGAAAACATGAATTTCAGCTTGATCCAACACTTCTGTGGGCCCAGGAAGAGTTTTAATGGTAGATGTTCATTCACACTGTTCCCTATGGTGTGGGCCACCAGATAAATGGATGGGGCTGAAATTCGGAGGGGGCCCACTACTGGGGGTGGCCCACCTCGTGAGCAGATTGGATAACAAATAAACATTTTGGTGGAGCCCACACGCAGGGCCGTGGGCCCCTACTGGACGCCCACCCTCACGGCTGCACGCAGTAGCGTGCAGCGCTGCCCGCTGACGTGAAGGCAGAGGCTCTGCCTCTTTTCAAAAACCAGAAAAAATGGTTTTCCTACGGTTTTTCGCACATTGGACCCGCTAAAATGAAATCCGCTCCGGCCATTGCGTTCAGTGGCCTGCAACAGTCGAAATGAGTCTAGAGTTTGAATTTTTTTATGATTAGAAAATGAAGTAAAATCAGAAAAGGATCCTTGGAGGGTAATGATGCATTCTTCGATGCTATGGCCCGCCAGATCTTCCAATCAGCCCCAAACTCCTACCCAACGGCTAAAATACCATAGGTAAGAGGATGGACGGCTTGGATTGAACATATACATCAAGGTGGGCCTGCACTAGGGACCACCCCAAAAGCTTCTCCTTTTCTTTCCTTTTCTTTTTTTTTTTTTTTTAAATTTTTGGTACAGGGACGTCCAGCGTCCCAGACGCTGGACGGTGAGCCTTTTTTTAAAAATATACATGGTGGTGGGCCTTTTTGAAGTGGGCCACCACTAATGGATGATGGGGGGGGGGGGGGGGGGGTACCACATGCAAGGTGGGCCCCACTTGAAGGACTCTTGGATAAAAATAAATACCTCAAGGTGAGGTCCATTCAAGTGGGCCACACAACTCTATTGCATAAAAATAAAATAAAATAAAATAAAATAAAAGAGAGAGAGAGACATGGAGAGTGGGACACGCCTTGTGATGGAGGGCTCCGCCACTACGAGCCCTCCCTTGAATGAAATCATACAATAAACGGATCCCTTTGAACATGGGATCATCAAAAATGTAAATCAAAGGTGGAGATCCATTTCCCACCGATATGGACGGTCTAGATGACCTTTCTAAATGAAATAAACATCATGATTGGGTCCATGGAGAATGGCCCCATCATGGAATGATCATGATGATCCAAGTGGTCCATCGGCCACATATTAGGGTCCCAAGTGAGATCCACACCATGGATCGGTGGGCCTCACTTGGCCCATCATAAAAACAAGAAAAACTATCCTATAGAGGCACCCACCGTCCGATCTTCTTGCTCCTAGGGGTTCCTTGGCACCTTAGCTTCAACTCCAATGGATGAGATGAAGAATGGAGGGTTGAGATGGGAGATGATGGGGTGAAGAGGTGGGCCACTTGGAGTTTAGGGATTCTTGAAAATTTTCATACGTATGGGCTCTTTTGCTTGGAGATTTTTGAAATGAGAAAGAGAGAAAGAGAGAGAGTGATGTAGAGAGAGATGGATGGATGGATGAATGATGGTTGTGTAAGAAAGTATTGACTTTTGAGGCTTTTGTGTAAGAGAGGTATGAGTGGTGAAGACTTTTGTGGCTTTTTGTGTAAGGGAGGTATGGGTTTGGGAGACTTTTGTGGTTGCTTGGGAAAAGGGAATAAAGTGATGTGTACTTGACATGTGATGGCTTGATGGATTGATTGATTGATGGGATTGATGTGATTGATGTGACACATCGTAGAGATTCCCTTGAGTTTCGCAACGCGCGGCGTTTTCTCGCACCGAACGTTGGCCCACATCTCTTGACCAGGGTATCGCCTTGGCGCGCGAGTCGCGGTATCAAAACCGCAACGACGGCGCGGTCGCTATGGTATTGGTGTCGGGTTGAGTTGACTCGGGTTGTCGGTATTGAATCAGGGTCGTGCGTCGATATAGGTTAAGGGTCGAAGGTTGAGGGAATTCGACCGGTAAGACCGCGAAAGTCTATGGAAAGGTACAGACCAAGATACGGGTCTTACAGCAGGCTTCCACCTTTCGATAGGTTTAGGCATAGCCCATATCTGGTAACAGTCTACCAGGATCAACATTTCTTCCAGGGAGGGCCCCTGGGATCGACCATATATTAAACAAATACAATGAATGGTGGATGATGTATGAATGTATCATTTTCATAACTGCCATATATATTTGTTTTGATAAGTGAATTCAACGTATAATTACTATAATTTACGCAATTCGGCACAGATTATCATGTGATTTATCATTATATATATTCACGGTAGTTAAAATCAACAACATCGTAACAAAACACTCAAATCAGTACATTAATGAATCAAACCATTACAAACAATTTATTTTTATTCCAATGAACTATGAGACACGCACTTGAGTCTGATAGTATAAAATCCACAAGATAATTACGTTGGTTTGAATTCAGAGATCCTACCAATTATATATAACAATATTGTTATTCATCTAGTTTTATTGCACGGTGGGACCCACATTTGATTAACATCTTAGGTCGCTAAGCCCTAAATGATTAAATAATTAAAATTTTATATATAATGTGTTCATTAAATTTAATTATCAAATTTTAGATTTTCTTTTTAAGATCCTGAAATTGAGTGACAAATGATTGATCAGGGTGGCCTATCAGATGATTGGATCATTCATATTCTTGAGGTCTTCATATATTTTACCTCTACACATTGGATGAACGGTATAGATCTAATCACGCATACACCAATGGCTCATCTCGACCTTTTATGCCAAATGATACAACGCTTATACAAAATTATGAGCTTTCATCATTAAGCATTTTCAAATATGATTAGTGTGGTCAATCTGATGATCAGATTGATTTGGAAGTTAGGGCCCTTGTATATTTTAATATTAAAGATCGTATGATCCGTACAGATGTAATCTGATTCGACCAGATGCACACCAATCAATATTTGCGATGAGAAACTTCGCATTAATTTTAGACTTCTATCATCTTTACATCAGATATACCTACAGATCAATGCAACGAATATGTGATCGATTCTCACCGTTCATTGCATAAATTGAGTCAAATCACATTAAATGCATAAAAAAATGAATGAAAAGACTATAAACTTATTAGATCCAAGCTCTCTAAAATCCTCTTTCTTTCTCCATTTATCAGAAGAGGAAAACTTATTAAGGGATTGAGACTTGAGAGATACAAGGAGGGTTGAGGGTATATATAAGGGAGAGTAGTTAGGGATATGGGTAAGATAAGGATAAGATAATGATAAGATATAGATAAGATGGAAATAAGATAGAGATAAGATACGGTAAGATTATAAGATATAAGATAATATATAAACAAAAAATTCTATTATTATTATTATTTATTATTAAATTTGAACTTTTCACGGATATTACAATAGGTGATCCTCAAGTTATGGCCAATTTAGCCGTTCATCCATTGTTCCATTCATTTTAGGGTTGAAACGAGGTAGATTAAAATCTCAGGCATCCCAGACTATAGAAAAACATGAGTTATTGAATGTACCCCATTAAAAACCTATTTTAAGGCCCTTTGTTGTTCTTTTTTTAAATTATTTTTAATTTTTCTTCTTTTATACATCCAACTTAATAAAACACATGCATTATGGTGGGCCCACGTAGCATTGACCACCACTAGCCCGTAACTAGTGGTGAGTGCTTTATGGGCCCCACTATGAAGTATGTCTTTTATCCATGCCGTTCATCCATTTTTAAATTTCATTTTAGGGCTTGATGCTAAAAATGAGAGGGATATAAGTCTCAGGTGGACTACACCACCGGAAAACAATAATGATTGGATATCCACCATTAAAATCCTCTTAAGGCCCACTATACTGTTTTTTTGACATCCAATATGTTGATTAGGTCATACAGACCTAGATGAGGAGAAAAAACAAAGATCAACTTGATCCAAAACTTTTATGGCTCCAAAAAAGTTTTTAATGGTCGACATTCAATCAACACTGTTTCATGTGATGTGGTCCACTTGAGATTGGGACATATTCATTTTTTGGGCACGTACCATAAATTGATCTACATAAATAGATGGACGACATGGATGAAACACATACATCATGGTGGGGCCCACATAGCATTGACCACTAGCCATTGGCTAGTGGCAGGAGGAGTAGCCAATCCGTTCTCCTTGCCATTGGCTAGTGGCAGGGTGACTAGCCAATCAAGTTGCACATCTGCTGGGCTTGAGACCTCTTCGTAATTATAGCAATCAAAACGTGAAGGGAGGCAGGTATAACTGTCACATGACTAGGAGCCGGTGGGGCAATTAACCCGGGCGGGGATTAAGGCTAGTACACCCACCGGTACTTAGCTAGAAACGGACAATCTTATCAGGTTTTGTGGGCCCACCGTTATGTATGTGTTTTATCCACGCTATTCATTCATTTTGAAAAATTATTTTAAGTGATTATAATAACAGATAATGCAGATGGAATGTTCAAGTGGACCACTCCACAAGAAATAATGAGGATTGATTGCCTACCATTGAAATACTCTTTGAGTCATAGAAGTTTTGGATCGAGCTGATAATTATGTTTTCCCTTCATCCATGCCTATGTGACCTTTTGAACAAGTTAGATGGGAAATAAACATCACAGTGGGCCTTAAGAAGGTTTCAACAGCGAGGGCCAATGTCACCAGTTCTTCCTGTGGTGTGGTCCAAACAAGCCCTATATCTACCTATTTTTTCAGCTCATAACTTAAAATGATATTTCAAAATGGATGGACAGCTAGGATAAAACAAAAATATCACGATGGGCTCATAGAGCCCCAAATAGGACCGTCCATCTCCAGCTATGTCCTGATGGAGGCATCATCCAATCCGCGCCCATGAACCCAGGAAACGGTTTTTCTAGTCCTCTGCCAGTAAACCGGTGGTTGGTAGTCGGTGTTATGCGGGACCACTATGATATATGTGTTTCATCTATGCTGTTCATCCATTTTTACAGAAGTGGATTGGCTGGTGTGCTGCACACCAGCTATATAGCTGGTGTATTGATGTGAGCAAGTCCTGTGGGTCCATCATGAGATATGTATTATATCCAAGCTGTTCATCCATTTGATGAGATCGTCTTAAAGCCTGATCTGAAAAATAAGGTAGATATAGAGAAGCGGGGTATTGAACGACTACAATTAAAAGCTTTTAGGAGGCACAAAAGTTTTGGATCAATGTCAAATTTATTTTTCCACTTCATCCAAGTATTTGTGGCCTTATTAAGAGATTTAATGGAAAATAAAATTTATGGTGGGCCCTATGAATATCTTAACCGTAAATATCATTATCCTAAGCTATTTTTGGTGTGGTCCATTTGAGATTTGTATATGATTAGTTTTTTGTCTTATACTCTAAAATGATCCGGATAAATGGATGGACAGTATGCATATAACAAATACAAGCTCCGGTGGTGTTGGCGCTAGTAGTCGCACGACATGTACTACAAAAGCTACATAGCTGGTGCGTGGTACACCAGCCAATCCGTTTAACGAGAGGGATACAAATCTCAGGTGGACCACACAACACTAAAACAAGAGTGATATATCCACCGTTAAAATCCTCCTAAGGCCCACTATAATGCTTATTTGACACCCAATCTGTTAATTAAAAAATAAAGATTAACTTCATCGAAACTTTTATGCCCCAAAAAGCTTTTAATGGTCTATATTCATTTAATACTATTTCCTATAATGTGGTCCACCTGAGATTAGGATAAACCTCAATTTTTTTATCTCATAGCCTAAAATGATCTAGAAAAATAGATGGACGGCATGGATGAAACGTATACATCATGGTGAGGCCAAAGAGCACCGACCATCAGCCATTGGCTAATGGCAGGGAGTAGCCAATCGGTTTCCATTAACCCAGCCTTGCATGCGTCCCGCACGCTGCAGCGCAGTTCAGATGGACCCAAAATATCTGCGCACCTGTTTACACAGCGCGGAAAACACTCAACCTCTGTGAGGTTACCATGTTGAATACGTAAAATCTACTCCGTCCATCAGGTTCTACCTCGATTCTTATATCATTTAGAAAAAAAAATCATTAGATCCCAACTAGTGTGGGCCACACCACTGGGAACAGTCGATATGAGATGCCAACAGTAGGTTTGCGGGTAGGTCCACCATGGTCCGTATCTTTCATCAAAACCCGTCAATCCAGTGTAACTCGTCAGGATTCTTATGTGTGGGATCTTTCAAACGCAGGGTTAAAATAAGGTTACTGACCGGATGGACGGAATGGATTTACACATACAACATGGTGGGCCCCACAAAGGTAACGTGTTTTTGGCAGCGGCGTAAAAGTGGTCTACGCCAGTAGAAGATTCCGGTCCGTTTAGAACTTCCGTCTCCCCTCATCCGAAAAACAAAACAAACGAAGAGGTCGTCTTCCACAGATTTCCAGATTAGGGCTCTCTCTCTCACTCTCTCTCTGTCTCTCTCCGGTAAGACTTTCGGACGTCCTCTCTCTATAAAGGCCTTTCCATCAGAGTCCAGACGCCCTCTTTCTATAAAATCCTCTCATCCACTGTCTCTCCAAACCCTAAAGCAAGTAAAAGGGCATGGAAGACGGGGACGGCAATTTCGATAGCGGAGATCGGAACGATCAGTTCCACCGGAACGAGGCGATCTCAGCCGTTGCTGACGACGGGTTTTTGGGGGAAGAAGAAGAAGACGACTACGAAGATCTCTACAACGATGTGAATGTAGGCGACGGATTCCTCCAGACTTTGAAACGAGAGGATGAGACTGACGAGATCAAGCCGAAGATTGAACCGTCTGCTTCGATCCCAGACGTTGGCGGTGGCAGCGGCATCGGCAGTGACAGTGGCATTGGGAAGACTATTAAAAAAGAAGTTATAGAGGAAGAATCGAAAGGTCCTCCGGAGTTGGGTTTCAGAGGCAAGATTATTAAAAAGGAAGTTGTAGAGGAGGAATTGAAGGGGCCGCCGGAGTTGGGTTTCAGAGGGAATGAATTGGGCATGAGAGGTCACAGAGTGAAAGTTGAAATGGGTGAGCCCTCGGGTAAATTTGGTGAAATCCAAGGGCAATTTGGTAATAGCAATCCTCAACTTGGAGTAGGAGTTGGGAATGCTTTTGTTAATGCCAATGTTAATATTGCTAATGTTAATGGTGGAGGTGGACCAGCCGTTGGAGGTGGGGTCACTGTTGGAGCTGGGCCTGCCCCCGCAGCCGGAGGTGTGCCTGGTGCTAGCAACATGGGTGGGACGGTCCTGTATGTTGGGGAACTGCATTGGTGGACGACGGATGCCCAACTCGAGAGTGAACTTTCAAAGTATGGCCCAGTGAAGGAGTTGAAGTTCTATGATGAGAAGGCCAGTGGGAAGTCGAAGGGGTACTGCCAGGTGGAGTTCTACGATGCTGCTGCTGCAGCTGCCTGCAAAGAAGGGATGAACGGCCACATTTTCAACGGGCGTCCATGCGTTGTTGCATTTGCATCACCATATAGCGTGCGTAGGATGGGCGAGGCCATGGTGAACAAGAACCAGGCGATGGGGTCTGCACAGACGGGCCCTATTCAGGGGCGGAGAGGGCCGGCTGATGTCGGAGGTAGAGGTGGTGGAATTGGGTCAGGCACTAATTATCAAAATTTTGGGAGGGGTGGGTGGGGAAGGGGTGGGGGAGGGATGGCAAATAGAGGACCGATTGGGCCGATGAGGAACAGGGTTGGGATGGGGGGGAGGGGTATAATTGGAAACAATGGTAATGGGTTTGGGCAAGGGCTCGCAGCAGCGCCACCGCCATTGTTGCAACCTCAGGCGATGATGGGTCAGGGGTTTGATCCAACGTACGGAGCGACAATGGGGAGAATGGGTGGTGGTTATGGTGGTTTCCCTGCAGCCCCCATGCCCCCTTTCTCGGGGGTATTATCGTCTTTCCCAGCAATGGGTGGTGTGGGTTTGCCTGGTGTGGCTCCACATGTGAATCCAGCATTTTTTGGAAGAGGGATGCCAGCAAATGGAATGGGTATGATGCCTGCAACAGGTGTTGAGAATGTGGGAATGTGGTCGGATCCGAGCATGGGTGGATGGGCAGGTGAAGACCAGGGTGGGAGAGCGGGAGAGTCAAGTTATGGGGAGGATGCTGTGTCGGACCATCAGTATGGAGAGACAGGTGGCCATGAGAAAGGGGGATGGTCGAATGCTACGAGGGAGAAAGATAGGGCCCCAGAGCGGGACTTATCTGGGGGTGCTCCTGATAGACGGTATCGTGATGATAGGGAACTGGGGTGGGATCGGGATGCGCCGAGGGAGAGAGATACTGGTCGTGATCAGGAGTGGTCAGAGAGAAGGCATCGTGATGATAGAGAAGCAGGATGGGACCGGGAACGGGACCGGGACCGGGACCGCGACCGCGACCGCGACAGGGATCGTTATAGAGAGGATAGAGAGAGATATTCCGATCACCCTAGATACAGGGACCGTGAACCAGAGCATGATGACGAGTGGGATAGGGGACGGTCGTCAAGGTCTCATCACAGCAAGTCACGGCTGCCACATGAGGAAGAGCAGCGCCAAAGGTTGAGGGATGTTGAACACGGGAAGCGGAGGCGGTTACCATCGGAGTAACTGAATCCTTTGAAACTATGGTACTTATATATTTTCTCAGGCTCTTGCTTTTCATGGTCCCTTGTCTTCACCATGGGCTATGATTCGATGCCTCAAAAATCTCTTGTGGAGACTGCTTGCAGGAGTGTTGTGTCATTCACACGATGAAGAATGTAAGTTTGTACATGTTTTTATACATTCAGTTGCATTTACAATTTTGTCCTCCATTATAAGTTCATAACTTTGTACATTATATTCTTATGGGTATACATGTGCTCATATTTGGTCATTTGATGCAATCAAGCTTGGTATTTTATTTTCTTGTAATTTCAAACGCCATGGGATTGTGAGGGTCGTCATGATTCTTGTGTTCAGTATGATCCAAGAAGTAAAAAATGTTGCTTATTTTTTTCTCGGGGCAACCCAAATTTTATTAGAACACGGAAAATAATTACAAAAAGGATGATTGGGCATCATCCCAGATATAACAAAGGAGAAGAAACCCCCAAAGATTCCCAAAACAAATCTAAAGGCCTGTCAGCGAAGTGTTCTAGCCCAACCAATATCTAGTTATTTAGACTTCAAAAAGACCTGTCCTGTCGAGCCAGACTTATCTTGGAAAATCCTGCTGTTGCGTTCAAGCCAAATAGACCACAGACAAGTAAGAAGAACAAGCTGCCATAATGAATACCTCCTTTTACTCTCCTTGACTCTTTGCCACGCTTGAAAAAAATCCCCTGGCATGACCCAATCCACCCTAAAAGTTGGAAGAAGTTCCACCAAATCTCCAGTGTGAAGGGACAATGCAAGAATAAATGGTCCACTGTTTTTCTTCCCCCATAAAACATGCATCAATTTGGGATGATCATCTTCCTGCTCCTCAGGTCATCAATTGTAAGGCCGTTACGGGCAATTATTTCCATTACAACCAGTACAACCTTGTAACGTGTAACGGTCGCCACCTTTACCTTTACATAATGGCCTTTAAGATCTCGTAACAGCACCATGTTTGCAACATTCCCACAATGCCTAAAAAGTCAACTGTTTCCTCATCTCTCGTATCTCTACGAGGTTTCTAAACCGCATTGACACCCACCATCATGGTTTTGAATATTTGTCTCACATCGGCTGATAGGGCTTGTATTGGCTTGTTACATACGTGATACAGGGCCATAGGGTTCCACCAAAACAAGTGGCCATATCAACTGATACGGGGTGTATTGGCATCTATAATGTCCGATATGACCATAAAGGGCCAATTTGAATTTTTTCTCCCAAATTTCTCTTGTTTTTCCTCTTCCTTTTTTAAATTTGAATAGATTAAGAAAACTCAGCCATGCACCCCATGTGAACTCCCTAGTGAATGATTAGATGGTCCACCGATTTTGCATTTTGATGACAGAATGCAGACATTGAGATGACCATTTGTTTATTTCTCAAATGATCAATGGTTGGCTTGTTTATCTTTTTGCACCAACCAATCAAAGCGACCCACCCATATGAGCCAAATTCCTATTTGTAGAGCCCTTTCTCCTTGATTGTTCTCTTCCCTGATAAAGCAGAGTAAATAGGTTTCACTGAAAACACTCAATCATTCTAATTCCAACAACACTTGTGCCACTCTAGAGTCGAAGGTTTCCACCATTGCAGAATGCAGATACTCCACCGGGCTCACTTGGTCTTCAATTTTGTCTTTGCTCAAGTCCCTAAGGAACGTTGGTGACCATTCTATTTCTCCACCATAAATTAAATGGAGAAATCATCACCTATTTCATGGGCCACCTTAGCCAACCTAGTTTATAATCCGCTAAGAAGCCAATCACCGCACATTCATCCTCCCAAAAGTGAGTCGGAGGGTATCAATAATATCCTTTCTGAAGAGGCTTTCCATTGTAAATAGTACTTTCCACACTCCTGATGCTTTGTATTGAGACAACTTCAATGAGCAAGCCATCAGCATTGCCATATTAGGCGTCCAAGGGCTGTTGTCCTCCATGCTAAATTTCCAAAACCATTTCCCCCAATCACACTGTATTTGTTATTTTAAAGATTTGATCCCAACCTCGTTGTTGCATTTTTGGCATGCCAAGTTCTCTTGCTCTATTGAGCTGAGTTTTTGCTTTTCCTCCCCACTTCTTCACAGGAAATCCCTTTGCGATTTTTTCTAGCCAATTGGGAACATTAGATGAGCATTGAGATAGAGGCATAAAATAGACTAGCATATTTGACATTGCTGCCTTAATCAATGTAATTTGACCACGAAATGAAAGATACGTGGTCCAACTAGATGATCTCTTTCCACAATAGCTTCCCAACACAGAGTAAGGCGCAAGTAAGATGGCAGAAGCTTGCTGGCTGCCTCCAAAGATCACTGCAAGATTTGAGATTCCGTTTGTCCATTTTGACACCCCCCCAGCACTTTTCAAGAGTTTGATCTTTTGTCTTGAGATCGCTTAGAAACACTATAGAATCTCTCTCAAATTATCAACTTTAGATTTATTTGCATCACTGATAAAATATATGAGAGATTTGGAAATTCATGGTTTGTACTTTAAAGGCACATATTAAACCTTCCTCCTATCTTCGTCCAACAATTTGCTAAGAGCATTAAAGGCATTATTTATTTATTTATTTTTTGTTTTTTTGTTATTGTTTTTGAGAAGAAATGATATTTTATTAGGTAAATGCCAGAAGGCGAAGAACAAGCTACAAAGACCTTAACCCAACTCAAGACGGAAAAAAACAATCCATAGATATTTTTAAGGTGGAAAGCCCAATACGAAATCTTCGACTTCACCCTCCTAAACATCTCCAATACCGAGTCACATTTATACCGAAAGCACTGATTGTATTATCTCTTTCCCCCAAAGAGCCCAGTGGCTATCCATCATAATACCTTGCTTTCTGATGGCTGCCTCCGTGCTATGCTAAGAACAAGCTATCAATGGACCCCGGTATCACCCAAATTGCCTTGAAGAGGCCAAAGAATCTCTCCCACATTGATCTTGCGAATGGACAGTGGATAAACTAGTGGTTTACTGACACGGTGTCATGCAAACAAATGGAGCACATGTTAGGAATGGCCATCAACCTCTTTTGGAGATTGTCAATAGTGAGCACCTTGTTTCTACCTGCCAACCAAGTAAAGGCTGCTATCCATAGTGCCACATGAAAGCCGTGAAAATTGGATGTGAATTCGACGAAGATTGGGCGAGCAATCCATAGAAGGACCGAACAGAAAACTAGCGTTTTTTTCCCAACCTCCACACCATGGCATCCTTCTCTCCATATGAGGGGTGAAATCCGTGAAGCCAAGTTGAGATCTGAATGAACTCGTCCAGCTCCTTTTGTCAATAGCTATCCTTGTTAACCTTGGGATCTCAGCTTGTAGAGGCCCCTCACCTAGCCACACATCTTTCCAAAAGCGGATTCTCTCTCCATCCCCAACTGAGAAGTTAACACCCTCCTTAAACTTGTTAGCTACACATTCTATCACCTTCCAAATCCCAGAAGCCCTACATAAAGATGAATCCCTAACCCACCAACCCTCCTCTTTAATTTCATATTCGTTAGGCCCCACGTTCCTCCACAGGCTCCCTTCATCCATCCTAAGTCTCCATAGCCATTTCTCTAGCAAGGCTAGATTCACCATCTCAAACCTCCTAACACCTACACCCCCCTCTCCATAAAGCACGCCTACCTCTTCCCATCTCAATAGGTGGAGCTTCTGACAATCTGCGGTTCCTTGTCACAAGAAATCATGCCTCAATTTTTCTGACCGGGGCAACACCCAATTTGGGCATCTAAACAGAGACATGAAATAAAATGGCATATTAGACACGGCTGCTTTAGTGAGAGTTAATCCTACCCCCCAAAGATAAATGCCCACTCTTTAATCTGGATAGTTTCCTTTCAACTTTTTCAATGGCCTTGTCCCATGGGTGGTGAGTGGGGCCCAATGTCTACTAGAGTTTTGGGTTTGTAAAGATTTGAAAAATCTATGTTAATTTGAAAAAGACTACCCAACTTCTCCACCTCCTCCCTAGATGTGTGTATTCCCAGTAATTGACTCTTTAAAAATGTTAACTTTCAAGCCCGAAACAACTTCAAAGTATTTATCTTTCTCAAATTATCAACCATACCCTTCCCCCAATTCCCCATTCCCCACCTCAAATCCCTTAATGAGCCCTGCAGCTTGCCCTAATTCATCATTTTGCTAAATGCTTTTGTGACTACCACAGACAAAAAATGGGACAATCGGTCCCCATGCTGGAAACCCCTCGAGGCCTTAAAGAAACCTTTGGGGGATCCGTTTATTAGGACAAAGAACTTAGCTGACCGAATGTATTCTTGGACCCACCCTCCACCTTTCCCCGCACCCCAACCAACCTGGAATATAATCTGGAACTCCCAGTCCAATGATAATACACTTTTTTTATGTCTAACTTGCAGACAACACTCTTTTCATCAGCCTTGTGATGCAAATCAATACATTCGTGCACAATAAGTGCATTATCCAAGATCTCTCTCCCCGCAATGTAAGTGCTTTGAACATTAGAGAAAACACTCGAGAGAACCGTGTGGAACCTGGACACCAATATTTTAGCTAGGATCTTTTATGGGCTTCCAATAAGACTGATCGGCCTAAAATCCCTCAAGCACTCACCTTCTTCCTTCTTCAGAATAACAACAATGAAGGAATTATCGCCCTTTGATGCTAACCAACTGCATTCAAAGGGCTCAACTTTAAAATTGGTCACATCCCCTTGAACCATCCCTCAAAATTCTTGGAAATACAACAAAAGGGAAACCATCCGGGCTTGGAATTTTATCCCTTCCTAGTGCTGCTACTGCAGCTTTAACTTCTCCCTCCGAAACCAGCCTTTCTGATGATTTTGCTTCTGCTATGGTTAAGCAATTAAATGGAAAGTTGTCAAGACATGGCCGCAACCACCCTTAGTTGTTCAGCAAATCTTTATAAAACTTGACTATAACCTCGCAGTTGCATCCATCTTCTCAATTTCACATTAAGTCCGAACCTTAACATGTAATCTCTAATGTAGGATTCTTTTGCATCCTGCCTGGCCGTCCCTCCACTGTTTCTGGAATGGATCCAATTCATGAGTGGTAAGGGCCCCATTCAGAATCTGTCTACCAAATACAAACCTCCCTTGGGATTTGAATATTACACCACCTAAGCATCGCGAAATATTGTAGCCAAAATCTTCACCAAAATTTTGTGAGGTCCCACTATCAAACTTATAGGTCTAAATCCTCTAAACATTTGACCCCCTCTTTCTTTGGGATCAATGTGATGAATGAAGCTCTGGGTTCTTTTGACAATTTTCCCTGGTCGTAAAACTCTGATATGAAGGCAATAAAACCTCCATTCACATCCTCCCAGAAGAATTGATAGAGTGTGATTGGAAGTAGTCCAGATCCAGAGCCTTTTCTCGTTCCAAGTTATTTACTGCTTCACTGCTTCATCTATTGGCCTTTCAACTAATTATCTTCTTCTTTGCACACTTTCTTGAAAGATAGATTATCGTAGATTTTGCCACCCCCAATCCTTCCTAGCGATAGGTTAGAGTAGAAGTTTACCATTAACTTGCATATTCCTCCTTATCTTCAAAATTTTTTTACCATCAACCATTAGGCTTTGGATAATATGATGTCATATCTGCTTCACATTTGCTTGTCCATGGAAAAAAGTGCGTTTTGGTCCCCTTCTTTTGGTTCTACCATTCTAAATATTTTCCCCCACTTAATCTCCTTTACGTTTGCTTTCTTTTGACTTTCTGTAGTCATTCTTTAATTGGTTCTGCTTTTCAAGTGGGGCTCACTAATATTTTATCTTGGTTTGAAGTTACCCTTAAGATTGTATGTTTTATAATTTCATTATTACGTGTTGACAGTTGGAGTGTGTTTGTTTCTATATCCAAATCTTTGGTCCCAAACTTTTCAAGTGAAACTGTATTATACCCAAACAAATCTGTCTCCGAGGTTTTGATGTTTCCATATTTTGTAGTTGAATTTTTAACCATATTTTTCAGTGTCTACACTGAATAATACTCAAACTTTTGCCATATCGAATTTTTACCATACACTGAATTGTCAACTATCATTAGCACGTACGAGATCTTGGGAAAAGTTTAAATTTTGTTTTTAAGAGGTCTATTTACACATGTCATTCGTCAAGTTGACATGGACTGGCCTTAATTTTAGGTCATACAACTGTAACCACTGATAATTTGGCTAAAAAAGTTGTCACTCCCAATTGAGATCATATTGAAAATGTTTGATCATCGATCTAGATTTCCCATTACGTGTCTCATCTTCGATTGGCCATATCTCTCTAAAAGCACTTTGATCGGATGATTCTAAACCATTTGAAAACTATTGTTAGGAAGATGGATGGTTCATATTGGTTATATTAGAGAAAGTGCAATCATTGATCTAGACTTTCTATCATGTGGGGCTACCTTTGATTGCATATACATCTTCAAAAGTGACTTGAAAAAAGAAAATGATCATAACCAACCCACCAGTGGCTATGAAAATAAATGGTCTATATTTATTATGCTAGAGGCATTATCATTGATCTAGACAATCCGTCATGGTTGGGCACCTTCGATTGCCCTTCCCTCCCAAGGAATTTACTTTAATCGTATTATGCTAACCATCTGATCCACGCTTAGGAAATGGATGATCCAATTTTATACCATGGAAGGTTCGATCATTGTATATCATATTGTTTGGGGGGGGGGGGGGGGTACATGATGCTATGTATAAATTGATGGAAATGGAAGGTCCACCTTTGTTGTATTAGAAACTGTCTAATAATTGACCTAGGCCATCCATCATTTGGGTGTCACCTTTGATTGGACAATCCGTACTATTATATACTAAAAAAGGCCTAACCATTGTACACCGTGTGGGACCAACCTTTCATCGCTTGTCCCTCCCAAAAATCACGATGATCTAATGATGGAAAATGAAGAATCCAAAATTTATCAAGTACATTAGAAAAGGTCTATTCAATTACTTAGATTCTAGACTGCCTATCATGTGGGTTCTACCTCAAAGGTGAAACTCGGCAGGTTGGGTCAGGTTGAGGGTCAACCTAAGCCCGACCAACCTCAAGAGGACCCAACCCGCAGCCTGACCTAATCTGAATTCCAACACGAGGTGCCCAACTTGCAACCTGACCTAATCTGAATTCCAACATGAGGTGCCCAACCCGCAACCTGACCTAATCTGAATTCCAACATGAGGTGCCCAACCTGCAACCTGACCCAATCCGAATTCCAACCCAACCCAAATACATGTGATTTTTCCCAACCCAACCTAACTTGACCCAAATTTGCTCAACTTGAACCCCAACCCGATCGCAAATCAGGTTGGTGTTTTTGAACCTAGACCTAACCTGAGGACCGTGACAACCCGACTGAACCCGAACCAAACTTTGGTTGGGTCAATCAGGTTTGGGTTGTTCCAAACCCAAGTTGCATCCCTAGTGCACCTTTGAGCTTGGGGAAGAGAAGAGGATACAATTGTGCTATAGTGGTGTGAGGGAGGCGTAGAGAGAAGGGGTGCAGAGAGAAGGATGGGGTGCTATTGTTTTATAAAATTTCCCAGTTTTTCCTGGGAAGATTTGCCTTGCTTTTAGTCAGGGAAATAATTCCCAGGAAAAGCTGCAAAAATTGGGCCTTTGGGAAATTAAAAACCAAGAAAGGACGTTGCCAAACACATTTTCTTTGGAGGGAATTTTGTTTATGAAAAGACAAAAAGAGATCAAGCATGCCCTTAAGTATTAGTATCTCCTTGCGGATCAGTGTAGTTAAATGCACTAGGCATGTCCTAGGTGCAACTGCCCCTTGAATGCTTGAAACGCTTAGGCATGCCTAAGCGTGTGCCAGGAGATTCTAGGCACATTAAATTTATTATTATTATTATTTATGTTACATACCATTACATATTGATTTTATTTAATAGTTTTAGCTCTAAAACTAATTTTAGCACAATAAAATAAAACTATCTATAAAGTATTATGCATTATAAAGAGAAGATACTTAGTCACCACTTGCAAAAACTTACATAGAATAAAAGATTCCAATGAATCCACAAAACCCTAGAATTTCAAATTTCCTCAATTTCCCATACCTAGAAAACCCTAGTTTCATAAAATCCTATATTCCTCTTAGCTCAAAATCACATATCCCCATTTTTTTTTAAAATTCCCACAATTCTAAATCATAATGTTCTAGTTTTCCTAAATCCTAATCCTAAATTTCCTAATTTCCTCAACTGCCCAAAATTTCAGAATCCAAAATCCTAGTTTTGCTGAAATCCCTAAAATTTTTTAATATTAAAATTCCAAAAAACATCTCCAAATCCTCTAATCTAAATCTTCCAATTCCCCTGAAGTCCGGAATTTATCTTCTATCGCTTATATGGCACAAATGGAAACTCCATGGGGTTTTAGAAGTCCAATATAGTGCTTAAAACACTAATAGAAGAAAGAAGTCAAGAGGATCCATGAGTTTATAAGAAATCTAAGAAATTTGAGGCGCGATATTTTTTGTATATCAAAGCTTTGATCTAAAAGAAATTGGAAAAAAGTGCTCAAAAGGGGGTTTATATGACGTCTTCCATCCTTACTTTTTGTTTTTTTTTATTAAAATGCCCATTGGGAGGCGAGAATGAAATACAACCTGACTCTACAACTCAAGAAAAGAGGAGAGATTAGCAGACTTTGCTGCATTTACATAAGATACCTAACCAAAACAAAACCCTTTTCTAATAATCTCTTCTACTGTAGAGCTTTCATTCTGAAAGCAGCGTCCATTCCAATCCCCCTAAATAGATCAAAAGATTACCATAATAAGAAATCTCCACATTGCTTTCCTAGATTTACCTACCCCACCCCCATGCCAAGCCCATAGGAGGCCCTCATCAGACTTCAACATCACCCAATTTGTATTGAAAAAGTCAAGGAAGTGTTCCCACGTCTTGGAGCAAAAGGGAAATCTTTTGGTGCACGAACACAAAGATGACTGATCACCCTTTCATTCCATCCTTAATGGGTTCCAACATTACCAAAAATACTATTTTTTGTGGTATCCGAAGGGTTATATCACAATATTATGTAGATGGCACCTGGGTGCACCTAGGCGTCAGGCACTAGGCGCACGCCTGTGGATAGTGCCTCACCTGGGGCCCATGTAGGTGTCCAAAACACGAAGGCATGCGTCTAGAATGCCTTTGACTACATTGTTGTGAATATGTGGGGCTGGGGTCTAATGCAGGAAGGGGTAACTTTGGGAGGGAATTTATGCTTTAATTATTAGAAATTGTTGACAATCTAGGGAAAAGGGATAACATGCATAGTTATTTGATACTCTGGCAGAGCTTGATGGTTTGATACAAATGCGCTTGTGAGTTATACATGTGGCATAAATTGCTCAAATGAAACCAGATTTGGAGACCAGCTGTAGATATGGCCTTAGCCAAAGTCCCTGTTCAGACTAGGCTGTTTCACACATGTATGACATTCTCAACTAGCTATGGTTGTGATTTAAGCATCTGGTGCTCCGTTTGGTTACAGTGTTGGGAATATGTGTGGCAGGGGTTTAATGTAGGAAGGGTAACTTTGGGAGGGAATTTATGCTTTAATTATTAGAAATTGTTGAAATTTTGGGAAAATATAACAATTGTAGTTATTTGATGTTCTGTCAGTGCTTGATGATTTAGTACGCATGCTCTCATGAATTGTACACAAGGCACAAATAGCTCGAACTAAACCAGATTTGTAGAATGTAGACCAGCTGTAGATATGGCCCCATACAAAGTCCTTGTTTGGACTAGACTGATTTGCACTAGTATGACATCCTCAACTTGCAATAGTTGTGATTTAGGCATCTTGTGCACCAAACAATGATGGATGACTCACCAATGATTGAGGCTCATATGCCAGATCGACTTGTGATGCCTGTGTGAATCATGCATGAGGTGCATGTTCTCTTGTCAGCCCATGAAAAATTGTTTTCCTATTCTTGTTGTAGATGCATCTGTTGCCCTACTACCAATGGGAAGATGAAGTTGATGGCTCCTATATGCCTGAGGAATGAACTTGTATGACCCTGCAGCACCAACTTATCAAGTCAAGAAAAACAATGGATGTTTCCTTGCATACTGGACTATGCAGACCTCCTTGGGCAGCTACCCTCAGAATGCGTAAAAGGAACCTTCCATTACCCAAAGAAAGAATATTGTTTTTGTTGTACTCAAACACTTGAAAAATGGGCCTTCCTGTGAACTTCCCTGCTTCATCCTTAGTTGCACAATCCTTCTATCTGGATTGTGCTTTGGATTCACTATCTGGATTGTGCTTTGAAAACATTTTGAAAGAGGCACTTCCCTGCCCTTGCACAGTTGCACCCCAATCTACTGTCACTTCACATTATGCTTCAAGTAACTATAGTCCTTATCCACGGCCATCATGCCTTGTAGGCTGCTGGTGAATGGATTTTCACCTCCATAACCATGGTTAGAATGATTGATTGGGTACAGTTCAGGCTGTGTGCCCAGATGCCATGAGACCGATATTATATTAAAACTTCATCATGGTGTCACCATATCACCTATTGTAATCACACTCCCCCTTTTCCCCATGCAGACCAAAAGTGGGGCTCATAACCCATCAAACTAATTAGTGGATCCCTGCATCTGTGCAACTAAATAATCCCTACAGTTGGACTAAATGGTCCATACTGTTGTTGGTTTCCACAGTAAGTAGTTTTGTTAGCTTAGTAGCAAATTTCAGTTCAAATTGGAATAATTGGGATTGGTGTTTAGTTTGTTTCTTAATTTTTGTTTTGTTTTGTTTTGTTTTTTAAAGATCATTTTCTCATTTTCTACATTAATGACCCGAACTTTCCACCTTGCATAGCCACCCACCACTTGGTAACTGCCACCTCTCAATTCCTTGCTATCTTATGTCTCTACAGTTACCCACCTCTCTCTATCTTCATCACCCTCAACTGCTCACACATGTGCATGCACACAGACGCACATATAAATACGGAGAATAGAAGTCAGAGAAACAACTCTCTCTCTCTCTCTCTAAGATGGACATATAGTCAGAAAATCAAAATTGAAATTTGTTGATGCTTGAGATCGCCAATCTTTCTCTGTGTTTTGGAAAGTGAGATTATTTGAAGTTATGACTGTTACTACTTAATTCTTATAGATAATGTTATTTGTTATTTCTCCACTCTATAACCTGTTATGACGTTTGTTTGAACCAGTATGGTTTATCAAACAATTCATCTGGTGGGTATGCATATGCCACAGCTAGAACATATTCGAGAATGTATTGGTGGCACTTAATTTCTAGTCCAGGAGTATTTGTGGCAGATGTTCACATTCTATTGGCAAAAGTCAATTTTCTGGTGGTTAGAACACATGATTGATGTGATTTTAATCTGCTTAGGAGATGTTCAGTTCCTATTGATGCTCACAAGCCATTGTTGTTCCTGCCTGTGATAGATTGTCCAGTGGGGCATGCAGTGTGGTTTTAAATATCGTCTGGTATGACTTGGTATCAATTGAATCATGTCGGTTTTGGTCCAACATGAAATATGTTATGATACCAATATGGGGCGAGTCAACCCCCTGGTGAGACGCATTATGAAACCGCTACTCAAATCCATAGCCCGTAGTGATCATACATTGCTCCATATGGTGGTCCACCCATTAGGTAGCCAAGACATGCATGTTTAGTGTATAGTTTTTTAGCCATTTTTCTCTGTTCATATTTCTCTCTCATCTTTTTCCTTCTCTAAGGCATCGGCTGGGACCCCACTTGTTCTAAGTACTTGTAGTTAAACGGTTGTGTTATTAATTCTGTAGCTAGAGCTGTACATGAGCCGAACTGAGTCGAGCGTGACCTGGCTTGGCCAGCAAGCTACCCCAGCTCGAACTCGGCTCGGCTCGGCTCGGTCCTCGAGCCTAGCCAGCTTAGCTCGGCTCGGCTCGGTCAACAACTCAGCTCGGCTTGGCTCCGTCAGCAGCTCAGACCAGCTCGAGATGAGCTTGAGCTCGATCTTTCGAGCCGAGTTCTAGTTTGAGCCTATGAGCTGAGTTTGAGTTTAGGTTTTAGGGTTTTTAATATAATATAATATATAAATATTTACAAAATATTTATATTAAGTGAACTTGATTAGAGTTGAATCGTTTCGAATCGAGTCAAGTTCCAAGCTGATTCGAGTCGAGCTCGGACTCGGCTCAAAATTTTTTCGAGCTAAAAAATTGCTCGACTCGGCTTGAACTCAGTTTCGAGTCGAGTTGAGTTGAGTGAGTTAATCGAGCTAACTCGGTTTGTGTACAACTCTATCTGTAGCTAATCCCATTGATGGTAGAGGTGAAATTTCAGCTTCTAGATCTTGGTTAAGAGACGGAAGCTAGGTGAGTGAGTGGGAGTAAGCCCTGGGTGACATACGTGCTACAATGGCTGGGACAAAGGGTAGCATGGTTACTAGGATTTCAGTCTCCTTCTTGGACAGGACCCCAAGTACATGTATCTTTACCAATTAACTAATTTCTAGACACTGAGCTTGGAATCCAAATCACAATTACATTGGAATCTAGGTGATTCTGAATCCTCATTTGTGTTTGGTTGAAATGTATTGGAATGTAAATATTATGTTTGGGAGCTTATATTTGGAGGGCATTGGAATTCTTCGGTATATTCACATGACTTAAATTAGATTGACTAAATTAGCTTTCATATCCCTAATTAGAATGATTGTAAATATTTTGTATATCCCAAATTAGAATGACTAAATTAGCTTTCATATCCCAAAATAGAATCTAAATATTATGTATATGTGATATTTGATAGAATGATTGTAATAAGCCCATTAAAATATATGCTTTGGCCAGAAAAGAGGAATTTTTGAGCCTTGGGTGGGCCACAAATGCAAGGATCACAAATAAGCGACTCATTGATGTTTTTAACCGTCCATTTAGATGTCCAATGTTTGGATGTTTTAGATCATTCTATTGATGTGATTTTAGCATTGCAACTGATAATTGGATTGTTTTGGGGTATCATCAGCATGCCATGTGTTCAATGGATTAGTAGCCTAGAGACACATTTGTTATGTGTGCAACTCGCCTGCCCTTAAAAAGAAGACAAAAAAGGCACTTCCTTTGGATTACACTAGAATCTCAACATTTTGCTAAGATTTCAAAACACACCAAAGAGGTAGATTTGAAATACCTCCGATTCTATTTACCCCCAAATCTAAGGCTGCCAAACGCAAAATGCAGCTACTTGGATTTGAAGTACGCTCATTTGCCACCAAATCCAAGGTGCCAAACGGGGTGTAAAGAGATACAAACTTCCCTAGTGACTCCGGTAGCACAACTGACATGGCTATGGGTTCTTTGCCTCTGTGGGATGGAGCGGCATAAGTCTTGAGAATCCTATATAAGGTCACAATGAGATTGTGTTTAACTCTCCTTTATTTTTTTTTGGCGGCTCCTTCCAAAAGGTGTGAATGCAAATAAAAAACATCTCTTGGAGTTGGATAAGCTTCAAGACCGGGTGGTCTTCTTAATAGAAGAGACATTTGGTGATAAGCTTGTGCTTGATATGGATCAATCTATACTATGTATCTACATATATGTACATGCAAATAGCGTTCTTTGAATAACATCTAGTAATATTACTCAAAAGTGTTGTTAAAATACTTCTATGAGTTCTTGCTTATGACAACAAATACGACTGTGTTTTGCCCTTTTTGATTGAGAATAGTATCTGTGAGGATCCCACCAGAGCGGCTGCTACTTCTAACTGGCCATGAGCTAGATTAGAATCATTCTCAACGAATCCATAAGAAGTGATCCAACTTTTTTCATTGGGTACAAATTCCTACCCTTGCTGCTTTTGGGTACATGAATCCTTTTGTTGAAGGTCATTTGAGCTTTTCTTGGGAGCTTGCTTTAACTGTCAAGAAGGTGGTTCAAATAAGGAAACTCTTTTTTAGTTATCTCTCATTTTGTTCTAGGATTCTTTCTATTCGTGGGTCCTCTCTGGCATGTGAGAAGGACCTTGTGTGGCTGCAGCAGGATTTGAAAAAGGAACCACCTATTGTCACTAAGAAACTGAAAGAAAACTTAGAAACGGAAGAAAGGGGGCAGAGTGCGGAAGGGCCTGTAAAGCTCACTAGGATAAGTGGTATTATTGAACTAGGCAAAACAAACATGTGATGAAAACCAAAGAAAAAAATGTGAATCCATTGGAAAAAAACATAGATGCATATCTGACGAAATGGTTGTTGCCATCTGCTATGCTTTACGTGATTTCCCCTTATTGATGTGACGGTTCTGACTGACTTCACTAAAGCATTCATTCCTCTCATATCATATGTACTTTTTGTTTGGATTTTGCATTCCTCTCATGATGGGGTTAGTATGGTTCCTTTTTAGAAAAAAAATAAATAAATTACAACCTTCACTGAAGCCCGTCTTGAACAGGTCTTGAAATGTTTGGGGGTAGCTGATGCTACTGAGGATGTGATGGTGTGTTGAGAGATGACACTGACTTCGTGGCTTCCCTGTTTCCACGATTTCTATTTTGTTTATTGGGATTAGATGTTGTTCCATCCCTCATCCGAGTGAGTGGAAGCCAAGCCCCCCCAACCCTCCAACAAAACAAACAAACAAACGAACATGAGAAAAAAGGAAGAAAAGTTTTAGTTACTAGTAACTTCCAGTTGTTAAGAAAGTCTCAGTAGCAGTTAATTGTTTTGTTCACACATGGTTAATTGGATGTTAGGTGATTCTAAAAGCAAAGGTTTAATATTTTCCAGTCCTATTTATGTATTTGGCTAAACGTGGATTCTATGGTAAAAATAAAAAATAAAAATGAAAAAAAATGTAAGTATCATTTTTTAGATAATTGAAACTGTTTTTCTTCTACACCTATCTCCTGCGGTTGGACTTGGAGAGTGTCTCAATTGGTGGGGAGATTCCTCCTTGATGAACTGTTGGGGAGATCCTTGGAGTTCTTCTGACTGAATTATCTCACTATTTATAAATTGATGTGTAATTTTAGTTTCAGATTTTCTACATCGATATCTTCTGATAGGATGCTGAATACTGTTCCACACACATTCAATATCAGATTCCTGAATTTAAAGATTCAATACTAGTTCTGCGTTGGTTAGTGAGTTACTATTCGATATGAACTTCATCAGTTTCTGGAAACTCTGCTTCTAATTCTCTTGGTAATACGTAATCCTAGTGCTGTATCAGTTTACTCGGTGTTTTAGTTTTATAGTTGTGTGGTACCATTCTCCACATTTCGAAGACACATCTGTGGCAATTTTTGTTGCTTAGTTCAATATGCATTCTCCTGCATCATTTTCTTTATTACATGGGTGGTTGATCCTTGCTTTTCCATCCATTGAATGATGCAAGTGGCTTTTCCCCTCTTGAAAAACCTTTTCTTTCCCAGCAATGTGTAGTTGATTAATCTGTGTAGGTTGGACATTGACGTGCGTCCATGTTGGACATGGTAGGTTTTAGAAGTCAGGTTTCCAACAGGCCGATCTGTTAAAGCTAAATAAAATATTACATTTAACAGGAGTCATTCTCATCATAGCCTGGCAAAAGTTTGTGATGAGATCAAAGCTGCAGTGGACTCGTTAGGTAGAGATTAGGCCCTAGGTCCAGATGGATTTCCAGTGGCTTCTAGGTTTTTTGGGACGTTGTGAAAGGTGATGTGCTTAAATTCTTATTTGATTTCAAGGAGAGGAACAGGATTTTGCTGGATATGGGAGCGTCGTTCATAGCTATCATTCTAAAAGTTGAAGGAGCTGAGAGCCTCTGAGGTTTTTGGCCAATCAGTCTCATTGGGAGGCCTTATAAAATCCCTCCGAAGATTCTTGCCTCTAGATTTCGGATGGTGCTTAGCAATTATTATCTTTGAAGCTCAAGTTGCATTCATGGTGGTGAGACAAATATTGGATACTGGATAGTGCTTATTGCACACAAATGTGTGTTTGATTGGTGGTACAAGGGAAAGGAAAAATGCATCGTTTGTAAATTTTGCATCAAAAAAGTGTGTGGCCATGTGAACTGGGACTTCTTAGACTACACATTGGGGAGGTTGGGGTGCAGGCTGAAATGGAGAGAATGGATTTAAGTGTGCATCCATTCAGTGCGGTTTTCTATTCTTGTCAATGGATCTCACAAAGGCTTCTTCCAATCGTCAAGGGGCTTGAGGCAAGGTGATCCATTGTCCCCTTTCCTATTCATGGTAGGTGGGAGGGAGGCTAACCTTAACCAAGGTGGCAATGTTGAATCTCTCAATTTATTTCATGTCCTTTAAATGCCCAAAGTCGATCATGATTAAATTGGAAAAAAAAATTAGGAGGGACTTCCTATGGAGGGGAGTAGAAGAGAAATACTGAGTTCATCTTTTGAAATGGGTGGATGAGTGTAAGCTGTGGGATCAAGAGGGTGCAGGTTTGAGAAGCTTAGAGGTAGTGAATATGGCGTTGCTAGGAAAATGGGTTGGAGGTTCAAGGTGGAAGAGGGTAACCTATGGAGAGAGGTGGTGGGTAAGAAATATGCAGTAGGAGGATGGTAGGTTCTGTCATCTTCTTTATGTAGATCTTCCTATCTTTATCAATCAATGGCATCAATAAAAGGCAAGGTGTGGGAAGATTAGGTTTTGGGAGGACATTTGGGTGGGGGAGAAGAAATTGTGAGGTTTTTCCTAGCATAGCGAGGCTTTCGACAAAGGCAAGGTGTGGGAAGGGATAGGTTTCTCCTTGGAAATGGTTTGAAGATTAGGTTTTGGGAGGACATCTGGGTGGGGGAGAAGAAATTCTGAGGTTTTTCCTAGGCTAGTGAGGCTTTCGACATAGGCAAATATTTTGGCTGCTAGTTGTTTCAATGTGCAATGTGGGGAAATTATGTGGGCGCTACTGTGTAGAAGATATTTAGATGATGTTGAGACTGAGGAGTTGGTTAACTTGCTAAAGGTGCTCTTCAAGGTGTATCCCGTGCTATCAGAGTCTGATTCATTATTGTGGATCCCTGAAAAGTCTAGCATATTTTCATTAAAATCTTTCTTCAAAATGCTCAGTGGTGGAGTTTCTAGCAAGGGGGCTTGCTAGACAACTTATATTTGGAGGTATGGGGCTCCTCCTACAATTGTGGCGCTAGCTTGGTTTGTGGGGTGTAACAAGGTGTTAATGGTTGACAATCTTTGCAAGAGGAAGAATCTTCCTCGTGTTTGTTTAATATGCCATCAGGATGATGAATCGGTGGATCATCTATTTCTCCTTGTTCGTTTGTAATAAGAATGTGGGATTTTTTTTTACTCTCAATTTGTTCGGAATGGTATGGGTGTGGTCGGGATCCATTGGTCAATTCTTTCTGATGTGGCATGGAGTAGGCTTAGGGAAGAGAAGGAAAAAAAGTATGGTGATAATGCTTAGTAGCGGGGATATGGTTCTTATGGCTAGAGAGGAATAATCGAATTTTAGGAATCGGGTGGGGCATATATTAGAGGTTTTTAATAGCGCCCAAATGCATGTAATGGAGTGGGCGATTATGTCAAAGGCAATCGCTCATTTCCTTGATAGTCGGCTAGAGTCAACCCTCCCTCGTATGGCTTTTTTCTGGCTTCTTTGTAATTCTTTGGTTGCGAACCTTCTGAATAAAATTATATAATGTTCAAAAAATAAAATAAAAATGGTAGCGTTGAGTAAGATGTTGGAAAATGGCCAATTGATTAGGTTGAGTAGTGGATTTGGGGTGATTCTGTGTAAATATGACACTCAGGAAAGAGGATGGTGTTGAAGGATTGCGGCTTACAGGGCTTCTAAGATACGGGAAGCGATATGCAAAGTGAAGAACAACTTCAAGAAAGTGATTTGACTTGCTTGTTGTGATGGGCAGATGATCTGTTTTTGGGGTTGATCTTTGGATTAGGGAGTGGCCTCTCGAGGATGAGTTCTTGAGGCTTGCAAGGTTTGCCTCGGACCAGAACATTAATGTTGACCGTTGTTTTACTGATGGCCCTTTCGATATCTAGTCCAACTCTGGCCCGATTTAGAAATGGCCTTGAATTGTAAGCCGCTACCTGGCCCTCGGGCCTAAAATTCCAGTCCTAGTCTGGCCCGAGGTGGGCCAAGCCTGGAAGCCCGACAACGAACCTGACCCATTGACATCTATAGGGTCTAGATTGTCATGTCTGACCATTTGGACGGGATTCTTAGGTCCTGGTTGGGCCAATTCAACGGTCTGATTGGACTGAAACCCACAAATCCAATCAAATACCCTTGATTGATGAGATGTTAGGGGCCCATTAGTTTGACTATACAGAATTAGCATTTGTTTATGTATTGACTGTGCCTCATCTTTGCACCGGTACTATCGACATACAAGGGAGTTCTAGGTGATTTGAACTCTTTTAAGTTTCCTATTTGATTTTATTTCCTTTTCCTTTCTTTGCCATGCGACGATGTGATTTGATTATTTTAAGAAACCTTAATCGTTGAATATGAAATTAGTAAAGGGATCTTTTAGAGGCTTCTTTCTGGAGAAGTTTCTTGCGAGGGGATGGAAGCCTATAGGTAAGCATATAGGATCATGCACATGAATAATGCTTTTTAATACTTTGGATCTTGATTGCATGGAAATTGTTTTAGTTTCCTTGGAATTCTAGCCTAGGAGAGTAAATTGGTTGCCTGCAAGAATCCTAGTCTTTAGGTGGTCGAGTCATGCTCATAAAACCTACCCTTATGAATCTCCCAACCTATTCTATCTTCCTATTCAATATCCCATCTCAGTGGTGAAAATGCTTGAAAAGATCCGAAGGAGTTTGATTTTAGAAAGTAGGGAGGGGGTGAATTTCATTTAGAGCCTATTTGGTTTTCCAGTTTCCGTTGTAATTCAAAGTAAATAAGCCATCATTATCATTTCAGGGTGTTTATTTAAGAGAGAATTACGACACAAAACACAAGAGTCAAATACACCTGTAAAGTAAATAGGTAAAGGAAAATTGTAATCATTATATTTTTACAAAATAAAATCACCATTTTTATAGGAATTTCCTCCGTAAAACAGACAATGGTAGAATGTGTGTGATGTCGTTGTCGTTGCCGTTGCCGAGCGCCATGCTCAGACGCTCGCACGGACGGACACGAGTCTCCGAGGAATGTTGGCAACAACTCCGTCCCCATTGACACTGAGAGTTCGGCACTTCACGACACTCATGTCTCTTCCGAACCATGGCATCATGTCGTGGGTAGGAAAGGTAAAGGGAAGGAATCGTTTTGTAAACCCAGGTCAAATGCGAGTTATCCAACCCTGTTTGTTAGGGGATTCCGGGCCGGGTGGTACCCCATTAATCTTTCGAGGTTATTTGGTCGGGCAAGTGCGGTTATGGACGTTGTCATGCCCAGGGACAGGAAAAATGGCCAGTTCAGAGGTTTCGCGCTGATTAGAATGGGCTCAGAGGAGGAGCTGGCTTGGGCGGTCCAGATGCTTCACGAAGAAATCTTTGGGGGACTTCCATTGTTGGTTCAAAGGGCAAGATTTGGCCCATAATGAAATCCCAAGAACATCGATCATGGCAAGCCTTCGACCCTTGAGACTACGAGAACATCGCAATCTATCAACCCAACACCAAACAGACTAATGGAGACGTATCGTTCAAAGATATGCTGCTCGGTTCGTCTTCCCAGAACACTCAACAATCAAGAGAACTACATACTGGAGACAAGGGTATAAGAAATCTTCGATGTCAGACTCTCCTAATACCGGCCCGGAGTAGATATTGCGGATTAACCATGAATCCTTTGCTTGTGCCGGAAAGGATCTGGAAGATACAGTTGTTATCATAACTAGAGAGGGTGCCTCCCATCTCTCAAGTGCGAAGATGGATTGATGAGTGTTGCGGTATCCAGGCATTTGCTTATATCATGAAACCCATTGGTTACAACGAGTTATGGATCAAACTCGGTCCGGGAGTCAGCTCAGACCTCTTGGTTATGGCAGGGGTTTTGCACACAGACAGTCCCGTGCTAAAAGTTCAGAGGTCGGATGAGTTCTCTTATTTCGGCATGCAGAAGGTTTGGATCCTTATCTGGTCGATACCTCTAGAACTATGGTACGATGAGTTTTTTTTTTTTTCCTCAGCAGCATCCATGGTGGGTTCCTTCATTGAACTAGATGCCAAAACAAAAATAGTAGAAGAAATGGCCGTTATCAAAGCTCGCGTCAGAAGAAACAAAGGGGGCCAAATGCCGTCTCACATTGAAGTTGTTGCGGACAACAGAAAACTATTCTCGCCGGTCCAAAGGGAGGTGACAAACGAGCTGACTCCTAGGTGGGGCGATCTGTGGAGATCGAGGGAACCGGGCCCCTTTTCGTCTCCGGCACCATTGAAGAAGAGCGCGCGACACCTAGACTTGGGTGCTCTCGGGGAGCACAGACCACGAGATGTTGACTGCGACGCCTAATGATGGTACTGTCAGTCTGACGTCAGTCCGTGCGGCACGCAGAATGCCTCACTTAGAGACACGTCTCCTATCCTGTCGAGAGCCCCATCCTCACGTCTCCGGCCTCCTTCGTTTGACCCCACTCGGGTCATGAGACACGTGGCGAGCGCTCCAACTCTGCTTCCTCCAGGCGTGTGGCCCACTTGCCATCTAAACCGCTATCGCAACACACTCAGACCTTGCCACGTATCCCACTTTCCGCTCCCATTTTCACGATGGATGGCAGCAATGCATCCACCCGTCTGATGTAGCCATGTGTCGGGAAGGAAAACCATCTTGCGACAGATGACGATGTCGATGGTTACCAATCGGGTCTAACTCCACATCGGTCCTTAAAGCTTCATTCGGGTTGGGTCCGCAAATCATGCCGAATCGGATATTCAACCTCAATGTTTCACCAAGCCCTGATCCGGACCGTAGATTAATCTCCTTGCTTCCTTCTTCGCCAAGTGTCAAGTCTTTTGATCTCCCTAATAATATCCCAAGGGTTTAGCCCCATGCTTCGACATTGCAGTTTTCTGTATTGGAAAATCCAACCGTCTCGAGGCCTATCGCTATAAGATGTTGGACCGCTCATCTGACCTTAATCTTCACTTCCTCGAATGCGCTGAAATGGGGGAGTTTGAACATCAGTCTTGTAACTCATAGAATTCGGCTTCTCTCGACTCTTCTCCTCCCTCCCCTGTAGCTTCCTATGGGTCGATATCTGATCAGGCTCTTATAACCCTTTTTCAGAATGACATAGCTAATCGGATTATTGAGGCAGAACCACTCCATATTCATATTGGTGCACCAACAGAGCAAGGGATTCTTATGGAAAAGAAGACAATACAGAATGAAAACAAGGCAACTCTCATCAACACCATCCAGAAGAAGAAATGGATCAGAGATGCTTTATTCCAGTGTGTGGAATTGCCCTGAAGATTATATCGCTTTATTCCAGTGTGTGGAAGCTCGTGGAAGACCCTTGCCCATTACGAGATCGCCCAAAAACCGTCTGTCCAAATCATGCAGTAACAGAGAATTGCAGTGTATGGCTTCTTCTACGGGATCAACCTTGGATCCTTTCCACGTTGCAGAGCGATAGGGTACTCGGGGCAGTATGGTTCCTCCATGAAGATCATTTCTTGGAATGTAAGAGGGGTAGGGTCTAAGCAGAAGAGGCAACTGATCAAAGACTACTGCGATTCTCGATACCCCGATATCATTTGCTTCCAGGAAACAAAAATCCAAAATTTTAACGTTAGGATAATGGGCTCTCTGTGGCAGGGTGCATATGTCAAATGGGTCGTGTTGGATGCTATCGGAAGTGCAGGTGGCATTTTGATTGCTTGGAATTCCTCTCAATGGTGGTTGGTAAACTCTTGGTCGGGGGTTTTTTCGGTCTTGGTCGTTCTAATAGATATCTCTTCTAATCAAGAATTTCTGATTTCTTCTGTCTATGGCCCTATCCTCGATGCCAAAAGGGCTGAATTCTAGGAGGAACTGAGTGATTCTAGGCTGAAATTCTCAGGTCCATGCTGCTTTGTTGGAGATTTTAACATCACCCGATATGCTGAAGAAGAATCTTATGGCAGAAATGTGTCTCCAGCGATGCGCCATTTCTCTAGCTAGATAGATGACCAAGAACTTGTTGATCTTCCTCTTCTCGGCTCCAAATTCACTTGGACTAATGGTAGAATGAACCCATCCCACTCTAGATTAGACAAATTCCTTGTCTCTCCGGATTGGTTGGAAGGGTTTCCTTTCCTCTCTTAGACCTTTCTTCCGAGAACAACTTCAGATCACAACCCAATTATGTTATCGTCCGGCGATTATAATTGGGGTCCAAAACCTTTCAGATTTGAATCCTTCTGGTTAAATATTAATTGCTTTTTTCAGTTAGTTTCGGATTGGTGGGCTGGTTTTGATGTTGCAGGATTCACATGGTACAAGCTTTGTAACAAACTTAGAATGCTCAAGGACAAGTTAAGACAATGGAAGCAAGAAGTTTTATCCAAAAGGGACTCAGATGTGGAATCGATAAAGGCAGATTTACAGGCGATCGAAGTTGGAGCTGAAGATGGCCTTATGTCGACTGACATTTTATCCAAGAGAATTCAGCTCATTCAGTCTCTGTCCACCAAGATGCTTGATAATGAAATCGCTTGGAAGCAAAAGATCTCGTGCCAAGTAGCTTAAGGAGGGGGAGAAAAACACTAAATATTTTCATAGTATAGCTAGCATGCATGCCAGGAAAAACAGAATCAACAACATTATTGTCAACGACCATCGAATCGAAGACAAAGATGAAATCGCTGAGGAAGCGATAACGCACTTCAGTTCCTTGCTTAGCGAAGACCGTTGGGTTAGACCGCAATTGGATCACCTTCGGATGGATTGCCTTCTTACTAAGGATGCTGATGCATTAGAAGCCCCCTTTTTTGTAGAAGAAGTGAAGCTTGCCGTGGATTCATTAGGAAGTGATAAGGCTCCAGGCCCTGACAGTTATCCTATCTGCTTCTATAACTTCTTCAGGGAGGTGATCAAAGAAGATGTTATGCTTTTCCTCAATGAATTTCATGACAGGGGAAGATTATCCAAAGGTTTGGGGTCCTCCTCCATCAAGCTAATCCCTAAAGTCTCGGGTGCTAGCTTTTTTAAAGACTTCAAGCCTATATGTCTGTTAGGGGGCCCTTTTAAAATTTTGGCGAAAGTTATGGCCTGCCGCTTGAAGAAGTTCATAGGGAAGATTATATCTGGTCACCAGAGTGCGTTTATTTCTGGGAGACAGATCATCAACTGTGCTCTTATTGCTAATGAATGTTTGGATTCCTGTCATAAAGATGGTTCGAAGGCTATCTTCTGTAAATTGGACATTGAAAAGGCCTATGACCACGTGGACTGGAAGTTTCTCTAATACATGATGAGGCAAAAGTGCTTTGGTGAGAAATGGCGTGGATGGATTGGGGAGTGCTTAAGGTCGGCCCACTTCTCTATCATCCTCAATGGGACCTCGAAAGGCTTTTTTAAGAGCTCCAGAGGTATCCGTCAGGGGGACCCGCTCTTCCCCCTTCCTATTTCTCATAGTGGGAGAAGCTCTCTCAAGAATGATTCAGTCAGGTCAAGAGGTGGGCATCCTTTGCGGCATTAGAATGAGAGGTACGTCCTCTCCTATTTGTCATATCCAGTATGCAGATGATACTCTGATTTTTAGCGAAGCTGACCCTGTCAAGGTTGGCGATTTCCGCACCACGATCCGTTGTTTCGAAGCAGCATCAGGCCTAAGGATCAATTTGGCTAAGTCTAAGATGTTTGGGGTTAATTTGAAGGATGAGGAGGTTAGAGCGTTTGCTAATTCTTTTGGGTGCTCTTTGACTCCGCTTCCGGCCTCCTTTGTTTGCCTTCCATTATGTCTAGGCTCACCCCATAAATTTCTTTGGGACAAGGTCATTAACAGATTTGAAAGCTATCTGGCTAGATGGAAATGCAGATATATCTCTTTGGGAGGCCGCCTCACTCTTATTAAGGCAGCCCTCTCAAACCTACCATTATACTTCACGTCCCTTTTCAGATGCCCAACTTCAATTCTGGCCAAGCTTGAAAGATTAAGACGCGATTTCCTTTGGCACGGCAAGGAAGAAAAAAAGAATTTTCATCTTGTCCAATGACATCAAGTTTGCAAGCACTTTAATGAAGGCAGAGCAGGGATAAAAGATCTCAAAAGGATGAATAGGGCCCTCCTAGGGAAATGGATTTGGAGACTTGGGACCGAAGACGATAGTCTTTGGAACAAGATTATCAAAGGAAAATATAGCAAAGTCTATCGGTGGATGGTGGACCGACTCTTCTCGCTATAGGGCCTCATCCCTTTGGAAAGGGATTATATCTTTGCAAAAGGACGTGCTCAAAGGTATCAGCTTCATCCTGGGCAATGGTGTCAATATTCGGTTTTGGGAAGATATTTGGGCAGGTGATACATATTTGAAAGATGACTTCCTAAACATGTTCAGTCTCGCCTCCAACCCCGCCATCCACGTTGCTAACTGTTTCTCTATCTTGGCCAACAAAACAGAATGGTCTGTGGCCTATAGGAGAAACCTTCAGGATTGAGAGGTCGAAGAATATGTGAGCCTTCTTGAGTGCATTTACAGGGGTCTTCCAGACATCCATAGCCCAGACAAGATATTCTGGAAGACGGATAAATCGGGTATTTTCTCAGTTAAATCGCTCTACTCTTTGCTGGGCCAAGAGTCGGTCTCTGATGATGACCGTCCTCCCTTCCAATTTTGGAAATACTCGGTCCGCCCTAAACATGCAGCATTTGCTTGGTTGGTGGGGATCAAAAAGATCCTCACGGTGGATAATCTAAGAAAAAGGGGAATGCCCATCGTCAACATTTGTCTTTGTTGCATGAAGAATGAAGAATCTATTGATCACTTGCTACTTTTTTGTCCTTCCATCTCCCAAATTTGGACAGAATTCCTCATCTGCTTCAACATTAAGTGGTGTTTTCGTAGTTCGGTGTCCTCTCTCCTTAAAGTTTGGCATGGGGTCAGTCTGGGCAAACAGAAGACGCAGCTATGGAGAATGGCAATTATCACGATTTGGTGGTTGCTTTGGGAAGAAAGAAACGATAGATGTTTTAAGGATACTTCTAGCTCGGAAGCGGTTATTGCCAGTAAGGCTAAGCATCTCATGATTGAATGGGCAGTTCACGTTGTGGATCTTAAGGATTGTGATTTTGTTTTTCTTGGAGTTTAGTTGTGATTGCTTCCTCGGCGATCTCTCCTCTCCCATGTTTTGTTTCCCCCTTTTCCTCTCTTTTATATATAAAGTGACTCTTTAAAATAAAAATAAAAATGGTCGAATGTATTGATTGCAGTCAAATTTAAGGGATATAACCAGACAATTACAGGGGTAAGTAATCATTACCCATATACAGGATCATGCACATGAATGATGCTTTTTAATACTTTAAATCTTCATCGAATGGAAGTTATTTTAGCTTCCTGGTAATTCTAGCCTAGGAGAGTAAATTGGTCGCTTGCAAGAGTCCTAGTCTTTAGGTGGTTGAGTCATGCTCATAAAACCTACCCTCAGGAATCTCCCAACTTGTTCTATCTTCCTATTCAATTTTCCCATCTCATAAAACCTACCCACATGAATCTCCCAACCTATTCTATCTTCCTATTCAATATTCTCATCTCAACAGTGAAAATGCTTCGATATATTCAAAGGGACTTTATTTGAGAAAGGAGGGGATGGAATTCATTTAGGTCCTATTTGGTTTTCCAATTTCCGATGTAATTCAAAGTAAATGAGCCATCATTATCATTTCAGGGTGTCTGTTTAGGAGAGAATTATGGCACAAAATACGATAGTCAAATACACTTGTAAAGTAGACATGTAAAGGAAATTGTAATCATTACATTTTTCAATATAAAATTACGATTTTTATAGGAATTTCCTCTGTAATACAAACAATAGTAGAATGTATTCATTGCACTCAAATTTAAGTGATATCACTAGACAATTACGGAGGTAAGTAATCATTACCCATTTACAGCCAATTACAGTTATAATTGGAAAACCAACACCCCCTTAATGAAATGAGACGAGGTGCAAAGATCAAAAGCTGAAGGGGGAATCATTATCAATATTGGAATAATTAGAGAAATGAATTAGGCTCTTCTTGCCAAGTACCATTGGCGTTTTGCATTTGAGCAAGGGGCGTCATGGAGAAAAGTTATCGCAGCTAATTCAGTGCAAGGAAGGGATGGAATCTGGGTATGGTCGTCGGAGGAACAGGTTCGTTTATTTGGAGGTCATTTCTAGATTTGGTGATGCCTCCATAGGTGGCAATAAGGTTCTCCAAGATGGGAATTCGGTTTTTTGTGGGAAATGAGTTGGATTTTGGGAGGACAGTTGAGTGGTGGATGCCTCACTTGTGCAAAGATTTCCTGTGTTATACTTGCCACTAAATTCATGAAGGCCAAGGAGTGCTATGAAGTATGGGGTGATAAGGTTGTCTGGAACTTGAGGTTCACATGGAGTTTGAGGGAACACAAGGTTCAGATGATTGAATAAATTCTTGAAGCTCTTGATTGCGTGTTTCTATCTCTGAATGAGCCTTAACAGATGTATATGGGACCCCTCATCATATGTTCTTTAGGGTGTTGTGCCCAAAGGTTTTGCTTATGTTGGGACGTGCCTAGGCGTGGGAATCCCTTGCTTCGGCTCCGAGTAGAATAATTCTGCTGCATGGCCTTGGGAAACAAAATTCTACTCCAGATAGTTTTAAGAAGAGACAATTGGCGACCTTTTCCTCCTATTTAAGATGGTCCGATACATTTGATAAACTTTCTTCAATCTCTTTGGAATATATCTTGGATGATACCAAAGTATGTGGAGGATCTCTTCATCGCCTGATGTGTGGAAAAGTCTTACAGTGCTCTCCCGGTTCTATCTTATTCTCATGGGCCATATGGAATGAAAGAAACAAAGAATTTTAGATGGCAAGTCATTCCCTCCAAATAAGCTGTTGAGAAAATCAAAATCTCTCATATTAAGTGGGCTGGAAAGTAAAAGAATTTAATGGAGTGCCCATGATGGATATGATAAAAAGTTGGAACCATGGTTAGGGATTATCACAGGTGGGTTAAGCTTGCTTTCTTTGGTATAATCTGTGCTGGGTAACTCAAATGAAGTGGAGTTAGCTAGTTAGGAGCAATAATAACTGGTCTGAAGCTTAACAAGGATCATTGTCGAGGGCGACTCCAAAAGTACTATAGTATGTATTTCAGCCAGCTTCTTGGAAGATGAATTTTGTTTAAAATGGAAGCGCCAATGTCCTTGAATTTCATTTCTTTTAATCTTATCCTAGAGAATCTAATTCCATGGCCTTCATTTATTTGAGTAGCCCTGGAGTCTTTGTTTGTTGATGATACTTCTAAATTGTCTAATGCCCCATTTTCTTTTTTTGCCAATGAAATGTGTCCCTTTTGCCTTTTATTTTCTATTGCAAGAAGAGGGGTCATCAATTTGTAGCAACAATTGGAGGATTAGGTGCATCTGCCCACAACCTAAATGGCTATAAAACCCTCCTTTGCTTATGATTTTGTCTTGGTTTTTACATCGTTCTTCATTTCAATCTTAGAAGAAGCTTGGATAAACTTTTAAAAAAAATAAAAAAAATCAAATCTAGACTTGTGTTTGAGAGCAAAACCCAAGGTTCGACGCAATTCGACACATAAAAGTGGAATAGACATTTTTGGAAAATCTAAAGTGTGTGTGTGTGTGTGTGTGTGTGTGTGTGTATAGAGTTGTGCATTTCAGATCCGATCCGATCCAATTCGAACCGAACCGACGGTCTAGATCGGTGCGGACTGGGTAACCCCATCTAGATCCGAAATCTCTTTGGGTCGAGTTCGGATTGGACCTAATCCGATCCGATCCAATTGGATCCGATTCGGGCCGATCTAATCCGATCCGGAATCCTTAGGCTTTTAAAATGGGTTACAACTATTTACTGAGTTCTGACCAAAAAAGAAGAGTAAAGGGTTTGATGAGATCTCACCTGATGGAAAGCTCGGATCTCACATCGTGACCCACCTGATGGAAAGCTTGGATCTCAACCATGCATCTGATGTTAGCATGCGTGCTTGCATGTGGATGGATAGGGCTCCATAGGCGTGTGGGCTTAGGAAACATGTCCATGCATGGCTTGATGATTAAGTTGGTGAATGGGCATCCATCCCATCCCCATGCGATGTTGAAGGCATTGCATGATCACTTCAGTCCCACATTTGCCTTTAATATGGGGGTATTTGTTGTATCTCTTTCATCTATTAAGTTTTTATAAAAATCGAAAATATTTAATACTGATTTAACATATGGCTTGCAAACCGGTTTTCAGTGGTACATTAAAGCTTTCACCACTGACACCCAGTCGTATCACTTGGTGCCACTCTTATATCGAATCTGCATGATTTGATAAAGATCTCTCTGCATCCTTTTTCATCTTTGCCACTGCCGCTTTCTATTCTTTTCTTCTTAAATTATACTCTCCTTCTTAAATGTGCCCTCCTTGGGACGCTCATCCCACATGCCTAGACGTCTTGAAAGTGCCCACGTGGCATTGCTTGTTCCGGATCCAGACTTTATCCATGGACTAGCCGCTTCACCATCAAGCGAAGGTCGAACTTAGGCCGTTTGTTGTTAATTTCATCACTTGCGGGAAGGAGTTGTATGATACTCCTGCTCTGTATGACACTTGATACATGCACTCCAATATTGCGTAAGCGACATATTAACTCACATCTGGACCGATTCGAACCATACCCAATCCGATCCGACTCGGTTTTCCTGACCGAGTTGGACTCAGATCGGATCAGGCAATCCACATTTCGGATCGATCTGAGTTAGGTGACCCAGACTCGGTCACGGATCGGAGCGAGTTTGGGTCAGACCATTGAGATTTCGGATTGGATCGAGTTGGACCCAAGCTGATCCGATCCGGACCGATGCCCAGCTCTCTCTCTCTCTCTCTCTATATATATATATATATATATATGTTTTTTCCTTCATCTTTTTGTTGCATTTCTATGTAGTGTGCCCTAACCCACTTAATAATCATCCTTGATTTCTGTTTGATTAGACGTATTTTGTTGATTCTCTTAAATTTTCACATTTTAACTTCTTCTTTTTTTCCTGAAAAATTGAAGTCGTGATTTGGTAAAATAGCATACTACTCATGTGAGTGGTCTCCCAAATCCAATTGGAGAGAATGATGGAGAGTAGATTGAGATGGTTCGGTTATGTGCAACAAAGATTGGAGATGGCTTTGGTTAGGAGGGTAACTGACGTAGCGATGAACGTGATGAGGCCGGTCACCGTCTTCCTCAAGGATAACTACTCCGAATCCATGGAGCTTCTCTGGACTCCTCACAGAGACTTCTCGAATCCACGAGGAAAAAGCAAGAAAAATAGAAATAAATTCTATAAAATTCGTAATTTGATTGATTGATGAAATAAACGAGTTCACAACCCTTTAAATAGGGATACCAAGCAATGAGAGAAATTTCAGAATCATGTTACAACTAAAACTCCTAGAATTAAAGAGTAAACGTACTATTTATATACGGTCGTGATGTCTACTGGTGCGTAAGGTTTTTGGCCAAAAATAGTGTCCTATTTGGCTTCACCAAGCTGTTCTCCTAATTTTTCTAAGCGCTTTTCACGTTGGGCGCAACTCCTAAAGCCCAACAGATGAAGAGTTATAATCAAACTATAACTTAGTATTTATAGTAAAAAAAATTAAAATAGGGAAACGACCGTCGATCTGATTGTATTTTGCAAATCTGGCTTCGCAACTTGGCATAGCGGGGTTGGGTGGCTAAAGTAGCTCATTTTACTCCAAAATCATATATTTTACGTTCGATAACTCATTTCGGATTGCGAGATACGCCCGATTTAAGGTATGATGGTCCGGATCACTTCTGTCATCGACCGGGCCTTTTCTGATCCATCTTGGCCATGAAATTGTTTGCAACCTACTCTACATCAGTCCCCTCCATTTCAAAAGAACTCATCCTTGAGTTCTCGTCTTGCTCTGTTTCATGATACTCGATCAGGTCCGCGACGTTGAAAGTTCGTGCGATTGCCATGTCATCTAGAAGATCAAGAACGTAAGCGTTGTCATTAATCTTTCAAATGATTGGTATCGGTCCAATCTTCTTATTCTTCAACTTGTTATACGTCTCGGTTGGAAATCTTTCTTTGCGTAGATGGACCATAACGTGGTTGCTCACTTCAAATATTTTTTGTCACCGATGCTTGTCCGCTTGCTCCTTGTACTTCTCGTTCGAAGCATGTAGCTTAGTCTGCACCTCCACATGAATGCCCATGACTTTGTCTGCCATATGTTCTACTGCAATGATCATGCCTGGGAACTTGGGCAGAGGGACCAAGTCAAGTGTGTGGCGAGGCACTCGTCCATAAACAATTTGGAACGGGGATTTCCTTGTCGAGCGGTTCACCGTGTTGTTGAATGCGAACTCCGCTTGAGATAAGGCCAAAACCCACTGCTTCGGTTTTTCTTCTGAAATACATCGGAGGTTTCCCAACGTGCGATTCACAACCTCTGTCTGCCCATCAGTCTGTGGGTGGTAGGCATTGCTGAACTGAAGTCATGTATCGAATCGAGTCCACAAAGTCCGCTAAAAGTGGCTAATGAATTTCGTGTCACAGTCAGCAATAAGTCTTGGGAACCCCATGTAGCCGCACCTCTCTGAAGAATAGATTCACCACGTATGTTGCAACGAGTCTTCTTGCAGGGGATAAAGTGCTCCATTTTGGAGAAACAGTCTACCACCACGAACACCGAATCTATGTCGTGTTGTGTTCGTGGGAGACCAAGCACGAAGTCTATAGATAAATCCTCTCAAGGACCGTCAGACACAGGTAATTGGGTGTAAAAGCCGGTATTATGAGATTGCCCCTTAGAGGTCTGATAAATATAACAACGTTGAACTACTTTTCCTACATCACATACCAATTGCGGCCAATAATACCGCTCTTCCACAAGAGCTCATGTCTTGTCTCGCCTAAGGTGTACACCAAGGCAACCTCCATGTAGCTCCTAAATAATTTGCTCTCTCAGAGAACTTTGGGGGATGCACAATCGAATCCCTTTGAAGAGGAAACCGTCTTGTATATGTAGGTAATTGGGATGACCTTCTTGACACTTCATCCAAGAATCTTTGAAGTCCTCGTCCTTGACATACATCTCCTTGAGACAGTTGAAGCCGACCACTTCATTGTTCATTGTAACAAGTAGTGATGCACGACGGCTAAGTGCATTAGTCACACCTTGTTCTGCTGTCCTGACTTGTGCTTCAGAATGAACGTGAATTCTTACAAAAACGCAACCCATGTAGCATGCAACATGATTGACGTTAGTCCGACTATTAATAAACTTTAATGCTTGATGACCAGTGTACAGAACAAACTCTTTGAATCAAATAATGCTGCTAATGTCGTAGCGCCTGAACAGTTGCGTGCTACTCAAGCTTATAGGTCGACCACTTTTTTGGAGCTTCGCTGAGCTTCTCGCTGTAGAAGGCTACTAGCCTGCCTTCTTGTAATAATACTTCTCCAAATTCGACGTATGAAGCGTCACACTCAACATCAAACAGTTTGTCGAAATTAGGAAGAACCAATACCGGTGTTGTGGACAAGCGATGCTTGATTTCATGAAAGCTCTTGTTAGCCGCATCGGTCCACTAAAACGGTCCTTTTTTCGTGCAATTTGTAATAGGTGCGACTATCGTGCTAAAATTTTGCACGAATCGACGATAGAAGGTTGTCAACCGGTGGAAACTCCTCACTTCATGAATGTTTGTCGGGATCGACCATTCCCTAATGGCTCGCACCTTAAAATCGTCCACATGGATGCCCGTGGATGTTACAACAAACCCTAGGAACAAGAGGTTGTTCGTTAAAAAACTACATTTTTTCTAGTTGAGGTACAACTTGTTAACTTGTAGGGCCTGCAGCACCTGCTTGAGATGTTCCCTGTTCTCTGTGTCATCTTGGCTATATATCAGGATATCATCAAAATATACTACCACAAATCGGACCGTGAACAATTTTAGCACTTGATTCATCAAACGCATAAAAGCGCTTGGTGCGTTTGATAGACCGAAGGGCATGACCAGCCACTTACACGACCCTTGATCTTGAATGCCGTCTTCTACTCATCACCGGGTCGGATACGAATCTAATGGTACCCGCTCATCGGGTCTAGCTTAGAGAACACCTTGGCCCCTTCTAGCATATCGAGCATGTCGTCCAATCGCGGTATTGGAAATCGATATTTGCTGGCAATTTTGTTGATTGCTCGATTGTCGACACACATGTGCCGACTCCCATATTTTTTTGGCGTTAATGACGCTAGTACGACACATGGGCTCATGCTCTCTCTCAAAAGACCCTTACGGATCAATTCCTCCACTTGCCCCGAAAGTATCTCACACTCATTTGGACTCATTCGATATTGAGGGCGGTTGGGCAGGCTAGCCCCAGGGGCGAGGTCGATGTGATGTTGAATGTCTCTCATGGGGGGCAATCCATCGAGTAAATTTTTAGTCCAGACTTCTTTGAATTCGTTTAGCAATAGTTTTAAACTTGGAGGAATGTTTGATGACTTCGATTCCTTGCCCTTCACCACTACGACGTATACCTTGTCTATTTCCATCTCCATGAAATACCGAATGGCCAGGAGAGAACTCTCCTCCACTTTAGAGGCTTCAGGGTGGTTCTTTGGTGCCATAGGGGTAAGGATTATTTTTCGACTATCCTTGACGAAGATGTAAACATTGTCTCGTCCCCTGTGGGTCGCATCACGGTCTGATTGCAATGGTTGACCGAGTAACATATGACATACTTCCATGTCGATCACGTCACAAAGTATTTGATTCTTATGATTTTTTCCAATTGAAAATGAGAAAGTGCATTGTTCAGTTACGTTGGTCTCGTTCACCTTTTTTATCCAACCAATTGAATACGGGGAAGGATGTTTTGTCGTTAGTAGCTGCAACTTGTCCACCATCACTCTTGAGACGATGTTCTCGCTATTGCCACTATCTGTGATTACATCACAGACTTTGCTGTTGACAGTGCATCGCGTATGGAATATATTGTGTTGCTGTGGATGTAATTCCTTCCGTGGGGTGTACAGTAATCGCCTCACAACTAGATATTCGCCTCGATCATCGCCCGTCCATTCATCGTCATCTGCTCCTTCCTCAGTGGCTTGTTCATGTTCATCAAAGCTAGGGTCTGTTTCTGCAGTCTCATCTTCAATGCTTCCTTCGTTTATGATCAAGTATACTGCGGGACGTTGAAGACATGTTTGATAAGTGACTCGGTTGGCCATAGCGGGAACAATTGTTTGACCTTGGCCGAACATAAGGATTTAGAATCCTACTCGGGCCTGCTATTGTGGGTGCTACACGTTGAGGCCTAGACGAGCCTCTCCCTGTATCGCGGTTTGTGATTGCTACACGTTGAGGCATAGACGAACTGCTCCCTGTATCACGGTTTGCGGTTGCAGGAGGTTAAGGACATTCTTATACTGGTTCTTTTCCTCGTGCCAGCACTGGATTCTGCGTGGGACTTGTCATGGGGGGTTGAGTTGAAGGATGAGGCCAAGCATTAACTCTTGCAAGTTGTGTTTCTGCCCTACTTGCCAATTGAACTGCTTCATCCATGGTCTCGACTAGGTGCATCTAAACTCGGTCCTGAATTGTCAGTCGTAACCCACCTATAAATTGTGCTACCTTCTGAGATTTGGTTTTTGACAGGTCGTTTCGCATTGCCAACCGCTGGAATTCTTCGGTGTAGTCAGTAACGGTTTGATTCCCCTATCGGCAGTTTTGGTATTGCTGGAATAGTACTTGCTCATAATCACTGAGAAAGAATCGTGGTTGAAGAAGGCACCTCATCCGTAGCCATGATGAGATGGGCGCCTTATTCTGTCAGGCACGTGAGAGTTGTAATTGCTCCTACTATGCAAAAGCACCAAATTTTAATTTAAATACTACTAATTTCACATTTTTATGTTCTAGCACGTTCGTGTGATCAAAATATCGTTTTACTTCAGTTAGCCAATCGAGGAAATCTTTTATGCGTAATAGACCGTTAAAACTAGGAAGTTTAGCCTTACCTCGATAGTATCTTTCGGCACAATCTAGATGATCGCTCCCATGAATTGGTCATCAGGCAAAGCCTTCGTTGTTGCTAGAACTTGAATCATCTGGTGTAGCTCTACGATTTACCACTGGTAGTCCTTTACAAAAATCGGGGTTGTGTTGTACAGCGATCACAAACGACGGAGCATCGCCTAAAGCTAGAGGCGGAAGTAGCTCATCTGCAAGACGGTCGAGGGTTGCTTGTAGCCCTTGCATGGTCAACTGACTCTCCCGGTGGAAAGCTTCCATTCTTTTCGAAAGATAGCGAATCCCTGGATAATCGTCCACAAGATTTTGGCTCATACCTTCGTTGTTTGCCATCGGCCCGAGGGGAGTCCTCGCTTTGATACCAATTGACGCAGGTATGAATGTGACGAGGTTGATCACCGTCTTCCTCAAGGATAACTACTCCGAATCCACGGAGCTTTTCTAGACTCCTCATAGAGACTTATCGAATCCATGAGGAAAAAAGCAAGAAAAATAGAAATAAATTTTATAAAATTCATAATTTTATTGATTGATGAAATAAATGAGTTCACAACCCTTTAAATAGGGATACCAAGCAATGAGAGAAATTTAAGAATCATACTACAACTATAACTCCTAGAATTCGCAACTTACTATAAATAGTAAACTTACTATTTTTAGACGGTCATGATGTCTACTAGTGCGCAAGGTTTTCAGCCAAAAATAGTAAGTGTCCTATTTGGCTTCACCAAGTTGTTGTCCTAATTATTCTAAGCACTTTTCATGTTGGGCGCAACTCCTAAAGCCCAACGGATGAAGAGTTATAATCAAACTAAAACTTATTATTTATAGTAAAAACGGAATTAAAATAGGGAAACGACCGTCGATCTGATGGTATTTCACAAATCCGGCTTGCGCAACCCGGAATAGAGGGGTTGGGTGGCTAAAGTAGCTCGTTCTACCCCAAAATCATATATTTTACAACCGATAACTCATTCCGGATTGCAAGATATGTCCGATTTAAGGTCTGACGGTCTGAATCACTTCTGTCGTTGACCGGGCCTTTTCTGATCCATCTCGGCTATGAAACTGTCCGCAACCCGCTTTACATCAGTAACATTGATTAGGTTTGAAGGGTTTGAAAAGAGGATGATAAGGAAAACTAAAGGGACTCGGAACGAGGTGGTGAGTAGAGACATGGGTTCTTGTTCACTTACTGAGCATGGGGCCTTAGGCAGGAATGATTGGTAGAACATGATTCATAAACCAGTCTATAAGTGGTTGGGCTATGATATGATGATGGATGATGATGATCGCATCTAATTTTCATGAAATTCCTAGGGAAGCCAATAGTATGGCCAATTCTCCTCACTTATGCATATTGGATTCCTATCCATAGCCTTTATGGATCTGTGCATTTTCTTGCATGTTGGCCCTTTCACTATGATAACAGTAGTAGAAACAACATCAAAAACATAAAATTGGTTTTTATGTGAGTTGTGTCGTGGAGTGTTTGACACATGGATGCGGACACATTGACACAGGATGATTTCAAAATGGTGGTGCGGTGTCCTTATTACATACCACATCCATGTTTATTTGGTTGTGTTACTTTTTTTTTTCCCTTGGCTTTCTAATACTTGCAGTCTTAGGGGCAATGTGCAGTCATGAGCTTTTCCCAACTTTTTTGTTCTTCGAACTTGTAGTTTTGCACCCAGACTATTAATCTACGTAATTTGATCACAGAACCTTGTTGATTATCTAGATGTCTGTTTATTATCTTTTCTTTCTTTCATTGGCGATGGCAAACCACTTGAAAACAACAGTGACAAACTGTAGCTGCATATCGCTAGTCAAAGTTTCTGCTTAGCAGTTACCATCTATTAACAGGGGAATAAAAGGAACATAACTTTTGAGAATCAAATTCAAAACCCTAATTCTTTGACTGCCTGGTTGTTTGTTCTGCTATGTGAAGCACATTCCCCTCGCACCATTCTTTCATGCTTCAATTGTAATCCTGCATGTTCTTCTTAGCTTCACCAAAAGTCCTTGTATTTTCCAGTTTGTTGCAACTTCTTTGTATGTTTGATTGTTCATCATCATCATCTAAGCCTTATCCCAACTTATTCAAGTCGACATTTATGTGTATTTGATTATGGAAGAAAAAAAGAAAAAAAAAAGATCCAATTCATGATTGGCAAGAACTTTTTTTTTTTTAAAATGTTATCAGGGACATTCATTGCTTGGCCAAGCAAAACAGCATTTTTTGCAGGGCACAGAGACTAGCAATTACTGCGGGTGATCTAGACCCTATCATCTGGTTGCCCCCATAATTGATGGGTCATGTTCAGAGTCTCCCTCAATTGAGGACCCTAAGTCTCTAACTGTGCCAAGGTTGGTTTTTTCCCATTAAATGTGGACTCTTGGTGGTTTTCTTTCCTTTCTTTTTTAAAATGTCCATTTGCAAGCCACCATTTGATGCTTAGGATCTTCTGATGTGGGAGACTTTATGTCAGAGCTCAAACCATGATGGGCCCACCAGATGAACAGTCCAGATCACTGAAAGGTGGGCCTCATTCTCACGATTGCTCGGCAGAGCGAAAAATGCCAATTGCATGGCCAAGCATTGGTCAGTATGCTTTTACTTCAGCTCTTTAATAGAATGTTTTAATACTTAGCTCATTGTTATTAACTGCTACCTATATGTGCAGTTCAAGGGCACTAGGGAGACTGCAAGAGGACAGATCTGCACGTTCTCGCGTACAAGCTGATGTAGGGCTTTCTCAGAGACATACATGGCTTTCCACCATTAATTGAGAACCTCTTTCTTACCTTTATTTTAGCCTTCTAAATTTAAACTGATTTTAAGTGTTCTTGGGTGTTGTCATCACTCTCCAACCTAGACTAGAACAGCAGGAAAATGCAGGTGGATGTGGTAGCTTTGTAGCAGATACTGTTTGAATGGCATGTAAGAGATTTAGGATATGGTTTTCATTTTTCTTTTTTTTTTCCTTTTCCTTTTTGTGTTTTTTGTACCTTAGGTTGCTAGTGTTTAGCCATGAAATTGATGGAAAGATTAATTGCTAACCCCCTTATGATTTTGTTGATACAGTTTCAGTGTTAGGTCCTCTCTGGTTTTTTCTGTTGATGTTTGAGTACACGGTAAATTCCAAGCTGGATTTTCAATATACGAAAGGGCTGACGGACTGAAGATCGCATTTATTTTTTGTACTGTGTTTGTTCAGTTGAGTACTGTGAACTTTCGCATACATTGCCATTAATCATTATTGTCATTGTTGTCATCATCATAATATTATATCAGCCGTTTGGGGTAAATTCAATTTCTCCTTCACATGATTCTAACCATATCATCCACTTCCCCCTAGGTTCCTTCTAAAGGCAGGAGGCATTTCAAGAACCCAACTGTCTATTGATATTGTCAAATTTGGTAGCTGTACTCGTATTTAACCTGTATAAAGCATCAGATGAGATGCTCAGTGGACAATCCCCACACCACTAGTCTCCCCAGATTCAAGCCATTGTTCCATTTCAGTCCCTCGAAAGCAATGCCTTGCTCAAATATATTTTCCTGAAATGGATTTCCAAAGCCCTGATCCACTTAGGAGTGTGGGATGGTTTTCTATTGAGGGTCTTCTTCTCAGGTGGCATAGTGGCGGTTATGGGAAAAGAGGTAGGTTGAGGCAGCAGCTGGCCTTGCTTCCTGGTCTTTGGATCCTTTGGAGTGAGCGGAATAAAATCGCTGTGTTCGCATTGTAGTGGCTCTCATTTGGATGTTCTTAGGAGGGAAAAATGTATATTTGGTAGTGGGCACCCTGATTCTCCTTATATTTTTTTCTTGCTGTGGCTTGCTTCTTGTTTAGCTTTGGCCTCCGGCCTGTTTTAATAAATCTTATTGTTTCTCAAAAAAGTAAAAAAGAAGAAGAAAAGAGCAGCAGCAGCAGCCCTGGTCCGCCTTGATGACCCAGGAGTATCCAACTGTCTTCTTGCATGTCATAAACCTGCAGTTACCTTAAGGAGTACGATCTTCTTCTCTACACCAATATGCCAGCCTGGTCTGGAATGGTTCATGACTCTTCATGATCTCTACACCAATATGCCAGCCTGGTCTGGAATGGTTCATGACTCTTCATGGCATAATGCCTGCTTTACATTGGTTTCACACCTCTTTCCATTCTAGAAGATGACTTTTACTGTTTTAGTTTTATTTTTACCCATTCCATCCGCAAAAGATCCCTTTGCAGCTGCTCCAATTACACTTGTGATGACATTGAAATAGAAAATATATTGGCATTGCTGAAACCACCGTGCTAGTGTAACACAACCTCCAAAGGAATAGCTGTCCTCTCTTCCTAGTGGACAGCTACCCTTTACACACTATCAACCATCAAATCTGAAAGACTTTCAGCGGCCTTCCCCACACATAACAGAGGAAGTTCTAGATGGAAGGGACTCCAGCTCTCATTTCAGAACTACTGCGAGATTTTTTTCCCCATCTCTCCTATCTTCTCCAACATCTTGTTTTTAAACAAATTCACTTTCAATCTTGACACTTCAGTATCATAAGATACATCTCAGATTCAAAAGATGTTCACTAATCATGAGATTGAAAACTGTGAGTTGTCTGTAAATTGCAAATGAGAAACCTGCAAAATAAGTTTGGTCCACCCAAATGCCTTCAGACAAACCAGTTCTCCTTTGCCCTTTCCAAAATTTCACTTAGATCCGCGCAATGACAACTACAAGTAAAAGAGACAAAGGGCTCCTTGCGGTAGCTCCTCAAATGGGTGACCAGCAACCAGCATGCCAATTCATTTGCATGACTAGCTTTGTCATCCAATTTCAATTAGCTCCGTCATCCAATTTCAATTCTATGGAAAACTCTGTGATTAAACGATCATGCAACACGTACTTGTAATCACGAATAATTCACTGACGTGACCAGTTCGTCCAGTTATCCCTGGCATGCATTCTCTCCAGCTCTCAAAACCTGTCCATGTCACACATACGAGGGAGTTCTTACTGAATCAACTTGAAATCTCGCGAGTTGAATCAGTGAAACACATCTTGGGAAAAGGAGACGATCCGGTCTGCAAAAACCTTTCCTATGATTTTTATGCAGGGTTCCATTCACACTAATGGGAATGTAGTCTATCAGAATCCTACCCTCTTTCTTCAAAATTAGTGCAGTCAAGGACACTCCCACATCTTTACCAAGTTCCCTAATCTCATGAATCTTCACCGCAGTTCAGAACATCCCCTTTCATCTCAAAGCAACTGAAAGATGTAATAGGATAACCATTCGGACCGGGGGCTTGATCATTCTCCAATGGTTTCCCTGCCTCTACGCTGGTGGACCTTTGACGGACCTGACTTTTTCCTCTGTAATTCGACTAGTAAAACTGAACAATACCATCACAAATATCCGGCGGCAGAGGCTTCTCCACCACCTCAGTCACCTCAAGGCCTTCGATGCAACCTTTGCATCCCTTTTACTTTAGATCCTTTGAATATCATTAGGAATTCTCATTGTAACTTATTTTATCCTTCTACAAATGATTTCATTGATTTTTGAATTAAGCAATTTAACTCTTTAAGGCAAGTATATGTGTGGGATGCAAGCATGATCAAGATCCATGAGTTTATTGAACAAGTGCATGTTCGAACTTATTTTACCTTTTTGTTCCCTTATCTGTTAGTTGTTAGACAGATTAAGACTTTAAAATTGGTTGGAGATTTTGATTAGAGATTAGAGAGTTTTTATCAGATTAAAAGTTTATGGATTATGTAAAGAAGTGCAATATGAAATTTTGAAGGAGTTAATGAATTGTTTTGGTGTTTCTCTTAATCTTGAAGTGTCTCTCTTTTTCCAGCCAGTGAATGGCAAATCATGATGAGTTCACTGAGTCAGAGAACCAACTTGACGAGTTTGGCCGAGACAATTGAGTTGAGTTGAGTCCCCAAATTTTAGAACTATGGTTTGTGGCCTTTTAAATTCTCATTACTTGAGCTGCGCACTGTTCAAGGACACTTATCATATTGAATTTGTTGCTATATCCATATCTTTTCGGTCGTCTGATGTGACATCGCAATGGCCCGAACCAATCACACGACTATTCCACCTAAGAAGAGCTTTAGTGTTCTTTTGTATTTTGCACAAAGCCTTCCTTTTCCAATCAACTCAAAACAAAGGAAGTTGGACCCAAGATCCAGTTGGTGTGTTAAAAAAAAAAAGAAAAAAAAAAAAGAAGGAAAAAAAGAAGAAGAACCCTTACATTGGCTGAGCAATGTAGTTAGTGAAAATAGAGAGACTTACTTTCTCCCTGTTTGTCATGCCTCTCATCTCCCATTTTACAACTCTCCACACACACACACACACTCACTCACCAATAGAGGTGTACATGAGTTGAACTGAGCTGAGCTCGGCGCAGCTCGTGCTCGACTCGGTTGCTTGAGTCTCAGCTCGTGCTCGGCTTGGCTCGGCCTTCAAGCTCGGAACAACAACTCGTGTTCAGCTCGTCTGAGTTCGAGCAGATTTCGAGCCAAGTTCGAGCAGATTTCGAGCCGAGTTCAAGCTGAGCTTGAGCACAGAGGGAGGAAGAAGGGCCGTGCGGGTAAGGAAGAATGAGGGAGAGAGTAACGAGAGAGGGGAATTCGGTGTTTGGAAGACATCATTAGGAGCTTACGGGCACATCCATGAAATTCTCTTCCTGGAGAAGATCTTCCATTAAGTCAGTGAAATCGAGCTAGATCTTGCCATTGGTATGACGGTAGAGCTGGAGGAGGGAGGGATGACGTTCGATGGAGCGGGCCACCTTGCGGCCGCGGGGGAAGCCGAGCTCACAGTGGAGCTTTCCGGCTTCATCAAGAAGGAGAATGTGGTCGGGCTGGTTGAAGAGGAAGGATTTCGTCCTGGTGAGGAACTGAAAGAGTGTGTCACGCTGAACAATCCGCTCAAAGGTTTGGATGCGTTGGGATTCATGCTAGACGAGCTTGGTGCGCTGAGAATCCTTTTTTGAAAAGGTGGGGTGGGGTTTTTTTTTAAGGGTATATATACCCTGTATTGAGTTGAGCCGAGTTCGAGCATTATTCGAGCCAAGCCGAGCCGAGTTTGAGCATTATTCGAGTTGAGCCGAGTCGAGCTGGGGCAAGATCGAACTCGGCTTGAACTCATTTCGAGCTCTAAAAATCAGCTCGACTCGATTCGAATTCAGCTTCGATCCGAGTCAAGTTGAGTCGAGTGAGTTAGTGCTTTTGTTGCTCATGTACAGCTCTACTCAGCAAAAACAGAAGAGATGAAACAGCGCTTTGGTAGTCTTTTAGAATTCGAACACTTGTTTAATTCAAAAATTCCCCTTTTAATTAGGTAGTTTCCTAATACATCACCCATCAAAGGACAAACCTTTATCTTAACAGAATTTAAGACCATTTTAAATAATTTTCATAAACATCCACAAATGGTTAGTCCCCTCCCCAAGATGGTTTGGCCACATGCAAGGATTGAAATTGGAGCATTACTCACATCTTTCATGACCAATACTCAAATAGATATGTTTGATAGACATGTAAAAATGACCTCATCTTAATTATGTATTAAACATCAAGATATCCAATCGATGATTACGATTAATTAAAATGTGATGAACTAATTTTTAGACGTCGATCATATGGGCCTTAATAACTGTTCCGCCCACCAAATATTTGATAAATGGTGACGGCAATGCAATACATATCCGTTTCAGATTATACTATAAACATAGGTCACATTGGATAGCCTAAAAAGGGCACTATTCCATGGTTAAAAGACTCTTTTAAGTATTCGAATTGACTTGTTCGAACCTGAGTCAAGTCAGGGCTGAATCGGCCAGAGTAGCCTGAGTCGAGTCAATATGAGTCGACTTAGAAGAGTTGTATTGGACTGGTCCCAGTCTCAAATTCATTCACCATACTCGAACATATGAGTCTATCTGAACCAATCAAATGGAAATTGGCAAGTAACATTATGATATATCTTTTGTAGGCCGGCTCCTGGCTCTCTCTGTCTATCTCTAATTAATAATATTTAATGGTCCGGATTGGTCAATGGGCTTTGAGGCTGTTAGGTTAGGCATGGACCAACCTGACTCTTAGATCATAGCATCCGAATAGTGGTATCCCTCTGATGAATGGATTGGATTCCTTATGTATATGCCACGTTGGCAAATGTGTGGCCTGCTCATGAGCTGCCTTCTACACGCTTTTAGGCTTAACAAAGCTCTACTATGTTGGATAAAATGTTGAATTAAATAGACTATAAAATCGAGAACCAAAAAAGGAAAATAAATTTAGAGAAAGAAAAACTTATTGAATTGAGTCGAGGCGTGACTGAGTCACTCGGCTTGAAATCGAATTTGCTCCCCTTGGACATCGTCCCAAGTGCAACAGGTTACCAGAGCAATCGACCTCCAGGATACAATGACTATGACCCGGTCCCAGTGGTGCACTCACTGTACACGGGCTCGAACCACTTGCAGTTTAATCCGAAAGTGCTGAGTTGACTCAGCAATGAACTCAGTAACAATGGTAAAACCGTATCAGAGAGAGTTTTATAAGACAGAGTATTTTCGTATTTTGAAACTGGAATCAAAAGTCTTTATATAGATTTTAAAATGGTGCATAAGCACCCTTTACAAAAGGTTAGGTCCGTTGGGTTTAAACCCAACAGGGGCGACCAACCGGAAGGGAAGCATCTCTCTGGTTTAAAACGAAAAGGCGCAAGTGCGAGTACACTCTCGCACATACAGTCCTACGAGTACCCATACACACACACCCACGCGAGTACACTTACACCGCACCCGCGCCCAGCCCAGCCCGTCTCGTCCCGTCCCGTCGCGTCGCGCACGCGGACTCGGACTCGGCTCGGCTCGGCACGGCACGGCTCGGCTCGGCGCGCGCGCGCGTGTGTGGTCAATGGCATAAATTAGAGCTATTGGCATAGCCCCCCACAGGACCAAATTCACATGCCCCCTGAAAGGGGCTCAAGCCCTAGGCAAAAAGCTTATCATATAAACAAGAGAATTTCTTTTGTCAAATCCGATGTGGGACAAAACTAACACCTCAAAAATATCAAAATTTAAATGTGGAGGGAAAACACCGAAATTTAAAAATTTAAATTTTTTTAATATTATTTTAAAACAAATACAACAATCTCCCACATGTTTTAAAATAAAATGCTTTCGGATTAAAGCGAAATAGTTGTGCAATGGTGCCGGTGTCACCATAGACTTGAACCGACATTAGAGTAAGCAAGACAGGTCTACAGGAATCAGGTGACACCATAGTCTTGAACCTGAATCCTTTTAATTTAGATCGCAAGTACATACCACTCACACAACTCTTCCTCTGCAAGTGATTCTGTGGTTCGGTGCGTTTCGACCATACACCATTATCTGAATTTCATGAGTGCTTTAGAGAATTCGCCTAGATTCTCATAGGAAGCGGCATCCACCTCCACACCCATATAGGTGAATTCCATCAAGTGTATGCTGCAACTGTATACATCACCAAATATATGACTATGGATCCATTAAGAGTTCTAAAAACTCATCCTTTTGCGTTGCTGCTCGCACTATACACCATAGAAGGGCCTCATATAACTCAGTGCAATCATCTACCTCGTGTCTTATTGTTTACCCATTGAACCTATCTCATGGGATCTCCACTTGTATAGGTTGGGTTACCGACACTGACAGCTCATATATTAGGCTCAGCCCTATTCCCTTCGATGTATCATTGACTAACTTTTTAGATAGTCCTTTGGTCAGAGGATTTGCTAGATTCTTTTCTGACCTCACAAAGTCAATAGATATGACTCCATCACGCAACATATGTTTCACAATATTGTGTCTGAGTCTAATATGCCTGCTTTTTCCATTATATATTTTACTTTTTGCTTTCGCTATAGCTGCTTGACAGTCACAATGAATAGACACGGCCGATACAGACTTTGGCCACAATGGTATATCAGCTAAGAGATTTCTAAGCCACTCAGCTTCTGATCCAGCCTTTTCTAAGGTAATAAACTTAGATTCCATAGTCGACCGAGCAATACATGTCTGCTTGGTGGACTTCCAAGAGACTGCTCCTCCACTCAAAGTGAAGACATATCCACTAGCGGATTTTGTCTCATCTGAATCACTGATCCAGTTAGCATCACTATATCCTTCTAATACAGTAGGATAACCATTATAATGTAAACCATATGTCATATTGCCTTTTAGGTATCGTAAAATTCTAGACAATGCATTCCAATGCTCTTTTTCAGGGTTATGTGTATATCTACTTAGCCTTCCTACTGCAAAAGCTATGTCAGGTCTAGTGCAGTTTGTTAGATACATGAGGCTACCAATTATTCTGAAATATTTCAATTGAGACACACTATTTTCTGTATTCTTCATGAGAGTCACACTATAATCATAAGGAGTACTGACAGGTAAACAGTCAAAATGGTTAAACTTTCTCAATATCTTCTCAATGTAATGAGATTGTGATAATATAATAACACTATTTTTCCTAGTTACTTCAATACTCAAGATTACACTTGCCTCTCCTAAGTCTTTCATGTCAAACTTAGATGACAAGAATTTCTTAGTTACATTAACTAATTTAATATTAGTTCCAAAAATAAGCATGTCATCAACATAAAGACATATAATAACATAATCATTTTAAAATTTTTTACTATATACACATCTATTTACATCATTTATATGATAACCATTTGATTTTAAAACACCATCAAATTTTTTATACCATTGTTTAGGAGCCTGTTTTAAACCATATAGTGATTTAATTAGTCTACATACTTTATTTTCTTTACCTAATATCTTATAACCCTCAGGTTGCTCCATATATATTTCTTCTTCTAAGTCTCCATTTAGGAAAGCCGTCTTAACATCCATCTGGTGTACCACTAGTTTATATACGGAGGCTATCGCTATTAAGACTCTAATAGTTGTAATCCTAGTTACAGGGGAATATGTATCAAAGTAATTTATTACTTCCTTTTGTTTAAAGCCTTTCGCTATCAACCTAGCCTTAAACTTATCGATAGTTCCATCTAGTTTTAGTTTCTTTCTAAACACCCATTTGCAGTCTATTGGTTTGTTATCAGGTGGTAGGTCTACAAGTTCCCAAGTATTATTAGATATAATAGATTCCAACTCATCATTTATTGCTTCCTTCCAAAAGGTTGCATCTGGAGAGTTAATAGCTTCTATATAAGTTGTAGGATCATCTTCTACTAAGAATGTGAAAAAATCATCTCATAGGTTAGTTTCTCTTCTAACTCTAAAACTTTTTCTTGATTGTATCTCTTCTACTACTTTCTCGTAAGCATTTTTACTAGTAGACGCAATATCTGATTCATTAACTTTTTCTATTCCTATAGATTTAGATTTCATAGGGAATACGTTCTCGAAGAACTCTGCATCCTTAGCTTCTATAATTGTATTAGGATGTAGAATATTATCCTTAGTTTTTAAAACTAGAAATCTATAGGCCGCACTGTTTTGTGCATACCCTATAAATACACAGTCGGTCGTTTTAGGACCTAATTTTCTTTTCTTAGTTTCAGGCAATCCTACTTTAGCAAGACACCCCCACACTTTAATATATTTATAACCAGGAATATGATTCTTCCAAAGTTCATATGGTGTTTGTTCAGAAGATTTAGATGGAATCCCGTTTACGATATAACAAGCAGACAGAATTTCTTCTCCCCACATATTTGAGGGTAAGCCTGAACTATTTAATATGGCATTCATCATTTCTTTTAGAGTTCTGTTCTTACGTTCTGCTATTCCATTTTGTTCTGGTGTATAAGGAGCTGTAGTTTTGTGAATTATTCCATTCTTTTCACATAATTCTCTAAATTGAGAAGATTCATATTCACCTCCTCTATCTGTTTTAAGTCTTTTAATTTTTATATTTAATTGATTTTCAACTTTAATTTTGTATTTAGAAAAAGCATCTAAAGTTTCATCTTTGTTCCTTAATAGATATACTCTAGTGAACTTAGAGTAGTCATCTACAAAAGTTATATAATATCTTTTTCCACCTCTAGACATGTGATTTCTAAAATCACCTAAATCACTGTGTATCAACTCTAATAGAACAAATGATCTTTCTATTTGTTTAAAAGGTTTTCTAACAAATTTTGATTTTACACATGTTTCACATTTTTCAAACTCTTCATTAGATATATTAGGTAATAAACCTAATCTTTTCATTTTCTTTAAAGATGCCACATTCACATGACCTAATATATTATGCCATAGATAAAAAGGTTCAACGATATAAACAGAAGTAGATGTTTTCTTATTATCATTGGATACATTTACAATGAATAAACCATCGCTACAGTACCCCTTACCAACAAAGGTTCCATTTTTAGTCATTACAAGCTTATCTGAATCAAATACTAATTTGACACCAGCCTTATTGAGGAGCGAACCAGATACCAAGTTTCTTCTAATGTCAGGCACATGTAGGACATCATTTAACATTAGAGTCTTTCCAGAAGTGAGTTTCAGAAGTACTTTCCCTTTCCCTACAACTGGAGACGTTCTAGCATTTTTCATGAACACCTGTTCATCATCTCCTGATACATGATAGGAGGTAAACATGCTACGATCCTTGCACATGTGTCTAGTTGCACCAGTATTTAGCACCCACTCCAAGTTGTTTACAAGGAAGACTTCTGACACCACAGCCACTACTATGTCAGACTCATTGCCTGTTTCTGTAAGATTAGCTTGCGGCTTATCTTTATTTTTCTTCAGCCTGCAGGTTTTAACATGATGCCCAAGCTTTCCACAGTTGTAGTAGTTTCCCTTTTTCTTGAATTGATTATTTGCATTCTTCTTTTTGAGCCTGCATTCATTTGCATAATGTCCAGGTTTGCCACAGTTATGATAGTTGCCCTTTTTCTTATTATTTGTCCGACTTGATTCCACAAGATTCGCTTTTGAATCTATCTCATTTTTATTTCCTTTTTGGTCCCTGATTCTATTGGCCTCCTCTATTCGTATATGTACGATAGTGGTTTCCAAAGAAACATCGTTCTTCTTATGTTTCATTCTATTTTTATATTCTTTCCACGAGGGCGGTAACTTTTCTATTAACGCTCCTGACAGAAACACCTCATCCAATTTAATTCCTTCTATCGATAGTTCGTGAATTATACTTTGAAAGTCGTGAATCTGATTTGTGACAGATTTATCGTCTGTCATTTCATAGTGAAGGAAATTAGCAATTGGATGTTTCTTAGCGCCTGCATCTTCTAATACGTATTTCTTTTCTAAAGCAATCCATATGTCTTTAGCAGAGGCGTAAGAAGCATACACATCATATAATTCGTTGGATAAAGAGTTTAGAATATAATTTTTGCAATTATTTTCATCTGTTACTTCATTTTGATTTGCTGGATCTATAGTAAATGATTCAGATAAAATGTATGAAACTTTTAGGGTGGTAAGAGCAACCATCAATTTCTGTTTCCACCGTTTAAAGGATTGTCCAGCGAACGGTTCGATTTTGGCTAACTCAGTAGAAGCATTTACTGTTACTGTAGCCATAGTCTATGTAATTCAACATAAATTTCGATTTCAAGATTGTTGGATAAAATGTTGAATTAAATAGACTATAAAATCGAGAACCAAAAAAGGAAAATAAATTTAGAGAAAGAAAAACTTATTGAATTGAGTCGAGGCATGACTGAGTCACTCGGCTTGAAATCGAATTTGCTCCCCTTGGACAGCGTCCCAAGTGCAACAGGTTATCAAAGCAATCGACCTCCAGGATACAACGACTATGACCCGGTCCCAGCGGTGCACTCACTGTACACGGGCTCGAACCACTTGCAATTTAATCCGAAAGTGCTGAGTTGACTCAGCAATGAACTCAGTAACAATGGTAAAAAGGCGCAAGTGCGAGTACACTCTCGCACATACAGTCCTGCGAGTACCACCCGCACCCGCACCCGCGCCCGCGCCCAGCCCAGCCCGTCCCGTCCCGTCGCGCACGCGGACGCGGACTCGGCTCGGCTCGGCTCGGCTCGGTGCGCGCGCGCGTGTGTGGTCAATGACATAGATTAGAGCTATTGGCATAGCCCCCCCACAGGACCAAATTCACATGCCCCCTTAAAGGGGCTCAAGCCCTAGGCAAAAAGCTTATCATATAAACAAGAAAATTTCTTTTGTCAAATCCGATGTGGGACAAAACCAACACATCAAAAACACCAAAATTTAAATGTGGAGGGAAAACACCGAAATTTAAAAATTTAAATTTTTTTAATATTATTTTAAAACAAATACAACATACTGTCCAGTTGGCATGTGCGCAATCATTCACCTCTTCAATCTCTCCTCGTTTATAAACCTCAGTCACCCAAAATCCTCACTTGCTATTGTTCCAGTGGCAACTCACCTATGATAGACGTGGCATCATCCAGGCCGTTGAAACATGGAAAATCACAAGCATCAAGTGTTCCTAACATTTGACTGTTGAATCTAACATTTGACTGTTGAATTTAAATTCAACCTTTTCCTTTTCAACCATCATTTGAGGGCCACATGTTCCGGAACCTCGGAAGCACAAAGAGACGAATCAAGTAAAGTATTACCAATTGTACAATTAAGTACAAACACTTACAATTTGAATTTTATATGGAAAAATCACCATGAAAAAAGACCATGCTACAAAGCGATGAGTAATGAAAAATAAAAATATAAGAGATAGATGGTTACTAATTCGAATAAGCCTCAAATCCATTTAACAAGCTCGAGTTATGTCCATAAAAACCTTAAGAATGAATTAGAAAGTCCTAAAACTCTTCTCATCCTGATTACACCCGATTGATATATATATATATATATATATATATATATATATATATATATATATATATATATATATATATATATATATATATATATATATATATATATATATATATATATATATATATATGGAAAAGGTACTATGCGCTCGACCTCACGAGTCCATCCCATGAGGTCGAGCTATGTGGGCCCCACCGTGATGCGTTTCGAACATCTACCCCATTAGTCAGATGTGCTATTCCATTGTGGGCCTAGGTATCAAAAATCAAGTCAGTCCGTGACTTGTGTGGGCCACACCACATACAGAAGTGGAGAGGGGCCGTGCACTATTAAAACATTCATAATCATTTTTGGGGCCCACAAAAGATGTGGTTTGCAAATCCAGCCCATCCATTATGTGTGTCCCACTTATATGATGGTTCAGACTAAGTTTCAGCAGCATTCAAAACTCAGGTGGGCCCCACCAAGTGCTTTTATATGTTTTAATGGTGTTTCACATGATTTTAGATGGTATGGCCCACCTGAGTTCCGTATACGGTTGATTTTTGGGATATCCCATAATTTAAAGGGTACCCATCACATGCACGGTGTTGATGGTCGAAACGCATCATGGTGGGGCCTGCATAGCTCAACCTCACGGGAGCTTATCGTGAGGTTGAGCGCAGGTTGAGTAGGTTGAGCGCATAGTACCTTTCCCCCCCCCCCCCCCCCCCCCCCCCACACACACACACACATATATATATAGTATTACAATCGGAATAAAAAAAAATCCTGCACTTACCCAATTCTACGTGCATGCTCCATTCAATGACATCGAATAAAAACACTAAAACATTCTACCAACCAAGGTGAATTTTTCCAATGCCATTGAGTATTTGTCAATAGCATAGACCTCTATTCGAGGACATCAAGAGTGGCAGACCCTATTACTTATAGATTTAAGACATTAACAACACAACCAAGAATGTGCCAACAATCCGTAAATCTTTCGATCCATCAGTTAGATACTTGGTATTCTTTTAATTGAATGCGGATGTTGCTCTATTTTTTCTTAACCATCTGTTGTGGACCGCCAATCAGAAGGTTAGGCTTGTTCCGATCTAGTACATTTATTTTTTGGTACAGCGGACCGTCCACAGCCGTTCACCTGGGTCACTGAACCATAACCCATCTTTTACCAGCTTTAGAACCCGATTGAAGTGAAGATCAGATCAATTCACTTATTAGGTGGGGGTATATCCACACATTGAGTCAAACCATAACCCACCCTTTTCCATCCTGGTTCTCTCATAGGGTGATCTCTATGAGTCGGCCCACATCTTGAATGGCTCGGATGTTTGCAGAAGTGAGTAGGGGGGGGAATAAAGTATATAATGTATATATAAATGTGAAAACACTAAACAATAAGTTGCTGTGGTGTAGTCGGTCATCACGTTAGTCTTACACACTAAAGGTCCCCAGTTCGAACCTGGGCAGCAACAATAGGATTTTGTTTTTTTTTTTTTTTTTTTTGCTTGAGCCTTTTCAAGGGTTGATCTGGTGGCCCCACTAGTACACGACGTAGCCAAAGATTGGTGGGCCTGAATAGCTAGAACAGGTGGCCCATTTTTTCGATGGTGATCGTCGCCACTCTGACATATGTTAATTGTCTAGCATTGATCTGGTGAGGCCCACTAGAATATGCCATTAGCCAAAGATTGGTGGGCCCAAATGATTACTTGGAGTGTTTCCCAACCGTAGAGCTGCCCATGGGACGAGCGGTGGTACCCACGCAGTGAGCAGTCCATACAGGTTCGATGCCAAATTAATAACATGGTGGCCCTGGGAAGGTTTCAACGGTGAGTAGGGGTGTACATGGAGTCGAACCAGCTTGAGCCGAGTTAGTCATTGAGACATTTCCACAAACACCTGAACTGCAACATTACAATTCCACTGTTTTGTAAAACATAGGCAATGGTTTTACGGGTGTTTTATCAAACACCTTTTAAGTAACATAAAAACCTAAAAAAAAATAAAAACAAAAAAAGTATTTATTTAATGTACCTACCTTACTAGCCACGGACCAAACCTTCCTTGCCACCTGCCACATTTGGTTGAGTCACTTTATCAAACAGTTGGTGAGCAGCATCAATGGCTAAGTAACCAAGTCACCAAACTGGATTCGATCCGAGTCGAGTTGAGCCGGGGCTTGCTCGAACTCATTTTCGAGCTTCAAAAAAATCAGCTTGACTCCGCTCGAACTCAGTTTCGAACCGAGCTAGCTCGGTTCGTGTACACCCCTAACGGTGATTGTCATTGTTCCTGTTGGATTCTGTGGTGCGGTCTACGTAAGCTTTAGATCTGCCTCATTTTTGGGCCTATTCCCTAAAATGATCTCTCAAAATGGATGGACGGTGTGGATATAACACATACTTTATGATGGGCCCCACAGATCTTGGTGACGTCAACACACCACGTTTCCATACGGGGGATGATGTATACATGTTATTCTTTGACGTGGTTCGTACAGTGGAGGCGTTTCTGATGATCATGATTAAAAGCTTGGTCGGATCCGTGCAATGGGTGGGCCATTAGGAAGCATCCACAACAATGAGATCCATAAAGATTAGAAAATGAGATCTGGACCATCAACTCCACAGCTGATCAGATCGTGTAGCTTATATAATACATCTGACTACGTCACATACTACAGCTAAGAAGCCCACATGCGGGGAAACGGATTGGCTACTCCCCTTGCCACCGGCTCCGTGGCTGATGGTCGGTACTCTGTAGGCCCCACCATGATGTATGTGTTTCATCCATTCCGTTCATCCATTTTTACGGATCATTTTATCGCTGAACCCAAAAACGTGAGGGATATAAATTCCAGGTGGACCACACCACATGAAAACAATAGTGATTGGATATCCACCATTAAAATCCTCTTAAGGCCTGCTATACTGTTTATTTGACATCCAATCTGCTGATTAGGTCATACAGGCCCAGATGAAGAGAAAAAACAAAGATCAGCTTGATCCAAAACTTTTATGGCCCCCAAAATGTTTTTAATGGTTGACCTCATTCACAACACTGTTTCCTATAATGTGGTCCAATTGAGATTTGGATATAATCATTTTTGGACTGCTACAGTAAAATGATCTATAAAAATAGATGGATGGCATGGATGAAACACATACATCATGGTAGGGTCCACATAGCACCGACCATCAGCCATTGGCTGGTATCAGGGGGCGTAGCCAAACCGTTTCCCACATGTGGTGGCAGCGCTAGTGCTCGGCAGATCATAATGAGATCCCTACTGCTTAAGTCAACGTTGGGAGGAGGTGAAATCCGAAGGAAGTCTCTCATAAAAAAAACAAGTGTCACATAAATACTATTACATGTACGTATATACGGTAAAGTAAGAGAGGACATTAGTTCTATAATAACCTTGAAAAAGACATTCCCAGCTGCTTTTTTTTTTAAAAAAAATAAATTTTTTTAATTCTTTTTATTTTTATTTTTTTTATTATAGTTGCTAGAGATTATGTTTATGATGCATAGTGTAAGATAAGTGGTTACTTTTACAAGAAGTTATAAGCAAATGCCCTAAAATATACAATTAGTTAAGACAGTGATCAATGGTGATGCATAATTGAACATAACTAACCCAACAAGTCTACAAGTAAGGGCTTATTGGGGAGCATGGATTTGAAACCCCCGGGATTTGAAATCCTCTTAGGCACTGTTTGGGCAACCGGCTTTGAGTGTAATAAGGTGTATGGAATTACCGTGTCAGTTGTATTTAATGCTGTTAGTGGATGGTCAGATGCTTCTCGGTATAGACCCCAATCCCATGTTCAGTAGGTGTTTTGTTTGGGTGTTGTGTATTGCAACCGTTAAGTAGCTTCTGAAAAGAGGCGGTTTGCTGATTCCACACGTCCACATGTGTTAATATAAGATATGTGTACGAGATCGGATCTTTCCATCAGGTGAAATACACTGTTTAGATATACTTCGAAGAAATTCATACTAATTCACAGATAAGGTGGGCCACGGATTACAAAACAAATGAACGGCTAAGAAAGGTTCCTTTTGTACATTGTGACCCAGCTGAGTGTTGCTACCTGAGAAGATCTGGGCATTATTAGCAACTACATGGAGAGCTCTGATCTTTCACATGCACTCCATATTAGCATGTGTCTGCCTATAGATGAACTGAGCTCTATACTCGTATGTAATCAGCTATTCTCTGAAGTAGTAGGTGACGATTTCAACAATCTTTCCTCATCACCTCTGAATCCGTCAGAAGACGAAAGACCTCCCATGTTCATCGCCATCCAAACATGCCGAGGGATGGGATAGGAGGGATTTTATAATCCTATACCACCTAATACCCTTTAATAAGCGGTAAGTCGTTTGCCCAAATAGGCCCTTAGTGTGTTTGGCACCCCAGGCTGTGAATCAACTTTAATCCCAAAGTAGTTATGCATGGTATATTTACAGGGGTTTGAATTTAATTACTAAATCAACTTTAATATTTCTAATTAGTGAGATATATAATTTTTGACGTAATGGTTGTAATAAACCCGCAAAAATATATGTTTTGCTCGAAAATGATGAAATTCCAAGTCTCGGATGGGCCACAAGTGCAAGATCATGTCTAAGTGACTAACCAATGATTTTTAATCATTGATTCACATGGAACAATGTTTGGACGGTGCTGATTTACATGGACAATGTTTGGATGGTGCTGATCAGCATTAGTGGGCCATGTGCCCAATAGAATGATAGTACAGTGACACACATGTTACACTTGCAACTATTGAAATGATTTTAGGTGTAATCCAAGCTCTCACTGTGGATTTCAAACCCCCTCTTTGAGAGGGTTTGAAACCCCCTGGATTTGAAACCCTCGGTTACTTTATGTTGCCAAACAACCAGGGGATTTGAAACCCCCTCAAATTTTCTCGAATCCAAAGTGTCAAGCGACCCTTGAGTTGATTATGCGAAGATCATAATGACTCATTTCATAATAGAAATATAATCAGTTACACTTGCCAAATAATTAGTTGATTGTAGGAAGATTTCAAATACTCTTCTTGAGTTAGAAGTATAGTTGGCCATATCTGCTAATCGGTCAATTAACTAAGAGAAAGGCGTGGAGGTTGATTTCAATATGAGTCTTCAACAAACCTCATTACACTTATATAAATTCAGTAGAAAATGAAGATATTGATGCCCAATACACTCCATTATAACATAACACTACTATTTTAATGACATGTTGTATATCTTTCTTCCGCCATAGACACTTATCTTTATTATTATTATTTAATATAACTCCTCCACTGCTAGCCAATGCCATGCTCCAAACCAATTGGATTGGTTAGATTAGGATTCGTTAACTATCATCCTATGTTCATGATCATATCGTCAAACCTAGGAAGATCTCTAAGTCTCAAACGGATAGCCGGTGGGGCCATCTTTCCATGTGCTTAGAGATTTCACTGACCATCTAGCCATGAAGTTCGATCAAAGTTATGAACTAGCTATCGTTTAATTACAGCTGTTTGGACATAGAGTCTAGTCCAATGACGAATAGGTGGTCAAATCACAACAACGTTGCCCATGGAGTGAGGTTTCAAGTAACAAACAAATAGTCGTTCTTGCCATGGAATGAGAATCTGCAACAATTAACAGGTTATCACCCCATTGACCTCTTGCTCACAAAGTACATGGTAGAGTAACAAACAATTGTTTGTCTAACCACGACCAACTCACCACGAAGTTAAGCTATGCGAAGTAATGAATTGACTGTTGTTTCCAACGACTCTCGCAATGGAGCCCAACAATACGACAACTAAATTGTCAAAAATCCACGCGCCATAGATTATCTTACTGTGGAACCCAAACTTTCATAACAAACGGACAATCATCTCCAATAACTATCTTACTATGAAGTCATTCAAGAGATAAACAAACGACCATCTTTTCGCGAACCAACATTGTCTTGCACAACAAAGCCTAGCAACGCGATGAACAGATTATTATCTTCAACGAATGTCTTATTGCAAAACAGTTAAATAGGTGATTCATCTTTCGTGCTCGGCGATCTTCTTACCTATGAAGCTCGATATTCTCTTAGATAATGAATGAATTGTCGTTAGTTATTACATTTTATATTATTTTATTTTCCTTTTCAACCAATTATAATTACTTTTGACGTATTAATGTTATCAACTTCGATATCATTTTTTACCTTTAATAAATATTGTGTTATTGTTGAATAAGCTATCATGTGTTGAATTAAAAGTTTCTTTTTCCAAAGGCAAAATGAACTTATTATAAGAATGAACCCTCCCCTTTGCCAATCGCTGGATTTTCCATAATCGGTAGCTAGATAGACAATCGATCCATACAAATCTGCTCTTAATTGGTCTCTTTCAGCCCATGGGGTCATAAGTCGTTCAGTTTGGTTTAATTAGATCCGCATTTGGCTCTTGCATGCCCATCACGTACACATCATACAAATGATCAAATTTTAACTAAACACGATGAGCTGACATAACTTGTGATAAGTGCATTTAGGATAAGGGTTTGATAAATTACGATGTTTAAAATGAATTATATGTGCCTTGAAATCTTTTATCTACAAAATATCAGATTGATTCGAATCTTATTAGTATATGGTATTTTAGAAAAAGAATGGAAAGTGTAGGTTGTTGTGTATTCTGAATATCGGGTGTATAAATTTATTTAAGCAAATAGGAAAGGTTGTTGAGCCAATCGAGGTCTCCTCATTTGGATGGGCCTAATCCAATGATGAACTCTACAATAATCCACAAATGATTTATTCGATCTGAATTTAGATCCTACCCGAAGCTCAACTTCGATTAAGAATGAGCCTACTCTTGTAGTGCATCCCTTCCCACTATGATTAATTTGATGGGTTGGTTCAAATTATTTAAACCTCAAATTAATGCCAACTTTTATATAAACCACACTTTTTTGCCTTCTAGTGCTCCTTTCACCGTGTCCTATAAGAAAGAAGAGGGAGGTGGATGTAGAAAAGTATTGGGGTAATTCCCTCGTTTGATATTTTATAGGAAAGAAACTTTATTTTTTTAATGATGAAAGTTATGCTATAAAAGGTATGAAAAGTGTAGCATGTGATATATTTCTATTCTTTCGATAATAGGTTTTACTTCTTCAAATTCAAAATTTTTAATGAAAGTTAAAAGGTAAAAAAAAAAACCTTGATTGGTTAATGATAATCTGCCCATCCATAAACATACCTAACCATGTATTTAATAAATGTTGATGCAGTAATATGGTCAATCCTGTCTCACCTATTAGATGAAATATCTGTGATTTAATGAAAAATAAAAGAATGCACTGGGGGCGCTGGTTAAGACTGGGGACCATCCGATGCATAAGTCAGGGTAGGTTTGTAGAAAGAGTAGAAGAATCGGTATCGTTGTGTGTAACTTTTATTGTAGAGGAGACGCTTATTTGTAGCTTTTGGTCTCAAAGACATATATGTCAATGCCTCTTAGATGGTGGTTGCATATTACAGAAGAGATCTTCCTCAAGACGTGTCGTGATTGATTTCCTGAGATCCTCAGTGAATATCTCAGAGGATAATCCTATCTTAATATATTTTAAGTGTATTTGTATTTCGAGGTGGTGGTCGATATTCGATGTTGACATCCAAGATTGAGGTCTTTGGTCGAGGCCGACATTCGAGGTCGAGGTTGATACCCAAGGCTGAGAACCTGAGGTCGGCGTCCGAGGCTGAGGTGATTTTTCAACCCTTAAACAATCCATAGTCTTCGAATTTGTACATCTAGTCGGTCCATTTTAAACCATAATAGTAGCCCCTTACTTCTGAGCGTTCTTCAGGAGCTCAAGAAGTAAGTTAGGATTGATATTGTGTGATACCTTGCGCTGAAGTGGTCGGGAGGTTAGACAAAGTAGAGCTAGTAGGCCATGCAATCATAAGATCGATAAGTCAATTGTTCAATGGTATATCGCGCACGGTAGAATTAATATGAGGGATTTTTCTATTCAATTAAGGGAAGTCCTAGTTGTCGGTCAATCGAAGTAGAACAAGTAGGTCAGGCGATGTAGAACTAATAGGAGAGACTTTTCTTCCCTTCATTCGATAAAAGCACCAGTCATCAATCGCGTAACTCGGATAGTCGGAATTTGAAAGAAATTCTCCTCCTCTGACCTAGGGAGGTTCTTTCATAATAAAATTCACAGTGGATGACTTTCTTCTCTTGTACTAAGGAAAGTCTTCGTAGTCAGTCGTGTAATTCGAATAGTTGAGAAATCATTTAAAAGAATTTTCTTCCCCTAACATGAGGAAGTTCTTTTATTGTATAACCCATAAAGCAATAGAAAACACAATGGTACAATCATGAGTACATTTTTTATTTTTAAAAAGGGAGGTCGCTCTTAGTCGAGTAAGTTGGGGTTGGCCGATGAGTCTTATTACCGATCTTAATTAATTGGTTCAACTCGGTCGTCAGGTTTCCTTGACCAACTCAACTTCCTCAAGTACCTGCTCTAGCTTAGTATTCAAGGGAGTGTACTAATGGAAGCGACTTTCTAGATGTCGGTTGGTATAGTGGTCTCGATCTTGGTCATCCTCTTTCTTTCTTTTGACGTTAACGATGGATGACTCCCCTTCTTCCGTTCGCTTCCTATCTTTAGTTGAGTTGTTTCCTTCTTGAGTAACTTTTCATAAACTAAAGGGTCGTTTGGCACTATGAATTCGATGGAATTTGAAGGGGTTTCAAATCCCTTGGTTATTTGGTAGCATAAAGCAACAGGGGGTTTCAAATCCAGGGGATTTCAAATCCCCTCTTTAAGGAGGTTTCAAATCCACAGTGAGAGCTTAGATTACACCTAAGGGCATGTTTGATTTTTCAAATCCAATGTAAATACACGGTAAATAAGTAATGATTACTCTTACATCCTATTTGAAAATTCTTATGTATTTATGCTTGAAAAATCAGTCCAAATGGACTGGTTTAAATTTGTGGGGCCCACTGTGATATATATGATGTATCTATGCCGTCCATCCATTCTAGCATAACATTTTGAGGCATGAGCCAAAAAATGAGCCTGATCCAACACTCAAGTGACCCACGCCAAAGGAAACAGTGGCCCCAAAAAGTTTTTTAGCGTAGGTGTTTGATTTCCTAAATCTCGTGGTGTGGCCCACTTGAGCTTTGAATCTTCCTCATCTTTTTGGATGATGCCCTAATTTTAACTGGGATAATAGATGGCTAGTGTGGATAAGCCACATATATCACCGTGGGCCCCACATATATTTCACATCATCATCGATTTTAGTGCCCAAAAAAATAAGCGTCAAATCAAGCATTGGTATTGCTGCTATAATTACTCAAGGAAATCATTATTACCCATTTCCCATGTATTTACCATTGGTTTGGAAATTAAAACATGCCCTAAAATCATTTCAATAGTTGCAGGTGCAACATGCGTGTCACTATACTATCATTCTATTAGGCACATGACCCACTAATGATGATCAGCACCGTCCAAACATTGTCCATGTAAATCAGCACTATCCAAACATTGTCCATGTAAATCAACGATTAAAAATCATTGGTTAGTCACTCAGACATGATCTTGTGCTTGTGGCCCATCCGAGACTTGAAATTTCATCATTTTCAAGCAAAGCATATATTTCAGCGGGCTTATCACAACCATTGTCTCAAAAATTACACATCTCATTAATTAGAGATATTAAAGTTGATTTAGTAATTAAATTCAAACCCTTGTAAATATATCATACATAGCTACTTTGGATTAAAGTTGATTCACACTCAAGGGTGCCAAACAAATTGGGAGGATTTCGAATCTAGGGAGTTTCAAATCCTGGGGGTTCTGAATCCAGGGGGTTCCAAATCCAAGCTCCCAAACAGGTCCTAAGGAACTCCTCGGCATTGAAAGATTTTTTAGCTCAGTTAAGTAGGTCAGCAAAGTTAGTCGGGGGGTTTCTACTAAAAGAGAAGATGAATTTTCATCGTTTAAGGCCGGCTACTATGGATGCCAGAGCTATCTGGTCGGAATAATCGTCGACCTGGACTCCTTCATATTGATAGGATGATTCTAACTACCCAATCAATAGCTTATAAAACTTAAAATAGACATGAAATTTTATTTCTTTCTTTGCAAAGTAAGTCCAGACAAATGAAACCATGGCTAAAGCAAGGTACCCTCCGATGCCAAAGTAAGGCTAAGAATCTGGGTCTCGCAGTATTGAAAGGTTTTGGGTGAGAGATTTGCGTACCTTTCACCATTAGAGACTCTCCCATTTATAGGAGAGAGAAGATCACATAGTATGGGGATTCCTTCATGATATCTTGGAGATCTGCTATAATCCAGGATCTTCCCGAGATTGCAGGATCTTGCAATTGTCAAGGTTTGATGTTATCTTCTGAAGATCTTGGAAGAAATCTTCAAGACTTAGGAAGATTCTTCGGGTCCGTAGCTCGAATTTAAGTCGGGTCCCAAGGTAGGTGCTGAGTCAGAAATGAATGACACTGACCTAATCAAAAGATTAGCATTCACCATTTTCGACTGTCATCTGAGCTAGAGGGATAGTATTTCCCTTGTTCTGATAACGAACCTTCTTGACTTTGCTAGGATTGCTTATTTAATTTGTGGTGATCTATGACCAGGCTATGATCGATTTGTGACCATCCTTCAACTACTTTTCAATCAATCTTTGACCAAACTATGGTCGATCTGTGATCATCCTATGATTAATCTTTACTTGTCCTATGACCGATCTATAACCAAGCTATGGTCAGTTTGTGATCGGTTTGTGGCCGAGCTATGGTCGATCCATAATCGACATATGGCTGGTCTGCAGGCGATTCATAACCGTCCTTTAGCCGACCTATGAATTAGGTCGGCCTTTGAGCCACTTTCAGTGGCATAGAGGCCTTTTGGATGCGTTTGCATTTTACTTCTTGGAAGTCAGCCTACTCTTAGACGTAGAAGCGCTTCAACAAGCTCGGGTATCACTGGGCCTGTGTTGGTTTAGCAGAGTTGGTTCTTCGGACTTGTGGATTTTTCCCTAACAACATGAATAAGACGAGCTCCTTGAGAGACGTACAACCTTCCTCTAACTGTACAACCCATTAACCAACCAACCATGGGTATTTTTCCTTCAAACTTCTACACCTCTCATTAAAAGAACCAAACTTCTAGCTAGCCATCTAAGAAGTCAAAGAGATTTTATTTCCATTCTCAATCTAGTGTTTAAATACCTTGAACTTGGTCTATAGTACAAGCAAAAGTTTTTATATTGAAAAGGACCATAAGTATAATGATGAGAAGACTATATAGATACATGTCATGATCACAGGCAGCCTGCAATTTTCAAACGGAGTAATGTCAGTCATCCACCATCAATTAAATGCATATGCCATATTCCAAAAACATGCTTCTATGAATAAAATTATCTCCATCTTATCTCTTTATACAGTTCGGAATCACATGAACTAATAAGACAATAAATGTAGTGTGCAAATTCTTCATCTTGCCTACAATTCTTCGGATGCTAAAGTCTACACACTTCACTTACAGCCAATATCTGAACAAGAGTTAGGCTTCACATATGTTGACTTTGTCCAAGAGTTTCCATTATTTCCCAAGGGATGTTGTGGTGGTGGCAAGCCATTAGAACTTGGGAACATCAAGCCCAATCATCACAACTCCCATTTGGTGATTTATTTTGGGTGATGCTCTTGGTGTGAACTGTTGATCATAGAGTCATCAATAGTCTAACTAAACCTCCAAAAATCATGAATTTTGTGGGCCACTGCAAAGGGAATATTTGATTACAAAAGGTCAAAACTTGCCACGTAGTAAAATTGCAATAATGTAACATTACTCTTGGTGTGTATTTTTATGGTTTAGCTACATGGCTCAATGGTAGACAGACTCTATTTCAACACTGAGACCACGATGGAGTGACCATGTGATGTGGTTGGGTGTGTGAAGTATGGGAGTGCTTGTAAAAAAATGTATGTTGGTAAAGCAGTTGAGTTAAGATTAGGTCATGAAGATGGTCGAGGCAAAGATCTTATAATACAACAATGATAACGCACAAGAGGCTTATCTAAGGTGTCAGATCAATATTAAATATTTTCAAGTAAGCTTTGATCCATCATGTTTGCGAAGGAAAATGTTCATATTTAATTTGACTTCAATCATTAAAGAAAGTTATAAAGAAACATAAACACTAAAAATTAAGATTATAAAAAGCTTGGTTTAATATAGTTGGGACTAAAAAGATGAGAATGACAAAAAAATGGGTGTGTGTGTGGGTGGGTGGGTATATCATCATTATCATCTATTCCTTATCCAAATAATTAGGATAAAATAACGAACCGCAATTATCATAGAAAGTTTCGATTAAAATAATTAGAATTTCTTGGTGTTTAGGTAATAATGTATATAATTAATTGAATTACGTTCTTTTCCTCTCTCAAATCCTTTCTTTTCAAGTAATTCTCACAAAAATCGATTTGTCTCTACTAAAATTTTTCACCTTCTACATAATTAGTTAGTTGCTACCACCAATTTTTAGTTATTAAATTTCCCCAAAAAGTTTTTGTTTTAAATGAAATATATTCTAAGAAATTGGTTTTAGTCTGTTTGCCAAAAAATTGAGTTTTAATCTTCCAAAACACACAAAGTTTCAAAACATTTAAACAATTATATGAGTTGTTTAAAAATAAAAAATCCAAAAAATTTGCAACTTTAGGAAATACTATAGTCCCAAACGTCAAACATTAAATCAATCAAATTAGTGGTTGTAAATTGGAGATTCCTCTTTAGAATAGATCATAATAACTCGATACACCTCATTAGCACAGGAATAAAAGATAAGCACTTGTTGCTCTCTAATTAATTAAGGGTCTCTTAGTGGGAGGCCCACAACCTTAAATATTAGGATTTGGTTTGAGATACTTTTCTCCTATTTAAAAACCTAACCCTAGAAAAATACTCTCCATTCCTAATGTATGGCCCACCAAATAGCTAGAGCCTCAGTGTATATAGTGTTCTCTTTTCATCTATGGTTGAGAATTAGCATCTATGATGAGTAAATCCTAATGTATTTTTTTCCCATTTGTCTATTTTCATCCAAGCATTGTCCTATTGCCCTAAAGTGCATGATCATTTTTAATATTCAATTATTAAAAATGACACAAAAATTCAGCCAAATATCTCTAATAAGCCTTTGACTAAAGCAAGATTCCATGGCCATGGATCAAGAGAGATATATCCTAGAGCCGTTTGTTAGAGTGATCTCCTGGCTTTACACGTGGCAAGCTGACTTGTTATTTGGGGCCGTCCATTTAGCTGGCCAGGTCACAAGCAGCATACTGAGTAATCCTAGCCTTTAGATCATTGACCTTCAAATAGAGGGCACAAAGGTTTTAGAATGCGGATTACCCATGGTAGGGCCCACTAGATGGACAGACCCGATTGATACATTACCCTCTGCCGGGTTTGAGTCAACCGAAACCCAACCCATTTGCTAAACGGGCCAAGAAATCTAGCCCAAGACCAAACCACAACTCGCTAGACCTGGCCCACTAAATTCATCAAGCCCAAGCTGGACCGGAACCGACCAGTTCAATTGTAATCGGGTCGATCTTGACTGACCCGAGCCAATCTACCACCACCCAACTCCTCTTCTCTTTTTCACGTTGTTTTCGGATTGGGTCGAATTTGGGTCATCTAGTCTAGATCTATATGAACGGGTTGGGTCCAGTAGGGTTCGATCCAAGCCTGACCCATTCAGTCAAACGGTTCATATTTCTAACCCAAGTCAGACCCGCTACCCATTTCGATAGGTCCGAACCCACCTCAAAAGAGGGTCCGGTCGGGTTGGCTCATATAGGCCGGACTCGACCCATTGTCCCCGCCTACTTCCACGAGTATTTTCGGGAGCGCTCCTATCTTTGACAAGAACGGACGCATTGCGTCCTACCCCCGTCCGGACAGTAATCCGTCCGAGCAGGGTTCTGTGGGGCCCACCGTGATGTAATTATTTTATCCACACCGTTAATCGTTTTTATATGATTATTTTAATGTATAACCCAAAAATTGAGGTAGTTTCAGTGCTGAAGTGGACCACAAAGTGGGGATTGAATGTCCACCATTAAAAACTTCTTGGGAGCTGGAGAAGTGTCCGATCAAGTTGAAATTTTTGTTTTCACATCATCCAAGTCTGCATGACCTTATTAATACGTTGGGTGATAAAAAAACATCACGGTGGCCCATAGAAAGTTTTCAACCGTTGGTGTCATTATCACTGCAGCTTCCTTTGATGTGGTCCACTGGAACTGTGTACTGCTTCAATTTTTTTATAACATCTTAAAATCATCTGGAAAAGCGATGAACGGTGTTGATAAAATATTTACATCACGGTGGGCCGCACAGAGCCCTGCCCGGACGGATTACGGGCCGAGCGGGGGTAGGACGCAATCCGCGTCCGACAAGAACCGTCTGCAACTCGTGCGCGAATCATGGACGCGGATTTCCCGCCAAAGCCTTTGGCTGGAAACTTAGGTGGGCCCACCCCGTCCAAACGTTTTTTGAGCTAATTTTATGACCTAAGATAAAAAGTGAGAAGAATCCAATAACCAAGTGGGCCGCACCGAAGGAAACGGTGGGTAGGAAAATTACTACCGTTGAAACCTCCCTGGGTCTACAGTGATGTTTTACATGCCATCCATACCGTTCATAACACCATTCCCACCGGTTTATGTTAGCCTGATTCAAAACTTCCGTCGTACCATCGTATATTTCAACTGTGGACGTTCAGTCCTTATGTTGTCGCCCCACTTTAAGTAATGTATTCTGTTCATTTTTTGCCACGTGTCCTAAAATGAGCTAAAAAATGAATGGACGGGATGAATTTCTCACAAACATCACGATGGCCCGACTTCGGTTCCCCGCGTAGGAACTTCCAAATGCGTTTTCAGGAAATCTCGTCCATGAATCATCCAAAATCTAGTTTTTTTCGACTGTATGCATCACTTTTAACTCATTGTCTTTTATGTGTGTCCCAAATTTTAATTTTCCAAGCCATTACCCTGCTGTATGAATGCATTTTTTACATTTAGAAAATACCCCCGTCCGGCATGGAACAGTTCGGCGGTAGTGCCGCCGCCTATTGACATTTTCATGAGGTATATATTATATCCAAACCGTCCATCTATTTGGCAAGCTTCTTGTAAGACTTGAGCCAAAAAAAGAAGACATATCTAAAGATCAAGTGGACCACTCAGCAAAAAGAAGTGGAGGATTGAACGTCTTACCATTGAAACTATTGAGGTCAAAATCTAGTCGACTCTCCCTCCTGTTTCTCGAACCGTGGACCACTTCGACGTCTTGAGCCTCCACAATGAGAACAGACAAAGGAGACCCTTGCTAAGCCGGGGGACCCTCCAATGCCTAAGTCAGGTCAAGGGAATCTGAGTCCAAGTGGAGAGTAGAGGAGAGTGAAAGATGTCGTGTACCTGTCTTTCTGGCATTAAGGTCTATTTATACTTGATTATAGAACGGTCTGGATCCGACAATCTCGGCACGATCAAGGGAATTCTCGGATCATGAAAATACTGCCCGCAATCTGCTGATCACGCAGCGTATTAGGCATGTAATGGATATCTGTGAGAGAAGTTATCGGTCATGTTTTGTTATGGCAGTCGTAGGTTTCCACATTTGACAGTCGGAACAGACATCCTCAAGCATCCGCTCGGCTCGGCACGACTCGTCCAACTGCCATCTACCCTTGCAATTATTTGGTCAAACAAGGACGGTCTCCAGGTCCAAGCTGACCTTGCGGGTCCGTCCCGACATGATGGACGCCTGTTCTCCCAGACCTTCCTTGCCCCGAACCTCCTGGCGGAGTATCAGATCGGCCTCGCCAAGTCGGAGCAATCGCGGCGAGCGTTGATTGGCGGACACCACACGCGTGAGAGCTTCCATCGTCATTCGGATAGCAAGGACTATTCCGATCTGCCCTTTCGACCCGTCCTGTAATAAAGGTGCTTCCACACCACCCACTCTTTTTAACTTGGCGTCTTGCTCTCGGATCTCACATGGGCTCGGATCTTCCCATAACAGAAGCCCTCTACTCTTCGAGTTCACTTGTGGGCTCGGAGAGTAATCATGTAGAAGATATCTTACTCATATCGAGTATTAATGGTTTTCAATTTCGAAACGTCACGTCTCGAGATCTTGCGCATGCAGGCTATTTTCGGGTGGACGCGTGGCGACGGTTACGATTTCGAATCATTGCCAGCCTATGGGAGGTTGCCACGTTAGTCCGAGGAAAAGTGTATGTGATGGCTCCCTCTGCTCGGGCGTCGTTTCGTGTATTGAGGCGTGCTGTTCAATGTCAGAAATGTACCGTTCAGCGAGAGCTTGCCCAACGAGGGAGATCTAAATGTACTTGGGAATCGGCTCGCGACGATTCGGCTGCGGCCATCATGGTTTGTCATTAATGCAGAGATTCCTCGTAACTTATATAAACCACTTTCGGAGTCATTTTCGCTACCTGTATTGTGAATTTGAAGGAATACCGGATAATGTGATTTTCGGCGAAGGCGATTCCGATCGACTTAAAGTTCCCGGCGAGGGATTCCGACCGATTAGTCCTTTCCGGGAGAATGCAATTTCTGGTGACTATTCGGTGAGTTTTTCTCATCGATTCTCAACTTCCTTCTTACAATGTCTTCTGATCTCGAGTCTATGCGAGAGTTTAACGAGGACTCCGAGCCGGGGAGTTCTGAAGACGGAAAGGGTCCTCCGAAGGCCCCTTCGAGGTCGTACCATCATACCCCCCGCCTCGAAAGTAAAAGGGGACGGGTGCTTAGACTCAGCGGCCCGTTAAAAAGAAAGCCACCTGAGCCCGCTAAGTCACCATCGCCGAGGCTACTGAAATGCCCACTAGTGGGCGAGCCTCGAAAGTAGTCCCAAGAGACTCCGTTTTATCGGAGTCTCAGATGGATTGGATTCGTTCGGAATTTCAAATTTCGGAATCCGTTCAGATAAGAACCCCCAAGCCTCTGGATACTGCTGGTGCCCCTGCTAAGGGGGAAGTTGCGATCTTCCCTGTGTGCTACAGTGCGAGCTTCGACTCCTCCTCCACCCTTCATTTTAAAGATTGCAGCTTACCTCGGGCTAGCTCCGAAGCAATTTATGCCCAAAGCCTGGAGGGTACTGATCTCCGCATTCATCATCTGGCGACAAGTCAAGAACCCGGAGCTGACCCCGGAGGAGCTGATGAGTTTGTACCTGGTCAAGTACGACAGCAACGAGCCATGGTACTACTTCGCGACCCGAGGTAGCAAGGGGTCTGGGTTGGTGATAAACCTTTCATCCTCCAATAAGGATTGAAAAAATAAATGGTTCTGAGGGGCAGGCGAGTGGGAGGCACCGACAGAGGAGCTTGGAACTTTATCGACACGGGTTCCAACCCAATTTACAAAACCAGGTCAGATTTCAATTAGTTTTTGTGCCTTGTCTTTGCTCCCATTTATTGCAATCGAAATGAAATTCTCCGTTTCCTCTCGTAGGTTTTCAGAAGGGGCAGCCACTCCTTGACCCGACTCAGAAGAACCGCATCATGAAGGCTAGGGCGCAATTGGAGGGGCTCCGTTCCTGGACGGACCTGATCACAGCAGCCAACCTTCATTGGTCCGGACTTTGCAAATCACAGTCCCTACCCACGTCCTTCAATAAGTCGTCTCAATCCCTCTGATAAGACTGATTTCGCTTGTTTAGTCACTGATATCGTCATTTTCCTTATAGGCATGGCTGAGGCATCTGGTTCTCTGAAGAGGAAGGCTGCTCCGACAGTGGCGGAGATGTTGAGAGATGCACCCCAGTTGAAGGTTATCCGAAAGAAGCAGGTTCCCCCTCGTGAGGGGGGACCTGCTGTCGCACCGGCCGTTGCAGCTCCTGCTCCGAGGCTCGTCGATACGACGCTTGCGGTGCTTACCCCTCTGCGGGCGTTAGAGGCAGTGCCGGCTTCTGTGCCCCCCAGCGCGCCTTGGTCCCAGCGGCAACTTCGCTTCCAGTGTTTTTCAATAAGACCATGACCCCTGTGGCAGTTCCCCCCCCCGGTGCCTGCCGATATGACCATGGCCAGTGCCCTGACAGTCGTGACTTCTCTCCCTCCCACCGCCGTTCCCTCCACCGCGGAGGCTCCTCCTACAGCCCCCGAGACCTTCATTGATGTCCCTTCTTCTTCTGAGCGGGAGAATGCCATTAGGATGGCCGACGATATGCTTTCCCCTCCTGAGGCTAGGGACGGTTTCCGCGCCGAGGACCAAACCTTGGTTGGTAGCAGGATTGGGGCTGAGGAGGCTGTAGCCTCGGCCTAGGTGGGGAGGAGTGGCTGGAGATTTGAGCTGGGCTATCATCTGGCCTGTCTGACGCCGTGGGCTGCCAAATATGCCCCCGAGGAAGACATAGCTCGCCTCCTCGGCAAGTCGGACAGCTCTTTCTTGAATGATATGGCTTCCGTGTTTTACACGGTAGGTTCTCGAAAGGATCCCCCCCTTGTATTTTTCTTGCCCCTTTCTTTTTTGATACTAATACTCGTTTCTTATTCAGTCCGTCCTGAAATTGCTTTCGGCCTGGGAGAGCGCGGGAGCATGAGAGGAGGGAAGTCGAGCTCGAGGCTCTAAAGGTCGAGATGGCGGCCTTACAAAATGAGTCCGCCCTTCTGAGATCCGAGTAGGGCGAGTTGCATCGGCAGCTCTCGGACGAGAGGGCCAAAGGAAGTCGGCTGCAGGGGGTTGTGATTGACCTGGAGGCCAGGGAGTTGCTGCTGCAGAAGAGGGCAGACAATTTTAAAGCTCGCAGTGACGCTGCAACCGCTGAGCTGACCAGTGCCAGGGCTCACGCAGATTCACTGGCCGAGGAGACCACTCGGCTTGGTGAAGCCTTGGAATGGGCTAAAGCTGAGGCGGCTGAAAAGCGGAGCCAAGCCATTGCCCAAGCGGTGGAGGCTTAGCGAGCCGAGGACGAGGCCTTACTGGCAGCGGCTGTTGCAGCCGCAATTGATGACTTCAAGACCTCTAAGGAGAGAGACATCGAGGTTGTGAAATTTTATGACCGTGGTTTCGATGCTTGTATCGAAGCAGTCCTGGGTCTATACCCAGACCTCGACCTTGATTCTCTGCTGCCTGAGGATCCTGAAGATACTCCTGACGAAGCCGCCCGCTCGGATCAAGCCCCCGACTCCCAGGCACCTCCGCCCGCGTGAAGACTTATCTTTTCTCTTTTTAAAAAAAAAACAGCTGATGTATATATTTTTTGCCCTTCCGAGGAGGGTAAATGAATGAGGAGCATTTTTAATGATGGTTGCTGTTCGACTAGGTTCATTTGTTATCATGTTGATTTATTCCGAGATATGGCTAAACTAACCTCTTATCGGGTTAGCTCCTTCCATTATCGTTTAGTTGGATTTTCGAACCTCCTCGGCTCAAGTTATAGATGAGTCCGATCTCTTAGGGGACTCGGCTCGTCGCACGATTAGTGAGGGCTTTCCATTCCATCAGTCGTATGATGAGCCGAGTTCTCCATTGGAGAGTCAGGTCATCGTTAGGCTTTCTCCCTGACTTGAGGGAATGCCTTGTTGAACCTGTGTGATTAGGTCCCGACTCCTTCTTTAAAGGATCGGACCATCGCATTTGTGCCTGTATTAATGAGGTAATTTAGTAGACATTCGTGTAGAAGCAGAATTAAGATTTTTATTGCAAGCCATAAAGGCTGGTCGTTAGGAGGCGTACATTTTATTTGAGACCTTGAAGGCCAGCTTACTATTGATAGTAGATCTTTAGGTGCTCAGCGTTCCATGGATAAGGGAGCTTCCGGCCCTCGACGTCTTATAGATGGTATGACCCTAGTTTGGTAGATCGGACCACGCAATACGGTCCTTCCCAATTGGGCCCGAGTGCTCCTGCTCCCGGTTCGGCTGTGTTCTGGAAGACCCGACGGAGAATTAAGTTCCCGGGGCGGAAACGCCTGATCTTGACCTTTAAGTAGTAGAATCGTGCTACTTATTGATGCCGAGCCGCTACTCGGAGCTTGAAGATATCTCGAACTTCCTCAAGTAAATCCAGATTTGCGGCGATCTGTTCGGAGTTTTGATTCTCTTGGTAATTCCCTACTCGCACTGTAGGAAGGCCGATTTCTACTGGCACCATTGCTTCCGAGCCGTAGGTTAACGAAAATGGAGTTTCTCCTGTTGAGGACTGGGTTGTAGACCGGTAAGCCCAAAGGACAAACGGGAGCTCATTGGCCCAGTTACCCTTTGCCTTTTCCAGCTTTGTTTTGAGATGGTGCTTGATAATTTTGTTGACTGCTTCCACCTGTCCATTTGACTGCGGGTACCGAGGTGATGAATAAGCATTCGTGATGCCAAGTCCCTAACACATACCCCGGAACTTGTCATTATCGAACTGTCGACCGTTGTCAAATACAATGGTTCGCGGGATTTTGAACCGACAAATGATATTTTTCCATACGAAATCGATCACTTTTCGCTCGGTGATCTTTGCGACAGGTTCGGCCTCAACCCACTTAGTGAAGTAGTCGACTGTGACTATGGCGAACTTGACTTGTCCCTTCCTTGTAGGCAAAGGACCGATGATGTCGATCCCCCATCAGGCGAAAGGCCACGGCTCGTTCATGGGAGTCATCTCTTATGTTGGTTGCCTCGTTACTGACGCGTAACGTTGACATTTAGCACACTTTTGGACGTAATCCCTTGAATCTTGTTTGAGGGTTGGCCAGAAGTATCCTTGATGGAGTATCTTTAGGGCCAGAGCTCGACTACTAGAATAGTTTTCACAGATTCCTTTGTGAATTTTGCGAATCACATAGTCGGCTTCGTCCGGTCGGAGACATCTGAGGTAAAGCTGGGAATATCCCTTCTTATACAGTACTCCGTCCAATATGATATACCGAGCTACTCTGACTCTAAGTCGCCTTACCTCCAGTTTATCCGAGGGGATCTCGTCGGATGAGCGGTAATTGAAGATTGGGTCCATTCAGCTCGGAATAACTTGAACAGGTTTGACCTCCCCCACTTGGCCAATACTTGGTTGTTCAATGAATTTGACAGGAACACACCTTGAGATCGTTCCTTCGCAGGCCGAGGCGAGTCTTGCCAGGGCATTGGCCCATGCATTTTCTGTTCTAGGGATCTGCCGGATGATACAACTCCAGAATTTCGTAATAAGTTTCCTTTCCTCTTCGAGGTAGGCGATCATTCTGGCTTCCTTGGATTCATATTCCGAGGAGATGTGATTTACCACCAATTGCGAGTCGCATCGGACCTGAAGAGTCTGAATGCCCAGGCTTGCAGCTAGCTTGAGTCCGGCTAACAACGCCTCATATTCCGCCTCGTTATTTGAAGCTTTGAATCCGAGCCTGATCGCGTACTGAATTGTTGTTGAATTGGGTGTAACCAGGACAACTCCGGCTCCTACTCCTTTGACGTTGGATGACCCGTCAACGTAGAGAACCCACCCCGAGTCCGACACTGCCTCTTAGTTGTTTATGGGGACAGATGGAGTTATCTCAACTTTTGTACTGATTTGTTCTGAACTCGGGGTTGTAAACTCAGTGATGAAGTCGGCCAGAACTCGGCCCTTAATTGCTGATCTGGGGCGAAATTGGATGTCAAACTCTCCGAGCTCGATAGCCCATTTGGTTATCCGACCTGAAACCTTGGGTCTTTGGAGAACTTGTCTTAGAGGAGAGTCGGTCAGTACGATAATGGAATGGGCCTGAAAGTGCGGCCGTAACCTTCGAACTGAAACGACAAGGCTAAGTGCTAGCTTTTCCATGGATGGATATCTTGTTTCTGCGGGCACCATAGCTTTACTTACATAGTACACGGGGTATTGCTTGCAACCGACTTCTCTGATTAAGGTCGAGCTGACTGCTGAGGCCGAGACCGCGAGGTAGAGGAGTAGGGGCTCTCCTTCTTCAGGCTTGGATAAGAGAGGAGACGAACTCAAATACTGTTTTAACTGCTGGAAAGCTTGCTCGCATTCCGGAGTCCATTCTTTCTTCTTATGACCCTTCAGCTGCTGAAAGAAGGGGAGGCATTTATCTGTTGCTCTGGATATGAAGCGTCTGAGCTCCGCAATTCTTCCCGTGAGGCACTGTATTTCCTTAACAGTCCGACGCGAGTTCATGTTGATGAACGCCTTGATCTTGTCCGGGTTGGCCTCGATACCTCGCTGATTGACTTGGAATCCAAGGAACTTTTCCGATTTAACTCTGAATACACACTTGGCAGGATTCAGCTTCATTCGGTATTCTCGGAGGACGTTAAACGTCTCTTCAAGATCTGCAAGATGATCAGATGCCCTGGTACTTTTCACCAGCATGTCATCGATGTATACTTCCATAGTATGTCCGATCTGTTTGGCGAACATCTGGTTCACCAACCTCTGATATGTCGACCCAGCATTTTTCAGGCTAAATGGCATGACCCAGTAACAGTAGAGCCCTTTATCGGTGAAAAAGGTAGTCTTCTGCATATCTGGGGGATGCATGACAATCTGATTGTATCCGGAATAGGCATCTAAGAACGAGAGCAACTCGTGTCCAGCCGTACTGTCCACTAATTAATCGATTCGAGGCAGAGGAAAGCTGTCCTTGGGACATGCCTTATTCAGATCCGAGTAATCCACACAGACCCTCCGTTTTCCATTTTATTTCCTGACGACCACGACATTCGCTATCCAGTCAGGGTAGTACACTTCTTTTATGAAATTCTCATCGAGCAGGACGAAGACCTCCTCGACAATTGATTCATATCATTCGGCGTCAAATGGGTTTCTTTCTGTTTCACTAGCTTGTGATCTGGATCCACATTTAGTTTATGAACTAACACCTCAGGGGAGATCCCTGGTATATCTGCATGCGACCATGCGAAGACGTCTCGGTGCTGTCTCAAGAAGGTTAACATTGCGGTTCTCTGCTCGGAATTCAACGACGATCCGAACTAAACAGTTTTGCTCGGGTCAGATTCATCGAGGGGCACCTTTTCCAGATCTTTCACTGATAAGCTTTCGGTTGATTCTTGGGGATCCAAGACATCTACGACGAGTGCCTGCTTGGCGGCTCCTTTTCTAACCGTTATCGCATAACATCTTCGAGCCTCGCGTTGGTCGCCTCGAAGGTAGCCGATGCTGCCTTCAACTAGAAACTTCATCATCAGGTGGTAAGTTGAGACAACCGCCCTCATCGCATTGAGGAAGGGTTGGCCCAAGATAACATTGTGCACTGAAGGGACATTGACAACCAGGAAATCCACCAGGAGTGTGACCTGATGTTACCCCTCTCCAGCTGTTACTGGGAGGAAAATAGCTCCTTCGGAGATTACTCTCTCTCCGGTAAAGCCGTGTAAGGGAGTCTTCACGGGTCGGAGTCTTGACTGTGGAACCTCCATTTTTTCAAAGGCTTCAGAGTAGATTACATCAGCCGAACTTCCGGTATCGACCAGAATGCGGTATACCTTATGATCTGCTATGGTCATCGTGACCACTAGCGCATCGTCATGTGGATGCTGAATCCCGCGTGCATCGTCTCCTATAAAAGTTAGGCTACACGGACTAACTCAGAGCTCCTTACTGGGACGTGCTGTCAGGTGGACATAGTGTTCTGACTCGAACTTTTGAGAATGGGCTTTTCGAGCCCTGTTCGAATTCCCTCCCCGAGCTAAGCCTCCAAAAATGGTATGGATCTCAGCGGGCTCTTCTGCTCCTGTGGTCGCTCTTCTCTTCAAGCGGACTTCTCTTTTTTAGTATATCGACGTAAGTGTCCCTTACGGATGAGTGACTCAATTTCATCTTTGAGGTCCACGCAATCTTTTGTATTGTGACCGTGGTCTTGGTGAAAGCGACAAAACTTCCGCCTGTCTCGGTGCTCCGGGTCGGCCTTCATGCAGACTGGCCAGTTCAGTAGTTTGTCTCCTTGGATGTCCAACAGGATTTGCTCGACAGTTGTATTGAGAGGAGTATAGGAACGAAATTTTCCTTCCGGCGTCCGACTCGGTCAACAATCGCAGGAAGTGCTGTCGTCCGCCCCTTTATCGGACGGCTGGAATTCTTCGTTCCAGGATCTCTTCCCTTTGCTGGTCAGGTCGGTCACTTGCATATTCTTGTGAGAGTTAGTGAACTCTTCGGCGTTGGTGTACTTTTGAACTTTTGCTATGAAGTCTGCGAACGTCTTCGGCGGATTCTTTCCAATGAAAAAAGTAAATCTTCCTTCAAGCCACTAAGTATTGCGGCGAGTGCCATCTTATCGTCATAGTCCTCAACCTGCAAAGCTTCCTCATTGAAGCGCGCGATGTAGTCCTTTAGTGATTCCTTTGGACCTTGCTTGATGGTAAGCAGGTGAGTGTTGGGTTTTTCGCTCCTCTTACCACTGATAAACTGGGTAAGGAATAGCCGACTTAAGTCCGTAAAGGAATTAATGGAGTTGGGTTTGAGCTGGCGATACCAATTCTGAGTGGACCCTATGAGGGTGATAAAAAATCCCCTGTACATCATTGTGTCCGTGGCCGTCTGGATCTACATCCATGATCGATAGGCTTCCAAATGTTCGGACGGATCTCCGGACCCTGAATACTGGATGACAGGAGGTATCTAAAACCTCTGCGGCATTACCTTCTCCATAATGGTGGAGGTAAAGGGAGGTTCGGTCTCTTCCATCATGGCTTGAACTGTGGTTAGGACTGTCGACAGCTGTTGCTGCCTTTCCAGGGTCAAGAATTTATTGTTAAGTTACGCGAATCGTTCTTCCCAGGGATCTCTATTCTCAACAACAATCTCTGGGGCATCTTCCACCTCTGGGCTCCTCCTTTTTCTCTTTCTTTCCAGCTGGTGGCGGAGATCGGAAGGGGCCAGGGTTGAGGTAATCGAGTTATTCGTAGGAGCCCAAGTGGCAGTATTCCACGCCGAGACCCTTACTTGCGGCAAAGGAGGATTCAGACCTGAAAGCGGCACCCGGGAATGCTGGGGTACTTGGGGCCTCATGCTCTTTAGCGCAGAGTGGGTCTCCACGAACAGTCCTACCGGCTCAGGAATCGGGTTCTCCTGAATTGGGGGTAACTATGGATCTCTTTGTTGCTTCATTATATTTATCTCATAGCGTAGGGCCTGAATCTCATTTTGCATGGCTCGGTATTTGTTTGACCGAGTGCGAGAATGCTGGGATGGTCCCGGTGCAGACTCAGCGTGATGCGGTGATGATAAACAAGTTTGTTCATTCAGCTCCGGTTCCATAGCTACGGCTTTCTTCTTTCTCGCCATTGAGTCGAAAGAACAGGAACCTGACTTTTGGTATCAGATTCCCACAAACGACGCCAAAAAATGTTGAGGTCAAAATCTGGTCGGCTCTCCCTCTAGTTTCTCGAACCGTGTACCACTTCAACATCTTGAGCCTGCACAATGAGAACAGACAAAGGAGATCCTTGCTAAGTTGGGGGACCCTTCGATGCCTAAGTCAGGTCAAGGGAATCTGGGTCCAAGTGGGGAGTAGAGGAGAGTGCAAGATATCGTGTACCTGTCTTCCTGACATTGAGGTCTATTTATACTTGATTATAAAACGGTCTGGATCCGACAATCTCGGCACAATCAAGGGGATTCTTGGATCATAGAGATACTACCCGCAATCTGCTGATCACGCAACGTATTAAGCGTGTAATGCGTATCTGCGAGCGAAGTTATCGACCATGTTTGGTTATGGCAGTTGTGGGTTTCCACATTTGGCAGTCGTAACATACGTCCTCAAGCATCCGCTCGGCTCGAGACGACTCGTCCAACTGCCGTCTACCCTTGCAATTATTTGGTCGAACAAGAACGGTCTCTAGGTCCGAGCTGACCTTGCAGGTCAGTCCCGACATGATGGATGCCTGTTCTCCAAGACCTTCTTTGGCCCAAACCTCAGGGCGGAGTATCAGATCAGCCTCGTCGAGTCGGAGCAATCACGGTGAGCGTTGATTGGCGGACACCACACGCGTGAGAGATTCCATCGTCAGTCGGATCACAAGGACTATTCCGATCTACCCTTCTAACCTGTCCTATAATAAAGGTGCTTCCACACCACCCACTCTTTTTAGCTTGGCATCTCATTCTCGGATCTCACATGGGCTCGGATCTTCCCATAACAGAAACTATGGTCATGCTGTTGTGATCTCATGTGGTGTTCTTCATACCATCCTCACCTTCCCTAAATACGGATGGTTAATTAAAGCATTTTCTGTTGTTTTATATGCGGAGAACAGTAAGAAGTTTTGTTTCCCTGCTAGGAACTTATTCAAATGGTTATGTGCTTTTTGTTATGTTATTATATCTTTATTCTTCATTTGGGAAACCAGTTCGATTTCCTTTTCACATTTTACTTTTCATTTTAAAATTGGTTTCTCGTGGTTCCATGTTTATTGTCGGGAGAAAAATTGACAAGTGCATAGGTCGAATTATGGAATGGACTAACTCTACTTAACCAGCACGGGCCCAGTGAAACACAAGTCTGATAAGGTGTCTACGTCCAAAAACAGGTCAACCTTAAAGGAGGTCGAGGCAATTGTAAGGACACTCAAAGAACACGATAACGAGCCCATTTAGATAAACTGTGTTCCGACCTAATGGGTTAATTGCAGATCAGCCATAGTTCGACCATTGGTCGGATATAAGTCGATCTTAGATCTACCCCAGATCTGTCACTATCCGTCGATAGATCAGTCATAGCTCATCCATTGGACGATCATAGATCAGACAATGTTTGATTACAAGTCAAGCAATGTCCCATGACAAGGCCAATGACTATTAGCACCCGACTAAAGGTAAACACAGATCCTTCGACCTAATTATTAGTTGAAGATGGTGAATGCTGATCTGTCGAGAAGATTGTAGTTGCTCATTCTCGAGTCATCACCCACCTATGGGAGCCGGCCTAAATCTAAACTATAGATATAAATAATCTCATATAATCCCAAAGATCTCTCCCCAAATCTTCAGGGTATAAGAACAAATCCTGATAATGTCGGAATCCGGTAATCTCATAAAGATCCTGGATTCGAATGGATCTCCAAGATATCGGGATGAGTCCTCATAGGATCGGACTCTCTTCCCTATATATATAGAGGTATCCTCAAACATCAAAGGTACGCATATTCTAATCCTAACATTCGACTGATGTCTCTTTTTTAGATATCCTACCCTACGAAAAAGATTTTGGTCCTGACTTAGGCATCAGAGAGTCCCCTACACTAGCCAGGGTCTCCTTTGTTTCTCTTTTACATGTGTGCAGGTGCAAGAGGGTCAACTGTGGGGGGTCTGCCGAAAAACTGCATCAACATTTATTATAACTTTTTCTTGGTTTGAATTGATTTTTTTGTCTTGATTGGAGGCCCTTTTCGATTGAACTTCCTAACAAATGAGATTCAGTGTAGATATTTAAATAATATAAAAATATATATTTAAGTGAGATGAGAGCACGTGTTGGTAAAAATGTTCTACTGCTTGTCATATGATGGTTAAGATGGAAGAACTTTGTTAGTGATTGTGGTAGAGGAAATATGTTCTACTGCTTGTCATCAAATGGTTAAGATTGAAGAACTTTGTTGGTGACTGTGGTAGAGGAAATATCATGGGTTTGGTGGATAATGTTGCAATGACTCGAAACATTTCATGGCAATCTTGCATGGTACTTGCTATGCCATGTCATCTTGTTGCTATGTCGCTAGTGTAAGGTAACCGAGAACTGAGTGTAATTGATCACGAGCTGAATGAAATTAACCAATAATTGAGTGAAATTGATCGGAAATACTCATTTGATAGATCACTAATAATTGAGTGAAATTGACCGATTCTCGAGTGAAATTGCATGATACTTGAGTGAAATTGACCACGAAGTGAGTGAAATTGACCATGAAGGGAGTGAAATTGGCCTTGAAGTAAGTGAAATTGACCGCGAAGTGAGTGAAATTGACTGCGAAGTGAATGAAATTGACCGCGTAGTGAATTTTCCAAAGCGAGTAAAATTGACCGCGAAGTGAGTGAAATTGACAACAAATCGAGTGAAATTGACCGAAACCTGTGTGAAATTGGCTGTGAAGTAAGTGAAATTGACCATGAATGGAGTTAAATTGAACGCAAAGTGAGTAAAATTGACCGATAACTGTGTAAAATTGACTATAAAGGGCGTGAAATTAACAGAGAACTAAGTGAAATTGATCGCGAAGTAAGTGAAATTGACCCCAAAGTGAGTGAAATTGACAGCGAAGTGAGTAAAATTGACTGCGAAGAGAGTGAAATTGACCGATACCTGAGTGAAATTGATTACGAAGTGACTGAAATTGGCTACGAAGTGACTGAAATTGACTAATACCTGAGTAAAATTGGTCGCGAAGTGAGTGAAATTGACTACGAAAGAAGTTAAATTGATCGCGAACTGAGTAAAATTGACCACAAACTAAGTAAAATTGGCTGCGAAGCGAGTGAAATTAACCGCGAAACGAGTTAAATTAATCGATACCTGAGTGAAATTGACCGCGAAGTAAGTGAAATTGATCGCAAAGGGAGTTAAATTAACCGCGAAGTAACTGAAATTGACCGCGAAGTGAGTGAAATTGTCCGCGAAATAAGTCAAAATGACTAATACCTTAGCGAAATTGACTGCAAAATGAGTGAAATTGACTGCAAAGTAAGTAAAATTGATTGAGAAGTTAAGAAAAATAACCAATACCTGAATGAAATTAACTGCGAAGTGAGTAAAATTGATCGAGAAGTTAGGAAAATTATCTGATACCTGAATGAAAGTGACTGATAATGGTTGTATAGACTCTTTTGTTGATTGATAACAGCGTTGAAGTAAATGAGAACATAATAAAATTGACCGAGAAAGTCAGATAAATCAAATCAATTTACAAACAAATCACCATTCACAATGAAATTACTATTCATAAATTAATTAATTAACAATTCACAAACAAGTATTTATTCACCACAAATTTTATACAAGATATTATTCACAACAAAATATAATATTTTAGGAAATAAGTTTTTAGTAGTAATATATGTAGGTACTATTTTCATCCTATTTTGAGTTGGGAAAACTTGAAAATAAAGTACATGGCAAGTGTAGTCTCAACTAAAAGAAATTAAAAAATTTCAGGAAATAGGTTTTTTATGGTAGAATATTCTTATACCAAAAAAAAAAAAAAAAAAGAAAATAAAAATTTAGTGTTAAGGTGACCAATCACGAATAGGAGAAGAAACCAGAGAATGAAATTTTAGCTGCTCGGGTTTTGTCGTGGGGAGACAAAAAGTTTTAGAAATTGCATTTCTATGGGGGACATTTTTGGCCTGCATTCGTAGGGCAGGGTAATAATTTAGGAAAGTAAAGTTCGAGACGAAAAGAAAAGAAGATAGGTTAAAAGTGAGGCAGACAAAAATCTCTCCAAACTATGTGGTGCCTGCCTATCATCTATATATGTAAAATCTATCCGTCCATCAGTGATAAACTTCATATTCAACGCATACAAAAAATATCATCCTCGTGAAAAAAACTCAGGTGGGCCACACCAATCGGAAAGATATAAAATTGCTTCTAAAGTGTGTACGTATACGCGGTGTGGCCCACCTCAGCTTTGTACCAAGCTGATTTTTGTACGTTCTCTTCATCATGATGAATTAAACCTGATTAACAGTTTTGATAAAACATGCAAAACATGGCCCCACGCACAAATGTACGGTTAACATTCCATCCCCATTTTTTCATGTGGTAGTGTCCCACCTGAGTTTTGTATGTCTTCATCATCTGACATGGAGGAGAGCACCTGATGGACGGATTAGATTTTACGCATACAACATAGTGGGCCCCGCAGCAAACAGAGCTTGGGTGTTTTAGGCAGCACGTGGCACCTAGACTTGCTGGGGGCCACCATTTATAGGTAAAATCCACTCTGTCCACCAGGCGAGTTCCTCGATCGTATGTACCGAGGTAAAAAATGAGCCAGATTCAGAACTCAGGTGGGCCACACTATAGGAAAAAATGGGGATAGATCGCAAACCATAGGTTTGTATGTGGGGCAACCATTGCATTTTTCTTTCATCAAACCCATTCATCAGGCCTTAATCACAAGCATGAAGGGAATAAATAAAAATTAAAAAATCGACCTGATCCAGAACTCAGTCAGGCTACAATGGGTGACCCTGGAGGTTTACGGAGAAATTTTACACTGTTTCCATTGGTGTGGTCCACTTGAATTTTTTATGAGGCTGATATTTTTCATGGAAGCTGAGAGAAGGATTTATCACCATATGGACGGATTGGATATCTGATGTAGAGCGGGTCGCAGACAATTTCATGGCCAAGATGGATCAGAAAAGGCATAGTCGGCGACAGAAGTGATCTGGACCATCGGACCTTAGATTGGGCGTATCTCACAATCCGGAATGAGTTATCCGATGTAAAATATATGAATTTGGGGTAGAACGAGCTACTTTAGCCAACCAACCCCACTACGCCGGGTTGCGCAGCCCGGATTTGCGAGAAACCCCCTGATCGACGATCGTTTCCCCGTTTTATTTTTATTTTTACTATAAATAGTAAGTTTTAGTTTGAGTATAACTCTTCATTCGTTGGGTTTTAGGAGTTGTGTCCAACATGAAAAGTGCTTAAGATAATTAGGAGAACGGTTTGGTGAAGCCAAATAGGACACTTACTATTTTTGGCCGAAAACCTTGCGCACTAGTAGACATCACGACCGTCTATAAATAGTAAGTTTACTATTTATAGTAAGTTGCGATTTCTAGGAGTTTTAGTTGTAGTTTGAGTCTGATTTCTTTCTTATTGCTTGGTTCCCTTATTTAAAGGGTTGTGGACTCCATTTTATGGATTCATTAATCAATTTCGAATTATTAGAAATTCTTTTCTATTTTCTTCTTTCTTTCCTTGTGGATTCGAGGAGTCTCTGTAAGGAGTCCAGAGAAGTTCCGTTGATTCGCAATATTTATCATCTTGAGGAAGACAGTGCTCGACCTCACGTCCTTCCCTGCGTCAGTTTGGTATCAGAGCGAGGTTTCTCCTCGGATCGATGGCTTCTAACGACGGGTCGGGGCAACAATCTCATGGGCGGTGCCCGAGGGAATTTACCTTTAACGGCGGCAGTTTTCGAAGCAACCATACAAGAGAATCGACAAGCCATGCAAGGGCTGCAGGCTTCTATGGACCGCATAACGAATCTCTTGGCGGAAACCCTAGGGCAACTCCGTGTTCCGGGTGGTAAACTTCCACCGCCGATTGTTGAAACTCGCAATCGCCCTGATCGCAGGATAGTACCAGCAATGCATACACGGGTCATTCCTGAGGAAGGGGGCTCCAGTGAGGAGGAAATCGACGACATAATCTTTCAACACCCCAGACAAGGCGGCGATCGAGTAGATCAGATAGATCGAGAATTTAAGATATTCCTAACTTCAATGGCCATCTACACATTAAGGATTTCCTCGATTATCTTTCTGAAGTTGAGCGATTTTTTGACTATATGGATATTTCTGAAGCAAAGAAGGTCAAGCTTGTGGCCTACAAGTTGAAAGGAGGAGCTTCAGCTTGGTGGGAACAACTGCAACTCGCACGAACCAAACAGATGAAAGCACCAATCCGCACATGGCAGCGAATGAAGAAGCTACTACGTGTCCGATTCCTCCCTAGCGATTACGATCAGGTATTATTACAGCAATACCAAAATTGTCGACAGGGTAGTCGGTCAGTGAGAGAATACGCAGAAGAATTTTACCGTCTGGCGGCGCGTAACGATTTAGTCTAGACTTAATCGCAGCAAGTCGTCCGATTTAACGGTGGACTGCGTATGGCGATCCAAGATCAGGTCCAGATGCAGCCCGTCTGGACGATGAATGATGCGATTAAGTTGGCTACTCGAGCAGAAGCACAACTTGAACGTTCTTACGTTAGTCTTACACACTAAACAAGAAGTTGTTGTGGTGTAGTCGGTCATCACGTTAGTCTTACACACTAAAGGTCCCCAGTTCGAACCTGGGCAGCAACAATAGGGTTTTATTTTATTTTATTTTTTTTTGCTTGAGCCTTTTCAAGGGTTGATCTGGTGGCCCCACTAGTACATGACGTAGCCAAAGATTGGTGGGCCTGAATAGCTAGAACAGGTGGCCCATTTTTTCGATGGTGATCGTCGCCACTCTGACATATGTTAATTGTCTAGCATTGATCTGGTGGGGCCCACTAGAATATGCCATTAGCCAAAGATTGGTGGGCCCAAATGATTACTTGGAGTGTTTCCCAACCGTAGAGCTGCCCATGGGACGAGCGGTGGTACCCACGCAGTGAGCAGTCCATACAGGTTCGATGCCAAATTAATAACACGGTGGCCCTGGGAAGGTTTCAACGGTGAGTAGGGGTGTACATGGAGTCGAACCAGCTTGAGCCGAGTTAGTCATTGAGACATTTCCACAAACACCTGAACTGCAACGTTACAATTCCACTGTTTTGTAAAACATAGGCAATGGTTTTACGGGTGTTTTATCAAACAAACACCTTTTAAGTAACATAAAAACCCAAAAAAAAATAAAAACAAAAAAATTATTTATTTAATGTACCTACCTTACTTGCCACGGAACAAACCTTCCTTGCCACCTGCCACATTTGGTTGAGTCATTTTATCAAACAGTTGGTGAGCAACATCAATGGCTAAGTAACCAAGCCACCAAACTGGATTCGATCCAAGTCGAGCTGAGCCGGGGCTTGTTCGAACTCATTTTCGAGCTCCAAAAAATCAGCTTGACTCGGCTCGAACTCAGTTTCGAACCGAGCTAGCTCGGTTCGTGTACACCCCTAACGGTGAGTGTCATTGTTCCTGTTGGATTCTGTGGTGCGGTCTACGTGAGCTTTAGATCTGCCTCATTTTTGGGCCTATTCCCTAAAATGATCTCTCAAAATGGATGGACGGTGTGGATATAACACATACTTTATGATGGGCCACACAGATCTTGGTGACGTCAACACACCACGTTTCCATACGGGGGATGATGTATACATGTTATCCTTTGACGTGGTTCGTACAGTGGAGGCGTTTCTGATGATCATGATTAAAAGCTTGGTCGGATCCGTGCAATGGGTAGGCCATTAGGAAGCATCCACAACAATGAGATCCATAAAGATTAGAAAATGAGATCTGGACCATCAACTCCACAGCTGATCAGATCGTGTAGCTTATATAATACATCTGACTACGTCACATACTATAGCTAAGAAGCCCACATGTGGGGAAACGGATTGGCTACTCCCCTTGCCACCAGCTCCGTGGCTGGTGGTCGGTGCTCTGTAGGCCCCACCATGATGTATGTGTTTCATCCATTCCGTTCATCCATTTTTACGGATCATTTTATCGCTTGAACCCAAAAATGTGAGGGACATAAATCTCAGGTGGACCACACCACATGAAAACAATAGTGATTGGATATCCACCATTAAAATCCTTTTAAGGCCTGCTATACTGTTTATTTGACATCCAATCTGTTGATTAGGTCATACAGGCCCAGATGAAGAGAAAAAACAAAGATCGGCTTGATTCAAAACTTTTATGGCTCCCAAAATGTTTTTAATGGTTGACCTCATTCACAACACTGTTTCCTATAATGTGGTCCAATTGACAGTTGGATATAACTCATTTTTGAAATGCTACAGTAAAATGATCTATAAAAATAGATGGATGGCATGGATGAAACACATACATCATGGTAGGGTCCACATAGCACCGACCATCAGCCATTGGCTGGTATCAGGGGGCGTAGCCAAACCGTTTCCCACATGTGGTGGCAGCGCTAGTGCTCGGCAGATCATAATAAGATCCCTACTGCTTAAGTCAACTTTGGGAGGAGGTGAAATCTGAAGGAAGTCTCTCATACCAAAAACAAGTGTCACATGAATACTATTACATGTACGTATATACGGTAAAGTAAGAGAGGACATTAGTTCTATAATAACCTTGAAAAAGACATTTCCAGCTGCTTTTTTAAAAAAAAAAAAAATAATTTTTTTTAATTCTTTTTATTTTTATTTTTTTATTATAGTTACTAGAGATTATTTTTATGATGCATAGTGTAAGATAAGTGGTTACTTTTACAAGAAGTTATAAGCAAATGCCCTGAAATATACAATTAGTTAAGACAGTGATCAATGGTGATGCATAATTGAACATAACTAACCCAACAAGTCTACAAGTAAGGGCTTATTTGGGAGCATGGATTTGAAACCCTCGGGATTTGAAATCCTCTTAGGCACTGTTTGGGCAACCGGCTTTGAGTGTAATAAGGTGTATGGAATTACCGTGTCAGTTGTATTTAATGCTGTTAGTGGATGGTCAGATGCTTCTCGGTATAGACCCCAATCCCATGTTCAGTAGGTGTTTTGTTTGGGTGTTGTGTATTGCAACCGTCAAGTAGCTTCTGAAAAGAAGCGGTTTGCTGATTCCACATGCCCATATGTGTTAATATAAGATATGTGTACGAGATCGGATCTTTCCATCAGGTGAAATACACTGTTTAGATATACTTCAAAGAAGTTCATACTAATTCACAGATAAGGTGTGCCACGGATTACAAAACAAATGAACGGCTAAGAAAGGTTCCTTTTGTACATTGTGACCCAGCTGAGTGTTGCCACCTGAGAAGATCTGGGCATTATTAGCAACTACATGGAGAGCTCTGATCTTTCACATGCACTCCATATTAGCATGTGTCTGCCTATAGATGAACTGAGCTCTATACACGTATGTAATCAGCTATTCTCTGAAGCAGTAGGTGACGATTTCAACAATCTTTCCTCATCACCTCTGAATCCGTCAGAAGACGAAAGACCTCCCATGTTCATCGCCGTCCAAACATGCCGAGGGATGGGATAGGAGGAATTTTATAATCCTATACCACCTAATACCCTTTAATACGCGGTAAGTCGTCTGCCCAAATAGGCCCTTAGTGTGTTTGGCACCCCAGGCTGTGAATCAACTTTAATCCCAAAGTAGTTATGCATGGTATATTTACAGGGGTTTGAATTTAATTACTAAATCAACTTTAATATTTCTAATTAGTGAGATATATAATTTTTGACGTAATGGTTGTAATAAACCCGCAAAAATATATGTTTTGCTCGAAAATGATGAAGTTCCAAGTCTCAGATGGGCCACAAGTGCAAGATCATGTCTAAGTGACTAACCAATGATTTTTAATCATTGATTCACATGGAACAATGTTTGGACGGTGCTGATTTACATGGACAATGTTTGGATGGTGCTGATCATCATTAGTGGGCCATGTGCCCAATAGAATGATAGTACAGTGACACACATGTTACACTTGCAACTATTGAAATGATTTTAGGTGTAATCCAAGCTCTCACTGTGGATTTCAAACCCCCTCTTTGAGAGGGTTTGAAACCCCCTGGATTTGAAACCCTCGGTTACTTTATGTTGCCAAACAACCAGGGGATTTGAAACCCCCTCAAATTTTCTTGAATCCAAAGTGTCAAGTGACCCTTGAGTTGATTATGCGAAGATCATAATGACTCATTTCATAATAGAAATATAATCAGTTACACTTGCCAAATAATTAGTTGATTGTAGGAAGATTTCAAATACTCATCTTGAGTTAGAAGTATAGTTGGCCATATCTGCTAATCGGTCAATTAACTAAGAGAAAGGCGTGGAGGTTGATTTCAATATGAGTCTTCAACAAACCTCATTACACTTATATAAATTCAGTAGAAAATGAAGATATTGATGCCCAATACACTCCATTATAACATAACACTACTATTTTAGTGACATGTTGTATATCTTTCTTCCGCCATAGACACTTATCTTTATTATTATTATTTAATATAACTCCTCCACTGCTAGCCAATGCCATGCTCCAAACCAATTGGATTGGTTAGATTAGGATTCGTTAACTGTCATCCTATGTTCATGATCATGTCGTCAAACCTAGGAAGATCTCTAAGTCTCAAACGGATAGCCGGTGGGGCCATCTTTCCATGTGCTTAGAGATTTCACTGACCATCTAGCCATGAAGTTCGATCAAAGTTATGAACTAGCTATCGTTTAATTACAACTGTTTGGACATAGAGTCTAGTCCAATGACGAATAGGTGGTCAAATCACAACAACGTTGCCTATGGAGTGAGGTTTCAAGTAACAAACAAATAGTCGTTCTTGCCATGGAATGAGAATCTGCAACAATTAACAGGTTATCACTCCATTGACCTCTTGCTCACAAAGTACATGGTAGAGTAACAAACAATTGTTTGTCTAACCACGACCAACTCACCACGAAGTTAAGCTATGCGAGGTAATGAATTGACTGTTGTTTCCAATGACTCTCGCAATGGAGCCCAACAATACGACAACTAAATTGTCAAAAATCCACGCGCCATCGATTGTCTTACTGTGGAACCTAAACTTTCATAACAAACGGACAATCATCTCCAATAACTATCTTACTATGAAGTCATTCAAGAGATGAACAAACGACCATCTTTTCGCGAACCACCATTGTCTTGCACAACAAAGCCTAGCAACGCGATGAACAGATTATTGTCTTCAACGAATGTCTTGTTGCAAAACAGTGAAATAGGTGATTCATCTTTCGTGCTCGGCGATCTTCTTACCTATGAAGCTCGATATTCTCTTAGATAATGAATGAATTGTCGTTAGTTATTACATTTTATTTTATTTTATTTTCCTTTTCAACCAATTATAATTACTTTTGACGTATTAATATTATCAACTTTGATATCATTTTTTACCTTTAATAAATATTGTGTTATTGTTGAATAAGCTATCATGTGTTGAATTAAAAGTTTCTTTTTCCAAAGGCAAAATGAACTTATTATAAGAATGAACCCTCCCCTTTGCCAATCGCTGGATTTTCCATAATCGGTAGCTAGATAGACAATCGATCCATACAAATCTGCTCTTAATTGGTCTCTTTCAGCCCATGGGGTCATAAGTCGTTCAGTTTCGTTCAATTAGATCCGCATTTGGCTCTTGCATGCCCATCACGTACACATCATACAAATGATCAAATTTTAACTAAACACGATGAGCTGAGATAACTTGTGATAAGTGCATTTAGGATAAGGGTTTGATAAATTACGATGTTTAAAATGAATTATATGTGCCTTGAAATCTTTTATCTACAAAATATCAGATTGATTCGAATCTTATTAGCATATGGTATTATAGAAAAAGAATGAAAAGTGTAGGTTGTTGTGTATTTTGAACATCGGGTGTATAAATTTATTCAAGCAAATAGGAAAGGTTGTTGAGCTAATCGAGGTCTCCTCATTTGGATGGGTCTAATCCAATGATGAACTCTACAATAATCCACAAATGATTTATTCGATCTGAATTTAGATCCTACCCGAAGCTCAACTTCGATTAAGAGTGAGCCTACTTTTGGAGTGCATCCCTTCCCACTATGATTAATTTGATGGGTTGGTTCAAATTATTTAAACCTCAAATTAATGCCAACTTTTATATAAACCACACTTTTTTGCCTTCTAGTGCTCCTTTCACTGTGTCCTATAAGAAAGAAGAGGGAGGTGGATGTAGAAAAGTATTGGGGTAATTCCCTCGTTTGATATTTTATAGGAAAGAAACTTTATTTTTTTAATGATGAAAGTTATGCTAGAAAAGGTATGAAAAGTGTAGCATGTGATATATTTCTATTCTTTCAATAATAGGTTTTACTTCTTCAAATTCAAAATTTTTAATGAAAGTTAAAAGGTAAAAAAAAAAAAACCTTAATTGGTTAATGATGATCTGCCCATCCATAAACATACCTAACCATGTATTTAATAAATATTGATGCAGTAATATGGTCAATCCTGTCTCACCTATTAGATGAAATACCTCTGATTTAATGAAAAATAAAAGAATGCACTGGGGGCACCGGTTAAGACTGGGGACCATCCGATGCATAAGTCAGGGTAGGTTTGTAGAAGGAGTAGAAGAATCGGTATCGTTGTGTGTAACTTTTATTGTAGAGGAGACCCTTATTTGTAGCTTTTGGTCTCAAAGACATATATGTCAATGCCTCTTAGATGGTGATTGCATATTACAGAAGAGATCTTCCTCAAGACGTGTCGTGATTGATTTCCTGAGATACTTAGTGAATATCTCAGAGGATAATCCTATCTTAATATATTTTAAGTGTATTTGTATTTCGAGGTGGTAGTCGATATTCGATGTTGACATCCAAGATTGAGGTCTTTGGTCGAGGCCGACCTTCGAGGTCGAGGTTGATACCCAAGGCTGAGAACCTGAGGTCGGCGTCCGAGGCTGAGGTGATTTTTCAACCCTTAAACAATCCATAGTCTTCGAATTTGTACATCTAGTCGGTCCATTTTAAACAATAATAGTAGCCCCTTACTTCTGAGCGTTCTTCAGGAGCTCAAGAAGTAAGTTAGGATTGATATTGTGTGATGCCTTGCGCTGAAGTGGTCGGGAGGTTAGACAAAGTAGAGCTACTAGGCCATGCAATCATAAGATCGATAAGTCAATTGTTCAATGGTATATCGCGCACGGTAGAATTAATATGAGGGATTTTTTCTGTTCAATTAAGGGAAGTCCTAGTTGTCAGTCAATCGAAGTAGAACAAGTAGGTCAGGCGATGTAGAACTAATAGGAGAAACTTTTCTTCCCTTCATTCGATAAAAGCACCAGACATCAATCGCGTAACTCGGATAGTCGGAATTTGAAAGAAATTCTCCTCCTCTGACCTAGGGAGGTTCTTTCATAATAAAATTCACAGTGGATGACTTTCTTCTCTTGTACTAAGGGAAGTCTTCGTAGTCAGTCGTGTAATTCGAATAGTTGAGAAATCATTTAAAAGAATTTTCTTCCCCTAACATGAGGAAGTTCTTTTATTGTATAACCCATAAAGCAATAGAAAACACAATGGTACAATCATGAGTACATTTTTTATTTTTAAAAAGGGAGGTCGCTCTTAGTCGAGTAGGTTGGGGTTGGCCGATGAGTCTTATTACCGATCTTGTCGTCAGGTTTCCTTGACCAACCCAACTTCCTCAAGTACCTGCTCTAGCTTAGTATTCAAGGGAGTGTACTAATGGAAGCAACTTTCTAGATGTCGGTTGGTATAGTGGTCTCGATCTTCGTCGTCCTCTTTCTTTCTTTTGACGTTAACGATGGATGACTCCCCTTCTTCCCTTCGCTTCCTATCTTTAGTTGAGTTGTTTCCTTCTTGAGTAACTTTTCATGAACTAAAGGGTCGTTTGGCACTGTGAATTCGAGGGAATTTGAAGGGGTTTCAAATCCCTTGGTTATTTGGTAGCATAAAGCAACAGGGGGTTTCAAATGCAGGGGATTTCAAATCCCCTCTTTAAGGAGGTTTCAAATCCACAGTGAGAGCTTAGATTACACCTAAGGGTATGTTTGATTTTTCAAATCCAATGTAAATACACGGTAAATAAGTAATGATTACTCTTACATCCTATTTGAAAATTCTTATGTATTTATGCTTGAAAAATCAGTCCAAATGGACTGGTTTAAATTTGTGGGCCCACTGTGATATATATGATGTATCTATGCCGTCCATCCATTCTAGCATAACATTTTGAGGCATGAGCCAAAAAATGAGCCAGATCCAACACTCAAGTGACCCACGCCAAAGGAAACAGTGGCCCCAAAAAGTTTTTTAGCATAGGTGTTTGATTTCCTAAATCTCGTGGTGTGGCCCACTTGAGCTTTGAATCTTCCTCATCTTTTTGGATGATGCCCTAATTTTAACTGGGATAATAGATGGACAGTGTGGATAAGCCACATATATCACCGTGGGCCCCACATATATTCCACATCATCATCGATTTTAGTGCCCAAAAAAATAAGCGTCAAATCAAGCATTGGTATTGCTGCTATAATTACTCAAGGAAATCATTATTACCCATTTCCCATGTATTTACCATTGATTTGGAAATTAAAATATGCCCTAAAATCATTTCAATAGTTGCAGGTGCAACATGCGTGTCACTATACTATCATTCTATTAGACACATGACCCACTAATGATGATCAGCACCGTCCAAACATTGTCCATGTAAATCAGCACTATCCAAACATTGTCCATGTAAATCAACGATTAAAAATCATTGGTTAGTCACTCAGACATGATCTTGTGCTTGTGGCCCATGCAAGACTTGAAATTTTATCATTTTCAAGCAAAGCATATATTTCAGCGGGCTTATCACAACCATTGTCTCAAAAATTACACATCTCATTAATTAGAGATATTAAAGTTGATTTAGTAATTAAATTCAAACCCTTGTAAATATATCATACATAGCTACTTTGGATTAAAGTTGATTCACACTCAAGGGTGCCAAACAAATTGGGAGGATTTCGAATCTAGGGAGTTTCAAATCCTGGGGTTTTCGAATCCAGGGGGTTCCAAATCCAAGCTCCCAAACAGGTCCTAAGGAACTCCTCGGCATTAAAAGATTTTTTAGCTCAGTTAAGTAGGTCAGCAAAGTTAGTCGGGGGGTTCCTACTAAAAGAGAAGATGAATTTTCATCGTTTAAGGCCGACTACTATGGATGCCAGAGCTATCTGGTCGGAATAATCGTCGACCTAGACTCCTTCATATTGATAGGATGATTCTAACTACCCAATCAATAGCTTATAAAACTTAAAATAGACATGAAATTTTATTTCTTTCTTTGCAAAGTAAGTCCAAACAAATGAGACCATGGCTAAAGCAGGGTACCCTCCGATGCCAAAGTAAGGCTAAGAATCTGGGTCTCGCAGTATTGAAAGGTTTTGGGTGAGAGATTTGCGTACCTTTCACCATTAGAGACTCTCCCATTTATAGGAGAGAGAAGATCACGTAGTATGGGGATTCCTTCATGATATCTTGGAGATCTGCTATGATCCAGGATCTTCCCGAGATTGCAGGATCTTGCAATTGTCAAGGTTTGATGTTATCTTCTGAAGATCTTGGAAGAAATCTTCAAGACTTAGGAAGATTCTTCGGGTCCGTAGCTCGAATTTAAGTCGGGTCCCAAGGTAGGTGCTGAGTCAGAAATGAATGACACTGACCTAATCAAAAGATTAGCATTTACCATTTTCGACTGTCATCTGAGCTAGAGGGATAGTATTTCCCTTATTCTGATAACAAACCTTCTTGACTTTGCTAGGATTGCTTATTTAATTTGTGGTGATCTATGACCAGGCTATGATCGATTTGTGACCATCCTTCAACTACTTTTCAATCAATCTTTGACCAAACTATGGTCGATCTGTGATCATCCTATGATTAATCTTTACTCGTCCTATGACCGATCTATAACAAAGCTATGGTCAGTTTCTGATCGGTTTGTGGCCGAGCTATGGTCGATCCATAATCGACAAATGGCTGGTCTGCAGGCGATTCATAACCGTCCTTTAGCCGACCTATGAATTAGGTCGGCCTTTCAGCCACTTTCAGTGGCATAGAGGCCTTTTGGATGCGTTTGCATTTTACTTCTTGGAAGTCAGCCTACTCTTGGACGTAGAAGCGCTTCAACAAGCTCGGGTATCACTGGGCCTGTGTTGGTTTAGCAGAGTTGGTTCTTCGGACTTGTGGATTTTTCCCTAACAACATGAATAAGACGAGCTCCTTGAGAGAGGTACAACCTTCCTCTAACTGTACAACCCATTAACCAACCAACCATGGGTATTTTTCCTTCAAACTTCTACACCTCTCATTAAAAGAACCAAGCTTCTAGCTAGCCATCTAAGAAGTCAAAGAGATTTTATTTCCATTCTCAATCTGGTGTTTAAATACCTTGAACTTGGTCTATAGTACAAGCAAAAGTTTTTATATTGAAAAGGACCATAAGTATAATGATGAGAAGAGTATGTAGATACATGTCATGATCACATGCAGCCTGCAATTTTCAAACGGAGTAATGTCAGTCATCCACCATCAAGTAAATGCATATGCCATATTCCAAAAAAATGCTTCTATGAATAAAATTATCTCCATCTTATCTCTTTATACAGTTCGGAATCACATGAACTAATAAGACAATAAATGTAGTGTGCAAATTCTTTATCTTGCCTACAATTCCTCGGATGCTAAAGTCTACACACTTCACTTACAGCCAATATCTGAACAAGAGTTAGGCTTCACATATGTTGACTTTGTCCAAGAGTTTCCATTATTTCCCAAGGGGTGTTGTGGTGGTGGCAAGCCATTAGAACTTGGGAACATCAAGCCCAATCATCACAACTCCCATTTGGTGATTTATTTTGGGTGATGCTCTTGGTGTGAACTGTTGATCATAGAGTCATCAATAGTCTAACTAAACCTCCAAAAATCATGAATTTTGTGGGCCACTGCAAAGGGAATATTTGATTACAAAAGGTCAAAACTTGCCACGTAGTAAAATTGCAATAATGTAACATTACTCTTGGTGTGTATTTTTATGGTTTAGCTACATGGCTCAATGGTAGACAGACTCTATTTCAACACTGAGACCACGATGGAGTGACCATGTGATGTGGTTGGGTGTGTGAAGTATGGGAGTGCTTGTAAAAAAATGTATGTTGGTAAAGCAGTTGAGTTAAGATTAGGTCATGAAGATGGTCGAGGCAAAGATCTTATAATACAACAATGATAATGCACAAGAGGCTTATCTAAGGTGTCAGATCAATATTAAATATTTTCAAGTAAGCTTTGATCCATCATGTTTGCGAAGGAAAATGTTTATATTTAATTTGACTTCAATCATTAAAGAAAGTTATAAAGAAACATAAACACTAAAAATTAAGATTATAAAAAGCTTGGTTTAATATAGTTGGGACTAAAAAGATGAGAATGACAAAAAAATGGGTGTGTGTGTGGGTGGGTGGGTATATCATCATTATCATCTATTCCTTATCCAAATAATTAAGATAAAATAACGAACCGCAATTACTATAGAAAGTTTCGATTAAAATAATTAGAATTTCTTGGTGTTTAGGTAATAATGTATATAATTAATTGAATTACGTTCTTTTCCTCTCTCAAATCCTTTCTTTTCAAGTAATTCTCACAAAAATCGATTTGTCTCTACTAAAATTTTTCACCTTCTACATAATTTGTTAGTTGCTACCACCAATTTTTAGTTATTAAATTTCCCCAAAAAGTCTTTGTTTTAAATGAAATATATTCTAAGAAATTGGTTTTAGTCTGTTTGCCAAAAAATTGAGTTTTAATCTTCCAAAACACACAAAGTTTCAAAACATTTAAACAATTATATGAGTTGTTTAAAAATAAAAAATCCAAAAAATTTGCAACTATAGGAAATACTATAGTCCCAAACGTCAAACATTAAATCAATCAAATTAGTGGTTGTAAATTGGAGATTCCTCTTTAGAATAGATCATAATAACTCGATACACCTCATTAGCACAGGAATAAAAGATAAGCACTTGTTGCTCTCTAATTAATTAAGGGTCTCTTAGTGGGAGGCCCACAACCTTAAATATTAGGATTTGGTTTGAGATACTTTTCTCCTATTTAAAAACCTAACCCTAGAAAAATACTCTCCATTCCTAATGTATGGCCCACCAAATAGCTAGAGCCTCAGTGTATATAGTGTTCTCTTTTCATCTATGGTTGAGAATTAGCATCTATGATGAGTAAATCCTAATGTATTTTTTTCCCATTTGTCTATTTTCATCCAAGCATTGTCCTATTGCCCTAAAGTGCATGATCATTTTTAATATTCAATTATTAAAAATGACACAAAAATTCAGCCAAATATCTCTAATAAGCCTTTGACTAAAGCAAGATTCCATGGCCATGGATCAAGAGAGATATATCCTAGAGCCGTTTGTTAGAGTGATCTCCTGGCTTTACACGTGGCAAGCTGACTTGTTATTTGGGGCCGTCCATTTAGCTGGCCAGGTCACAAGCAGCATACTGAGTAATCCTAGCCTTTAGATCATTGACCTTCAAATAGAGGGCACAAAGGTTTTAGAATGCGGATTACCCATGGTAGGGCCCACTAGATGGACAGACCCGATTGATACATTACCCTCTGCCGGGTTTGAGTCAACCGAAACCCAACCCATTTGCTAAACGGGCCAAGAAATCTAGCCCAAGACCAAACCACAACTCGCTAGACCTGGCCCACTAAATTCATCAAGCCCAAGCTGGACCGGAACCGACCAGTTCAATTGTAATCGGGTCGATCTTGACTGACCCGAGCCAATCTACCACCACCCAACTCCTCTTCTCTTTTTCACGTTGTTTTCGGATTGGGTCGAATTTGGGTCATCTAGTCTAGATCTATATGAACGGGTTGGGTCCAGTAGGGTTCGATCCAAGCCTGACCCATTCAGTCAAACGGTTCATATTTCTAACCCAAGTCAGACCCGCTACCCATTTCGATAGGTCCGAACCCACCTCAAAAGAGGGTCCGGTCGGGTTGGCTCATATAGGCCGGACTCGACCCATTGTCCCCGCCTACTTCCACGAGTATTTTCGGGAGCGCTCCTATCTTTGACAAGAACGGACGCATTGCGTCCTACCCCCGTCCGGACAGTAATCCGTCCGAGCAGGGTTCTGTGGGGCCCACCGTGATGTAATTATTTTATCCACACCGTTAATCGTTTTTATATGATTATTTTAATGTATAACCCAAAAATTGAGGTAGTTTCAGTGCTGAAGTGGACCACAAAGTGGGGATTGAATGTCCACCATTAAAAACTTCTTGGGAGCTGGAGAAGTGTCCGATCAAGTTGAAATTTTTGTTTTCACATCATCCAAGTCTGCATGACCTTATTAATACGTTGGGTGATAAAAAAACATCACGGTGGCCCATAGAAAGTTTTCAACCGTTGGTGTCATTATCACTGCAGCTTCCTTTGATGTGGTCCACTGGAACTGTGTACTGCTTCAATTTTTTTATAACATCTTAAAATCATCTGGAAAAGCGATGAACGGTGTTGATAAAATATTTACATCACGGTGGGCCGCACAGAGCCCTGCCCGGACGGATTACGGGCCGAGCGGGGGTAGGACGCAATCCGCGTCCGACAAGAACCGTCTGCAACTCGTGCGCGAATCATGGACGCGGATTTCCCGCCAAAGCCTTTGGCTGGAAACTTAGGTGGGCCCACCCCGTCCAAACGTTTTTTGAGCTAATTTTATGACCTAAGATAAAAAGTGAGAAGAATCCAATAACCAAGTGGGCCGCACCGAAGGAAACGGTGGGTAGGAAAATTACTACCGTTGAAACCTCCCTGGGTCTACAGTGATGTTTTACATGCCATCCATACCGTTCATAACACCATTCCCACCGGTTTATGTTAGCCTGATTCAAAACTTCCGTCGTACCATCGTATATTTCAACTGTGGACGTTCAGTCCTTATGTTGTCGGCCCACTTTAAGTAATGTATTCTGTTCATTTTTTGCCACGTGTCCTAAAATGAGCTAAAAAATGAATGGACGGGATGAATTTCTCACAAACATCACGATGGCCCGACTTCGGTTCCCCGCGTAGGAACTTCCAAATGCGTTTTCAGGAAATCTCGTCCATGAATCATCCAAAATCTAGTTTTTTTCGACTGTATGCATCACTTTTAACTCATTGTCTTTTATGTGTGTCCCAAATTTTAATTTTCCAAGCCATTACCCTGCTGTATGAATGCATTTTTTACATTTAGAAAATACCCCCGTCCGGCATGGAACAGTTCGGCGGTAGTGCCGCCGCCTATTGACATTTTCATGAGGTATATATTATATCCAAACCGTCCATCTATTTGGCAAGCTTCTTGTAAGACTTGAGCCAAAAAAAGAAGACATATCTAAAGATCAAGTGGACCACTCAGCAAAAAGAAGTGGAGGATTGAACGTCTTACCATTGAAACTATTGAGGTCAAAATCTAGTCGACTCTCCCTCCTGTTTCTCGAACCGTGGACCACTTCGACGTCTTGAGCCTCCACAATGAGAACAGACAAAGGAGACCCTTGCTAAGCCGGGGGACCCTCCAATGCCTAAGTCAGGTCAAGGGAATCTGAGTCCAAGTGGAGAGTAGAGGAGAGTGAAAGATGTCGTGTACCTGTCTTTCTGGCATTAAGGTCTATTTATACTTGATTATAGAACGGTCTGGATCCGACAATCTCGGCACGATCAAGGGAATTCTCGGATCATGAAAATACTGCCCGCAATCTGCTGATCACGCAGCGTATTAGGCGTGTAATGGATATCTGTGAGAGAAGTTATCGGTCATGTTTTGTTATGGCAGTCGTAGGTTTCCACATTTGACAGTCGGAACAGACATCCTCAAGCATCCGCTCGGCTCGGCACGACTCGTCCAACTGCCATCTACCCTTGCAATTATTTGGTCAAACAAGGACGGTCTCCAGGTCCAAGCTGACCTTGCGGGTCCGTCCCGACATGATGGACGCCTGTTCTCCCAGACCTTCCTTGCCCCGAACCTCCTGGCGGAGTATCAGATCGGCCTCGCCAAGTCGGAGCAATCGCGGCGAGCGTTGATTGGCGGACACCACACGCGTGAGAGCTTCCATCGTCATTCGGATAGCAAGGACTATTCCGATCTGCCCTTTCGACCCGTCCTGTAATAAAGGTGCTTCCACACCACCCACTCTTTTTAACTTGGCGTCTTGCTCTCGGATCTCACATGGGCTCGGATCTTCCCATAACAGAAGCCCTCTACTCTTCGAGTTCACTTGTGGGCTCGGAGAGTAATCATGTAGAAGATATCTTACTCATATCGAGTATTAATGGTTTTCAATTTCGAAACGTCACGTCTCGAGATCTTGCGCATGCAGGCTATTTTCGGGTGGACGCGTGGCGACGGTTACGATTTCGAATCATTGCCAGCCTATGGGAGGTTGCCACGTTAGTCCGAGGAAAAGTGTATGTGATGGCTCCCTCTGCTCGGGCGTCGTTTCGTGTATTGAGGCGTGCTGTTCAATGTCAGAAATGTACCGTTCAGCGAGAGCTTGCCCAACGAGGGAGATCTAAATGTACTTGGGAATCGGCTCGCGACGATTCGGCTGCGGCCATCATGGTTTGTCATTAATGCAGAGATTCCTCGTAACTTATATAAACCACTTTCGGAGTCATTTTCGCTACCTGTATTGTGAATTTGAAGGAATACCGGATAATGTGATTTTCGGCGAAGGCGATTCCGATCGACTTAAAGTTCCCGGCGAGGGATTCCGACCGATTAGTCCTTTCCGGGAGAATGCAATTTCTGGTGACTATTCGGTGAGTTTTTCTCATCGATTCTCAACTTCCTTCTTACAATGTCTTCTGATCTCGAGTCTATGCGAGAGTTTAACGAGGACTCCGAGCCGGGGAGTTCTGAAGACGGAAAGGGTCCTCCGAAGGCCCCTTCGAGGTCGTACCATCATACCCCCCGCCTCGAAAGTAAAAGGGGACGGGTGCTTAGACTCAGCGGCCCGTTAAAAAGAAAGCCACCTGAGCCCGCTAAGTCACCATCGCCGAGGCTACTGAAATGCCCACTAGTGGGCGAGCCTCGAAAGTAGTCCCAAGAGACTCCGTTTTATCGGAGTCTCAGATGGATTGGATTCGTTCGGAATTTCAAATTTCGGAATCCGTTCAGATAAGAACCCCCAAGCCTCTGGATACTGCTGGTGCCCCTGCTAAGGGGGAAGTTGCGATCTTCCCTGTGTGCTACAGTGCGAGCTTCGACTCCTCCTCCACCCTTCATTTTAAAGATTGCAGCTTACCTCGGGCTAGCTCCGAAGCAATTTATGCCCAAAGCCTGAAGGGTACTGATCTCCGCATTCATCATCTGGCGACAAGTCAAGAACCCGGAGCTGACCCCGGAGGAGCTGATGAGTTTGTACCTGGTCAAGTACGACAGCAACGAGCCATGGTACTACTTCGCGACCCGAGGTAGCAAGGGGTCTAGGTTGGTGATAAACCTTTCATCCTCCAATAAGGATTGAAAAAATAAATGGTTCTGAGGGGCAGGCGAGTGGGAGGCACCGACAGAGGAGCTTGGAACTTTATCGACACGGGTTCCAACCCAATTTACAAAACCAGGTCAGATTTCAATTAGTTTTTGTGCCTTGTCTTTGCTCCCATTTATTGCAATCGAAATGAAATTCTCCGTTTCCTCTCGTAGGTTTTCAGAAGGGGCAGCCACTCCTTGACCCAACTCAGAAGAACCGCATCATGAAGGCTAGGGCGCAATTGGAGGGGCTCCGTTCCTGGACGGACCTGATCACAGCAGCCAACCTTCATTGGTCCGGACTTTGCAAATCACAGTCCCTACCCACGTCCTTCAATAAGTCGTCTCAATCCCTTTGATAAGACTGATTTCGCTTGTTTAGTCACTGATATCGTCATTTTCCTTGTAGGCATGGCTGAGACGTCTGGTTCTCGGAAGAGGAAGGCTGCTCCGACAGCGGTGGAGATGTTGAGAGATGCACCCCAGTTGAAGGTTATCCGAAAGAAGCAGGTTCCCCCTCGTGAGGGGGGACCTGCTGTCACACCAGCCGTTGCAGCTCCTGCTCCGAGGCTCGTCGATACGACGCTTGCGGTGCTTACCCCTCTGCTGGCGTTAGAGGCAGTGCCGGCTTCTGTGCCCCCCAGCGTGCCCGTGGTCCCAGCGGCAACTTCGCTTCCAGTGTTTTTCAATAAGACCATGGCCCCTGTGGAAGTTCCCCCCCCCCCCCCCCCCCGGTGCTTGCCGATATGACCATGGCCAGTGCCCTGATAGTCGTGACTTCTCTCCCTCCCACCGTCGTTCCCTCCACCGCGGAGGCTCCTCCTACAGCCCCCGAGCCCTTCATTGTTGTCCCTTCTTCTTCTGAGCGGGAGGAGGCCATTAGGATGGCCGACGATATGCTTTCCCCTCCTGATGCTGGGGACGGTTTCCGCGCCGAGGACCAAACCTTGGTTGGTAGCAGGATTGGGGCTGAGGAGGCTGTATCCTCGGCCTAGGTGGGGAGGAGTGGCTGGAGATTTGAGCTGGGTTATCATCTGGCCTGTCTGACGCCATGGGCTGCCAAATATGCCCCCGAGGAAGACATAGCTCGCCTCCTCGGCAAGTTGGACAGCTCTTTCTTGAATGATATGGCTTCCGTGTTTTACACGGTAGGTTCTCGAAAGGATCCCCCCTTGTATTTTTCTTACCCCTTTCTTTTTTGATACTAATACTCGTTTCTTATTCAGTCCGTCCTGAAATTGCTTTCGGCCTGGGAGAGCGCGGGAGCATGAGAGGAGGGAAGTCGAGCTCGAGGCTCTAAAGGTCGAGATGGCGGCCTTACAAAATGAGTCCGCCCTTCTGAGATCCGAGTAGGGCGAGTTGCATCAGCAGCTCTCGGATGAGAGGGCCAAAGGAAGTCGGCTGCAGGGGGTTGTGATTGACCTGGAGGCCAGGGAGTTGCTGCTGCAGAAGAGGGCAGACAATTTCAAAGCTCACAGTGACACTGCGACCGCTGAGCTGACCAGTGCCAGGGCTCACGCAGATTCATTAGCCGAGGAGACCACTCGGCTTGGTGAAGCCTTGGAATGGGCTAAAGCCGAGGCGGCTGAAAAGCGGAGCCAAGCCATTGCCCAAGCGGTGGAGGCTTAGCGAGCCGAGGACGAGGCCTTACTGGCAGCGGCTGTTGCTGCCGCAATTGATGACTTCAAGACCTCTAAGGAGAGAGACATCGAGGCTGTGAAATTTTACGACCACGGTTTCGATGCTTGTATCGAAGCAGTCCTGGGTCTATACCCAGACCTCGACCTTGATTCTCTGCTGCCTGAGGATCCTGAAGATGCTCCTGCCGAAGCCGCCCGCTCGGATCAAGCCCCCGACTCCCAGGCACCTCCGCCCGCGTGAAGACTTATCTTTTCTCCTTTTTTTTAAAAACAGCTGATGTATATATTTTTTGCCCTTCCGAGGAGGGTAAATGAATGAGGAGCATTTTTAATGATGGTTGTTGTTCGACTAAGTTCATTTGTTATCATGTTGATTTATTTCGAGATATGGCTAAACTAACCTCTTATCGGGTTAGCTCCTTCCATTATCGTTTAGTTGGCTTTTCGAACCTCCTCGGCTCAAGTTATAGATGAGTCTGATCTCTTAGGGGACTCGGCTCGTCGCACGATTAGTGAAGGCCTTCCATTCCATCTGTCGTATGATGAGCCGAGTTCTCCATTGGAGAGTCGGGTCATCGTTAGGCTTTCTCCCTGACTTGAGGGAATGCCTTGTTGAACCTGTGTGATTAGGTCCCGACTCATTCTTTAAAGGATCGGACCATCGTATTTGTGCCTGTATTAATGAGGCAATTTAGTAGACATTCGTATAGAAGCAGAATCAAGATTTTTATTGCAAGCCATAAAGGCTGGTCATTAGGAGGCGTACATTTTATTTGAGGCCTTAAAGGCCAGCTTACTATTGATAATAGATCTTTAGGTGCTCAGCGTTCCATGGATGAGGGAGCTTCCGGCTCTCGACGTCTTATAGATGGTATGACCCTAGTTTGGTAGATCGGACCACACAATACGGTCCTTCCCAATTGGGCCCGAGTGCTCCTGCTCCCGGTTCGACTATGTTCTGGAAGACCCGAAGGAGAATTAAGTTTTCGGGGCGAAAACGCCTGATCTTGACCTTTAAGTAGTAGAATCGTGCTACTTGTTGATGCCGAGCCGCTACTCGGAGCTTGAAGATATCTCGAACTTCCTTAAGTAAATCCAGATTTGCGGCGATCTGTTCGGAGTTTTGATTCTCTTGGTAATTCCCTACTCGCGCTGTAGGAAGGCCGATTTCTACTGGCACCATTGCTTCCGAGCCGTAGGTTAACGAAAATGAAGTTTCTCTCGTTGAGGACTGGGTTGTAGTCCGATAAGCCCAAAGGACAAACGGGAGCTCATTGGCCCAGTTACCCTTTGCCTTTTCCAGCTTTGTTTTGAGATGGTGCTTGATGATCTTGTTGACTGCTTCCACCTGTCCATTTGACTGCCGGTACCGAGGTGATGAATAAGTATTCGTGATGCCAAGTCCCTAACACATACCCCGGAACTTGTCATTATCGAACTGTCGACCGTTGTCAAATACAATGGTTCGCGGGTTTTTGAACCGACAAATGATATTTTTCCATACGAAATCGATCACTTTTCACTTGGTGATCTTTGCGACAGGTTCGGCCTTAGCCCACTTAGTGAAGTAGTCGACTGCGACTATGGCGAACTTGACTTGTCCCTTCCTTGTAGGCAAAGGACCGATGATGTCGATCCCCCATCAGGCGAACGGCTACGGCTCGCTCATGGGAGTCATCTCTTATGTTAGTTTCCTCGTTACTGACGCGTAACGTTGACATTTATCACACTTTTTGATGTAATCCCTTGAATCTTGTTTGAGGGTTGGCCAGAAGTATCCTTGATGGAGTATCTTCAGGGCCAGAGCTCGACTGCTAGAATAGTTTTCACAGATTCCTTTGTGAATTTTGTGAATCACATAGTCGGCTTCGTCCGGTCGGAGACATCTGAGGTAAAGCTGGGAATATCCCTTCTTATACAGTACTCCCTCCAATATGATATACCGAGCTACTCTGACTCTAAGTCGCCTTACCTCTAGTTTATCCGAGGGGATCTCGTCGGATGAGAGGTAATTGAAGATTGGGTCCATTCAGCTCGGAATAACTTGAACAGGTTTGACCTCCCCCACTTGGCCAATACTTGGTTGTTCAATGAATTTGACAAGAACACACCTTGAGATCGTTCCTTCGCAGGCCGAGGCGAGTCTTGCCAGGGCGTTGGCCCATGCATTTTCTGTTCTAGGGATCTTCCGGATGATACAACTCCAGAATTTCACAATAAGTTTCCTTTCCTCTTCGAGGTAGGCGATCATTCTGGCTTCCTTGGCTTCATATTCCGAGGAGATGTAATTTACCACCAATTGCGAGTCGCATCGGACCTGAAGAGTCTGAATGCCCAGGCTTGCAGCTAGCTTGAGTCCGGCTAACAACGCCTAATATTCCGCCTCGTTATTTAAAGCTTTGAATCCGAGCCTGATCGCGTACTGGATTGTTGTTGAATTGGGTGTAACCAGGACAACTCCGACTCCTACTCCTTTGACGTTGGATGACCCGTCAACGTAGAGAACCCACCCCGAGTCCGACACTGCCTCTTGGTTGTTTATGGGGACAGATGGAGTCATCTCGACTTCTGTACTGATTTGTTCTGAACTCGGGGTTGTAAACTCAGTGATGAAGTCGGCCAGAACTTGGCCCTTAATTGATGATCTGGGGCGAAATTGGATGTCAAACTCTCCGAGCTCGATAGCCCATTTGGTCATCCGACCTGAAACCTTGGGTCTTTGGAGAACTTGTCTTAGAGGAGAGTCGGTCAGTACGATGATGGAATAAGCCTGAAAGTGTGGCCGTAACCTTCGAACTAAAACGACAAGGCTAAGTGCTAGCTTTTCCATGGATGGATATCTTGTTTCTGCGGGCACCATAGCTTTACTTACATAGTACACAGGGTATTGCTTGCAACCGACTTCTCTGATTAAGGTCGATCTGACTGCTGAGGCCGAGACCGCGAGGTAGAGGAGTAGGGGCTCTCCTTCTTCAGGCTTGGATAAGAGAGGAGACGAACCCAAATACTGTTTTAACTGCTGGAAAGCTTACTCGCATTCCGGAGTCCATTCTGCCTTCTTATGACCCTTCAGCTGCTGAAAGAAGGGGAGGCATTTATCTGTTGCTCTGGATATGAAGCGTCTGAGCCCCGCAATTCTTCCCGTGAGGCACTGTATTTCTTTAACAGTCCGACGCGAGTTCATGTTGATGAACGCCTTGATCTTGTCCGAGTTGGCCTCGATACCTCGCTGACTGACTTAGAATCCAAGGAACTTTTTCGATTTAACTCTGAATACACACTTGGCAGGATTCAGCTTCATTCGGTATTCTCGGAGGACGTTAAACGTCTCTTCAAGATCTGCAAGATGATCAGATGCCCTGGTACTTTTCACCAGCATGTCATCGACGTATACTTTCATAGTATGTCCGATCTGTTTGGCGAACATCTGGTTCACCAACCTCTGATATGTCGCCCCAACATTTTTCAGGCCAAATGGCATGACCCGGTAACAGTAGAGCCCTTTATCGGTGAAAAAGATAGTCTTCTGCATATCTGGGGGATGCATAACAATCTGATTGTATCCGGAATAGGCATCTAAGAAAGAGAACAACTCGTGTCCAGCCGTACTGTCCACTAATTAATCGATTCGAGGCAGAGGAAAGCTGTCCTTGGGACATGCGTTATTCAGATCCGAGTAATCCACACAGACCCTCCGTTTTCCATTAGATTTCCTGACGAGCACGACATTCGCTATCCAGTCAGGGTAGTACACTTCTTTTATGAAATTCTCATCGAGCAGGACGAAGACCTCCTCGAAAATTGCTTCATATCGTTCGGCATCAAACGGGTTTCTTTCTGTTTCACTAACTTGTGATCTGGATCCACATTTAGTTTATGAACCAACACCTCAGGGGAGATCCCTGGCATATCTGCATGCGACCATGCGAAGACGTCTCGGTGCTGTCTCAAGAAGGTTAACATTGCGGTTCTCTGCTCGGAATTCAATGACGATCCGAACTGAACAGTTTTGCTCGGGTCGGATTCATCGAGGGGCACCTTTTCCAGATCTTTCACTGATAAGCTTTCGGTTGATTCTTGGGGATCCAAGACATCTACGACGAGTGCCTGCTTGGAGGCTTCTTTTCTAACCGTTATTGCATAACATCTTCGAGTCTTGCGTTGGTCACCTCGGAGGTAGCCGATGCTGCCTTCAACTAGAAACTTCATCATCAGGTGGTAAGTTGAGACAACCGCCCTCATCACATTGAGGAAGGGTTGGCCCAGGATAACATTGTGCACTGAAGGGACATTGACAACCAGGAAATCCACCAGGAGTGTGACCTGATGTTACCCCTCTCCAGCTGTTACTGGGAGGAAAATGGCTCCTTCGGAGATTACTCTCTCTCCGGTAAAGCCGTGTAAGAGAGTCTTCACGGGTCGGAGTCTTGACTGTGGAACCCCCATTTTTTCAAAGGCTTCAGAGTAGATTATATCGGCCGAACTTCCGGTATCGACCAGAATGCGGTATACCTTATAATTTTCTATGGTCATCGTGACCACTAGCGCATCGTCATGTGGATGCTGAATGCCGCGTGCATCGTCTCCTATAAAAGTTAGGCTACACGGACTAACTCAGAGCTCCTTGCTGGGACGTGCTGTCAGGTGGACATAGTGTTCTGACTCGAACTTTCGAGAATGGGCTTTTCAAGCCCTGTTCGAATTCCCTCCCCCAGCTAAGCCTCTAAAAATGGTATGGATCTCAGCGGGCTCTTCTGCTCCTGTGGTCGCTCTTATCTTCGAGCGGACTTCTCTTTTTTAGTATATCGGCGTAAGTGTCCCTTACGGATGAGTGACTCAATTTCATCTTTGAGGTCCACACAATCATTTATATTGTGACCGTGGTCTCGGTGAAAGCGACAAAACTTCCGCCTGTCTCGGTGCTTCGAGTCGGCCTTCATACAGACTGGCCAGTTTAGTAGTTTGTCTCCTCGGATGTCCAATAGGATTTGCTCGACGGTTGTATTGAGAGGAGTATAGGAACGAAATTTCTCTTCCGGCCTCCGACTCGGTCAACGATCGCGGGAAGCGCTGTCGTCCGCCCCTTTATCGGACGGCTGGAATTCTTCGTTCCAGGATCTCTTTCCTTTGCTGGTCGGGTCGGTCACTTGCATATTCTTGTGAGAGTTAGTGAACTCTTCGGCGTTGGTGTACTTTTGGACTTTTGCTATGAAGTCTGCGAACGTCTTCGGCGAATTCTTTCCAATGGAAAAAGTAAACCTTCCTTCCTTCAAGCCACTAAGTATTGCGGCAAGTGCCATCTTATCGTCATAGTCCTCGACCTGCAAAGCTTTCTCATTGAAGCGCGCGATGTAGTCCTTTAGTGATTCCTTTGGACCTTGCTTGATGGTAAGCAGGTGAGTGTTGGATTTCTCGCTCCTCTTACCACTGATAAACTGGGTAAGGAATAGCCGACTTAAGTCCGTAAAGGAATTAATGGAGTTGGGTTTGAGCTGGCGATACCAATTCTGAGTGGACCCTATGAGGGTGATAAAAAATCCCCTGTACATCATTGTGTCCGTGGCCGTCTGGATCTGCATCCATGATCGATAGGCTTCCAAATGTTCGGACGGATCTCCGGACCCTGAATACTGGATGACCGGAGGTATCTAAAACCTCTGCGGCATTACCTTCTCCATAATGGTGGAGGTAAAGGGAGGTTCGGTCTCTTCCATCATGGCTTGAACTGTGGTTGGGACTGTCGACAGCTGTTGCTGCCTTTCCAGGGTCAAGAATTTATTGTTAAGTTACACGAATCGTTCTTCCCAGGGATCTCTATTCTCAACAACAATCTCTGGGGCATCTTCCACCTCTGGGCTCCTCCTTTTTCTCTTTCTTTCCAGCTGGTGGCAGAGATCGGAAGGGGCCAGGGTTGGGGTAATCGAGTTATTCGTAGGAGCCCGAGTGGAAGTATTCCACGCCGAGACCCTTACTTGCGGCAAAGGAGGATTCAGACCTGAAAGCGGCACCCGGGAATGCTGGGGTACTTGGGGCCTCATGCTCCTCAGCGCAGAGTGGGTCTCCACGAACAGTCCTACCGGCTCAGGAATCAGGTTCTCCTGAATTGGGGGTAACTATGGATCTCTATGTTGCTTCATTCTATTTATCTCATCGCGTAGGGCATGAATCTCATTCTGCATGGCTCGGTATTTGTTTGACCGAGTGCGAGAACGCTAGGATGGTCCCGGTGCAGACTCAGCGTGATGCGGTGATGATAAACAAGTTTGTTCATTCGGCTCCGGTTCCATAGCTACGGCTTTCTTCTTTCTCGCCATTGAGTCGAAAGAACAGGAACCTAACTTTTGTTATCAGATTCCCACAAACGGCGCCAAAAAATGTTGAGGTCAAAATCTGGTCGGCTCTCCCTCTAGTTTCTCGAACCGTGTACCACTTCAACGTCTTGAGCCTGCACAATGAGAACAGACAAAGGAGATCCTTGCTAAGTTGGGGGACCCTTCGATGCTTAAGTCAGGTCAAGGGAATCTGGGTCCAAGTGGGGAGTAGAGGAGAGTGCAAGATATCGTGTACCTGTCTTCCTGACATTGAGGTCTATTTATACTTGATTATAGAACGGTCTGGATCTGACAATCTCGGCACAATCAAGGGGATTTCGGATCATAGAGATACTACCCGCAATCTGCTGATCACGCAACGTATCAAGCGTGTAATGCGTATCTGCGAGCGAAGTTATCGGCCATGTTTGGTTATGGCAGTTGTGGGTTTCCACATTTGGCAGTCGTAACATACGTCCTCAAGCATCCGCTCGGCTCGAGACGAATCGTCCAACTGCCGTCTACCCTTGCAATTATTTGGTCGAACAAGGACGGTCTCTAGGTCTAAGCTGACCTTGCAGGTCAGTCCCGACATGATGGACGCCTGTTCTCCAAGACCTTCCTTGGCCCAAACCTCTGGGCGGAGTATCAGATCAGCCTCCCCGAGTCGGAGCAATCACGGTGAGCGTTGATTGGCGGACACCACACGCGTGAGAGATTCCATCGTCAGTCGGATCGCAAGGACTATTCCGATCTACCCTTCTAACCTGTCCTGTAATAAAGGTGCTTCCACACCACCCACTCTTTTTAGCTTGGCATCTCATTCTCGGATCTCACATGGGCTCGGATCTTCCCATAACAGAAACTATGGCCGTGCCGTTGTGATCTCATGTGGTGTTCTTCATACCATCCTCACCTTCCCTAAATACGGATGGTTAATTAAAGCATTTTCTGTTGTTTTATATGCGGAGAACAGTAAGAAGTTTTGTTTCCCTGCTAGGAACTTATTCAAATGGTTATGTGCTTTTTGTTATGTTATTATATCTTTATTCTTCATTTGGGAACCCAGTTCGATTTCCTTTTCACATTTTACTTTTCATTTTAAAATTGGTTTCCCATGGTTCCATGTTTATTGTCGGGAGAAAAATTGACAAGTGCATAGGTCGAATTATGGAATGGACTAACTCTACTTAACCAGCACGGGCCCAGTGAAACACAAGTCTGATAAGGTGTCTACGTCTAGAAACAGGTCAACCTTAAAGCAGGTCGAGGCAATTGTAAGGACACTCAAAGAACACGATAACGAGCCCATTTAGATAAACTGCGTTCCGACCTAATGGGTTAATTGCAGATCAGCCATAGTTCGACCATTGGTCGGATATAAGTCGATCTTAGATCTACCCCAGATCTGTCACTATCCGTCGATAGATCAGTCATAGCTCATCCATTGGACGATCATAGATCAGACAATGTTTGATTACAAGTCAAGCAATGTCCCATGACAAGGTCAATGACTATTAGCACCCAACTAAAGGTAAACACAGATCCTTCGACCTAATTATTAGTTGAAGATGGTGAATGTTGATCTGTCGAGAAGATTGTAGTTGCTCATTCTCGAGTCATCACCCACCTATGGGAGCCGGCCTAAATCTGAACTATAGATATAAATAATCTCATATAATCCCAAAGATCTCTCCCCAAATCTTCAGGGGATAAGAACAAATCCTGATAATGTCGGAATCCGGTAATCTCATAAAGATCCTGGATTCGAATGGATCTCCAAGATATCGGGATGAGTCCTCATAGGATCGGACTCTCTTCCCTATATATATAGAGGTATCCTCAAACATCAAAGGTACGCATATTCTAACCCTAACATTCGACTGATGTCTCTTTTTTAGATATCCTACCCTACGAAAAAGATTTTGGTCCTGACTTAGGCATCAGAGAGTCCCCTACACTAGCCAGGGTCTCCTTTGTTTCTCTTTTACATGTGTGCAGGTGCAAGAGGGTCAACTGCGGGGGGTCTGCCGAAAAACTGCATCAACATTTATTATAACTTTTTCTTGGTTTGAATTGATTTTTTTGTCTTGATTGGAGGCCCTTTTCGATTGAACTTCCTAACAAATGAGATTCAGTGTAGATATTTAAATAATATAAAAATATATATTTAAGTGAGATGAGAGCACGTGTTGGTAAAAATGTTCTACTGCTTGTCATCTGATGGTTAAGATGGAAGAACTTTTTTAGTGATTGTGGTAGAGGAAATATGTTCTACTGCTTGTCATCAAATGGTTAAGATTGAAGAACTTTGTTGGTGACTGTGGTAGAGGAAATATCATGGGTTTGGTGGATAATGTTGCAATGACTCGAAACATTTCATGGCAATCTTGCATGGTACCTGCTATGCCATGTGATCTTGTTGCTATGCCGCTAGTGTAAGGTAACCGAGAACTGAGTGAAATTGATCACGAACTGAATGAAATTAACCAATAATTGAGTGAAATTGACCGAAAATGCTCATTTGATAGATCACTAATAATTGAGTGAAATTGACCGATTCTCGAGTGAAATTGCATGATACTTGAGTGAAATTGACCACGAAGTGAGTGAAATTGACCATGAAGAGAGTGAAATTGGCCTTGAAGTAAGTGAAATTGACCGTGAAGTGAGTGAAATTGACTGATGACTGAGTGAAATTGATTGCGAAGTGAATGAAATTGACCGCGTAGTGAATTTCCCAAAGCGAGTAAAATTGACCGCGAAGTGAGTGAAATTGACAACAAATCGAGTGAAATTGACCGAAACCTGTGTGAAATTGGCTGTGAAGTAAGTGAAATTGACCATGAATGGAGTTAAATTGACCGCAAAGTGAGTGAAATTGACCGATAACTGTGTAAAATTGACTATAAAGGGAGTGAAATTAACAGAGAACTAAGTGAAATTGATCGCGAAGTAAGTGAAATTGACCCCAAAGTGAGTGAAATTGACAGCGAAGTGAGTAAAATTGACTGCGAAGAGAGTGAAATTGACCGATACCTGAGTGAAATTGATTACGAAGTGATTGAAATTGGCTACGAAGTGACTGAAATTGACTAATACCTGAGTAAAATTGGTCACGAAGTGTTGAGGGTCAAATAGTGCATATTAGACCCCATTTATTACTTGGATTTACGAGCATAATATTGTTTAATGCCCAGTTTTAATCGTGTTTTGTTGCAGAGTGTGATTAGGAGAGTTGACTGAAAAAGGATGTCAAAAGCTTGGATTTAACGTTCTGATGATCACTAGGGCAAGAGACGGACTTTAGAGGACCAAGATTGACAGATATACATGGTCAGAAATCCGAGAAAACTAAGAAACTGAAGCTCAAGTGGCTTGAAACGCATCCAGAATACAAGATCACATGGTTCCCGACATCTGATCGGTCCGAAACTTTATACATGAGATAAGGGCCATAAATTAACCGTACATTTCAAATTTCAGCTCTTGGATCACTATAAAAGTGCTCCAACTGACCGATCAACTTATAAACCGTCGATTCTGGGCCCACCTGATATTTGGAATTGCCTCAAATTTGGAGTCAACGCCTTAAATGAGGAGTCAAAACAGATGGACGGTGCAGATTTCTCCAAAACAGTGCAATGGACCCCATATGAGATGGGTGTGTAGAGTGCACAAATACACTAGCCGTGCATGGCAAACCGAAAGAAAGGAAAAAAAAAAAAATTCTTACGCACCACGTCAGCGCACGGACGGCCTGCGTCCGTTTTGCAAACGGTTCTGGGCCCTACACGTGCCCCGTAAGCTCAATCCAAACCATCCACCGTGTAGACAGCCGCGAGCACTACAAAACCATGTTTACACTTTTCATCCATGCGTGCACACGTGTGAGATACAGAGGCCACAAAAGGGCTGCCCTGCAACGTTCAAAACTAATTCTTTTGTGATTTCTTCTCTGGGCCACGTCAATGGACATTCAAAACCATCCATTCTTGACTGAAATTTCGTTCTGAATCCAATGGACTGGGTGGATTTTCCAAAAAATGCTTGTGGGGCCCACCGATCACAACAGCGAAGTGGTGCGAAAGGTTTCGCACATCCGTAAAAACTGACTTTTTCGGGCAGTTTTAGCCCACCATCTTTGATCATATGGCAGATCTGAACCGTCTATCATGTAGAGGACCCAAGAAAGTACTAAGGGATGGTGTTTCTTTGGAATTTGAGTGAGGAAAGTGGCGTGTTTCGAGGTACCGAACTTGGCTGCGAAAATTACACTTCATGTCCTGCTACAACTCTATCACTGACTCTAGCCTTCCAGCAGCTATAAAAGGAGGTTTTGGACGTGAGAAGCATTCATTCAGGTCTAGGAAGGAAGAAAAAGAGAGACGTGAAGGCTTGGGTTTGGACGTGGATTAGAGAGAAGAGAGAGAAACAGAGGTTTTTGGTTTTCTTATTATTTTTTCTTTTTCTTCTTCTTTCTTTTGTTTTCATTTAGGAGGTCCAGCCATCCATGTCTGGCTAAACCTCCTAACTAGGGCTAAGAGGTGAAGCTTGTAGTGAGATGGGAGATTTTATTTTATTTTATTTTTAATTCATAAATCGACGTTGATTTTAGTTTATTATTATGAGAATATTTTTAGTTCTTAATGGTCTGTTGTAACTGAAATTACAATAGGTTTGCGATGCTTTGAATATTTCTATTTTCTTTTCATGTTTATGACGTCAGGACGTCCTGTTGTTCACCATAGTCTCCTGGGCATGGTTGGATGACGGTACCCTTCCTAACTTTCATACATGTGATTGGGTGGTAATTAGTTTAATTCTGTTGTTTGTCATAGTCTTTTGGGCATGGTTTGGTGATGGAATCCATTCTAATTCATCTTCCTTTCATCTCTTTGAAAACTAGATCAACGGCAGTTCAGTAATTTCCATAATTTTTGATGCAAGCATAAGTTCTCCCTGATTTCTACAAGTGGATCCTCTGAATCCCTAGATTCCTTACCTCTGATTTCTATAAGTTTTAGATTAATAGTTTACAATTATTTCTCAATTTATAATTCAATTCAGATTTCATCTCATTCTAGTTCTATTTCCAGTTAATTTTAGATAACGTACAAGTTTTAGTCCCTTGGAATTCGACCTCGGTCTTACCGAGTTATTACTACATCACAACCCTGCACTTGGGGAGTGAACATGAAGTGAGTGAAATTGACTATGAAAGAAGTTAAATTGATCGCGAACTGAGTAAAATTGACCACAAACTAAGTGAAATTGGCTGCGAAGCGAGTGAAATTAACCGCGAAACGAGTTAAATTAACCGATACCTGAGTGAAATTGACCGCGAAGTAAGTGAAATTGATCACAAAGGGAGTTAAATTAACCGCGAAGTGACTGAAATTGACCGCGAAGTGAGTGAAATTGTCCGCGAAACAAGTCAAAATGACTAATACCTTAGCGAAATTGACTGCGAAATGAGTGAAATTGACTGCAAAGTGAGTAAAATCGATTGAGAAGTTAAGAAAAATAACCAATACCTGAATGAAATTAACTGCGAAGTGAGTAAAATTGATCGAGAAGTTAGAAAAATTATCTGATACCTGAATGAAAGTGACTGATAATGGTTGTATAGACTCTTTTATTGATTGATAACAGCGTTGAAGTGAATGAGAACATGATAAAATTGACCAAGAAAGTCAAATAAATCAAATCAATTTACAAATAAATTACCATTCACAATGAAATTACTATTCACGAATTAATTAATTAACAATTCACAAACAAGTATTTATTCACCATAAATTTTATACAAGATATTATTCACAACAAAATATAATATTTTAGGAAATAAGTTTTTAGTGGTAATATATGTAGGTACTATTTTCATCCTATTTTGAGTCGGGAAAACTTGAAAATAAAGTACATGGCATGCGTATTCTCAACTTAAAGAAATTAGAAAATTTCAGGAAATAGGTTTTTTATGGTAGAGTATTCTTATACCAAAATAAAATAAAAAAAGAAAATAAAAATTTAGTGTTAAGGTGACTAATCACGAATAGGAGAAGAAACCAGAGAACGAAATTTTAGCTGCTCGGGTTTTGTTGTGGGGAGACAAAAAGTTTTAGAAATTGCATTTCTATGGGGGACATTTTTGGCCTGCATCCAAAGAGCAGGGTAGTAATTTAGGAAAGTAAAGTTCGATACGAAAAGAAAAGAAGATATGTTAAAAGTGAGGCAGACAAAAATCTCTCCAAACTATGTGGTGCCTGCCTATCATCTATATATGTAAAATCTATCCGTCCATCAGTGATAAACTTCATATTCAACGCATATAAAAAATATCATCCTCGTGAAAAAAACTCAGGTGGGCCACACCAATCGGAAAGATGTAAAATTGCTTCTAAAGTGTGTACGTATACGCGGTGTGGCCCACCTCAGCTTTGTACCAAGCTGAATTTTGTACGTTCTCTTCATCACGATGAATTAAACCTGATTAACAGTTTTGATAAAACATGCAAAACATGGCCCCACGCACAAATGTACGGTTAACATTCCATCCCCATTTTTTCATGTGGTAGTGTCCCACCTGAGTTTTGTATTTCTTCATCATCTGACATGGAGGAGAGCACCTGATGGACGGATTAGATTTTAAGCATACAACATAGTGGGCCCCGCAGCAAACAGAGCTTGGGTGTTTTAGGCAGCACGTGGCACCTAGACTTGCTGGGGGCCACCATTTATAGGTAAAATCCACTCTGTCCACCAGGCGAGTTCCTCGATCGTATGTACTGAGGTAAAAAATGAGCCAGATTCAGAACTCAGGTGGGCCACACTATAGGAAAAAATGGGGATAGATCGCAAACCATAGGTTTGTATGTGGGGCAACCATTGCATTTTTCTTTCATCAAACCCATTCATCAGGCCTTAATCACAAGGATGAAAGGAATAAATAAAAATTAAAAAATCGACCTGATCCAGGACTCAGTCAGGCTACAATGGGCGACCCTAGAGGTTTACAGAGAAATTTTACACTGTTTCCATTGGTGTGGTCCACTTGAATTTTTTATGAGGCTGATATTTTTCATGGAAGCTGATAGAAGGATTTATCACCATATGGACGGATTGGATATCTGATGTAGAGCGGGTCGCGGACAATTTCATAGCCAAGATGGATCAGAAAAGGCACAGTCGGCGACAGAAGTGATCCGGTCCATCGGACCTTAGATTGGGCGTATCTCACAATCCGGAATGAGTTATCCGATGTAAAATATATAAATTTGGAGTAGAACGAGCTACTTTAGCCAACCAACCCCACTACTCTGGGTTGCGTAGCCCGGATTTGCGAGAAACCTCCTGATCGACGGTCGTTTTCCCGTTTTATTTTTGTTTTTACTATAAATAGTAAGTTTTAGTTTGAGTATAACTCTTCATTCGTTGGGTTTTAGGAGTTGTGTCCAACATGAAAAGTGCTTAAGATAATTAGGAGAACGGTTTGGTGAAGCCAAATAGGACACTTACTATTTTTGGCCGAAAAGCTTGCGCACTAGTAGACATCACGACCGTCTATAAATAGTAAGTTTACTATTTATAGTAAGTTGCGAATTCTAGGAGTTTTAGTTGTAGTTTGAGTCTGATTTCTTTCTTATTACTTGGTTCCCTTATTTAAAGGGTTGTGAACTCGATTTTATGGATTCATTAATCAATTTCGAATTATTAAAAATTCTTTTCTATTTTCTGCTTTCTTTCCTCGTGGATTCGAGGAGTCTCTGTGAGGAGTCCAGAGAAGTTCCGTGGAATCGGAATATTTATCATCTTAAGGAAGACGGTGCTCGACCTCACGTCCTTCCCTGCGTCAATTTGGTATCAGAGCGAGCTTTCTCCTCGGATCGATGGCTTCTAACGACGGATCAGGCAACAATCCCATGGGCGGTGCCTGAGGGAATTTACCTTTAACGGCGGCAGTTTTCGAAACAACCATGCAAGAGAATCGACAAGCCATGCAAGGGCTGCAGGCTTCTATGGACCGCATAGCAAATCTCTTGGCGGAAACCCTAGGGCAACTCCGTGTTCCGGGTGGTAATCTTCCACCGCCGATTGTTGAAACTCGCAATCGCCTTGATCGTAGGATAGTACCAGCAATACATACACGGGTCATTCCTGAGGAAGGGGGCTCCAGTGAGGAGGAAATTGACGACATAATCTTTCAACACTCCAGACAAGGCGGTGATCGAGTAGATCAGACAGATCGAGAATTTAAGATGCGGGTTGATATTCCTAACTTCAATGGCCTACCACCTGCAGACCGACGGTCAAACTGAGGTTGTGAATCGCACTCTGGGAAATCTCCTTCGATGTATTTTAGAAGAAAAATCGAAGCAGTGGGATTTGGCCTTGTCTCAAGCGGAGTTTGCATTCAATAACATGGTGAACCGCTCGATAGGAAAATCCCCGTTTCAGGTTATTTATGGCGAGTACCTCGCCACACACTAGACTTGGTCCCTCTGCCCAAGCTCTCTGGCATGAGTATTGCAGCAGAACATATGGCAGACAGGATCATGGGTATTCATGCAGAGGTGCAGACTAAGCTACATACCTCGAACGAAAAGTATAAGGAACAAGCGGACAAGCATCATCGACAAAAAGGTATTCGAGGTGGGCGACCAGGTAATGGTCCATCTGCGAAAAGAAAGATTTCCGACCGGGACGTACAACAAGCTGAAAAATAAGAAGATTGGACCGATACCGATCATCCGAAAGATCAATAACAATGCTTATGTTGTTGATCTTCCAGATGACATGGCGATCTCACGGACTTTCAACGTTGCGAACCTGACCGAGTATCATGAACCAGCGCAGGAGGAGAACTCGAGGACGAGTTCTTTTCAAGTGGAGGGGACTGATGTAGAGCAGGTCGCGGATAATTTCATGGCCAAGATGGATCAGAAAAGGCACAATCGGCGACAGAAGTGATCCGGACTATCGGACCTTAGATCGGGCGTATCTCACAATCCGGAATGAGTTATGCGATGTAAAATATATGAATTTGGGGTAGAACGAGCTACTTTAGCCAACCAATCCCGCTACACCAGGTTGCGCAGCCCGGATTTGTGAGAAACCCCCTGATCGACGGTCGTTTCCCCTTTTTATTTTTATTTTTACTATAAATAGTAAGTTTTAGTTTGAGTATAACTCTTCATTCGTTGAGCTTTAAGAGTTGTGTCCAACATGAAAACTGCTTACGATAATTAGGAGAACGGTTTGGTGAAGCCAAATAGGACACTTACTATTTTTGGCCAAAAATCTTGCGCACTAGTAGGCATCATGACCGTCTATAAATAGTAAGTTTACTATTTATAGTAAGTTGTAAATTCTAGGAGTTTTAGTTGTAGTTTGAGTCTGATTTCTTTCTTATTGCTTGGTTCCCTTATTTAAAGGGTTGTGAGCTCGATTTTATGGATTCATTAATCAATTTTGAATTATCAGAAATTCTTTTCTATTTTCTGCTTTCTTTCCTCGTGGATTCAAGGAGTCTTTGTGAGGAGTCCAAAGAAGTTTCGTAAATTCAGAATATTTATCATCTTGAGGAAGACGGTGCTCGACCTCGCGTCCTTCCCTGCGTCAATATCACATGTACAACATCATGGGCCCAAAGAGATTGGTCATTTCCTGTAAAAAACTACTAGAAGATACGAATGCTTCGTTCCTTATTAAGGTGGGAATTCCTGTGAACGAGCCTATGATCACTAATAACCGTTGGATGAGTGGGTTCCACTGCCGATTACGTTTGGGCCTGAAGCCAAGGTGATCAGATGACCAAAGGTCTCGGATGAAGGCATGAGAGATGTACGGTAAGAATAAAAATGGCCATGCTGTTTATTTTGCAGGTCTTAATCGGGTGGCTCCGATTACCCGATCACGGTGATTATAGTGTCCATCTACAATCCACGAAGGTTCACACATGCCACGTGGTCCATCGAGATCTTACGGGCCCACCAGGAATCCGTACTGGATCATGAGCTTGCATTTGACGATAACGTAAAAGGTGTGGGAAGATAGAAAGAAAACGCTTGCGTAATCACCGGAGTCACATGGGGGCATGACTTTTGGCTGACGTGGACGGGAACTTCATGTGAATAAGATCCATACTGTCCATCAGGTGGGCCACTATTGTTTTGGGTTTTTTCTTAAAAATCAGACAGATTAAAAGCTAATGTGGGCTACACCATTGGGAACAGTTGAGATGTGAAGCCCTAGCAGTAAGACCGTTCAATTTTTTTGAGTCCATCGTGGTGTGTATATGGCATACAATCTACGCATCTGAACCGACACACTAGGATGAATAAATTCACTTGAAATCAAGATATTAACAAAGACTCACGCGGGTCAACGGACGTTTATTAACAGTTTGTAGTCATGATTTTCCATCATTCTATATGGTGTTGTCTGTTTAAGTCTTTGATGTATGTTTTTAAGGATCCATGGTGGAAATGTGATTACTAATCTGATGAACGGAGTGGATCTGATTCAAATTCTCACCTAAGTGGTTATCTTTTAGTTGTAGGCACGCCCTCACTACAACGCATAGTCGGACGATCCGAAGGACGCGGATTGCGTACTACCCCGCCCGTCCCAGCTCCGAACGGGCAGTTCTATGGGCGGGCCCACCATGATGTATCTGTACATCCAATCCGTCTGTCCCTTTTCTCAGATCAAACAAAAATTAAGAAGACACAACGGTCAAATGGACTACACTATATATGACTCTTGCATTTAATGTTGTGTGCATTTTAATGCTTATTATTTTATGTGGTCCATTTGACCGTTGTATCTGCTTCATTTTTGTTTTTATATCTTAAAATAATCTGAAAAAAGGGACCGACGGCTTTAATTTACAGATACATCACGGTAGGCCCACCAATAGAACTGCTCGTTCGGAGATTGGGACGGGCCAGGTAGTACGCAATCCGCGTCCGAGGTATTTGGGAGAAGCGGATTGGCTGGTGTACCTCCTCGAGCTCCGAGTTGTACCAACGGATCAAAGGAGATCAAACTTACATGGCCCACATTGATGTACTTATTATATCTACACCATTTATCTATTTTTAGAGATCATTTTAGAGCTTATTCAAAAATGAACCATTACAAAGATCATCTAGACCACACCACAAATAACAGCAAAGATACTTATTTTCACCGTTAAACAATTTATAGGGCCCACCGTAGCATTTATTTTCATAAGGTTACAAATACTTAAAGTAAAAGAAAAAATAAATTTCATATTAATCCAAAATTTTTATGACCTCCCCCCAAAAGATTTCAATGATAGACGTTCAATCCCTTATTGATTTTTGCAGTGTACTCCACTTGATGGTTAGATTAGTTTGATTTTTTCTCTTAAGCCTTGAGATGAGTTTGTAATATAGATATATAGTTGATATATAACACATACCTCATTATCAAACCTACATAACTTGCGAACGTCAACGTAACAATAACATAGCTGGTGTGAGGTACACCGGGCAATCCGGTTCCCTATTTGGGTGAGACCCTGTCAGTAGGGGCCCACCTCAACTTATTAATTATTTATCCATGCCGTTTTTCTGTTTTCCAGCTTATTTTAAGCTATGTTCCCAAAACTAAAGTAGGTTTAGATTTCAGATGAACCACACCACAAAAAATTGAGGTTATTGGTCATTAAAGGCTTTTCGTGGGCTAAAAGTTTTATCAATCCAATATTTCTTCATTCCTTCCCTCCTAAGTCCCTGTGGCCTTATCAACGGATTGCATTTTAAATAAATATCATGTTAAACACTAGAAAGTTTCTAACGGTGGGTGTCTAATAAACACGGTTTGCCGTGGTGTAGTTTACATCAAATTCACATCTTCTTATTTTTTAAAACTTATTTTAAACTTCTATGATAAAACAGATGAATGGCTTGAATTTACAATGAATGCCGGGGGGTGAGCCCTACGGTAAGCGTCTCAGCTACATTGCTGGTTTTCGGTCGATTTGTGCTTCAACAGTAGATAAGGATACAGAAATTATAGCCTGAACTTCTTGGCGGAGACAATATATAGTGAAAAATGCTTCATATCCAAGCGGTTGCACCACAAGTTATGGTACAACCAGCAGCTATCCTCCAACATCTAAATGAGTATGAAATCTAATCCGTCTAATAAGTTTCATCTATCATGAGGGTCAACTTATGCAATATTCAATCAATCCGCTATTGAGTGGACCACACATGCATTCTATCTCTTATCAATGGTTAAATATTGTTTTCTACAGTTTGGCCCATATGATAAGTAGATAGGGATAAATTTTGTACTACCTGATCCTCCATGGTGGGCCCAACGTATGAAAGGGTTGGATTTTCATGTACATGAGAGGTTGGAAATTATAAGCCGGGTGGAACACGTCCAACCTATAGACTTGAGACTTCTCACATATAACATGGTCGGTTGAATAACAGAATCCGGATGTTGAGCTGGAGGAGTTCGTGGACATCTTTCTGCCACGTGGCAGTACTCATTCTTAGAAGGGTCAGTGTCAAAGGGTCAAAATCATCAATTACGCCGTGGCGATTGAGGGCTACGGATGAGTCTATATCTGGTTGATATTTTAACTGAACGGTACGTATCAAAGGAGACCCTCCAGTCTACTAAATCATAGAAAATCATACTCTTGCCGAAAGTAGTCTACAACAACTCCTAACGCCAACGGGGCAATCATTATCCCTCTTAATACCGTGGGATGTGCCTGGCCAAACAGGCCCTAAGATGGTACGTTGAATAGCGTAGATGAGTTGGAGAAGTCCATGGACATCTTCCTGCCACGTGGCGGTAGCATTTGACATGGCGGCCCAGAGCCTCTATGATAACCCGACAAGTGGAGAAATCCTGGCCATCCACTTGGCGTTAGGAGTTGTTGTAGAGACTGGAAAGATAGTGATTGTCCCGTTGGAGCGACTGGGTAAGCCCACGGGCCGTGGATTCTTACGTACTGGGCAATCCTCATTTGATCCGTTGGATCCGACCCGATCTGACTCTATCTAACTCGATCCAAACTGATCCGACAACTTGAATCAGTAAGGATTGATTAGGGTGGTTCAGATTTGAAAAATTTTTAAATCGAGTTTGGATCTATACTTATTTAAATCGTTCCGATTCAAAATTCAATTCAATTGGATCCAATTTGATATGACCCATCACTATTTTACATATCATTTTAGGGCTTCATGTAAAAAAAAATGATAATGATATAAATTTCAAGTACACCAGGCCCCAAGAAAACAATAATAAATAGATATCCACCATTATAATCCTCATAAGGTCCACTGTACTATTTATTTGACATCTAATATGTTGATTAGGGCATAAGGATCCAGATGAAAGGAAACAATAAATATCAGCTTGATCAAAAACTTTTATGGCCTCCAGAACATTTTTAATGGTCAACGTTCATTCAACATTATTTCCTACAATGTGGTCCACTTGAGATTTCTATATATCTCTTTTTTTTTCTCATAACATAAAATGATCTATAAAAATAGATGGAGGGCATAGATGAAACACATACATCATGGTGGGGCTCACAGAGCACCGTCCACAGGCCACTTGAGATTTTTATATATCTCTTTTTTTTTTTCTCATAACATAAAATGATCTATAAAAATAGATGGAGGGCATGGATGAAACACATACATCATGGTGGGGCCCACAGAGCACCGACCACGGGCCATTTGCTGGTGGCAGGGGGAATAGGCGAGTAGCCCATCCGTTTCCAGTACACGTCTGCGCTCCTTGAGCTACGGGCATACCTCGAGCTCTGAGTTGTACGAACGGTTCAAAGGAGATCAAAGTTATATGGGCCCCACAGTGATGTATTTATTGTATCTACACCGTTCATATATTTTTAGAGATCATTATAGGACATTATCCAAAAAATGAATAACATCCAAAGATCATCTCGACCACACCACAAATAGCAGCAGAGAATAATTTTCGTCGTTAAACAATCCGTGTGGTCCACTTGATAGTTACATTTGTCTTATTTTTTGTCTCAAGCCTTAATATAAGCTCACCAAATGGATGGATGATTTGGATATAACACATACCCCATGGTTAGACCCACAGAACTTGCTAATGTCGAAACAAAATCACAACTGTGCAAGTTGTGCTTGCATGAAAAGCAACTCATGCAATTTCTTACCCTGCACGTCAAGTCAACGTCCAGTAAAAACATGAATACATAGATGGAAAGCTCTTTCAAAGCCTTGTGGGGCCCACCTTGATGTATATGCTTTATCTAAGCCGTTCATCCATTTTAACATATCATTTTAGGACTTGAGCAAAAAAAGTGGCATATATTAAAGGTTGAAGTGGACTGCATCACATGAAACAATTGAATGAAATTCATACAATCCGAATCGTACCCAACTTGATCCAACTCGGTTTCTCTAACCGACTTGAGCTCGATTCGGGTCAGGCAAATCACGTATCAGATTAGTTCGAGTTAGGTGACCCGGATTTGGTTTCGGACTGGATCGAGTTCGGGTTAAACCATTGACATTTCGGATCAGATCAAGTTGAACCCAATCCGATCCGATCCAGACCGATGCCCAGCTCTACCCATATAAACTCCACAACAAGCACGTGATTACGATTGCTATGTTGGAGCGATTGGGTAATGTCATGCCCCAAACCCGAAAAAACGGATTCATAGGAATCCCAATCACCGAATCCGGTGCCGACAGCCTCCATAGTACCCCATTCTTGCCTCCTAGCATTCATATGCCAGATTTCCGATCCTGGGATCCTACAAGGAGAATTTTTTTTTTGTACATTTAACTACTAAGAAGCATAACCACAAGTTTACCCAAATCGTAAAGGCAACATCATCATCACATATCCACTAATATAATCATTCGAATACAATGCTGAAAGGAAAATATATATGTCAAAATCAAAGCTCCAGAAAATAGCTGCACGCTCCAAGCTCAATGCTGCTGCAACCTAGCATCACCTGCACGCATCTATCGTGCATAAGATTATAGAAAGCTTAGAGGGTGGTGTAAGTGTGTGCACGAGATAAGTGCCAAGTATTCAATACAATATCATAATCATACAATGCTGGAAAGCTATTAATCCATAAATCATACAATGACTGAATAAGCAGAAACACTGATAAGAGTAGGAATTATCAGCGTAAATAGAAATACTGACAAGATTATAATCATGCGATAAAAGAATAAGCGAAAGTATGAACACGTCCATAAGTTAATCAATATCAGAATACGTAATATAGGACAGCTATCCAAATGATGAGTCATAGATAATCAAATGTCGAATGACAATGTAATACATAATTCGAAAGAGCTAACAAATATCATCACTCTCATCTAAGTCACATGAATACAGAAACATAACAACCCACAATGCCACACACCGAAGATGTAATGGAATATGCAGTATATGGTGCTAATGGAATGACCATGCTGGAGTGTGATGTCGGGATGATAGTACGTAGTATCGCAGGCTACGGGGTCCACCACAAGTAACCTCTATCCAAACCAGTCCCATACCTAAATCTGGATAGTCTGACTCAACGTGGTAAACTCCTGATCTCAGGTTAGTCGCGCGCCCAACCGAAATCCTTACCATAACGAAGATCCACAACAATTAGTTGCACACCATCAACCCGAGTGGATAGTGAATGGATGAATGAATGAGTATGCAACTCCTACTCAGTAGCCTGTCAGCACAGTAGCCTGCCAACCGCTGGTAGCTCGCCTAGTGTGGTAGCTCGCTCAGGCCTCAGTCCCGCCCAATCACACCCGCCCACATCAGCGTCCGCCCACGTGCGCCCGCCCACATGCACAACAATGACGGGGTGTCATAATATCATGTCGGTCCTCATATCAGTACGGTTCTTCTCTGGAGAAATCAGCGTGGTCTATTACACTTCACACCACCTGCCGCCCCAATCAAGCGCACAACTGGGTAAGTGAAAAAGACCTCACTATCCGCCTGTCAGTAGTCTACCAATACCTACCCGGCTCGCCGATAGTGGACTCATTCCTCGAGCTGGTCAAACTCAGCCTAGCCATGCCTACTCCCTCGGGCGGATAAGGCCGCACCCCCTTCCAACCGACCACGACACAGTGGAGAGCGCAGCCATCTGGTAATCCACACTCAACGCTCGTCTACCCACTCGGTCTAGACTTTGGAGCATCCTCTGGAACCAAGAGGGTGTTTAAAAATTTTCACCTAGGGCCATCTATGGCGGTCTGATGCTCGAACAGATTTTTGGTGTCCCATCTTGCCATCCACGATATGTGTAAGACCCGTATCTTAGTCCGTACCGTTCCGTAGACCTCCGCGGTCTTACCGGTCGAATTCCAGCAACTTTCGACCCTTAACCGATAGTCACGCGTGACCCTGATTCATACGTCGTCAACCCAAGTCGACTCAACCCAAGATCTGTACCCTACCGACCGCGCCGTCACCGCGGTTCCAATGCTGCGACTCGCGGCCGAGGCGATACCCTGGTCGAGAGTTGTAAGCCGACGTTCAGTGCTAGGAAACATCGCGCGTTATGAATTCGAAGGGAATCTCTACGATGTGTTACATCAATCTCATCAATCCATCAATTAATCAACCCATCACATGTCAAGTACATGTCAAGTACACATCACCTTTCACCCATTCCCAAGCAACCATAAAAGTCAAGAATTTCTTACAAGACCCATACCTCTCTTACACAAAAAGCCTCTAAAGTCAAAAAGTTCTTACACCTCCCATGCCTTTCTTACACAAAAGGCCACAAAAGTCAAGGCTTTCTTACACAACCATCATTCACCACATCCATCCATCACCCATCTCTCTCTACAACACTCTCTCTCTTTCTCATTTTCTCATCTCATTCTCCAAGCTCCATACGTATGAGCTCTCCCTCCCTTTCAAAAAAAAAACTCCAAGGTGGCCCACTTTCCTACCCCATCATCTCTCATCTCAACCCTCCATTTCTCATCTCCTCCATTGAAATCAAAGCTAAGGTGTTAAGGAACCCCTAGGAGCAAGAAGATCGGACAGTGGGTGCATGATCGTAGTAGTTTTTCTTAATTTTGAAATAGGCCAAGTGAGGCCAACCGATCAATGGTTTGGATCTCACTTGGGACCCTAAGATGTGGCCGATGGCCCACTAGGATCATCATGATCATTCCATGATGGGGCCATTCTCCATGGACCCCATCATGATGTTTATTTCATTATAAAGGTCATCTAGACCGTCCATATTGGTGGGGAAAGGATCCCTACCGTTGATTTTATATTTTAGTGGTCTCATGTGTTAAAGGACCCATTTGATTGTATAATTTCTTCAAGGGAGGGCCCATAATGTCGGGGTCCCTCCATCACAAGCGGGTCCCACTCTCTATCTCTCTCTCTCTTTCATGTTCTTTTTTATTTTGATGTGGTTGTGTGGCCCACTTGAATAGACCTATCAAGAGGCATGTATTTCTACCCTAAGCCATTTACAAGTGGGGCCCACCTTATATGTGATCATCCATCCGTGGTGGCCCACCCGAGTAAGGCCCACCTTGTATTTATTCAAGACCGTCCCTGGACGTGAAATGGAAACACAAATATAAGCTTCGTTCAAGCTTTGTAGGTGGACCATCGGTGTAGGCCCTACCTTGATGTTTATATCAAATCCAAGCCGTCCATCATCTTACCCATCTCGTTTTAGGCGTCGAGCCAAGTGATGGGGCTGGTTGGAAGGTCTGGTGGGCCATAACATTAGAGAGTTGGACCCTTACCATTCAAGATCATTATTTTATTTTATTTTATTTTCTAAACACTAAAAAAATTCGAACTTTAGACTCATTAGAACGGCCTCGAGCTACTGAACGCAATGGCCGGAGTGGATTCGCTTGGAGCGGGCCCCACACGCTAAAAACCCCGGAAAAATGGGTTTTTCCAATTTTTGGTAAGAGGCAGACCCTTTGCCTCTAACGACAGCAGCAGCGGCTGCACGCTGCTGCGTGCAGCGTTCGGCGGGCGAACGTCAGAGGCCCACGGCCCTGCATGTGGGCCCCACAGTGATGTTGATTTGTAATCCAATCTGTTCATGAGGTGGGCCACCTCCTGAAGTGGCCCTTGCCAAAAATCAGCTTCATCCATGACTTGGGTGGCCCACACCATAGAAAACAATGGGATTGCACCTCTACCATTGAAACCCGATCTGGGGTCCACCGAAGTTTCAGATCAAGCTGAAATTTATTTTTCCTCCTCACCCAGGTCCGTGCGACCTTATGAATGGATTGGATAGTGAATAAATATTGTGGTGGTCCCTGCATGGGACCCACAGTGATGTATGTGTTTTTTCATCCGCCTGGTGGTACCCACCACGATATTCGTGTTTTACCTCCACCGTCCAGCGGACGGTGGAGCCAACCTTATGCATGTATTTCATTCACCCCCCCCCCCCCCCTGTCGGATGACAAATAAACATTGCAGTGGGCCTTCCCCTGGCCCACTCGCCGGATGACAAATGAACATTGCAGTGGGCCCAAGGTCCACGTGACCTTATGAAAAGATTGGATGGCAAATAGATATTACAGTGGACCCCACTCATGATGCGTGTGCCAAATCCAAGCCGTCCATCCACTCGGTAAGATCATTTTAAGGCATGAGTGAAGATTGGGTGGGCCACCTATGTTTGATTAGGCCCATTTGATTTGCAAAAGGCCTATGAGTTAGGCCCATTTGAATTATGAAAGACCTATGAGTTAGGCCCATTTGAATTATGAAAGGCCCATGAGTTAGGCCCCTTTGGTTTATAAAAGGCCCATGGGATTGGGCCCATTTTGAAGTATTCCAAGGCCCTTGGGATTAGGCCCATTTGATTTATTTAAGGCCTATGGGTTTAGGCCCACTTGATCTATATAAGGCCTACGATTTAGGCCCATTTGATATGTATAAGGCCCATGGGTCGAGAACCAATTGATGTAGTCTAAGGCCCACGGGTTATGACCCATTGCAATGCACATAAGGCCCATTGGTGTGGTCCATTTATGTGGCTCAATTGATGAATAAAAGGCCCATATGACGTGTCCCATTTAATGTATTTAAGACCCAATGGGAAGTACCTACGGTCCATTGCAATGTGTGACCTCAACACCGTTTATGAAACGATGTTTACGACAATCGTGCCTTGGGAGCAATGCTGGTTTGACGTCAACATTTCGAGTGTAATGCTGGTTGGATGTCCACATTACGACTCTCCCTAGGGCCCATTAATAGGTCTGTACTTGTTGTGTATAGGCCGTCTAGGCCCATTTACCTTGAAATGATAGTGCATTATTTTATAACATGTTTACTATAGCTCCATAACTCATGATCATACGCATCATGTGTATGCTTGATATAAGAGGTGACTGATCATAGCATATGCCTTCGGACAGGTTATTTATGGGCTCCCGGTTGAGTGGTGTTGCCCTACATGAGCGCACGATACGTGCAGGATTTGCTGCATGATTGGATAGTGTGATTCATGCATTTCGCATTGTGTAATATGGTTGTTGTACGCTCTAGCGACATCAGGGCTGTAGCCTCCACAGACGTATCGTGGTTGACAGGATTGGATACCGAAAATCTCGTTCTACATGGGGTGCTATAGATATCCCTGGATGAAAGTCCCTAAACCCTTACGGTACCAAGAGGTTGCTCCAACGTCTAGACCAAGTGGGTAGATGAGCATTGAGTGCCGATTACCAGACGGTTGCGCTCTCCACTGTGTCGTGGTCAGTTGGAAGGGGGTGCGGCCTTACCCGCCCTAGTGTAGGGGGCAATGCTAGGCTGAGTTTGACCAGCTCGAGGAATGGGTCCGCTATCGACGAGTCGTGCCCGATATTGGCAGACGGATAGTGAGGTCTCTTTCACTTACCTTATTGCGCGCAATGTGGCGGCGATCTGGTTTAGAGTGTACTAGACCCCGGTGATATCCCAGATTTGAGCTGTATTGATGTGTGGACATAGATGAGGATTTGTATGCTTGAGTTGGATTTTACATCGCATGGTCTTGGGATAGCCGATATCATTCATGTCTTGCATCGCATAGCCTTGGTACGGCTCATGATATTTATGGATCCATCTGCATATTCCGCATTACTCTGATATTGCATGATCATATTACTACCTTGCGCACACACTTTCACCACCCTCTAAGCTTTCAATAAGCTTATACACGACCGTTGCGTGCAGGTGACGTTGGATCGCAGCAGCGCTGAGGCTTGAGCACGTGGCAGATTACTTGAGAGTTTTTAGTCTATCATCATTGTATTTCCCTTTATGCTCATTATACTTGTAAATTTTTTTATCATAGTGGAAATGTAATGAAATTCTTGGTTGTTGTTTGTGGATTATGCCTTTGGTTATGCTTATTACGAATCAAACTGACATTGAAAATCCTCCTCGTAGCATCCCAGGATCGGAACCTGGCGAATGGACGCTAGGAGTCGAGAATGGGGTTCTACGGAGGCTGTCAGCGCCGGATTCGGCAATCAAGAATTTTGTGAGCCCGGTTTCTGAGTTTGGGGCATGACAATATGCCTGTGGAGGCTACGACCCTGATGTCACTAGGGCGTACAGTAATCACAACACAATGCAAGATGCATGAGTCATACAATCCAATCATGCATCAATCCTGCGCATGTCATGCGCTCATGTGAGATAATCTCCACCTATCAGGGAGTCTCACATCATCCTGCTCATTGACATATGCAATGGTCAATCACATCTCATAACAAACATGCAGATGATGCGAATGGGCATGTATCATGATGTTATGATGTCACATACTCATAAACGGTATCAATAACCGGCGACGACAATGTGTACTTTTAACCAATATTACCCCCAAGGAATGGCCCATATAGAATCAAATATATAATGGGCACATGGCCTCATACAAGGGCCAAATATACGAAATAGGTGGGCCCTGGTCATGGGCCTAACACATATCACAATGGGCCTTGCCCATAGGCCTCAAATACATCTGGATGGGTCGCACCCATGGGCCTCAGATATATCACAATGGGCTTCAAATATACTTTGCAGGTGAGTAACATACCTGGGTCTAATACACATTAGTATGGACTACATCACATATGCCTAATATACATCACTATGGCCACAACCCATGGGCTTTAAATACACAATAGGTGGGCCCTACACATGGGCTTCAAATATATACCACGGGTGAGCCTCAATGGACGGGTCACCAATACAACAGGATGAGCCTAATGACATGGACCCCATAAATATATCGAATAGGCCGCACCAATTGGGCCTTACATACATTGCAATGGGCCATGACCCATGGGCCTTGCATACATCACAATGGGCCTTGCAACATGGGCCTCATATATATTTAAGGTGGGCCTCAACAATGGGCCTCATACACATCAAGGTGGGCCTCAACAACGGGCCTCATACACATCAAGGTGGACCTCAACAACGGCCTCATACACATCAAGGTGGGCCTCAACAACGAGCCTCATACACATCAAGGTGGGCCTCAACAACAGGCCTCATACACATCAAGGTGGGCCTCAACAACGGGCCTCATATATGGCCTTAGCAACAGGCCACAAATATATCAAGATGGGCCTAATCAATCATATGGGCTAAATCAATCAAATGGCCGATACGAGCAGGCCGATCAAATGGACCAATACAAATGGGCTGTGCATCATGGAGTTATACTAAGCATTTTATAAAGTAATGCCCTATCCTTACAACGTAGCTGGCCTAGACGGCTTGCATACAACAAGTACGGGCCTACCAATGGGCCCTAGGGAGAGTCGCAATGCGGACATTTAACCAACATTATACTCGTAATGTGAACGTCAAACCAACATTGCTCCCAAGGTGTAGCCCGTAGTGAATAACATTACGTAAACCAGGTTGGGATCACACATTGCAATGGACTTAGGTACACCCCATTGGGCCTTAAATACATCAAATAGACCATGTCATATGGGCCTTAAATACATCAAATGGGCCATGTCATATGGGCCTTTTACTCATCAAATGGGCCACATCAATGGGCCGCACCAATGGGCCTTATGTGCATTGCAATGGGTCATAACCTGTGGGCCTTAGACTGCATCAAATGGTTCTCGACCCATGGGCCTTATACATATCAAATGGGCCTAATCCCATCGGCTTTAAAATACATTAAATGGGTCCAATCCCATAGACCTTGGAACACATCAAATGGGTCCACTCTATGGGCCTTAAATTACATCAACTGGGCCTAATCCCATGGGCCTTGGAACACATCAAATGGGTCCACTCTATGGGCCTTAAATAGTTCAACAACTAGCTACATTCATGGACCCAATTAAATTCAACTGTGGTGGGCCTCAAAAGTGTATTCATTAAGCCCAACATTTAAGGAACTAAAGGTATAAATTATTTCCTCTAAGATCTTTATAATATGGTGGGCCCCACTCCTCAAAATTTCAGCCCAAGGCCAGCATAATTATAACATGTTGTTGTCCTAAATTTGGGCACTCCATTGGAGTGCGTCCAAGGCCTCTAAAACTCTGAAAATTGAGGGCCAAGGTCCCTCATCATGCATACAATGAGAGGAAACCCAAAAAGGTGGCCCACCATCAGAAGAAATATTTTTGAATTATGATTTTTTATCAAGGCATATTACTAGACTGCACAGCAGAAAAAATTTGGGAGTTCAACCATCTTGGCCCATTCTTTTGGATACCCAAACGGGGTCACTTGGGCTGAAATTTCACAGAGTGATATTTCCATAGGTGGGCCACACCCCCACAAAATTTCATAATTTTTAGATATCTTTAAGTATTTTAATTAATTTAAACAAAACAGACTGTCCAGAAAAATTGGACAGACCTGGACGTCCCAATGTGGTAGGCCAGTCCGGCCCTCACCACGGTGTGTACAGGTGTCCATTAGCCTTGAAATTTGGTAGGTGGGTTCTAACATAAGTGGACCATACTCTTAAAAAATTTCAAAATTTTTAGACATCTATAAATATTTTAATTTATTTACATAAATCAATCTGTCCTGAAAATCGGACTGATCTGGACACCATATTATAATTGGTCGGTCCCGCCATCACCATGGTGTGTACAGGCGTCCATTGGCTCCAAAATTTTCTAGGTGGGTCCTACCATAAGTATTCCACCCCCCTGAAAATTTTTATAATTTTTAAACACCCATAGGTATTTTAATAAATTTTAAAAATCTAACTGTCCATGGTGGAATGTTGCTGGAACAGTGCATAAAATCCAGACTGTCCACCTCACTTGGACCACGCCTTTGGGACCCCAATGAAGGTCAGTTGGGGCTGAAATTTAGGGGATATCAAGATGATATCCTCACCTTTCAAAAAAGTATATTTAATAGGTATGAATAGTCCCCCAAACAGTCTCAAAATCTAGTCCAAAAACAGCCAGAAACTGTCCAGAAAATTCTGGACAGCAACATGTACTTAGATAAAATTTATTATATAAGTTAAATAAAAAGGGAAATACATTAATAGGCCACACACAGCAGGAAATAAAATGCGGAAAAAGAGAGATAGAAGGACAATCCGGCCATAGGAAAAGGGGCTCCGCCACTATTGAGCCCTCCCAAGATCAATCACACCCGCACATCATACCTAGATCTACATTTACAACTTGGATCTTACACATGCATGGCCTATAATTAAAATGCATGGTGAGGATGTCATCCCCACCATGGTTATAAGGTTTAGATGACCCAGACATAATATAATATGAAATAAAACTATCATAATGGGGCCCATAGAGAAAGGCCTCATGCATGGATCATGCATGCATAAGGTAGGCCATTAGGCCACAACCATGGGATTGTGTGGGATCTCCACCATTGATTGGTGGGTCCTACACTTCCCTCATGAAAGAAAGAAAACATCTAGGTTATAGAAATTAAATTTTTTTACATCTAGAGAAGCACCCACCGTTCGATCTTCTTGCTCCTATGAGTTCCTTAGCACCTTAGCTTTGATTTCAATGGAGGAGATGGGGAATGTATGGTTAGGATGGGAGATCATGGGGTAGGAAAGTGGGTCATACTTGAAGTTTTGAAAGAGAGAGAGAGGCTTGGAGAATTCTCATACGTATGGGATTTCTCTCCTTAGATTTTTTTGAGTTTGAAAATGAGAAAGAGAGAGAGAGAGAGAGAGAGTTGTAAAGGGAGAGAGACATGGGTGATGGATGTGGTGATTGATGTGACACCTCGTAGAGATTCTCTTGAATTTCGCAACACACGGCATTTTCTTCGCACCGAACGTTGGCCCACATCTCTTGACCAGGGTATCGCCTCGGCGCGCAAGTCGCGGCATTGGAACCGCAGCGACGGCGCAGTCACTATGGTAAAGGTCTTGGGTTGAGTCGATACGGGTTGACGGCATACGAATCAGGGTCGCACGTAAATATTGGTTAAGGTCGAAGGTTGTCGGAATTCGACCGGTAAGACCACCGAAGTCTATGAAACGGTACGGTCTAAGATATGGGACTTACAGGTAAGCCCATAAACTGTGGATTCCTACCCATCTAGACTTCACAACAGGCACACATGGCAACATAGTACATACGTATGAAAGATCCAAACTTTCCATCCAGGTGGGTGCAACAGGTTGTAATACAGATGTCTTAAATATGTTTTATCTGACCACGTTGCTCGACCAATCGAGGCCAACTCGACTCGAAGTATAGCGGGCATAACTTTTGGGTGTCCAGGCCGCTCAACCAGTTGAGGGTCAGGCTCGACCGGTCGAAGGTGTCCTTCGACCAGTCGAAGCCCTGGCTCAACTAGTCGAGGGTTACGCAGATTCTGTGCTGATTTTGCCCGGAATGCGTAAATTTGATGCGATTTCTGAAATTTTACAAAGAGGTGCGTAAGTGGAGTTTCCTAAACTATAAATAAGGGTCCCTACGACTATTTTAAGGCATGCTAAAGCTTTCTAAAGGTATCTATGGGTTCCTAAAAGGGTTTTAGGGTTTCTAAAGAGTGTAGCAAGGGTGAGATTAAAGGTTATTCAAATCGGGTAAGTCATCTCTCTTTGTAATTGATGCTTTCATAGTGGAATTCTGTCGTTTTGTGCCGTAATTTTTTCTCGAAAGGGTTTTCCACCTTAAATCTATGTGTTCTCTTGTGTTTGCTTGGTGTCATTGGATTGCTATCATAGATTTAGATTTGTGTGATTTTACAACACAAATTCCCAACAAGTGGTATCAGAGCAATTGTTGGGGCACAGATCTAAATCTGCAGGATTAGTAATAATGGAAAACGACAAGTTTGATATTGAGAAGTGCTCAGGTAAAAAGAATTTTGAGTTATGGAAGGTTAAGATGATTAGCCTGTTAACTAAGCAAAACGAGATTAAGGCTCTAAAGGAGTGAAAATCTACTATGAAAGATGATGAATGGGAAAACCTTGATAGTCAAACCTTGATAGTCATGCTTTAGCCTTTATCCGTTTATATCTCACGGATGAGGTTCTTTACAATATCATGAGGGAGAAAATAGTGGCTAAGTCATGGGCAAAGTTAGAGGATGCCTATGTGAAAAAATTCTCTGAAAATCGCTTACACTTGAAGCGGCAGTGGTATGACTTCAAGATGTCAGAGGGTAGAGATCTGGAGGCTCACGTTAGCAACTTTAATAAATTGGTTTGTAAATTGCTTGATATGGAGGAAGTGATGAAAGATGAAAAATAAGCATGTATGTTGCTGAGTTCTTTTCCGGCGTCATATGAGTCATTTAAGGGCACAATGTGCACCACGAATAAAACCCTTAGTGTCGATACCATTATCTCAGCCCTTCAAGGGAAGGCCATGAGAAAGTCAAACGACAACATGGAGACATCTTTTACAAGGAGTAAGAATTTTAAACAAGGTACAGGTTCTTCAGGTTCTAGATCTAAATCCAATGGCAAGGGCAAAGGAAAGGTCAGGTGCTGGAACTGTGAGATGGAAGAACATGTAAAGAAGGATTGTATAAATCCTAAATCTAAGATAGAAGAATCTGAGGCTTCATACAGGGAAGCCAATGTTACCACGTCAGATGGATCGAGTGGATGTGATGGTGATGTTTTGTCTGTGTCTACGATCAAACGGTCATATAATGATCATAAGGACGAGTGAATTCTAGACACAGGGACATTTTTTCATATGACTCTTCATCGAAATTTGTTCACCAGCTACATGGAGTACGATGGTGGATAGGTATTTATGGGTAATGACATTGCCTGTAATGTTATTGCTATTGGTATGGTGCGCATCAAGATTTTCGATGGGGCAGGGTGTACCCTACTGATGTGAGTTATGTTCCTGACATGAAGAAGAATCTGATTTCTCTTGATGTACTTGAGGCAATGGGCTGTAAATCCATAGGTAATGATGGTCTCTTAAGGTATCTAAGGGGGCACGGGTAATCACGAAAGCACAACGACTCAGTAACATGTAAAGGTTGATCGGGAGCACTTCAAAAGGTGGAGTTGCAGTGGCTACAGGAAGGCTGAGATGTGCGGACAGAGATACAGAGCAGGTGGAGCAGGCACCTATGAGAAGAATCACATAGCATAATCGTAGGATATCGACGAGGTACATGAATGACTCTAATATCACAAGGGATCTTTCTTCTATTCAGATGGTTCTAGGTGAACCTGGTGTTGAGAAGTGGAAGGTAGCTATGGGCGATGTGATGGACTCATTGTACCAAATCGACACACGGGAGCTGGTGGAGCTTCCAATAGGCCGAGAAGCGGTTGGATGCAAGTGGATCTTCAGGAGTATATAGCATAGATACAGAGCGAGGTTGGTAGCGAAGGGTTATACTCAGAGAGAAGGGATCGACTTCTCAGAGATATTCACGTCGACGGTATAGCAAGTGTCTAGATCCGTGATTAGTGCTGGTTGGCCAATGTAATCTTGAGCTGGAAGGATGGATGTGGAGTCTGCACTTCTAGAAGAAAAATTGGAAGAGTAGATCTACATGAAGCAGCCAGAGTGGTTCGAAGTTAAAGAGGCTGAGAAAAAAGTTTACAGGAGGTCGTGGTACGACCTGCCGCCTAGGCAATGGTTTGATTCCTTCATGGTGAGTCAGGAATGTATTCTGATGACATGTAGGTCGCCAATTATAACAATCTGAAATCAATGTACTGAGGACTCGGTTAGGTGGGACATTTAAGATAAAGGATCGGAGGGGTTGTAAAAATGGTTCTCAACATTGAAACTGAAAGAGGAGTAGGCTTTAACTATCTCATACAAAATACCTTGGGTAGGTATTGATCAAGGATGTGATAGACCAGGCAAAGCCCGAGAGCTTTCCCTATGCGTCTCTCCTTAAATTTTCCTCAGAACATGTCCTAAAACAGATGAGAAAAAGTAGGATTTGTCTCATGAGCCTTATTCAAATGCAGTTGGCAGTGCATGTCATGGTCTGTATTGGACCAGTTATTTCATAGGCTATCAGTGTTGTGAGTAAATACCCCGCTAAGCAATATTGTGTAGTGGTGAGGTGGTAAGAAGACTACGTCTTTCCTTTTGAGAAGATAAGAGCAAAGGTGATTAGGCACGTGGATTCAGATCCGACAGACATGCTCTTCTAGATCGTTGCTGCAAATAAGTTCAAGTTCTGTGCAACTTCTCTGGGCTTAGCGATCACGAAAAAGAAGGACGAAGTGTGCGCAGGAAGCTATAATATGATGCAGAGATAAGAGAAGAGGATAGAAAGCTACATGGTTAAAGATTGAAGACATGGTGGAGATTGTTGTAATACAAATGTCTTAAATCTGTTTAATTTGATTGCGTTGCTCGACCAGTCGTGGAGGTTGCTCGACCGGTTGAGGGGGCTGCTCGACTAGTGTAACACCTCATCCCTTTCGCACCATTTTCGATGCATATGTACACGATGATCGATGCGCTTAGATAGACCTGGATTGACCATTTATAGTACACACCCGAATGGCCAGAATCTCAAGACCTCGGAACCTATCTCATATCGACCACCCCATCGCTATGATCGCATAGTACCACCCGTGCATTTATACGATACTCCGTTAGTGAAATACGCCGTGAAGAATCATTGATGTATCATGTGCGCAAGGAGCCATGTATTCCATTCCACACATGTGCACCACACATGTCATACACACATGCACATGCCACACATGGGTGAGAGAATCTCTACCCATGTGTGTGATGTAACCCACCCATACCTCCCATCTCTCATGTCTCCCCAAGTCAACTCTTTCCCATGCCACACTTTAAGCATGACATCATCACACCATGCCATCCAATGCTCCTTTAATCCACCATTAATTGCAAATCATGAATTAATTGATATAATCTTAGTCTAAGCTAACCAAGATCACATTAAGTGAATCTAACCACATTTTTTATAATTTCCCTAATATACCCCTCAACCCCTAAGCATTCAACTATTTTTTTCCATGGAAAGAGAGAGAGAGAGAGAGAGAGAGAGAGAGAGAGAGATCTTGGTGGGCCATCAACACCATCAATTCCATCTCATCCATCGATCTCAACCATCCATCTAATCCATCAAGGTGAGTACACCCACCCTACTTGTTCTTATTTTGTTTTATTGTGTACTTATGTATGGTGAAGATGATTTGATAATAATAATGTGATCAATGGTGTGGATATATAGGATGGTACATTTTAAAAACAAATGCTGATAAAAAAATGGTGATGATATGATGACAATGATGTATTTAAGGGTGTGGATTAATGGGAGGATACATATAAAAAGAATAATAATAATTTATATTATTATGGACTTTATGTGGGACCCATTGATTGTGGGCCCCACTAGAATTTTGCAAGCCATCCAACCATCCAAAGTATGGCCCTTTGTGTTGGCCAAACACACACACACCCATGTACATATGTTCAAAAATTATTTTTTTTTAAAAAAAAGAAAAAGAAAAAAGAGAGGATGTTGTCACTGCAGCGTCCAGTAGCACAAAAGAAAGAAGAAAAAAAAAAGAAAAAGGAGGGGTTGGGGCTGTGGGTCTCAACGGGCCCCACCCACGAAGTATGTATTAAATCCACGCCGTCCATTCAATATTTTAGATCATTTTAGGCATTGAGCCGAAAAAGGAAGACAATCCAAAACTTTGGTAAACCACACCGTCTAAAATCATGTAAAGACATGCTTAAACTTACAAAAGTACTCGTTGGGGCCCACCTGAAATTTGGATGCATCTGAAACTTAGAATGACCTGTTTACCACATGGGATACATACAACAGACGGACTAGATCGCCCTGTTGTGGGCCCCATGTATGTAAAAAAAAAACAAAAGAATGTAACGCTGCAGCAGCAGAATTTGCTGCTGACGCTGGAACGAGGTGGACCCCACCACAGGCCCCACCTTGATGCATGTCGAACATCAGCACCGTGCATTTGATGGGTCCCATTTGAAAATTGGTCACCCCCAAATTTCAGCCGTACACGGAACTCAGGTGGCCCACACTATTAAAATCAATAAATAAATGTAACAAATAAAAAATAATAATAGTAAAAATGGGACCTGATCATGAGTTATGTGTTATATCCAAACTATCCCATCCATTTTGTAGGCACGTGGGTGGGACCCTTCGTGATGTATTTGTTTCATCTACACCATCCGTCCAAATGGGACGTTGGACGTATCACCCCCCTATATTATATAATATAAATACATATAGGAAATAAGAAGCAATTAGTTATATAACTGTGGGACCCACTGCAATTTGATTCTGGGGGTTTGATCATGAAGTATGTGTTTAACCTCACCGTCCATTGACGGTTGGATCCACCAGACATGTGTCTAACCCCAGTTGATCTCCCAGCTGCTAGTGGGCCACATGTACGTGGACCCACCATGTTATATGTATTATATCCTCACCGCCCAGATGTGGACGGTGGGACCCACCAGAGGTACGTGTTACACCCCCTACCATCCACCTGATATATGGATCTAATCCGTATTGTCAGCAAGATGGTGGCTCTAATCAGTTAAATCTAAACCGTCCGTTTGATGGACGGTGGACCATGTCGCTGATATATTTGAAGTCAGTAAGTTTTGTGAATCTGGTTGTGAGGTATGTGATGTAATCCAGACCATCTGTCACGCCCCAAACCTGAAAATCGGATTCACATGAATCCCGATCGCCGAATCCGGTGCCGACAGCCTCCGTAGTACCCCATTCTCGGCTCCTACCATTCATGTGCCAGATTTTCGATCCTGGGATCCTACAAGGAGAATTTTTTTTAATACATTTAAATAGTAATAAGCATAACCACAAGTTTATCCAAATCATAAAGGCAACATCATCATCACATATCCACTAATATAATCATTTGAATACAATGCTGAAAGAGAAATAATATGTCAAAATCAAAGCTCCAGAAAACAACTGCACGCTCCAAGCTCAATGCTGCTGCAACCTAACATCACCTACATGCATCTATCGTGCATAAGCTTATAGAAATCTTAGAGGGTGGTGTAAGTGTGTGCACGAGATAAGTGCCAAGTATTCAATATAATATCATAATCATACAATACCGAAAAGCTATTAATCCATGAACCATACAATGACTGAATAAGCAGAAACACTGATAAGAGCAGGAATTATCAGCGTAATCAGAAATACTGACAAGATTATAATCATGCGATAACAGAATAAGTGAAAGTATGAACAAGTCCATAAGTTAATCAATATCAGAATACGCAATATAGGACAGCTATGCAAATGATGAGTCATAGATAATCAAATGTCGAATGACAATGTAATACACAATTCGAAAGAGCTAACAAATATCATCACTCTCATCTAAGTCACAGGAATACAGAAAGAGAGAGATGGGTGATGGATGTGGTGAGTGATGGGTGTAAGAAAATGAGAGTGATGATATTTGTTAGCTCTTTCGAATGAGATTTTTTTGAGTTTGAAAATGAGAAAGAAAGAGAGAGAGTTGTAAAGGGAGAGAGAGATGGGTGATGGATGTGGTGAGTGATGGGTGCAAGAAAATCTTGACTTTTGTGGCCATTTGTGTAAGAAAAGCATGGGTGGTGTAAGAACTTTTTGACTTTGAGGGCTTTTGGTGTAAGAGAGGTATGGGGCTTGTAAGAGATTCTTGACTTTTGTAGTTGCTTGGGAATGGGTGAAAGGTGATGTGTACTTGACATGTACTTGACATGTGATGGATTGATGGATTGATGGGATTGATGTGACACCTTGTAGAGATTCTCTTGGGTTTCGCAACTCGCGGTGTTTTCTTCGCACCGAACGTTGGCCCACATCTCTTGACCAGGGTATCGCCTCGACGCACAAGTCGCGATATCGGAACCGCAGCGATGGCGGTGTCGCTATGGTAAAGGTCTTGGGTTGAGTCGATACGGGTTGACGGTATACGAATCAGGGTCGCACGTAAATATTGGTTAAGGGTCGAAGGTTGTCGAAATTCGACTGGTAAGACCGCGGAAGTCTATGGAACGGTACGGTCTAGGATACGGGGCTTACACCATCTATTGCTGGCTGACCCAGCTTTATAGTTGTTGTATATAATGTCAGCAAGACTTGAGGGTCTGACCATGATATGTGTTTCATCCCACTGTCCATCTGGACGGTGGGGACGACCGTAATGTATCTATTCAATCAGCACTGTCCAAAAGGGATGGTGGGTCCTCCCATGATGCATATATTATCCAAACCGTCCATCCATTGTGGACCCACCTTATATGTGTTTTACCCAAGCCGTCCACATGTTTTGTTAGCATGGACACTACCTCGATGTATTTATTTCATCCATACCGTCCAGATTGTGTTGGATGGTGCTGAACAATGTTTAGATGGTGCTTATTCACCAGACAAATGTTGGACAGTGTTGATCATCATTAGTGGGCCAGGTGCCCCAAGGAATGATAGTGTACAGTGATACAAATGTTACACCTATCACCATTGAAATGGTTTTTGGAGTGTTCTAAGTCCGCTTGAGGCCCAGTTATGTTATGCAGTAGCCATCATTCTGGTGGACCATCTGTAAGTGGGGCCCACCATATGTAAGCATTTCATCCATGTAGCCCATTTTTTCACCATCCAGCAACTGGCCCACCTCAGGTGTATGTGTTGAATACCCCCGCTGGCCTTCCATTGTGGACCCATTGGTGGCGTATGGGGCCCGGCTTATGTATGTGTATGCCTAAATCACCCATCCAATTTTTCATATCACTTAGACCATGGGCCTGGAAATGAGGCAGCTCCAAAGTTCAATGGTCCACACAGTAAAAAATAGTGGGCTGGCACCCACCATTGAAACCCCTTGAGGCCCACCTGCCATATGTGTAGGGCCCACCCTGTTGTATATACATACCACCCATCCATGTTACCGAGGCATGGGCTGACTTGTAAGGCCCACCTTGATGTAATGTACATAAGGCCCAATGTGATGAGGCCCATCATAATGTATCTTTGGCCCTTGAACGGGGCCCACCGTTGCGTATTTATGGCACATTGGTGTAGCCCATTTGATGTATATTGGGGCCCATGGGTTGTAGCCCATTGTGATGTAATTGAGGCCCAAGGGTCGTGGCACTTGGTGATGTATATTAGGCCTGTGTATGCGACTCACAGTGATGTATGTATGTCGTCCATTCGTGCGGCCCGTCAGGATCTATGTATTGTATATTTATACCGTCCATTTGTGTGGCACACGGTGATGTATTTACAACCCATATGATGGACCTAATGTGATTCATGTGTGGCCCATTGATGAGGCCCAAAAGCGATGTATGCACGGCCCACATGATGAGGCCCATTACGATGTATTCGTGGCCTATGAGCAAGACCCACTGTGACATGTATTAGGCCCATGGGTTGTGGCCAGTGTGATGTATTTGAGGCCCATGTGCAGGGCCCTCTTGTTGTGTATTTATGACCCATTTAGTGCGGCCCATTGTGGTGTGCATTAGGTCGTAGGACGAGGTTGAGATGTAATTCTAGCACGTATATGTGGCCCAATATGACATTTGAGCAGTCCACTTGATGTATATGAGACCCAATATAATGTATACTCGACCTATGTGTCGAGGCCCGATGTAATGTATATGTGGCCCTTGTGTGAGGCCATGGGCCCATTATACGTTTGACTCTATGAGGGCCACTCCTTGGGAGCAATGTTGGTTAGATGTCCACATTGACAGGCAATGATGGTTGAATATCCACATTGTGACCTCCCCTTAGGCCTTGTTAGGCCCATCCTCACTGATGCCAATTTTTTATACCGATTATGAGTATGTGACTGCATAACATCATAATACATACTCATATGCATCATCTGCATGTTTTGAGATGTGGTTGACCATTGCATATATCATTGGACAGGTTGTTATAAGACTCCCTGATAGGTGAAGATTATCTCATATGAGCGCACGGTATGTGCAGGATTGATGCATGACTGGATTATATGACTTATGCATCTTGCATCATGATTATTGTACGCCCTAGCGACATCAGGGCCGTAGCCTCCACAGGCACATCGTGGATGGCCAGATGGGACACCAAAAATGTTTGGTTCTAGTATACAGGCATCATAGATGTCCCTAGATGAAAACTCCTAAACCTTCGGGCCAGGAGACGCCCCAACGTCGAGACCAAGTGGATACATGAGCGTCAGAGTGCCGAATACTAGGAAGTCGCGTCTCTCACTGTGTCGTGGTCGGTTGGGAGGGGGTGTGGCATTACCCTCCCGAGAGTAGGGGCATTGCTAGACTGAGTTTGATCAGCTCGTGAATGGGTGCGCTATCGACGTGCCGAATAAGTATTGGCAGACTATTGGCCAGGTGGATAGTGAGGTTTCTTACGCTCACTTAGATTATGCAGCTTGGAGAGCGACAGTGCCATTTGGAGTGTACTAAACCCTGGTGATGATCCCAAAAGAGAACTGTACTGATATATGGACTTATTGATTAGGAGATTGCATACCCATTCATTCATTCACTATCCACTAGGGCTGGTGGTGCGCAACTGTTTGTTACGTGTACCTTCGCAATGGCCAGGATTTCGGTTGGGGCACGCGACTAACCTGAGATCAGGAGTTTACCACATTGAGTCTGACTATACAAATTTAGGTATGGGACTGGTTTGGATAGAAGTTCCTTGTGATGGACCCCATAGCCTGCGATACTAGTACTATCATCCCGACTTTACACTCTAGCATGGTCATTCCATTCGCACCGCATATTGCATTACATCCACGGCATATGGCATTTTGGGTTACATGTGGTTCTGCATTTATATGATTTAGATACGACATCTGATATTTGACTCTTTATGACTCCTCATTTTTTTAGTTGATCTGTATCGCATATCCTGATATTGTTCCACATTTGTATAGTTGATTTGTATTGCGTATTCCGATATTGTTTGATTCATGGACTTGTTAGTATTTTTGATATTTTATAACTATCGCATGACAATATGATGATGATGATGTGATTATGGATGCGTATAATACGGTTATGGCTGTGGTATAGGAGAAATAAAAATATGACTTGGTGATGCTGGTGGCATTGACTTGGAGTATTACTATGATGCATATGCATTGCATTGGCATTGACATCATACTTTACGTGTTACACGTCTTTCACTTATATGATTTTCTTGTAACATATTTATCTTGCTTGCATGTAAGACACACTACACACACATGTGTACTCACTAGGCTTTTTGCCTAAGCCTCCTATTTTCTATTTTTTTAAGGGCTGGAGTAGCTTGGAAGGCTTTGCTTTCTCGATGCATTGCATCTATTTTTTGATTTGGCAATGTTGACGTTGTGTACCTTTTGAAAAGTATTATACTTGTAACCATCAAGATTTTTATTGGAGAGTGTCGCTTGGTAATTTGATCATAATCTTTATGCTCAGATATTACTTTATATGTATATGCAAAAAAAAATTAAAAAAAATCAGTCAAAATCTTCCTTGTGGTGCGCCGAATTCGGGACTTGGTGTATGAAAGTCGAGTGTCGGATTCGGGGCATCACGGAAGCTGTCTGTCCCCGGGTTTTAGGGCGTGACAACTAGTCATGGCCCACTCAACTCGAAGTCCATCGAGTATAAATTTTCGGTGTCCGAGTTGGTCGACCAGTCGAGGGTCGAGCTCGACTAGTCGAGGGTTACGTAGAATCTACGTGGATCTTGCGCAGGCCGCGTAAATTTGATGCGATTTTTAAAATTTTTCTAAGAAGTGCGTAAGTGGAGTTTCCTAAACTATAAATAGGGTCCCTAGGGCTATTCTAGGGCATGCTAAAGCTTTCTAAAATTATTCTAAGGATTCTTAAAAGGGTTTTAGGGTTTCTAAAGGGTGTAGCAAGGGTGAGATTTGAGGTTGTTCGAATCGGGTAAGTCCTCTCTTTGTAATTGATGCTTTCATAGTAGAAATCTGTCGCTTTGTGCCGTGGTTTTTTCTTGAAAGGGTTTTTCTTATTAAATTTGTGTGTTCTCTTGTGTTTACTGGCCTGGTATCATTGGATTGCTATCCTAGATCTAGATCTGTGTGATTTCGCAGCACAAATCCCCAACAACAGGTACATCTCCTGCCTCAAAATTCAGGCTGTTTCACTCTTCGGTAGGCTCATATGATACATAAGCTACTTATACCTCTAGTAGCTTAGCTTATCTTGGTTTCTAATCAATTAACAAATAATTATATTTGATAAATAACGTGCATGTAAGTTAAAAAGTTATAAAATAAAAAAGTATTTATAATTTTAAACATCATATCATTATTTATACCTTTTTGTTCCATCAGGCGCCTTTAATGTGGACCATTCATTTTATTGGGTCTACTTTGGGCCGAATGTGATGTCCATTTTGTGAGGCCTACCTTTAATGTGGACCATTCACCTTGCAGATCCACTTTCGATGTGAGTTATCCATCATGCAAGCCCCTCTTGATTGTGGATCACCTATCATGTCAGGATTTGGGTAATCTATCATGCGAGACCATCTTTAATGTGGACCATCTATCCATTATGCCAAGCTTGCGATGTGGGTCATTGACCAGTAGGGGTTAGCTTTTGATGTGAACTGTCCTTGTGTAAAGCTCAACTTAATATGGGTCACCCATCATGTGGGGCCTACCATCGATGTTATTTTCCATCATGGGGTACCCACCTTCAATATCCACCTCTCATCAACTAAAGCCCACCATTGATGTGAATCATCCATCTTAAGGGGCCCACCTTCGATGAGGGACATTCATCATGTGGGATTTACCTTGTATGTGGGGCCATTCATCCTTGGGGGTTGATCTTTGATGTGGACCATTTATTATGTGGGGTCCACATTAACAACCACTACCCATCTTTGACATGGACCATCCAAGTGTGGCCTCCACCTTCAATGTGGGTCATCCATCAGGCGAGGCTCACTTTGGATGTGGATCATTCATCATTAGGCGGGGCCCATTATGCGGGGCCCACCTTGATGTAGGTCATCCATCATGTGAACCCACTATCAGTGTTAATTGTCCATCATATAGGACTCACCTTCAATGTCCACTTCTTATGATTAATGACCCACATTAAGGTGGGCCCCTCGTAACAGGCAAAGATGAGAGAGAGAGAAAATAGAAAAGTAAATAATTGAAAGGAAAGATTTTTTTTGTTAATGGCCGTAAAGGGTCATTTGAATGAGACTAAATGGTAGGAATTGGGAGTAAATGGTATAGGAGGTAGTTTACATGGGAGTAAATGGAGATAAATGGAATTGGGAATAAATGGATTGGTTTGAAATTTTGAAGGAAAAGAAGAGATATGTGAGTAAATGGGTATAAATTCCTTTTGGGTTCCTTTAGAGATTTGCACAAGTAAATAAAGGTGTCACTACGCGTGTATCTGTCGTACACATAGCATGCTAATAATACTCTAAAACAATTCAATTATTATATACATCACTAAAATAACACTAATAATCAATTGTCTAAACATTGGCCATCTAAATGGATGGTTAAAAAATGTTAGCTAGTTACTTGTTTGTGATCCTTACATTCGTGGCCCACTTGAGGCTCAGAATTTCCTCACTTTTTAGTAAACTATATATTTCAATGTGCTTATTACAATCATTCCGTCAAATATCACATGTGTACACTATATGAAATGTTAAAGCTTATTTAGGATATCACATGTTCCTGTGAATATATTGAGAAATTTTAGTGCATTCCAATTCCTCCCATTTACTCCCATCCAAATAGAATATTTAGATTTCAATGCATTTCATTTTCTCCCACTCAAATGCTCACTAAGTTACTTTTAAAATGCTGCTTACCGAAGCAACTTAACAAAATAACTTTTTTGTTGTTGTAAAAAAATTAAATATAAAAATAAAAATTATGAGATAATATCCAAATATGCCCTTAATAAACTAATAAACAAATAACTTTGTACGTGTTTTGTATCCTTGTGGCCTACTTGAATGGTTAAATGGCCTCAGTATTAGGCTAGAATATCTAAATATAATTAGTCTAGTGAGAAGTTGCACTCATACAGGCATATGCCATGTTGGCACATGTTATACATTAGTGACCTACATTCCATATAGGGGACACTCGAGATGAAAGCGCTACATTACCATATCATGCGCGGGGCCCATGGTGAAAAGGTAAAAATTCTCTACATAAAAATGATCATTTTTCCCTATATATATATATATATATATATATATATATATATATATATATATATATATATATATATATATATATATTGTGGGTCACATGCATGTATACACACATGTGACATTTTTCATTAGCGTTGGACCCCCTTAAAAGTTTATAGAACATATTTTAATGAAATATCTTAATTTTTCAAATAAGTTTACATATGAAAATGAGAAAGTCCATCGAAATATAAATCAATCTCATAGGGAGAGCACATACCTACCATTAACATTTCATGAGAGTGACGTCTAGTTTTCTTTAGTTTTTTGGTCTCCGAGATTCTCTTGGATTTTAGAGTGTTAAGAATAAAGAATGAGAGAGTGACGTAGGGATGGACGTGATGAGGTCGAGCATCATTTTCCTCAGGGGATAAGTTCTCTGAATCCATGGAGCTTCTCTGGACTCTTCATGGAGATTCCTCGAACCCACGAACAAAATAAAAAAAATATAAATAATTTTCTAGAAATTCGAAATAAATTGATTGATGATAAAAAATGAGTTTACAACCCCTTAAATAATGATATAATCCCTAAGAAGAGGTTTCAAAATCAAACTACAACTAAAACTCCCTAAAATCGTGACTTACTATAAATAGTAAACTTATTATTTATATACGGTCATGATTTCCACTACACCTCATGGTTTTTGGCCAAAAATAGTAAGTGTCCTATTTGGCCTAACCATTTTGTTTTCTAATTTCTCTAAGCACTTTTCGTGTTGGACACGACTCTTAAAGCTCAAAGGATGAAGAATTACTACCAAACTAAAACTTACTAAAAATAATAAAAACGAAAATAAAATGGATTTTCAACTGTCGATCTGATGGAATCTCACAAATTCAGCCTACGCAACCCAATATAGCAAGTTGGTTGGCTAAAGTAGCTTCTCCTACCCCAAAATCATGTGGTACATCGAATAACTCATTCTGGTTTACGAGATATGCCCATTTTAAGGTTCTGAGGGTTCGTATCACTTTCGCCTCTAATCGGCCCTTATCTGGTCCATCCGGGCCATGAAATTGTCTACAACCCGTTCTATGCCAGTCTTCCCCCCCCCCCCCCCCCCCCCCCCCCCCCCCCCACTTCAAAAGAACTCTTCCTTGAGTTCTCGTCTTTCTTTGATTCATGATACTTGGTCAGGTCCACAAAATTGAAAGTATGCAAGATCTCCATATTATCTGAAAGATTAACAACGTAAACATTATCATTTGTCTTTCGGAGAATCAGTACCAGTCCAAATTTCTTGTTTTTCAACTTATTGTATGTCCTAGTTAGAAATCTCTCATTTCATTGATAGACTATAACTTGATCGCCCACCTCGAACAACTTTTGTCCCTGATGCTTGACGGTTTGCTCCTTGTATATGTCATTCAAGGCATGTAACTTGTCTTGCACTTCTGCATGTCTGCCATATATGCATCCTCAGCACTCATGCTTGGGAGTTTGGGCAAATCGACCAAGTCAAGTGTGTAACAAGGCACTCGACCGTCAATAATCTGGAATGGGGACTTCCCTGTCGAGTGGTTCACCAAGTCATTAAATGCAAACTCTGCTTGAGATAATGCCAAATCGCACTAATTAATTCAATTTTTCATCTAAAACGCATCGAAGGAGGTTCTCCAACGTGCGATTCACAACTTTGGTTTGCCCATCAGTTTGTGGGTAGTAGGCACTTCTGAATTGAAATCGTGTACCGAACCGATTCCACAAAGTCTGTCAAAAGTGGCTAATAAACTTCGTATCATGGTCAGAAGTAATAGTCGTAGGAACCCCGTGTAGCCACACGACCTTTCTGAAGAATAGATTCGCCACGTATGTCGCATCGAGGGTCTTCTTACATGGGATGAAGTGCTCTATCTTCGAGAAACAATCTACCGCCACGAACACCGAATCCATGTCACGTTATGTTCATAGGATACCTAACACGAAATCCATGGATAGGTGTCACGCCTCAAACTCAAAAACTGGGCTCACAAGATTTTCGATCGCCTAATCTGGCACCGACAGCCTCCGTAAAACTCCATTCTCGGCTCCCAGCTCCCATTCGCCAGGTTCCTATCCTGGGATGCTACGAGGAGGATTTTTCAAGATCAGTTTGAATCGTGATAAGCATAACCAAAGGCATAACCCACAAACAACAAACAAAAACTCTATTACATTTCCACTATGATCAAAAACTTTACAAGTACAATGAGCATAAAAGGAAATACAATGATGATAGAACAAAAGCTCCAAGATAATCTACCACGTGCTCAAGCCGCAGCGCTGCTATGATCCAACGTCACTTGCACGCAACAGTAGTGCATAAGTTTATAGAAAGCTTAGAGGGTGGTGAAAGTATGTGTGCAAGGTAGTAATATGATCATGTAACATCAGAGTAATGCGGAATATACTGATGGATCCATGAATACCGTTAGCCATACCAAGGCTATGCGCTGCCAAGCATGAATGATGTTGGCCATACTAGGGCTATGCGATGCAAGATACAAGTCAAGCATACAATCCTCATCTAAGTCCACATATCAATACAGCTCAAATCTGGAATATCACCGGGGTCTAGTACACTCTAAACTAGATCACCGCCCCATCACGCGTAATAAGGTAAGTGGAAGAGACCTCACTATCCTTCTGCCAATATCGGGCTCGACTCGTCGATAGCGGACCCATTCCTCGAGCTGGTCAGACTCAGCCTAGCTTTGCCCCCTACTCTCAGCTGGGTAAGGTCGCACCCCCTTCCAACCAACCATGACACAGTGGAAAGCGCGACCGTCTGGTAATCGACACTCGGCGCTCCTGTACCCACTCGGTCTAGACGTTGGAGCAACCTCTTGGTACCATAAGGGTTTAGAAACTTTCACCCAGGGATATCTATAACACCCCATATAGAATAAGATTTTTGGTATCCAATCCTGCCAACCACGATACACCCATAGAGGTTACGGCCCTGATGTCGCTAGGGCGTATTGTAACCAGATTATACAATGTGAAATGCATGAATCACGCTATCCAGTCATGCAGCAAATTCTGTGCGTATTATGTGCTCATGTAGGGCAACACCGCCTAATCGGGAGCCCACAAATAACCTGCCCGAAGGCATATACCATGATCAGACACCTCTCATATCAAGCATACATATGATGCATATGATCATGAGTCATGGGACTATACTAAACATGTAATAAAGTAATGAACTATCCTTACAACGCAGATGGGTCTAGACGGCCTACTCGCAATAAGTACGGGCCTGTTAATAGGCCCTAGGGGGAGTCGTAATGCGGACATTTAATCAACATTAAACTTACAATGTGGACGTCAAACCAACATTACTCCCAAGGCGTAGCCCGCAGTGAATATCATTACATGAACCAGGTTGGGATCACACATTGTAATGGGCCTTATGTACATCCCATTGGGCCTTAAATACATCAAATGGGTCGTATCATATGGGCCTTTCATTCATCAAGTGGGCCACATCAATGGACCGCACCAATGGGCCTTATGTGCATTGCAATGGGTCATAACCCGTGGGCCTTAGATTGCATCAAATGGGCCTAATCTCATGGGTCTTATATGTAACAAATGGGCCACACCAATTGGGCCCCATATGTACATCAAATGGGTCTCAACCCATAGGCCCTAGTACATCTCGATGGGCCTTAACCCATGGGCCCCTAATACATCTAATGGGCCTCGACCCATGGGCCTTACATATATATCAAAGTGGGCCTCAACCATAGCCACAAGTACATTGAATGGCCTTATAAAATGGGCCTTAAATCCACATCGAAGTGGGCCCTAGTGGACTACCACAAATACATTTAAGATGGGCCCATAACATGCCAAGGTTGGGGTTCACTTGGACTATGGGTCTAGCTCAATCTTAGCCTCAAGCCCTAAAATGGGCTTTCAAAATGGTTGGGCTTGGATGCAACCCATGCATCATGGTGAGGGGGGGTCCACATGAAGGCCTGTATATTGTATATATTATAATGTATAATATATATAATATAATGAATGCTATATATAATATACTATAATCATGTCCAGGCACTGGATGGCCTGGACGGTGCTGCACACCATATATAATATATATACTATAACATATATAGTATATCATATATAATATATAGATAGATATATATATATATATATATATATATATATATATATATATATATATATATATATATATAAAATACATTTCAAGATCGTCCGAGCCCTGAACGGCCTGGACCGTACACTTATCAGGTGTAGCCCCACATGGGGCCCACCGAAATGTTTATTTGCCGTCCAACCTGTTGACGTGGTCACAGGTACTTGGATGAGGAGGAAAAAAAAATTTCATATTGATTCAGGATGTCTAGGCCACAAAAGTTTCAATGGTAGTAATTCAATCCCACTGTTTCCTGCAGTGCGGGCCACCTGAGTCCTAGATCAAGCTAATTGTTGGAGGGCCCAACACCCTGGAAGGGACCCACGAGATGCACGGTTTGGATGGAAATAAGCATCATGGTGGGGCCCACGGCTGGAGTGATGGGACTCTACCCGCCCGTCTGCTCGTGCGCAGCAGGCGCTACCTGCGCCTCTGGCAGCAGCAGCGACCTGCTGCTTATGCTATATATATATTTTTTTATTTTCGGTGGTTTCTGAGGTTTTTCTCAATGGGGCCCACATCGGAAGTATCCACTCCGCCCATTAGTCCCCAATTCTTAAGACAAGCCTAACGAGCCCAATATCTAGTATAATTTGGTGTGTGGACACATCATGTGAGCTTTTTAACGGTGAGAACCACCGTTTTCCATGCTATGGCCCGCCAAAAGGTCGGATTAGCCCCATTTTTTGGCTCAACGCTTAAAAGGGTCTAAGGAAAAGGATGGATGGTGTGGATTGAATACATACAACAAGTTGGGGTGTGTATGAGTGGGCCACCCCATGAGCTTGTAACCAAGCTAATATTTGTGTTTTTCACAGAGACGTCCAGCATCCCTGGACGCTAGACAGTCCTCACAACAAGGGTGGCTACATTCAGGTGGGCCACCACATGATGAATGGTGTGGGTACAACACACATAAGGTGGGCCCCACTCATAGACGGCTTGGGTAAAATACTTACTTTATGATGGGTTTCATTCAAGTGGGCCACACGGCCAAATCATCACACAAAAATATTTTTAAAAAAGGAAGAGGGAGAGAGAGAGATAGAGAGTGGGACACGCTTGAGATGGAGGGCTCCACCACTATGAGCCCTCCCTTGTAAGAAATCATACATCAAATGGATCTCTTTACACATGGGACCACCGAAATCGAAATCAATGATAAAAATCCTTTCCCCACTAATATGGACGGTCTAGATGACCTTTTTAATGCAAAGAAATAAACATCATGATGGGGTCCATGGAGAATGGCCCCATCATGAAATGATCATGATGATCCTAATGGGTCATCGGCCACATCTTAGGGTCCCAAGTGAGATCCAAACCATTGATCGGTTGGCCTCACTTGGCCCATCTTAAAAACATGAAAGACTACTATTATCAAGCACCCACCGTTCGATCTTCTTGCTCCTATGGGTTTCTTAGCTTCTTAGCTTCGATTCCAATAGAGGAGATGAGAAATGGATGGCTAGGATGGGAGATCTTGGGATGGAAAGGTGGGCCACACTTGGAGCTTTGAAAGAGAGGGAGAGGCTCATACGTATGGAGGTTTTCTTTAGTTTGGGAAGTGATTTTTTTGAAAATGAAGGGAGAGAGAGTTATAAAGGGAGAGAAAGATGGGTGATGGATGTGTTGATGTGGTGAGTGATGGGTGTAAGAGCCTCTTTTTGACTTTTGGGGTAAAAGGTGTAAGAAAAGTATGGGTGGTGTAAGAACTTTTTGACTTTTGGGGCTTGCTTTGGAAAGGGTGAAAGGTGAAGTGTACTTGATATGTTGAGATTTATGGATTGATGGATTGATGTGATAAGTCGTAGAGATTCTCTTGGATTTCGCAACGAGCGACATTTTTCTCGCACTGAATGTTGGCCCACATCTCCTGACTAGGGTATCACCTCGATGAGCGAATCGCGGCATCGGAACCACGGTGACGATACGGTCGCTATGGTAAAGGTCTTGGGTTGAGTCGATACGGGTTGACGGCATACGAATCAAGGTCGAGCGCAAATATCGATTAAGAGTCGAAGGTTGCCGGAATTCGACCAGAAAGACCGCGAAAGTCTATGAAACGGTACGGTCTAAGATACGGGTCTTACAATAGGTTCTCCCAAAGGTTGTTAGGTACAAGTAACAGGGTGTAGAGACCCATATTCTGAGACTGCCCCTTGGAGACCTGGAAAATATGACAGCGTCGCACTGCTCTACCCACATCACGTACCAACTGCAGTCGGTGGTACCGTTCTTCAATAAGAGCTCGCGTCTTTTCCCAACCCAAGGTATCCACTAAGGCCACCTCCATATAGCTCTTGGATAATATGCTCTCTCAGCGAGCTTTTGGAGATGCACAGTTGATTCCCTTTTAAAAGGAACCCATCTTGCATATGTAGGTCACGGCGATGACCTTCTTGGCATATAACTCATGTGTCCTTGAAGTCGTTATCGTCGGCATATATATCATTGAGGCACTCAAACCCGACAACCTCATTGCTCATAGTGATTAACAAAGTTGTACGACAACTAAGTACATCAACCACTTTGTTCTGCTGCCCAGACTTATGTTTCAGCATAAACATAAATTTCTGCAAGAATTAAATCTACCTAGTATGCACACGATTCACGTTAATTTGGCTATTAATGAATTTGAGAGCTTAATGGTTTAAGTAAAGAATGAACTCCCTTTGAATTAAGTAATCTCACCAATGTCACGGTGGTACAATTCGAGCTCATAAGTCAACCACTTTTTACGTGCATCACTAAGCTTTTCACTGTAGAAGACTACCAGCCTACCTTCTCGAGATAAAACTCCATAATTCTGACATATGAAGCATCACATTCAACCTCAAATAGTTTGTTGAAGTTGGAAAGTACAAGAACTGGGGTTATGGACATGTAATGCCCCGACTTTTCAGGACCCGAATGTATGACTCGTTTCCTAAAAACCCGAGTGTTAACCTTAAAGGATGGTCAAATTCGAGTATATATTTTTTTCTTTCATTAGAGTAAGAAGATGAGTGTAGAATGGACAAGTAAGCATAAAGAAAAAATTTTAAATTTCATTTAGAATATACAAGAGGTTGCCCATAATGACTTATACAAACCAATGTCTCCAAAATTAACAAATACAAGAATTTCATGAGCTAATACATAAAAAATAGTAGAATGCAAGTAAATTTGAGCCACAAGACCCCTCAGCTTCTCGAGGTAAATACAGTCATGCAACCCTGGCACTTGAACCTGGCTCCTCATCCGTCTGAACCCAAAAATCACTTAAGCCACCTGTACTACCTGTATGGTTATATTTATTTGATGGATAAGTAGCCAACTCAATGTGAATTCTCCTCAAGATTAAACACCACCGCATTAGGTATGCATAGTTATAAAATAAAGCATACAAAACAATACATTATATAGGTCTTATTAGATGCATGAATGCATGAAGTATGCAATCATCGCCCCAGGGATGCTCATCCATGCAGACAATGAGCTCATCACCCATGCAATCATCAAACCTGAGAAAAATCATCTAGTCAAAACAATACATATATCATGTACGATAGCAATAAATGTTAGCCTGTGCCATGTATACATGATTAGCCAAACCATTATTAATCCATTTATAACCAGCAGGTTTAATAAGCTCAAAGGTCACCACGGGGAGCTCAGAGCCCAGCGTAGGCCGACAGCTTGGGCATAGTGTCCCATGACCACCATCCACGGCTCATGAGATTACCACCTTAGGATGTTTAATGAAAACCTTTCCACTAGTGGCCAATCATATTACAGTATATGGGGCTTACCATCGCATGGTTGCACGATATAAAACATCGAACCCATATTGGAAAAATACTATAACAAAGCCACATAGGGCGATATCAAAGTAGACCACATAGGGCAAGTATCAAAACCATGCGATAAAAGACCATCCTTAAAAACCATTGGACACAACAACCCTTGATGGTAGGCCCACATCAATGCTCAATTTAAACCACCATTCAATAACCACTAGATCGAAGGTCCATTGCAACCACCATCAATCGAGTTATATTCTGAGTATGGGTGTACATCTATAAGTGGGAGTTTCCCACTGATGTACCAATTTAAATCCTATGAACAATTCACAAATAATCTACAAGCATGAACAAATATACAGGATGAGCATTAAGCATGTAATATAGCAATTCAATTTCGACAATTAACACATGTGATTATAAAATGGAGATATCAATTATAATTAAAATAAAAACTATGACTTAAGCTAATGGAAAAATGAAAAGCTCAAGAGGAAGAATCATCACCTGACTAGTCGAATCGCCAATGCCATCTAAGGCTGCTAGGAAATGCATGCACCCTTAGAATCGGATCCTATCATGAATTGTGAAGTTGTACATGAGATCAATATTCTACAAAGTGTCCATGGTCAAGGTTAATATAACTTAGGGTTTGGATTACTTATTTTTAGGGTTTTGATGTAGACTTAGGATTTTATCTTAGGATTTAGTTAGATACTTAGATTCTAAAATTCGAATTATGACATATGTGCAGCTTAAATACAATACAATAATGTGGTTAATTATAATTTAACATTAATGATAAAATTAGTATTTGTGATCATGGTAATAGTAAGTATTCTAATAAAATAGTATAGCCCATCATTAAAGGTAATATATTTCAGTGATTGATACCATGCAAATATCATTAATCATGCTTTCATTTATAGTAACTAATATTAGTGCAACACATTAGTAATAATCATTATAATGATAAAGAATATTATGACCTATAATCATGATAATATTTAAGGATGACAAAATAATACACTAGTATTTAATGATGATATTATTTTACTTTCTTTTCTATGGTAACTATAAATCATTTACTAATGGCTATGCATTTCTACTATTAGCGATCCTAATAATGATAGAAATGGTAACATCGATCTCAACACAACGAGACAAGTGTAGCCTACAAGGAGAACATTTACTTACTTGCGTCGACTCGGTTCGAGTCGAGTCGACTCGGCTCCACCCAACCGTTCACCTTACTCTCTCTTCTTCACTATCTCTCCTCCCACTCTCTCTTTCTTCTCTTTATGTAGAGAGGTCCAGCAGCCCCTGGACTCTATCCCGTAAATGGGTCAGTAGGCTGACTCAGTGAGCTGATTCTATTTGAAACAGAGTTAACTTGATCTTCTCCATCTCCCTCATCTTCCTTCTTTCTCTTTCCTTTCCTTCTTTCTTTTCTTTTACTTCTGTTTTAGCTAGAAAACTCTAGCAATACTCAGACCGAACCAAGGCTAACTCGGATCGCCTTTCGACCGAGTCAAGTTGATGCGTACAGCAGCAACAGCAGCCTCTTGCTCTAATTTTCTTCTCCTTCCTATCTTTCTCCCTCCTTTCTACTTCCAGATTCTTTCTTCTTCCTGCTACGATGCCTAAGAGGAACTAGACTACCGAATTCAACCCAAATCGACTCCGCTTGATGCCAGTTGAACGAGGAGGAAGCTCCGCCGCTAATGGCAAATTCTCTCCCTCAGCTTTCTTCTTCAATCCGACAATGTGGGAGGGTCCCTACGGGTGCATTGGAGATTGGAGGATGGACGGATCGAAGGTTTTTGGTGGTGGGTTCGGGCGTTGAAGGTTACAGCCATTTTTTTAGTGCGGCTACAAGGAGTGGGTTCAGATCTCATTGCTTCTCAATCTTCCCTCCTTTATTTGCTCGCCTGAACTTCCCAGAGCCATTGGATTGACAGAGAGCGGTCTGGATTTGATAACAGCTCCCCCAAACCGCTGGCAACAAAAAATTGGGCGTGGTTTTTCTCTCTCTGGTATTGAGGGAGCCCTAACCCAACTTCCTATGAATGGACGGATAGGATTTCTCTGTCTTGAACGGTGGAGATGCAGAGATGGGGTGTTACACGGATCGCCCCGCCTGCGACATAGCAGGTTTCCGTTTCTAGAAATAGTGGTGCTTGTGAGCCTTGCTTTGGTTGGTTCTCATGTGCATGAGGATGCACCCCAACAGGTGAGACCACCTAGGATTTGATCAGAATCATCATTTGGCCCTGATGAACGGTCCTGATCATCGAAATGGCCCCTCGTGGTGGACTAGAGCACGTCCCAACTGGTCGGCGTCTGTCTGCTGTGAAACCAAAGAAAAGAGGGAGAAATCCTTTCTTTTTAAAGGAAATGCAGGTCAATGCCCGGCTTGACTGGGTTCATGGGATGGTGCTCCGCGGGAGCACACCTGTTGGTGTACCTAGTGGCCTAATAATGGGGCCCACATGATATTTTAATAAAATCCACACCTATCATCTAGTTTAAGGTCCTAATTAAGGTCATTTGACCAGATATGAGGCAGATTCAAAGCTTAGGTGGGCCATACTTTCTAGTTACATGGGTTATTTTATGATCTGTGAAGAGCAGACGGTCAGATCATTACAAAACGTGATCAGTGGTGATTCCTAGGGTTCTCGGCCTAATCTAGGTAAAATTCATTGGAAAGTTTAGTGATCCAGAGACCTAATCTTCATGATTAAGTGATGCATCATCTATAGGAGATTCAGAAGCTAAATGATAGATGGGTTTGTTGATCCGGGACTTAAAATTCAAGGTGAACAGTCTAACTCATTCACCAAAGCGATTGAAGTCCTAGAGTAGGTTTCTCTAATGACGTGATGGTCCGTCACGAGTACTAATAGATGCATCACTTTGACCTATAGGTGGGAATTTCTTTCAACGGTCGGATTTAAACTAGGATTCATGTGAATGTGCGTTTAGTTAGGTTTATATTTATTTCTAAATTTGGTTATACAGTAACACCCGAGTACTGGAAAGTACGGGGTGTTACAGGACAACACGCGCTTAATTTCAACAAAGCTCCTGTTGGTTTCATTAATTCGCTGAAATTGTCTCTTCTTCATGTAATCTATAATTGGTGACACAATGGTGCTAAAATTCTTTACGAACCAACGATAGAATATCGTTGATTCATGAAAACTCCATACTTCGTGAATGTTAGTTAAAATCGGTCATTCCTTGATGGCTCTCACCTTTTCGTCATCCACCCGGATTCCCATGGACATCACAACAAAGCCAAAAAATAGTAGGCTATCAATTTTTAAAAAAATAAACTGTATTTTTTAAAAATTGAGAGACAACTTATTTTCAGTGAGCACTTAAAGGATCTTCTTGAGGTGCTCCATATGTCTTGCTTCGTCCTGACTGTATATCAAAATATCATTGAAGTATATCACAATGAACCACTCAATGAATGACTTCAGAACTTGGTTCAACAACCTCATGAATGTACTAGGCACATTTGAAAGAGCGAAGGGCATGACCATCCATTCATACAACCATTGGTCTTAAAAGTCGTCTTCCACTTATCACCCGGCCGTATTTAAATTTGATGGTAGTCGCTCCTTAAATACAATTTAAAAAATAATTTCATGCCCTCAAGCATGTCTAACATATCGTCCAACCATGGTATGAAAAATCTGTACTTTATAGTAATCTTTTTGATGACCCAACTGTCGACACTCATGCGCCAACTCTCATCCTTCTTAGAAGTTAATAAAGTCGGTACGGTGCATGGGCTCATGCTTTCTCGGATAAGACCCTTACAGATCAGTTCCTTCACTTGCCCTTATAGAATATTACACTCCTTTGGACTCATCCGATAGTGAGGATGATTATATAAGATGGACCCAGGGACAAGGTTAAAATGGTGTTGAATATCTCGCATGTGAGGCAATCCATTGGGAAGGTCATTAGGTCAAATTTCTTTGAATTCATGCAGAAAGGGTTTTAGTTTCTTAGGGACACTGGTAGGCTTGAGTTCCTTCCCTTTTATAATTAATGCATAAGCATGTCTTATTTCTTTGAATTCCTCCACGAAGTCCCATATTCTTAAGAGAAAATATCCATCTACTTTAAAAGTTTCGGGTGGCTCCTCTAGATCCATAAGGGCTAATATGATTTTCTGGTCATTCTTGATGAAAATATACACATTATCTCGCCCTTTATGAGTGGTGTCATGATCAGATTTCCATGGTCAACCGAGTAGTATGTGACAAGCCTTCATGTCAACTACATCACATACTACTTCATCTTTATAATGTTTATCAATTGAAAAAGATATAGTGCACCGTTCAATTACCTTAGTCTCTCTAACATTTTTAGTCCAACTAATCATGTATGGGGAGGGATGACATTCCATTTTTAATTACAATTTCTCCACCATGACCTTGGAGATGATGTTCTCGTTGCTTCCACCGTCGATGATCACATCACAAACTTTTCAATTCACCACACACCAATTCGAAAGATGTTATGTCTTTGTGGTTGTACTTCTTTCCTTGGTGCATACAATAGTCGTCTCATAACGAGCGACTTAAAGTGATCCTATAGAACCTAATTTATCTCATCTGCTTCATCCTCTGCGGCGTGCTCCAATCCATCAACATTTTTAGCACTACCATCATTGATGGCGAGGTTTGCCACTTATCGTTGGGGATAAGTGTTTGATAAGTGACTCAGTTGGCCACAACAATAGCACTGGTCGAGTCTTGGCCAACCATAGGGGTTCAGGATCTTCCTTAGACCATCAGCCATGGTTACACCCCTTTTGGGCCTAACTTACCCACTTTCCTGATCTCAGATCGCGGGTGTAGGAGGTTGAATGAGTGCTCCTACAGGTTCTTTCCCTTTGGGCTGTGAAGCTCCCTGGAATGGACCCGCCACAACGACCCTAGTGGTAGGATAGGTTCATGTATTGGGATGTTCGAGTTGCACTTCTGCTTGGGTAGCCAACTTGATTACATCATTCATTGTCCACATGGGCCACATCTAGATCTGATCCTAGTTCGCCATGCATAATCCACCATTGAATTGGGCGACTTGTTGCGATTAAGTTTCAACCAAATCGTTACAAGCAGTAAAATTCTTCTACGTAATCTCTCATCGACTGACTACCCTACTGATAATTTTTGGATTATTGAAATAGTTCCTAATCATAGTCTCTAGGGAGGAATTGGGTGCATAGCATCTGCTTCATCCGCTGCTATGTGTGGATAGGTGCTTTCATCTATCTCGTCCGTACGAGTTGCAATTACTCCCACCAAGCTGAATCTTCGCCCTTCAACTTATAGGCCACAAGCTTAACTTTCTTCGCTTTAAGAATTTCTATATAGTCAAAGAATCTCTCAACTTCAGAAAGCCAATTGAGGAAATCCTCGATGTGAAGTTGATCATTGAAGTTAGAAAGATCGACCCTCATCCTAAACTCTCAATATGTCTGATCTGCTCAATCACTGCCTTTTCCGATATATTGGTGGACCATGTCGTCGACCTCCTCGTCGTTGGATCCCTCCTCCTCATGAATGATCCTTTAATTCACCATTGGCACCATCCTATGATCAATACAATTACGAGTTTCAATACCTGTTGGGGGTGGATTACCATCATGAACATGGAGTTACCCTAGGGCCACTGTCATGTAATCCTTACATGACTTGTCAATCCTCTTACTGCTCTACTTCGAAAGTTGCTTCAAAACCGCCACTGTTAAAGGTAAATTCCCTGAAGCATCATCCATGGGATTATTGTCTGACTCGTCATTGGAAGCCATAAATATGAGAAGAAAGCCTCACTCTGATACCAAAATGATGCAGGGATGGACGTGAAGAGGTCAAGCATCCTCTTCCTCAGGGGATAACTACTTTGAATCCACGGAGCTTCTCTGGACTCCTCACAGAGATTCCTCAAACCCATAAAGAAAATTAAAAAAATAGAAATAGTTTTTTAGAAATTTAAAATAAATTGATTGATGATTAAAAAAATGAGTTTATAACCCCTTAAATAATGATATAAACCCTAGGAAGAAGTTTTAAAATCAAACTACAACTAAAACTCCCTAAAATCGTGACTTACTAACTTACTATTTATATACGGTCATGATTTCCACTACACCTCATGGTTTTCGGCAAAAAATAGTGTCCTATTTGGCCTAACCACTTTGTTCTCTTAATTTTTATAAGCACATTTCATGTTGGACACAACTTCTAAAGCTCAAAGGATAAAGAGTTACTATCAAACTAAAACTTACTAAAAATAGTAAAAACATAAATAAAATGGATTTTCAACCGTCGATCTAATGGAATCTTGCAAATTATGAATGGAAAACTTGACATAGTAGGTTGGTTGGCTAAAGTAGCTTCTTTTATCCTAAAATCATATATGGTACGTCTAATAACTCATTTCGGTTTGCGAGATATGCCCGTTTTAAGGTTGATGGTTCGAATTACTTTCGCCTCTAATTGGCCCTTCTCTGGTCCATCTGTGTAAGACCCGTATCCTAGTCCGTACTATTCCGTTGCTTCCCGCGATCCTTCTCGTCAAATTCTGGCAATCCGCGACCTATATTCGACGTTGCGCATGAGCGTAAGTCGTATCCTATACATTTGAGTCGGCTTAATCCGAGACTTGAATCATTGCGACCGCACCGTCACCGTGATTCTAACGTCGCGACTCATGTACCGATCCGATACCCTGACTAAGAGATTTGAGCCAGCGTTTATTTCAAGAAAATGCCGCGCGTTTACATTCCTAAGAGAATCTCTACAAAGTGTCAAATCAATCACATCAATCAATCTCATCAATCACCTCTCAAGTCAAGTACAAGCAACCATGCTTTCTTTCTCCACAAGTCAACCAACCACCAAAGTCAACTAATACATCACCTCACCCATCACTCACATCCATTAACCATCACCCCATCACTCACCTCACATCTCCCTACATCTCATCTCTCTCTCTCTCTTTTCTCACACCAAACCCAAGCAACCAAGAGAGCATCACACGTCCAAGGCCTTCCATGAGAGAAAAGTGATTTTTGGTGGCCCACTTCCCACTCCAAAACCCATCATCCTAGCCATCCATTTCCCATCTCCACCATCAAAGTGAAGCTCTAGGAGAGTAGCTTTCCAACAGACCGAGAAGATCAAGTGGTGGGTGTCTCCATAAGTTAGATTTTTATATTTCTATGATGGGCCAAGTGAGGCCCACCGATCAATGGTGTGGATCTTATTTTGGGACCCTAAAGGTGGCCAATGGCCCACTTTGATTTCAAGATCAATCCATGATGGGACCATTCTCCATGGACCCCATCATAATGTTTAATTTCTTTGCATAAATGGTCATTTAGACCGTCCATTCGGTGGAGAAAGATCTCCATCGTTGATTTTGATCGGTGGGCCCATATGGAATGGGACCCACTTAACGAATATTGTAGATCATGCAATGGAGGGCCCATAGTGGCGGGGTCCCTCCACCACACGTTTATCTTTCTCTCTCTCTCCCTCTCTCTTCTTTTTATATGTGTATGAGATGATATGGCCTTGTGGCCCACCCGGATGGACCCCACCATGAATCGTGTATTTTATCCAAGCCATCCGTTGGTGGGACCCACTTTATATGTATGTTGTGCCCATACCACCCACCTGTGATGGCTCACCTTAGCAAGGGCCCACCTCAAATATATGGGATATGCAAACCGTCAAGGGACGTTGGACTCCCTGGACGTGTTTTGGAAAAAAAAAAAAAAAAAAAACAACAATATTTGCTTGATTTACAAGCTTGGTGCAGGGGTTACTCCTGTAGGCCCCACCACAATGCATGAGTCTAATCCACGCCGCCCATTCTATTCTCAAGCTCATTTTAGGCATTGATGTGAAAAATGAGATCAACCCGACTTTCTATCGGGCCATACCATAAGAAATAGTGCGAATACCATTAAAAACCTACCTTGATTCTTCTATTCGCCAAAAATACATCGCATATTGGTCTCATTTGATTGGTCAGGAGCCATAGAATCTAATGGACGGGTTGGATCTTTCATATGCAGGCCCCACAGGGGAAAAACCATGAAAATTTTTATTTCAAAAAATATATATATATATACATAGGTAGCAGCAAGCGCTGCTGCCATTGACACGCCAGGGACGCCCCAACGTCCTAGGGGTGGACGGACAGGGACCACGGGTCCCAGCCGTGGACCCCACTTTGATGTTTATTTTCCATCCACTCCGTTCATTAGGTGGGTCACCCCCTGAGGTAGGCCCCATCAAAATATCAGGTTGATTTCAGCCTCAGATGGCCCACATCATTAGAAACGGTGTGGGTCAAAGTCTGCCATTAAGACCTTTTTGGGCCCCACAGGAGTTTTGGATCAAAGCTGAAATTTATTTTTCTCTTCAATCCAGGTCTGCGTGACCTTATCAATGGTTTGGATGGCTTAAAAACACTAAAGCAGGCCCCACTTGGGACCCACAGTAAAATGTGTTTTATTCACACCGTCAGTAGATGGTGGTGCCCACCTAGATGCATGGTTCTGTCCACACCGTCCACCCTTTGGACGGGCCCCACCTTGATGTTTATTTTTCATCCAATCCATTCATGTGGTGGGCCCTCAGCTCAATGGGCCACCCTCCAAAATCAGGCCCATCCAATGCTTAGGTGGCCCACGTGAGAAGAAACAGTGTGAATTCAACCCTACCATTGAAGCCCTTTCTAGGGTCCACAGAGGTCTTGAATCAATCTGATATTTGTTTTTCCCTTTTGTCCAGGTCTGTATGACCTTCTCATCATGCTGAATGGAAAATAAATGTTATTGTAACGCCCGTGAAAAATCCATCCTTGGGCTCGAGTACCAACTCGACCCGAATTTGCGTAGAATTCATTCCTTTGGAAAATTTGACTAGGTTAGCTAGTGCAACGTTAGAATAGCTGGGAAATGGTCCCTGATCACTTTAAATACGTTCTACAAGGCCCGAAGCGAGTGGAACTAAGGGTGCTATAATGCTCTAAAGCCTCGGATCAAACTCTAAGCCGGTTTGTTCTCTGGACCACTTTGAATCTTTGTATTGGATCTAGACCGCACGTTGAAAGTCCGATACCTCCTATCTTAGACCGTTAGGACCGTCTAGCTGGGCTTGACACTCATTCCAAAAATCAAGTCAAACCGATTATTACAGGCTATTTCATTGAGCCCGGACCGAAGAGAGTGTGAATAGGGACATAGTTGGAATTTCAAATTCAAATCTGGCACACAAATTTGACGCATCAGTATTAAGCATTCTGACCGTCAGAATACAGCCAAATTACACCCTTGGATCAGGAAAAATATCTATTATATATCACGGGACTTATAGGCCTGATCTTGGTGCGGTGACCGTTAAACTGAAACTGGGCCGCCACGTGCGATCTGGGAACCCAACCGGTCTGAAAACTGGATGTATGCTAGATCTAGTATGCATGAGCTTAAGTCCGACCGCATCTGGCCTGGGGACCTCCAGAAATGCCCTTTTGGACCGAAACGGCCCCGATTTGGTTAGGCACCAAGTAAACATTGTTCCCAAGCCTATTTTGGGAATGTTTTAGGCTATAAAAGGGGTTGAAACCCTCACTCCTCTCTCCCATCCGAATTTGAGAGAAGCCCTAGCTTGGGAGAGAGAAAAAGAGTGAGAGATTGTGAGAGAGTGGGAGAGTTCTTCCCGCCACTTGTGCTACGTGTTGCACGTGCTTAAGCGACACTCCTCTACCGCTTTCCCGGCGATTCCACCGCAATCCTAGGTAAGTAAAAACCCTAAATAGTTGGTGATTTGAGTTTTTCTTGTTTCCATAGCGATGTAGCTTATGGATCTTATGTATTAGGCTCCTTACTCGCCGTATACGAACCATATACACTCCGCTTCAATTCCCGAGTCTACAAGACACTAGGTGAGGATTTTAGACGCTTTGATTGACGGTTCCCAACGCTTTCAATGTCGTTTAATAGTAGATTCTTGACGGCATCGCCGTTTGACATGTACAAAATGCTCTCCGTTTCCCGTTTCGTAAGCTAACGAAGAATATGAGATTTAGGGCATTTTAGTCATTTGTAGGAAGTACTGTTTACATTCATATTTTGCTGAAGTGATTGACATGGTTTGTTGTCGCATTAGGAAGTTAGGAATGCGTGCATAATTAGTTTGGCGAAGAGGTTCGCCTAGTTGCACACTTTGGGTCGACATACCATATGTAGACTTAAGTGTGTAGTGTATGTGTTTGTATAAATGTTTGTATTAGTATGTATTGAATTAAATGATGTTATATGATAGTTTGTGATTGATTTTTCAACTATTATGCTGACCTAGATGATTTTCTACATGTTGATAAAATGCATGATTTCATTACATGCATTGAATGTATGTGCTTGAGGATTTGCTTAAGTTGAATATGCATGGGAAGTATGCCTTGAAGATTTGCTTAAGTTGAATGTTATAACATGTGCTAACATGCTCACATGATGTATTTCAATTCCAATACCTTTTATAGTGATTCCATAGATGTGTGGGACTTGACTTAGTCCAGGCAGTCGGTAACCGAGCGAATTCGTGGCTGACTGGTCATAGCCACGAATGACGCGTCGATGAACGTGATTCGTGTTGAGAGTTGGCGACAGTGGTTAGGCCACGCGAAGTGTTTTACGCACTTCATGTCGTTCAATTCGAGATGCGATCGCGCTAGTCGAGCCCGTCAAGTAACCCGACTGGCCGATGTTTGTTCACCTTGTATGTAACATAACTGCTTGAACCTAGGGTACTGAACTTACCATTGTAAACCCTATTAACCGTGGTACCTTGATCCACAAAGACTCATGAGCCGGGCATGGTGGTATGGGACACCGTGGTCGAGCTGTCGGCCTACGCTGGGGCCATAAACCTCCCCGTAGTGACCAATGAGCACCTTGACTCGTGAGCAGATTATGGTGGTATGGGACACTATATTCTAGCTGTCGGCCTACACTGATCAGGCGACGAGCCCTTTGTAGTGACCGCGAGCGTATTCTGAGTTCACGGGAGGCGACGACCCTTCCGTGCAGTAGAGTACAGTAGGCCTGTATTGATAAGGTGATGGGGGAGCGGTGCAACGAGTGCGAGCAACAGCCCTGGCAGCCCTTGCAGTGACCTACGAAACGTACATCGTATGAGATTACTAGGAGTGACGACCCTAGATAGGATCCGTGTTGGGATTGATACAAGGGAGGTACCTTAGTTTCCCAATCCTGCTGTTTGAATGGACTAATAACAACTTGGTAATCATATCACCATAACATTGCATGTGCCTGGAAGATGTGGAGCACTCTAGGGAGTGTGGCATGCCGCGGTCGTAAGATGTTGCCGTATGAGGGTGATCGTCGGTGAGGGCATACATCACGTCATATCATCTTGCATTAACAACAGTTTTAGGACTTGTCTGATTTACTGCTTTACTATTATCGCGTGATTGAATTGTGAACATGCTAATCTTTGCTCTATGATTCCACTGAGTTGATCACTCATTCCCACGTTACGGGATGGTGTTTGCAACACCCACCAGACCCTGTTGTAGTTGCAGGTGACGATGAGATCCAGGAGGTGGAGCTAGATGATGACGAGGACCAGGATGAGTTCTCGTATATGCAGTATCATGACGGCTTCCCGTAGGTGACCTGGATCGAGGGGACATCAGTGGGACTTTTCTTTTTGAACATTATTCTTTTGTTATGTACATGTATATGAGACTCAGAGATGTAGTCATACTTTGGAGACAGTTGAGATTACTTTATTTTTCCATACAGTGATATATATCTTGTTTAGTCTTCCGCTTGCTTTTATCACTGGATCTGAAGTATGAATTGCAGTTTTGGTATACTTTTACTCATGTGAATGCTTTAAATCAGACAACATTGAATCATAACCATTTTTGTTGCATAAGTGACGGTCTGGAACTCGGGAGTTGAGTTTATACACGACCCCCGATTTTCAGGGTGTTACAGTTATGGTGGGCCCCACATGGGCCCTATAATGATATATGTGTTTTGCTGGCACCGTCCACTGACCGTGGATGGTGGCAATGTGTGTGTGTGTGTGTGTGTGTGTGTGTGTGTGTGTGTGTGTGTGTGTGTATATATAATATACTATTATATATATTATATATTGCATATAATATGTGTATGATAGTGGACCCTTTTGTGGACACCCACCCTTGATGCATGTACTGCATCCAAACTGTCCATCCAATTTTGAAAGTCTATTTTAGTGCATGAGCTAAAGAATGGGGTAGATCTGAAGTTCAAGTGGCCCCCACTATCATGAGTAGTAGTCAATGATGCTTACTATTCAAAAATCTCTAAGGGCCATAGTAATTTCTCATTTAGTTGATAATTATTTCTCACTTCATTTAATATTAATTTAAAAATAGGTTGGATGAGAAATATATGTTATGGTGGGCCTTAGCAATTTAAATGGTGGAAATCATTACCACCACTCTTATCTGGTTGAGGGCCCATTTGATGTATCTAAGGCCCATGGGACTAGGCCCATTTGACTTATATAAGGCCCATGAGACTAGGCCCATTTGACATATATAAGGCCCACGGTATTAGGCTCATTTGGCATATATTAGACCCATTTTGATGTATTCAAAGGCCCATGGGTTATGGCCCATTGCAATGTACATTAGGTCCATTGATGCGGCCCACTTATTTGCTAACCAGAAGGCCCATATGATATGGCTCATTTGATATATTTAAGGCCCAATGGGATGTACCTAATGTCCATTGCAATGTGTGATTCCTCCATGGTTTGTGTAATGATATTTACGGCAGGCCGTGCCTTAGGAGCAATGATGGTTTGACGTCCACATTATATGTACAATGTTGGTTAAATTTCCGCATTGTAACTCTCCTTAGGGCCCATTGATAGGCCCATACTCGTTACTATTCATCGCCTTATAACATGCTTAGTATAATCCCATGGCTCATGCTCATACGCATCATATGTATGCTTGATTTGAGTAGTGACTGATCATAGCATATGCCATTGGGCATACCACTTATGGGACCCGTTATGATACGGAGTGCTCCACATGATCGCGCAGTACGCGATGGATTGCTGCATGATTTGATGGTGTGATTCATGCATCTCGCATATGTGTGACCTGATCACTGCACGCCCTGGCAACATCAGGGCCAAGCCTCCATAGGTACATCGTGGATGGCCGTATTGGATACCGAAAATACTTGGTTCTAGCACTGTGGGCACTTAGGATGTCCTTAGGTGAAAGTTTCAGAACCTTTTTGGTACCAGGAGATGCTCCAACGTCTAAACCGGGTGGATACATGAGCGCCCGAGTGTCGAATACCAGTAGGCCCCGTCTCCCACTGTGTCGTGATTGGTTGGAAGGGGGTGTGGCCTTATCCGCCTAAGTGAGGGGGCTATAAGTTAGGCTAAGTTTGACCAGCTCGCAAATGAGTCCGCTATCGACGAGCCGGGTAGGTATTGGCAGACTACTGGTCAGGCGAATAGTGAGGTCTATTCCGCTTGCTTGACTGTGCAGCTAGGGAGGTGGCAGTCTCTACGAAGTGTATTAGACCCCGGTGATATCCAGAGAGGAATTGTACTGATATATATGTACTTGATGAGTACCGACTTGCTTGAATTGCATTTCGCATATGACATTCGGCTATGTAGGCCTTGCATTGCATCAGTGTGGCCGATGACATTCATTTCTCGCATCATGCCTTGCATTACATAGCCTTGGTATAGTTGATTGAATTCATGGACTTACCGCATACTTTCGCATTACTCTGACACTGTACACTTGGCGTTTGCCTTGCGCACACACTTACACCACCCTCTAAGCTTTTGTAAGCTTAGCATGATAATTGCGTGCAGGTAGCGTTGGACAGCAGCAGCGCTGAGGCAGGAGCGCGTATCAGGACTTTTTTCGAGCTTTTGATCACCTTATATTTCTCTTTCCTCATTGTACTTAAGTTTTTGATATAGTGGATATGTGGTGATGTTGTTTTGTGACTTGGTTATGCTTGTGGTTATGCTTCATTACATTACAAAAAAAAAATTCATTATGAAAATCCTCCTTGTAGGATTCCAGGATCGAAATCTGGCATTTGATTATCAGGAGCCGAGAATGGGGCACTACGGAGGCTGTCAGCACCGGATTCGGCAATCGGGATTCATGTGAATCCGATTTTGGGGTTTGGGGCGTGACAATCTGGGCCATGAAATTGTCCATGACCCGATCTACATCAGAGAGCTAGAAAATTAGAGAAAGTTAAAAGTTGTACGATGGGGGTGAAAATAAGACTTAAGGAGCATTTATAGGGATGTCTCCACGACGGTGAATATCATAGAACACGTCCTAACACTTGTGTACACTAATTTTTAGAAAATTGGCATACAACTAGTAGTAGAAGAATGGTTAACTTTAGAGCTATTAACATTTAGGGCCCATTTGGATACCACCAAATAAGTTACCTTTTCTACTTACAGCACTAGATAAGTTACTTATTTCATATAAGTTTTGTTTATTTTTAGTTATAAGTAACTTTTTTAATTAAAAGTACTCAATCACTTTAGTTAATTTTTTTAGCTTTTCTACTTTTAATAAGTTGTTGAAGAGAGGCATGGGAGAGACCAAAGAGAGGAGAAGCCGATAAGTAGGTTGTCTACCAAACATACTTATCTTCTTAACAAGTTGAAACTAAGATAAGTTACTTGTGGCATAAGTAACTTATCTTAAACAACTTACAATCCAAACGGATCCTTAATGTGCCTTAAATCATATTTTACTAAAATGCCTCAATTTATATGAATTAACAGATTGAAAATGGGAAAGTCCATTAAAATATGAATTGGCCTCATGGCTAGAGCGCTTACTATTCATGATTCATAAGAGTAATTTTTAGTTTCCTATTGTCTTTTATTTATGGGTTATCTAGGATTTTTTAATTTTAAGAATATGGAAGAAGGAAAGAGGGTGACAAAGTAGAGAAAGCAAAAAAGTTATAAGATTAGGTGAAAAGAAGATTTAAAGGTGTATTTATAGGGACATTTCTAAGGTGTTAAAAAGTTTAAAGAACGTCTTTAACAATTGTGGACACAACTTTTTAGAAAAATCATATAGAACTAGTAGTAGAAGAATGATCAACTTTAGAGCTATTAATGTCACGCTCTAAACTTAGAAACCAGGTTAACAAAATTTCCGATCACCAAAATCAGGTGCCGATAGCCTCCATAGTACCCAATTCTCGGCTCTCAGCGCTCATACACCCGATCTCGATCCTAGGATCATACAAGGAGGATTTTCAACATGAATTTGCCTCATAAGAAGAATAACCACAAGTATACCCAGATCACAATAACATCATCATCATCACATATCCACTAATATAATCATTTAAGAACAATGCTGAAAGGGAAATACAATATAGAAATATCAAAGAAAACTCTGGAAGCTCAACCGCACGCTCCTACCTCAGCTTGGCTGCATCATAATGTCACCTGTACGCATTTATCATGCATAAGCTTATAAAAAGCTTAGAGGATGGTGTAAGTGTGTGAGCAGTATATGCATGCTTAGAATGTAATATCATAGTAAACAGAGGTACTGATAAGTCCATGAACCATACAATATCAGAGTAAGCAATACAAATCAGCTATACAAATGTTGAGTCATAAAGAGCCAAATATCAGATGCCGAAGATGCAATGCAATATATAATTCCTAATGAGTTCACGAATACCGTCAGCCGTATCTAAACCATATAAATGCAGAAACATAGTACCCAAAATGTTATATGCTACAGATGTAATGCAATATACGTGTGAATGGAATGACCATGCTGGAGGGCGAAGTCGGGATAATAGTATATAGTATCGCAGGTTATGGGGTCCATCATAAGGGACTTCTATCCAAACCAATCTCATACCTAATTTGGATAGTTAGACTCAATGTGGTAAACTCCTGATCTGAGGTTAGTCGCACGTCCTAATCGAAATCCTGACCATTGCGAAGGTACACATAACAAATAATTACGCACCACCAGCCCGAGTGGATAGTGAATGAATGAATGAATAAGTATGCAATGTCTGCTCAATAAATCCATATATCAGTATTGTACATCTCTGGAATCATTACCGAGGTCTAGTATACTCTATATGCAATCGCCGCCCACTGGACGCGTAACCATGCAAGTGGAAGAGACCTCACTATCAGCCTGGCTAGTGGTCAACCAATATCTACCCGACACGTCAATAACGGACCGAATCATGAGCTGGTCAAACTCAGCCTAGCTATACCCCCTACTCTCGGGCGAGTAAGGCCACACCCCCTCTCAACCGACCATGACACAGTGGGAGACGCGGCCTACTGGTATATGGCCCTCATGCGCTCATATATATCCACTCGGTCTCGATGTTATGAGGTCTCTTGGCCTCGGAGGTTTAGGGATTTTCAATCAGGGCCATTTATGGCAGATCGATGCTAATAACATATTTTTAATATCCTATCTGGCCATCCATGATATACCTGTGGAGGCTACGACCCTGATGTCGCTAGGGTGTATAGTAATCATAACACACAACGCAAGATGCATGAGTCATACAATCCAGTCATGCATCGATCCTACGCATATCGTACACTCATGTGAGATAACCTTCACCTATCAGGGAGTCTCATAACTGCTTGTCCAATGACACATGCAATAGTCAACCACATCTCATAATAAACATGCAGATGACGCGTATGGGCATGTATCATGATGTTGTACTGTCACATACTCATAATCGGTATCAATAATCGGCCTTGACAATCGAAATCGCTTCGGCCTCGATAATCATAATCAGCCTCGACAATCAAAATCGGCCTCGATAATCATAATTAGCCTCGACAATCAAAATCGGCCTCGATAATCAGAATTAACCTCGATAATTGGAATCGACCTCAATAATCATAATCAGCATCGATAATCAAAATCGGCCTTGATAATAGGCCTCAACAATCGGAATTGGCTCGACAGTCAGAATCAGCCTCAACAATCGAAATCGGCCTCGACAATTGTAATTAGCCTCAATAATCATAATCGGCCTTAATAATCAGAATCGACCTCAATAATCAAAATCAACTTGATAATTAGAATCATCCTCGATAATTGAAATCGGCCTCGATAATCATAATCGACCTCGACAATCAAAATCAGCCTCGATGATAGGCCTCAACAATCAGAATCGGCCTCGACAGTCAAAATTAGCCTTAACAATCGGAATCGAATTAGATAATCAAATTCAACCTCAACAATCGGGATCGACCTCAACAATCGGGATCGACCTTGACAATCAGAATCGGCCTCGACAATCAAAATCGGCCTCGATAATCATAATCGGCCTCGATAATCATAATCGACCTCGACAATCAGAATCGACCTTGATGATAGGCCTCAACAATCGGAATCGGCCTCGATAATCATAATCGGCCTCTACGTAAGGCGGGATCCATGGATGAATGGACAGTCGATGATGGACCAAGCAATATCAATGAGGCCCAATCTTTTGGGGTAACCCACTAGAGAATGACGAGAATGGGCCTAACCAGGCCTAAGGGAAGGTCACAATGTAGACATTTAACTATCACTGCCCATCAATGTGGACATTCAACCAACATTGTGGACATTCAACCAACATTACTCTCAAGGAGTGGCTCACATAGGGCTAAACATACAATGGGCTCACGTCTCACACAAGGGCCTAATGTACATCATCATACGCCTCACTCAAGGGTCAAATATATATCACATTGGGCCTTATCGAATAAGCCGCAATACATCATATCAGGCCTTATACAAGAGCCTCATATATCACATCAGGCCTTATCAAATGGGCCCCAAGCTCATCACATCGGGCCTCACCAAATGGGCGCCAAATACATCACATCGGGCCTCATCAATATAGGCCCCAAATACATCAAATGGGCCGCATCAAGGGGTCACACCAATGGGCCTCATAAACGTTAAGTGGGCCGTATCAACGGGTCACACCAATGGGTCTCATAATCGTCAAGTGGGCCGCACCAATGGGTCTCATAAACGTCAAGTGGGCCGCATCAATGGGCAGCACCAATGGGCCTTGTATACATCAAGTGGGCCGTATCAACGGGCCACACCAACAAGCCTTACATACATCGAGTGGGCCACACCAATGGGTCGCACCAATGGGCCCCTAATACATCACAATGGGCCACCACCCATGGGCCTCAAATACATCACAATGGGCCTTACCCATGGGCCTTAGATTCACGCAGGTGGGCCCCATGGATGGGTCACACCAATGGGTCTCAAGTGGGCTTGGACCACACCAAAAAATCATTTCAATAGTTGTAGGTGTAACATGTATATCACTGTACACTATCATTCTATGGGGCACATGGCACCCTAATGATGATCGGCACCGCCCAAACATTATCCAGGCAATTCAGCACCATCCAGACATTGGACAGCACCATCCAAACATTGTCCAGCACTGTCCAGACATGTGGACAGTGTGGATGAAATACATACAACATGGTGGTATCCACGTGGGTGTGGCCCACAGCAAATGGACGGCATAAATAACACATATATTACGGTGGGGTCCACAGGATGGACGGTGTGGATCATGAAACAGATAAATCACGGTCCACCGCTCAAGCAATGGATGGTGAATATCACACGTGTCGCCAACACCTGCATCAGGTGCATTCCACACGGGATCCACAGAACTTACTGCGTCAACACAACAGTTGTTCTGCTGCTCGTCCATAAATGGACGGCTGGATGGAAAATACATGAAATCAAGGTGGGCTCCACGGATCTTGTTGATGTCCTACAGATGGACGGTGTGGGATTTTCACACGTGCAGGGTGGGACCTGCATATGGATGGCGTGGAATACAAATACTTCATAGTGGGGCTGCGGAACTTGCTGACGTCTCTGCAGTTCAACTGTTGGGACCCACCGTCCTTATTAATGGACGGATGGCATGGATCTACACATCATCAAGGTGGGTCCACACGTGTGGGACCCACCAGTCTTGGATGAAACTGATACTTGTATTTTCAGTCGTCCAACCACCTGCTAGACGTCAACAGAGTGGGCCCCACAGGTGGACTGTAGTGTGGTCCACTTAATGGATAGCATGGATAATATATGAAAATCATCAGGTGGGCCGTCAACAGTGACGGAGAGAGAGAGATGATCGTGAGAGGGGAGGGGCCCCACCACTATGGGCCCTCCCTAAACATGCATACATCAAGATGGGTTCCACCTATATGGGCCCTCAAATCACAAAATAAAATCACCCACCGATCTTTTTCTTGGACTTTTTCTTCCACAGATGCATCCTAGAGCTCCATGGAATACACTTCCATGGTCGAGATGAAGCTTGGATGGTGGAGATGAGAGGTAAGAAGGTGGGCCACACTAGCTTCTCTATGAAAGCCATGGATGTTGGATGCTTGGGTTACTTAAGAGAATGAAAGAGATAAAAGAGATGAGAGAGATGAGAAATGTGAGTGATGGGTGAGTGAGTGACTGGAGTACTTATGCAAGAGAGATAGTTGACTTTGGGGATGCGTAGTTGTACTTGGGGATGGGTGTGAGTAACGGGAGTGATGTGTACTTGATTGATATGATTGATGGGATTGATGTGATGGATTCTCTTGGGATTAGCAATGCACGGCATTTTTCTCGAACTAAACGCATACCCACATCTCCTGATCTGGGTATCGCCTTAGCGCGTATTACGCGGGGTCGGAACAGCGGCGACGGCGCAGTCGTAAGGGTATAAGTTTCTAGTCGAGCTGACTCTTATATACGGGACACGACTCAGGATCGCGTGCAAACGCCGATAACAGATCACGGGTCACTGAAATTTGACCGGGAGGACCGTGGAGGCATACAGAATGATACGGGCTAGGATACGGGTCTCACAATTAATGCCTCAATAAAATGTCTTAAGAACATATTTTAATAGAACTCATCAATTCAAATGAGTTGACATATTGAAAATGGGAAAGCTCTTTAGGATAATAATCAGCATCATGAATAGAGACTTATTACCAGTAAGATTTTACGAGAGTAATTTCTAGTTTTCCTTTATTTTTATTTTTTATCTATGAGGTACTCTTGAAATTTTAAGGTTTTAATAATAGGAAAGAAAAAAAGAAGGTGAGCAAGTAAAGAAATTTAGAAGGTATTTATAGGGATGTTTCTAAGGCTGTGAAAATCTTAGAACATGTATTTCACTTATGGATTATAATTTTTTAGTAAATTCATATAAAACTAGCAGTAGAAGAATGACTTTAAAGCTATTAACTTCACAATGAATTGCCTTAAAGTATATTTTAATCGAATGCCTTAATTCAAATTAGTTGACAAATTGAGACTTGTGGATGGAGTGCTTACCATTAGTGTTTCATGAGAGTTTTTTTTTTTTTTTACCACAGGGTCCTCTAGGATTTTAGGGTTTTGAGAATAGGGAAGGGTAACAGAATAAAGAAAGCTAAAAAATGTGAGATGGGGTGAAAAGAAGACATAGGGGGTATTTATGTAAATATTTCTAAGGTAGTGAAAATCCTAAATTGTTATAATACATGTAGATAACTTTTTTAAAAAAAAATCACATACAACTAGTAGTATGAAAATAAAAATTACAAAAAAAAGGACTTTTGAGCTATTAATGTCAACTAGCAATTAATCAAGATAAGTGTCAGTGGCTCTAACACAAATTGGCAGCTTCAATTACTATAACTCTATATTGGATAAGATTTAGTGTCTCCTAAAGGGGACTTTTACTCTAATGAATGGTCTTGAAAACTAATAAGGGTATGATATGGCTTATCTATGTATCTCAACAGTCATGCATCCATATGTGTTCATATTGATATGTGCAAAAGCAATGAAAACTCAAAAAAGAAAAAGATTTGTGCAGTTGCACTTAAATGTGATACTTTGGCATATACACATATATGCATATATTACTTTGATCAATATGTCTAGCTTGGTAGATTTTGGAATGTCATGATATATGCAAAAATGCTTGTTTTTAACTCGATTTTTACAAGTGTAGTTGATTTAAGTATATTCTTGGTATATGTTTAAATGTTCGAATTGACCTTGAGTAGTGCGAAAGATGATCTTTGTTGCAAAAAATATTTTGACACTCAATTGGAGATTTGAATGTTGGAGATGCTTCTGCTGCTCTGAACCTTCATCTTTCTTATGATTATATTGGTGTAATCCTTGGTAATTGTGAAAATATTAGATTGAGCATTTGAGCTGCTCAAAGTTGAAAGTTATCTACCATGCCTAGTAAGTTTAATATGTTGTTGTAAGAGTACTTACATATGATTTGTAATTATCTAGAGAATTAGAATGATTTGAATCAAAGGTTCGTGAGATTTTACCTTCCACCCTCATGGATATATTTCAATTTTTCATTTACATATAGCAACGGCCTATCTAATAGGTTGGCCCCAACATGAGGATCACCTTGTGCAGAAATCAGCTTGATCCACTCATTAGGTAGATCACACTTTCATCACTATCACCATTATCTAAGTCTTATTTAATTAAATGGGGTCAACTTCACGAATCTTGTTTCGTCATTCCACTCTATTAAGGGCCATGATTTTAGTTAGACCATGCGTCATTGTCCTTTTTTCCACCTCCACACACATCCTTTTGAACCTTCCCCTTCCAATTTAAAGCGTTCAACTCGCAATAATTCACTCATTCTAACTGATGTATATCTTAGTCTCTATTAAACATGTTCAAAGAATTTAAGTCTACTTTCTCTCATCTATTATCCATTAGTTTTACTCCCAAGTTTCCCTGAATATGTTTATTTCTAATTGTATACCTTGCTCATTTTGTACTCACCCATTTCAACATCCTCAGTTCAACAACACTCATCCAATGAATATGTTTGTTATAGGCTATTATATCAATAGGTTACATATTGTTTTCTATGGTTTGGCTCCCCTGATGAGTGGATCAGCTAATTCTAGTACAACTTGTCCTCATGGTGGGCATAACCAATTGGGTAGGTGTGGATGCTAGAATCGTGGGAATCGTGCCCACAAGGGCCTTTTTAGGCTTTCCCTTGTGTGATTATGTAGTTTAACTCAAAATATAAAATATTTGACTAGTAGTCGCCACTAGTCATTAAACTCATATTTCTACGCTCAGCTAAACCTATAAAATCCTTAGAAATTAAGAAATATGAGAATTCCTTATTTTATAATGACTCGTGATCTATGGCCTAGAATTTTGAGTAAGGGACCTTGATAACATATAAGGAAGGTATTGATCACCTTCTCTGCCCCCACAAGTGTGTGGTCTCTACTTGTGAAACTCAATGGATTATAAAGGATTTAATTGTTAGCTCCGTAGACAGATGAATGATGCATGTATGGGGATAATGATACGTAATGCAGTAGTGATATGCTTAAATTATGAGTGGGTATGAGGGATCAAAACACAAGCGATTTGCATGACCTGTTTACCTAAGAGAAGCAGTAAAGAAAAGAAAAAATACCTTGATTGGTCCAAAATTTTGGTGTAGCAAGATTCGAAGAATTGGTAAGCCTAGAGCATACACTCAGATAGATTAGAGAAGCAAGAGGGTCAAAGATCCAGGTAAATTGATAAGCCCCGAATCATACACTCGAATATACTAGACAAGCGAGAGGGGGGTTGAAAATAGAATGAGTGTTATGACTAATTATAAATAAAATAAAAGAAAGCAGTAAATGTTCCGCATGAGGTGACCTATAAAATAGAGATATGAGAGAGAGAAGAAGAAAACCGACACTTTTCGTAAAAGAGATAGTTAGATATTTTCAACTCTAGCCCTATTTCACAAGATTTAAACTGTTGAGATGACTTATATTAGTTGGATGGTGACTTTGAATAGATTGGATTAACTTAGATATGTGTTAGGATTTGGATGAATAGCTTAGATTGACTAGAGTTAGAATGTAACACTCTAGATTTTTACTAACTCGGATTCTAGAAATCCTCAGACGGCTACTATTGAAACTTTAAATAGATATGGATGTATATACATATCCACACTCGGAATTTCTAAAACCCTACACATGAGAAACATGTCTCTCTTTATCAGACCTTGAAAAAACTTCAAACAAAGCCGGTATAGATAAATCGAACCATAGAAATTCAATAAATTACCCTTAAGAAGCTATCAAATATTATTGATATTCAAAATCTTGGGCTTAACCTTGCAACCTATTCATTTAGGGCCTAAATCTAAGCGACCCACTATTGATAAATTAAAAATAACCGTAACTTAATGAATATCTACCGAAAATAAAGATAACTATGGATCATATCTTGATTATCCCATATATATAAACCAAATTCACATTACCTTTTCGGCCTAAGAATTAATAATTTAGGGAGATTAATACTAAATTATCATTTTCGCTAATTGTGAATAACTCACACCACTAACTTATGTAATCAAGACCTAACTAATCATACACGATAAGTTTCGTTAATTTTTTATTATACAAATTTCCAAATTAACTAAACAAGCCCTACACTACTTGTTAGTAGACCGTTGAACCCGAAACTATAGAAAGAGGTTCGTCTTGGCAAACTTGACATCCATTACAGGATATTAAGCCAAGATCGCATTTCAAATTATTCAACTTGAGCTCACAAGTGAGCACATGAGTTGTGTGAATACCCTTAAAAATTATCATGAACTTAAGTTAATTATCCCCATCCGGATCTTGCCAAAGTTGTTCCTTTCATATCATGATCAAATTAAGGGCACTAACCTAAGTTAATATCTTATACACATCTATATAATCGCGCTCCCGATCGATGATTGGTAATCGTCGAAATGACTTTTTATCATATTGATCAATCGTCGCATCCAAATTGTAAGGCGATTGTATCCATACATAAACAATCACTAGGAACAATTATTTTACGGCATAGATCTACCCGTACATCTCCTAGCGGGCCCCGATAGTTAGAAACAACCTCTCATGTGTTTATAATACATATCACCTAGTCATTAGCCCTAACCAAATCATATATGGCAGTATAAATACTTATATATGGGTAGCCCCTTCATTCCATTTAATTTTTTTCTAGCGAGAGATAAGGAGAGAAAGAAAGAAATAAGGAGAGTGTGGCAGGGGTTTTTGGTGTTTGCTTTGCCGGATTCCCTTAATCAAATCTTATTCGCTACCGAACCCTCCATCGAATCCTCTTTCATTCATGATCGGAGGTAAGAAATACATTATACCTTTTTATTTATATTTTTTATGAATGGATTCCATGAATCTCGTATAATTCTTCCATTTAGTTTAAGAATAAGAGTTTTTTCCCCAAAATTCTAACCCTAGGAGCGATTAGATCGCATGAAACCTACTAAGGTGCAGACTATTCTCCTATATTTCTTTTTATCAACCCTTGATAGTATTAGATAATAATTTTTAGTTATTGTTAGGATTTCATATGCTATTTATGCTCGAATTACTTTATTATTGCAACCATAATGTTACTTATTGTTGTTAGTCAACATGTTTAATGAAATGCTTGATCAATATGAAATTTCTACTATTAAAACTCTTTTATATTATTTGATAAGTGTTATTATTATAGGTTGGACTGTATTGAGATACATTAGATCACACTAATTTGTACATTTGCTCTATTAATATACCATGGTATGGTATTAATTTGTATTATGGATACACATTAGGTTTGTATTAATATACCTTAGTTGGTACCGAACGGTACATGTGTTCTATTCGTATACCCAGGTGTGGTATTAATTAGCTTCATAATTTTAATTATGTATTTGATAGCTTTGCAAATCGTTTAAGTGCATGGCCCGCTTTAGGTTGGCTATCCCAGACTTATACAGTCGACCGAAGTTGAACATGGATGACTGGTAGTAATTATAACTACATAGAATGCTTTGCATCTAATGTCAGTTTTGTCTAGATTCTCCGTAGTCGATCGGATCAGTCTAATGCAAAGTTAATTTTTCTTATGTTTGATGATTGTACAACATTTAATAAATTTAGGATATTACCGTTACCATTGAATTTAGTCCATTCATAACCGTTAGTGCGTTATAAACCTACAAAGACTTATAAGTCAAGCATGATAGTATGAGACACCATGTCTGAGTTGTTGGCTTATACTAGGGTGACGAGCCTACCCGTAGTGACCATTAATCACTAATGGAGGCTACGAGCCTACCATATTAGTGATATAATTGGATGACTAGCCCTTATCATTTTGACATTTGGCTAATGAGTCCTTACCAATTTAAAATTGTCCTTGGGTGAAGACAAAGGACCCTTACCGTTGGAACAATCATATACTTTGGACATTTGAGCGATAAACCCTAAATTGGATCAAAGGACAATGGTTAGGTGCTGCTAAGTGTTACAATGAGCTACATGATCCGAATTAGCGACTCATGATATAATGGCAGTATCTTAGCTTCATCAATTTGTTGTTTGGATTTAGATTAATAAAGAATTGGCTAACATGCATATCATAGAATCTATTAGTAATGGTGGTCACGAGCCACATTACAACATGATAAATATTTTTATGAATTATAGTGTTAACTGTGAGGGGCTACATTACAACGAGATACATATTTTGTGGATGTTTGTGTTGATAAGAAGTATTACAGTTGTTGTTATTCTCGAGACATGCATCTACACCATCCTTGCATTTAATAAACCAATTCTGCATTTACATATTATGTCATCATTAACCGCGCTTGATTGTGTTAATAACACGGTAACTTAGGAAAATGGAACCACTGAGTTGATCACTCACTCCCACCTGGGACGGTATTTTAAAACACCAACCAAACGATATTATATATGCAAGTACCACCGAGATCTCAAATAGGCAGGCTTAAATCGACATGCACCATCGTCGTAATATTTTTTGTAGCGTTGGGTGAAAATAAAAAACTTTACACTTTATTCATTATGGACATGTATATATTTGAGTCCCCAGCTGAGTAGACTTTATTAGATGAATGTATTTATATTTTGTATTTCTGACTCAGGTACACTTATTTTAAGACTTTTAAGTGTTATTTAGTTTAGCTCTTACGATTGTGTGAATATCAATAAAACTATACGGAGTAATCACGCTTTTGTAAAACTAAAAGTTAACACCCAAAATATTGAAGATTGAGTGTCGGCTTGACCCCTGAAAATTGGGGAATGACATGGAGGATTTGAATGGTTTTTGTGGGCTATATGAGTTAGGTTGGTTGGGTAATATGGGTTAGGTTGAGTGGGTAAGATGGACAAGATGAGCTAAGTTGAAAGATGGCTTGGGATAGATGGGCTAAGCTTGGAAAGGGATGGCTAGGTTGAGAGTCATCTCCCTCCTGCCCTCTTGGTATGTTAGTGTATTAAAACGAAGAAGAAATGAGGTATTTATAAGTGAAATTGATGGCATTTTGAATGAATGGGAAAATAAAGGCTTAGAGGATTGTAATTGATTGATGAAATGGGAGTGTCATATGACATTCTCCCTTTGGCTAAGGGGTATGGTATGGGTTATAAAAATAGTGATCTCTAAGGGCAACTTAATCATTCGGGCCCAAGCACAAAACTTAAGGTGAAAGATGCTCTTCTCACTCCTCCCATAGACCGCACCTCAAATTGTGGAATCATCCACGTGGCAGGAAATTCATAATGAGTTGCCCACGGCTCATCATTAGCCACTTGCCTTATAGAGTGCTCCCAATTTTTAAGGAGAGCTCCATTTCGTGCTTTGTGAATACCTCTAAGGTTCTTAGTTTGGGCTAAAAGTAGGTCCTATAGGGCATGAGTTTGGATTTTAGGCCCAAGTTCAAGTTGAATTTAACTTGCATTTGGTTTGCATTTTGCTCAAGTTTCTGCTTGGGCTTAGGACTTCGTATGGAACTGGGCTTAGTTTTGGGCCTAGTTTATGTATGGAATTAGACTTGGTTTATGGGAAAATACAAGTCACACATAGTTTGAATCTTGCTACAATTAATTATCCCATACAGGGTGGGGTGTCTATAGTAGGTTGGATGTCACACTCATACGATAAGTTAAAAAACATCAATTCAACAATTAGTTACTTATAATCTAATACTTTAGACTTGAAATATAATCCAATAGTTTAGACTTGAAATACAATTTTAACACCCATAAAATTAACTAAATCTTAGCGTATATGCAGGTGTTACTGTCAGCGAACCATAAAAGTTCAATTAATTACCCTTAAGACGTTATAGAATACGTCTAATCACTTTCTCTCGGGTCTAGCCTTGTTATTTGATCATCTAAGGCTTAGATTTAAACTACCCACCGCTAACTAATTAAGGTAATTGTAACATAATGAAGACCTACCTAAACCTAAGATAACTAGGGATCATATCTTGTTTACCCCGTGTATATGAACCAAATTGACACGGTCACTCTATTAGCGTAGGAATAATTAATTTAGGGTAATCAGGGCTGAAGTACCATTTCTCCTAATCACGTGAAGGCTAAACGACAACTCAACCTTACCTCTAGGATTGTGCAAGCCTTTGTCCTCCTTACTTTTTTGAGATAGATCTGAAAGAAATTTCTTACATTAGAAGCTCAGTATTAAACTTTTATAGGATAATATAACACAAATCCAAGGTAAGCTTCGGGCTATTAATCAATTTGTGTTAATACTTAATAGTTTTTAGACAAAGATCCTAAGGTTTTCAAAATCACAACACCATGTCCTATATTAATCGATAAAATAAATAAATCGATGGATAATACAAATATATGTGTGTGTGTGTGTGTGTCATAAATGAACCGTTAAAAAAGTATGAGCCAATATTAAATGCAAATCTTGCTTGTGTTGACACTTAAATTTATTTTCTATCACGTGTAGTATGTATGTTTCAGCGTGCCAGAATCGATAAAGCAGCTTGATCCAAACTAATCAACTTTGACCCCAAGCATCAAAATAAGTAGATACATCTTATATGAACGTATATGACCAGATTCTGAGAAGATCGGTTACCAGATTCCGAGAAGATCGGTTACGTAGTCAGCCACTTGCAGAATTTTATAATGATCAAGCGATAATCAAAGGATGGGGCTCTTCCTCTGAAGATGGGTTGCTTTATGACTTCCATAAAATTTATAAAAAAAAAAAAAAAAAACTTTCAAGATACCAGTGCAATCAAACAAAATGAAAAACTCACAATCAGTCACTAAGAGTAACTGTAAGAATCCATCTCTTAAAGGAATTGCGTAATACTAGATAAAGAACAAATCCAGTATATGGTTGTAGATTTGGATTATAACTAAAACTTATACCTAAGAATTACTACTATTGGATTATCACTACTCTTATGATAAGCTAAGATAAAAGATAAATTGATAAATTTATTTGCTTTGATTTGTACATGATTGGATGGTTTGCTCCGTTGGATTCCTCTGCTATTTTTACAGTTTTGTTACAGCTTATTCTTTCATATGCTTCTTTCATTACTCCAGCGATTACAGTAATTGAAAAGACTTCTCTAGATACTTCTTTTTGTTACATTTTTTTTCTAATTGTTCCTTTTTTCTCCACCAAGCTCTGCTTTAGCAACTAATCTTTCATCAGCCATACATTGGCCACATTGCTATCATCAGTCGTCTGAGAACGTGTATTATTAATTCTTCTAAATATTTTTCTATTTAAGAAAGTAGTTAAACCATTGCCACGTGGTCTTCCAGATCCTTCTACCTTTCTTGATACATTTTCCTCTGTATATTTTACTTCTAAACACCTCTCGACCGTTCAATCTGCTTTTGGAGACACCTCTCGATTACACCTCCTAAATGTCCTTTGGCCATTTTGTTTGCTTTTAAATACCTCACAACTGCTCCGTGCCTTATTAGTTTATTAGTCATGATTCCGTAAAAAGCACTCTAAGTATCATTGAACACTTTTATCATACAATATCTTTATGTTGCTCTAACATATCCTTTTCAATGGAAATTCTAAAAAATAGTTAGAAATAAGGTACAACAGCTTACACATATAATGATTGCTCCAATTATTTTTTTTCATGGAGCCCATATTAATTTATCTCGTGTAAATTTGTATATATACAATGTAAGTGTATCACCTTAACCTTTCTCCATTAGATCATTAAACATAGGTTGGTATAAAAAATTAAAAAACACATGGTACCAAAATTTCAATATCGATTCAATGTCTTATTAATCCATTAATAATAAATGGGTGTTGCTTTAAAAATTAAAAATCCTCTCCAGGTCAAAAGAATCATAGGATAAAGAAATTTAAAACTTTCGGTAAATAAATGCTCCTGAAAAACATAAAATTGATCTATTTTCTTCTAATAAAATGTATAGAACAATAAGAGCCCCACTCTCATAAATTACAACATGAAAATAAATTTTAAGGATTTCTTTCTTGTATGGCCACTTTGAGTATTGGATCCACTAGATTTTTATCTCATTTCTTGAAATGATCTGAAAAAATGAATTAAGAGGGTGGATTTTTCATAAATGTCAGGGTAGGCTCCATGTAGCATCGAGCCCGAGAACTAATGAAGCATATAGAATGCTTAAGTAGACCACACCATGGGAAAAAGTTTAATGGAACACCTACCATTGAACAATTCCCTAGGGCCACATACGTTTTGTAGCAGGCTTATATTTTTGTTTTGCATTTCATGTATATTTGTATGATCTTATGAACAGGTTATATGACAAATAAATATCAACGTAGGTCCTAGAAAGGTTTATCTCCACTATTTCCTTTGGTATGATCCACTTGATCTTTGGATATGTTTAAATTTTGGGCTCAACGCTTTAAACTATATGCAAAAATGGATGAACAGTGTGGATAGACTACATACATTTAAGGCTCGTTTGTCTTTTCAAAGAAATGATAAATACACACTAAATCGATAATTCTCCCTATTTCACGTGTTTGAAAATTCATAGGAGTTTTTGAACTTGGTGTCTTTGAAATTGGTTCAAAAGAGGTAGTTTTAATTTTTGAACCGCGTGATATATCTATTCCATCCATCTATTTTACTACAATATTTTGAAGCATGAGACAAAAAATAAAGTAGATCCAATACTCAAGTGTCCAACGTCAAAAGAAACAGTGGCCCCACAAAGTTTTTAACAGTCAATATTCAATTTCCTTTTTCATATGATCGTGGTCCACTTGAGTTTTGGATATGCTTCATTTTTTTACTCCTGCTATAAATTTAACTGAAATAACGGATGAAGGGTGTTAATAACCAAAATGCAACACCTATAAATATTTTGTAATATTTTTTATTTTTATGCCAAAGAGTAAGCAGTTAGGTAGATATGGTATAAATGCACATGAAAATAATTATTATTTTTTTACATGATATTTATCATTTTATCCGAAATTAAATATGCTCTCGAGGTGCCCCGATGAGTTCTCGATAAGATAATAGCGTAACGAGTAACTCAGAATGCAATCCGATTTTGTCAAAGTGTCAGCAGCTAATCCGCGTCAGAGAAAAAACACAAAGGATGCGTGCACTTTCGAAAGAGACGTTTGTACTATCCTCAGGCAGAGGATCTGTCCTTGGTCTGCAGACTGCAGTACCTACAGTTCGGGCCTGTTGGTATGTTTATCTAGATTCTAGACTGTTGTCGTGAAGCGCCCTGACATGGATGGTCCGCGCTTCAACATTGCCTTTGATTTGTCAGTCTTAACTCACGCATTAGTGGTCCACCTGATGACAAGTGGCATAGATTAGGCTCTTTAATATTGATCTTGGAGATATTTAGGGCTTGGTCCATCCATGGTGGGGGCCATTAGGACAACGGTCCAGATCACAAAACCAATGGCTCTACTTTCACAAACTGCAGACCTGAGAATACATATAACAATCCAGGCCATTCAATTAAAGGACCACCTCTTAGATTAACCATTGCCCCAAAAAATGCTATTATTCATGGGAATCTCATCCATCGCCTCTCCTTCTCTTTCATGGACGGTTCAGATTAAAAATTAGGACACCCAAATGCTAATCTTATCATTGATCTATCAGATGGTCTGTCTGGATTGATCGCCAATAGGGTAGGTAATATTTACTACCCAGGACCAACTTCTCTCACTAACATCCAATCGGAGCCAGGAATTGATATTTCCACCTACCCTCTTTAATAGATACGCGAGGTTTTATACTTTTGGTAATACAACAGTACAGTTTTGTTACTATGGAAAGAAATCTAAAAGCTCGCGTGACTTTCGCAGGCCGTTGGGGACCGTGACTTTTTGCTTACGTAGACGGGACGGCTTCTAGATGAGATCCACACCGTCCATCAGGTAACCCATCCAGTTTTTTAACTGAATAGAAAAACTTAGGCGGATTTACGATTTATGTGGACCGCACTATAGCAAACGATTGATAAGGAAATTTCCACCATTAAAGTCACCCCAATTTTTTTGTGGGGTCCACCTTGGTGTTCATATACCATCTAATCCGTTCATCTGACGTAAAACATGGTGATGAATGTATGTTAAATGAATAAAGACATTAAAACTCATGTGGACCGTACCACATGAATTTATAGGCTTTAAGCATGATTTTAAAAAGTTCATTGTTTTTAGATGAATTAAGTAATATTTTAAAATTATTTTTAGCATATACAGTCCAAAGGTCTCAACTTATCTGATGGACCGAGTCGATCTGATGTATGTTAGTCCCAATTATCGTTCGAAAAGTCAGACCGTTGTCAGACCCATGCGAGGTAGCTAACGCATTCGGAAAGTATGGCATCTGTCGTAAAAGGGCAGTTGAGAGCGAATGAGAAGGTGAATCACGGCGCAGATGCCAACGTCCCACGCTACCACGGGGAGCGGATTCGATCGGGCTGTGAACGTAGGCCCACCTTGATGTATGTGTTCTATATCCATGCTGACCTTCTCTTTTTCCTATCATTTTAGAGTATAATCCTAAAAATGAAACATATCCAAATCTCATGTGGACCACACTATGGGAAAGAGTGGGAATTGAATTCTGACCATTAAAAACTTTCCAGGACCCACCATAATTTTCGATTTCCATTCAAAACCCCTTGCGTTTAAAATCCACCGAAAGATCTTGGATTACATCTTAAATATTTTTCATAGACGCATGTGTAATATTCATGTCATTAATAAATTATTTAATGTAAATCAACTGTTAAAAATCATTAGTTAGTCACTAGGATATGATTTTGTGCTAGTGGCTCATGCAAAACTTAAAATTTTCACATTTTTAGACAAAGCATATATTTGAAAGGCTAATCATAATCTTTATGTTAAACATTACAGATATTCGCTAGAGATATTAAAGTTGGTTTAGAAATTAAATTCAAGTCTCTGTAAATATATTATAAATAACTATTTTTGGATTAATGCTGTATTTAAAATCCATAAAGTCCCTAAGGTATATAAAATCTACACTCCCAAACAGGCCTTAAGCTCATGAGAAATTTCTCCATGGAATGATCACTCATCTTCATCTGTATCTTTTTGTCTTTTTGGAAACATACAGGCAATTTCTATGTATCAGTCGGAATCAATAGCCATCACAAATACCACCTTGATACAAATGCTTTATGGCCCATGACATATGTTTAATGGTCATTTACCATTGTGTCCTAAAGTGTGGTCCACCTTAGAATTAGATATACTTTATTTTTTGGCCAACACCATTAATATGAATAAAAAAGATAGAGAACCTGGATATAAATTAAATACATCAGGGCGGGCCCTAACCGACGACCTAACTGATTCTCTCCGTTGGTTCAAAACTCAGGACATGTAGCAGGTGGGGCCGATCTTCAACATATGTTATCCCAAAATTCAAGCTGACATGGTAGTCAGGTGGGTCATACTTGCACAATGAACCTACACAGATGATGATTTTCACTGGCCGTCCATTTTAGTCATATGTGTGGGGTCCACCTTATGAGCTAACATTAAGAGTAATAAATGTTGATGTTACGATCATCGTCGGCTCTACCAAGTGTATTAATGGCTCGGGTTTCAATCAACTAAGTCATGCTGACACGTGTCCGCGCTTACCTAATTAATCTGTCCGGCGCGTGTGACCGTATCATTCTTTATGAACACGATAAGGTGGCTCTCTAGGCGCTACAAGTGTCAAGGTAATGAAGGACGTGGATTGCGTACTACCCCCGCCCGTCCTGGCTCCGAACGGGCAGATCTATGGGGGGCCCACCGTACTACCCCCGCCCGTCCTGGCTCCGAACGGGCAGATCTATGGGGGGCCCACCGTGATTTATCTGTACATCCGAACCGTCTATCCTTTTTCTAAGATTATTTAAGGCACAAGAACCAAAATAAAGAAGATCGAATGATTAAATGAACCACACTACAGACAACTCTTGCATTTAATGCAACTGACATTTAATGCTTTGTGCATTTTAACGCAACCAAGCTTATTATTTGGACCACTTGGTGTGGTCCACGTGAGCGTTGGGTATGCCTCAATTTTGTCTTGATGCCTTAAAATAAAGGGATAGGCGGTTCGGATGTGCAGATACATCACGGTGGGCCCGCCCACAGACCTGCCGTTCGGAGCTGGGACGGGCCGGAGTAGTAAGCAATCCGCGTCCGGTAACGAATTAATCAGGTCCATCCATTTACCTGCACTGCTATATATATATATATATATATATATATATATATATATATATATATATATATATATACATCCATCGTTTTTTCAAGAGAACTGGTTAGAACTTTTTCGCAGTTCATCGTACGAGTGTCAGGGTTCAAGATCTGAATTGTCGCGGCAGCACTCCGTGAAACCCTTGACTTTCGAGCTGATAAAAAATTTGGGTGGAATACGGAAAAATGAAATTGCTTCTTCTTGATCTGCTCTCTTTTGCTGGTGGGATCCATTAAAGTTTTAAATTAGCGTAAAAGTCGTGCCCAAAAGGTTTTATGGGTACTGCATCACACGGAAGGTTTAGATTTTAGGCTCACATTACATGTGATTAGTTGTAAAAATATTCTCATGATAAGTGGTGCACAGGTTAGACGTCCCCCGTCCATGTAACCTGTTTTGTAAATTGGACTTACGTACTGAAATATTGGGTTTGCTCTCATCTTACTGAGTAAACTCAGTTGGGCCCACCTTGGATGTATATGGCTTATTCATGGGGTACATTCATTTTTTAATCTAATTTAAAGAGTTGAGCTTGAAATTGAAGCATATCAAGATAAGTAAGTCATGCCACGGGAAACAATGGTGATAATGATTTCCACGGTTGGAGCTTTGCTACGCTCCACGGTCACTTTTATTTGTCATCACCTATTTATAAGATCATACAAATATGATCCAAAACTTTTGTAGCCCTTGGGAAATCTTAGACAGTAAAATTCAACTCAACGGTTTTTTATTATGTGGTCCATTTAAACATTATATATTCTTCGTTTTTAGGCTCAAGCTTTAAAATTATCTGAGAAAATGGATGGACGGATCGAATAAAATACATAAATCATGATGGGCATCACGGAGTGTACTCGGTACGCTAAGAGTAGGGAGTTACTACGCAATCCGCTTCCCCATCAGCACCTTTGCATGTATGTCATTGGCGTGGAATTTCAACGGTCCACGATGACGTATGGTTATGTCTATCCTTTTCACCCGTTTCATTTAAGGGATGAGCCCAAGCACGTCAAAAGTTCAAGTGGATGATTAAATGCCCACCGTTAAAATCTTCATGGGGCCACACAAGTTTTGAATCGATCTGATTCTTATATCGACCTTTATCCCGTCGGGGTGACCTCACGAACGGATTCGATTCAAATAAAGGTACGCCCAGACAAGGTTTTAACAGCTGGTGTCATTATCCTAGGTGTGGTCGACTTGATATTTGGATCACTCCCATTAGTTCACAGAAATGAGATAGTAAAACAAGTGAACGGTATATACATAAATCACGGTGGGGCCACAAGCTTAGCCGGGAGAGGGTTAGGTGCGGCCGTGGCTTCACCCAAGACGGTGCGGCCCTTACCTTTGGGCCACCTTGATATATTTATTCAGAAACGTACTGGCTACTCCCCCTCCACCAGCCAATGGCTGATGGTCAGTGCTCTGTTGGCCCCACCATCATGTATGAGTTTCATCCATGCCATTCATCTATTTTTATAGATCATTTTATGATATTAGATCATAAATAAGTTATATCCAAATCTTAATTGTACCACACTACTGGAACACGTCAACAGTGAAAAACTTTTTGGGGCCCATAAAGCTTTTGAATCAAGTTGATTTTTCTTTTTTCCCTTCATCTGGGTTTGTTTGGCCTAATCAAAAGATTGTGTGTCAAATAAACAGTGCAGTAGGCTTTAAGATGATTTTAATGGTGCATATCTAATCACTATTGTTTTCCTTTGGTATGGTCCACTTGAGATTTATATACCTCTTATTTTTTAGATCAAGCCTTAAAATGATCAGTAAAAATGGATGAACATAATGGATGAAACACATACATCATGGTGAGACCCACATATCACTCACCATCAGCCACCCGGGAAAATGGATTGGCTACCCTTGCCACCAGCCAATTGCTGGTGATGGGTGCTCTGTGGGTCTCATCATGATGTATGTGTTTCATCCATTAAGTCCATTTATTTTTCTACATCAATTTATGATAATAAACAAATACTGAGGTATATACCAGACTATGTTATAGGAAACAGTGTTGAATGAACTTTGATCATTAAAAACTTTTTGAGGGCCACAAAAGTATTGGATTAAGTTGATCTTTGTTTTTTTCTTCATTTGCGTATTTATGACATAATTAACAGATTGGATGTCAAATAAACAATAAAGTGAGCCTTATTAGGACTTAAATGATGAATATCCAATCACTATTATTATCCTGTGGTGTGATACCCCTTAGATTTATATCCCTCTCAGTTTTTGGATAAAGACCTAAAATGATATTTAAAATTGGCTGAACGAAATAGATGAAATTCATACATCATTGTCGGGCTGATTGAGCTCCGACCACCACCTCCGGTGTCAGGGGAGTAGCCAATCCGTTTCCGCCAACGGGAGGGTGGGAGAAGAGTAGCTAATTCGTTTCCTCTATCCTGTACCGACGCTCGTATATACAATTTTTTTCAAATTATATTAACGCTTGATAAAGCAGATTCAATTATCAGGTGGAACACACCATAGGAAGTATTGTTCATTGAACGTTCTCCTTGCAAACTTCTTAAGGCTATTGTAATGTTTATTTGCCGTACAACCTTTAATGAGGTCATATAAAATTGGATTAATTGAAAAACAGACATCATCTTGGTCTAAAACTTTTGTGGCTCATAATAAGTTTTTAACGGTCAATAACCACTGTTTCCTGTGGTATAGTCTACCTGAGAATGAATCTGTTTCATTTTTTGTTTCATGACCGAAAATGATCTGATAAAACGGATTGACCGCATGGATATGGAATACGTGCATCAAGGTGGGCCACACCTTCTTGGGTGAGTCCGATCCCTCACCTAATCCGCTCCCGCGACCCGCGACCCGCGTCCGCTTTCAACTGTCTCCATCAATGATGGAAATGGAAAGGCGATTCTCACGAGAAGCTAATGAAGAGGAGAATCGCTGCCTGCATGCCAACATGGAACACATGTGTATCTTCCTAACCATTCATCTGGAACGTAAGGAAACTGAAATTGACATGGCATTAGTCATGAAGGTTCATTCACCAGGTGGACCCCACGTCGCATCAGTGGATTATTTTTCAAACCATCCATTTTTCTCATGTATTACCCGCATCAGTATAATTCTGGAATGATTTATTTAACATAATAGAGGTAGGGCCCACTGTATGAATGGAACGGATCTTGCACTCAGTTTCTAAGTTGGCATGTGTATGGCTATTAAGCTTTTCAACTCTCTTTGAGTGAATCGCCTTCGCATTTTACGTGACGTGTAGGCCGGCTCTAGTGACTCGCTATCGTCCAGCTCGCATGAGTCATGAAGCAAGAAATACATGGTAGTCGGCAGGACTACGGAAATTAGATGACAAACGTCTCTGTTGGAAGCCATCCATAAACAGAGTCAGTACTCATGCAGGCTACCATATCTACAGAGTAAATGAGTAATCGTAAGCAGACGCAGTTGAAGCCTATCCAGCGGAACTAACTAATTAAATAAACACAGGAAGTCTGGCTGCCGTTGATGCTTGATGAATATGCACTTTAAAAAACTATACGTGCAAAATCTTAAATTAGATATAACAAACCATCAAGAACTTATATGCTAAAACTCAAGAGTAGTTGAAAAATCCTAACCTCAGATTGAAGAAAGCTATTTTTCAGAGATAAGACCATTGGAAGGTATTCATTTTTAATTGTCCAGTAAATGATCCATAAATCTAATAATAAGACCACTAAATAAAGCTATACTTGAGTTGAGCTTGGCACATCTCGACTCGGCTCGGCCACTAATTGACCCTATATTGGATTCAGATCAACTCGATCCTCAAGCTTAACTAGCTAGTTCAGCTCAATTTGATCAATAGCTTCAGCCACTTTAAGCAGAGTTTAAGGTTACAAGACATTTTTTCAAGAGCATAAAGTGTACATTTAATTTCTCATAGTTTGAGAAGCAGTTGCAACATTTTACTTGTATAGATAATATTAAAATCATGATCTAATAATAATTTTATCATGCAATATTTGTTTTTTTAGCAGTAATATATTTCATATCTATACATTCCTCGCCATTAACCAATTCCACGGAAAATATATCCACTAGAAGCAACACTTCATTGAGTTATTTTATCAAACACTTGATAAGCAATATCAATATCAATATATCCACTAGAAGCAATACTTTATTGAGTCATTTTATAAAACACTTGGTAAGGAACACCAATATCAAAATAACTAAGTCATCAAATTAGTTTAATCCAAGTTCGATTCAATATAAGTTGATTTGAGCTTGACTAAGCTTCAACTCTTTTTCAAACTATAAAAACCAGTTCAACTCAGCCCTGTTCCGAACCAAGTCGAATCAGACTTTTTCAAATCTAGTTAAGTGTGTTAACTGAGATACCACGGTTTGCGTACAACTTTACCACTAAATAAGGTCAAACATCTAAAAGGTACATATAATTTTGATGGTTTATTTTAAAATTTTATATTCCAAGTGTGCAAATTCTTGGAAATTTATAACTGCCTGTGGATCAGCCACCACACTCTGCCAGAGTATTAAAATACTTCTGATTTAAAATGGTAGTCTGGTATTACTGTAACTTTACTCGGGCGACTAAGATGGTGAATGGACACAGGTAACATGTGCCTAATTGAAGATCGGCACCATTCAATCGTGTAGGGGCCATCGTTTACAATCTATGCATTAACTATCACATCGTGTGAGAAACTTCACGGCTGGAAACAGTTATCGTACGTTCGACTTGCATTGTACACGTGTGGCCTAACTATTAGGTTGACCGGCATTCTTTGGTCGATTCCATGTTCATAATAAGACATGCTTGACTAATAGGAACGGACAGGATCTCTAACATGTACGCAAAATCGGCACGTGTATAGCGAGGTCCCTTATCTTTCTCACTCGCGCGATTCCACTTTGTACTCCGTACTTTTACTGAGGCCAAATCTCCCGCAACTAAATGTCAACGCGCTTGCCACGTGGAAGAGACTGCACGTGAACAAAAAATAAAAAAGAACGAATTTTGCTACAATACATACCGACGTACTGCAAGCATGCATACGACACCGTTGGATCTGGGCTATTCAAACCGTTTAAAAGATGGACATCGCCATCGATGGCTCAAAGCTAATAATACAACCTCAGATATTACTTTATCAATTTTACAATTTAATATTTTTCCATAAATGTGGACTTTCTGTTTATCCGTTGCTTTGTGGGCCATTAATTCAAAATTCTATAATTTTATTTTTTTAAAAACGGACGCTTAATCTTTGTATTTTTATTTTTTTTCATATCAACGGTTTAGATCTTAGAATATGTCCAGTGCCGATGTATCCCAGAGAATTGCTCGGGGAGAAAGAAAAAAGAAAGGCATAAGCTATTCATGCGAGTACAATAAAACAAATACTCGCAAGCACACTTGCCAGAGTGGCATACATACGACACATTCGAAGTGCTCATTTATCAGGTCCCACCGTCTAAAGAGAAATACTATGGCACTCTGGCAGAGTGTGATGGATGATGCGCAGTAATTTAGAAATTATTGAGAAACTATGGATTATAATTAATTCAAACTAAACCGTCCCAAATGATGAGTGTGAACCAAAAATTACTTTTATTTTGTTACCTAGAAATTAGACTTTTAGATATTTATTGCACGGTTAGAAATGAAAAAAATCCAACAGCCACTGCACCAAATTTCCTATTTAAGAATGGTTGAAAATCATTCCTAAATTATTTAAGGAACGATTCTAAACCTTGTTTAAATATGGCGTCGCAAAAAAATTGGAATGTCTGATGTCCAGTCTAAATTACAATTTTGGTGTAGCGAGCCTTGGTTCAAAAAACAAGTATTTGCAAATCATGTATTAGGATTATTCAACCAATTGGTTTTTTAAATTGCAACTTGGCGACATTGGTTCCACAATTTAATTTAAGTTAATATCTCCGGCTGCATAGTTTTTAAATAACTGTCTAACAAATGTCGTGTAGGACCAAAGTATTTAATTACTCTTAATCTAAGTTGGTTTACCATCTAAATTGGGCTTGCAAACTGAAAAGCTTCATTTGAGTTACGCGCTTGCCATGTGTATAATTTCTTACAATGATTGCGCCAATTTCTTACCGTAGTTGAACACATCTATCAGCTTTGCCGGATCATATTAGGACATGGGCCCAAAAATTAAGTAAATTCAAATGATCCCCAAGGCAAGAAGTAAAAGAGGTGAGGATACATCATTAATACCTTCTTAGGTATTTTAGACACTTGTGCATCAGGCAGGTCCCTCTAATATGACAGTCATAATCAGTCTCAGCCTAATCCATAACACCTCTTAGCCCATGGTAACTATCCAAGGCTTGTTGTCCTGCCCCTAATATTTTCCAAGATTGAGTACACTCCAGTTATTAATATACCTGCTTTGTAGGTTCACGTCGTAGTACAAGAGGACGTGATTAATGAGCATAGTAGATGACACATACCCTCACACTCATGCCATACTAAGATTTCACCACTAACAGGAATTTAAACCGCTCATGTTGAAAAAATGAGCATAGTAGATGATACAAACTCATGCACTCACACTATAGTAAGATTTCACTACTTGCAGGATTTTAAACCTAGGTCTTGCATTGGTAAAATGAGCATAGTAGATGACACATACTCTCATGCTCACGCTGTAGTAGGATTTCACCACCTATGGGAATTTAAACCTCCAATCTTGTATTGGAAAAGTGAGCATGGTAGATGACACATACCCTCACACTCACGCCATAGTAAGATTTTACCACTAATGAGAATTTAAACCTGAGATCTCATATTGGAACTCTTGAGTCTACCATTGAGACAATGACTCAAACTAATCTTGATTTCTTTTTATTAAACTGGAGTGATTAAGTAACTTTAAATAAAAACTTATTTATAACTGATTATAAACTAAACTTGAATAAATTATTTATTTACTTTTGTAAGTAGGAAAGTAACTTATTTGATGGTATCCACATAAGCCCTAACGCACGGATGAATCAAATTGCTGATTGAACCTTTTTTGTAATTAATCATGACCATCCATATTAAGGGACAATGATCAAATGGTTAATAATTATCATATTGGGTAGATATTTGCATGGTTGCCCATAAAATGTGCTAGTGGACTTAAATAAACAGTTTATATCAATGGATTGCATTAGTTAAGTCTCAAAATGCAACAAGATCACTGTGAATTCATAGTGCCCTTTGCATATTTCCCATGCCTCAGCAAAAGGAAGTTCCATCGATCAGTTTCTCAAGACCAAAATAAGACAGGACTACAAGATGATATTTGTGCCTAATTGGGAATAAGTATGTGAACGGTTTGGATGGCATATAAACATCATACTCGCTCTAGGAAAGCTTCAATGGTGGAAGTTTGTGTTCTCACCACGTTTGCATGGTGTGGTTCATTTGAGTTTTGGATCTGCCTGATTTTTGGAGTCCTGTCCTATTTTGATCTTAAGAAACTAATTAACAAAGTGGATTTATAAAGGGCATCTTTGAGGGTCACACATGACTTCTGACCACATGAACTTCCAAAGACATTTCACATGTATACGTATACAAGGAGCGGATTAGGACATGCTCCTAAAAATTAAGGACCATGTCCATCCGTTTTTCTAGCGCATTTTAAGGCATGGTCCTAAAAATTAAGCAGATCCAAATCTCAGGTAGAACCCACCACAGGAAACAGTGGTGATAGGATTAAAAACATCAAACATTCATTTGCCATTCAAACATTTTAACAAGGTCAAATATAAGAGAGAAATACAAAGATTTTCTTAATGTTTGCCATTCATTCCTTTGCCAACATCAAACATTTTAACAAGGTCAAATATACGAGAGAAATACAAAGATAAGCTTAACTAAACTTTTTTGGCTTACCAAAAATTGTTAATGATCATTAATTACTTTTTCCAATGGTGTGGTCCATTGGATTTGAATCTCCTCAAGTTTTGGTATTAATGTCTTTAAATGAGCTGAAATAACGGATGTGCCGTGTGGATATACAACACATTCATCAACGTGGTCCCCACATGGCAAGAGTGCCCAGGTCCTAATCGCTCCCATATATATAACGATTAACGAGAGCAGATTGCATGTGCCCCGGCCGAGAGATACAAGCGTGACTTGGGCTTCGTGGGGTCCACATAGATGTCCGTGAACAATCGACTTCATCCATCTGTTTTTAAAGACTCCGATATTATAAGAATCTAAAAATCAGGTATATTCAAAACTCAGGTGGTCCACATGAACGAAACAGTGGAAACTGAAACGTCCACCGTTGAATCCTTCATGGAGCTGACCATGATGTTTACAAGTCATCCAGACCGTTCATAGGGTTATTATCACACAGATAAACTGTACGACAAATATCATCCTGATACAAAACTTGTGTCACCCCAGCCGTTCAATCCCCACTGTTTGGTGTGGTATGGCTTATATGATTTTTGGATCATCCGTTCCTATAATCCTATCCTAATCACTCATGGAGCTGTTTGATTGATTCGGAACCCCATGGATTTCCCTTGTATTTGAAGCCCTCCCATTGTAATTGGCACTCTGGATTGGGTATTAACTTTAATCCAAAAGTAACTATGCATGGTGTGTGTGTGTGTATATATATATATATATATATATATATATATATATATATATATATATATAGAGAGAGAGAGAGAGAGAGAGAGAGAGAGAGAGAGAGAGAGAGAGAGAGAGGGCATGCTCACCTACGCACCTACGGGACGCGGATTTCCTGCGAAAGCGTTTCGCAGGAAGTTCCTGCCCAGGGAATTCAGGTGGGGCCCACTGCTATGTTGATGAGAAATTCATTTCATTCCTCTGTTTTTCGTGTTAATTTTAGGATATTAGGAAAAAATAGAACCGGATCCATTGCTTAAGTAGGCCAATGACATGAGAATTGAACGGCCACAGTTGAAATATTCGTGGGGCCACAGAAGTTTTGAATCATGTTAATATTTGTGTTTTCAGTTAATCCCAGCAGGAATGAGGTTACGATGTCAACATCACTTTGGACCCTAGGAAGGTTTCAAGGGTAGGAATTTTCCTAACCGCCTTCTCTTTTAGTGCGGCCCACTTGAGACTTGAATCCTAAAAAAAATTGGTTTTATATTCGAAAATGAGCTCAGAAAACGGATGGACAGATTGGATTCCTTACAAACATCACAGTGGGTTCCATCTCAATTTCCAGCGCAGGAACTTCCTACGAAGGCAGGAAATCCTCGTCCGCACCTACGTATGTGAACACCTTTGCACTCGTGTTATGGTTGTCGAATTCGAAAGGTCTATAAGATGCAGAATCACATAAAACCTTAAGGGTGAATTTTCACCCTGATTTAAGATTCTGGTGGGCCATAGCAAAGAGAAATTCAAATCAATGGAAGAAATTGTTTGCATTTTTCATGGCCCACCGAAGTTTTGGATCAAAGTAAAATTTCATACCAAGGGGTTTTATGAGGTTCTACTTCATGTGGACCATTTAGATTTTCGAAACTCATCAGATATGATGAGTTCTCAATAAAGTTCAAATGTAGTTCACAGGTCCACGTTTTCACACACACACACACATATATATATAGGGGTTTGAATTTAATTACTAAATTACTTTAATAACTTTAATTAGTGGCATATGTAATATTTCAAGTCTTAGATGGGCCACAAGCAACAAGATCATGTCTATGTGACTAACTAATAATTTCTAGCTGTTGATTTACATGAACAATATTTGGATGGTGTTGATCATGGTATTAAAATAATTATAGTGAAGCAATTGATAATCTAATTATTTTTTATATCATTAGTGGGTCATGTGCCCATTAAAATTGTAGAAAGTATTTTAGGTGTAATCTAATCTTTTATTGCGGATTAAAAGCCTCCTCTTTGGGGAGATTTTAAAACCCCTTGGATTTGAAACTCCCATAGGTACTTTATGCCACCAAACAACTTGAGGATTTAAAATTCCCCAAATCCATGGTGCCAAACGGCCTCTTAGAAGATTTGTAAAGGTATGCGGATTTATTGTGAAAAAGGCTTTCTCAAGTTATTGCACATGGATTTTGGGTGGGCCCACTCGTTTTATATTCGATAAAAAAAATGTGTATCCAAAGCTCAAATGAGTCACACTAGAGGAAATAGATGAGATTTAGTAACCACCTTTGAAACATTTATATGACCCCAAAAGTCTTGAATAAGTGTAAGTTTTTAATGTTTTCACTTCATTCTTATAAAAATGACCTTATAAACAATTTGGGTGAAATATAAACATTAAAGTAGAGCATAAAGAGGTTTCAACGGTGGGTATTCTTTTCCCTACCCGCTTGAGTTCTGTATCCTCTTAGGGCGTGTTTGGACTGGCACACTGGATGGGATTGGATTGTATTAGGGTGGATTGCACGCCTTCCGATAAGGTGTCAGTGGATTACATGCAATCCCACTGGATTGTTGTATCCAGCATCCCACCTATGGCATGTTTGGATGGGCGGCCTGGATGGGATTAGGTTGAGTGAGGGCATGTTTGGACAGCTGTACGATTGGTTGCCATCTAGGCACTTCAACTACAACAGGCAGATGTCACAAGCAAAGGACGGTCATAACCGTCTCCCACCAAACCACCTGCTTGCACCGCGGAAATGGATTGGGTACTCCCCCTGATAGCAGCCTTTGGTTGGTGGTCGTTGCTCCGTAGAACCCACCATAATGTACATGTCTCATCCATGCCGTCCATCTAATTTAACAGATCGTTTTAAGATTGGAGAAAAAAAAATTTGGTGCATCTCAATATATATTGGACCAGATTACAGAAAACAGTTTTGAGAGAGCGTCGACCGTTAAAATACAATTTCAGGCCATGATAGTTTTGGATCAACCTCATTTTCCTTTTTTCCATTCATCTAGGGTTGTACAACCTAATCGACCTATTAGACGTCAAATACACAGTACAGTGGGCCTTACGAGGACTTTGATGATGCATGTCCAATCATTATTGTTTTCATGTGGTGTGGTCCACCTGAAATATATATACCTCTCATTTCTGGGATCTAGCCATAAAATGTTCGGTAAAAATGTATGAACGGAAAGGATGAAACACATACCTCTCATTTCTCAGGTGAACCACAACACTTCAACATATAGCTATCCAGCCTTTTATTTCACCAGTTACTCTCAGATCAAATCTGTTCATACCTGCCATACCAGCTTCTTTTTTTCTTTTTTTTTTTTCTTTTTGCCTGAAATTCCACTGATTAGATTATCTTAAACACTCAAACACTCAATCAATTGCCTACATTTTGGTCATTATCCATGTAGGCTAAAAAGTGTACATGTCACAATCGTTATCACCATAAAATTTCAGTAATGCTACAAGAGGTATACCAAATACAACACTAGTTTTAGAAAAGAAATATAAAGAACAGTTAGTCTGTATACATGTATACATTGATAGAACTATCATGTATGCATGTATTATATATATATATAATCATCACTGGAATTTAAGGAGAACAGTCTATTATCAAATAAATAGTGTCAAAATAAACAGCTTGCATGTATACATTGATAAAACTGTCATTTAAACCATGTACTAAGAAACACAAAAAATCAATCCACCGGATTACAAGACATAAAGTCCATTCCCTGAACAAGCCTGAAAAATTCATATGACTCATCTATACACTGATGAGATTATCACACATGTACAATTGGAAAGAAGAACCTGATTATTCAAGACAGGATTATGATGTTCAAGTGAAAAATTCAGCAATAAGAAATCCAAATGAGATATAGCAACAACTCTTAAATCATGCAATTGATATACGAATATAACAAAAACCATCTGATGTAATCCTGGGAATTCCATGTGACATGTAGCAAAAAACTATCTGGTATATATCAGGAAATTCAGTACTTAAAAGAAAAAGATACATATATACTCAATCAAAAAGAAGAGAAGTTAAAGATTGAAAAGAAATGAAAAAAACCAACAGTCAACAATAACACCAACATAAAGACATCTAACTATATTTTTCATGGCAGAGAAAAAAGATCGAAAAATGGCTAAATAGACTAAGATGCGCATTTTGCAAGGAGTTAGCTATCCAGATGAAAAATACATAAATGAGGAGGGTTCATAGAATGTCTGTATTGTCTTGTCAAACAATCTACAAATATACACTATATGCAATCCAAACAGACACCAAATGAGGAGGGTTCACAGAATGTGACGATTGTAACACTGAAGGTGATCCTAGAAATTCCATAGATTATGATTTGTAGGCATTTGTTTGGCCGAGAAAGGAAGCCGTAGAAATTCATAACTGCCCTATATTCGTTCATCAACAATTCATATATAAATGTACTTTATACATGAAAAACTCATCTACAGAACATGATTATAAATAACAGGTATATAATGTGTAAGTGTAAAATCCTGTAATAGAAAATTCATCTCATATATAGCAACAACAGAGAAATCCAACAATTGATCTACTAACACAGCAAACAATTTGAGATAATCCAGGTAAATCCATATGACAGATACCAGAAAACCATCTAATAGATCCCAGAAAACCCTTTCATTATGAAAGCAGAAGATACTTTAGAATCAATCTGAAAAAAAAAAGAACAGGAAAAACATGACAGGAAACCAAGAAAAACAGAAGACGAAAATCCACCTCCGTATAAATCGGAATGTCAAACAATGTCGTCGTAGCTAACGACACAGGCCGACTCCATATCGGAGGGCTTGTCTCGCCTACGACGAAGCCTCATACATCACATGCATGCAAAACCACTTCATCCCACATCTCAGCCCCAACATAGATCAGGCCAAGATCGAATATACAATTTAAATCAGGATTTACTCATAGCATTTGGGCGAGGAAGATAACCCTTGGAATCCAGCGACAAAATCCCTCACAATCTAGAGGATTTTCTCTCCAGGCTCGAATCCATCGTTTGTCCAAATAGGCTAATCTGACGCCGTAAGATTGGAGTACCCTATCCAACCTAATACGGGCTACTCCAACGTAGCATGCCTGTCCAAACACACCCTTATTTTTGTTACATAGCTCGTAAAAAGGATAAATATATTGGATTTCTTGTAAACATCACCCACTTTGAATTTCCTGCTAAAGCCTTCCCTGGTGAATCTGCGTCCTTTGTGAAGGTATGGAGATTTCCTGCGAAAAGCTTTCGCAGGAAGCTCTTGCGTACAAAACCTAGGGGAATCCACCATGATGTTTGTGAGAAATTTACTTGCCTATCAGTTTTTTAAGATATTTTAGGATAAGAAGCTAAAAATGATCCCTATCCAATACTTAAGTGGGCCTAAAATATAAGTATTGAACGTACACAATTGAAATATCGGTGTGGTCACGGAAGTTTTGAATCAGTTTAATATTTGTGTTTTCAGTTTATCCCAGCAGAAATGACGTTATTAACTATATGGATGGCATGTAAACATCCTTCACCCCAGAGAGTTTTCAATTGTAGTAATTTTCCCACCCACCTTTTCCTCCGGTGCGGCCCACTTGAATCTGGGGTACTTCTCACTTTTGGTATCAGTTCCTAAAATGGGCTAGAAAACAGATGTACGGGTTGGATTTCTCAAAAACATCACGTTAGGCTCACCCAGGTTTCCAGCGCAGGAACTTCCTGTCAAAGGTTTTCGCAGGAAATCCGCGTCATTTGTAAATTACATCTCTGTGGGCCCACACAGCCCCAGCCCTGGGTCACAGGCAATCTGCCTCTGAACGCCCTCGATCTCACACACAACCCATTCCGACACGTGTGCATGCGAGTAGCAATCGAACCCAACTCGCGCGAGTAGCCCAAACAAGCCTTAGACGAAAACAAATCGCGAACCACTCCACTACAAAAAGAGCTTTTTTTCCAATCCCGGTTTTTTCTTTTTATCTTCTTCTCATCATCACCTACAGAAAGACAACTTCCAAACCCGAATCCGATTCGCTGCAGATCTTCTCCACATACCCTTGATACCTCACTCTCTCACCTCCCATCCCCGAGAAATCCAAAATCCCAGATCCCTCGCTACAGATCCAACGGTCCAGATCAGATCTCAAAACTCCCTTCCCCGTCGCTTCTGCACTCTTAAATAAGAAGAAGACGACGACGACGAACGAACGAACCCCAGAAGAGTAAAAAGAAAGAAAATCCCGCTCGAGTACGAGATCGCCTTTTGTACTCGGGCCTCAGACGGGAAGAGAATGGAAAGGTTTCAGGTCAGACGGTTCTCAGACTCACGTATTCGTGGCAATTTTCGCTGTCAATACACGCGGGTGGTATTTATTTTGCCGTCGTGGTAATTAATGCGAAAACCTGCTCTTTTTATGAATGTTATGTTATCAGGAGCTCTGTGTGTGTGGGGTTGTTGGCTATTTTACTCCATGGGTGCGTAGGATTAGTTCCATGCGCACCCCTTCTCTTCCAACTTTCGCTTCTGTTCTCTGTTCTCTTTTTCGTCTGCAACGAATCTTATTGTGGTTGTCTCTTTCGCTATAGTAGTCTCGAATATCTGGTATTTTTTCTATTTCTTATATATATAAGCGAGATTCTCTCTCTCTCTCTCTCTCTCTCTCTCTCTCTCTCTCTCTCTCTCTCTCTCTCTCTCACCCTTGATTGGCACTGGGGCCCAGCTGAGTTGCAAAACAGCCTAGCTTTGGGCCAGACCCGTCTATCCAAGGCAGATGAATGGTGGGAATGGCTTGGATTGCAGATAAATTACACGGTTGGCCCCCTATTCAAATCAACGGTAGGCGTGCACTTTTAACTTGTTTCCTGTGTTGTGGCTCACATGAGTTTTGGATCGAGTTGAGTTTTGGTAGGTTTGGTATTTTGAGGTCGCGTATCTGATGGACGGGTTGGATTTCATGAATGTATCACGTGGGGCCCACTTTTGTCGGATACTATTGTAGATGTGTATGTATGTTTTTAGATGGTGGTGAAGTGATGAATCTGATATTTTGATTTTTCGGAGTGTTTTTTTTTTTTTTTTAATTTTGATTTGAGGTTGGAGAGGAATTTGGTTTAAATGGGTTTTATTTTAATTAATTTTGATTTGAGGTTGGAGAGGAATTTGGTTTAAATGGTTTTTTTTTTTTTTTTTTGAATTTTGAATTTTGATTTGAGGTTGGAGAGGAATTTGGTTTAAATGGGTTTTATTTTAATTAATTAATTTATTTATTTGGAATTCTTGTATGGATTTTTGATGGGTTATATTTTGAGGTGTGGAAGATAGTAGGATTCTTTTCTCTTTCTTCTTCTTTTTCTTCCTTTTTTTGCAATTTTTTATTTTTGAAATTGGGGAGCACCCTTTTGACATTGTTAATTATTTTTTTTCCGTTGCAGAAGACCTTGATTGTAATGGGTTAGATATTGGTAGATTGTTGGACTCAGTTTTTTTTTTTTTTAAAATAAATTTATGAAAATGGAATAGATACCTTTGATTTTTAATTTTTGCTAAGAATGTGTTTGTTTGCAACAAATATCGTCCAATTTCGTGATTAATCAGTTTAGTTTGGTGCAAACTATCCTGAATTTCATGATAGTTGGTGCAACCAAACGCACCATAAAATACTTGTATTAGTTGATTAAATTTTTAGGCATCTAACAAAGGGGTAGATATTTTGATTCTGATATATCTTTTTTTTAAAAAAAAAAAATTATCTTTCTTTCTTTCTTTCATTTTTTCTACTAGAATTGGGAGAACCCTTTTGATTTTTTTGATTTTTCGACAAAAACTAGGTTGAAACTGTTTTTCTTTTTTCCTTTTTCCTTTTTTTTTTTTTTTTTTTTTTGTTTTGAAATTTGAATATTATTTGTTTTCTTTTTTTCTTATATGATATTAGCAAAGATTTCATAAACCAATTTTAGGTGGGCCCAGCACCATTTTATGCTGTCATAAGCTTCTTTTTTTGGCTCTGTTCAATGCTACAAAATAAAAATATTTGCAATCTGAGTGCCGAAATTTTTGAATTTTGAGTTTGGTTGCAAGTGTAATCTTTCATTTGTTAGATCGCCTTTGTTCGAGATCGCCTTACCTTTTGCAGATGATATACTGTTTTTTTCTTCTTTTCTGGAAATTTGAATATTATTTATTTTCTTCTTCCTCTTCTTTTTCCTTCTTATAAGTGTGATGTTAGCAAATGAACAGCAAGGTTTCATGAACCAATTTTAGGTGGGCCCAGCACCATTTTGTGCAGTCATAAGCTCTTCTTTTTTTTCCCCACAGTTCAGTGACCAAGTTGTCATTTCGATCTGGTGGCCCTACCACCCAGATGGACCACGCCTCAGAAATATCCCTGATATGGAGGAATCTCAATTTGCGAAATGATGATCTGAGAAGGAATGTGGCAAAAAGGACTAGGTACGGACATTGGATGCCCAGGATCCTCCAATCTCGGAGATTTTTGGATGTCCTCAATCCAGGGTAGGGCCCATCAAGTTAACAGTAACGATTGCCGAACTGTAGTTTCCACCTGTGCCATATCAGAACATGAGCTTACTCCACATGTCATCATATAGATGATCATATAACTCCTCTTGGTTTGTTTTCAATCTCGTAAAAGATTAATGATTTTTCAAGCTTCTTACCAGCTTGCAGATTCGTTAGGTACCTTCTGGTTGGTAACAGAGTTCCAATATAGTATTTGGTAGCATTAATTGCTTGAATATCTTGCTTCCATATCAAGATTTCTCAATTTTCTGTTTCTGGTTATTTTCAGCGATTTTCACTGCTTTACCTTCTTCATTGAATTATTTTATAAGAGTTAGCAAGTTGGCAAACATTTCTTTATGGCATTGGCAATGGAATTCAGCTCAGTTCTAGCTGTTTGTAACTTTCCATACCTCTGCTTCCCTGGATAAAGATAGTTTTCTTGAAACGATGATTACCATCTGTTGTGGTAGGGTCTTCAGCCTAGTTTGATTGCTCATGATACCTTGTACTCTGGTTTTCAAAACCATAATCACAGCTCTCTTTAGATAATATTGTGAAGGGTCTGCTAAGCCCATGTGCACACAACTATATGTGTCGGCATGGCAGACAGGTAGAGTATCCAAGCCAGCCACCAGGTGGGTCTGACCTTGAAGATGATCTCACACAAGAATCAGGCTCGTCCAATCATCGGGTGGGTCATGATGTTTAAAATAGGTAGATGGCTTAGAAAACTTCAGCCAAGTTCTCGTCACTCATACATTTGATTGGTAAATTGCAGCCTATGTGATTAGTGGACTGACCTGATTCTTGGTTCAGGATCATCCGTATAGTGGTAACCCCTGATGGATGGATTGGATCTCATAGCTATGTGCCATGGTAGCACTAATGATGGGGTGCGCATTAGCTGTCTTGTGCATGTGTGGCAGTGTAGCAAAGCTCTTTGGTCAAAATGTTGCTGTTTTTTGGTCAAATTACATAGATGGAGCTGCCCAACTTATGATGATTCGAGTCATTCATATGGTGGGCCCTGTGCTGGATGAGAGATGCCCCCAGATTCTTTCCATAGGGTTATCCTAGCCATCCAAGTTGGCTGTCATTCACTTGGTTGTAAATGTCCATTTTCACCAATCGCTGGGATCATCTGCCAGGTGGGCACAACCCATTCCATGGTGCTGCCAATCAGATTAACAGATTAGATTGCCAAAAGATGGGTCCCACCTGTACCAATGTTGTGTCAGACAATAACTCCTTTTGTCTTGACTGACATCTGATAGCACCTTATCCGCTTATTGCATAATATAGTGGTTTGTTTGATTGAGCTTGTTCTGGAAAAAAATTTCTTCCTTGTAGATTATTTGACAGTAGTAGTAAGGAAGTTCCTTCTTTTCAGGCTTCAAATAGTAGTCCTTTGTATGTGTAGAAAATTGATCTAGTGCAAATGTTTTCACCACAATTGTGGTGCAAACAAGTTTTACGGGCCCCACTGTGATGTGTTCATCAAATCCACTCCAACCATCAGGCGAGTCATCGCACATTAGGCCCTCGGCCCAAAAATCAGATTGTTCTATGATTCAGGTGGGCCACACAAAGGGAAACATTTTGGAGGGTGGGCATCCCCTGTACATAGTTTCCGATCATGTAGCCCACCTGAATCACGGGCCAGTTTGATTTCGGCCCATTGGCCTACAATGTGGTGATAGGATCGATGGTCGGAATGGATTTCGCATGCACAACACAATGGGGCCCACCCCAAGGCCCCCTCAGTTTTGCTTGCATGTAACTTCCCTGTGGCACAACTCTTAGGGGACTGCCTCTTGGTTTTGCTCGCACATAAGTTCCCTGTGGCACAACTCGTAGGGGACTGCCTCTTGGTTTTGCTCGCATGTAAGTTCCTGCAGCGTAGCTTGTAGAGCACTAGCCACAGAGAGAGAGGGGGGGGGGGTGGTGTGGGACTGTCCAACTAGTTGGCATATGGGGCCCACCATGGTGTTTGTATGCCATCTCTCACGTCCAGCAAGGCTGTCCCATCGTGAAAATGGGATGCCTCAAAAATCAAGTCAATCCAACTATCAAGTGGGGCACACCATAGAAAATAATGGACAACCACAAAAAAAAAACTCCACAGTCATGCGGGGCCGCTTCTAATGGTTGGATCGTCCTGATTTTTGGGGCATCCCATTTTTGTGGTGGGAAAATCGGGTTGGATGGGCAAGATGTCATACAAGCACCATGGTGGGCCCCACAAGCGAGGGGGAGAAGAGGGAGGAATGCTCACACACAAATAGTTGCATGTCCAACTAGTTGGTGTGTGGGACCCAATCATGGTATCTGTATGACATCCCACCCATCCATCATGGTACCCACAATGAAAATGGGATGCCTTAAAAATCAAGTTGCTCCAACCATTAGATGGGACCCATAGGAACATAGAGTTTTTTGCGTGGTCGTTCATTGTTTTCTATGGTGTGGCCACCTGACAGTTGGATTGACCTGATTTTTGGGGCATCCCATTTTCATGGTGGGGCTACCTTACTTGATGGATTGGATGTTATACAAATGGTGGGCCTCACACACAACTAGTTGTGTTTGAGGCTTTGAGCTTACATACACACGTGTATATAGATAGTAGATAGATATAGATATGCATATTGGGAAATTCACTTGTTTAATTGAACTGAGATTTTCTAGTTATGATGATGACGATTATATTTTTGCAGACAATCTTATCTATTCATCTTATGTTTTAAATTTACAAGATATGCAAGAAGCAGAATTCTTTGTTTTTCTTTTTTATTTTGATAATGACAAGTAGCGTTCACAGTGGTATGACAAACTATATTCTCTTTGGCAGATGAATAGACTGAGTTGCTGATACACGCTGGAATAGGATATAATTGCGCATGGTATCAATTACCAGAAAGAAATTGCTTATAGCATCAGGACAGCAGTGCTATAACTACACTTTCAATCTTTCCAAACTCATGTAAATCATGAAACTAGGTTATTCTTTTGCTCTTGCTTCCTGACTTTGCACTCACTTTTCTTTTTCTTTTTTCCTTTTCCAAAGCAGAGTGAAAATATGCTAAATTTCATCACGTGTGGAGGATACTCTATTTCTGCATGGTTTTGCTGGCTTCAATACGCCATTTAGTATTTAGATATGATTGCCTTCTATATTTATCATCGCATGGTTTCATCTCCCACTGAATAGTGATATTAGCAATTGTTTTGTCTGATGGGGTATTCGAGTTTCAGGCATCTTTGTCTGGGGATGTTTTTCCTTGATTTTCTATTTATGTACAACAGCTTACAAATTGTTTTCTATCTTGGGATTGATTTTCGAGCATTGCTTAGCCCACATGCGTGTACAAGTCAGCTAATGCACACGCACCATTACATATGCCAGCATGGCAGATGGTGCAATATCCAAGCCATCTAACAGAAGGGTACCACCCTATCCCAAGAATCAGATTAGTTCACTAGTCAGGTGGGCCACATTTCAGTAATGTACTGTTGTGAAAAAATCAGCTGGTTTCTCATCTGTCCACTTATTTCTAATATTATGTCATACCTACTGAGTAGACCACTTTTATCTTCAGGCAGAAAGTTGCAGTGAGGTCCACCTGATGGATGGCTTCGATATTTCACTTGTCTGCCACACTGGCATATGTGGCAGTGTGCAGCTGACTTGTGCACGCATATGGGCTTAGCAAAGCTCTTGATTTTTCACAATGTTGTCATTCCCTGCATCTTCTATGGAAATTTTCAAAAATGGAAAATGTTTAATCAAATGGGTGCCATCTCTGGTGAAAATGATGGCGATATAATCCAACCATTCTCACTTGTAAAATTCAAATTCCTCGTCTCATATAGAGTTTGAAATTTCGTGACTGACTATGATGAGGCTGCTTTTTGTGTTACTTCTGGATTTATGACAGAGAGGAATTACTGTTTGCATGAGTTGTGTGTGTGTGTGTGTGTTTTTCTCTGTTTACTACTGTTTTTAATCAGGTGGTTGGAGGACCTCATTTATTGTGTTACCTACATGTCCTATAGTCAAAGTCACGCTAAGCATTTACTATCTGCTTCCGTCTTTGAAATTTATTTCTCAAGTTGTCAGCTCTCTTCTACCTTGAGTACTGACTACACCATTATTTATTGGAAATGCATTTATTTCATAACACCCATATGCTTTCTTTTTCTTATTTTAGTATGTTTAACACATCTGCTAATAGAGACTTCATGGTTGATGCCATTTTTTTTCAGTAATCCAATTGTAGGCAACAGTTAGATTGATTAAATAGGCCAAAAGAGTATGCCTGTTTTCAGAAGATTATTTTGTATTTTATAAATAACATTCTGCTTTTTGATGCACAGTTGCAGAACTTGTAGTGGGTTTTTTTTTGGAAAGATTACGAGAACTTTCATTGAAAAAGCGCTGAGGTCTTGCTAAGATGCAAAAACAACAAGAAAAACAGAAGAAGCAAAAAAGAAAATTACGACTTATCCAACAGCCCCTTACCCCATGCCCATTCAACAACATTATCCCAGACATGAGAGACAACCCCCTCTACTCTTTGGAATCATTGTGAAAGCATCTACCATTCCTCTCACCCCAAATCCCCCATGAACTTGTAGTGGATCAATCAATTCAACTTGAAAAAACATATTCTGACATGAAGGAATAATTCATTGTTGATTGTTCTTTTATTTCTCTTTACTTAATTTTTTTGTTATTTAGATTAATGAGAGAACATTTATTGTACTGTTCTGTTGGCTTTCCATCTGAATTTGAGAAATGCTATTTGGTAGAGTATGCAGCATTAGTATTTTGTTCCATGGTTAGCCATAAAACTTTTTTTCCACATCTACGTTATATATATATATAAAATCTCACCTTGAGTCAGCAGCAAAAATTCTTACCATTGAACGATCTCAACCATCTGATTGGTGACCTACAGGTGGATGGTGGAAAAGAATATTGGACCATCTAACTGCAAATGGTTCACCAATAGGATGGTTTTGGTTGTCCAACCCATGTGATTCATTTGACGTGGCGTCCACTGTGAGATCCATCCCATGAACACTCTGGATCAAGAACTGTCATACCATATGTCGGAGTTTAGCGTGGCGCACTGATTAGCTCTTCATTGATATGTTAGATTACACATGTTCTCAAGTGTGGAGAATTTACACATGCTTGCAGATAGTGAAGCTGCATATTGTCATTCTTCTCTGGCTCACGAACCAGCGCCCAGGACCATTGAATATGATGCTGACAAGACTGAAGAGACTGGACCATTGAAGGCAGACTATGAGGCTATAAGAGAAGGAAAGCATGTAAAACAATCTGTTCTGGAAAGCGAAAACTATGAGATGGACACAGATCCATTACCATCTGAGAAGTGTGATGGAGATGGACCCAAGGCCAGACCAGGACCCTGCAACTATATGATGGAAGATTCAATTTGTGAGAATGCAAATGAGAGCAGAGATAAAATTGCATCAGATTCTATTCCTACCAGTGATGGAGATGGACACAAGGCCTCACCAGGAACCCAGGATTATATGGACATGGAAGATTCAATTTTAGGGACCACAAATGAGAGCAGAGATAAAAATGCCTCATATTCTAATTCATCTGGTGAAGTTGGATTGTCTGAAAAGGATGCAGATTTATATACTGATAAGACTGTCACAGAAATTGAACTTTCAGAACTGATGGTTTATTCCAAAGACAATGTCGTCAAGGACATCTGCATCGATGACGGAATACCTCCCATGGACAAAGTTTTGGTAGAAAATGATGAGGTGGGCCAGAAGAGAGTTGGATTTCTGCAATCAGAATTAGCTGAAAATGTTGATATGACCGAAGAAATGGAGGACAGTGGCGGGCCTGTTGCAGATGGTTCGAAATCACTTGTCTTCAAGGGGCAGCTTATTTCTGGCGAGTATGAGGAAGTTGCTGCTAAAAGCAGTACTGCAAGCTTGCGAGAGGAAGGTGGACAGAATGTTGGTGCAACAGAAGAGATTGTAAATGCACAGAATGTTGGTGCAACAGAAGAGATTGTAAATGCTACCACAGATGTGAGGACACCATCGGAAGAGTCGCTTTTGGTCACAGAAGAGGTTGTAAACGAAGAGTTGCTCTTGGTTCAAGAGCCAAGAATGGGAACGCTGCAGGATGAGTCTTCCAGTTGTGCTAGAAATGAAGATCAACAACCATATGATCAGGTAGAGAGATGAGTGGTATTTTTTTCCCTCATTTTCTAAGTGAATTTATATTATCCTAAAATCTGAGGGTATGTAGTATATGCAGTCTCCTTAGGTCTTCAATTTATGCAAACTAGCTGGTGGGGCACGTGGAGAAGGGAGAGAGAAATCCGGGAGAGAAATTTTGGAGATGGATTTTGCTAGGATCCAGTGGCCCCCCTACCATAGTACAGTGGCTGGTTTTCACCCCTGGATTGCATTTTATATGATGATCTGAACCATTCATATTCTGCATTCTATGGTATCCCCATACTAAACATTTGTCAAATGGGTTATTGTGTATGACTATGAATATTCCTTGGCTCATATTCAAATCCAAGATTAAAGGTAAAGATAAACAATGAAATATGATTATAGGACTATAGCTTCTATATGGTGGTCTTGAGAACATGGACATCAGTTCAGATCAATCTAAGGATGGTGTCAACCTGCCACCTTCCAGTTCCCAAAATACTGCTAACTTCATTTAAGATGTCTTCCCATGACTATTGAATATTCAAAGTTTTCCATCCCCATGAAACTAATTGCAGGGGCAAAAATGTCAAAAAACTGCCCACATTATATGTAGTATATATGGGGTCATGGTTAACTGATCCAAACTGATTTTTTCTGATGGGCCCACTGGGAATGGACCATGACTCTAAAAGTTCCTGGTTACAAAGATTCTAACCCTCAAATGTTCATCCTTTTTTCTTTTGGATGTCAACTGTTGTTTTAAATTTCTTTGGTGTCTATTTGATGACTGCAAATTGAAAGGTTAGGATCTTCTAATCTGGGATATGTTCAGAGCATGGTCCATTCATGGTGGAGCCCATCAGATGAAGGGTTTGGATCACCGAGCTCCACTTGTATAAATTGAGGATACATACACCTGGGGTCAAGAACCATATAGCTCCTCATTTAAGATTGTTCATGGAAAAAGCTGATAATTACGTTCCTTTTTCCACTGGCAAATGACCTCTCTTTTAATAAATGGCAAACATTTCCTGATATGTTGGTTGTCAGGGACATGCTTTGAATTCAAATGAATCCATGGATGTAAGATCGCAGGATGCGACTCAAGAGGCAACCTTAGCATCACATTCTTGCTCTGAAGCATTCAGCAACAGCAGCAATCCGATAAATTTAGCTACTGATAGTAAGGTGGAAAGCGGAAGCATCGCTATGAATTCCGATCCTTTGCCAGCAGAAATGACCAGCAGCAGAGACGAGAACAAAGAAAATGCAGAATGTCAGCACTCAGGTCGGAGGTTAACTGCATCTGTGCTCGATGATGGAGCACTGGATAGCTTGACAGGTTCTACACGGAGTTTCTTTATTCAACATGGCCTCGGAGAGTCTAGTTTTTCTGCGACAGATTTGGTCTCTGGTCCAATAGCATACTCAGGGGCGATGCCATGTTCTGGTAGCATCTCATTTCGATCAGATAGCAGTACAACAAGCACACGTTCCTTTGCTTTCCCAATGTGAGTAGAGTCTTCTGACCAAGCATTTTTTAAAAAGTTTTATTTGCACTCATTTCATGTATTTACCTTTGAATTCTCCACTAGGTTTGTTCTTCCTTTCTGCATCTTACGTTTGATTCCATAAACATGCAGGAATGGACTTTGTATATAATTTATGAGCTTTGCTATGCCCACACACGTGTACAAGTTGGCTAATGCACATGCCCCAGCATGGCATGTGAAATATCCAATCCATCAATCAGGTGGATCTTACCATGTATATGTTATTGCCTGAAGATAAAGGTGGTCCACTCAGGTGTGCCATATTATAAGAAATAAATTGACAGCATAGGAAACTTCAGCAGATTTTTTTACAACCCTATGTTGAATTAATTGGGGCCCACCTGACCAGCTGACTTTACCAGATTCTTGGGGTAGGTAATCTATATAGTGGTACCTTTTGATGGATGGCTTGGATCAAGTACTGCTGTACCAGTGGCATACGTGGTGGCATGTGCATTAGCTGACTTGTACATGGTGTTGGCTTAGCAAAGCTCATAACTTATGCATCCATACCTGTGTTTCATATATACAAGAATTTTCCTGTGAAGCTGCTCTACTTGTGCATGACTGTGTTTTTGGTGGGCTTTGATGTATATGCCATGAATGCAATTGGAAGTTTATGTGGCAATACTTGTGTTTTCATATATACAAGAATTTTCCTGTGAAGCTGCTCTACTTGTGCATGCCTGTGTTTTTGGTGGGTTTTGATGTATATGCCATGAATGCAATTGGAAGTTTATGTGGCAATAACTAAAAATGGGGAAAACTACAAAAGATGCCAATTAATGGCAAGACACACAGTAGCTACTACAAACAAACCTTTGATGATCCACATAAAATGGGGATGAAACAAATGAAATCTGAGGCCATGAAATACTTCTTATTGCATTTGCCTGCATGCGCTGATCAGGGCCTTTCATCTTCTATGGTGAATGTGCTCGAGCCTGAAAGTCAGGCTTGTCCACCTTTCAGGTAAGCAGCTGCTATGCATTGAATAAAGGATGGTTGATTATCTTTTTTAACCTTCCATTTTTGTGTAAACGGGTGGCCCACCCAGCAACTTTTTGGGCTGTGGCACATTCTCCGTGGAGAATGCCACACCTATACCTTCTCACATGCGTCTGTATGTGAAAATTTCTTTGAGATGTGTGTTTGGTGATTTCTGAAGTACATAAATAGTTGCTTGAATGCAATCGGGTCTTTTGGATTTTGGAGAAATCAAGTGTAAAAACTCCATTTCTAAACCCCGGATGATTGATTGGATGTCCACTCAAGGTGCCATTCCCATTTCTCACCGATCAATGTCCATCCAAGGTGCCATTCTCACAAATGCTTACACGCCTCTTTTTGCTGCTACCATCAACCACAACTAACACAATTCCACCTAGACTATCTTTTCCTTGATCAGTTTTAGTGACGCAGGGATGAATGTGATGAGGTCGATCACCGTCTTCCTCAAGGATAACTACTCCAAATCCACAGAGTTTCTCTGGACTCCTTATAGAGACTTCTCTAATCCACGAGGAAAGAAAGCAAGAAGAATAGAAATAAATTCTAATAAATTCATAATTTGATTGATTAATGAAATAAATGAGTTCACAACCCTTTAAATAGGGATACCAAGCAAGGAGAGAAATCAGAATCAAACTATAACTAAAACTCCTAGAATTCGCATCTTACTATAAATAATAAATTTCTATTTGTAGCAAGGTAACCACGTTATTCTCCCAATTTTTCTAAATGCTTTTTATGTTGGACACAACTCCTAAAGCCCAACAGATGAAGAGTTATAATCAAACTAAAACATACTATTTATAGTAAAAACGAAATTAAACATGGAATTCGGCTGTCGATAGGATGGAATCTTGCAAATTCGGCGTGGTTAACCCGGCATAGCCGGGTTGGTTGGCTAAAGTAGCTCGTCCTACCCCAAAATCATATATGGTATGTCGAGTAACCCATTCGGGTTTGTGAGATATGACTGTTTTAAGGTTCCGACAGTCTTGATGACTTCTGCCTCTGATCGGGCCTTCTTTGATCCATTTTGGACATGAAAGTGTCTGCAACCCGCTCTACATCATTTAGCCTTCTCCAGTCTTGGATTTTCTAAGTTCCTATGAACAGAAATTTTGAATGCCTTTTTCTATAACATTGTGCTCTTTTATAAGGCTAGACCCTGGCTTGTGTTTGCCATATCATGTGAAATTGTGCTGACTTGTCCTCCCCATACATAGCATACGTGTATACCAATCCTGACCATCCAAGTCATGGGCCCTATTCTGGATGGAGCACAGCCCGAAAGTTATCCCAATCAAATGATCCTAACCATCCAGTCACTGGCAATTAATGGAGGCAAGAAAAGAAAATTTGATTGGTCCAAATTCAATGGATGTAATCAGATTGTCAAGGGCACAAGTAAATGAGAACCCACAAAATGTGTAGTCTGGAGGAGACAGACAACCTTGATGATTTTTACCATCCATTCTAATTAGCATCTACCCATCCATCTTTCTGCCTGTATATTCTGACTGACTAAAGCATTTCTTTTGGATTTTGGCGTCTGCAGATTACATTCAGAGTGGAATAGCAGTCCAGTAAAAATGGCAAAGGCCGACCGGAGGCATTTACGAAAGCACCGTGGTTGGAAGGTGGCTCTATGCTGTAGATTCTGAATGCTGCTCTTTACTTACATTCCAGTCTTCCCTCCACACACATCGTCAAAAATTTTATATTTCGATGTCAATTTTCTCATAAGCATTTCATCTTCAGTGCCGCCTATGTGTGCATTGTGTGATAGATCAAAAGAGTAGAGCCCCTATGGTTTGAAGCATGGAAAGTAGATATATAAGCTAGTTATTGCCATTATACTCTGAAATTCTTTTTCTTTTGTCCACATTTTTTATTCTATTATAAATCCTTGTATTTATTTGTTGGGTTTGTGAGTAATAATATTATATTTGCGACGAGCAAGTAATTTCACATAGTATGTTTTATTATAAAGCAAAGATGAAAGTGATGAGTTTGAATGATTGGTTTTATGTTTCCACTGCTAACGCAAGAAAAAATTGAAAAACCATTGGGCTGGATTTATCATCTAATTATGAAAAAGCATTCCTTCTTAGCTTCTTTTTTTTTTCTCTTGACTTTTCATTGGAATCTGACATCAAAGATAACAATGAAGTATGGGTGTTATGGGGAAGGAGGCTCAAGGATAATAGCTGATGTTGAGAGCATTAGATGAACCGAATACGAAAACCATGATTTGCTATGGATATGATCTTACAAATTGAAATGAATAACTACATAAAATCTTGTTCTTTGATAGTAGTGGAATGTAACAGCCCTAAATCACATGGGGACCCACATGTATGTTCAACTGGGCCATGTTAGATTGCACAATAGTTGGGTCCATCTAGTCGGCCCCCCTTTTTTTTCCCCTTAATTAATGTTGGAATGTTTTTTACGTTTATCTCGTGGCTGCTCTTCGGTTGTCATATTCTGCCACAATAACAAGAAATCAGTCCCATGTGGAAGTCCATTTAGATTTCGAATGAGCCCGAGAACATTCAATTCCCACATCAGTTAAAAGAGTGTTATGCCAGATTTAGAGAACAGCTATATGGGTTTGATGGGATTTAGGGGTGTTTTAGTTATTGTTGCATATTTTATTAAAATATATGGTAAGTATTGGAATTAATGAATTAGTCCTATGTTAGGCCTTGTTCAGGAAAGGCATATATTCATGGAAACAATTTTATCTCTGGTGGGCTGCTGCTGCCTTGGCCTGTCTGAGATGCCTATGCCTTTTGAAGCCCCTAACTATGCTATTGATGTCAAAGAGTATTAGAGAGAGATTATCGAGGATTGAAGGATGATCACAAGTTTGTGAAGCTATTGTAAGGTTTTATTTAGACTTGTTTGACAATAGATGTATGGAATTGAGTGAAGCTTGATAGCCTTCCTTTGACAGAAATTCAAAGAGGAAGAGTATTTATTGGATTGTCGTTTTTGGGAGGGTGAGGTGAAGGCAACTGTGTTGTGTCAAATTTGGGTAAAGATAAAGCATGAGGCCCAGATGGATTTTCTATTTTCTTCCAAGTCATTTTGAAAGGAATTGAAAGATGATGAGTTTTACTTCAGAATTTTATGAGTGGAAGTTGTCTAATGGGTGCGCCCGGTTCATTGCCCTTGTTCTCAACAAAGATAGTGTTGAAAGCTTGAAAGATTTCAAACCAATCAACCTTAGTAATGGCTCTTACAAAAAAGCATGCCAGAAGAGAGAGAGAGAGAGAGAGAGAGAGAGAGAGTACTCTTGCCACTAGTTGAGGAATTTTTTTACTAGTTCTTCTTTTCTCTTCTCGGAATAATGTGCGTCACTAATTGGTTATATGTATTGATTCGAGATACAAAGAGGGCATAACCAGTGTCGCTGGATATGGGAAAGGCAAACGGTTAACAATCCTGTGAATTGGGGTTTTCTTAGTCATGCTTTAAGGAATAGGTAGAGATTGTGATATACGAATTGGGAACAGGTCTAATCATATCCCGATGCAAAATGTAATTCGATAAGTTCATTGGGAAAAATGTGAGGATCATAATGGTAATTTTTGTTTGATGATCAGGTGGGCCATCTAATGGATATGATGAAAAATTACGATAGGCGATCAAATAACTTGATCTAAGTATGAAAATTAAGGATTTGTGGTTTAAATAAATCAAGTTAAGTTAAATTTTCACTATAATTAGACATGCAAATGTCTTTGAGAATGGTCCAAGGATATGGTTGTATGTACCCTTGGAATTTTAGGTAATTTGTATTCATGTGTAGGGTTCTTAGATAGAGATTTTAACAGTGGAAACAGTTCATACAATACTAACTAGTAAGATTGTTGGTTTACTTCATCAGACAGTTAAGTATGTGGACGATTACAATTTATTTTGGGCTGTTTTACTATGATGGGTGGTCCATTATATGTGTGAACCGATGGATTACAAGATCTGAGTAAATATAATTTCTAGGGTACACGTAAAAGTAAAAAATTTATAATTAAGCCTTATGATTATAAGGTTTAAGAAAATCTAAAATAGCCATGAAAATTCACACCACAACCTTGAAAATATTCGCATTTGACATATTTCAAACCAGGAATACTTTCCCTTTACAATAAGACATAAATAATGAGGGGTTAGGATTTCAATGATACACTTGACTTCGGTGTACCATGCTGTAAAGGGAGCCCATCAATATGCATCTATCATACACATATTATGGTCCAATCCCTCCACTATCAAGGTTATCCATATATGATTCAAATCTGATGTTGATTATGAAATGAACCATCAAATCCGGGCTAGCGTATTATCATTAAGTATGATCAAAATAATTTTATCGATTAAAACAAAACTTCAGATGTTGAAAACTTTTTAAAAGTCATTGAAAACCTTAAGCGCATGGCCCAGTGAAAAACCACTTGATTAGTTTTTTATCTATCCAAATCTTATCCTCAACAAGTACCATGGTAAACTAAGTGAAATTCTTATTAGCCTGTGTAAGAATCGATGAACCCTAATGAATGTACCCAAAATCACCCACTTTTTTTGGCCTTTATGTAGCCTTGTAAAGTGAGTCAAAGTTGCCTAGTCAAGATTCAAGACCGTACACATCCTCAGGTCCAAAGGCTGATTAATGAATATGCACAATCATACCATTGATCACATAATTATGACCCAAGCCAATGGATCCCTAAATTATTGACATATACTTCAATCCACTATTGTTACTGTCTAAGGATCCATACTAGGATCCCATATCAATGCAATACTCATCCTCCTATGTAGGCTTACGACAAAAAGCACAACTGACACCAATTCAGATACCGATGGTGGAAACCTTCCATCATGACCTAAGTCGGTCCCCTCACATACGATGACCATATATCTCTAAAAACAATATTCATGAATGTGTCCTAAGTATCTGTGCCGATCATGACTCATCTGGATACTGAGTTCCATGGAACACAATTCTCCCCAGCCAATGACCACTATGTCCAACTCAAGTTTCCTAAGACTAAAGGATATATTGTGTACTCCTCATACAACCTAATGAATATTAGATTAATGAAACACTAAATATGTTTAAGGTATATGTAATATATGTCCAAGTAGGACCCTTAACCATCTAGATCAATGGTTGAGATCGGCCCTATTAGATCCACATGATCAATAGATTAGGGCACACCTTGTTTTTCCAAGGCACTAACTCCAATAATCTCTCATTCATCTTAAAATCAATGTATACTCAAATTCAATCAAGCACACGTGACCAAAGAACTTATGAGTCAGAAGATTAAGAAGTCATATTGATCCTCTATAAAGTCGAAGATCCTCTATAAAGTCAAAGAAAACTATTTAATACTAACTCTCACTGTGTAGCACACTCAACCAAGTGCATTCGATATTCATGACTGTCATTTTTATTCACTGTGTCATTTATCCTTGTGATCGAAAAACTGATCACCCAACTATCACAATTCACTTAAGAACTTCAATTGTTTTAAGAGAAAGAGTTTCAGTGTTATATCACACAATTGAATCACTAGGGAACCCCATGGCATATCATATGCTGCAGTACCATAAAAGTGACATAACACAAACATGATATTCGAATTACAAACATAAGAAGCATATCTAAGCTATTAGGGTGGAAACTAATTACCACACAAGATTCCTTGCCGTGTCCATTTTCTCCCATTGACTAAGACATCTGTTTAAGTCACACCTTGTATGCATAGGCTAACCAAGGGAATCCTCATGAGCAAGTAAGGACATATTGGTCCACATTCCTTAAATGTACCTTTGATTAGTATCATTTGAGTGATGCTTTAGATCCAACTAATCTGTCAGGAAAACATAAGCAATCAACCCTCAAGTTAACGTGATAAAACATCTCGTCACGGTGTTCATAATTAGACGAGATAAAATATATCATTCCATAACATGTATGTACATGCAAAGTAAGTGTGGAATCCATCTCAGAAACTCTGATTCATCACGCATCACCAAGTGACAAGCCCAGAGCCATTGCTCTCATTACCACCATCTAACACATGGGTGGTGGCAATCAAGGATAATTTTATGCACCTGATTGACAATCATACAGTACCCGTCTTGAATTTCAATTAATCAAATATCAAAGAAGCTACAGTAGTGATGAGTAATCCAATGCCTTTAGTAGAAGTCTAGCGACTCTTGCACAGTATCTCTCTTAAATTTTTAGATGGAATCCAATGCCATTTTTCCTTACCACCAGATATCTTAGAGAGTGAAGATAAAGACAATCAATCACATAACATCTTGACATGAATCACAAAACTATGGACATGCTCATTTGCTTCCGGCTAATGCACACTCGTCCTCTACTTTCCATCATGTCTCTTCTGATCTTCTGCACAAGCAGGTTAGCAATTTGTTAGATGATATGTTAAGTATCATTCCTCAAATTCAATAGAAGGTGAGAGGAGGGGATTGTTCCCGCATTGCCCTCCCAAGTGACTCACCTTTAGTAGGCATGACACTTGGCCTTGAAGTGGCCTGGCTTTCCGCACTCCCAACATTCCTCATTCTTGCCTCTTCCCTTCCTTTTACCATTCTTATTGGCAGAATTGCATGTCTCCTTAAGTTACCGTCCTAGCCATTTTTCTCATCATCTCTCTCGTGCTTTAGAGGAATTAGACTTGCCATTAGAGGTGCCTTCTACCAACTGCACCACTTGCCCCCTTTTTTACATCTCAGATCCTTGGCCTCATAAAGGACCGATTATGTGTGAAGTTTTTCCTAATCATACTCAACATTCATCATATTATAATTGTCAATGAACCTATCATACATAGGTGTCGATGAGATGAACATGCCATTTATAATAGTTTCATCATCCTTGGCATGTCTAATTAACTCATTGGCCAATTAGAGCATTTCATGATGTGATCACTAACCAAGGCGCCTTCCTCGAGTCTCGACAATATAGTTGTCTTTCAAGGGTCTAGACTAGAGCATTCACTTGGGCATCAAGCAAACCTTTCAAGGTGTATATCTCTAGCCTTCAGCATGTTCGACATTTGATTATAGAGCACATTTGATATGGAAGCCAATATGTACACTTTAGCTACCTCATCATCTATTTCTCATTTGGCATAGTTGGAAGCGATGGTCAAGGGTTAATCATTAAAGCCAGGGGTTGGCTCAAGTGTGAGCATTAACTCAAGCTTTTGGGATGAGTTGATATAGTTCTCCTAGTAGGCTTCTTAGATGCGACAACTTCATAAATTGCATTAAGTTTCGATATAGTTATATGTCCATGAACTTAAGATTTAGTGTTCATTCATTATTTTCCAGTGAATGTACTATTTTAGGCACACAAACATAAAATTCATCCTATCATGTCCTTAACAGAACTAACGGCTCTCACTGCATGAAACAAGTAAGGGTAACATAACAAAGCCTCATAATATTTGTTGATGCAAAAATTTGGTTAGCCCTCCCTGGACCAGTGAACTTGCAGGGAGAACAAATAAGGAAGACCCTGGCTCGTACAGGGGACCCTCCGATGTCTAAGTCTGACAGGTAGGTCTTAGTCGAAAGGAGAACTTATTGGAGATTGTGCGTACCTTTCACCATCGAGGGTCCTCGTATTTATAGGTAGGGAGAGGCGGTGGCATGGAGGGCCTCTCCTTGTTTTGGTAGGGATGAATTATAGTAAGATTCAGACTCCTTGCTTGGCGGGAGGATCTTTCTAGATCCTTGGCTAGAATCCTGGTTGGAGCCGTATTAGGGTCGGTTTTTTGGATCTTCGGCTGAGATCATAAACAGACCAGATAGAGGTCAGGTTAGATCCCGTGGAGGGCGGGTCTTGCCGACTCGAGGTGATCCGACCTGGTTCATGCGATTGAGGTCGGGTCATATCCGTCAGAGGACAGGTCTTGCCGACCTGAGGCGAGTAGTTCGTTTCTTTCAGATCATGGATAGTTAACATTTATCCTGACCTTATACCCAGAGGTCGACCTCGGCCTTTGTCTAATTTGGTCGAGGAGATGAGGGTCGGATCATTGGGTTGCACCTGCTGCTGTTTGAAGTGTTGACCTGGCTTGCAGGTAGTTGGTCGGTCTATTTTTCCCATAACAATATTCATCGACGGGCTAAAATTTCATATAGAGCACATGGAACTCAGCTCAAAAGCATCTCATAACACCAATTAGTATATGGCATAATCAAATGCACGAACAATAAGGCATATGTTTGAATTGTCTTGTCTTTCCTCGTGCATTCCATCGTACATCCATCTATGCAATCAAGGCACCTTCCATATTTGTGAGGCCTTAGGACACAATTCTCATTAACATCCATGGGATTATCATGGTTGGGTCTAACACAACCTATGAACCAGCAAACAAGCATAATAAAGGGATGATCTACAAAAAGTAGGTAACCCGTCACGGTTTGAGCGAATGACTTCGGTCGTGTGTTTTCTCCCCAAGGATGTGAGTTCGATTCCCCCTCCCCGTGGCTTACCTGAAGAGCACATTAACAACATCGTTCAGATCAATTTTCATCTCAATCTGATCACTATATCATGAGATATGACCCACTTATCTACATTTCAAGCAAACTTTATTCTTCAATATCACCTAATCAGACTATCCCTCTACAGTTTCAATCTAACGAGATTGTTCGTCCTTAATATGAGTTCAATGAAACCATTGATCTTCTGTATTGGCTCATTCGACTTAAACTTTAATATTGACCCTATTAGAGTATTAATTTCCAATTTTGGCCAAATGAGGTTGTTCTTTTTTATTCCTTGGTTCACACGATTCATCTCTGGTAATGCTTTAACAGGACCATTCAACTTCAAAATTAAACCAATCAAACCATTGATCTTTAATATTAGCACGATCAAACCATTCATCTATAATAAGCCTCCACAATTTTGATTTGGATTCTTTGAAATTCAAGGTGGAATTAGCGAAGTGTTCAACTACTTGAGGGTTATTTTTCGTTTGCTCTTCCTCGTTATGATTTTGAACGGGGCAGGCGGTAGTAGCTTTTTGCGATATGTAGGAAACAACCCCGGTCGGTCATGCCGCAACGGAGCTTTAGAGTCGGCAACTGTGCAGTTCCGAATAAGATCATGTGGTTTGTTGCAGACCCTCTCACAGTTCTCGCATGGAAAAATCTCCAGAGTGGATTGCCCAATTGGACCTGTCGGCGGTGCCTTCGGGCCACAGGCAACCCAATTAAACCGATGATCTTCAATATTGGTCTGATTTGGGACCAATTACTCTTAAAAGTCACTAGAGTTGATTATCCTAACTATTTGATCATGGGTAGGAAAATAAAAGGCGCATACTAATTATTATATAAGCAAAATCACTTATTTGGATTGTACATAATGTGCTTACATTTGATTGCCACCTTTGAGAGGAAAGGGTGAGAGAGCGGTGGCGGAATTTAGGAAAGTCATTGGTAAAATCTCTCTCAACATAAACTTATTATGCATTGAAGATCGAGATCTCTACTATATGATTATTATTAACTAAAATAAGATAAACTCATTTTTAGAGATTAGCCAAACAGAGCCTAAGATTATAATTATAATTACACTGTCCAAATTTAAGAAAATAATGCACTATGCAAGTATGATGTACTAAAATTGTAATCATAATGAGTTTTCTAAATGCTTTTCATTAACATAATGCATTATAATATAATACATTATTTTGATCATTTATAAGTAATTTCATAATTGGCTATTAAATGGGCCTTATGTAAGAGTGGTAATGGACCAGGTTGCCCGATTCAGCCCTAGCAGCTCAGCTTGTAAGGCAGGGCTTGGCCCTCAAAACTTGGCCTAAGTGCATGTTCGCTTGGTCCAATCATCATGTGGTACACCCTTATATGAAAGGACTTGAAGACACTTGTGAATGAAACCATTCAACTAACATGTCTAGTTTAAAAGTACTTTTAGGCTTGTGCTTCTATTTCTATGATCAAAACAATTTATATGATGGGATTCATCGTAGATGGAGGGGATATTACAATTTAAAAAAAAAAATAATAATAGATTATTTATTTGATTGTATCATTCTTTTCTTTATAGGTCCAACCCTAGCCTAGTCCAACTCTATAGGGCTTGGGCTAGGGCCAAGGCCTTTTTAACCTAATTAGGGTTAGAGTTGGGCCAAAGCCAGCACTCAAGAAACTAAGGTCATGTCAAGGCTAAACTAGCTTAGCCTTTTAGCCTAGCCCATTGCCACCTCTAGCCCAAAGTCCCCCATCCAAAGTAGTGAAAGTCATCCCCTATTGCCTATGAAAGCTTGAAAAAGAAAATTTAGAAAGCAACTTTATTTGTCATCTGCCTTGGGTTGATTGGTTGCTTTTCACATGGTGGTCCATTATGGCTTACCAGGTCATTTTGCTTTTGCAAGTATAAATAGATTCTCTCTACTCAGAAAATAATGAAATGCTTTCAAACTTCAAATTATAATCACATTCGATGTTTCAAACAATGTGCTCTAATGGATTGTTTTTATAAGGCCTGTTTAGCTCACTTCATAGTTCTTGAGTGTGTGTGTGTGTGTATATATATGTATGTGTGTGTGTGTGCACCCGCGCCTGGGGGAAATGGTACTATAAGGCTGACTTCATGGGAACTTCTCATGAGGTCGAGCTGTGTAGGCCCCATTGTAATGTGTGTCGAACATCAACACGGTGCATTTAATGGATCCCCTTGACCCCTCTCAACTGTTCTATGCGGTGTGGCCCACCCAAGTCCTAGATTGACTTGATTTTTAAGCCCATGGCCCACCTTGGAATAGTAGTAGATGTTCGACACACATCACGATGAGACCCGCACACACCGACCTCATGGGAAGTTTCCATGAGGTGTGTGTGTGTGTGTGTGTATAGAGAGAGAGAGAGAGAGAGAGAGAGAGAGAGGAATGCTCAGCCGGGGGCTGAGCACTAATTGAAAGAGAGAGGAATGTTCAGCTGGGGACTAGTTCCCAGTTAACTTCTTGAGAACTCATTTCCCAGGATATTATTCTAAAATTTGAACTGTCCACTTGATTCAGCACCCCATGAAACCCTAAGATCCCAACTTGTACCTTGATCCAAAACTTTGGTGGGCCATGGCAAAAGAAAATAGTTTCCTCCCTTGATTTGCCTCTCTTTCGTCATGGGCCACCAAAGTTTTGCATCTGGGTAAAAGTTGGGCCCTAGGGATTTCATTGGGTGCTTCATCAGATGGACAGTTCAAATTTGGAGCTCATATCATTGGAAATGAGTTCTCACGATAACTTGTGAGAACAGGTGAGCAGCTCAGCATATATTGTGTGTGTGTATGTGACTCACTGAGAACTCATTTACGGTGACATGAGCCCAAAATCTAAATTGCCCACCTGATGCAGCACTCCATCAAACTCTCAAGGCCTAACTTTTACCCAGATTCAAAACTCTAGTGGGCCATAGCAATAGGAAATAGTTTCCTCTCTTGATTTGTCTCTCTTTTGTCATGCCTTACCAAAGTTTTGAATTAGGGTAAAAGTTGAGCTCTAGAGATTTTATGGGGTACTGTATCATATGAACGATTCAAATTTTGGACTCATACCATCGAAAATAAGTTTTAAAAAATTTCTCACGATAAGCAGTGATAATTGAAGCATTCCTATATATATCATGCATACGGTCCTCGCCATGTGCGAAACTTTTTTGGATCTCATCTCCCTTGATACAAGTATATTTTGAATAATTTATGTGATGCAACACCCTATGAAATTCCCGTGGCCCAACTTTCATCCTTATTCTAAACTTTGGTGCACCATTAAGAGAGAAATCAAGGGAGGAAGTTGTTTCCTTTTGCCATGGCCTACCAAAGTTTTGGATCATAAAGAAAGTTGGGCTGTGAAAGTTTCATGCAGTGCAGCATCACATGGATGGTTCATATGACAGGATATGAAAAAGTTCTCACGAGTTGGTGAGAACTAGTGCACAAGTGAGCATTCCCATATGTATGTGCACACATACACATCCAACCGATCCAATAGCTTGGCCTCACCGTGAGGATCAACTTATGAAAAAAATTCAGCCCCATCCAGTCATCAAGTGGGTCACACCAAAAAAAAAAAAAAAAAACAATGTCTAGCTACTGATAAATAGAAAAATACAAATGTGGCCTGATCGAATGATTTTTATACCAGGTGATCCTTGTGGTTTGGGCAAGTTATTGGATGGGTTGGATGTCGCATGCACTTATCAGGTGGGAAGTTATCAGTTGGGTGTATTGTAACTTGTGGTCCAACCAGTCGGACGAGATATTCTCACATATATTGAGCCTCAAGAGGCTGTAAACTGACAATTGGATTCTGTGTAAAAGTGATTTCCGACTATTTTAATAAGGTTCCTTTTAATGAGCCTCTCATGGTAATGCGAAGGGGATAACATGCATGAAATCCACACCATCCGTCATGCACGGTAGCTTATGTTAACCTTGGAGCCTAAATGTTGTACACTACTTATCTAAAACTGGACCACCATCATAGAGAATGGTTGGGATAGAGAAACCTCCCATTAATTTTGTGTGGGGCCTGCTACGTTGTGTACCATGTCCATTTGATGCATCCTATTAAGACGAAGGGATGCCTAAAATCAGGACATTTAAAAACTAAGGTGTGCCTTACAGCATGAATTTACACTCCTCTCATTTAGCCCTCATGAGCTTTGGATGTTTCTAATTTTTTGATTAGTAATAAATATGGGACAATTTATTTCTTGGACAGTGTGATGTATTTGCAAGAATCATTCCCTGGCATTAGAATGTGGATTCCTTTAAATAGGATACATATGCATTTAATCTAATGTTACTAAAAAGCTTCATGTGTGGTTATATAAACTTGGGACTCACAATGAAAATGATCCAGTGGCCATTTCATATGGGAAATTTTTAGTTTTTCACTATAAGTCCCATGCATGATACACCAATGGAGCAAAGTGGATTAGTGAAGTTCGGCCTGGTGAGACTTGATTGGCCTAGCCCCGTCGGTCGAGCACATGGTCAATCCAAATACTTTCGAAACATGAAAAGGCTGAGTCTCTGGTAGCGGAATGTAGCCCAATTAAATCTCATCATGCTTGGGCCTAGGAGGGACCCCACCTAATCCACTCCCACATACCCGCAAAGATAGCAAATTAGGTGCAGCCAGCCTCACCCAAGTCAGTGTGGCCCATACCATGGGGCCCACCTTGATGTATTTATTTTGTATCCACGCCGCCTATTTTGCCTGATCATTTTAGGGCACTAGCCTAGAAATGAAGAAGATCGAAGTCAGGTGGACCATACTACATGAAACAGTGGTGATTGAACACTACAGTACTAAAAACTTCCTAGGGCCCACCTAAAATGTTTCAATGATTTTGATTTGCCATCCTATCTGTTGATAAGGTCACATAAGCCTACAAGAAGGGAAAAATACAAATATCAACTTAATCCAAAAATTTTGTGGTCCAAATTTACCAATCACAATTGTTACTGTGGTAGGGTTCACCTGAGAATTAGATATCCTTCATTTTTGGGCTCCTGCTCTAAAATGATAAGAAAGACCTTAAATATAAAATACATACATCAAGGTGGGTCCCACAGTGAAGCCTGACCTGCACCTAATCTGCCTTCCACGCAATGGCTCCATCTCTAACAGCATGGCCAATCAAATCTCATCATGTCTAACCTTAGTCCCGAGCCTGTCCCAAGCTCGAAACAAGCTGGGTCTGAGGGGCCACCTTGATTTAATGGGTTTATCTACATTGTCCCCTACTATTGAAACCATCCAACCTGTTAATAGGGTCATGTAGACCTGGATGAAGTAAAAACAGAAATACCAGCTTGATCTAAAACTTTAGTGGCATCCATAAAATTTTCAACGGTAGTTGTTTAATCCCTACCGTGAGGTCCATTTGAGGGTTTTAGCCACCTCATTTTTGGACTTGTATCCTAAAATGATAAGGAAAAATGGATGGATGGCATTGATAAACCCATACATCATGGTGGGAGCCTCAGAGCCCTAGCCTGTTCCAAGCCCTGGGCAGGCAGGGTAGTACCTAATCAGTGTCCGTTTCCTCGCATGGAGTCCACCGTTGTTTATATATTTCATTACTTTGAATATCCATTTTATCATATAATTTTAGGACTTGAGACCAAAAATTAAACATATACAAAGCTCAAGTGAACAACATTATGAGAAAAAGTGTGAAATGAACGTCTACCATTCAAAATTTATTGTGGGCCACGGAAGTTTTAGATCAAGCTGGTATTTGTTTTTCCTTCATCCATGTTTGTGTGATTTTACAAAGAGGTTAGATGATAAATAGACATTACCATGGGCCCCGTAAGGTTTCAACAGCGAAAATCATTATTCCCACTGTCTCCTGCAGTGCAGTTCACTTGAGCTTAGGATATGGGTTCAAGCCCTGAAATGAGCTGAATAAACAGTTGGATGGCATGTATAAACCACATATATACACTGTGGGTTCAACAGAGTGGACTTCAACTCCTAAAATGAACTGAATAAATAGTTGGATGGCATGAATAAACCACATACATACATTGTGAGCTCGAAAGAGTTTACTCGGTGCGATAAAAGCATAGGGAGTAATGCAATCCGATTTCGTTGTCCATATGGGTACAAGTCAAAAAATGAGGCAGTTACCAGCCTCAAGTGGACCACATGGTGGGGATTAAACACCTATCATTGAAAATTTTTTGGATGCCATAAAAGTTTTGGATCAAGCTGATATTTGTATTTTGCTTTCTTCCCAGTCTATGTAGCCTTGTGAATAGTTTGGATGGAAAATAAACATCAAAGTCGGCTGGAAAGGTTTTATTGGCACATAGGAATTATTATCACCACTGCATGGTTCCAATGGTGCAGTCCACTTGAGCCCTGGATTTGCCTGATTTTTAGACTTATATCCTAAAATAATATGGTAAAATGAACAGGCAACGCAGAAAAACTCACGAGTCAATGGTGGTCCCTCGTAGCCTCAACCTATTGGAAGCTCAAGCCATGCACGGTCGTAGATAATCTACATCCCAGACGACCTGGTCCACTCTAACACCCACTTGGTGGATGTACCTTTTCACCTGCGGTGATTAGGAGTGCCAATGGGTCTAGCTTGGGCATGATATTTTGCGGTGACTTGGTTTACCACCGGTTGGGAATTGCTACAGACTTTTAATGTCCTTCCTCCCATTGCTTTGGTTAATCTCAGGCCAGCGAGGAGTGTTTCATATTTTACTTCATTATTGGAGGCTAAGAAACCAAACCTTAGAGCATACTCAGTCATGGCTTGGTCGGGTGAGATGAGGATCAATCCCACTCCACTTCCCTAAGTGTTTGATGACTCATCCACATGAAGGGTCCATGCATGTGATCATTTGTCTTACTCAGCTTTCGTTTGTTGTTGGAGAGTGAGGTAAGTGAATTCTGCGATGAAGTCAACGATGGCCTGGCCCTTGATCACTTCTCTTGGCCGGTATACGATGTCGAATTCACCTACCTTGATCGCCCATTTAGTGAGTTGCATTGAACTTTAGGTTTCTGCAATACTTGATGGAGTGGCTGATTGGTCAAAAACATGATGGCGTGGGCTTGGAAGTAGGGTCGAAGACATCAGGACAATATAATGAATGCCAGAGCTAGCTTTTCTATTTCCGGATAACGTGTTTCTGCATCAACCATCGCTTTGCTCACGTAATAAACTGATCGTTGGACACTTATTTTCAAACCAGGGTCGAGTTGACTGTTGTGGGCGATACAACAGAAGCTCTTCTTAAGGTTCGAGATTGGAGAGTAATAGTGGAGATCCTAGATATGTTTTAATCTGTTGGGATGCTTGCTCACATTCCTTCATCCATGTCGGTTTCGTACTTCCATTCAATTGCTTAAAAAGGGCAAGCATTTGTCTGTGGCCCGAGAGACGAACTTATTCAGAGCCGCCACTCTGCCCGTAAGGCATTGAATTTCTTTCGTCATACTGGGGGAACTCATCTCTAGGAGAGCTTGAATTTTGTTAGGGTTCACCTCTATTCCCCTCTAGTGAACCATGAAGCCTATAAACTTTCATGAGCTGATGTTGAAGGCACACTTGCTTAGGTTTAGCTTCATTCAATATTTTCTAAGGATTTCAAACATTTCTTTCTAGCCTGCCACATGGTCTTTTTCCATGGAACTCTTGACGAGCATATCGTCCACGTGAACCTTCATTATCTTCCCGATCTAGTTGGCGGACATCTTATTCACCAAGTGTTGATACATTGCTCTAGCGTTCTTCAATCTGAATAGCATAACTTGGTAACAGTACAGGCCTCTATTGGTGATAAAGGTTGTTTTCTACTTGTCATGTTCATACATGGCGATTTGATTGTACCTCAAATATGCGTCCATGAAGCTATGGAGTGTGTGCCTGATAGTGTTGTCCACCAATTGGTCGATCTTTGGGAGAGGAAAGCTATCTTTTGGATGGGCTTTATTGAAATCGATGTAATCTACGTAGACTTGCCACTTCCCATTGACTTTTTTTACTAGCATGACATTAGCCAACCAATCAAGATAATGTACCTCCTCGATGAATCTGGCTTCAAGGATTTTTCTGACTTCTTCATTGGTCGTTGCATACCTTTCCAGGTCAAATGCTCGTCTCTTTTTCTTTACGGGTTTTTGGTCGAGGTATACATTTAGTCGATGGACCACGACTCTCGGGTTTATTCCAAGCATGTCCTGGTGTGATCAAGAAAATACATTAATGTGCTGCTTTAACAGGTTGGTTATCTCTGCATGGAGGCATGGTTTAAGTGATGACCCGACCTGAAAGATGCGGGATAGATCGACCTCAAAAAGTTGTATTGAGACGAAATCCTCTACCAATGATCCTCTTTTCGATGGTATCTTCTCGAAGGTCTAGAGAGGTGACTTGCATCGTCCGTTGCCGTTGCGCCTTCCCCCGAAGAGTCATTGAATAACATTGTCGAGTTGGTGTTGGTCACACCAGACCTGGCCAACTCCATGCTTAGTCAAAAACTTCATAGCGATGTGGTAGGTGGAGACTACGGCTCGCATGGTGTTTAAGGATGGCTTGCCTAAGATCACATTGTACACATATAGGAAATCTACTGTTAGAAAGTCGACCATGATGGTGACCCGGTTGGTTACCTCGTTGGCTGTCACTGGCAGAAGGATACTCCCTTCTAAGGTCACTTTTTCCCTTACAAAGCCGAGCAGAGGGGTCCATATAAGTTGCAATCTTGACCTCTCGACTCTTATTTTATTGAAGGCGGTTGCAAATAGGATGTTTGTCGAGCTCCTGGTATCGTCCAATATTTGGTGCACTTTGTGGTTAGCAATGGTCATGGCGACCACTAGGGTATCATCATGTGGATGTTGAATTGCACGTGTCTTCTTCAGTAAAGGTGATGCTGCATGAATCCATCCCAAGTTCCTTCCTAAGTCTCCCGGTGTGGTATACCTAATGCTCTTCTTCACTACTGTTAGAACTCCATACGTGAGCTCGATGCGGATCGTTTGAGTCTCCACCCCAGGTGGGTCCCCTAAAGATGGTGTGTATTTCACCTATTACTTCGTTGTCGGCTTGCTCATCACATCATTTTGCTTCCTAGTTAGTCGCTCTTCTCTGCTTCTGTCGACAAATTCGTGCAAATGCCCCTTCTAGTTAGTCGGTCATGTTATGACCATGATTCCAAGAAAGTGACAATATTTTTTCTTGTCCATCTTTTTTAGGTCAACTCTCATCTTATTTGGTTACCTCGAGATCTTCTTGTCTCTGACTTTCCATGAGTACTTGTTCCAGTGTGGTATTCAATGAGGTATATCTGCAGATTCAGCTTTCCGAAAGTCAGTTGGATCGGGGGTACTACTCTGGTCGTCATCATTCCTCCTCTCAGAGTTCGCGTTGAGTGCCTCCTTCCTTTTTTATGTCTCTTGTTACGTTGCTTTCACCTTAAGTGGTTCTGTGTGCATTGAATAACTCTTCTACATTAGAGTACATCTAACTCTGATTGAGGAGGTCGGTAAGAGTAGTCTGGGGATTCTTCTCGATCGAGAAAAGGAACTTCCCTTGCTTGAGCTCGACCATCATGGTTATGAGGGCTGATCAGAATATCTGTTGTAAAACATGTACCCTAGTTCGTACCGTTCCATAGGCTTCCGCGATCCTACTGGTCAAATTCCAACAATCCTCGACCCAAATCCGACGTTTGCACGCGATCCTGAGCTGAGTCCTGTATACCGAAGCCGGCTCGAACCAAAACTTGTATCATAGCGACCGCGCCTTCGCCGCGGTTCTAACGTCCCGACTCGTGCACCGACCCGATACTTAGGGTAGAAGACGTAGGCCCATGTTTAATTCGAAAAAAACACCACGTGTTGCGAATTATGAGGGAATCTCTACAAGATGTCACATCAATCAATGTTAAGTACAACCATACCTCAAGTACAAGCCTCATCTCTCCTTTTTCCCTCAAGTCAACTCTCTTTCCACCTCACCATCTCCCTTTACAAAAATTTCAACCATAACCATACCTCTTTTACCAATTTTCAAACCAAACCATACCCATCCATCTCTCATCCTTACAACATCACTTCATCCATCCCTTTTATTATTATTTTCCCTCATTTCTCAAAGATCTCCCAAGCAACCCAAAATTTCTACACGTACCCAAGCCTTCCCAACTCTCCCAAGATCAACAAGTGTGGCCCACCCTCTCATCTCTCATCCCCACCACAGAGACTCCATCATCCACCGTTAAAAGTCGAGCATAGGAGCTTACAAGCCTATGGGAGCAAGGAGAGGGCCTAGAGGTGGGTGATCGACCGTTAGATTTCAATTTTTATAAAAACCCCTTGTAGTGGGGCCCACAATGATGTACGTATTGTAGTGAGGGGCCCATAGTGGCGGGGTCCCTCTATCTCACCAGTGTTCTCTTTCTCTCTCTCTCTTTCTCTTTCTTTGATGTGATTTCTTGTAGCCACCATGTGCAAGGTGATCTTGGCCGCCTGATCGTAAGACCCATCTTGCAATGGGTTAATTGGACGGCCAAGATGATGGGAAAACACAAATATCATGTTAATCCAAAAGGTGGGCCACGTTCATGTGGGACCCACCTTAATGTGTGGGCTACGTACATGTGGGACCCACCCTGATGTCCGTGTTTATCCACGTCGTCCAACATCCCTGGACGCTAGACGTGTAGGTTGGCTAACATGGAGATGTGTACTGGCATGGGCGTATACTAACAAGCTTTATATATATATATATATATATATATATATATATATATATACACACACACACACACACACACACACATACATATATGCTTTTGGGGTGGGTCACTCATGCAGGCCTCACTTTGGTGTATATATATAATCTGAGCTATCCATTACGTTTCCCAGCTCATTTTAGCCGTTGAACCAAGAAATGAAGCCGATTCCATTCTCGGGCGGGCCATACCATAGGAAATAGTGGTGTTTGCCATTAAAACACACCTTGATCTCTTTTTCTCACCAGATCATACCGTATATTGGACTCTTTTGGCTTGTCTTGAACCGTTGGAGTGAGTAGGTGGGTCAGATTTGTCTAAGGTGGGCCCCACCTACCAAAAACCGCGGAAGATCGCGTTTTCCAAAAAAAAATCATTCAAATAGCAGCAGCAGCTGCTACTGTCAGAACGCACACAGGCGCGCGGACGAGCGACCAGGCCTCACGGCCCAGCTGTGGGCCCCCATAGTGATGCGTTTCAAACATCAACACCTGGCATTTGATGGGTCCCCTTGTCTATGGTGCGTCCCCAAAAATCAGCCATATACGGAACTCAGGTGGGCCATAACATCTAAAATCATGTGAAGACATGCCTAAAACGTATAACATCACTTGGTGGGGCCTACCTGAAATTTGGATGTGGCTGATACTTGGTCAGAACCCTCAGCCAGGTGGGACTCATATAATGGGCAATCTGGATTTGTGGACCACATCACTGTGGACCCCCTGACCGTGTGGCCTTATAAATAGGTTGGGTGGCAAATGAACATTACAAAGGGCCCCATGGCCCTGTGACCCTATCAACGGGTTGTATGAAAAATAAGCATCACCGTGGGCCCCTGGCCCACGTAACCTTATGAACAGATTGGATGAAAATAAACATTGTGGTGGGCCCCTGGTTCACGTGCCCTCACCAACAGGTTGGTTGATAAATAAATATTACAGTGGGCCCTGAGCCCATGTGACCTTATGTACAGGTTGGAAAATAAACATTACAGTGGGCCCCTTGGTCCATGTGACCATATCAATAGGTTGGCTGGAAAATAGACATTTTGGTGGGCCCCCTATTCATGTGACCTTATCAACAGATTGAATAGGAAAATAAACATTATGGCAGGCCTCACATGAGGCTCACTTTGTTATATATGGGTCCATGTATTTAGGCCCATCTTGAGGTATTTTTAGGCCCATTATTGAGGCCCGCTTGGATGCATATGGACCCATGTATTTAGGCCCATCTTGGCATGTATATAGGCCCAATGTTGAGGCCCACTTTGTTATATATGGGCCCATGTGTGTAGGCCCATTTGATATATTTGTAGCCCATTGTTGAGGCCCACTTTGGTATATATAAGGCCTATGTGATAGGCCCATTTGATGCACATAAAGTTCATGTAATTGGGCTCATTTTTAATACATTTTAAGGCCCATGGGTGATGGCCCATTGCAAAGTACCTGAGGCCCATTGGTGAGGCTCATTGAGGTGGCTCACTTGATGAATATAAGGCCCATGAGATACAGCCCATTTGATGTATTTGAGGCCCAATGGGATGTACCTAAGGCACATTACAATGTGTGATTCCGCCATGATTTATTTAATGATATTTAAGGCGAGCCGAGCCTTGGGAGCAATGATGGTTAGATGCCCACATTGTCAGGATGATGTCAGTTAAATGTCCGCATTGTCACTCTCCCTGAGGCCCATTGGTAGGCCCATACTTGTAGTGAGTAGGCCGTTTAGGCCCATCTTTGTTATACACAAGCCCATCTTTATAAACATATTTAGTGTAGATCCATGATTCATGATCATACGCATCATATGTATGACTGATATGTGGAGTGACTGATCATAGCATATGTCTTCGGCGAAATGTTTATGGGCTCCCTGATAGGTGGATTTGCCCTACATGAGTGCATGGTATACGTAGGACTGTTGCATGACTGGTAGTGTGACACATGCACTTACATTTGTATGATTGTGATTATTGTATGCCCTAGCGACATCAGGGCCATAGCCTCCACAGACGCATCGTGGGTGGCTAGATTGGATATCAAAAATGTTTGGTTCTAGCATACGGGTGCCATAGATGTCCCTGGGTGAAAATCTCTAAACCCGATGGTACCAGAGGATGACTCCAACGTCGAGACCGAGTGGATACATAAGCGCGTAAGGGTCGTATACCAGTAGGTCGCGTCTCCCACTGTATCGTGGTCAGTTTGAAAGGGGTATAACCTTACCCACCTGAGTAAGGAGGTAATTACTAGATTGAGTTTGACCAGCTTGAGAAATTGGTTCGCTATCGACGAGCCGGGCCAGATATTGACAGGCGGATAGTGAAGTCTCTTTCACCCTCATAGTTGTGCATCCGGATAGGGATGACAAGCTGGTGTAGAGTGTACTTGACCCCGGTGATTATATAGACTGAGAACCGTACTGACTTGATGCTCTAGTAAGGAACTGCATTGATATGTGGATGAGGATTGACATGCTTGACTTGCATTCTGCATCGCATGGCCGGGATGTGGCCGATCGCATTCATAACTTGCACTGCATAGCCTTGGTACGGCTAATTGCATTCATGTATTCATCAGCATGATTCTGCATTACTCTGACCTTGTATTTTGAGCACGCTTATATTGCGCACACACTTACACCACCCTCTAAGCTTTCTATAAGCTTATACACGATTAATGCGTGCAGGTGACGTCAGGACGCAGCCTTAGTCTCACCATCGTTAGAGCGTGCAGCCAAGCTTCTGGAGTTTTTATTATTGTCACTATCTTGTATTTTCCTTTCCTACGCATTATACCTAAAGTTTTTTATCATAGTGAATTTTATGATGGTGTTCTTGTGGTTATTGTTCGTGGGTTATGCTTATGTTATGCTCATTACGAATTAAATAGATATTAGAAATCTTCCTTATAACATCCCAGGATCGGAACCTGGTATATCGGTGCCGGGAGCCAAGAAAGGGTTACTATGGAGGCTATCGGCGCCGGATTCGGTGATCGAAAATTTTGTGAACCCGATTTCTGAGTTTAGGGCATAGCATCTGTCCACCTGGACGTCCTCCGCGTTGAATCGAATAATATAATCTTTCAAATTTTCGTCATCTTTGTGTTATATGAGGACGTGAGTCGAGGGATTCTCAGGTTGCTCCTCTTGCACAGGCTCGATTGTGGCTAGTACCCTTCCCTTCTTCTTTGCCATTGAGGTAGGAGAGGGGGAGGAACAGCGGGCCTCGTTGATGTTGAGGGGAATTTTAATGGCTTTGTTGTCATTCCCATAGACGACACCAAAATGTTGTTGCTCGAATTTGAATGAACATGGGCTACACCTGTAGGCATATGAGTACCTACACCAATAATATGCAAAGGACAACGGAGGCGTCGGTTTTGATTGGGGACTCTCTTATGCCTAAGTCAAGCGGGGTCTAATTAAAGTGAAAATAGAACTCGAGATAGAGTTTTTTTTGTCTTACCCTCTTGCATTGGCAATGAGTGTATTTATAGGATGCTTGGGCAACTCGAACTTCTATAACTTGGTGAGCTACAATGATCTTGCGTATCTTGATTAGATACGCTGGATAGATAAAGGGTCCTCAAAAGTATTGTTGAGCCTGCCTCGGTCGACATCATCTCTGGCTAGAATCTTGCCAGATCTTTCTTTTCTTTGTACAAGGCAGGATTCTCTCTCGATATCCCACCTCTCAGGTTGGGGTCAGTCTGACCAGCTCAGGAGGTGATTCATGTTGTTGAGCTTGGCCCTTAAGCAGTTCATATTGGTGTCGATCCTTCGAGATCTGTTCGTTTCATATTTGATGCCTCAACAGCGTAAGGAGTTCGCTCAGGTATTTTTAGATGGCACAACTCTGAGATACCTCTTCTATGATTGGTCGCATATCTCGTACAACAAGTCAGTTCAATTCTCCTCATAACAATAGTGGGCAAGTAAACTCACATAGAGCTCTTGTCCCTATCTAAGAGATCTTTGGTCATGTCCACTAATTCAGTAAAAAATAATGCTACATGACAAGCTTCTTCGAGCGTAAATCTAGCTTCATGAAGGCAGCCTTCCAATTCTGTAAAGTAGTCATCTCTTCTAATTTGATGTATCCATCTATGTATGTTGTAACGAGCTATTGAACAAAGTTCCACCCATTATGATAATCCGTGCGGCGGGCATCTATGATGGCTTGGACGCAATTAATGTCTTCTCGCAGTTGTCTAAGTCGTTCTTGGAAAACTTGTTGAGCATGAAGTCATTGTGTCATCATAGAGTAAAATTGTCAGGCCTCTCAAAATTCTTAAAGAATAGCTACAACTAGTGATAAAATATTCGTCGATTCCTATGCATAACGGCTTGTATTCTCAAAAGGATGGAGTTCTTAGAGATGAGCAACAATCTCTCTATCCCTTCCTACAAGACTCAAATTTAACAAATCTAACTAAAAAATAAAATTCACAAAGGTAATTGCACAACGAGCAGCATTGGAAGCCATAACAAAAGAGATTACTTTCTTCAACAAGATTAGCAAGTTGAAAGGATGGTATTAAAAATGGTTTATGGTTAAAAAGCATATAATACAACTGACTAATGGACATTTAATGTGGATAGCCAATACACATTAAATCAGATTTAATGTGGATCGCCGATACACATTTAATGTGGATCGCCGATACACATTAAACCACATTTAATGTGGATCGCAGATACACATTAATGCAACTGACTAATGGACATTTAATGCAACTGATAGTCAATGTGGATCGGCATTTATCAATGATCTTCACAGTCTGGCCTTAAAAAAATGAATAATCCTCGACTTTCCATATGTGACCACCACCCTCTTCACCATTCATACAAACACCAAATCCTACTCCATTTCACAAATTCCAACCATTTGTACAAAAGAAAAAACAAAAAAAAAAAAAAGAAACAAAATAGAAACAAGTTTGAATGGAACCTAACCACCACACCATCGAGATAGTGTGGTGTCTGTTCGTACAACTACTAACAGTCAAATAAGATTCGGCTCTTAGCGTGGTCCACTATAAAATAAATTAAAAAAAAATTAAAAAAAAAACATGGAAGAAGGCAAAGTGGCCTCCCATGGCAAGGGCTTCACCTTTTGAACCAATCTCACGCCATGGCTCACCAAATTGCCGTTAAGAGCTTTGGGCCGTCCCCTCCTCTGAAAAGAAACCAAGAAAAGAGAAGTACGAAATGGAGAAATAGCATTTTTCGCATAAGGGACTCACCTATTGAACCCCATATGAGACCATATGTGGGGCCCACTGAATAGTCTTGTATCAGATTTAAGCCGTCCACATGAAAAGAGTTTTAGTTTCAGGCAATCAGGCGAAGTTTAAGGGCAGAAATGGATGGACCACAATAATGGAAACAATTCAAAATTAACACTGTATTAATACGATCGTGGGCCACAAGCAACTCCAAAAAAATAGAAATGACTCTACCATGGGTTTACATCTATCAAATTAAAGTAAAATGATTAGATCAGTTGAGGGGTAGCCTAACATTAATTTAGTAGGATCCACACCTCATTCTCAAAAGACCATCTCAGCTTCCTTAACACACTAGCACCGTGAAGGGGTGATTTAACGTCCATCAATAAGAGCTTCACAAGGCACACGTCAATGCCCACTTTACCATTTCCTTTCCATCCAACCTATTTATAAGGCTAAACAAATTTGTTTCCATTTTATGGTCCACGGGATATTTGTATCTGCTTAAGTTTTGGAATCACTTCTTAAAATGGTGCGAGAAAACATGATATTTAAATAATAAAAAAAAAAACTCATCAATTTGGGCCCCACGTGGTAAGGTTAACACTAACTAACAAGGAAATGGATTGGCTACTCCCCCTGCCTAGAGCTGGGCATCGGTCCGGATTAGAACAGTTTGGGCCTAACTCGATTCGATCTGAAATCTCCATGGCCTGACCCGAACTCGATCCGATCAGGGACCGAGTCCGGGTCACCTGACTCAGACTGATCCAATGCAGGTTAGCCTAACCCAAACCGAGTCCAACTCGGTCAGGGAAACCGAGTCGGATCGAGTTGGGTACGATTCGAATCGTTTGAATTTAATCCAATTGCTTGATGTGGTGTGGTCCACTTCAGCCTTCAATATACTACATTTTTGTGCTCAAGGCCTAAAATGATATGTCAAAATGGATGAACGGCTTAGATGAAACATATACATCAAGGTGGGCCCCACATGGATATGAAAAAACTGTATCCATACTTTCACCAAAACACACTGTAGTGTTGACGTTCACTGCAAGAAAGTGCAATGACTTGCTGTATTGACGTTCTTTTCATGCAAGTATAGAGGTGGGCATTTTGGACCCGATCTGGTGGATCCGACCCGACTTGGTACCGTTCCGAACAGAACCGGTGGCTTCGATTAGCCTAATCGAGTCTGTCCACCTAGATCCGATCGTCTTTCAGGTTGTGCCCGGATAAAGGTTGATCCGGACCGATCTGACCCAAATACCCGAACCGAAAGGATCCGACCCGACCCGGAATAGGTAGTATAAATATTCATTTATACTTTTTCCCTTCACTCGTTTACATTACACCCCTCCCTTCTTTTCTTACCTTAACGAAAGAGCGAGCCTCCCCTTCCCGATCTTCTTCTTCTTCTTCTTCTTCCTCTCCACTCTTTGGTCTTCAGCCTCCCCTTCGCATTATTGCTGGTGTGGGTTTCACAGCTTAGACGGTTTGATTTGAGTTAATACCTATGATGTGTGCGATTTAAAGGAGTAGCGTATTGAGTTTCGTACATAGCCAAGAGTATCAAATAACTTCACCAGATACAACGTGGTCGGTGATCTGTGGGACCCACCATGATGTATGTGTTTCATCCATTCCGTTAATCCATTTTTAAAGATAATTTTAGAGTTTTATTCTAAAAAAAAAGGGTTATAAATCTCAAGTGGACTACACAACAGGATAACAATAGTGATTGGATATCCACCATTAAAATCCTCCTGAGGCCTACTATACAGTTTATTTGACATCCAATTTGTTGATTAGGTCGTACAGTCCCAAATGAAGAGTTAAAACAAAGATCAACTTGATCCAAAACTTTTATGGCCCTATTGTCACGCCCCAAACCTGGAAATCGGATTCACGGGAATCCCGATCATCGAATCCGGTATCAACAGCCTCCGTAGTATCCCATTCTCGGCTCCTAGCATTCATATGCCAGATTCCGATCATGGGATCGTACAAGGAGGATTTTTTTTCCAATGTATACTTAACTAGTAATAAGCATAACCATAAGATTACCCAATTTACAAAGGCAACATCATCATCACATATCCACTAATATAATCATTTGAGTACAATACTGAAAGGGAAATACATAAATAGAAAATCAAGCTCTAGACACGCTCCAAGCTCAACACTACTACAACCTAACATCACGTGCATGCATCTATCGTGCATAAGTGTATAGAAAGCTTAGAGGATGGTGTAAGTGTGTGCACAAGGTAAGTGTCAAGTATTTAATACAATGTCATAATCATACAATACCGAAAAACTGATAATCCATAAACCATACAATGTCTAAATAAGCAGAAACACTAATAAGATCATGAATTATCAGAGTAACCAGAAATACTGACAAGATCAGGAATTATCAGAATAAACGGAAATACTGATAAGATCATAAATCATATGATAACAGAGTAAGCGAAAGTATGGACAAGTCCATAAGTCAATCAATATCAGAATACACAATACAGAACAGTTATGCGATAAGGAGTCATAAAGAGTCAAATATCAGATGTCGAGGATGCAATGCAATATATAAATCCTGCTAAGTCTATCTAGGCCATATAAGTGCAGAAACATAGCAAACCAAGATGCCATATGCCTGCGGATGTAATGCAATATGCGATACGAATGAAATAACCATGCTGGAGTGTGAAGTCGGGATGATAGTGCGTAGTATCGCAGGATACGAGGTCCACCACAAGAAACTTCTATCTAAACCAATCTCATACCTAAATTTGAATAGTTAGACTCAACGTGGTAAACTCCTGATCTCAGGTTAGTCGCGTGCCCAACCTAAATCCTTGCCATAATGAAGGTACACAACAATTAGTTACGCACCACCAACCCGAGTGGATAGTGAATGAATGAATGAATAAGCATGCACTCCTACTCAATAAGTCCAGTAAGGTTCCTCTCTGAAAAATCACCGGGGTCTGTTACACTCCAAACCAGATTGTCACCCCATCGCGCGCAATAAGGTGAGTGGAAGAAACCTCACTATCTGCCTATCAATATCAGGCCCAGCTCGTAGATAGCAGACCCATTCCTCAAGCTGGTCAGACTCAGCCTAGCATTACCCCCTTCTCTCGAGCAGGTAAGGCCACACCCCCTTCCAACCGACCACGACACAGTGGGAGACACGGTCTAATGGTATACGGCCCTCATGCGCTCATGCATCCACTCGATCTAGACGTTGAAGCAACCTCTGGAACCAGGAGGGTTTAGGGACTTTCACCCAGGAATATCTATAGCACCCCATGTAGAACAGATTTTTGGTGTCCCATCTGGCCATCCACGATATGCCTGTGGAGGCTATGACCCTGATGTTGCTAGGACATACAGTAATCACAATACACAATGCAAGATGCATGAGTCATACAATCCAGTCATGCATCAATCCTGCGCATACTGTGCACTCATGTGAGACAATCTCCCCCTATCAGGGAGTCTCATAACAACCGGCACTATGACATATGCAATGGTCAATCATATCTCATAACAGACATGCAGATGATGCGTATGGGCATGTATCATGATGCTATGCAGTCATATACTCATAATCGGCAATCAGCCACGATAATTGGAATCAGTAATCGGAATCGATCGGTAATCAGAGTCGGTAAATCGGTCACGTCGATCGGAATCAGCAATTGGTCACGACAATCAGAAACAGCAATCGGTCACGTCAATCGAAATCGATTGGTAATCAAAGTCGACAAATCGGTCACGTCGATCGGAATCGACAATCGGTCATGATAATCGGAATCGATCGATAATCAAAATCGGCAAACCGGTCACATCAATGGCATCAGTAATTAACAGATAAAAAAATGGGGTCCATGGATGATTAATCGATCAACTATAGTATAAAGATCAGCACTCGATCATGGTTATATCAAATTCGATAACACAGAGCCATTCGTCTATGGCAAATGAGGCCCACTTATTTGGGTTAACCCACTGAGGGAATGATGAAAATGAGTCTAACAAGGCCTAAGGGAAGGTCACAATGTGGACATTCAACCATCATTGCCCATCAATGTGGATATTTAACTAACATTGCTCTCAAGGAGTGGCCTATGTAGGGCCAAACATATAATGGGCCCATGGTCTCGAGTACAATCACGATGGGCCTTATTTACGTCACATAAGCTTAGTCATATTAGGTCAAAATACGTCTCATCGGGCCTCGAATACACAACAGGTGGGCCTCGCACCTGGGCATCGAATACATCTCAATGGGCCTCTTATGTTAAGCGGGCCACATCACAGGGGCCGCATTGTATGAGCCGCACAACGGGCTTTATGTACATCAAATAAGCTGCACTAATGGGCCTCATGTATACCAAATCGGGCTGCATTACATGGGTTTCAAATACATCATATTGGGTATCAACAAATGGGCTGCAGTTACATCATATTGGGCCTCAACATATGGGTCATATATGCATCACATTGGGCCTCAACAATGGGCCTTAAATACTTCATAATGGGCTTTGCCAAATGGGTCAGAAATACATCACAATGGGCCATGTCATATGGGCTGAAAATACATCTCAATGGGTCATGACCCATGGGCCTCAGTACAAAACATGTGGGCCCTACACATGGGTCTCATATGCATCAAATGGGCTACGTGTCATGGGCCTAATACATATCACAATGGGCCTTGTCCATAGGCCACAAATATATCACAATAGGCATTGCCCATAGGCCTCAAATACATCACAATGGGCTACGATTCATGGGCCTCAATTTACATTAAGTGGATCAAATTAATGGGTCTCATATACACGATAGGTGGGCCCTGCACATGGGCCTTAAACACACAACATGCGGGGCTGACACATGGGTCTCATATACATCAAATGGGCCATGTACATGGGCCTTACATACATCACGCTAAGCCGCACGACAGGTGGGCCTTGTACAACCAGTAGGTGGGCCTGCACCTCCCAAATGGGCCCACCCGATGAACAACATGGATGTATAACACATACATCAAGGTGGATCTCACCGTAATGTTTATTTCCCATCCAATCTGTTCACAAGGTCACAAAGACCTGCATAAAGAGGAAAACAAATATCATATTGATCCAAACTTCGATAACCCCAAAAAGGGTGTTTAATGGCAGGCGTTCAATCTCCATGATTTTATGCAGTGGTCCTCTTAATAGACAGCGTGGATATAGAATAAATACATCAATGGTGGGTTCCACCGTCCAGGCTACTGGATGGTGTGGCTGGGCAGTGTAGATTTAAAACACATACATCATACATCATGTGGACCACATCCACAGAAATTGTTGAAGTTGCTGCAGTGGGCCCACCGTCCTAAAAATTGATGGACTGCTGGGATGAAATGCATATATCAAGGTGGATTGCCATCGTCCACCTGGCAGGATTGTGGACGGTCCATGAATCCAGTAGGATGATGGATGGAGTGTATGAAGCACATGCATCATGGGGTCCACATGCTGCACTCAGCACGTCACAAAGGTGGGCCCCACGTCCCCTACATGGATGAGGTGGATATAAATATATCAAGGTGGCGTCCAGCACATGGACGAACGGTGTAGGTTAAAACCCATACATCATTGGAGCTGGCCCCACCTGTTCACTAACGTCAGCAGCAGCAACTGCTGCTGCTGTAAAGGGATGCACGTCGTGGATGAAGCCCACATCACAGTGGGCAACGCCCATCTAGACAGGCGGCTGGATAAAACCCTTACCTCACATGGGTCCCACAGCAAGGATTAAACACATATATTATAGGTGGGTCCCACCGTCCAGCCTACTGGACGACTGGGATCAACAGATACCTCATGGAGGCCCCTACGTGCTGCACGTGCTGCAAATGTTGCTGGCCATCATCAAACAGATGAACGGTGGGGATTCAAGACTCGACCATCTAAGTGGGTCCCGCGGGACCTGGTGACGCTAATACCGGTGGGACCCACAGAACTTCTGACGTCATGACAACAGCAGTATAGCTACTGTCAACGTCCACCAGCCAATCCATTCTAAACAAGGTGGGCCCCACGTAGGGCCCACCGTATATAATTTATATTTATATTTATATTATTATTATTATTATTATTATTATTATTATTATTATTATTATTATTATTATTATTATTATACAACCAGTCTAGCGTCCAGACGCTGGACATTGGATGGACGATATAGATATAACACAAGCATCGTGGTGGGGGCCACACACGTGGCCCACCAAATATATAATATATTACATTATAATATATTTAAAAGGGAGGTCTCCAGCATTCAACGTCCAGGAAGGGATGGTCGACTGGGATATAAAATATAAGCATCAGGGTAGTGCCTGCAAGGGCTTTAACTATGGACGTCATCATCTCCACTATTTCCTGCCGTGTGGTCCACCTGAGGTCTAGATTTCTCACCCCAGCCATAAAATGATCTGGAGAGGTAGATGGACGGAATAGATGTGATACATACCTCATGATGGAGGCCCACCGAACTTGTTGGCAACCATCCAGCAGCCACATGCTGCTGGAACCCACTGTCCACGTATGAACAGCGTGGATATACAACACATGCATCTGGTAGGCCCCACCTCGACACGTGCATCACGTGTGGGGTGGGTCCCACATGGATGGAAAATGGGTAGGCAGCCTGGTGAATCACACACATTATGGCAGGGAGCCACCGTCCATGGCCTGGACGGTGGGCTGTGTACTCATCACAGCAGGCCCCACATCCTATGGACAGTCTGAACAATTTAGTGGGTCCCATGTGGCGGCACGGCGTGGATCAAGTGGGCCACATGCATACAAGAGAGAGATCGAGAGAAAGAGAGAGAGACATCGAATGAGGTGGGAGGAGCTCCACCACTATGAGCTCCTCCATCATACAATGCACAGATCAAGAGGGATCCCACCACATGTGGGCCCTCAAAGCACAAAAATCAAATGGTAAAAACACCCACCTATGATCTTCTTTGACTTCTTCTTTTCTCAAAGCATCCTAGAGCTCCAAGGAACGTGATCCAACGGTGGAGATGAGGCTTTGATGGTAGAGATGGGAGGTAGGAAGGTGGGTCACACATGATGTAACGCCTTGAAAATCGGGGGTCATGTAGAAACTCAACTCCCGAGTTCCAGACCATCACTTATGCAACAAATATGCTTATAATTAAATGTTGTCTGAGTTAGTGCATTAACATGAGTGAGATTTTACCAAACTGCAATTCATACTCCAGATCCAGTGATAAAACGCAAGCGGAAGACTGAAAGATATATATATATATATATATATATATATATATATATATATATATATATATATATATATATATATATATATATCAATGTATGTAAAACAAAACAATCTCGAACTGTCTCCAAAGTATGAATATAACTCTGAGTCACAAATACATATAACAAACCAAAATCAAAGGTCATGTAATAGTCCAACTAGCAAAATCCCGCTGATCCAGGCCACCTATGCGAAGCCGTCAGAACACTGCATGTACGAGAACTCGTCTTGGTCCTCGTAGTAATCCGGCTCCAGCTCATGAATCGCCTCGCTATCTGCATCTAAGACAGAGTCTGGTAGGTGTTGCAAACACCGTCCCGTAACATGGGAGTGAGTGATCAACTCAGTGGAATCATAGAGCAAAGATTAGCATGTTATCAAATCAATCATGCGATAATAGTAAAACAAACAATCAGACATTCCTAGATACTGTTGTTAATGCAAGTATGAGATATAGTAATTATGTGTGCCCTCACCAACATACTCCCTCATGCGACCCCATCTTACGTCCGCGGCATGCTTTCTTCCCTCATTGCTCCACATCTTCCAGGCACATACAGTGCGATGTGGATATGATTACCGAGTTGTTATTGGTCCTTTCAAACAGCAGGATTGGGAAACTAAGGTACTTCCCTTATATCAATCCCAACACAGATCTTGTCTAGGGTCATCACTCCTAGTAATCTCATACGATGATTTATTTTTAGGTCGCTGCAAGGGCTGCCAGGGTTGTTGCTCGCACTCGTTACACCGCTCCCCCATCACCTTATCAATACAAGCCTAGTTGTACTCTTGTTGCTACGGAAGGGTTGTCGCCTCACGTAGACTCAGAATACGCTCGAGGTCACTACAAAGGGCTCGTCACCAATCAGAGTAGGCCGACAGCTCGAATGTAGTGTCTCATACCACCGCAATCGGCTCACGAGTCTGAGGTGCTCATTGGTCACTACGGGGAGGTGTGTGGCCCCAGCGTAGGCCGACAGCTCGACCACGGTGTCCCATATCACCATGCCCGACTCATGAGTCTTAATGGATCAAGGTACCATGGTTATCAGGGTTTTCACTGGTAAGTTCAGTACCCTAGGTTCAAGCAGTTATGACCAATACAAGGTGAACATACAATGGTCAGTCGGGTTGCTTGACGGGCTCGACTAGTACGAGCGCACCTCAAGCTGAACGACATGAAGTGCATAAAACACCTCATGTGGCCTAACCACTGCCGTCAACCCAAAGCACGACTCGGGTTCGTCGACGCGTCCTTCGTGGCGAATAGAATCTAACCATGATTTCGAATCTGTTACCGACTGCCTGGACTAGAGTATAGCCCCAAACACTTGTAATCTACATCAAGGATCATATGAGAGTGACAGAAATGAAGCACAAATAATCCAAGCATGTTAACAACATGTTATAACATACAACATAAGCAAATCAACCAAACATGAGCATTTTATATGTATAAGGAAATCAATTCAATATAACAAACATGGAGGAAATCATGTGCATCATCATATTAGTTGAGAATCCAATCTCAAAACTAATCTACAACAACATTTACTCAATACTTACTAATACATGCTTTTATACAAACACTTATTCTACACACATTTGTCTACATAGCATATGTCGACCCAAAGTGTGCATGAGGACGAATCTCTTCGCCAAATAGATCATACACGCCAAACTAGTATAACAACACGACAAATACATATGACAATCATATCAGCAAAATACGGACGTATACAGTATTTCCTACAAATACTTAAAATACCCTAAATCTTATATTCTCCATACGTAATCGAAATGGAAAACAGACAGCATGTTCTACATGTCAAACAGCATCCTTGTCGATAATCTACTATTAAACGATATTGAAAGCTTTGAAAACAGGTAACCTAAGCATCTAAAATCCTCACCTTACGCCGTAGAAGCGTATCGAATCGAATAAGAACTCTACGCTTTGACAACGTCGATATGACGACCTATACCACAAGATAAGTTAGCTACTTTGCTACTTGTATCGATGGAATTCCTAAAACAGGTTAAGGTTAGGGTTTTCTTACCTAGAATGAAGTCAGAATCACCGGAAGAGTGATTAGAACACGATAGTTAAGGACGTGTATTAGCAAGATCGAGTGACAGGAAACTTTCCTCACAACTCTCACAGAATCTCTCTCTTTTCTCTCCTCTTTTCTAGGGTTTGTGAAAATTTGTATGAGAGGGGTGTGAGAGGGTTTAAGGCCCTTAAATAGGTTAGAAAGTCACCTATTTAGACTTTAAACCAAGGTATACTTGGGTTATAGCCAAATCGGGTCTTTTCAGATCCAAAAGAACGTTTTTGGAGGTCCCATGACTAAATGCGGTCGGACTTAAGCTCATGGATGTTAGATCCTGATCACATTAAGTATTCAGTTCGATCGGGTTTCCAGATCGCACGTGGCGGACCAGTTTCAGTTCAGCGGTCACTGAGACTCGATCGAGGATTCCAAGTACACTGACCTGAGTGGAAAATGTTTCCTGATCCGAGGGTGTATTTGGGTCAGATTCCAACGGTCTAAATGCTTATACTTAACCCACAAGCGACACGTGCTAGATTTATTTAAATCACATTTAATTTATAAAGAATTTCACTCTTTCTCACACACACTGCTCCAGGCTCAATGAAATAACCTCAGAACATCAGTTGGGCTTGATTTTCGAAACGATGGTCAAGTCCAACTAAGCGGTCATAATGGTCTGAGATTGTAGATATCGGGCTTCGACGCGCGGTCTAGATCCAATACAAAGTTTCAAAGGGTTCCTGAGAGCAAACGGGTTTAGAGTTTGATCCTAGGTTTCAGGACGTTATAACATTAACGATTCCACAAGTTTTGGGTCTTGCAGAACATATTTAAAACGATCAGTGCTGATTTCACAGCTAATCTAGCATAGCGCTAGTTATCTTACGCTTAATTTTCAAAGGAATTACTCCTAAGTGATTTCTGATCGAGGTGGTACTCGGGTCTCTGTACGAATTTTTTTTCGAGACATTACATATGACTTCTCTCATAGAGAGGTTGAGACATTGGAGTGCTTGGAGAGTGAGGGAGAGAGATGAGAGAGAGAGAGAGAGAGAGAGAGAGTTGTGAGAGAGAGAGAGAGAGATGAGAAAGTGACGGGTGATGGGTGATGGAAGTGTAATTAGTTGTAAGAGAGTATTGACTTTGGGGTTGCTTGGGGATGGGTGAAAGGTGATGTGTACTTGACATGAAGTGTGATGTGGTACTTGATTGACGGGATGTGATTGATTTGAAAGATTACTTTGGTTTTACAAATGCGCGACGTGTCCTCGAACTAAACACGGGCCCACGTCTCCTGACCTGTGTATTGCCTTGACGCACGAGACGCGACATTGGAACCGCGGCGACGACGCGATCGCTAGGGTACAAGTATCGGGTCGAGCCGACTCTAAAATACGGGATATAATTTAGGATCGCGCGCTACTACTATTAACGCATCGCGGGTCGCCGAAATTCTACCGAGAGGACCGCGAAAGCCTACGGAACGGTACGGGCTAGGATACGGGTCTTACACCTCTAAATGTTTTTAATGGTCAACTCTCATTCAATACTGTTTCCTGTAATGTGGTCAAATTGAGATTTGGTTATACCTCATTTTTGGACTCGTGTTGTAAAATGATCTCTAAAAATAGATGGACAGCATGGATGAAACACATGTCATGGTGGGGCCCACATAGCACTGACCATGTCAAGGGAGTAGCCAATCCATTTCCCACCCACCATGATGACTGTCTGACAAACGCTAGCTGCGGTACGTGTATGCCAGCTACGTAGGTATGTGTCATGCGAAGCTGAGCACTGACGCTCCTCGAGTCTAAGTTGTAGAAAGGGTTCAAAGGATATTAAAGTTACATGGGCCCCACAGTGATGTATTTATTATATCTACACCGTTCATGTATTTTTAGAGACCATTATAAAGCATTATCCAAAAAATGAATAATATCCAAAGATCATCTAGACCACACCACAAATAACAGCAGAGAATGATTTTCACTGTTAAATGATTCGTGTGGTCCACATGATAGTTATATCTGTCTTATTTTTCGTCTCAAGCCTTAAGATGAGATCACCAAATGGATGGACGGTTTGGATATAACACATATCCCATGATCACACCCTTAAAACTTGCTAACGTAAATGCAAGAGAGTCCCATACTTGCATGAAAACTGAAAAGATGGCATTGCACTTTCGTACAACAATATAATACCTCCAGTGAAATTGCATATATGTTCTTTCAGAGACATGTGGAGCCTACCTTGATGTATATGTTTTATGTAAGCCGTTCATCCATTTTGACATATCATTTTAAGCGTTGAGCATAAAAATATGGTATATTAAAGGCTGAAGTGGACCACACCACATGAAATAGTTGGATTAAATTCCAACGATCCGAATCTTACCCAACCCGATCCGATCCGACTCGGGCAGGGTGACCGAGTCGGACTCGATTCGAGTCAGGTTAGTTACATATCAGATCGGTCTGAGTCAGGCGACCCAGACCCGGTCCCAAATCAGATCGAGTTCGGATTAAATGACTGTGATTTCGAGTCGGATCGAATTAGGCCGGATCCAATCCGTCCCGGACCGATGCCCAGCTCTACGCAAGTATGTGACTTTCTGTATTGACGTTAAGAAGTTTTGTGGGTCTGATCATGGGGTATGTGTTATATCCAAACCGTCCATCCATTTGGCGAGCACGTCTTAAGGCTTGAGACGAAAAATAAGACAAATCTAACTATCATGTGGACCACACAAATTATTTAACAATGAAAATCATTCTCTGCTACTATTTGTGGTGTGGTCCAGATGATTTTTGGATATTATTCATTTTTTGGATGATGCTCTATAATGATCTCCAAAAATATATGAATGATGTAAATATAATAAATACATTATTGTGGGGCTATATAACTTTGTTATCCTTTGAACCGTTCGTACAACTTAGAGCTCAAGGAGCATCTGTGCTCGTCTTCGCACAACACATACCTACAGTAGCGGGAGTGTAGTTAGACAGACATCACGTCGTGGTGTGCGCATAGAGAGGGAAACGGATTGGCTACTCCCCCTGACATGGTCGGTGTTATGTGGGCCCCACCATGACGTATGTGTTTCATCCATGTCATCCATCTATTTTTACGGATCCTTTTACAGTATGAGTCCGACAATGAGGTATTTCCAAATCTCAAGTGGACCACATTACAGAAACAGTGTTGAATGAGAGTCGACTATTAAAAACATTTTGAGGAACATAAAAGTTTTGGATCAATCTGATCTTTGTTTTTTCTCTTCATCTGGGACTGTATGACCTAATTAACAATTTGGATGTCAAATAAACAGTATAGTAAGATTTAGGAGGATTTTAATGGTGGATATCCAACCACTATTGTTTCCATGTGGTGTGGTCCACCTAAAGTTTATATTCCTCTCATTTTAGGTATCAAACCATACATGATCTTTAAAAATGGATGAATGGAATGGACGAAACACATTTATCATGGTGAGTTCTACAGAGCACCGACCACCACTTACGGAGATGGTGGCAGGGGAGTAGACAATCCATTTCCCACAGGGAGCAGGTGTTGTAGAGAATTCTCATCCCATAAGAGAGAGAACTAACCACTTCTATACGTATTGCGAGAGAAAATGAGAGAAAGATTTGCTGAACATGATAATTATCCCATTACTGCTGGTGTGGAGGTGGCTTCACAATTAGATATGGATTAACTTGGCTCGCTTCCAAACGGCCACAGGATACTGCAGAGGAGTATTGAATTTGATCAGGTGGATAGAGAAAGCGAGAAAGCAACTGGTTACTTCTCTCTCTCTCGCAATACATATAGAAACTACGTCCCATAAATGGTGTCAGCAAATGCATGTGATTTATTCACTCCGGATCAAGTCGGATCGGATCCAATCAGATTGGATCGGTCCGGATAGGCATGGATCCAAACTCGACGATCTAAACTGTCATACTCGATTCGCACCGATCCAGACCATCAAATCGGTTTGGAGCGGGTCAGATCTAGTTGGATCAGGTCGGATCCACCGGATCAGGTCAGGATTGCCCAGCTCTACCCCTGCCACCAGCCAACTATTGGTTGGTGCTCTGTGGACCCCACCATGATGTATCTGTTTCATCCATGCCGTCCATCTACTTTTTTGGATCATTTTATGGCATGAAACCAAAAATGAGGTATATCCCAATCTCAAGTGGATCACATTGCAGGAGGAAACAGTGTTGATTGAACATTGACCATTAAAAGCTTTTTGGGGGCATAAACATTTTGGATCAAGATGATCTTTTTCTTTTTTTTCCTTTTCATCTGGGTCATCATGAACTAATCAACAGATTGGATGTCAAATAACCCATGAACTAATCAACAGATTGGATGTCAAATAAACAGTACATTGAGCCTTAGGAGGATTTTAATGGTGGATATACAATCACTATTGTTTTCCTATGGTGTGGTCCAACTGAGAATTATATCACTCTAATTTTTGGGATCAAGTTCTAAAATTATTTTTTAAAATGGATGGACGGCATGAATGAAACACATACATCATGATCGGCCCACAGAGCACCGACCATCAGCCACCGGGCTAGTGGCGAGGGGAGTAGCCAATCCGTTTCCAACACGTAATACGCTGAGGTGTGCATTCCGTACTGCAGGCAGTAAAAGGAAGAAAGCATCAATACCAGCGTAGCAATTCGTACATGCGTGCTCAGAAGACGACTATTCATCGTATGGTCAGCTAAGAACCGTCCAACAGTGGACCATACTTTGATTATTAACAAATGAAAATATAAACTAATAGAGATGGTCTATCTTGGTGATTGATGGCCATTTAATGGACGGAAAATACTCAATGGTCCAAATTCAACGAGTTAGTGTCCAATAATCAGTCGTTAAATTCATTCAAGCAAAGCAATTTAAGACAAGTATTTCAAAAAAAATATGCTTTAGATAGTTTACTTTGAGCTAAATTCGTGCCAGATTTACAAAACCCGAACGCATGCGTATGAACTATCACCCCCTGCCAGAGTATCAAACAATTCCTCACCAATCCAAAGCAAAGGAGTTGAGGTGCGATCCAACTTAGTTGTGGCTTCCTTTTTCTTGGTTCCACGCAAGCTATTGCGAAAAGCTGATAACGATCGAGAAGTAGTAGGGCCAGTCGCATGAGGAGCTAAATATACTATTCGCAGAAAACATGCCAGACTGACATACGAATACGAGATCTGGACCGTTCATCACTTGGAAACCATCATGAAAATGCCTTTCCCTAAAAATTAGACTATTTTACTGTTCCAATCATCAGGTGTACTCTAATTTTGTGAAAAAAAGTTATAGAAACGATGTTCGCAGATATGCATTCAAGTTACACGTTTGGTACATCTGAGTGGCCTGGATCCTTCGAAAAGTGGGCCATGTTCGTTTGCGTGCGGGGAATGGCCCTCTTACGTTCTCCCCATGTTGGTTTGCATTTTGCTCTCCTGTAACATTCAACCGTACATGAATATAAGTCTAACGTAAGCTGGACTAGCGATCTCGCAATCAGCCACGTGGCAACGCGATAGCCGGAGAGATTCGAGTATATGAGCCATCACATCGCTGGACGCGGATTAGGTGGTGTGGGGATGTGTTGGGCGCTGTAGGGCCCACTATAATGAATTTATTCCCTGTCCACGCGGATCATCCGTTTATTCAGCTCATGTTAGGGCGGATTAGCTACTCCCCCTGCCACTAGCCCGGTGGCTGATGATCAGTGCTCTGTGGGCCCAACCATGATGTATGTGTTTCATCAATGCTGTTCATACATTTTTACAGATCATTTTAGAGCTTGATCGCAAAAATGAACGGGATATAAATTTCAGGTGGACCACATCACAGGAAAACAATAGTGATTGGATATCTACCATTAAAATCCTCCTACGGCTCACTATTCTGTTTATTTGAAATCCAAACTATTGATTAGGTCGTACAAACCTATATTAAGGGAAAAAACAAAGATGGGATTTATCCAAAACTTTTATGGCCTTTGAGAAGTTTTCAATGGTGGACGTTCATTCAACATTGTTTGCCGTAACGTGGGCCACTTGAACGTAAAAACAAAGCAGATCGAGAGCTCTAAGTGAACTACTCCACAACACTAGGAACAATAACAACCACCGTTGAAACCTTCCTAGGCCTACTGTGATGTTTTCTTGCCATCCAACCGGTTGATTAAGTTCCAAAGGTAGGAAAACACAGATATGAACTTGGTTCAAGACCTTTGTGGCCTCAAATTGGTAAGCATTCAATCACAAATATTTATTGTGGTGTGATTCACTTAAGCTTCTTGTCTACTTGCTTTTTGGGTTCATGCCCTAAAACTAGCTGGAAAAAATGGATGGATGGAGTGGATATAAAAAATATACATCACGGTATGCCCCAGACCACCCAACACGTCACCACACCACAACCACACTCGATATCAGCGTCTCGCTTGCCTACATGATGAACGGCTGGAAAAAGTGTATTTAAATACTGATGAACAGACCGAGTTCAATGAAAACAAAATGTACCTTTTGGACGGCTATGATCGTCTAATCACTGCCATGTGCCAGACATGGCCCATCAAAATTATAGGTCACCAAATCAATGGTCTTGAATTGCGTAGACTCGTGCCCATCTAAATGGTGGGTCACCTACTGCCGCATTATGGTACATCTGCAGTATTCACGCCATTCATTGCGCGGACCCACCTGATGAGTGGATGGAGAGATAAGGGATAACTGGGCCCACTTTCAAAACAGATCGCTTCCTGCACAAGCGTCTTGTCGAGTGGTCTAGCCATTACCCTTTTCTTAGGAAGGAAGAAAAGGATAAAATGAGACTTATAGCGAGTAATCCTACTCTCCCCAGATCCAAGCCGTCCATCAAGAGGGCCTCACTTAGTAACTTCTACTGCCTGAAAATCAGGTGCGGCAGGTGATCAAGTAAGCCATACATGCGTCTGAGCCGCTGGATGACCACAGCAGCCCTGCAAATTCCCATGATTGACCAGGATAATTCTTGTGGAACAGATTGCAAGTTTAACTGTGGAATTTTGGACGCGGGTTAGGTTCATCGTGGTGAGTAAACTCTGTGGGTCCCACCCTAATGCATGTGTCATTATCCATGCCGTCCATCCGTTTTTTCAGCTCATCATAGGGTCCCCGGCTGAAATTAAAGCATATCCAAAACTCAAGTGGATTATATCTAAAGCTCAAGTGGACCACACCACAAAAAACACTGGGGATAATAATGTTCTCAATTCTGATGGCCGATTGTCGATTATCGATCGAGACTGATTATCGATTTTCATTCGTCGTGGCCGATTGCTGATTACCGATCGAGGCCGATTATCGATTCTGATTTGTCGTGGTCGATTGGAGATTATTGATCAAGGCCGATTACCGATTCTGATGGCCAATTGCTGATTATCAATCGAGGCCGATTATCGATTCTAATTTATCGTGGCCAATTGTCGATTTTGATTTGTCGTGGCCGATTATCGATTTTGATTGTCGGGGCCCAATGTGATATACATGCGACCCGTATTTAAGGCTCGACGTGATGTGTATTCAGCCCATGTCTAAGGCCCAATGTGATATATACTGGGGCCTAGGTGATAAGGCCCATTGTGATGCATTTGAGGGCCAAACGAGGGAGCCCATTGTGATGTATGTTAGGCCCATGAGCAGGGCTCACCTATTGTGTACATGTAACCCTTGAGTAAAGTCCATTGTGTTGTATATTAGGCCATTGTGTGAGGTCGTGGGCCCATTATATGTTTGGATCTGTGTGGGTCATTCCTTGCAGCAATGTTGGTTCAATGTCCACATTGTCAAGGCCGATTGTTGATTCCGATTATGAGTATGTGACAGTATAACATCATGATACATGCTCATACACATCATCTGCATGTTTATAAGTCATCCAGCCTATTCATATGGTAACGCAGACATAGATGAAGGATGAGGGAAGATGCAAATAACAACTTGATCAAAAACTTCCATGGCCCCAGCAAACTTTCAATGGTAGGTGTTTAATTTCCTTTGTTCCCTTTGGTATGGTTCAATTTCTCAATTTCCCTGGGATATATTACACTGTAAAATTCATGCCTTAAATTATACTTTAGAAGAAAATGAATACCATAGATAAAACATATAAATCACAGTGGACAGCACATAGCTGACTCACCATATTGCAAGAAGAAATAATAGGAAGTAGTCGAGAAAACAGCACACACATGCGTGGAAAAATAGGATAATTTGGACTTTAATGACTTTTTATATCCTGGGATCTCAATCACGTACAAGGAAAGTGTGCTATGTAAATTATTGTGCTTTTTAAACTAAAAATAAATTTTAAAAATAAAAAATTATTTTTAATAAATAAATATATATATAATTATTTAAAATTTTCATAAAAAGTGTGTATATCCAGTCGAAAAGAAAATAATTTTTTATTTGTGCCACTGGTGACTTGACTTTGACAAGCCTACCATAATATATGTGTTTTATCCATTCCATTTATCGTATTTGTTAGTTTATTTTAAGGCATTAGTCCAAAAATAAGGTAAATCTAAATACCAAATTAACTATACATCACATGAAACAATGGGTATTAAATGCCTACCGTTGAAAACTTCTCGAATGCTTGTGTTTTTCCTCCATCTAGAACAGTATGACCTTATGAAGAGTTGGATGGCAAGTAAGCACCATGGTTGGTTTGGGAAGGCTTAAAACCATGGGCACTATTTTCCTCTTCTTTTCGGTAGGCAGGTCGGCTTGAAATCAAACTCTCTTGTTTGAGTTCATGTTCTAAAATGAGCTAGTAAAATATATGAACGATGTTGATAAGACGTATGCAACATAAGTAGTCTCCAAAGAGTCGAGTCACCGAATCATCCCAAAATTCAGGTTTGAAAGTGTGATGCACCCTCCTTCAATCATATGTGTGTAAGTTTTATTCAAAAGATTCAAACCTTTTTATGCATAAGTGATAATTCATGAGAAATTGAAGAAATTTACAATCATTGTTTCTTAAGGTATTGTTGCATAATGGAATCCAAAGATTTCATTTTAAGTGAAATGTCTGGTTTCAAATTGAAAATCTCAGCTTTGTCCCCTATGAATTACCTTGAATTTTATGTTTAATAGTTGTGAAAATTGAAATGTGTAATAATTGCATTACAATTTCATTATTTCCTTTCATAAATCAAGCTAAAAGCTTCTTTGTTTCATCAATTACCTTCATAGTATAAAGGAATCAATTTATTATCATTAGAATTTTACCATCACAAAACAAAACATGTCATTTGTTATTGTCAAATGTAAATATATTCAGGAAATAAATATATGAATTTGTAATCATTATAACTTTCCATAAAATAATTACTATAAAAATCTTAAATTCGAATAGCAACATTAATGTATTTTATAATAATTTAATATCAAAGTAATATAAAAAAACAAATGTCATCATTATAATTTTATTGTCAATAAATCAAACACTATAATCAATAGTCACATGCAAATGTTGTAAGGAAATAGATAAGGGTAGGTTCAATTTTTCAATTTAATATGAAATCCAATATAAATTAGCAACCATTATTATTGTTAGGTGTTTACTTAATTATGAGTAATAAATCAAGAGTTAAATGGGCAATAATTTATGAGTGAATAAATAATATAGTAAAATCATTATTGTAGTCAAGTGCAATAGTAAATATTTATTACAAATTTACACTCATTTTCTGAAAATGGCTAGTATTTATTGAGGAGTGTTGTTTTTTCAATTGCATATATAAATGCGCAATAAATAATTAATAATTACTTTCAAAGGATGTTTGTTTGAGAGGAAGCAACTAATGAGCTATTTGATATATCTACTAATAAGAGTTCATTTACTTATCCTAAACAAAAATAAGATATTATTTTGAAAATGGACTATTGGGTAAAGTTTTAATTTTGGACCTATTTTTTAAAAAACTATTAAAACTAAATGTTTGGAATGTTATCTTTTCTTTTGGAGCTTATTTGACTTAAGAGGGTAGACATTTTATTATTATTAATTTTTAGATAAGTTTGTCTTTAGCCCGGATATATAGTGTTGACACATGACGGCGTTTCATTGGTCCACATAAATATGTCAGGATTAGTGTAAACAAGTGTCTCATTTGTAATTCTTATGTTTGTAGCCCACATGAGGCTTTGAAATTCGTCATTTTTAACCAAATTATATATTTTAGTTGCGTATTATAACCATTTTATCAAATATCTCAGACACACACAAATTTAAGATGTTAAAGTTAGTCTAATTAGCAAAATGGAGGTCCTATGACTCTATCGAAGAATTTCAATACAACTCAAATACAAGTCCCGTACCAAAGATTTGAATTCAGGTGATAACACACCGGACATAATGAAGGGTTCACAATCACTTGAATTCCAATGTAATTGTACCTCTGATCATAATGTATTCTAAATACTAGCTCCCAAATCAGTCATAAAATCTTCCATCATTTATTTAATTGTATTAATGATTGTATTCAACTGTCATTATTTCTTAAATCACCATCAAAAGTATTCTCTAATTAAAGCTTCTTTTTTCAAAAATAAAAAGATAATTAATTATATACATTTTTATTATTCTCTTTAAAAAATACATAAATTTAAAAACATTTAATTAATTATACGATTTCGAAAATTTTAAATCACAAAGTTTGCCAGGCATAGGCTGCCAAATTGCATCTAACCTGATAATTCCCTTCTATGGTTAGTCTGCAATTGCACGTGAAGGGAGTGCATACACAGGCCCATCATGGTGTGTGTTATATCCACTCAATTTATCCATTCTGCTCTCCTATTTTAGGTAGTTTAAAGCCCAAGTGGACCGCACCACACTAACCAGTGAGTATTGAATAGCCACCGTCAAATTTTTTTTGAAGAGTATGTGAGCTCTTGATAAAGCTAATATTTGTGTTGTCCTTTCATTCTCATGAGTGTTATATGGTGAAGAATTTAGATAAGAACGAAGGTGGGATTTGGGAAGTTTCCTACTGTTTCACGTGGTGTGGTCCACTTGAGATTTTTATATAACTAATGTGGTCACTCGTATTTGACAGTGACCCCTGTAGAACCAACCAGTGGTACTGTGGGGCCCACCATGATATATCTGTTTCATCCATGCCGTCCATCCATTTTTCTTCCTCGTTTCAGACACAAGTTTAAAAATGAAGCAGGCGCCGTGCTCAAGTGGACCGTATCAAAGGAAGCAGTGGGGATTGAATGCCTGCCGTTGAAATCTCTTTGGCTATAAACGTTTTGGATATTGTGTTTTCACTTCATCGTTTTATGAAAAAGGTTGGACGGCAAGTGAATATCGCTGGTCTGTGGGAAGGTTTTAACGGTATGCATTATATCCTCGATCCTTCCAATGGTGTGGTCCATTAGAGCTTTGGACTGCTTTATTTTCAGGATTTAGAGCTAAAATGGGGATGAAAAATGGATGGACGGTGTCGATGAAACACATACATCATGTTGCAGTCCATACACCTTTCCCCAGTACCTGAGGGTCACTTCCGAATCCGAGTCAGTATTCTTCCCAGGCAGTAAAAGAACAAGTAATAAAGCAATTGTTGCAACCTGAAGAGGTGAGTCGCAGTGTTAGTAATTATTCAAATGATATTTCCAAGATCCAATCCATTTATCAGGTGGGGATTTATCTCCATATTCTTTGAGAAAAAATTTAGGATGATCCATCCATGAATTCAGCCACACTTAAATCTTCAACACAATCCGTTGATTTTTGAGCGTCTCGACCTGATGAGATCGCTCAAAAATAATAATTAAATTACAGTGATACGTAAATATCAGCCTCTCCAATGGACCCTGATATTATAACACGCGTTAAATGTTATTACGTATTCCAATTTAGCACGTGTACCGCGACTCGCTTCTTCAACATTTACTCGCGCGATGTTCTGAGAATTTCCCCAAACAGAAAAAGAGCAGCCTCAGCTGTTCCTTTTCTTCTCCATTTCTGCTCTCCTTCTCTCGTGTATAACACTAAAACCCTCCTCTCTCACCAAATTCTTCCAGAACTCTCTCTCTCTCTCTCTCTCACCCTGCGATTTGTAGGGTTTTTTTCCTCTATCATTCCATTTCTGATCGGAAAATCCTCTTTATGCTCTGATCGAATCTAAAATCCTCTCATCCATGGCGGACGAAATATCCGCCCTCCTTCAATCCCTCCGCGACGAAAAGTCTCTTCGTTCCGACTCCCTCAAACCATCCCTCCACACCTTCTACTCCATCCTTGATCAAGGACTCCAGCATATCGAGGACGGAAAGCTAGGGCTAGATACCTGGAACCAGCATCAGATTGAAGCCGTCGTCTTGGTCGCGAGATCGATCGTCTCGGCCGCCCGCTCCCTTTCAGGTATCAATTTTTCCTCTTCTATCATAAAAAACAATAGAAGGGCTTTTGGATTGACGTACTGAACTTCCGATGCCTGTGAATGCAGTTGAGCATGTGGAGCTGATAGTCGTGGCGATTGTCAAGCAGACGTTGGAGTTCTGCACTTCCTATTTGGAGAGATCCGTGCCTGGTGGCAGCGATGATTTGAATTTAGAGGTTTTTATTTACTGCGATTGATTATGGTTTTAGTTTAGCCGTGTTTGGGTGCACAATTGGATTGAATCTCAATAGTTCATTTTAATGAAGTGGATGTGAAAAACTAGCTGTTTGGTTGCAATGCTGAAATGGATTGAGATGAATATTCTGATGAAGTGGAAATGCGCCAGTCATAATTTTGTTAGCATTGATATATTGAGTGCCTTTGATACAAATTGCAATTATGTTCCTTTGTAGTAGCTGGACTTAAATTTTTTTTCGTCCGTTACTTCCCCACAATGAATGCCAGGAAACATTGTTAATTTATTGTCATTTCATTGTGATTAAACTATATATTCACAGTTCAATTCAGATCTGCGTCTGGATGCAGCTTGAATATGTTTCATAGTTTTTATAATTGCAGTTAGAAAAATGAGATTGTTATATTTCATTCCAACATCTTCTGATGCCACCCATTGTAGAGGGGCTGAATTAGTTGATGAGACACCACCTAAGTTCAACTTGCACATTCCCAATGGCGGGCATTCCAACTCACCACTCATTAAAGTAGTGATTCTGATGCAACCAAATGGTGATATTAGCTTGGTGATCTAAGTTCTGATCAATCCAACCATTCAGAATGCCTCAATTGATAATCTGGACCAAATCATGGATCTGGTGATCAACTGGATGAGATCAACGGTCTACCTAAATTATGAGGCCCATGGGATTAATCATAAGGTCGTCAATGCATAGGTTGTATTTATGTAATTCGTCTTTAGGATGAGATTTGAGTCATGATTTGGTTAATCTCTTTTGTATTTTCGTTACTTTCTTGGTGAGCCACTTTTGGGGCACCAAACAATGTCCAAATGTCATGAAATTGGTTCCATTTGATAGCTTGTTGAGTAAGCTTTCAAACGTGCCCAAGATCATGCAATTCCGGGGTTGCATGGGTGAGATATGGCCCATCTACATAAGGCCGATATGGTAGCTACGGGATTTAGGGGTACTTTTGGTCATTTTCTATTATTAGGGCTTCTCTTTTTGGTCTAAAAAACCTATATAAGGCTATGTTATGGATGCATAATGCATTGTTATTATAATTATGGAATAAATATTCAGTGTTTTTTTTTTTTTTTTTGGGGTGGGGTTCTTTATGCTAGAAGATTTGGAGAGGGGATTTACTATAGTCTTTAGCATTCGGTTAGAGGATTGTTGGGTTCTTTCCTACAATATCTTTCTTTTTTTCTTTGAAATGCATCAAAGAATGAAATGGATTAGAACAAGTTGTTGTGCGACCATTTTCACAACCTCCTGTTCTCCAAGCCTCTAGGGGTAGATGCTTCTTATAAAAATGATGAAAGGCTTTCAAAATCAACATCTCTTTCCAAATTTCTTCAGAAAATAATATTCAATGTTAGTCAAATGTTATTAAAATAAAAAAGAAAAGAAAAACTATATTACTGAAGACCTCATATCACTCCCTCACCTAAACCACCTTTCCACTCACTCTATGGTCGTGAGGCTAAGAAGACGCAAAAGACTTTCCTAGCCAAATATCCTCCTGAAACGTCATGCTCCCGCCATCACCTACTCGATATAATTTCCTCTCAAAAGTTTTCCCCATGTTAATACTAATAGTATCATCCAACTTACAAATATATTTTCTAGGCCTGTTTGGATACAAGGAATCTATGGTGTGTACGTGGATAACTGTAATGAACTTGATTGCATTTTCCATCACTATCCGATAGTGGATTCCAAAAACGGTGGTATGCCAAATTCCAAGAAACAGTGGTCTTGCTTGCATGGCAAGTGGAAATCCCATTTCTCTGTAGACAATGGTCACATTGTATCTTGCACCAAGTGTGGATAAGTCTAACGATTATTACATGGAACCCAAGGTTTCCTTTGCAAACCAAAAAACTGTAAATGTTAGGTCAAGGAAATATTGATTGTTTTTCCATGGATTCCTTATATTTAGATAGGCTTGTACATTGAAGTCCCATGGGAACACCCACCCTCCTCTATAAACCAAGCGTTATTAGTTCTTTATCATTATTCTTATTTATTTGTCATTTTTTCCTTAGCAATGCCTTAGGCTCATGCTCAAGACTCCACCACCATTTCAAAAGCAAAGCTTAATTCTTTCCCTTGCCACAATGAATCCCTTTGATTTTTCCATATCTCCCCACCACATCAATTTTTTTTGAATAAGTAAAGATATTTACATTGGAGATTCAAAACGTATAGTTTTGAGTGTGATGTGGCCCTTACTAGCAAAGCAACTATAGTTTCAAGAAGCCAATTACTTCTCAATGTTTTTAGTAATCTACCCGAAGTGGAAAATAAATAAGAAAGTGGCCTGTATTGACTTGTGTTTTAAATAGTGAATAGCGTGCAATGTAGCTTTCACCCCTCTGAAGTGTGAGGTAGAAGGTACATAGTGTGTAGCATAAGCTACAAGTTAGTTCTAGTTTTTTAATTAAGGTTACATATGGTGCACCAAATATCATGGAATTAGACCGATCAATAATGAAATTTCATGATATTTAGTGTAACCAAATAGATCCTAAAATAATAGGAAAAACAGGGCAAAGATTAAGTATAAAGATATAGAAATAGCAATAGAATTGATTTTGTAACGTTTCTTAGATTATTTTACTGAAATAATTGAAAAGCATTAACTAATTTGCATTGAAAAAAAATGTAACAAATCATTGAAAACATTAATTTGTTTTAATGTTTAGTGAAAAATAATTTGTAGTGTAAGCTACATAGTGTGTAGCGTATGCTAATTAGTGTGTGACATAGGCTACATGTGACTTAAGCTATTTTTATGAGTTAACATTGTGCGAAGGCTAAGCTACACGACGTAGCGCAAGCTAATTAAAACATCGCTAGTGACTTTACAACCAAGTAATGGTGCAAGATGCTCTTGATCCCCTTCATTTGTCTCAAGACCCACCATATATATTCTAAGGCAAACATAATGGCCTGAATTTTGTAGAAAATCACGCGTTAAACAACCATAAATCAACAATTAAAGTCAAGTAGAAATTTAATAAACTCATCTATCATATTCCCTTTCCAAAGAGAGGGAGCAAGGTAACGAGAAGCATGAGGATTTTTTTTTTTTTTTTTTTTTTTTTGAATGGATCTAAAAAATGCACATATTGATTTGGCTCTTTTGAATGCATCCTTCACGTGGACCAATAATCAATCTAGTCCGGTGATGTCATGAATTGATAGTTTTCTCATTTTGGTGGAGTGTGTGGCCTTGTATCTTGAAGTCTTGCACATAGTGGGCCTTATCTATACCTGGTCATAACCATATTATCTTATCCTCTATGATGAGCTAGTGGAGTCTTGTTCCCTTCTAGTTTGGTCTCATCGGTTGGGTGGTCCGACTTTGCTCTATAAGGCCAGGGCTTGAGCCCTTAAACTTGGCCTGAGGGCTAGGCCTGGGATTGAAATCTAGGCCCATGTTTGGGCTGGGCCGTGCCTTGGGCAATGATGAATGCCTGGCCCGGCCTAGCCCAGCCCAGCCCAGCCCATTGGTCTGGTCTAATCATCAAGGGTTTAAAGATACTTGTGAGCATCTTCCATTCACCATACATGTGGCACTCATTGGTTCCAGGCCATTTTCCAACATCCAAATAGCTTATATGATAGGACTTGCCAACGATGGAGGCTTTTCAAAAACCGACGATGGAGGTCGATGTCGACGGGGAAGAGAATGTCTATTCCGACGATGGAGGCCGACGACAAAGGAGTCAGAATCAAGATCGAGGACAACCGAAAGGAAGACGAAGCGGTAAGGAGAAAAGCGTGGAGTAGACAGCGGCATCAAGTCAGGCACATTATTTGGATGCCTCGACAGCCTGGATTGTGGTGAACCGAAGACAAAGGAATATCCATACTACAACAAGGAAAGAGAGGAAGGTTTCTTCATACCCAACCCTATTTGTCAATGGTTACCCAATGTGATGGCTCCCGATTAACATTGCTAGGGTTTTCGGTATGGCCAGAGTAGTTATGGATGTTGTAATCCTGAGAGATGCAGGTTACGACCAATACAGAGGTTTTGCGCTCGTAAGGATGAGTTCGGAGGAAGAACTATCCACAGCGGTGTTTATGCTCCACGGAGAGAGTTTTGGAGGGGTCCCTCTTCTGGTTCAGAGAGCGTGCTTTGGGCCAGATCGGACAAGTACGAAAGATGTTCGACATCCTCTACTCAAAAAACTGTCGAAGCAAACTACGATTAATCAATAGAGACGCTCTCACACAACTAACGGACACTCATATAAAGATGCCCTCATCAATCCAGAAGCTTCTTCGAAGTCGTTTCCGCCACATAACCAAACTCTGGAGACGGAAAATGTTGAAGCTAAGAAGAAGGATCTAAATCCCATGGATTCAAAGGAAGTATACTTGCTACGAATCAGTAAAGAGCGCATAGAACAATCAAAAAAGGAATTATTGGACTCAGTGGTGATCATAACGAGAGAAGGGGCAACCATATCTCAGGTCAGGGAATGGATTGATGGAGTTTGTAGAATTCAAGCTTCACTATACACTATCAAACCCATTGGTTACAATGAGTTATGGGTCAAGCTCAGTCCCGGTTTGAACTTGGATATCCTCATCATGGCAGGGGTTTTGCACAAAGACGGGCCAGTTTTAACAGTTCAAAACTGGAAGGAATTTTCTATGTTCGGCTATGAGGAGGTGTGGATCCTCATTTGAGGGATTCCACTTGAACTCTGGTACCTTGAGTTTTTTTTTATAGAAGCGGCGAAACTTTTAGGAGCGCTTGTCGAATTGGATCTCAAAACGAAGCTCAAAGTGGAGATGGCGTTCGTTAGGGTACGAGTGCGAAGGAAGAAGGGAGTTCCTCCTTCGATCCAGATCCAAGTTTTCGTGGAGGATAGGGAGATTTCTCTCCCTTTATAGGAGGACAAACACGTCTCGCTTTCGAGATGGGGGGACATGTGGCGCACTAAAGAATCTTCCTAGCCTCCTGTTCCGGCAGTGGCGGTTGGAGCTGAGTTCGAGAGAGTACCGTTTCAGTACTCCCGGAGAACTCCAGATCCAGTGTTTGACCATTTCTCTGTTGCTATTAACTCTCGTGTTAGGGAATGGTCCTTCCGTTAGATGCGTGGCGAGGAGACATCCTCTCATTGCTCCACTGAAGTCGGTGTTGATACACGTGGCATCATCTCCTTCTGTCTTTGTTCGGAGATAGTGCCACGTAGTAGTCTTGAAGCTGGCACCTATCGCCTCTCTGGCGGTAGTGTTAGTGATCCAGGGACGCGTGGCGAGTCTGGGTCGACTGGCGGAAGGCTCGATGTGAGTGTTTTTAACGCTGGACCTGGACCCGATTATGATCCCTCTTCGGTCAGGCAAAGTCCGGGTCTGGATAGACGCAATAGGGTCTATTCGGGTCTCGACGGTTCCGGGTCTAGGCGATGCTTATCGGATACGTGCCCTTTTAACCTCAATCTCTCCCGCGAGCCGAACCCGATAGTAGGTAGAAGGTTAATATTTCATCCCTCGAATCTGTCTGACTCGTATGTCGTCATTTTAGCTCCCCTAGGAAAGGCGGCTTCATCTCTCGACCCTCCTTCGCTGCGGCAACATCCATCTTCGAACCCATATCGTTTGAGAAAGATGATCCCGGGGATTGAAAGCTCGGAGCTCGATCAAGGTTCTCTTCAGTCAGAAAACCCGCCTTCTTTGATGTCGGTGCACTCTCCCCCATCATCCATATGCGAATGGCCAGATCAAGGTCTCCTTGCGCTGTTCCAAGAGCAACCGGACCTTGAGGTTTAAGAAGTGGAACCCTTGCAGTCCTGTGTGGGAGTAGAATCGGTGCTTGTAGAAGGCGCGATCCATACAATGGCAGACGACTCTGAAAGAATTAATCTCCTTGATAAGATTCACAAAAAGAAATGGATAAGAGATGCCATGGGTCATGTGGGCAGGACTCTCGGTCTATCTTTTGGAGATTGTCTGGAGGATTTTATAGCTCTTTTCCAATGCGTTGAGTCCAGTGGAAGACCCCTTTCAGACCTGAAATCGCCCAGAGGTCATCGATCTACTTCCTGCAACAACAGGGAACTGCAATGCTTGGCGGAAGGTCAGAGAAACTCATAAGTCCATACAAAAAGGGGTTTAGCATAGGGTCCTCGGGGAAGTTCCGTTCCTAAATTAAGCTTATCTCCTGGAATGTGAGGGGTGTGGGGTCCAAACAAAAAAGAAGGTTAATAAAAGATAACTGTGATAGGCACAATCCAGATATCATTTGTTTTTAGGAAACAAAGATCAACAGATTTGACGACAGGTTGATGGGCTCTCTATGGAAGGCTACATACGCTAAATGGGTTGCGCTGGATTCCACTGGCAGTGTAGGAGGAATTCTGGTTGCCTGGAAGTCTTCAAACTGGTTGTTACTTAACAGTTGGACTGGTTCATTTTCGGTTTTGGTTATGCTGCAGTATGTTTCTTCTGGTTTTACCTGCCTCTTCTCTTCAGTTTATGGCCCTTTTCACGATGTGGACAGGAAGCTATTCTGGGAGGAGCTCTCTGCCTCTAAACAGAAGTTCTCAGGCGCTTGCTGCATAGTAGGGGACTTCAACATTATCAGGTCTGCTAATGAAAATTCCCACAGGCATTCGGTTACCCTAGCGATGGCATCCTTTTCTCGTTGGATTGACGAACATGAGTTAGTGGATCTACCACTACTCGGGGCCATTTTTACTTGGTCTAATGGGAGAGCGATTCCCACTATGTGTAGGCTTGACAAGTTTCTAGTCTCTCCTGAATGGCTAGATCATTTTCCCCTTACTTCCCAATCCGTTCTTCCTAGGACCACGTTTGACCACTGCCCCATCTCATTAGAAGTGGAGGAGCAAAACTGGGGCCCCAAGCCCTTCCGCTTTGACTGCTCATGGCTTAAAATTTAGGGGTTTTTTCATAAGGTTGCTAATTGATGGGCAGGGTTTCGGGTTGAAGGTTTTGCTGGTTTTAGGTTTTTTTCCAAGTTGAAGCTATTGAAAGAGGCTCTGAAGCAATGGTACCGGAGTGAATTTCAAAGTAGGGAGCAGGAATCAGAATCTATTCTAGCTGAATTAATGAGCATAGATGTTCAGTTTGAAGTGGATCCTTTGACTCCTGAATCTCAGGCCAGAAGAATACAGCTGATTCAATCCCTTGCAAGTAGGGCCCTCGAAAAAGAAATATCGTGGAAACAAAAGTCTCGGCTGTCCTAGATTAAAGAAGGTGATAGGAACACGCGTTTTTTCCATAGCATTGCAAGTATGCATGCTAGGAACAACAAAATCAACAGTATTTTGGTGGACGGGATACGTATAGAAGATAAAGATGCCATAGCTAAAGAGATGGTATCTTTCTACAGCTCCCTACTTAGGGGAGAAGAGTGGCGTAGGCCATTGTCGGATGACATTCAGTTCAACACAATCTTAATTGTGGAGGCTGAAACGTTAGAAGCTCCCTTCTTTGGGGAAGAGATCAAGCAGGTAGTTGACTTTCTTGGTGCTGACAAGGCCCCAGGACCGGACGACTTTCCGATTTCCTTTTTCCAACACTTTTGGGAGGTGATCCATATCGACGTTACGGCATTTTTAAACGAGTTTCACAACAGGGGTAGGATCTCCAAAGGCTTAGGGGCTACATTCATAGCCCTAATTCCGAAATTGCCTAGTGCCACCTCCCTCAAAGACTTCAGGCCGATCAGTCTGTTGGGAGGGCCTTACAAGATTTTGGTGAAAGTGTTGGCGAATCGATTAAGGAAGGTTATTGGAAAGCTTATTTCAGAGAATCAGTGTGCATTCATCTCAGGCAGACAGATTGTGGACGCGGCCCTCAACGCTAACGAGTGCTTGGATTCTAGTTTTAGATCGGGCTTGAAGAATATAATGTGTAAATTGGACATCGAAAAGGCCTATGATCACGTTGATTGGGGATTCTTGTTGTATTTGCTAAATCGTATGGGGTTTGGGGAAAAGTGGAGAGCCTGGATGGGAGAATGTATCGGGTCTGCTCACTTCTCTATCCTTCTCAATGGCTCTCTTAAGGGCTTCTTCAGGAGCCCAAGAGGTTTGAGGCAAGGAGACCCTCTTTCACCCTTCTTATTTCTTATTGTCAGGGAGGCGTTGTCTAGAATGTTACGGGGGTATCTTAAGCGGTCAATTGGAGGGTATCTTAAGCGGGATCGGTATCAAATGCATGCTAAGGTCGATTTTCCATATTCAGTTTGTGGACGACTCTTTAATCTTCTCCGAAGCTACGACAAAAAAGGTGGACAATCTTCAAACCACTATCCGATGCTTCCAGGCTGTTTCTGGGTTGAAGGTGAATATGGCGAAATCTAAAATTATCGGGATCAATATGGAAAGAGAGGAGGTCGAATCTCCCGCTCAAGTTTTTGGCTGTGCGGCTGCTATCCTGCCGTCATCTTTTGTGGGCCTTCCCTTATGCGTAGGAACACCTCTGAAAAGTCTATGGGAGAAAGTCATTCTCAGATTTCAGTCTTATCTTGCTTGATGGAAGCGCCGGTATCTTTCTTTAGGTGGCCGCATCACCTTAATCAAAGTTGCCCTGTCCAATCTCCCAATCTATTTTATGTCTCTCCTCAAATGCCTGTCTTCGGTGATGGCCATCATTGATAAATTGAGGCGGGACTTTCTATAGTGCAGTAAAGAAGATAGGAAAAAGTTTCATCTCCTAAAATGGTCAAAGGTTTGTCTTCATATGGCTGATGGGGAAGCCGGGGTTAAAGCGCTCAAAGCTATGAACAAAGCTTTACTCGGCAAGTGGATTTGGAGGCTTGGGGCTGAAGAGGGGAGTCTCTGGAATTCTATTATCAAGTGTAAATATGGGAGATCCCCGGTGGCTGGTGGTCAAAGGATTCGTCGTCCTACAGGGCGTCTGCTATCTGGAAAGATATTATGAAGATGAAAAAAGCGGTCCTTTCCAATGCTGGTTTTGTTCTTGGTAACTGAGCCAAAATCCATTTTTGGGAAGACATTTGGGTCGGGGAATTGCCGCTTAAAACAAGATTCCCGAACATGTATCTTATCGCCTCAACTAAAGATTCTTTCGTGGCCGATCATTATGAGCTAGTTGGTGGTAAAATCATTTGGAACGTGAAGTGCAGAAGGGACCTTCAAGATTGGGAGATCTCAGAATTTGTGGACTTCCTGGAATGTATTTATGGTTCTTTCCCAAATCCCACGTCAGAAGGTTGCATTTTTTGGAGACCAGAAAAATCATCCACATTTTCAATTCAATCCCTATACAATCAGATGCACCTGCAGTAGTCTTTCCCCTCAACTCATTTCTCTTCTCTCTGTAAATATGCAGCTCCCCCAAAAATTCTCGCCTTTGGCTGGCTGGTAGTTAAAAAGAGAATCGTAATTGTGGATAATTTGAGGAAGAAAAGGATGGTTCTTCCCAATATTTGCTTATGCTGTATGCGGGAAGAAGAGATTGTTGATCATTTGCTCATGCATTGCTCATTCATTCAATCCATATGGGCTGATTTCATGCCTCAGTTCAACATAAGCTGGTGCTTCCCGCGTGAGGTGAACCTGCTCCTTCAGGCGTGTCATAGTGTTTACTTAGGGAAGGCTAAAACGAAGATTTGGAGGATGGCCATTCTTGCAGTCTGGTGGTTGGTTTGGGGAGAGAGGAACAACAGATGTTTTAGGAATTCCTCCAATCTGGCAGGGGTGGTTTCGTCTAAGGCTAAGCGATTCTTAATCGAGTGGGCTACTTGCGTTGATGGTCTCAATGGTTGTGATTTTCTCTTTTTAGGTGTGTAATCGCTGCCTGCCATCTCAGCAGGCTGCCTTTTGTTGTGCCCCCCCCCAATCGTCATCTTTCAAAAAAGGATGAAGGATACCCAAAAGGAAAAGAAAAAGAAAAAAAATTTGATTGGACGTTTGATCATTTTAATCTTTTTTATGGGGGCAGCCCATGTAGGCTGTGGCCAGGGTTTAGGATCTAGGGCCAGGAAGCTCAGCCCTAGCCCAGTCCATTGCTGCCCCTACACGTGGTTGGAAGTTGAAGGTTTTGCACAAAGGGCGAAGAGTGGTGGGGAGAATTCCATGCCGAAGGGAAAGATGCTTGAATGCTTATACTTATGCTGAATCCAGGTCCATTGCCACCTCTATATGTGGTTGGATGTGGAAAGGTTTTGCACAAAGGGTGAAGAGTGGTGGGAAGAATTCCAGGCCAAAGGGAAAGCTGGTTGAATGCCTATGTAGAAGCTCAGATTCCTCAAAGAAAACCCGAAGGAATGAAACAAAAATCACTTTGGGAAATTGGAAGTCATGTTTGCAATTTCTCAATGAAATCCAAGAGATTGACATGAGGAAGGGGCGATCTGATTATTGCAGCTACTTCCACTGGCATTTCATTTCTTGTCTTCCCATACTTCTAGTTAATCCACTCCCTGGATGCAATCCTCTTGCTAAGTTCATCTCATGAGTGTATCTCCAGGACTCTCATCCACCCGTGAACTTCTTCATTACGGTGCTTATCAAATTTTATAATGCAATCTGGTTATTGAATAAATGAGAAGTTCCATATTTGAATCACATTATAGTACAATAGTATTTTAGTAGCGAATAAATAACTTACTAATATCAGTCTTCAACTGATTACTAGTACTTGAATTACAACTTCCTAAAGCTCAGACAAGTGTAAAACAACCCCAATTTAAATATCCTAAAGAAACATTTTAAAATCCGTATCAAATCATTAATGAGATTTTCTAACTATTAGATTGAATCCATATCAATCAACTCTATCCAAACAGCAACAAAATGAATTTGTAGAAGTTTTGCTAAAATGTAATGGCCTAAAAATAGATGATGGAAATTCAAAGAATAAGAATCAGTACAATCTTTAACTAGAATAGTAGTTGACCTTGACATTTAGACCCAAAAATATGAGGAAACAACCTACAACTACAACATGTTGGGCCTTGTGGTGGACGTGAGGTTTGCATCATTTTGCGTGGGTTAGAAAGAATTTGACTTAGATGACTTAGATTGATTTAGGAAATATTAGGGAACTAGTATAAAATTTAGGCTTTGGTGCTAAATGTGGTCTATGACTGGTGGAACAAGAGGTATTTAGGTGGTGGGAGTAAGAAAAAAACCTGCAAGATTAAGAAAGAAGGCCAATGGGCCAAAGTCATACGGCCTAAATTTGTTTTTGGAGTCTTAGCTTATACTTATAATAATGCGGGGGCATTTTCACACCGGGCTCGAGTGGGGTGGCTTGTGGGATGCGAGGGCATACTTGGGGTGGGCTACTTGTAGAACCCATGTGAGGCGGAATCCATGGATTTGGGGCCCACGAGGAGGGTTTGGCCGATAACTAACTCATGGATGTGGGGGCCGGGCTATGAGATAAAGGGATTAATTCACTATGTTTTATCAGTTTGAGCTTTTAGAGCAAGTGGTTAATTGTCTTGCATTAAATTGGTATCAAAGCGGGAGGTGTCATGTTCGAGACTCCTCACCGGGGGTAATTAATGTATGGGCATTTTCACATCGGGCTCAAGCAGGGTAGCTTGTGGGATGCGAGGGCACATTTGGGGTGAGCGGCCCACGGAACCCATGTGATTTGGGGTTTGTCTGAAGCAGAACCCATGGATTTGGGGCCCACGAGGAGGGTTCGGCCGAGAACCTAACCCATGGATGTGGGGCTTGGGCTATGAGATAAAGGGATTAATTCGCAATGCTCTATTAGTTCGCTCTTTCAGACCAAGTGGTTAATTGTCTTGCATCATATACTTCAAGATTAGAGTCTCTGGAGTCTTAGGTTAGACCTATAATTCAAGATTGGAATCAAACCAGTTAGAGAAGTTTCGTCTCGAAAAGGGGTTGGAGTCATGATGTAGGCCTAAGGCCCGCCATGGGGCCAACATGTGCTGAATTTTGGGCTGTTTGTTGCTAGTTTTGGGCTGAATGTCAAAGATGATAATTACTATTTTGGAAGATAGGGGGACTGATTTGGAAAATTTGGTTGTTAATTCTTTGAAGGTTTTTGGGATTATTTGTTAGATGTGTTTTTATTATTCTTAGGCCATTACCATAGGGCCACATCTTTGTAGGTGAGTTTTTTGTTATCTTAGATAGATTAGATTGATGTTATCTTAGATAGATTAGATTGATTGGGTGTCTTTTAAGTCGATAAGGATTAAGGGCCATTTGGACACACCCTAAAACTCCTGTTTGAGGAACAAACCATTGTTTCATAATAAAAAAGTAGGTTTCGTTGTGCCTTTGGATGCACTTTTGCAGTCACCTTTTTAACCCACTTGAAATAGGCACTAAAATGCTCACTTGCCAAAACCAATCGAGCCAATCCAATTGGTTTGTAGTGAGAAGAAGAACGAGCGGATAACTTCCTAAAGTATAAATGGGAATGCTAAGGTGACTCATATGAGGAGTGATTGATGAGATGATCGCCCCACACGTGCTGTGTAGATGTGTTAGAGAATTGGTACCATGTAGACTAAATACCCTGCCATGAAGACCACCTTTCTTTAAAATAAGGCTGATCTTCTTGCTAGGTGGGCCACACCTGTATGTTGAGTACAATGTTTTAAAATGCGATCGCATATTTGCATATGTGATCGCACATGCGAATATTCATATGCAGATTGCATGTCATGGCATATGCGATCGTAGTGCATATGCAAAAATGTGCGATGATCTGTGATTGCATGTGCGATGTATGCGAACGCATATTTGCCAACGGTCAGAAATCTGATCGTTGACACAGTTTTTTTGAGAGGGATTATGAGTAAATTTTATTGAAAACAGCTTGCCAAAGACAAGACAGAATACAACCAACAAAAAGGTTTACACTTCCAATAGAGAACATACTACATTAAGATCTTCCTGAAGATGCCTGATAGCCCATTCGACTACGACTCCTTTCACCCTCCTCACGAACTGATAAGGAGATTTGCACTGGTTATTAAAACACGAGCATTGTGTTTGGATCAAAGATTCCTCATACCAACCGTAAGGAGCAACTGCTACACAACCAACCTTTCTTTCACCATAAGAATGTCACCCCAGGCCCACAAGAGTTGCAAAACTGATAGAGGCATGGACCAATTGATCTCGAATAACTTGAAAATATGGTTCCACAGCTGGCTAGCGAAAGGGCAATGGATGAGAAGATGGTCTACGAATTCCGCACTGCTCATACATAGAAGACAAATGTTCGGAAGTATCAAACCCCTCTTTTGAAGATTATCTAACGACAAGATCCACTTCCTACCCGCCAACCAAGTGATCCTTGGCACACTAATTTTTTTCTTCAAAAAACAAACTTATGCCTATAAAAAGGCACCCAAACCTCCTCCATTTGCAAGATTATCACTCCCTCTCTCTCTGTCTCTCTCTTTCTCTTGAACTCCTTACATTCTTACTTCCAAGTTCCAAGTGCCATTATAATCTCTCTTACATAGTTCTTAGTTCCAACCAAGTTCCTACTTCTCTACAAGATTAAAGCAAGAAGATCAATCAAGAATAGAAGTTTCTCTCTTGGAAGATCAAAATTCAAGCTTTAAGCAAGATTCATGATTTAAGCACTTTCTATCCTACATTTCTCTCTCTTACATCCTAAATCCTAATCCTATTTTTCTTCTTCTTCATTCAGTCATTCCAATCTACATCTCTTTGTTCATTCATTCTACATCTCTTCATTCATTCTTATCTAGATTCTAGACTATTAGTATTATTTTGTAACTTGTAAGTTGTAAGTAGTGTTAGCGTATCACTTAAAAAAAGAGTAGTGTTAGTGTATAAATAATAAACATCAGGATGTAACTTCAAAGTTATATTTGTTCAATAAATAGCTTATTGATTGTTTTGTTAACTATATTGTTGAATGTTGATGTACTTCATTCATTTTTTAATTGATTTTATTTCACACAAACTAATTTTATAGATGTCAAATTACTCTATTAGTTATCATATAACTTAGGGAAGTTTCCCCTAAGTTCTTATATATATATAAAATTTCCCCTTATTTTTCATTAATTTTTTTTTTTTCAAAAGAGAAAAAATATGCGGCCGCATATGTGGTTGTGCGATTGCATATGCGTATAGTTTATATGTGGTCGCATATGCAAGGTGCTAATGTCACTGGAGCTGGCTGCCAATGCTATTGAGGGTGTCGGATCTGGCAATCAGTGCTGCTGGGGGCGCTGGAAATGGTCCCTAGTGGTGCTACCTCAGCCGGATTTGCAAGAAATGTTCTCTAGTGGTGCTGTCATCACTAGATCTGGCTGCGGGTGCGGTTGAGGGTGCTGGATTTGACAGCTGGTGCTGCTGGGAGTGCCGAAAATGGCCCGTGGTAATGCTACCGCTGCTAGATCTCCACTGAAAGGCTCTCTAATGCTTTTGATGGAAGGAAAAAAAAACCATTTATGGAGAGATCAATTAGATTTTCATGGGGTAAATGTTCTTTATATTAGAAGAGAGGAGGGGTGTAGTTAGTCAAAAGGGTAATGTAATTGCTGTTACCAGTGTTTGAAATATTGGTATCGCACCATGTATCGCACCCTTAGGGTACATATATGTATCGGTTATCGCACGGGATATATCATTTGTATTGCGTAATTTATCGCACTTTTTGGGAAAAATGGGGAAACATTGGGAAAATTGTTGAATTTTTCAATGAAATTTCATGGATTATTAAAAAAGATCTTAATACACACTTTTATATCATAAAATCTAAAAAAAGAAGTGTACATAATAAGTTTCCTTTGTAAAGGGTCCTAAGCTATGCACCGGTAGTATTCTAAGCTATGAGCTGTCAGTAGGTAATCCATATCCAACGGAATTTCTATTTGCCATCCAACAGACTATTTAATAGAGATTGGTGGATTCCTAATTGTAGGGCCCACTTTGATGTATGTGTATTACATCAACATTGTCCATACATTTTTATGGCTCATTTTAGGGCTTGATTCCAAAAATGAAGCAAGTCCATGGTCTTAGGTAGACCATACCACAGGAAACAATTGTGATTGAATCCTCACCATTAAAAACTTCATGGGGGCAACAGAATGTTTATTTTCCATCCAAGCTGTTGATAATGTCACAAAGACCTGGATGAAGAGACCACAAAAATATCAGCTTGATCCAAAACTTTTGCGGCCCATGAGAAGTTTTCAATGATCGATTACCATTGCTTCTTTTATTATGGCCCACTTGAGATTTGGATCTACTTCATTTTTTTGGATCATGCCATACAATGAATTTTCAAAACCGATGGATGGCATGGATATAAGGAACATATATCAAGGTGGGTCCTACGGTTAGTGATCCCACCCACCATGGTGAATTGGGGTTCCGCTGAAGTCACGCTCGTCTTGGTGGGGGTAGTACCCAATCCACGCATAAAATGGAACATGGAATGTGAGTGAGAGCCTAACTATGAGCCCCACTATGATGTTGATGATGTTTGTGTTGTATCCACACCATCCATTTATTTGGAGAGATCTTTTTAGTGCATGATCCAAATAATGACATTGATCCAGAGCTCAAGTGGACCCCAACACAGAAAACAATGGGGACAGTGATGCCTACCGTTTAAACTTATAACCATTTCTAGGGGCGCACCATGATATTTATTTGAGATCCAACCTATTCATAAGTTCAATAGATATGGAAGAAATGAAAATGAAAATATCAGCTTGATCAAAAACTTCTGTGGCTCCATGAAGTTTTTAAAGGCAGGAGTTCAATCCCCACTATTTCTTGTTGTGAGGTCTACTTGAGCTTTGGATTTGTCTCAGGACCTAAAATGATCTTTAAAAATGGATGGACAGAATGGATATACAATATATACATGAAGGTGGGCCCCACCGAAAGGCCGTACCAACTTTAGTGCAATCAAGTCAAACTAAACCCACTCTCAGGAGCGGATCAGGTGTTACGGGTAATAGCTCAATGGGTGTCACTCTTATTGTAGGGCCCACCTTGATGATATGCTGTGAATCCACTTCGTCCATTCGTTTTTACAGCCCATTTTAGGACTTGGTCCTAAACATTAAGCATATCCAAATCTCAAGTGGACCACACCACGTGAAATAGTGATGATTGAATGCTTACAATTAAAAACTTTCCAAGGCCTATTTTAAGGATATCGGTAATGTTTATTTATCACCCAACCCATTTATAAGGTCAAACAAAACTGGATGAAAGAAAAATACAAATATTAGCTTGACCCAAAACTGTTTTGGCCTACAATTCTTTTAATGGTCATTCACCATTTTTTCCAGTGGTATGGTCCACCTGAGATTTGGATTTGCTAAAGTTTTGGCACAGAGTCCTTGAATGATATGAAAAAGTGGATGGATGACGTGGATTTGAACCACACTCATCAATATGGGCCTCACACGGTAAGGTTAGCACCCAATAAGCTGTTACCCGCGTAACACCTAATCCGCTCCCTAATTTGAGAGAGAGAGAGAGAGAGAGAGAGAGAGAGAGAGAGAGAGAGAGAGAGAGAGAGTCTTCTCCGTTAAAGGCAGTCCGAAGTCTGCGAACCAAAATCCTTGCCGGAAATCTGTAGTTCCCAACCCAAAATTACTAAAAATCTATCCCAAAATTTCACCTTTTTTTTTTTCAAATCCTAACTCGAATCCTTGTAATTCCTGGCGAAAAATTGATTTCCTTCCAAAACAATTATCCTCAAAGAAAAAAAGGGGGATTAGGGTTTTTCTTACCTGATCCGGCGATTTTGACCGTGGCCCACCAAATCCAGTCGAAAGGGACTCCAATGTAAGAGAATGTTATTCTATATTTTTGGAATTTCTGGATGGGAAGATAGAATATCTAATATCGTGCTATGAATCGTCAATATCAGCCATATTTGACGATATTATGTGATATCTTGTGATATATCTCATGAAACAAAGAATTCTGGGATTTTCTTTTAATTTCTGAGGGCTTCTGAGGGGGTTTTCGTATCACTTGCAATAACGATAATATCGGCCGATAGTATCGATATTGTGAACACTGGCTGTTACTAAAAAATGGCTCGTTAGCTTCAAAAGAAAAAGAAAGGAGCTGCATCGGATGGTAATACTGTTATGGAACAACCCCTAATTACTGTTACTAAAAAAATGGCTCATTAGCTTCAAAAGAAAAAGAAAGGAGCTGCATCGGATGGTAATACTGTTATGGAACAACCTCTCCAGTATGTTGTACTGCATCTGCATGTGCACACAAAACTGTTCCAAGATGTTCTTAGGTAATACAATTGCAATCGGATGTTCCAAGATGTTAAGAAAACATGTTGATGATAATTACCAGCAATTACTACTCAGATATTGCAGTACCTTGTAATTGAAATATCTTGGCTCTCCATTTGCCCCCTAGAGTATCTGTAGTAAAAGTATAAGCACAAGTTTTAATTGCAATGCATTTTTTGTAATTCCTTTTTTTTTTTTTTTTAAATTTTTTATGGGGACACTGTTTAGGATAATATTTATCATGTTGCATTTATCTCTGAAGTCCTGAAGAGGCAGTTTTTAATTTTCCTTTTACTTTACAGAATGACGTTGTTCAACTATTGGAAATAGCATCAGTTGATGGAGTGGATAAAGAATTTGATGTATCACATCCACTAAACACAATTGTAGGCTCTTTGCCAGCTGTGCCCATTAAATCAGCAGTTAATTTGGACAAGAACATGAAATGCAATCTGCAAGGTAACACCAAACATTGTTTGAACTTGGCTCATCTTTATTTTTTCAGCCTTTTCCTTTGAAACTAACTGCTAGTTTTGCATGACTGATTGGTGAAGGGATCAATTGCTCGAAGGAACCAAAGGCAGTGGACAGGGTTCTAATAACCTTAGCCTCTGAGAGTCTGCAACCAGATATTCAGGTTACCCGGTTTACTGAACTTGAGTTTCGCAAGGATTTAAATAGCATGATGGCTCTTGCACAACATTGGGCAGTGGTTCATTTGAGATGTATACCCCGCCTCCTTGCGCTCTGTACAGAATTGGTCCACCCACCGCAGTTGTCTGAAGAGCAAACGGAGAATCCTCTTTTTTGCTCAAGATTATCCTTGAGTTTAAGGATCTTAAGGTTACTTGGAAGTCTTACAAAGGACATGCCTTATGTTGCATATGATTCTGAGCTGTTACATGCAGTCGCATGCTATGCTGATAGGATGCCTAACTTGTTCAGATTCAGGTTTGAGTTTGTTATCTATGACTCCGCTGCAGCTGAAGTTGGATTTGAGAGCCTCTTATTATCACTGTTGGAAGAGTTTCTTCAGTTTGTCCAAGTTGTGATCTGTGATGGAAACATCTTTCAGAATGTCCAGACATGCATTACTGCTTCTATACTTGACATTTTGGATGCCGAGGTGTGGAGGTATGACAAATCCAGTGCTACCATAAAGCCTCCGGTAGTTTACTTTCCTCAAATTGTTACATATCTGTTAAAGCTTGTCGGAAATGTAAAAAATTGGACAAATCAGATTCTTAATTGGAAGAATTTGGACATAGATCCTTGTGTTGGTGGGTCTGATCCTGAGGTTAATGCTCCTTCATGCCATATTCGTTCAGAGAAGGTTTCTTTGCTGAAGAAGTACACAAGTGAGGAGAACTTTAAAATATTGTTCCCAGCATCAAATCAATGGGTGGATAATTTAATACATCTTGTTTTTTTCCTTCACTCAGAAGGAGTAAAGTTGAGGCCAAAAGTTGATAGATCACGTCCAAGTTGTGCAAAAACTAATGTTGCATCAGACATAGACAGTGTAGTTAGCCATGAAGATGAAGCCCTTTTTGGCAACCTTTTTTCTGAAGCAGGTCGTGCTGTGGGGATCACAGATGGGCATGAACAACCTTCTGGTGCAGTCAATAGTACCTCTACGTGTTGCAACATGCCTATTCAGGTGGCAAGTGAACTGCTTAGCTTTCTAAAAGTGCACATCTTTTCTCCTGAATGGCATTCCGTGGTCTATGAGGATGCCTGCAAAAAGCTAACCAAGAGCCATATCGATGTGTTACTCTCGGTACTTCTCTGTGAAGCTTGTTTATCTGATGAAAGGGTCTCCGAGAGTGGTGCAGTTCTGCCCTCCCAGAGGAAGCTTGGGCATATTAATGAGGTCTGCTTTGAACTGCTACACAGTATTCTTGTGCACCATGTTTTGTCTGATTCTCTTGAAGAACACCTTGTTGAACAAGTCCTGAAGGTTGAGAATGGCATCTTTATCTACAATGATCATACCCTTTCTCTGTTAGCTCATGCTCTTATTTGCAAGATGGGTTTGGCTGGTAGCCATATAAGAACCAAAATTTATGAGGGATTCATTCATTTTATCCTTGAGAAGGCAAAGAATGCCTGTTCAAAATATCCTAGCCTCAAGGAATTTCTTGTGACTCTTCCTAGTATCTTCCACATAGAAATTCTTCTTATGGCATTCCATTTATCCACCGAGGCTGAAAAGGCTACTTTTGCAAACCTCTTGTTTTCTTCACTCAAAGCAATCGATGCTCCTCCCGCTGCATGTAACAGCATGGTTCTGTCATGCTGGTCATTACTAGTTTCGAGGTTGGTTTTGATACTGCGTCATATGATTTTCTACCCATCTACTTGCCCTTCATGGTTACTCCTTCGTTTGAGGTCCAAGATGAGGGAGTCCCCCTCAAAACCATGCCATTCTCATTCTGGGAATGATCATCTGTCATCATGGGCATGCGTTGCAATAGAGAATGTTATGGGTGAATGGGTGAAAGAACAGCCAGTTGTTACAAGCTTGCTTCTTCAGCTGATTGATAGTTCTATGCTTCCAGCTTCACTGTGTAGAGCTGATCAAGCGTCCCGATTCTTGGGCCTGCGCTTGGATGATTTGTGTGCTTCCTTTTCATGGGCCCTTGGTTTCTGGAGGGGCAAGAAAGCTGAAGCAGTGGAAGACCTCATGGTTGAAAGATACATCTTTATGCTTTGTTGGGACACATGTGGCATTACCTTCACATCATCTCATCTGCTCCCTCTTGGCGGTAGCTTGCAGAATGTTGATATATCAAGTACAGAATCTTTCTTCTGCTTAAGCCATGCTCTCTTGAGCAGTAGTGGTGTCGTCTGTCCCAATGCTGATCTCTTAGAAGTCACATTTAGTGTACTGCAGCAGTTACACTCCATGAACGTGCCACACAAAAATGAAGAACAAGGGTGGGACTTTTTACGGAACGGAGCTTGGCTGTCTTTAGTACTTTCTCTGCTTTATGCAGGTGTTTGGGGTTTTTCTGTGAAGAATTCAATCGCTGGAGTGGAGCCATTCTGGACTGAGCACACCTCTAAGGATAGGGAATTTTTGGCTCTTGCTGAGAGCCTTGTTGCAGCTGCTTTTCAGGGTAATAGAGTTGCATGGCTGTTCAAGGTACTGTCATCTTTGTTGAGGGTTTACTTGCAGGCTCTTCAAGAAGCTTTTATTTCTACCCTCGATCACAGCCGGGGCAGTGCAGATAAATTTTCTCCTCTGTTGCTTCTTAAACACACGGGATTTAACATATGCACGCAGGATGACCTGCTTGAGAAGTGTGGGTCCAGTTCTTCTATGCTGGAATCTGTCCATGGTCTCTTGCCAAAGTTGGATGAAATACTCACTAAAGATGATTCAGGAACCACAACTCAAGTAATTCTGAGATTTATGTTGCATGGTTTTCCATCTCATCCTGGAACGAGCAGTGGGCGTCTTGTCTCTTGCATTCTATCTATATGGGAGATCATTGGCACTCTGCATGGTTTTCTTAAAGTCAAAGATGCCGGAGGGTTGCATGTGGAGATTGAGGTACGCCGCCAACTTCTTGATTCGGTAATGGCCATTAAATCTGACCGGATCTTTCAATCCATACATGGTAAATGTGAAGCTATTTATGATAAATTGGGCACATCGGAGAAGGACAGGTTAGACTGCAGTTATCTGTTTGTAATTAAACACATGGAAGGCTTTTTAACAAATGTCTATTCAAGACAGGTAATTGACAGTGTTACCCATGAAATGATAATTGGCAGTGCTGTTGATTTTATAGAGGGCCTCAAGAAAGACCCTTCCAAAGCCGGCATTTTCAAATTTTATCTTGGTGTTGAGGAAGATATATGCGAACAGGACAGGCAGCTTTATGGTCGGCAACGTGGTGAGCTGTTGGTTTTCATCAATGCACTGGATAAATGTTACTCCGAATCTGTGAACTTAAAGGTTCTTAACTTCTTTGTTGATATTTTGTCTGGAGAGCTTTGTCCTGGTCTCAAAGAGGAAGTACAACAGAAATTCCTTGGGATGGAATTGCCATGTCTGTCTGAGTGGCTGGCAAAGAGGCTCTTAGGATGCACAACAGAAGCTTCATCTGCAAAAGGAAGTTCTGCTTCGCTCAGAGAATCGACCATGAACTTTGTTTTACGCCTTGTGTCCCCAACATCTGAAATGCAATCAAGAGAACTCAAGGGTCGATTTATTGAAGCATTGCTTGTTTCTCTTGATAGTGCATTTATTGTGTATGATATTCATACAGCTCAGGCATATTTCAATTTTATAGTTCAGCTTTCAAATGGGGAGCCTTCAATAAAGCAGCTTATGGAAAGAACAGTGATGCTAATGGAGAAACTGGCCAGTGATAAGAGCCTGCTTCAGGGTCTGAAGTTTCTGTTTGGCTTTCTTGGGGCAATTTTGAGTGCTTGTGGGGCTAATAAGAGTGTCTCGGATATGCTGTCAGGAAAGCATCTGTCGAGCAATAGTTTTGGGGCAGGGTCTGTTATTTCTAGATCAGTTGGATCCAGGAAAAATTCAGAGACATTGGTTCTTCCTGCTAACCAAGAAAGTGGTTCTACCTCAATTGATTGTGATGCAACATCTGTAGATGATGATGAAGATGATGGCACATCTGATGGGGAGTTGGCTAGCATAGACAAGGATGATGAGGAGGATAGTAGCAGTGAAAAGGCACTTGCCTCCAAAGTTTGTACATTTACATCCAGTGGCAGCAATTTCATGGAACAGCACTGGTATTTTTGTTATACTTGTGATCTAACTGTTTCGAAAGGCTGTTGCTCCGTATGTGCCAAGGTTTGTCACCGAGGTCATCGTGTCGTCTATTCTCGTTCAAGCCGCTTTTTCTGTGACTGTGGGGCAGGTGGTGTCCGAGGAAGCAGTTGTCAGTGCCTGAAGCCTCGAAAGTTTACTGGAGGCAACAGTGCACCTGCCCATGGTACTAGTAATTTTCAGGCTTTCCTGCCCTTTGCAGAAGATGGAGAGCAGCTGCAGGACAGTGATTCTGATCTGGATGATGATGTATATGCTGACGTTGAGAACTCCTTCAAGTTATGTATTCCAAGAGAAGTGCAAGAGGAACTCCCATCCTTACTTGAAGATCTTGATGTGGAAGGTCGGGTGCATGAGCTTTGTAGTGGACTGCTGCCAGCAATAACTAGCAGAAGAGACTCTAACCTTTCAAAGGATAAGAAAGTACTACTGGGTGAAGATAAGATTCTTTCTTACAATGTTGATCTATTGCAATTGAAGAAGCCATACAAGAGTGGATCACTGGACCTGAAGATTAAGGCAGATTATTCAAATGCTAGGGAACTCAAATCTCATCTGACTACAGGTTCTCTGATCAAATCCTTACTCAGCATCAGTATTCGAGGTATGCTTGCAGCTGGAGAGGGTGACAAAGTTACCATATATGATGTAGACCAGATAATTGGACAGCCCACTGTTGCACCTGTGACGGCAGATAAGACCAATTTTAAGCCTCTCTCCAAGAATGTCGTTCGCTTTGAAATAGTTCATGTTATATTCAACCCTGTTGTAGAAAATTATCTTGCAGTGGCAGGCTATGAAGAATGCCAAGTCCTAACGGTGAATCCTCGTGGAGAAGTGACTGATCGTCTTGCCATTGAACTTGCATTGCAAGGTGCCTATATTCGACAGGTGGACTGGGTTCCAGGTTCTCAGGTTCAACTGATGGTGGTTACTAACAAATTTGTCAAGATTTATGACTTGTCCCAGGATAACATTAGTCCCATGCACTATTTCACATTGCCAGATGATCTGATACTGGATGCAACACTGGTTATAGCTCCTCAAGGAAGGATGTTTCTTCTTGTTCTATCAGAGCTTGGTTGCTTATTCAGGCTAGAATTGTCAATTGAAGGTGATGTTGGGGCAAAGCCATTGAAAGAAATCATCCAGGTGCAGGGAAAAGATATGCAGTCAAAAGGCCTGTCTCTGTATTTTTCTTCAACTTACGGATTACTTTTCTTGTCCTATCAAGATGGGACTACGCTGATTGGACGCTTGGATGCCAATGCTACATCTCTAAGTGAGATATCTGCTGTCTATGAAGATGAGCAAGATGGTAAACTGAGGCCGGCTGGACTGCATCATTGGAAGGAGTTGCTTGCTGGCAGCGGGGCCTTTATTTGTTTTTCAAGCCTGAAATCAAATGCTGTACTTACTGTTTCTTTGGGTTCTCAAGAGGTATTTGCACAGAATGTGCGCAATACAGTAGGGTCAGCTGTGCCTTTGGTTGGAATCACTTCTTACAGGCCTTTATCCAAGGACAAAACCCACTGTCTTGTTTTACACGATGATGGCAGTCTTCAGGTATTCTCACATATTCCTGTGGGGGTTGATGCTGGAGCGAATGTGACTTCGGATCAAGCAAAGAAATTGGGTTCTGGCATTCTTAGCAACAGAGCTTATGCCGGTACAAACCCAGAGTTTCCTCTTGATTTTTTTGAGAAGACAGTTTGCATTACAGCAGATGTGAAACTGAGTGGTGATGCCATCAGAAACAGTGACTCTGAAGGAACTAAACAAAGCTTGGCATCAGATGATGGGTATTTAGAGAGTCCCAGCTCTGCAGGTTTCAAGGTATCATTACTTCGAACCTGGCTAAATGGTTTTCCAGTCCACTCGTAATTTGTTTCATACTTCATCTGTTTGCTTTCTCTGTCTTATGTTCATGTAGAATAGACCACATTTGGTCCATCTGCTGTGAGTTTTCTTCTCGTTGGCAACATTATCATGAAATATTAACTTGATACAATTATTTGCTTTTGTCAGGTAACTGTATCAAATCCAAATCCTGATATTGTCATGGTTGGTTTCCGTGTACATGTGGGCAACATGTCAGCGAGCCATATTCCTTCTGATATTACCATATTCCAGAGAGTGATCAAACTGGATGAAGGCATGAGGTCATGGTATGATATTCCTTTTACCATTGCCGAGTCACTTCTTGCCGACGAAGAGTTTACCATCTCTGTCGGTCCAACCTTCAATGGCTCTGCGTTGCCCAGAATAGATTCATTGGAAGTTTACGGTCGAGCTAAGGATGAATTCGGATGGAAAGAGAAAATGGATGCAGTGCTGGATATGGAAGCCCATGGACTTGCTTCTAATTCTGGGATTGCAGGGGCTGGGAAGAAGTGTCGGTCCATGCAAACTGCTCCTGTTCAGGAGCAAGTGGTCGCAGATGGGCTCAAGCTTCTGTCTAGGTTTTATTCATTGTGCAGGTCACAGGCCTGTTCAGAAATCGAGGAAGCAAAAATTGAGCTGAATAAGCTTAAATGCAGGAAGATATTAGAAACAATATTTGAAAGTGACAGGGAACCATTATTGCAGTCTGCTGCTTGTCATGTTCTTCAGGCTGTGTTCCCAAAAAGGGAGATTTACTACCATGTAACATCCTTATGCTTTCATTGTGTATGATTAATCTGAGCTTTCTTATGCATTTTAAGATCAGCATTAATTTGAAGTCTCTCTCAGGTGAAAGACACCATGCGCCTTCTTGGGGTGGTAAGTTCCTCTCCAGTGCTTGCTTCGAGGTTAGGAGTTGGTGGTGCAACAGCTGGATGGGTGATTCAGGAATTTACAACCCAAATGCGTGCAGTATCAAAGATTGCTTTACAGCGTAGATCTAACATGGCCACATTTCTGGAAACTCATGGTATTTTCTGGAAGCCTATGGTTTTAAATATTCTGCCATTCATTGAAATGATAGTTGTGTTGTTACATGTTATTTTAAATTTCAGGAACATGGACTAGCATACGATTGAAGTGAATATACACTTCCAAAGCCTTCAGAAGCATTTTTAGATCTTTTTTTTTTGATGGGTAAAAACAGGTCTTTGTAAAATCAAACTTTGGACAAAAAAGAATAAAAGGAACAAATATAAATCTTAGCATAAATAACAGATGGATGCCTTCCCATTGGTCACTGAACCACTAATTGCTCTTCAGCTTGCATGTCACACCTTCCTCACTTATAGTTGTTTATCATTTCTTAAGATTCAGGTCTTTGCTTCTTATCATGTTCTAGATTACAGTTTTGTTTATATCTGGATCATTGAAGTGGGGCTCTGTGTTGAGAGATTAATGGTGCTGGATTCTCAATGGGGGAGGGAATTTCTTATTGAAGTTGTGCTATTCAAGGTTTCGGGGGATTCCAGTGGGCAGATTTTCGTCCAATGACACGCATATGGAACCATCTTGGACCTTGAGGGCGATGGCTTTAGGATTGGTTATTGGGAGAGATATGGTGCTTACTATCAATCACCCTGGAAGTCATTCCTAATTATGTATGTTTGGTCTCTAAAATGAGAAATGCCGGAACTTATATTCCTACATAGCAACTTTTGCGGATTCATTTGGCGGAGATGTTTCTATCTGTTCAGAATACTGGGTGATTCTAGGATGATGATGCTTGATACCTTCTTCCAAATGCTCGGATGACAAAAAGAACTCTCTATGCTGCCTTGTCTTGCTCTTGGGGCTTTGGTTGATATGAAAAGAATGCAATAATAAGTTGTGTAACAGAACAAAGTCAACCTTTTGAAGTGCTAGGAGCATAGTAATTAAACTGGCAAATTAAAGTCTCTAAAGGGTGTGGTAGAGAGCTAACCTTTTTTTTTTTTTTTTTTTTGGGAGGGGGGAGATGCACATTATTCTGTGAGATAATTCCACATTAACTTCGTATTAGCATTTTGAGATGTTTGGTATTGTTTTCTTTTTGAAAGGTTGCAATTTCAAGGGCCTAAAAGGCCAAAGAATTATAAAGAAGCCCGAGAAATACCAGAAAGATGACAAATGTTGAAATTCTTTTAGATCAAAGCCCACTCCACCGCGTCCAACTTAGCTCATCTAAACACCTCTGGTGCATACACGCTAAGAATGTGGAAGCATCGATTATTCCTCTCCCTCCATGAGGCCTATAAGATGGCCAGGAAAGCCATCTTCCAGAATCTCTTCCCTCTCTTGCCAAATCCACCTCTCTGCCATGATCGAAGAAGGGCCTCAATGGATTTCGACATCATCCAGGCCGTTTTGAAGATGCATAAGAATCTTTGCCACATTTTCGTTGTGAAGATTGCAATGTATGAAATGATGGTCCACCAATGATTCACTCTGCGTGTAAAGAAAGCTCATATTATTTAAGCCCTTCCCCTGCTCCTCGAGATTATTACTTTTGAGCACCGTTTTTTCCATCCCACCAACCAAGCCAACATTGCTACCTTGGGAGTGGCCCCCGTATGACCACGAGAAGAAAGTATGCACCGTTTCCTTTGTAGAAGATGACCTGTTGAGTAAGCTATAAAAAGATCGAACTGTAATTGCCCATATTTATCTTGAAGCCATATTAATGAACCCGAATCCATTGATGAGGAGATATACCTGAAAGCATAAACTAGCCAATACAAAACGTAAGCTCCAAGTATAAAGAAGGAGACCATCCTACCTTGCATCTGCACACCCCTGCAAGCTCCTCGATTTCTTCCTTAGGGGTGCCAATACTAAGCTTTTTACTATTTTGAATGTTTAGCTTTAGGCCTAACATTTTATTTTATTTTATTTATGAAAGATGACAAATTTTTTATTAGAAAGCCACCAGTAAAGGTGAAAAAGAGTATCTTAAAGAAAAAAGAAAAGAAAAAGAATGTTAGGCCTAAAAGTCAACGCAATTTACTAGCATCGGCATCCTTTAAGCAGGATGACCAACCCACCACGTCTTGTTTCCTAACCACTTCGACCACCAAACTGAGAGAGTTTCAAAGGCAACGAGACTTCCTTTCACCTAGATATTTATTAGGTTAAGAATAATATAAGATGCCAAATTGTATCTTGTAGAGGGACGCTGTGAAAGATGTATTAAGAGTGTCTTTCAAGATAGGGCCCTCAAGCATCTTGTAGTAGGAGTAGACCGTGAAGTGACCGGATTTATCTTTAGTCAACACAATTGCGTCCTTTTCTACAAGAGGGGTGATAGCCATTTAGGAGTTCCAGGTGATGAATTAGCTCATCCACCTCATCATGCAATAGGTACCTTTCGGGGGGTTGGGAATAAAGAGACAACAGAACCACAAGAATGTTCTTATTTGCCAAAATTCGGGCCAATCTAGGGAACTTTGATTGGAACAAGCAATCATTGAACCACACATTTTTCTAGAACTGAATTTGTGCATTGTCTCCAACAGAGAGGGATATGCCTTCCTTTAGGAGGGGGGCCACCTTCACTACCACCCTTAATGAGAATGAAGCCCTATGCAGGTAGGAATGTTATGTTCGCCATCCTCGATCATGGACGCCGTATTTGCAAGCTACTACTTCTCTCCACCTTCTTATGCAGCACAGTGTCATATCCATTTCCTGAGCAAAGCAATGTTCATGGTAGACATCCCTTTTCCCTGCCCCTCCTTCCACTAGAGGCTTACACACCTCCCAATTTAGGCAGTGGACGTGTTTTTCTTCAGTACCACGCCATATGAAGTCTCGTTTGAATTTGTTAAGGTGTCCCAAATTGGTTATGTCTCGGCCGTTACAACCTATATGTAATGGTAACGACGGTCACTGTTGCACGATACGGGGTTGAAACCAAGGTGTCCCGTATTTGTTACGATACGGCCATATCGGCCGATACGTAACGGTAACAGCCGACACCGTTACGTGATACGGGGTCGAAATAGGCACCCCCCCCCAATTCTGTGACCGTAACGGCCGTTACGGGCCAACAAAAAATAAGAAAAAAAGAATAAAAAAGGAAAAAAAAAAATCATACCTTTTTTTTTTTTTTTTTTAAATTTCTTTTCTTCCTCTTCTTCTCCTTCTCCTTCTTCCTCTTCTTCTTCTTCTCACCCTGCTGCGGGCCTCCTCTTCCTTCTTCTTCTTCTTCTTCTTCTCTCTCTCTCTCTCTCTCTCTCTCTCTCTTCTTTCCCTCTTTTTATTTTCAGTTTCCCTCTCTCCTGTCTTTTTTGTCTGAAATCGGAAGTTGATTGACTGGTGTACCACACACCAGCTATAGTTATATAGCTACTATAGGTACGTGTCATGCTAAAACAAGCATTGACACTCCTCGAGCTCTGAGTTGTACGAACAGTTCAAAGGAGATCAAAGTTACATGGGCTTCATAGTGATGTATTTGTTATATCTACACCGTTCATCTATTTTTAGATATTATTTTAGAGCATTTCCCAAAAAATGAATCATATCCAAAGATCTTCTGGACCACACTAAAAATAGCAGCGGAGATAATGATTTTCACCGTTAAACAATTCGTAGGCCCACCATAACGTTTTTTTTTTTTTTTTTCCATCCAATCTGTTCATAAGGTCAAAAAGACTTGAATGAAGAGGAAAAACAAATTTCATATTGATCCAAAACTTCTGTGATCTCAAAAAGGGTTTCAATGGTAGACGTTCATCCCCCACTGCTTTTTGCAGTGTGGTCCACTTGATAATTAGATCTGTATTATTTTTAGTGTCAAGCCTTAAGACGAGCTCGTCAAATGAATGGATGGTTTAAATATAACACATACCTCATGATCAGGACTTACTGACGTCAATACAGGTATGTCATTGAAGTACACCACCTAATCCACTTTCAAAGAAATGTGCATGGGACGCTTTTGTACACGTGCTGCGTGGCCCCACCATGATGCATATATTTTATCCATGCCGTCCATCCATTTTGCCACATCATTTTAGGTCATGATCCAAAAAATTAGTAAGATCCAAATCGCAGGTGGACCACACCGTAGGAAACAGTGGTTATAGAATGCTCACCATTAAAAATTTCTTAGGGTCCACTATAATGTTTACTTTTTATCTAACCTGTTAATTGGGTCACATTGACGTGGATGAAGGGAAAACACGCATGTCAGCTTGATTTAAAACTTTTGTAGCCCCCAATAAATTTTTAATGGTGGACGTTTAATTATTGCTGTTTCTTATGGTGCAGTCCACCTGAGCTTTGGATCTGCGCCATTTTTGGGCTCATGCCCTAAAATTATTTGGCAAAATGGATGGACAGTGTGAATATTACACATTCATCACGGGTGGGGCCCAAAAAACTTTGACACGTGTGCTACGCTTCACAATTCGGGTCCCGCCTAATTCGGGCCATTAAAAAATTGTACACGAGACATGTATTAACTTAAAATTTACCAATTAAATTATAGACTATAATTGCTAATTCACAATGCCAAAATCAAATTGTTTGAATAGTTTTAATTGTTAATTTGTGGATGCTTATTTTTTAAAATAGGGCCTTTTGATTTTTTCATGATTCACTATCCAATAAATGTCCACCAATTCATAAGTGGGATAATGCTAATAAATTGCATGAATTTGAGGTTGATTTGGGGCATGGATTGGTCCTCCAAGTTAGCCCCAAATTGGCAACGCCATCTACTTGAATTTAATTTCATTTACATAAATGAATGAAAGAAAAAAAATGCAATGCTTCTTCTTTTTTCGTGGCGCTTTTGCGGCTCCTCCTACTTCTTCTTCTTCTTCTTCTTCTTCTTCCTCTGGTGTGATGCCCCCCCCCCTCTCTGTATCTCCGCCCCCTCTCCTCTTCCCTCTAGTTTTCTCCTTCTCACTTTTTCCCTCTCGTTCTTTCTTTTTCCCTCCATTTCTCTCTCTGCCTATCTTGAAAAAAAAAACGAATGGGTGGTGTGGCTGTAACACACCCACACTATTTTTTTAAGTAGTCTGCGGCGTATGCTGCTTAGTGCACTTGCACTATTTTGGTGCATGGGGCCCACCTTGATTTATGTGTTGTATATCCATGCTGTCCATCAATTTTTCCTGATCATTTAAGGGCATGGTCCGTAAAAATGAAGCTGATCCATATCTCAAGTGGACCACACAATAGGATTGAATGCCCACAGTTAAAAACTTCCTATGACCCGTTATAATGTTTATTTGCCATTGAACCTATTGATAACGTCGCATGGACTTGGATTAAGAGAGAACACAAATTGCAACTTATCCAAATAATAATAATAGAAGTTTTAATTGTGGGAATTCAATCCCTACTATGTGGTCCACCAGATATTTGGATTTGCCTCATTTTTTGGACCTTGCCCTACAATGAATTGGCAAAAGGGATGAATGACATGGATATACAACAAATGTGTCGAGGTGGGCCCTATGTTCAATGTGTCACTCACTAGTGGTCCACTTGAGGTTTAGATTTGCCTGATTTTTTGGACCATAGATTAAAATGTGTTGGCAAAATAGATTGACGACATGGATAAACAAATACATCAAGGTGGGCCCCAATTTCAAGGCTTCACCCCCTAGTGGTCCACCTGAGATATGGATTTGCCTCATTTTTGGACCATGCCCTAAAATGAGTTGATAAATTGGATGGACGACATTGATATACAATACATACATCAAGGTGGGCCCCACGTATATGGTCCTAAAAATTGTGCATGAGGCATACATTAACTCAAAACTAATAAATTAAATTATGGCACTGTTGTTGCCAAGTCACAATTCCAAAATTAAATTGTTTAAACGATTTTCACCGTTAATTTGCAAAGACTTTTTTTTTGAAATAGGACCATTTGCGACATAAGTGCCAAGAGATTGCATGAATTTGAGGTTGATTTTGAACACTGCATGGTCCACCAAATTAGCTCCAAATCGGCAACATTATCTACCTAAATTTAATTTCAACTTTTTTCCTTAAGATTTATTGGGGAAAATGACATTAAATTGTTAGATATATAAATTACATAATAGGAGACAAAAGTCCCTCGATTGCATGTTGAAATAAAATGTACACAAGTCGCAAGGTATGTAATACACCAATACCTACAACTATAAGATATTTTGGTATTAACTTCATTCTAATTAATTCATGTTGATATTATATAGTTAGATAATTAAATATAAAAGATCTGTAGCCAATACTTGGTTGTCAAATTCATAAAGTCATCAGACAGCCCGATACAACATTGTCACCAAAGACTGGACTGTTACACTACCATAAACATGTTCAAAATTATAAATGAATACATATTTGGAATATTTACAATTTTTTTTCTTCTTCGGATTTTCTAAATATTTTTTCAGATTTTTTGGAGCAATTTTTTTATGGATGCAGGGATGTATTGATCGTTTTGCCGATTTAATGTATTGTAATGGTGGGCACCGTTACGCCCATCGTTACTGCAACAGGATACCTTGGAATCTGTCCAATCTATCATGAACCAATTTTTGGCATTTTAAGAGGGACAAAAAATAGATTGGGAGGTTCGAGAGTGTCGACTTTACAAGTCCTAACAGATTGCCCAGGGAAGATAACGACTCTTCCACTGGGAGAGCTTCCTTTCGACTCTTTCAACTAGCTTTGTCACGCCTTGAAAATTCAGAACCCGAGCACGGTGACCCTAATCTCGAGTTCTATGTGTATGAACTAATGTTTCATGTATTCATTCATCACACTAACATCCAAATCATCTTTGATCCAAACCAAACCATAATATATATATATATATATATATATATATATATATATATATATATATATATATATATATAAGTGAGGAAAATATATTGAAGAGAAAGCGAGCATACAAAAAGGGATTGCTGAGATAGCAGAATCGAAAAGCCTACAAACCCAGGAAAAGAAGATTATAATCCTTAAGCCCCATTACATTACCCACCCATTCGTAAATCAACTTTTTAGCAAAAGATCCCACTGCTTGAGCCGAGGACTGTGAATCATTGAAACATCTGTCGTTTCTTTCCTTCTAAACCGCCCACCAAATGGCAAGAATAGCCATCCTCCAGATACGAGTTTTGACTTTACCCATGTTGAAGCCATGCCAAGCTGCTAGCATCGACGAAGCGGAGATTGGGAAGCAGCCGGAGATGTGGAATCTGGTGAAGAAATCCCACCATATCTGAGAAATGAAGGGGCAGTGAACCAACAAGTGGTCCACAGACTCCTCACTTCTCATGCGGCAAAGGCAAATATTAACAAGCTGCATCCTTCTCTTTCTCAGATTGTCAATTGTTAGGATCCAGTTCATAGCTGCTAGCCATCCAAAACAGATGTTTTTTTTTTTTTTTTTTGGGGGGGGGGGGGGTGCTGCACATATTTCCAAACGAAAGGAGAAGCCTGCGTTGCTGGGGAAGGAGGGGGGGCAAGAAAAGAGTATAAAGTTTTGACTGAGAAGTTGTAGGATTTATCTCTTTTCTAGATAAGAATATTTGGGGTAGACTGATCCGAGGCCACATTGATAAGCATTGAAGCAGATCCACATACTCCTCAACCTCCCGACGTGGAGATTCCTGACCCAATTAATTTCCCAAACCCCACTAGCCGCTGATTGGGTATAGTAGTTGGCAATCATACTTTCTTTATCTGCTGCAATACGAAATATATTTGGAAAATTGACTCTCAGGCTGCTATCTCCCATCCACTGATCTTCCCAGAACCGAATCTTAGCCCCATTTCCAAGCTCAAAGGCTATATTATCAATCGCTGAATCTTTAGAGAGGAGAATGCCTCTCCAAATGTAAGAAGCCCTATAGGAAGAGGTGTCCTTAGTCCACCAACCGCCAGGGGAAGATCCATATTTACTTTTGACGATAATGCTCCACAAAGCGTTAGATTCCATACCCAGCCTCCAGGACCACTTACCCAAAAGGGCAAAATTCATGATCTTAAGATTCTTTATATAAGCACCCCCATCCCGATAATGATTGCAAACATCCTTCCAGTCCATAAGATGGAGTTTCTTATGATTCTCCTTGTTGCACCAAAGAAAATTTCTTTTGAGATTGTCGATTCGTTTTAAGAATGAGGAAGGGCATCTGTAGAGGGACATGAAGTAGACTGGGAGGTTAGACAGTTCTGCTTTTATGAGGGTGATCCTACCCTCAATCGATAGGTAACGACATTTCCATCTGGCAAGCATCTTTTGGATTTTGTCCACAATTTTATCCCACATCGCTATCGAAGGAGGCCCTATTGCAAGAGGAAGACCAACGAAAGACGTAGGAAAAGACACCGCCGGGCAGCCAAGGTTATCAGTGTAGGCAGAAAGCTCCAGATCCGACACGTTGACCCCATAGACTTTAGATTTGGCCATATTGATTTTCAAACCCGACACTGCCTCAAAGAAAACCATAATTAAAAGGTCTAACCATAATAATTTAAACCTAACATTTAAATTCAAGTTTGAATTCAACTTTTACTTAACAACTCCCACTTCTTACTTAAGTCTATTACAATACTCAAATAAAATAAATACATCTAGAACCTAACTTCTAATGAAAGTAGCTATCTAGGTATTCTTCATCTTTTGCTCCTCTTTCTTCATGTAAACCTGTAAGATGTTAAATTCCGGCGAGCTAGAAGCTCGATGAAATCATATCCACGACAAGTTTGAAACAAACATGATGGAGGCAAGTAGTTAACGGTTCAATGAGCAACAAAATAAAGTACTAGGATGCCATGACCTGATCAATCTCACAAATTAAGATAGTATCATCGACAAGCTGCAAGTGAGTGATTTTTGTTCCAATGTTTGCCACCCTAAAACCTTTGATGAGGCCAACTGCAACACCTTTCTCAAGCATTTTAACTAGGGCTTTAGCTGCTACCACAAAAAGGAACGGGGAGAGCGGGCCGCCTTGTCGAAGACCCTATGATGCTTTGAGGAAGCCTTTAGGGGATTTGTTCACGAGGAAGCCTTAGTAAGCTCACAAGATGGCTTATGCCATTTGACAACATTGGCTTTGGATCTACCACTTTTTTGGGTTCATGCCCTAAAATGATCCGACCATTGGAGATTTGGATCTGCTTCATCTTTTGGACCACACCCTAAAATGAGCTAGAAAAACTAATGACAACGTGGATATACAACACGTACATCAAGGTGAGTGCCATGGTCAGCGTAACACCCACTAATGTGTTACCCAGGTGACACCTAATCTGCTCCCTTTCAAAGCGGACTGGATTTTGCAAGTCCAGAAGGCACCTTGGTATTGTGTTGACGTGGCAAAGTTCTGTGTGCCCCACCATGATGTATGTGTTATATCCACGTTGTCCATCCATTTGGTCTGATCATTTTAGGGCATGAGCCCAAAAATGAGGTAGATCCAAAGCTCAAGTGGACCACACCATAGAATATAGTGGGGATTGAATGCGTAACATTGAAACTTCTTGGGGGCCATGGAAGTTTTGGATCAAGCTGATATTTGTGTTTTCCCTTCATCTAGGTTTGTGTGACCTTATGAATAGGTTGGATGCAAAATAAACAGCATGGTGGTCACTGGTCCCTAGGAAGGTTTCAATGGTGGATGTCACTGTTCCCACTGCTTTTTGTAGTGTGGCCCACTTCAGCTTTGGATCTGCCTCATTTTTTTGGATTCAAGCCCTAAAATGATCTGGCAAAGTGGATGGACCGTGTGGATATAACACATACATTATGATGGGGCCTACAAAACTTTGCCAAGTGTTCTGCAATCCGAGTCCTTTCAAAGCTTCTATGACAGTCACTTATAAAGGGTAAATTTGTTATTTGCAAAAAAGAAAGAGGATATTTTGGTCAAAAGTGATTAAAGATTTTAATCAAAATCACTTGCTGCATTTTATGTTAAGTTTAAGTCGAAAGATGGGAGCTTAAAAAAAACCAACTTTTTCAATGAGAATCCAAATTAAGTACTTAATTTTTTGGATTTGCCAAATGGTCTGAAATGAATGAGGGAAATCAAATCACTGAAAATAGCCTATTTCATTGATAAGTGCTGAAAATAAGTTTTACCAAACAGGCCCTGAGTTTGAAATCTTGGTTATTATTATTTTTTAAAACGGGTATCCTTCATATGTATTGGGTGATCATTGGGATCCCCGCCACATGTATGATTAGATGTTTATCTAATTGAAAGTATTATTAGGTTTTACGTTAAATCGTGTATCAATTGTAGGTCACCTTCTAGTTTGCTATCTTTATCCCATCAAAACAGCATTTCAGATGCTTTATCCTGCCAGTATTGAAGAGTGCTGTTAATCCTGCATTTTCAGTAGATAGCGCATTGATTGTCATTTCTTCTGCTTTAGGTTCTGGAGTAGTGGATGGATTGATGCAAGTCCTGTGGGGGATTTTGGACTTGGAGCAACCTGACACACAAACTATAAACAACATTGTTGTACCCTCTGTGGAACTCATCTATAGTTATGCTGAATGCTTGGCTTTGCATGGAAGTGATGCATCCAGTCGCTCTGTTGCACCTGCTGTTGTATTACTCAGAAAACTGCTCTTTGCTCCATATGAAGCTGTTCAGACTTCCAGCAGGTTTTTATTGCCACTCTATTCTTTACTCAGTATATCTTTGTTAATAATTTGTCGTTTCCATGATGAGGAATTATAGGGTCCTGTGCATCAGCAAGTTTGTTGTTTTTTTACAGGATTCCATATATGTTGGGCCCATAGTTCAGCGATCCAGATCTGGTGGGCTCCACCATTGTGGGGGATGCCTACAGAATCAACCCTTAGATTAGTTTACCTGAAAATAGATTTTTTGTTTTTTTGAAGATTCTTACCTGAAAATAGATGTTCAAGGGAAAAAAGAAAAGAAGCAACACTGCAACAGTTAACTCAATTGGAAAATGCTGAAGCTAGAAGGGTTGAGACACGAGGGGGATGTTTACTCTTTGAGTTCCTACTTCTCATATGATCAATTCATGTCCTCTAATCTTCTAGGGTATCCCCATCCACAATGGAGCCCATGAGATCTATGGTTGGTTGTATCAGTAAACCATTGGTCCCTCATGCTGAATACGCTTTGTAACCTTGTGTGGTTTGCTGATATGGAGGACCCTATAATTCCTCTTCGAGTCTTCTCAGAAGACTTCTGACTTCTTTCTTGTTTCAGCTTGGCTATTTCTTCGAGGTTGCTCCAGGTTCCATTTCCAAAGCAGACTATGTTAGCTACAGATGACATAATGGAGAACACCTCATTGGCACCTGTTCCTCCTGATATTACCAGTGCAACTGGTGGAAATACCCAGGTCATGATTGAAGAAGATGCTGCTACATCATCTGTTCAGTACTGCTGTGATGGCTGCTCAACTGTTCCTATACTTCGACGCCGTTGGCATTGTAATATTTGCCCAGATTTTGATTTATGTGAGGCCTGTTATGAAGTAATGGATGCAGATCGGCTTCCCCCACCACATTCTCGGGATCATCCCATGTCAGCAATTCCTATTGAAGTTGATTCAGTAGGTGGAGATGGCAATGAAATTCAATTCTCGATGGATGAGTTAAGTGACACAGGTTTAATACGAGCTGCTACTGATATCAGCATCCAGAATTCACCTCCTTCAATTCATCTCTTGGAGTCCAATGAATCTGGAGAATTCCCTGCTTCCACGATTGACCAGAGAATCGTTTCAATATCTGCCTCAAAGCGGACTGTAAATTCACTGCTACTTCGTGAGCTGGTTGGTGAGCTTAAAGGATGGATGGAGACAACTTCTGGAGTTCGGGCAATCCCTGTTATGCAACTGTTTTACCGATTGTCCTCTGCAGTTGGTGGGCCTTTTATGGATAGCTCGAAACCTGAAAGCCTGGATCTGGAAAAATTTATTAAATGGTTTCTGGATGAGATCAACCTGAGCAAACCACTTGCAGTGAAAACCCGTTCTTCTTTCGGGGAGGTTGTTATCCTAGTTTTCATTTTCTTCACCTTAATGCTTCGCAACTGGCATCAGCCTGGCAGTGACAGCTCTGTACCAAAATCAGGTGTGACTACAGATACACAAGATAAAGGCATTGTCCAAATTCCATCTTCCACTTCAGCTTCTCCATCCATTGCTGATCAGGAGAAAAATGAGTTTGCTTCTCAGCTGCTTCGTGCCTGCTGTGCTCTAAGGCAGCAAGCTTTTGTGAATTACCTGATGGATATCTTGCAGCAGCTGGTGCATGTTTTCAAGTCTCCACCTGCAAATCTTGACTCAGGTCATGGTTTAACTCCGGGTTCAGGGTGTGGTGCTCTATTAACCATTCGAAGAGAGTTACCAGCGGGGAACTTTTCACCTTTCTTTTCGGATCAATATGTGAAAGCTCACCGTGCAGATTTTTTCATGGACTACCACAGGCTGTTGCTAGAGAATACTTTTCGTCTGGTATATAGCCTGGTTCGACCAGAAAAGCAAGACAAGTCCGTGGAAAAGGATAAGGTTTACAAAACTTCTGTTGGTAAGGATTTGAAGCTTGATGGATATCAGGATGTGCTCTGCAGCTATATCAATAATCCACACACACAATTCGTACGGAGGTATGCGAGAAGACTATTTCTGCATTTGTGTGGAAGCAAGACTCATTATTACAGTGTTAGAGATTCCTGGCAGTTGTCAAGTGAAGTTAAGAAGCTTTACAAACTTGTGGATAAATCTGGCGGCTTTCAAAATCCTGTCCCATATGAGAGAAGTGTTAAACTGGTGAAGTGCTTGTCAGCCATATCTGATGTAGCTGGGGCCAGGCCTCGGAATTGGCAAAAATATTGCTCAAGGCATGGAGATATTCTGTCCTTTTTGATGAGTGGGATATTCTATTTCGGAGAAGAGTCGGTGATTCAGACTCTTAAACTTTTGAATTTGGCCTTCTACACAGGAAAAGACATGGGTCATTTCGTACAGAAAGCTGAAGCTGGAGATGCAGGAACAAGCTCTAATAAAGCAGGTACACAATCACTAGACTCAAAGAAGAAGAAAAGAAGTGAGGATGGGAATGAAACCAGTTCAGAGAAATCTTATTTGGATATGGAGCAAGCCGTTGAAATCTTCAGCAACAAGGATGCCAGCATTTTAAGGCATTTCATTGATTCTTTTCTACTGGAATGGAACTCGTCTGCTGTGCGCATCGAAGCCAAGTGTGTTCTTTATGGTATCTGGCATCACGGAAAGCAGCCTTTCAAAGAGACCATGTTGGTGGCTCTCCTAGAGAAAGTGAAGAGTCTGCCTATGTATGGTCAGAATATTGTGGAGTACACTGAACTACTGACCTGGCTGTTGGGGAAGGTGCCTGATACAAGTTCAAAGCAGCAGGATAAGGAACTTTTGACGCGGTGTTTAACTCCTGATGTGATAAAGTGCATCTTTGAGACACTTCACTCTCAAAATGAGCTTTTGGCCAATCATCCGAATTCCCGAATATACAACACTTTGAGTTGTTTGGTCGAATTTGATGGGTATTATCTTGAAAGTGAGCCTTGTGTAGCTTGTAGCTGCCCAGAGGTGCCTTACAGCCGGATGAAGTTGGAAAGTCTGAAATCTGAGACAAAGTTCACTGACAACCGTATAATAGTGAAATGCACTGGAAGCTACACCATTCAGACTGTGACCATGAATGTTCATGATGCTCGTAAGTCTAAATCAGTGAAAGTTTTGAACTTGTATTATAACAACAGGCCTGTGGCTGATTTGTCAGAATTGAAGAACAACTGGTCCTTGTGGAAGCGTGCAAAGAGTTGTCATCTTGCTTTCAACCAAACGGAGCTGAAAGTGGAGTTTCCAATTCCAATCACTGCTTGCAATTTCATGATTGAGCTGGACTCCTTTTATGAAAACCTTCAAGCTTCCTCCCTAGAGTCATTGCAGTGCCCCCGTTGCAGCCGGTCTGTCACTGACAAGCATGGTATTTGTAGCAACTGTCATGAGAATGCATATCAATGCAGGCAATGCCGTAATATAAATTATGAGAATTTGGATTCATTTCTTTGCAATGAGTGTGGTTACAGCAAATATGGTCGTTTTGAGTTCAATTTTATGGCCAAGCCGAGTTTCTTGTTTGATAACATGGAGAATGATGAGGACATGAAGAGAGGGCTGGCAGCTATTGAATCTGAATCAGAAAATGCTCATAGGAGGTATCAGCAGCTTTTGGGGTTCAAGAAACCTTTGCTTAAGCTGGTATCAAGCATAGGTGAGAATGAGATGGACTCACAACAGAAGGATTCTGTACAGCAAATGATGGTCTCCATGCCTGGTCCTTCATGTAAGATAAACCGCAAAATTGCACTTCTAGGCGTTCTATATGGTGAGAAATGCAAAGCTGCTTTTGATTCCGTCAGCAAAAGTGTCCAGACTCTGCAAGGGCTCCGTCGGGTTCTGATGAGCTATCTTCATCAGAAACATTCTGACAGTGCTGTGGCTTCATCAAGGTTTGCTGTTCCTCGGTCACCAAATAACTGCTATGGCTGTGCTACCACATTTGTTACACAGTGTCTGGAGCTGTTACAAGTGTTGTCAAAGCATCCAACTTGTAAGAAACAGCTTGTAGCTGCTGGCATCTTGTCTGAGTTGTTTGAGAACAATATTCATCAGGGCCCTAAAACAGCTCGTGTTCAGGCAAGGGCGGTTCTTTGTGCCTTCTCTGAGGGTGACACGAATGCAGTGGCTGAGCTAAACAGTTTAATACAGAAGAAAGTCATGTATTGCCTCGAGCACCATCGTTCCATGGACATTGCAGTAGCCACCCGTGAGGAGTTGTTGTTACTTTCAGAGACGTGTTCGGTAACAGATGAATTTTGGGAGGCAAGGCTACGTGTTGCTTTTCAGTTGTTATTTTCTTCCATTAAACTAGGTGCTAAGCATCCTGCCATCTCCGAGCATGTTATTCTTCCCTGTTTGAGGATTATATCTCAAGCGTGCACTCCTCCAAAACCTGACACAACTGACAAAGATCAAGGAGTGGGAAAGCCGGCTTCCAATCCCCAACTAAAGGATGAGAATAATACAAACCCATCTGTATCTTTGAGTGGCCTTTCAAATGGAAGTAAGTCTCCATCTGAGTTATCAGAAAAACATTGGGATAGCTCTCGTAAGGGTCAGGATATTCAACTATTGAGCTATTCTGAGTGGGAAACGGGAGCTTCATATCTGGATTTTGTCAGGAGACAGTACAAAGTCTCCCAGGCTGTTAAAGCTACCATGCAGAGATCTAGACGAGATCCACAGAGGTTTGACTACCTAGCTCTTAAATATGCACTTCGATGGAAGCGCCGTGCTTGTAGAAGGACGGCTAAGAGTGACTTCTCAGGGTTTGAGCTAGGGTCCTGGGTCTCGGAATTGGTGTTGAGTGCTTGTTCACAATCAATCAGATCAGAGATATGCACGCTGATTAATTTACTGTGTTCGCAGAATTCATCCAGACGCTTCCGTTTACTCAACTTATTAATGGTGCTGCTGCCAGCTACACTATCTGTTGGTGAAAGTGCAGCAGAGTATTTTGAATTACTATTCAAAATGATAGATTCAGAAGAGGCACGGTTGTTCTTGACTGCAAAAGGATGTTTAACTACAATTTGTAGGTTGATTACACAAGAGGTGGGCAATGTTGAATCGCAAGAGAGGAGTCTTCATATTGATATCTCACAGGGATTTATCCTTCACAAGCTTATTGAACTCCTCAGCAAGTTTCTAGAGGTGCCCAATATCCGATCCAGGTATATACACTTCCATCTGTCTGTGAATTGTGATGAATGTTACCTTTGGATTTGTTCTCCATTTATTAACCATAATGATTTTATTTCCAGATTCATTAGAGATGAGTTGCTATCTGAAGTACTGGAGGCTCTTCTTGTCATTCGAGGCCTGATAGTGCAAAAGACAAAATTGATTAGTGATTGCAATAAGCTTCTAAAAGATCTTCTAGATGGTCTTTTGCTCGAGAGCAGTGAAAACAAGTGTCATTTCATCCGGGCCTGTATCTCTGGTCTGCAAATCCATGGAGAGGAGAGAAAGGGACGGACATCTCTGGTATGGGGATCTGTGTGACTAAAATTATTTATTTATGCTTCTGCATTCCTTGGAAATTGCTAGCTAGAAGCATCATATGGATTAAGATACCAAATTCGGTGCTCAACTCTGCCAAATCCAGATCTTATTGATGATACCATTATGACTTGGATGAGTCATCCCACAAATTTTGATGTACATGGTTCCTGTGTGACTCAGCTGATACGGTCAATTTGCGCTGTGCATATTGCTGCTACGGATGGTTCACATAACTGATACAGATGAGTAACACTGAGTATTTACTTAAATGGATGAGTCACACAGTATATCACTGATACAGACAAGTTGCATTGTGACTTGGGACTCATCTGATAAAGGCCTCTTTTCCAAATTGGGCACCTAAATTTTCATCTATGTTGGTTGAGTTGAATTGGCATCAATCAATATTTTAAACCATGAGAAACATGGGTCTTTTTCTTCAGTTACAGAATGTTAAATTTTGCTAGAAGTTGCTTGAATTTTCTAAAAGTGATTATATCTGCATTATTTTTCTATCAAACATATGAAATATAGAATGTTATATTAGTATTGGTCTAGCTGTACTTGTCTTACCATGTTTCAATCTTACATGCAGTTCATTTTGGAGCAACTTTGTAACATGATTTGTCCTTCAAAGCCAGAGCCCATTTATCTTTTGATTCTGAACAAGGCACACACGCAAGAAGAGTTCATCCGGGGATCAATGACTAAGAACCCTTATTCTAGTACTGAGATAGGTCCCCTGATGAGAGATGTCAAAAATAAAATTTGCCATCAGTTGGATTTGCTAGGTCTTCTAGAAGATGACTATGGAATGGAGTTACTAGTAGCTGGCAATATAATTTCCCTTGATCTGAGCATCTCTCAAGTTTATGAGCAAGTCTGGAAGAAGTCACACAGTCAATCACCAAATACTGTAGCCAGTTCTCCTTTACTGCCTTCTGGTGGATTCACTCCAGTCAGAGATTTCCCGCCTATGACAGTGACATACAGGCTTCAGGTTAGTTATCCCATTCGAAGTTGCACTTTATTGTGTTTAGTTTTGTGGTTACACTACTGCTGACATTATCATCATCATTAGCATCATTATAGCCTATGTATGTCTGTGTCAGTGTTTTAAATAGCCACTTTATCTAGCGTGTAGCTTATACTACGCAGCATAGCTTAGCCTTAACACTATGTAGCTCATGGAAATGGCTCAAGTTACATGTAGCCTATGTTGCATGCTACATGGACTATTTTAATGCTACACACTACGTAGCTCACATTACAAGTTATTTTTCAAAAAAAAAAAAAAAACATTAAAGTCAATTAATGTTTTCAATGATTTGTTACAATTTTCTATTTTCAATAAAAATTACCTAATCTTTTTAATGCTTTCAGTAAAATAATACATGTAACAGTATTAAATCAGTTTCGTTGCTCTTTCTTTACCTTCATACTTAATCATTGCCCTTTCCTATTACTTTAGGCTGTGTTTGGTTGCACCAAATATCATGAAATTTTGTTAAATTTCCCATATGTTCATTTTTGGAATTTGGCGAGCTCTTTTAGGATATGTTTGCATTCCTGTTTCTCTTTCTCCTGCTCCCTGTAAGAGTAGTTAATATGCTCGGTCAATCTCAGTTTGCTTTGCTGCTTGTAGATACCTCTGTTCAGAGCTTTTACTGCAAGCAGGTCTTATTAAAGATTCCTCACACTGTCTGAATTTGTTGTCATGTTATTATTTGGCAGGGACTAGATGGTGAGGCTACTGAGCCTATGATTAAGGAATTGGAGGAGGAAAGGGAGGAATCTCAGGACCCTGAAGTTGAGTTTGCAATAGCAGGTGCTGTCCGGGAGTGCGGTGGATTAGAAATTATTCTGAGCATGATCCAGGTACACAACTTTACCTCCTTATGTCAGGTATAAAAAGTTTCATGTTCTATTGATTTTATAATCCTATTTTCTTTTTAGTCCATGCCTGCTGACTTTTATGTTTCAAAGACCTTTTTTTTGGGGGGGAGGGATTTTTTAGCCCCTGCTTTTTGTGGGGCCTTTTTATTGGAATATTTTCTTGTGGTAATTTCCGAGCTATAATTTTATGAGTTACCTATAGGACCCATTTCCTAGCATCGCCGGGATAATTTTTAGCAGTTTTCAAGTTTGAGGACTGTTTTTCTTTGCAACAGGCTGGCCCGTGTTGGTTGGTCTCAACCTGGATTTTAAACCAGTTAATCCGGCATATTAAGAAATTTAATCTTGTATATTCATGCCTAGCTCATTGACAACCCTAGTTTCTGCAATATATTTCCTCTCTGTTCATAGTAGTTCTATGGAACATTATGTATGCTAAAAGTGCCATGACAACATTCCATTTGTATGTCTGAGACTCTTTGAGCATCTTGAGTACAGCGTTATGCTGTTGCTTCAAATGGCTGCTTGTTTCTCTATTTGTTTTTTCATATCTAGTTATTGGTTACCCTGACTTTGGCATTGTTTACCATGACTTTGCATCGACATGGACAGCGTTTGCGAGATGATGAGTTGAAATCCAACCAAGAAGAGCTGGGTTCAGTGCTCAATCTCCTTATGTATTGCTGCAAGATACGGGAGAATAGGCGGGCCTTATTACGACTAGGGGCTCTGGGGCTTCTCCTCGAGACAGCAAGGCGCGCTTTCTCGGTAGATGCCATGGAGCCAGCTGAAGGCATTCTTTTGATTGTCGAGAGTCTGACAATGGAAGCAAACGAGAGTGACATCGGCATTACTCAGAGCGTGCTCACAGTCACTAATGAAGAAACTGGTGCTGGTGAACAGGCCAAGAAGATAGTCCTCATGTTCCTAGAGAGACTTTGCCACCCTTCAGGCCTCAAGAAGTCAAACAAACAGCAGCGAAACAATGAGATGGTAGCGAGGATCTTGCCTTACTTGACTTATGGAGAACCAGCCGCAATGGAAGCACTCATCCAGCACTTTGATCCTTACTTGCAAGACTGGGGTGAATTTGATAGGCTGCAGAAACAACATCAGGATAATCCGAAGGATGAGAGCCTTGCTCAAGAAGCAGGCAAGCAGAGGTCTTCGTTGGAGAACTTTGTGAGAGTCTCAGAGTCGCTCAAGACAAGCTCCTGTGGGGAGAGACTGAAGGACATTATTCTAGAAAAGGGAATTACGGGAGTTGCTGTTAGACACTTGAAAGAGAGTTTTGCATTTGCAGGGCAGGCTGGGTTTAAATCAACTGCAGAATGGGCACATGGACTGAAATTGTCATCAGTCCCACTGATGTTGTCAATGCTGAGGGGACTGTCGAGGGGACATTTAGCTACCCAGAGGTGTATTGATGAGGGAGGGATCCTGCCGTTGCTCCATGCTTTGGAGGGGGTTTCTGGGGAAAACGAGATAGGTGCAAGGGCTGAGAACTTATTAGATACCCTCTCTGATAAGGAGGGTAAAGGCGATGGGTTCCTAGGGGAGAAAGTACATATGTTGCGGCATGCTACCAGGGATGAGATGCGGCGTCGGGCTCTGAGGAAGAGAGAAGAGTTGCTCCAGGTATTCTACTTTCTGTATCTTATACACGGTTCTGCTTTTGTATTTCACTGCCAATATTTTACATAAATTGTTGGACTGCCCGTGAAAGTTAAATATTCTGATGTTTCTTCAAAACTTAATGATGATTTTCTGCTGAAGATTTCAATTGTGGGTACAGAAATGTAGCATATCTTTTTATCAAATCAAATTTTATATTGGATTAATTAATTTGATTCAACAGAAAGTAGTTTGTGAATAATTTCAACTTATTTTATTGTGTGGCAGATCTAGATGATTGAGATAGAATCTAAAGGATATAAAATTAGTTGGAATTAAACAGTATATGGAGTGCAATTTTAGTAACAATAGGAGGGAGAACAAGGAATTAGTAAAGATTACTGACCAAGAAGTTTCCAAAATGATCACTTTCGATATCTTGGGTTGATAATGCATGAGAGTGGAGAGATTGAGAAGGATGTGTTGTCCATAGGATTCAAGCAGCGTGAATAAATGGAGATACGCCTTTTGAGTTTTATGTGACCATCGTGTACCACTTAAACTGAAGGGGAAATTTTGTAGGATGGCTATAAGACCAGCCATGCTTTATGGGACAAGCTGAAAGGGATGAGGCTTAGATGATGATGATGGTGATGATGTACCAGATACAAATGACTTGCACCAGTGTCATTTCTGAGCAGTGAAATCCATCTGTGGAAAAGAAAGAGAGAGAGAGGAAGTTATTTTACGGCAAAAATTCATTCGTCTCAGCTTATCCCACAAGAAGAAAAAGGGAAAAAAAGAAGATGAACAAAACCTCACTGTGAATTTTTTTTTTTTTTTTTGAGAACCCCCATGTTATTTGAATATGATTCAATAATCCCAGCATTTCAAACCAGCAATTTTGCACTAGGAATTGTGAAGGAATCCCATAAACATGGGGCCATGCCAAAAGCTTCTTTGGAATATCTTAACTCTTTATCTTTGGACTTATGTTGAATTAGGACCATTGCCTTTTTTGCCTTTCTCTGTATATTTGGAGGCCTCTAATTCACTTAACCAATGGCTACAGCACTCCCCCCTTTTTTGGTGATCAGCCCAGTTTTGCAAGGGGTTGCCCCAAAAATTGTCCATATTGGAAGATCTTACCTCATTGATCTTTGGATTGCCATTGAATTTGGACCATCAACTTTAAAAAAATAAAAAATAAAATCCTTTAGCTGTATATTTGTAGGCCATATGCAGGAACAGGCTACTTGATTTCTTTTGTAATTTAATCATGGCTTAACTGATTTGTTTTATCTTTGACCATGTGGGCTTTAAGACTACCAGAGAGCTGCTTTTAGCATGAACAATAAGATTTTGATTTCCAAGGGGTTCTTTCGGTAGCAAGTTTTGTTCTATGTAGTTTGCATTTTGCCTAGCTAGAGAACAGTGAAAAAAAATTCTTCTCTCTCACAAGAATGCGGCCAATTGATGTATTCCATCGTCTGCATCTTGAAACAGGGGCTTGGAATGAGACAGGAGGTGGCGTCGGATGGGGGTGAGCGGATCGTTGTTTCACAGCCGGTCATCGAAGGTTTGGAAGATGTGGAAGAGGAAGAGGATGGGCTTGCATGCATGGTATGCCGAGAAGGCTACAGTTTGAGGCCTACAGACATGTTGGGTGTCTACTCATACAGCAAGAGAGTGAATCTGGGTGTGGGTACTTCAGGAAGTGCCCGTGGGGAGTGTGTTTACACAACTGTCAGCCATTTCAACATCATACATTTCCAGTGCCATCAAGAGGCCAAACGAGCAGATGCAGCTCTGAAGAATCCGAAGAAAGAATGGGAGGGAGCTACTCTAAGAAACAATGAGACCCTCTGCAACTGTATATTCCCCTTGAAGGGCCCATCTGTTCCCTTGGCACAGTATGTTCGCTATGTTGACCAGTACTGGGACAATCTCAATGCCCTTGGGCGTGCCGATGGGAGCCGGCTCCGTTTGTTGACCTATGACATTGTTCTGGTATGGAAAATTTTCATTTTTCTTATCTATTTGTTTGTTTTTCTATCCAGTTTGCTCATCTCTTTGCATGTGAAACTAGCTACATCAGCATTCAGTCATCCTGTGTGGGTGCGGCTAGCTAAAATGCAAATTGCAGTTGGCCATGCCATTCTGCATGACATGAGCAAATAGAGGATTAGAAGTTAACATTTGGGAAATCCTCAGCTCTATTCAAAAGATTTTGGATAAGGAACTTCCACCTCTATATTGTTGATGAGGGCCTCTGTAGCAGTGATGAGATAGATTCCACGTGAACGTGCGATGATTTTGAGAAGAGATCGGTTAGCTTCTGCCATTGCATGTTAATGAGTGGTTCCGGCTTATCTTCCATGCAGAAGTGAGCACCTGTCCAATCACATCCCAGGGATTTTTCACACAAGAATTACTGTTTTTGTTAGCAGTTCTTCCAAATCCAAGGACAGGAGTTCCTCTTGTTGCAAAACCTCAACGGCATGCCTCATGATTGGTCCCTGCCCTTTTTCAAAATTGCGTTTCTAGAATCTTTGGTGGGGCCCTGAATAGTTTACTCCCTTTGTGATATTTTCTTCAATTTTCAACTCTGTAGCATCGTTAACTTAGGTTTGATTGGTAAGTCACCATGCGTTGCAGCATTTCATCCATAACTATTCCCTGAAATCCTTGGATTGCTCTGTCATTTCTCCTGAAATGTTCAGATATTCCAATGCACTGGAATTGATGTTTATTTCATCATCATCATCATCGAGGCCTTATCCCAAGTGATTGGGGTCAGCTATGCAGATCCTGTTCAGCGTATTCCACTTTATCACGGACCATGTCCTCAGTTAAACCATTGGTCCTCAAGTTTTTTCCATCCATGAGTGTTTGGGTGTTCCCGCTGGCCTTTTTGAGCCTTCAACTCATTCCTAATTGGTGCAGTTTTTTTGTCTTAGTTGCACATGGCTGAACCGTGTAAGTCTACTTCTTGTCATCTTATTACCCACTGGTTCTGCTCCTTAGTTCTCTTGAATGCATTCATTTATAATTCCTTGTCTTGCCACTCAGCCATTTGAACATCCTGATATCAGACAATTACACACGTCCTTTGAGTATGTTGTTCGGTCCAATGGTCCCATAAGGCATGGTTGGTCTTATAGCTATCAAATGAAATTTCCCCTTCACTTTGATTGGTAGGCGATGGTCACATAAAACATAGAGGCACACCTCCACTTCTTTGATGTAGCAGCAACACCCTTCTTGATCTCTCTGCCCTCATGAATTATCAACCCAAGATATTAGACATTCATTTTGGGGTACTTCTTGGGAAGCAATCTTAACTAATTCCTTGTTTCTAGTTCTGTTGTTGCTAAATCTTAACTTATTCTGCCTATTTTTAAAACCTCAGATTGGACATCCTCCATAGTTCTAGCTTTGTTTTTACTAGGAGTGCAACTCAGGCAGGTTGAGGACAAGGTATTCAGAAATGGTAACGCCTAGCATGACAGCTGGCTGTGTGACTATTACGATACGAGCCACAAGGGCCTTTACATCCCCCCAGGACTTTCGTTACAGCCTTGTAATGTTCAATTTTTCAAAAGGAAAAAAGAATAATGAAAAAAATCAGAAGAATGCGAGAATCCTCGGTTAAGGATCAACTCAAGACTGACTCTACTTCTGACTGACCTGAGGATCAACTCTAGACTGACTCTACTTCAAAAGAACCAGACCTGCTGACCTGACCTGAATACCAACTTGAGTTTCCCACCCGAATTCCTATAGACTCGACCCTAAACTGACCTAACCTGATCCAAATACATTTGATTATTCCCAACCAACCTGAACCAAACCTGATTTCAAATCGGGTTGTAGTTTTCCAACCCTAAGCCAACTCGACTTGATCTCGGGTTGGGTTGGTCAGGTTTGGGTTGGACCTGAGCCCAAGTTGCAGCCCTAGTGTTTTATGCCCTCGTCCCTATAGACTCGACCCTAAACTGACCTAACCTGATCCAAATACATTTGATTATTCCCAACCAACCTGAACCAAACCTGATTTCAAATCGGGTTGTAGTTTTCCAACCCTAAGCCAACTCGACTTGATCTCGGGTTGGGTTGGTCAGGTTTGGGTTGGACCTGAGCCCAAGTTGCAGCCCTAGTGTTTTATGCCCTCGTCCTGTCAATTGAATCTGTCATCTGCAAACAATGTACACCATGGGACCTCCTCTAAATTTCTGTTTATTTCTTTGGATTAATATGTTACCAAAGGTCTCTATGAGTTTTTCATCTTTAGATGTTGAAGCAATCTTGCTAGTTTTCTGAGCTTTAGATGTTGAAGGAATCTTGCTTGGAGGCGCTCTCTCTCTCTCTCTCTCTCTCTCACACACACACACACACACTTTTGTTTTCTTGTTTTGTTTTGTTTTTTTTTTTGTTTTTTCCTGTCAGAACTAGCATCTGTCTTGGGAATAACAATGGTTACCATAGTTTATAATGTCTCTCACTGTTCACATTGAGAAGTAGCCATCAAAATGGCAGCTATGTTTCCTTTCGAGTCCAACTCATAAATAATGCAAGTGGCACCCAAACTCACAACATGAATGCCCAGGAGATTGCATGTTACTTACTAGTACTTCGTCACACTTGAAGTTGGGATTCATTTCGATTTTGTGTCCAAATGTTGATGATTTATCTTATCCTCATGTTTTTATGTCATGCAGATGTTAGCCCGATTTGCCACTGGTGCTTCATTCAGCATGGATTGCAAAGGCGGGGGAAGGGAAAGCAACTCCCGTTTTCTGCCATTCATGATCCAAATGGCCTGTCATCTTCTCGAGCAAGGAAGCTCGAACCAACGCCGGGCCATGGCGAAGGCCGTTTCTACCTACATAGCCTCCACTTCCCCAGCAGAGTCTAAGCCTTCAGGCCCGTCCGGCGCTCGCTCTTCTGCTGGAACCGAAGAGACTGTCCAGTTCATGATGGTTAATTCATTCCTTTCCGAGTCATATGAAGGCTGGTTACAGCACCGCCGTGCCTTCTTGCAGCGCGGTATATACCATGCCTACATGCAGCATACCCACGGCCGCTCCACGCTCCGTCTCTCCTCTGATCCAACAGCTGTTGTCAGGTCCGATGGTGAACGGAGCAGTGAAAACCCAGCCACGGAAGCCGGCGACAACAACCTCTTTTCCATCATCCAACCAATGCTCGTTTACACAGGCCTGATTGAGCAGCTGCAGCGGTTTTTCAAGGTCAACAAGTCTGCAGGTGCAGCGGCTGGAAGGGCCAAAGGTGCGACCGGGGAGGTCAGTGATGCTGTGGACGGTTTGGAAGCGTGGGAGGTGATGATGAAGGATAGATTGGTGAATGTGAAGGAGATGGTGGGGTTCTCGAAGGAGCTCCTCTCGTGGCTCGAGGACATGACATCTGCCCTGGATTTGCAGGTGGCATTTGATGTGATGGGGGCATTGGGCGATGCATTATCAGGTGGGTTTTCCCAGTGCGAGGAGTTTGTGCAGGCGGCCATTGCAGCCGGGAAAAGCTAAGTAGCAGCATCCAGGATGAGAGCACAGAAATGGGGGCTTTTTAATCGAGTTTTCGAGTGTAGAGGAGTACCTATATATACAAAATCAGGCAAAAGAAACACTTTCATCGTTACTTCTGTTATATATTGTGTATTCTCTACTCCCATGAAAGAGTATGCTGTATTCAAGCGAACTTCCATATTTCAGTGAAGTATCAGCAGTTCCTCCAATTAAACTTTCTCCACCATACACGTGGCATGTTGTCAATGGTGGGCCCTGTTGTGGCGATTGGCAGCGATTGGGCTCACCTGGCATTCCATCTGGTGGCTGTTTAATGAATGCACTATCAAGAAAATGGTTGATCACAAGATTGTCTGGTATGTATGATTTTTAGCCTAATGGTTTGTCAGATAATGGTTTGGCCGTAGCTCTGAAGTTTTGGGGGCTTGAGTCGAACTCCAACTGATTCAACTCGGGTCGGCAAGATTTCGAGTTGGCTGCTTAGCACTGCATCTAAATGACCGAAAACTAATGCCAACCTATGGCTGTTTTTTTATTTTTATTTTTATTTATTTTTGTATATTTAACCCTTTGGATAACTATTATAACATTTACTGCCACACAATAAATAATTTAATTACTGAATACTGATTTGAGTCAAGTAAAGACTCGGTCTAGTCTTTGTTGACAATGTACTAGCCTAGATGCTGACCTTGGGGTGGAAGAGTCATGCTGTTTGGAAGATGGTGGTGAAGTGAGATATCCGTAGGTGTAGCTCTAAACTGCAATGGTAGAAGGGAGATCAGAGTTCTCAAATTTTTTCTTTTTAAAAAATTAGTTTAATACTCCATTATAGTGTAATGAATGATGCACGGGCACTTGTAAATTACTTGGATATTGTTTATGTGGCATACATGCAATGAAAATTAAATCATTCAATTTAAGTATATCTTAGTTTAGATGTATCATGAACAAACTTATTTGATTATTCCATCATATTAGTGGCACATTTCAAAAGTTAATGATGGCCAAAAGTCTTATTTCAACAAACAAGTATCCACAAATCAGAAGGTAGGATTGTCCAACCAATCTTGTTATTGGGTTCTTTTAATAATCAACACAGCGTTGATTGTTTTACCGTGGTAATGAAGGTTCCTGGCTCGCAGACATTCATTGAAAATGTGCCTTATTTGTCTGCAATAGTAATAACAACAGTGATAATCAGTGTTTCGCCGTTCTCTTCTAAAAGAGTGATTAAGATTAGGATCTCGTCCTGTGGTATCATGTTCCTGCACTGTTGGTTGCTTTTGGTATGAATTTTGTGGTGGATGACATTACAAAGGTTGAGATTTCCTTGTAAGAGTTTGCATCCGTGGGCACGGTTGAAAAATGGTGAAGAGGTGGTCGGTAGCTTTGTGGTGGAGCTTGATTGAAATATGGATCCGAATTCTTTCTCATGAAAGGTTCTCCAACTTGAGAACTTAAGCATTCGGGGAGTATGCTGTTGCAGCTGCTGTTAAACTTGTTGAGCCTTCCAATGAATATCATCAATTGATTCAAAATCATACATGACTATCTAATACTGGATCTCTTGGTGTAACCTTGTGCGATAGCGGCTAGCTATCACATGGTCTGTCTTTGCAAGCTTACAATGGACAGCAAGCTCATTAAACTTTTTAATATGCTCATCCACTAATAAAGTTTTCTGTTTGAATGCAAAGAGCTCTTAAAGAAGAGTATCTATGTAATTTTAAAGGCAATATCATCCAACCTGATGATAGTAAGACAACCCAAGATGAAATTGCTGTCGTCAATGATTTGCCACCAGATTTTTGTTGGACCCTTCAACTTTATCTTGATAAAGTCCACTCATTGGACAACATTTATGTCGTATCTTGCAAAATAATCCTCCAGCGTTGTAATCCAATTAACAGTCTTTGTATCAAGGCGACCCGTGAAGTCCGAAACTTCAACCGATACTTTCTTGGTAGTATCATTTCTTGGGCGTCTCTATTGTAGTGTCAGGCTCCCGATGACCTGTATCATTATGATTCACCAAAGGTTCCGGTTGGAACCTTTGTTGTGGTTGGCTCACCATTAGGATCTCCATAGGATTAGGCCGCTCACTATGTTGTTCTCCACGTAGTTGGTCAGCAATAGTTTCTAGATTGGCTATCCTTGATTCAATAATGCAATTGTCTCACTGTTGATTGGTAAGACTCCCTCAATAGAGGTTTCCACTATGGGTAGACATCATGACATCATAAAGTAATGGGCAGAATAATGGCGGTTTCAAGTTTAGAATAGAAAATTGCTAATGGGTTGAGATTCTATACTCAAATGGATTGAAATAGGCCGGATTAAAGTTTTTAATGGTTGTAATGGAGATTGGATTATGACCGATTTTTTGAGTTTTTAATGGGCTAGAATGAAGTTGATTTTGGAATTTTAATGAACTGGACTGGAGTTGATTTTAGGATTTTAATGGATTGAAATGAAACTGATTTTGAGAGCTTTAATGGGTTGTAATAGAGGTAGATGGCTATCAAAATTTCAGCATAGTCTTCCCTTGTCAGGTGGACTTACAGGCTTTCTAAAAGAAACGAAAAAAAGATGAAAGAAAATAAATGGGAACAGGAAAGATGAATGCAACGAAAAGAAAGAAGAAAGTAAAGAAAAATAAGTAGAATTTTATGATTAAAGAATCTAAAAATAATAATATCCAGATTGTTGCTGATTAAGTACTTTAACTCAGTTATTGAACCCACTCACATTCCAAATTGAACTTCAACATAGTTTAGAGGTTAGGTTTAGTTTGAGGTTAACTACCACCACACACTTACACTGTAGTTGGAAACTCCTAAGAGTCTACCACCGGAGTAAGAGTAAGGACCCCTAGTTTGAGTTAACTTATGTATAATGAATGATATCCAGGTGCATTTTTATCAACCTATGCCTAATGAGTGATATCTGAGTACATTTGTATCAAGCGCATACGCAGTCATAGTGTCAATTAACTTATTGAATCTGCTCCGTCCATCATGTGGACGGTACAAAAGAAAGATCAACCTGATAAAAATCTCATATGGACCATGACATTGGGAGCAATGTAAAAATGTGTTTGCTGGGTGTGGCCTGTTTTAGTTTCGTATGAGTGATTTTTTTTTATATTTTAGGATGAAAAATACATGAGCCCAAATACAAATCTATGGTTGGTGTACCATCTCTACTTTTCCCTGTTGTGTGGCCCACCCAAGTTGTCAACCTGGTTAATTTTTAGCAGTAAGAGCTTAATGGAGCTCGCCGGATGGATGGAGTGGATTTCACATAGACAACATGGTGGGCTCCATAGAGCAACTTGGTCCCAGCGTTGGATTGATGAGTCTTGAATCTTAGACTCTTTTTACCATTGTTCATGGTCAATCCATACTAGGGTCCAACTAGCCAATGGTCTGGATTACTGAATTGTGGGGCCCACTTATCAGAACCGATTAGGGTACTGTACCATTGTTCATGGTCAATCCACAGTAGGGTCCAACTAGCCAATGGTCTGGATTACTGAATTGTGGGGCCCACTTATCAGAACCGATTAGAGTACTGTGCAGTCCTAATTCATCTAAGCATTACCTCCAATTCATTTATTTTCTGGGCCTGCCGAATAAAACCAGGCCCAAAACAGATCCTCCCAACTGTTTTGTGAGCCCATTAGGGATGGACGCCTCCTCTTCAATCACCAAACTCAAATATCCACACGTGCCATTGGTGGGATTTAGGATTCTTGGGCCCGGGCTGAGATTTTCCCATTTAAATCTAATGTGGGCCTTACTTTAGCAGATGCAGTGTGGGCCCCACCTTAGACTCAAAGACAAATCCAAGGGAGTGGATTCAGTCAGGTTAGGCTATGACCGTAGGGCGTGTCTTGATGTATCTGTTGTATATCCACGCCGTCCATCTGTTTTTCTAGCTCATTTTAGGAAATGGGTACAAAACTGAAGCAGATCCAAATCTCAGGTGGACCACACCACAGGAAACAGTAGTGATTGAACGCCTACCATTAAAAACTACCCAGGCCGCAACCGTAATGTTTATTTATCATCCAAGCTGTTGATAATGTCAAACAGACGATGAAGCCAAAACACAAATATCAGCTTTGATCGAAACCGTTTCTAACCCCCAAAGGTCTTTAATGGTGGACGCTCAATCACTTCTATTTCCTACGGTATGATCCACCTCCTGAGATTTATATCTACCCTATATCTTAAAACGAGCTGTCCAAAAGAACGAACGGCGTGGATATAAAACAAATACATCAAGGTGGCCCCACAATACAATATAAGGTGTACTAAAAGTCGGGCGGGTTGGTGCTCAACCCTAACCCAACCCAAGGTTCTTATACCTCAACCCAAACCCAACCCAACCTAATCTTGGGTTGAGAATTCTCAGGTTGACTGGGTTGGACAGATATATACATGCTAATATTCTCGTTATTATATTAGTTTATTATATTTTAATATAAAATTTATTTTTTATATCTATAATTTTATTAATTATATATATAATTATTTATTATAAAGAACTTCATTTTTCCTTTTAAAAAATAAATTAAAATATAAGACAGCTACTCCTTTAAACGTCATGTTGCATAGCACGAAGTCTATTTGAAAGAGAAATCTAATATATCTTGTTAGCTTAAATCCTTAAAAATGATGTGGACAAATGAGACTCGACATCACTAGCATACCATCGATACAAACGATCCACACTTAATTATAATTTATAAGTAACTTATATACTGATTGGATTTGGGTTGGATCGAGCAACTTAAGACCTCAACCAGAGCCCAACCTAAGTTTCTTCGGACGGGTGTTTATATATCCCAACCCAAAATATATTGTCCGGTCCCAACCAACGTCGGGTCGGTTACGGGTCGGTCGGGTTGAACCCGCCCAACTTTCAGCCCCTTCCTGAATTGCCTGCCACTGGCTGCATAGGAGGAGAGAAACAAAGAAGAAGAGACTCCGCTAAAAGCGTACAACTTCTCGTAATAGAAAATATCTACAATATCTAAAAGAAATTCCCTTATCCACCGTAATCTCCATTGAGAAGAATGACGCGCGTACATTCGCGAATTCTAACTGGTTACTTTTAACCGTACACGTGGATAGTTGAATGAAATCCACACCGTCCAAATCTGACCCTATTGTCAAGGTGACATAACGTCTCATTTCCCTGGGAACTCGGACACCCACGATATGACAGCAACGGTTCTGATTTTGCCCTCCGAATTGCTGCCTCTGAAATTGGACCACTGGTCCCACATATGGGAGTAGAGGTCTGGATAATTTCCAACCACTGATGTTATCGAGACATCGAATCTGTCCAGCTGGATATGATAACCATATGGGATCAGCTGGTACAAAAATCAGCCCCATCTACTAGTCTGGTGGGCCACACCGAACGAAATGAAAGTGTGGTCGTGTAATATGAGCTGGCCTATTGAACAGTTAGGAATGGATCTACCATTATCTCCTTACTTTTAACCGTCCATTTGATTTGATGGATAGGATTTCGTGATCATAGGAACGTTGGATATGGGCCGCACAATTTGGATGGTCTGGATAGCCGAACATATGGGCGAGGGACTGTGACGTGGCAGTCCAGCGTGCGCAGCGCAACTGCTCCCGCACATGCAAGGGGGTGACGCGTCGCTACCTATCCACGGCAGATGACGTCATGCCCCGCCAAACACTCAATGTCAGGACGAAGACAAACCGACTCGCCACACTCGCCAATGGAAGACCGACACGTGGAAGCAAGCATTAACGCGAGCGCGACAGAGCCACGTGGGTCGTCACTCGCGCATGGGCCGGTGGGGTTGTGAGAGGCGCGGTCCCCACGCCTTGCGGCAGGACGATCTCCCACTCTCCTCGCATATCTCCGTACACCTCGCCACGTCATCATATCGACGCTGACGTGTCTGACAGTAATCATCCCCACTGATTACAGATAACAGCAGCGGAGGCGATTCAGTAGAATCGCGACAACCCAAATGACGTACACCAAAATCTCTACCGTACATCCTTATCCATTAATCAGGACCGTCCATCTTTTGATGGGACTACCAATTACAACAATCATAAAATCCCAACCATCAATCTTCTTTAAATTTTCACTTTCTTAACTTTCACCGTCCTTTCTAAGGCCAATTATCAAATGGCTAGGATCGTCTGATGGAAGTTTATTTTCGAAAATTAGATCCGAGACCTAGAAGATGGACGGCCCAGATTGATAATAATCGTACCACGTGTACAGTAGTGGAGATCTGGTTCTGCAGCAGCAATGTTCCGGTTCCTTAAAGATAATACATTGATTAACGAACTAATCCCAAGATAATGACAGATTAAGAGAATAACAACACAGTAATAAAACACCGGTCTTTCTTTTATATTTTCATTAATAAAAATAGCTAAAAAGGAAAATATAAATAAAATTCAAAAAAAAAAAAAAACATACAAGTTAGTTGCAGACACGAACACCTTCCCTAATCCACACGCTATCACACGTGCTACCATGGCACACGTGTGATGGATCTGATTGCGCCACAATGTTCAGATCTGGTGATCGGCATGTGTACAGAACGGTTCGTGGCCGTTCGTTTGCTGTGTGCATTGCGACCCACCTGAGAGTGAAACGAGTCGGATTTTTTAGTGGGACGATGTTGACAGTGGCCCACATGATGGAAAGCTCGGATCCTACACACGTACGGCATGTTGGCACGTACACTTGCGCGGGGACGAAACGAAATTCAACAAACCAAACACGTAAAAAAAGACTTGAAAAATAAAAATAAAAATTCACAGAGACGGAGATAATCACATTTTCCCCTTTTCCCTTTTTTTCTATTTCAGATTTTTTGCAGTTAAAAAAAGAAAAAAGAAAATAAAATTTAAAAAAAAGAAAAATCAAGGAAGATGGAGCGTCTGATCAATGTCGGCCCACTGGCTGTGGGCCCAATACTCCTGATCGACCCCACCCGCCAAATCAAACAGCCCCTGATCACCGTTACCCTGCCAGTCTAACGCCGTTAAAGCTCCATTGATCCCTCTGCCCTGCAATGGCGGCAATTCAACGGAAACCGTCTGATCCATAAACCCTGCCGTTAGCTCCTGCATTTTCATCTCCTCCATCAAACCCGCCATCTTCTGCTGCTGCTGTTGCTGTTGCTGGTTGTATCTGAACGGTCCAGATGCTGCCAGATCAGCGAAAGTGAGACCCAGGAGTGCAGGATTCGAAGCAGTCATCAAGCTAGTGAAGCTCCCGGTCTCAGGGAAGATCGTCGAGTCGTCAATCATCGACACTGCCGCTGGCTCGAATTGCGCGTTCGCATTCGGCGCGATCGGGCTCTGGAAAAGCGCCGAGTCTTGGAAATTCAGCAGCGCTGACGCCGACGAAGAAGCGACCGACGCCACGGCGTCGGTTGTGGCAGCTGCAGCGGCAGCCGTTGCGGTGAGGCTGGAGCTTTCGCTGCTGGAATGGGACGCGGGGGCGGTCTTGCGGTCTCGGCGTTGGGCCGCGGTATCATCGGGAACGGTGGTGGTGTCATCTGGACCGTTGGATTTGGGCTTGGAGCGCTTGGTCTTGCGGCATCCACCGCCGACCGGTACGTTGCGAAGGACGCCGCCCTTGGTCCAGTAGCGACGGCAGGATTTGCAGAAATGGCGTGGCTGAGAGAGGTTGTAGTTGTTGTAGTAGCAGAATTTCGTGTTGAGAGAATCGCAGCGCGGGCATTTCAGGGCCTGGTGGGGATGGGGCCTCATCCGACGATCCCCACCGTAGATTCTCCCCGCGGCCCCCGACATCGAATGGATGTCTTGCATTTGGAAGATTGGTGGAAGAAGTGAGAAAGGAGAGAATTGGAGGTGCTTGAGAGTGGAATTTGCAGAGATGGATCTCTTCTAGAAGGTTCTAAAAAAGGACGGCCTAGATTTTCCCCTGTCGTTTGATGGATAAGAACTCTGCATCTTCTTTTCTCTCTCTCAAGAAGAAGGAAGAAGGGAATTTGGGATGTGAAGGGGGTTTCTAGAAGGTTCTACGAATGGACGGCCTGGATTTTCCGGTGGGGTTTGATGGATCAGAGCTCTGCATCTGCCTCCCTCTCTCTCTCCAATGGCTTCGGTAGCAAAAGAGGTTAGACTCTCTCTCTCTCTCTCTCTCTCTCTCTCTAACTCTCAGTCTTTGTCTGAAAACAGAAGTGGTTTGTTTACATCCATATGCTTGGGTTGGGGAAATATCCTTTACAGAGACACTTTGATACTCTGGCAGACTGTGATTCTTGATACACAGGCGTTATAATAAGCTGCGGACCTGGCGTAAAGTTAATTCAAATCACACCATCTAAATTGGAGGCGTATCTTTTAGATGGATGTTTACACTAACTTCATTATCTAATGGGCATTTTTGTGTGCATTTAGCAATGGCTGAGATGAAAACTAGTTAACGGTTCAGATCCAATACCATTTTACATTATCCAGATGCTAGGATTGTTAATCTTGGGATAATGAGCTATCTGACAGCGGGTCCGACAGTACGTATGAGTTGCGTGTACAATTTCTTAGTGGCTGCGTATCAACTATCATTCTTTTCCAGAGTATCAAATAACTTCCATTTCCTTTATTTCTTCTATTTTCCTTCCATTTTCTTTTTAAAATTTATTTGTATAAATTTTGGTTACGAAAATACGAAAATGACCTTTAGATTTTAGAAAATTACTGATGTTTCCTGGTTAGACGGAGAGCTGTTAGGAACAGACGTGTTCTTGAATACATCCACGCATATTCGAATCGAATACACTTTAATCATTCAATCTGGGGTCATATTCCAACGATCCAAACTGTTTAGGTGATGGGACCCACCTTTTATTGGGTATCTATAAAAAAGAAAACTTATAATATTAAATTATTATAGCTTATTTGAATATTTTTCTATTTTCTTCTGAATATACATGGTCTAATTAATTTTTCAATAATCAAAGGATAAAAATATTTCAATCTGAAATATTTTTTGGGTTATCTCTCATCGAATATGGGTCCATCATATGAATGGTTTATCCGATTAAAAAGGAATCGGATCCAACGGCTACTAATGCCCCATTGCAACACGTGAATATGTTGTGAGATGGACGTCGGTGATTATGGAGCTGGGGTAGAGTCTCCTGTCCTTGATGGGCACTGGAAACTGTCCTTCGATCTACGGAGTTTATGGAAATTGATTTTTACACCCTCCAATTTGATAGTTACAACACCCAGAGGTTATGTCAGATGCGCGTCGGGTCTTTTTCTTAAACGGTACACGCCCATATATTTTCTGATCATCCTGGCCCATCATTTGGAAATCCAGATCGTTGGTTTTTTTAATTCCCGGCATGGATAGACCATACATGAAAAATATTTAGGATCGGGATATCCTAGCCACTAATTTTTGGAACTTTTGAAGTTGAATGTGGACCGTTGGTGCATCTATTTGTCGGCCAGGTTTCGATTGTCCTGTCAAGGGGTTTTCTAGTCATGATCAATCCAGACATAACGGATCAGTTCTTTACCAAAGTCCGGCCATAATTCGTGACCATGGTGGTTGGGGTTAAAAATTAAAAGACTCGGTAATGAGTTGACTCGGATTCATCCAATGGGCCCGAGTCGGGTCAACTAGCCTTACTGGTGGTACCAAAACCCTGCTGAGTCGACTCGGACGAGTCTTTTCAGACCAGTCGACTCTTAAACTATGTTTATATGTACATTGCACCAGTTCTGATTGGATGCTATTTTATAACCTTGTCAATGTGGGAAGCTAGGTGGGGCTATCTTAATGTGTTTTATAAATCTAATCTGTCCATCCGTTTTGGCAGCTGATTTTAGGATAAAAAATAAGTAGGATACAAAACTAAAGTAGGTCACACGAGAGTGAAAAGTGGAGGAACAATTGTCTACCGTTGAAACCTTCATGAGGTCCACTTGATGTTTATATGCCATCCAAACCCTTTATATGGTCATTCCCACTGGGACGAACTTAACAAACAAAAAACTGAGCTTGATATAGAACGTTTGTAGCCATATGAATGTTTCAACTATAGTCATTCAATCACGGTTTCGTTTTTTTTATTTTTATTTTTTTTCCTTATTTTAAAAATTTTTATTTTTAAATTTTGGTATTATCATGTCCTAAAATGAGCCGATAAAACTGATGGATGGGGTGGATTTAAAACAAACGTCACAATGCCCCAACCTGCTTCCCAGCGCAGGGCTTTGGCAGGAATCGGTGTCGATATCTACGCAGGGGCGGATTCGGTGACGTCGGTAACAGCGGGTTCGGTCGGACGCGGATTGCGTCCTACCCGCCCATCTCCATCTGGAACAGGCAGCAGCTCTGAATGGCCACCGTGATGTATGGGTCTTATCCACACCGTCCATCCACTGCTTCCTTAGGTGTGATCCACTTGAGCCTTATATTTCGTTATTTTTGAATTTATATATTAAAATGATGTGAAAAAAATATATAACCTGTGTAGATAAAACCCATACATCATGGTGGCCACTCAAAGCTGCTGCCCGTTCTCAGCTGGTGACTGGCTAGGATTGCGTCAGGCCGTACTCTGAGCCCGCCTCTCTCTATGTGTTGTATATCCACGCAGTTCATTTATTTTTCTAGGTCATTTTAAAATGTAAAATAAAGCAGATTTAAATCCCATGTGAACCATATTACAAGAAATAGTAGTGACTGAGCATGCAAAACTTCTCGGTCGTAATGTTATTTAATTTTTTACCATCAAACCTGTGCATAGAGGTTACAGAAACTTGAATGAAAGGAAAATACAAACATGAGCATGATCCAAAACTTCTATAATCAACGATAAATTTTTAATTATCAGTCACCACATTTTCTTACAATATGGTCTACTGGGCCTCATTAATAGATGGTATACAGTGCATACATCAAGGTAGGTCCCACAGTTGGGGTAGCACCTAATCTCCTCTTATCTATGTTCAGGTGGATGATTAATCCAAGGCCAGGTGTTTTTGTGTCACGAATTTTGAATCTCACAGCACACAACAGATAAATGAAAAAGACCACCGTATATCTCATCCACTATGCAGTAACAATCACATTTCATGATTTCGGTATTAACATGGTCGCACTAATAAGTCAAAATATTACACAATTCTGTAAGAACAACCCAGCGTGCAAGAACCAGAGACCACAAGTGTGTGAAGGTAGCTATGCTTGTTTGAAGAAGAAGAGGCACAAGGCGCCAGACAGGCAATAAATTCCCTATTAAAAAAAGACGACTCCACACAAGTGCACTCTTTAGACTAAGGTCGCCCGACGCTTTACTGTGAGAATCTAAGATGGTAATTAAAAACAAGATGGTAATTAAAAACATAAAACAAAACAAAAGACAAAAGAGTAAAACGTGATGGAATTTACACAAAGGGATCCAGTCCAGGAGCCATCGAGATTATGCCCTGTTTATTTCATGGACTACGGTAGTAATGTGGAGTAAAACTCACTTCATCACTTTTTTTTTATAAAAAATTATTATTATTATTATTATTATTTATGATTGGATATTGCTAACCGTCAATTTACCAAAGTCCTTTGAAATTACCACATGGTGTGAATAAGCAGAGGTGGGCTGATGTGGCATAGTTTCATAGGCCACATCATGATGTATGTGCTATATATATTCACATGGTTCACTTGTCTTGTGTGATCATTTTATGCAAGGAGATAAAAAATAAAGTAGATAGATATTTGAAATGGACCACACCATAGCTAGTAATAGGAACGGGATAACTCCTGTTGAAAACTTCCTTAGGTTCACGGAAGTGTTGGATCTTTTTCCTTTTTTAGGGATATGCCCTAAAATGATATTACAAATTGGATGGCTACATTGATATAACACATGGATGAAATTACATCCAAGTATATCTAACCAATGAAGGTACTTTACATATTAGTGGTTACTTAGTTTTGATTCTAAATATAATAGTAAATGTAATTATTACTACACATTAAACTGCATTACTATGATTTGACATGAAACAAATGGGTGTTAGAGCCTAATTTTAATATTTAACACTCTTACCTCATTGTTAATGTTATATGTCTTGTCGGCGGTAAATATCTATTCTTGATTTATGAGACATAAGCACAATAGCCATCCGCTGGTGATCTTTGTGTTTCCTTTGAAGAAGATTTCAATGCCATGATAGTAGGTACGTCTATATCAGTCGTAGCCCCCACACTGGTGTGACCTCTCTAATGTCGTGTAAAAGTATGAGATGACTCTACGACTACTCCCCATCAATGTTGATTTTCTGTTAATCATGCTAAGCTGACCTTGAAATGATAAGAACTTTGAAAAAGATAATCCCTTAGCAAACACATCTATACTCACTCCCTTGTATTGAAAAGCAGCGATTGACTTAATCTTCATGCAATACATTTTTCTAAATAAATGGTTATAAACTTTGACATATTTTCTCTCGCATGAAATAGTAAACTCTCTATTGAAAGTATTATACTCTAGTTATCATACTATATCCTTACTTCATAGTCTTCATTATACTTGGAGTCCTTTATTAACTACCAAAGCCACACGTGCCCCTATTTATCATTGCTATGACTCTTTATATCAGCTTTATTTTTCAATAAGGAGGAATGTAACGTCCTGAAAATTGGGGGTCAAGAAGAAGCTCAATTCCCGAGTTCCAACGCATTACTTATGCAATATAGATAATGATGTTTAAATAACGTCCATATTAGTGCATTAAATATGAGTGAGATTATATTAAAACAACATATTATATTCTAGAGATAATTAAGCTAAGCAAGTGGAAGACTGAGATAATAATATGATGTATAGAAGTATTTTTAATTCTCAGATTATGAGCATGTTACTAGGATGAACATATACATGTGTTGATCCAAAGTTTATAAAATACAAAACTGTAAATGTCCAACTAATCCTTATACTCCTTGTAATCCCGTCGAATCAGAACAAGGTTTACGAAGACCCTCTGATAGTTGAACATATGAGAATTCTTCCTCTTCATCCATGAAGTCCATTTCAGCTACATAGATTCTGCTATTATCTGCATTTATAATAAAGTCTGGTTAGTGTTTTAAAATACCATACCAGGAGGGAATGAGTAGCTAATTTAGTAGAACTATAAAGCAAAGGTTAGCATGTTATCAATTCAGTCAAGCAGTAATGATAAAGTAATACGTCAAACAGTCCCAACTACTTTTATTAATGTAAAGATGATATGCGAAAATGATGCATGCCCTCGCCTGCACTCCCTCAGTAACACCATCTCACAGTCACACATGTTACTCCCACTATGCTCTTCCTTGCTAAAGGCATATGCAATGCGGTGCATGGTCGTGTTAGCCAAGTTCTTAATTAGGCTTATTCATACAATAGATTCGGAAAGCTAAAGTACCACCCTTTATATCATTTACCCAAACAAAGATCCATGTAGGGTCGTCAATCCTAGTTAATCACATACAATAAACAAGTTCACGAGTTTTCACTTGAGGTTACTACGGAGAGGCTCGTCACCATCAACGTAGGCCTATTCCATACTCGAGGTCACTCCACTAAAGCCCTACCAACTAGAGTGCTATTTTGAAGGGGGTCTGGATCAGATGGTTCACCCCAAAACACGCTGGGACCGCAGCCAGGTTGCGCCAGTGTAGGTCGACAGCTCGAATACAGTGTCACATACTATCGTATTCGGCTCACGAATTTGGATTGTTCACTGGTCACTACGGGGAGGCTCATTACCCCAGCGTAGGCCGATAACTCGATCACGGTGTCCTATACCACCATGCTCAACTTATGAGTCTTAGCGAATCGTGGTACCATGGTTGAAGCGGGTTTTATATTGGTAAGTGGTACCTTAAATTTAAGCAGTAGCGTTCATACATGGTAAACACACAATAGGCCAATTGGTTTATTAGACAAGTTCGACTGGTACGAGCGTATGCTGAATTAATCGACATGGTACCACTGTCGACGATTATCGTACGACTCGGATTCACCGAACGCATCAAATGTGGCGAGACTAATCTGGTCATTCAAATAAGAATTGTTACTAATTGCCTGGACTACGTAGTGGTCCCAATCATACTCAAATGCAACATGTGAAGCCATGTGATAATTATATAGGCATTTAAAAAATAATTAAAGTACAACACTCATTTGAGCATTTTATCAACATATTGAACATGCTACCGAATATTTCAATTCATCCATTAATTGCATAGTTGAAATTAAGATTACATGAAGAAAATTATACATATAGATAAGACAATTGAGAATTTTATCTCAACACCCTTATTAAATACAATTCATCAAAGAATATCTCATTCATGCATTTTATCAAACACATAAAACATGTTAGTATTCATATGCATTTTATACATAATTCACGTAGTTGAAATTAAGAATATATGAAGGAAATTATACATCTAGATAAGGTAGTTGAGAATCCCATCTCAATGCCCTTAATAAATATAATTCATCGGATAATTTCTCATTCAGACATTTTATCAAGCACTTAGACTACATATCACTATATATGTGAACTAAATTAGCTATAACATATATTATGGCAAATCCTTTCACAAAGGAGTTGTCGTACACACAACAATAATGTATTTTAGGTTAATAGTCATGGCAAGTACAAATCATGATTTCATATTCATTCGAACATTTCAACAAACATATATAATGCATCATATATCCACATAGTTCACACACATGTATAAATTATCGAATATATCGTAACTAAGATCATATAGTAGTAATCAAGTCAGACACAAATTATTAGTTGACATTGAAAGCCTTGAAAACAATAACCTAAACATTTATAGTCCGCACCTTTTGTCGGATTGCTCGTTTCGAACTCGGTTCGAATCTTATGCACTCGAATACAGAATAACAATACCTAAATCATCAAAATAGGTTAGCTATTTCACTGATTACCTATCTGGACTTCTAAAACAAGATTAAGGTTAAGATTTCTTACCCAAATCAAAGTTAGAACAGATGGTATAGCTATAGTGGGGAGGCTAAACGGTGTGCGGAGTCGTGGGAATGAATCCCAGCAACGATCTCCCTGTCTCTCTCTCTTCTCCTCACTCTTCTCTCCGCTTTTCTCTCTTCTCTCTCTTAGGGTTAGAGAAATTCATATGAAAGAGAGAGGGATGGGTTTAAGGTACTTATATAGGCCCAAAAGTGATGTTAATGGCCCTAGGGCCATGGTATACTTAGGTTATAGCCAAAGGGCAATTGTTTCGGGCCAACGGAGCTCATTTGGAGGTTCGTTACTTACATATGATCCGGAGAAAGTTCTCTGACAATGTATCTATATCAGCTTAAGATTTTGGTCCGATCGGATTAGTGGATCGATTGTGGAGGATCAGTTTTAGTTCAATGGTTATCGTTACTCGATCAGGGCCACAAGTACATCGACTTGTGTAGGAAAAATTTTCTAATCCAAGGATGTAGTTGGGTTAGAATCTAAAGATCTGAAACTTTAAATTTAGTCTGCATGCGAACGACTCAAATCACTTGAATTTGAGTTAATTTTCTAAAGATATTTGTGTTTCTCACACACTTTGCTCCAGGCTCAAGTTATGCATTTCTTGATAGTATTTGGATTCGATTCCCCCGATGGTTGTTAAACCTAGTAAGGTGGTCATAACTGTATAGTTTTGCGGCCATCGGACTTTCGACGCGCAGTTTAGGTCTGATACGGAGTTTCAATGTGCTCCCGAGAGCAACTGAGTTTTGAGATTGATCCTAGGTTTCTAAGTAATGTTGGGTTAGTGATTCTATTGGTTTTGGGTCTTGCAGTTCGTATAGAAAGCGGTTCAAACTAATCTACCGATTAATACAGTTTAGTACTTAATAAATTTTCGTCTAATTTCTACACAACTCGATCCTTAGTGATTTTTGCCTGAGGTGGTACTCGGATTTTTGTACGAATTTTTTCAAGAAGTTACAAGGAAGTTGTGGGCTGACTTTTATTACACATGGAGATTGCAACTAATGCCAAACTAAACATGTAATCAATAGTTGAGCTATGATTCGATGAACTCTGGCATGATCTACACCATAGAGCTCAACTATTTTACATAAGGTACTTCATTAGTAGAGAATTTCATAATCAATTATACATTTTGTATGAGGTAGAGAATTTCATAATTAATTATACCTTTTATGTGCCTTATGATGAATTACACGACCAGAAGTGGATTGCTTGTGACTCGGGCATAGAGATATTCTTGTGCCTAGGGCTGTGTGGGGACCATAGAGATGTCTGTGAAAAATTCACTTCGTTCATATGTTTTTCAAGACCACAATGGAAGTTGATTGGCTGGTGTACTAAACACCAACTATATAGTTAGTGTAGATACGTGTCGTGCTAGGACGAGCGTCGACGCTACTCGATCTCCGAGTTGTACGAATGGTTCAAAGGAGATCAAAGTTATATGGGCCTCACAATGATGTATTTATTATATCCACGCTGTTCATCCATTTTTCGAGATCATTTTAGAGCATTACAAAAAAAATAATCATATCCAAAGCTCAAATGGACCACACCAAAAATAGTAGCGAAGATAATGATTTTTACTGTTAAAATATTCGTAGGGCCCACCATAACATTTATTTTCCATTCAATATATTAATAAGGTCAAAAATATATGGATGAAGAGGAAAAACAAATTTTATATTTATCCAAAACTTCTGTGACCCCTAAAAGGGTTTCAATGGTAGACGTTCAATCCCCCACTGCTTTTTGCAGTGTGGTCCACGTGATTGTTATATATGTCTTATTTTTTTGTCTCAAGCCTTACTATGAGCTCGTGAAATGGATGGATGGTTTGGATATAACACATACCTCATGATGGGACCTGCAGAACTTGCTGATGTTAATACACTAGCTATATAGCTGGTGTGTGGTACACTAGCCAATCCGCTTCCGACCGCAATAAGGTTGTAAATTTGAGGTAGATCTTATGCGGGCCATACTAATGAAACAGTGGTCATTAAACACCCCAGGGCTGCAAAAGTTTTGTATGAGGATGATATTTGCGTCTACTGTTTATTTGACTAGTAATAACCTCATGAACAATATGGATGTCATATAAACATTAATTATGGTCAGCTCCAGGAAGGTTTCAACAGTCTACATTTCTGTTCCTACTGTTTCGTTTGGTGTGGCTCACATAAGTTTTGGATTTACCAGCTGATTTTTATGTTCCTTTCCTATTATTGTATCACAAAACAAATGAATGGAGTGAATTTATCATGGACATATCCGTGGGCCCTGCACAAGCCCTGGCACAGGAATATCTCTATGCCCTTCGGTCATTGTTCACTCCCCAAGTGCAGGGTTGTGATGTACTAATAACTCGGCAAGATCGAGGTCGAATCCCAAGGGACTGAAACTGTACGTAATCTAAAATTAAGTAGGATTTGAACTAGAATAAGATGAATTTTAAATCAAGTAACAATTGTGAAATAATTGTAGGTTAATTCATATAAAACTGTAACATCCCGAAAATCGGGGGGTCGAGTAAAAACCCAACTCCCGAGTTCCAAAATGTTATTTATGCAACATAGATATGTATGATTGAATGTTGTCTGTGTTAATGTATTAAACATGAGTGAGATTAAGCCAGAACAACATATCCTACTCCAGAGACAGTTAAATTAGCAAGCGGAAGACTGTGATAGTATGTATAATATATATAAACTGTTGTATGTCTCCAGAGTGTGAATATGTTACCAGGTTATATACATACATGTATACTCCAAAAGTAAACAAAACGAATATACATGAGTGCGCTAAAAATATGAAATGACAAGTGCCAAGGCATTTACTCAACCTCCCTGTAATCCCGTCAATCAGAACACGCGTAAAGGAGAGATCCTCCTCATCATCATCAAATCTAGCTCCGCCTCACAGGCCGCGCCATCATCTGCAATCACCAAAAGGGACTGGTGGGTGTCCGGAAACACCATCCCGTAACGTAGGAGTGAGTGATCAACTCAGTGGAATAAGAGAGCAGAGATTAGCATGTTATCAAATCAATCATGCGCTAATAGTAAAGCAGTAATTCACACAATCCTAATACTGTTGTTAATGCAATATGATATGACGTGATGTATGCCCTCACCGACGATCTCCCTCATACGGCACCATCTTACGACCGCGGCATGCAATCGACCCTCAAATGCTCCACATCTTTCAGGCACATGCAATGGTATGGTGATATGATTTTCGAGTTGTTATTAGTCCATTCAAACAACAGGATTGAGAAACTAAGGTACTTCCCTTATATCAATCCCAACACAGATCCTGTCTAGGGTCGTCACTCCTAGTAATCTCATACGATGTATATTTTGTAGGTCGCTGCAAGGGCTGCCAGGGCTATTGCACGCACTCGTTGCTCCGCTCCCCCATCACCTTATCAATACAGGCCTACTGTACTCTACTGCTATTGAAGGGTCGTCGCCTCCCGTAGACTCAGAATACGCTTGCGGTCACTACAAAGGGCTGCCAGGGCTGTTGCTCGCACTCGTTGCACCGCTCTCCCATCACCTTATTAATGTAGGCCGACAGCAAGAATATAGTGTCCCATACCACCATAATCTGCTCACGAGTCTAGGTGCTCACTGGTCACTACGGGAAGGTTTGTGGCCTAAGCGTAGGCCGACAGCTCGACCACGGTGTCCCATACCACCATGCCCGGCTCATGAGTCTTTATGGATCAAGGTACCATGGTTAACAGGGTTTATAATGGTAAGTTCAGTACCCTAGGTTCAAGCAGTTATAACTCATGCAGGGTGAACATACATCGGCTAGTCGGGTTACTTGACGGGCTCGACTAGCACGATCGCATCTCAAGTCGAACGACATGAAGTGCGTAAAACACTTCGCGTGGCCTAACCACTGCCGCCAACTCCAGAACACGACTCGCGTTCATCGGCGCGTCGTTCGTGGCGAAGATAAGCTAACCACGAATTCGCTCGGTTACCGACTGCCTGGACTAGGCATAGTCCCAAACAATCATAAATCCACATCAGCAGTTGTGTAAGGGTAATGGAAATGAAATACAACCATGCGAGCATGTTAACACATGTTATAACGTACAACTTAAGTAAATCATCCAATGCAAGCCTTTCATACATATAATGAAATTATGCATATCGCCAACCTATAGGAAATCATTTCCATCAGCAAATTAATTGAGAATTCAATCTCAAACTAAATCATAATGAAATCATCAAGCACATGTTATAACATACCACTTAAGTGAAACATCAAGCATATGCATTTCATACATATAATGAAATCGTACATATGGCTAACATGTAGGAAGCCATTTACACCAGCATATTAATTGAGAAATCAATCTCAAACTAATTCATAACACCATTTAATTCAATACATACTAACACAAGCATTTATACAAACACTTAAACCGCACACTTAAGTCTACATATAGTATGTCGACCCAAAGTGTGCATTTAGGCGAATCTCTTCGCCAAACTAATTATGCACGCATTCCTAGTATTCTAATGCGACAAGAAGCCATGCCAATCACATCAGCAAAATATGGATGAAAACAGTACTTCCTACAAATGACTAAAATGCCTTAAATCTCATATTCTTCGTCGGTTTACGAAACAGGAAACGGACAGCATGTTGTACATGTCAAACGGCGTTGCCGTCGATAATCTATTATTAAACGACATTGAAAGCGTTGAAAACAGTCAATCAAAGCGTCTAATATCCGCACCTTTTTTCTTATAGATGTGTGAATTCGAACGGAGCGTATACGCTTTGTCTACGGCGAATAGGGAACCTAATACACAAGCTACATAAGCTACATTGCTAATGGAATTGACGGAAGCTTAAATCAGTAAGTGTTGAAGGTTTTTCTCACCTAGAAGTGCGTTGGAATCGCCGGAAAAGTGATTAGAGTGCGTCGCCTAAGCACGTACAGCAGCAGCAGCAGGTGGCAGGAAGATCTCTCCCACCCTCTCTCACAATCTCTCACACAAGCTAGGGTTTCTAGCAAATTCGGATGTGTGAGAGAAGTGAGGGTTTTAACCCCTTTTATAACCCAAAACATGCCCAAAATAGGCTTGGAAACAATGTTTACTTGGTGCCTAACCAAATCGGAGATATTTCGGTCCAAAAGAGCATTTCTGGAGGTCCCCTGGCCAAATGCGGTCGGACTTAAGCTCATGCATACTGGATCTAGCACTCATCCAGTTTTCAGACCGGTAGGGTTCCCAGATCGCACGTGGCGGTCCAGTTTCAGTTTAACGGTCATCGCACCAAGATCAGGCCTATAAGTCTCGTGATATGAAATAGAAATTTTTCCTGATCCTAGGGTGTAATTTGGCTGAATTTTGACGGTCAGAACGCTTAATACTGATGCATCAAATCGTGTGCCAGATTTGAATTTCAAATTCCAATTCTAACCTTATTCTCACTTTCTTCCCTCCAGGCTCAATGAAATAGCCTTTGAATGTCAGTTGGACTTGATTTTCGAAAAGATTGCCAAGCCCAGCTAAGTGGTCATAACGGTCTAAGATGGTAGGTATCGGACTTTCGACGCGCAGTCTAGATCCAATACAAAGTTTCAAAGAGGTCCCGAGAACAAACCGGTTTAGAGTTTGATCCGAGGCTTTAGAGCATTATAGCACCATTGGTTTCACTCGCTTTGGGCCTTGTAGAACGTATTTAAAGTGATCAGGGACTATTTCCCAGCTACTTTAGCGTCGCGCTAGCTAACTTACACTTATTTTTCAAAGGAATTAATCCTACGTGATTTCTTTGGCTATGGAATTGGGTTCTAAGCGATTTCTCAGGTGTTTTAGTTAACCCATTGCCTAAGGACGTCTAATCCCAGATTAGCCAAAATCTGGAGTGTTACAAAAACTAAGGAGATATCAGAGAAGGGTAACTAGGGATTCAGAGGGTCCACTTGTAGAGATCAGGGAGATCTTATGCCTGCTTCAAGAATTATGGAATTTACTGAACTGCCGTTGATCTAGTTTTCAAAGAGATGAAAGGTATATGAATTAGAATGGATTCCATCACCAAACCATGCCCAAGAGACTATGGCAAACAACAGAATTAAACTAATTACCAACCAATCACATGTATGGAGGTTAGGAAGAGTACCGTCATCCGACCATGCCCAGGAGACTATGGTGAACAACAGGCCTCTCTAACGTCATAAACATAAAAGAGAAGAGACATGATCAAAGCCATTGCAGACCCATTGTAATTTCAGTCACAACAGACCATTAAGAACTATAAACATTCCCATAATAATCAACTAAAATCAACATCGATTCATGAATTAAAATTAAATTAAAAACATAAAATAAAAATCTCCCATCTCACTACAAGCTTCACCTCTTAGCCCTAGCTAAGAGGTTTAGCCAGACATGATGTGGGCTAGATCCAAATAAATAAAGAGAAAAAGAAAAGGAAAAGAAAAGGGAAAGAAAAAAAACTAAAGCTCTTCTCTCTCTCTCTTTCTCCTGACGTTCCAACCCAGCCAAGATCTGGATCTTCCTTCCCAGGTCTGAATGAATACTCCCTACGTCCAAAACCTCCTTATATAGCTACTGGAGTGGTGAAAATCGGACTTGAATCGGATTTGGAAAGCTATTGCATGCGCAGCAAAAGCCTTTTCGCAGCCAAGTTCAGTACCTCAAAAATCGCCACTTTCCTCGGTTAAATTTCAAAGAAATACCATTCCTTAGGACTCTCTTGGGTCCTCTATATGATAGACGGTTCAAATCTGTCATATGATCAAAGATGGTGGGCCACAACCTCCTGGAAAAGTCAGTTTTCACAGATGTGCGAAACCTTTCGCACCATTTCACTTTGTGATCGGTGGGCCCCACAGAAGTATTTTCTGGAAAATTCACCCCGTCCATTGGATTCAGGATGAAATTTCAGTCAAGAATAAGTGGTTTTGAAGGTCCATTAACGCGGCCCAGAGAAGATATCACAAAAGGATCAATTTTGAACGTTGTAGGGCAGCCCTTTTGTGGCCTCTGTAACACACACGTGTGTATGCATGAATGAAAAGAGTCAACATGGTTTTGTAGTGTTTGCAGCTCTCTACAAGATGGTCGGATCAGATGAGTCATATGGTCCATAGGTGGGGCCCACAGTCGATCGCAAAACGGAGGCAGGCCGTCCGTGCGTAAGCGAAAACGAAACAGCACTTGCTGTTTTAGAAAGGTGCGGGTCAGCAGTGCGTTGTCTCTGGTGCACGCATGCGTGCATTGTGCAGTGTGCACACACCCTATACACAGGGCCTACCGTGATGTTTACGAGAAATCTACACCGTCCATCCTCTTCCTCATATTATTTTAACCGTCGAGAACAATTTTGAGGCAGTTCCAGATATCAGGTGGGCCCCACTTAATGAATTAAGGGTCTGATCAGTCCGTTGGCCCACTTTCAAAGATCTTCAATAGCTGAAATTTGACGTGTACGGTTCATTTATGGTCCTCAGGCCATGTATAAAATTTGGAGCTGATCTGATGGTGGAAATTTTATGATCTTGCATTCTGGATGACTTTCAGGCCACCTGAGCTTCAGTTTCTTAGTTTTCTCAGATTTCTGACCATGTAAATTCGTCAATCTTGGTCCTCCGAAGTCCGTCCCTTCCTTTGATGACTTTGGATTGTTAAATCCATGTTTTTAACACATTTTTCTATCCATGCTCCTAAAAACGCCTTGCAACATAATCATGATAAAAACAGGCCATTAGACAGCACAAAGTCCATAAATTCAGGTAATAACTGGGGTCTAATATGCAATATTTGACCCTTAACACAACCCCCAATCAGCATTTTGCTAGTCCCGAGCAAAATATGCGAAAAATAAGTTGAGACTTATATGAAAATTTCTGTAAAGCCGAATGATTTTTGAGAAATAATCCAGGCATTAGAATTCTACGATTCATGAATGTTGGGCATTACTTGCTCTTGGACTCAAGCGCACGGCAAACTTCCTAATGAAGTTCAAAGTATTAATCCATAAATCAGACAAATTCTGAACATTATGATCCATGAGTGTATAGTGGAATCTCAGCTAATCACATTAAGATTGAATTTGTTATTTCAGGATCTCATTGGTAACCAGCAAGAGAATTCATGATAACCAAACTTGTCTCATAAATTCCATCTTTTGATCTTTTTAACTTTTTATTTTTCCATTAATAGTCATGCCAAAAAGAGGAATCAAATCCTTACCAATAGGGAGCAAACCTATGGTGAAGACCGTACTCCTAGACCTTTTTCACATATCATTCATGGGGAATTAACTCTACACCTATAGGGAGCAAACCTATGGTGAAGATTAATTATCCAACCTTTTCAATTTTTATACCATGATGGCAAGATATTTCAGGCTGGTTCCTTTCATGCTCAGTGATTACCAAGTTAATCCTTCGATATGGAACTGAAATCTAAATGTGTAGGCGAGACGTGACATGTGAAATCATGACTCAATCAATGTTTACAACTTCTAATCATGGATTAATAACTCGATCTTAACTGCGAAATTTAACAGATACTGAATCCCAGAGTCCGAAATTACCAACATCACGTACCTTGAAAATATAAATTAGGAATATCTGTCAAAATCACTTCGAATTCACAAGAATTTTCTGAAAAAATTTTAAAATTTTCACAATTTTTTTACAATTTTTGCTCAAGACCAAGAAAATACTGATTAGGAAGATTAATCTCCCACCCCAACCTAAAATCTACATTGTCCTCAATGTAAAAGATATGGGTATGCAATGCACATGGAATAACGAAAGTAAAGTGATGGGAAGATAGTACCTGGATAACGAATCAAGAGAGATTTTTCACAAGATCACAGTATGGAAGCTGGTTAGCACCAGAGAAAAAGAAAAATAAAAATAACGAAAATAAAATCCTACCTATACCACTTTCGCAGGTGCTCTCGATTGCATTTAGCGTATGCAACAAGCTTTTAAACCCCTAGGTTACCCCTAGTGGACGAGTTGTAGTCTCGTGAGGGTTTGCAGTAATGTTACCCACAAACATTGAATCATCTAACTAGAAAAATGAAATGAAAAGCTGGGTTGCCTCCCAGGAGCGCTAAATTTACAGTCTTCAGCCAGACAAATAAAGCAACAATCCTAATCCTATGAAAGCGATAAACCTACCTATACCTCCATCAGACTAGGAGATCAGTCCTGGTAAACAGGAGCAATCAGAGGCATGGACATGTCCTCTGAATCAAATGTCTCGACAAATGGCTTTAATCGATGTCTATTTACTTTAAACTCCTTGCCATTGTCGGGATCTCTTATCTCGACGGCCCCATGAGGATTACCAGTAACAACAATGTAAGGGCCGGTCCAACGAGATTGAAGCTTACCCGGAAAGAGATGTAGTCGAGAGTCATACAAGAGGACTTTCTGACCTGGCGTGAATTGTAAGACCCGTATCTTGGTCCGTACCTTTCTATACACTTCTGCGGTCTTACCGGTCGAATTCCGGCAACCTTCGACCCTTAACTGATATCGACGCGCGACCCTGATTCATGTGTTGACAACCCGAGTCGACTCAACCCGAGACCAATACCATAGCGACCGCACCGTCGTTGCGGTTCCGATACCGTGGTCAAGAGATGTGGGCCAACGTTCGGTGCGAGAAAACGCCGCGCGTTGCGAAAACTAAGGAAATCTCTACGATGTGTCACATCAATCACATCAATCAAATCAATCAATCAACCCATCAATCCATCACATGTTAAGTACACATCACTTTATTCCCTTTTTCCAAGCAACCACAAAAGTCTTCATCTCTCATACCTCTCGTACACAAAAAGTCACAAAAGTCAAGCTTTTCTTACACCACCCATACCCCTCTTACACAAAAGCCTCAAAAGTCAAGTTTTTCTTACACAAACATCACTCACCACATCCATCCATCACTGTCTCTCTCTCCCTTTACATCACTCTCTCTCTTTCTCTCTTTCTCATTTCAAAAATTCCAAGCAATAAGAGTCCATACTATGGAATTTTCCAAAATTCCCAAGCTTCAAGTGTGGCCCACCTCTTCACCCCATCATCTCCCATCTCAACCCTCCATTCTCCATCTCCTCCATTGAAGTTGAAGCTAAGGTGCCAAAGAACCCCTAGGAGCGAGAAGATCGGACGGTGGGTGCCTCTATAGGGTAGATTTACTTATTTTTATGGTGGACCAAGTGAGGCCCACCGATCAATGGTGTGGATCTCACTTGGGACCCTAAGATAAGGCCGATGGCCCACTTGGATCATCATGATCATTCCATGATGGGGCCATTCTCCATGGACCCCATCATGATGTTTATTTCATTTAGAAAGGTCATCTAGACTGTCCATATCGGTGGGGAATGGATCTCCACCGTTGGTTTACATTTTCGATGATCCCATGTTCAAAGCGGTCCGCTTGATGTATGATTTCATGTAAGGGAGGGCCCATAATGACGGGGTCCCTCCATCACAAGCCGTGTCCCACTCTCCATGTCTCTCTCTCTCTCTTTTATTTTATTTTATTTTATTTTATTTTTTATGCAAAGGGGATTGTGTGGCCCACTTGTATGGATCCCACCTTGGAACATTATCTTGTTCAAGATGCATTCAGGTGGGGCCCATCATATTCGTTGTACCCCACACACCCATCAGTGGTGGTCCACTTCATCAGGGCCCACCCAATGCATGTTTTTTTTTTTTTTTTTTTTTTAAAAACCAAACCGTCCAGCGTCTGAGATGCTGGACGTTTTCAAAAAAAAAAAGAGAAATGAAAGGGATAGAAGAAAAGAGGGACCTTTGGTGGTCCCCTTGCTTAGGCCCCACCATGACGTATGTAATCAATCCACGCCGTCCATCCCATTCTTCGCCTAAATTCATGCGTTGGGCCAAGATTTGGAGCTGATCCAATCACCTGGTGGGCCATAGTATCAAAAATTTTATCCTCACCTTTCAAATACATTTTTCTTATTTTATTTCATTTTCTTTCATCAAAAAAATTCAAACTTTGGACTTGTTGGATTCATTGTAAGGTGAGGAATCCTATGGTCGGAGTGGATCCACTTAAAGCGGACCCCACACTAGAAAAATCCCGGGAAAATAGGTTTTTCCCAAAATTGATAAGAGGCAGAGCCTCTGCTTATTGGTGTCAGGTGGGCAGCGCTGCACGCTGTTGCGTGCAGCAGTGTAGGCGGGTGGGCGGCGTCCAAGCTAGGGACCCACGGCTTCAGCCGTGGGCCCCACCTTAATGTTTGATTGACATCCGACCTATTCACGAGGTGGGTCCCCTCCAAATTTCAGGTCGATCCAAAACTCAGGTGGCCCACATCACATGAAACAGTGAGATTGAGCATCTACCATTGAAATCTTTCTGGGGCCCACAAAAGTTTTGAACTAAGCTGAAATTTATACTTTTCCTTCAACTGGGTCTGTTTGACCTTATCAACGGGTTGGATGCCAAATAAATATTATAGTGGGCCCCACATGAGACCCACAAAGGATGCATGTGCTTAAGTCCACCGTCCAGTGGACGGTGGCGCCCACCTTGATGATGTATTGACTCCACCGTCCAGCAAACGGTGGAGCCCTCCGTAATGCATGTGTTTTCCCTCTGTTCAGCGGCAGTGGGACCCGCCATGATGCATGTGATGCATTCTGACCGTCCATCCACTTGGTAAGGTCATTTTGACTTGAGTGATGATTGAGTGGGCCACCTATGTTGGGAAAGGCCCATTCAATCTATTTAAAGGCCCATTCAATCTATTTAAAGGCCCATCTAATCTATTTAAAGGCCTATGGGTTAGACCCATTTAATTTACTTAAGGCCTAGGGATTTAGGCCCATCTGATTTATACAAGGCCTAAGAACTTAGGCCCATTTGATGTGTTGCAAGTCCATGGGACTAGGGCCATTTAATGTACTTCAAGACTCATGTAATTGGACCCCTTTGTTGCATTCTTAAAGCCCTTGGATGTAAACCCAGTTGATATATTGTAAGGCCCATGGGACTAAACCCATTTGATTATAAAAAGGGTCCATGGGATTAGGCCCATTGGACTTATTTGAGACCCATGAGTTAGGCCCATTTTATTTGATTAAGGCCTAGGGGTTTAGGCCCATTGAACTCATGTTAGGTCTATGGGTTGAGGCACACTTGATCTACATGTGGGGCCCAATTGGTGTGGCCTATTGGTCATACATTAGACTCATGAGACTAAGCTCATTAGATGCAATCCAAGGCCCACGGGTTTGACCCATTGCAATGCACATAAGACCCATTGGTGTGGCCCATTTATGTGGCCCATCTGATGAATAAAAGGCCCAATAGGATATGACCCATTTGACATATATGTAAGGTCCAATGAGGACAACCTACGGTCCATTGCAATGTGTAAATCCATTACAGACTAAGTACTGATGTTTACAAAGATCGTGCCTTGGGAGCAATGTTGGTTTGACGTCCACATTGCGAGTGTAATGTTGGTTGGATGTCCACATTACGACTCTCCTTAGGGCCCATTACTGGGCCGTACTTATCGTGTATAGGCCGTCCAGGTCCATCTGCATTGTAAGATAGTTCATTTTATTATAACATGTTTAGTACAGTTCCATGACTCATGATCATACGCATCATATGTATGCTTGACGTGAGAATTGTCTGATCATAGCATTTGCCTTCGGACAGGTTGTTTATGGGCTCTCGGTTAGGTGGTGTTGCCCTACATGAGCGCACAATATGTGCAGGATTTGTTGCATGACTGGATAGCATGAATCATGCATTTCACATTTGTGTGACATGGTTATTATTACGCCCTAGCTACATCAGGGTCGTAGCCTCCACAGACGCATCGTGGTTGGCAGGATTGGATACCAAAAATCTTGTTCTACATGGGGTGCTATTGATATCCCTGGGTGAAAGTCCCTAAACCCTTATGGTACCAAGAGGTTGCTCCAACGTCTACACCGAGTGGGTAGATGAGCGTTGAGTGCCGATTACCAGACGGTTATGCTCTTCACTGTGTCGTGGTCGGTTGGAAGGGGGTGCGGCCTTACCCGCCTGAGAGAAGGGGACAATGCTAGGCTGAGTTTGACCAGCTCGAGGAATGGGTCCGCTATCGACGAGTCGCGCCCGATATTAGCAGACGGATAGTGAGGTCTCTTCCACTTACCTTATTGAGCACGATGTGGCGGCAATCTGGTTTAGGGTGTACTAGACCCCGGTGATATCCCATATTTTGAGCTGTATTGATGTATGGACATAGATGAGGATCTGTATGCTTGAGTTGCATTGCACATCGCATGGCCTTGGGTGGCCGACACCATTCATGTCTTGTATCGCATAGCCTTGGTACGGCTCATGATATTATAGATCCATCTGCATATTCCGCTTTACTCTGACATTGCATGTTCATATTACTACCTTACGCACACACTTTCACTACCCTCTAAGCTTTCTGTAAGCTTATACACGACCGTTGCGTGCAGGTGACGTTGGATCACAGCAGCGCTGAGGCAGGAGCACGTTGCTGATCATTTTGGAGTTTTAGTTCTTTACCATTGTATTTCCCTTTATGCTCATTGTACTTATAAAGTTTTTGATCATAGTGGAAATGTAATGGAGTGCTTGGTTGTTGTTTGTGGGTTATGCCTTTGGTTATGCTTATTACGAATCAAACTGATATTTAAAATCCTCCTTGTAGCATCCCAGGATCGGAACCTGGCGAATGGGAGCTAGGAGCCGAGAATGGGGTTCTACGGAGGCTGTCGGCGCCGGATTCGGCGATCGAAAATTTTGTGAGCCCGGTTTTCGAGTTTGGGGCGTGACATGAATGATTTACGTAGTATATGTTGATCATGAAACGCCTTCATCCTGTCCTTGTAAATTCTCGAGTTTTCGTATGCATCGTTCCGGATTTCTTCAAGTTCATTTAATTGAAGTTGCGTAACGAACCAGCGTTGTCTAGATTGAAATTCAGATTTTTGATCGCCCAGTATGCTTTATGTTCCAATTCCACAGGAAAATGACAAGCCTTTTCGTAGACAAGTCTAAAGAGAGATGTTCCAATAGGAGTTTTAAAAGTAGTATGGTACGCCCATAAGGCATCGGTTAATCGAATTGACCAGTCCTTACGATCAGGGTTAACCGTTTTCTCTAGGATATATTTGATCTTCCTATTGGAAATCTTAGCTTGTCCACTTGTCTATGGATGGTATGGGGTGCTTACCTTATGAGAGATACCGTATTTCTTCATTAAACTCTCCAATGGCCTATTACAAAAGTGTGAGCCCACGTCACTAATGATGGCTCGAGGTGTTCCGAACCGCGACAGGATATTTTCTTTCAAAAATTTAATGACCGTGCGATGGTCATTTTTGCGGCACGAAATTGCTTCGACCCATTTAGTGACATAGTATATGGCGAGCAAAATATACAGATTTTCAAATGATTGGGGGAATGGTCCTATGAAATCAATGCCCCAGCAATCAAATGCTTCAATGATAAGGATGAGATTCAAAGGCATCATATTTCGACGGGATAATGCTCCCAATTTTTGACAACGCTCACAAGCTTTGTAAAACTCATGAGTGTCCCTGAACATAGTGGGCCAGTAAAAGCAACACTGTAGAATCTTGGCCGTGGTCTTTTTAGCAGAAAAGTGACCACCACAGGCCTGTGAGTGACAGAAGGAGATGACACTCTGATGCTCATCGTCTGGCACACATCTCCTTAAGATTTGGTTTGGGCAATATTTAAACAAATATGGATCATCCCAAAAAAAGTTACGCACCTTGGTAAAGAATTTCTTCTTATCTTGTGACGTCCAGTGTGTCAGTATGACACCTATAGCAAGATAATTAGCAATATCAGCGAACCAAGGTGAATGAGAGACTCTAAACAGTTGTTCATCAGGGAACATGCCATTGATATGGGTCGCCTCAAGGGAATCAGAGGTATTAAGGCGAGAAAGGTGATCGGCCACTACGTTCTCTACTCCCCTTTTGTCTTTAATTTTCAAATCGAATTCTTGGAGTAGAAGGATCCATCGTATCAGGCGGGGCTTAGAATCATTCTTAGAAAGAAGATACTTAAGTGCCACGTGATCTGTGTAGATGATGATCTTGGATCCGATCAGGTAGGACCTAAATTTGTCCAAAGCGAACATTACGGCTAAGAGTTCCTTTTCCGTAGTCAAGTAGTTCACTTGGGTAGGATTTAGAGTCCTACTTGCGTAGTGAATAACGTAAGGCCGCTTATCTTTTCTCTGGCCTAGAACCGCTCCAAGAACATAATCAGAGGCGTCGCACATAAGTTTAAAAAGAAGACTCCAGTCGGATGGCTGCATGATAGGTGCAGTGGTTAACATGCCCTTAAGCTTAGTGAAAGCTTCTTGGCACTGCTCAGTCCACTCATATGGTGCATCTTTTTGAAGAAGATTACATAAAGGACGAGAGAGGAGACTAAAGTCCTTTATGAATCGTCTGTAAAATTCTGCATGTCCTAAGAAGGATCGCACATCTCTGATGTTCTTGGGTGGAGGTAGGTTAGAGATAAGATCAATTTTTGCCTTATCTACCTCGATTTCTTTGGACGAGATGATATGCCCAAGGACAATTCCCTTTTGAACCATAAAATGACACTTCTCCCAGTTAATTACTAAATTTTTTTCTTCACATCTTTTCAGCACACATTTAAGACTTGCTAAGCACTCGCTGAAAGATGAACCGAAAACAGAGAAATCATCCATGAAGACCTCTAAATATTTTCCCACCATGTCAGAAAAGATACTCATCATACATCGCTGAAAGGTGGCAGAGGCATTACATAACCCGAATGACATCCTTCTGTAAGCAAAGGTGCCATAGGGACATGTAAATGTGGTCTTTTCCTGATCCTCAGGGACGATTTCAATCTGATTATAACCTGAATACCCGTCAAGGAAATAATAATAGAAATGACCAGCTAGCCTTTTAAGGATTTGATCAATGAACGGCAAAGAAAAGTGGTCTTTCCTTATGACGGTATTCAGCTTCCTGTAGTCAATACACATTCTCCAACCAGTAGTAACTCTGGTTGGCACGAGTTCATTATTGGCATTGGCTACGATGGTGATCCCGGACTTCTTAGGAACCACCTGAGTTGGACTCACCCATTGGCAATCGGATATGGGGTAAATGATCCCCATTTTCAATAGTTTGAGAACCTCGGTCTTAACCACTTCCTTCATGTTTGGATTTAGTCTACGTTGTGATTGCCGAACAACCTTTGCATTGTCCTCAAGATATATACGGTGAGTACAAATCAATGAGTTAATTCCCTTAAGGTCCGCTATCGTCCATCCAAGAGCTCCCTTATGCTCAATGAGAGTAGATATGAGCATACTCTCCTATTCTTTTTTCAGGTGGGCAGAGATCACCACCGGGTATGTCTCATCTTGACCTAAAAAGACATATTTTAAATCAGAGGGCAAAGGTTTTAGGTCAAGCTTCGGTGGCTTGAGGTTAGACGGTAGAGGCACTACATTAGTTTGGGGCAATTCTTCAATTTGTGGCCTCCACCGGTTAACTTCAAGTACCGGTGCAGTTTCAAGCATGGCACACGTCTCCCTAATTATATCATCATCAAGATTATGAGAGTGGGCCAGACACGTCTCTAGAGGATCAGAGGATAAGGTGAGATGCGTTCTATCTTCCACAAAAGAATCAATCATGTTAACATCGTGGAAATCGTTATCATCCTCTGAGTTGCTGCCGTTATTGAAAAAGATATTCGATTCCAATGTCAAATTTTCAAAGGACAGTCATGACACCATTCCTGCAATTGATAATTGCATTTGAAGTGGACAGGAATGGGCGACCAAGAATGACGGGAATCTGAGTGCTCGTGTCGTTGATGGGTTCGGTGTCCAAGATGATAAAATCAACAGGGTAGTAAAATCTATCAACCTGGACCAACACATCCTCGATGATCCCTCTTGGTACACGAACAGAACGATCAGCAAGTTGTAGTGTGGTTCGGGTGGGTTTTAATTCACCCAAACCTAACTGTTGGTATACCGAATAGGGAATAAGATTGACACTTGCTACTAAGTCAAGAAGTGCGTAATCAATTCGATAGTTCCCGATTACACATGATATGGTTGGGCAACTGAGATCTTTGAATTTTTACGGCACATCTTGTTTTAGGATGACACTCACTTTCTCAGTCAAGGAGATCTTCTTTTGAACACTTTTCCGTCGTTTGGTAGTGCATAAGTCCTTTAGAAATTTAGCATATAAAGGAATCTGTTTTACAACATCAAGCAGAGGTATGTTGACTTTCACTTGTTTCAACACCTTTAGGATATCCTGAGAGTTAGAGAGACGTTTTGGTTCAACCAACCGTTGGGGAAACGGAGCAACTGGCTTTTCTAGAGGTTCCGGTTCAAATTTTTGTGGGGCACCACTAGATCCATCATTGTTGTCCTCTTCTTGTTCTTGAGGCTTTTCGGGCCTAACCGGAAGAGTTTTATCAATAACCTTCCCACTCCTAAGAGTGGTGATGGATTTAGCGTGCCCCATTTGATTTGAAGAGCTGGGATTACCTGTCTCGTATTGCGGTTTAGGATTGGGGATTGGTTGTGCAGGAAGCATCCCCTTTTCTATAGCCGTCATACGTGAATCTATCTTTTATATGAAATTCCGCATTATCTGCGTCAGCTCTTGCACAGAATTTTAAGCCGGTTCTTCTTGAGGTCTCCCCTGATTTGGATTTTGATTGAAGAAACCTTAAGGGGTAGCAGTTTGTCCGTTCCTCCAACTAAAATTCGGATGATTTTTTCAGCCAGGATTGTACGTATTAGAGGGTGGTCCATTGAAAGGTCTTTGATAGTTATTTACGGCATTAGATTGTTCATTCAATACTTCTCGAAAGATAGGTATTGAAGGATAATTTTCAGTAGTATGAATGTTGCAATCACAGATGCCGCAAACACTTTCATTAACCTTTTCCTTCCTTCCATGGCCTCAAATTTTCTGGTGAGATTGGCCACCTTAGCGTTAAGATCATTATTCTCTTTCAGGAGATATATTCCTCCTTTTTTCCTTGAATGAGTCGGCCTAGACGTAGTGTTCGTCCTTAGGTAATAGTCCCATGATTGTGTTTTTTCAGCGAGACTATCGAGGTAATCTCATACCTCATCGACATTTTTATTGATGAATTCTCCGTTACACATTGTCTCGACCATTTGGCGCATGGAAGATATTAGCCCATCATAAAAAAAATTTGTAATGCGCCATATTTCAAAGCCATGTTGTGGGCATGCATTAACCAGATCCTTGAACCTTTCCCAACATTGGAAGAATGTTTCATCTTCCCTTTGGGCAAAGTTCATGATTGCTCTCCTGAGGGTAATTGTCATATGATGTGAGAAAAATTTCTTTATAAATTCCCTCTGCATATCATTCCATGTGCCAATGGATTTAGGACGCAGTGAATGTAACCACGTCTTGGCTTTTTCTTTCAAGAAAAATGGAAAGAGTTTCAGTCTAATAGTATCCTCAGATACATTAGGGAAGTACAAGGTGCCTATGATTTCATCGAACTCTTTCAAATGCAAGTATGGTTCTTCAGACTCAAGCCCATGGAACTTAGGAAGGAGTTGGATAACCCCTGGCTTGATGTCCATATGTCCTGTATTCTCAGGAAAAATCATGCATGATGGCGTACTCACCCCCGTCGGTTGTAAATAATCTCGTAAAGTACGAGGCGGGGGTGCCTGATGCACCTCTTTCTCATCATGTACTTCCTCAACCCTTGGTTGGGGTAGTGCTTGAGGTTGATTTTCAGCCATAACGTCCTCTAACTCAGGAGAATTCAAGTGGTGTCTAGTCCTGCGATGGATTGTCAACCCCTCAACTAATCCTCCTTCAGTCACGAGACGTCGAGTGTTGTCGCGTGCCCACTGGGGTATAAAACACACTCAGCCCTCAAATTCTAACTTAAACCTAAGAGAAAGGAAGAAGAAATCTAGAAAATAAAAGGGAAAGATGGAAAGAAGTTACCAAATTTGGAGTCATAGGTTAAGAATCTGTAAAACAAAACAAAATAAGTTAGTTTCCAAGAATAGAAAGTCCTAATTAAGAGTAAACTAATTTCTAAAGAAAAGAAGAAATTCCAAAGAAAGAAGAATTAGAAAGAGCTTACTAAATTAGAAGTTTCCTACAAAACAGAAAAAAATTAGGATAGTTCTAAAAATCAGATAGAATGAAGAATAGCAAGTTTCTAAAGTTAGGAAAAATTTCTAACAAGAAAAATAACTAAGCTTTTAAAAAGAATTAGAAAATTCTAAAAAGAAAATCTAATCTTAAACTTATCCTAAAACTAATTAATTTCAGAAAAAAGTAGCCGACAGTCCCCAGCAACGGCGCCAAAAACTTGTTCACTGCCCAAGTGCAGGGTTGTGATGTAGTAATAACTCGGTAAGACCGAGGTCGAATCCCAAGGGACTGAAACTGTACGTAATCTAAAATTAAGTAGGATTTGAACTATAATAAGATGAATTCTAAATCAAGTAACAATTGTGAAATAATTGTAGGTTAATTAATCTAAAACTAAGGAGATATCAGAGAAGGGTAACTAAGGATTCAGAGGGTCCACTTGTAGAGATCAGGGAGATCTTATGCCTGCTTCAAGAAAAAGAAAAGGAAATTAAACTAGTTTTCAAAGAGATGAAAGGTATATGAATTAAAATGGATTCCATCACCAAACCATGCCCAAGAGACTATGGCAAACAACAGAATTAAACTAATTACCAACCAATCACATATATGGAGGTTAGGAAGAGTACCGTCATCCGACCATGCCCAGGAGAATATGGTGAACAACAGGCCTCTCTAACGTCATAAACATAAAAGAGAAGAGACATGCTCAAAGCCGTTGCAGACCCATTATAATTTCAGTCACAACAGACCATTAAGAACTATAAACATTCCCATAATAATCAACTAAAATCAACGTCGATTCATGAATTAAAATTAAATTGAAAACATAAAATAAAAATCTCCCATCTCACTACAAGCTTTACCTCTTAGCCCTAGCTAAGAGGTTTAGCCAGACATGATGTGGGCTAGATCCAAATAAATAAAGAGAAAAAGAAAAGGAAAAGAAAAGAGAAAGAAAAAAAACCAAAGCTCTTCTCTCTCTCTCTTTCTCCTGACGTTCCAACCCAGCCAAGATCTGAATCTTCCTTCCCAGGTCTGAATGAATGCTCCCCACGTCCAAAACCTCCTTATATAGCTGCTGGAGTGGTGAAAATCGGACTTGAATCGGATTTGGAAAGCTATTGCATGCGCAGCGAAAGCCTTTTCGCAGTCAAGTTCAGTACCTCAAAAATCGCCACTTTCCTCGCTCAAATTCTAAAGAAATGCCATTCCTTAGGACTTTCTTGGGTCCTCTATATGATAGACGGTTCAGATCTGTCATACGATCAAAGATGGTGGGCCACAACCTCTTGAAAAAGTCAGTTTTCGTGGATGTGCGAAACCTTTCGCACGATTTCGCTGTTGTGATCGGTGGGCCCCAAAGAAGCATTTTCTGAAAAATTCACCCCGTCCATTGGATTCAGGATGAAATTTCAGTCAAGAATGAGTGGTTTTGAAGGTCCATTGACGCGGCCCAGAGAAGATATCACAAAAGGATCAATTTTGAACGTTGCAGGGTAGCCCTTTTGTGGCCTCTGTAACACACACGTGTGTATGCATGAATGAAAAGAGTCAACATGGTTTTGTAGTGTTTGCAGCTCTCTACAAGATGGTCAGATCAGATGAGTCATACGGTCCATAGGTGGGGCCCACAGTCGATCGCAAAACGGACGCAGGCCGTCCGTGCGTAAGCCAAAACGAAACAGCACTTGCTGTTTTAGAAAGGTACGGGTCAGCGCTGCTGACCCGCGTGCGTTGTCTCTGGTGCACGTATGCGTGCATTGTGCAGTGTGCACACACCCTATACACAGGGCCGACCGTGATGTTTACGAGAAATTTACACCGTCCATCCTCTTCCTCATATTATTTTAACCGTCGAGAACAATATTGAGGTAGTTCCAGATATCAGGTGGGCCCCACTTAATGAATTAAGGAGCTGATCAGTCCGTTGGCTCACTTCCAAAGATCTTCAATAGCTGAAATTTGACATGTACGGTTCATTTATGGTCCTCAGGCCATGTATAAAATTTGGAGCTGATCTGATGGTGGAAATTCTATGATCTTGCATTCTGGCTGACTTTCAGGCCACCTGAGCTTCAGTTTCTTAGTTTTCTCGAATTTCTGACCGTGTAAATTCGTCAATCTTGGTCCTCCGAAGTCCATCCCTTCCTTTGATGACTTTGGATTGTTAAATCCATGCTTTTAACACCTTTTTCAATCCATGCTCCTAAAAACGCCTTGCAACATAATCACAATAAAAACAGGCCATTAGACAGCACAAAGTCTGTAAATTCAGAAAATAACTGGGGTCTAATATGCAATATTTGACCCTCAACAGTCATAGGCAATCCACTTCCCAAACTACTTCCAAGTGATTCTTTTGAAGATTTTATGATACGAACTGCTTGAGCAATATTAACAGTTCAATATTTTTCTGTGATAATTATATAAATCACTCTCACTACTTGTCACGCCCCAACCTCAGAAACCGGCCTCACAAAATTTTTGATCGCCGAATCCGGCGCCGACAACATCCGTAGAACCCCATTCTCGGCTCCTAGCGCCCATTCGCCAGGTTCCGATCCTGGGATGCTACAAGGAGGATTTTCAATGTCAGTTTAATTCGTAATAAGCATAACCAAAGGCATAACCCACAAACAACAACCAAGAACTCCATTACATTTTCACTATGATAAAAAACTTTACAAGTACAATGAGCATAAAGGAAAATACAATGGTAAGGAACAAAAACTCTAAAATGATCTGCAAGTGCTCCTGTCTCAGCGCTGCTGTGCCCGAACGTCACCTACACGCAACGGTCGTGCATAAGCTTATAGAAAGCTTAGAGGGTGATGAAAGTGTGTGCGCAAGGTAGTAATATGATCATGCAATATCAGAGTAATGCGCAATATGCAGATGGATGCATAATATCATGAGCCGTACCAAGGCTATGCGATGCAAAATGCAAGTCAAGCATACAATTCTCATCTAAGCCCACATGTTAATACAACTCAACTCTAAGATATATCACCGGGGTCTACTACACTCTAAACCAGATCGCCGCCACATCGCGCGCAATAAGGTAAGTGGAAGAGACCTCACTATCCGTCTGTCAATATCGGGCTCGACTCGTCAATAGCGGACCCTTTCCTCGAGCTGGTTAAACTCAGCCTAGCTTTGTCCCCTACACTCGGGCGGGTAAAGCCGCACCCCCTTCCAACCGACCATGACACAGTGGAGAGCGTAACCATCTGGTATTCGGTACTCAACGCTCATCTACCCACTCGGTCTAGACGTTTGAACAACCTCTTGGTACCATAAGGGTTTAGGAACTTTCACCTAGGGATATCTATAACACCTCATGTAGAATAAGATTTTCGGTATCCAATCCTACCAACCACGATATGTCTGTGGAAGCTACGACCTCGATGTCGCTAGGGCGTACAATAACCATGTCACACAATCACTATCTAATCATGCAGAAAATCCTGCGCGTATCGTGCGCTCATGCAGGGTAACACCGCCTAATCGGGAGCCCATAAACAACTTGCCCGAAGGCATACGCTATGATCAGTCACCTCTCATGTCAAGCATACATATGATGCGTATGATCGTGCGTTATGAAACTATACTAAACATGTAATAAAGTAATGAAATATCCATACAACGTAGGTGGGCCTAGATGGCCTACACCCAACAAGTACGGGCCTATCAATGGGCCTTAGGGAGAGTCGTAATGCGGACGTTTAACCAACATTATACTTACAATGTGGACATCAAACCATCATTGCTCCCAAGCCATAACCCATAGTAAATATCATTATATACACCTAGTTGGGATCACACATTGCAATGAACCTTAGGTACACCCCATTGGGCCTTAAATACATCAAATGGGCCATGTCATATGGGCCTTTTACTCATCAAATGGACCACATCAATGGGCCGCACCAATGGGCCTTATGTGCATTGCAATGGGTCAAAACCCGTGGGCCTTAGAAGGCATCATAATGGTTCTCGATCCATGGGCCTTATACATATCAAATGGGCCTACTCCCATCGGCTTTAAAATACATCAAATGGGTCCAATCCCATGGGCCCTGGAACACATCAAATGGGTCCAATTCCGTGGGCCTTACATCCACATCAAAGTGGACCCCAATGAACCATTACAATAATATTAAAATGGGCCTAAAAAATATACTAAGATGGGGTCCGCTTAGACTAAAGATCTGGCTCATTCTCTAGCTCAAAATAGATAGACGGTTGGATGCAATACACGTATCACGATGGGGGTCCACATGAGCTAAGGATCTGACTCATTCTCTAGCTCATGTGCTGAGTTCAAGGCAGATGGACGGACTGGATGCAACACGTGCATCATGGTGGGTCCCACTGTCGCTGGACAGTGCGGACAATCACATAAATCACGGTGAGTTCCACCGTTCACAGCTCACCGTCCACTGCTGTGGATGGTGCAAATAAAACACTTGCATCATGCTGGTACCACCGTCCGCTTGGACAGTGGATGAAAACACATACATCACTGTGGGTCCCATGTGGGGCCCACTAAAATGTTTAGATGCCATCCAAACCGTTGATAAGGTCACTTGGACCTGAGTGAAGGTAAAACACAAATTTCATCTTGATCCAAAACTCCTATGGCCCAGAAAAAGATTTTAATGGTAGAAGTTCAATCCCACTGTTTCGTGTGGTGTGGGCCACCTGAGTTTTGGAATTGGTTGAAACTTAGAGGGGGCCTACCTCATGAACGGCTTGGATCTCATATATACATCATGGTGGGGCCCACGGCAGGGGCCGTGGGACGCTGGTCGTCCGCCCGTTGCACGCAGCAGCGTGCTGCTGTTGCAGCATGTCAGAGAGGCAGAGCCTCTCATGCCTATTTTTTTTTAAAATCTAGGAAAACCCAATTTCTGGGGTTTTTCGTATCTAAGGCCCGCAACAAGTAGATCCACCTCGTCCATTGGCTTCTACAGGCTATGGCAAGTCCATCAAGTCCAATGTTGAATATTTTTGGCCTGAAGAAAGATTTAAAATGATTTATAAACGGTGAGAACTACTGTTTTGAAAAGTATGGCCCGCCCAATGAGCGGATTAGCTTCATTCTTTGGCTCAACGTCTAAAATGATATGGGAAAGAGGATGGATGGCTTGGATTGTACCCATACATCAAGTTGGGGCCTATGCAGGTGGCTCACCCCAAAAGCTTTCTTTTCTTATTCATTTTACAGGGACGTCCAGCGTCCCAGACGCTGGACGGTTTGGTCCTTGAAGAAAGTACATTATGGTGGGCCCTGATTAGGTGGGCCACCTCATGGAGAACAGTGTGACTACATCACACACAAAGTGGGCCACACTTGATGATTGGATAGAATATAAGCCTCATGGTGGGGTCCATTCAAGTAGGCCACACAACCATATTATATATAAAAAAATGAAATAGAAAGGGAGAGAGAGATAGAGAGATAGAGGGTGGGACACGCTTGTGATGGAGGGCTTCGCCACTATGAGCCTTCCCTTGAAAAACAAATCATACATCAAGTGAATCCCTAGCACATGGGACTATCAAAATTGAAATCAAAGGTGGAGATCCTTCCCCCACCAATATGGATGGTCTAGATGACCTTTAAATGTAATAAAATAAACATCATGATGGGGTCTATGGAGAATGGCCCCATCATGGATGATCATGATGATTAAAGTGGGCCATCAGCCACACCTTAGGGTCCCAAGTGAGATCCAAACCATTGATCAGTTGGCCTCTCTTGGCCCATCTTAAAAACATGAAAACTATAATCATCAAGCACCCACCGTTCGATCTTCTTGCTCCCTTGGGTTCCTTAGCACCTTAGCTATGATTTCAGTGGGTGAGATGAGGAATGGATGGCTAGGATGGGAGATGATGGGGTGGGAAAGTGGGTCACACTTGGAGCTTGAGAATGCTTGGAGAGCTCTCATACGTATGGGATTTCTCTCCTTTGGGATTTTGAGTTTGAAAATGAGGGAGAGAGTTGTAAAGGGAGAAAGAGATGTGTGATGGATGGATGTGGTGAGTGATGGGTGTGTAAGAAAACCTTGACTTTTGTGGCCATTTGTGTAAGAAAGGCATGAGAGGTGTAAGAACTTTTTGACTTTGAGGGCTTTTTGGTGTAAGAGAGGTATGGGCTTGTAAGAGATTCTTGACTTTTGTGGCTTACTTGGGAAGGGTGAAAAAGTGATGTGTACTTGACATGTACTTGACATGTGATGTGATGAGATTGATGTGACACCTCGTAGAGATTCTCTTGGGTTTTACAACGTGCGGCATTTTTCTCGCACCGAACGTTGTCCCACATCTCTTGACCAGGGTATCGCCTCGGCACGCGAGTCGTGGCATCAGAACCGCAGCGATGGCGCGGTCGCTATGGTAATGGCCTTGGGTTGAGTCGATACAGGTTGACGACATATGAATCATAGTCGCACGTAAGTATCGGTTAAGGGTAGAAGGTTGCCGGAATTCGACCGGTAAGACCGCGAAAGTCTACGGAACGGTACGGACTAAGATACGGGTCTTACACTGCTAGTTGCATCCACATTGCGTACATCTTTTGTTCTTGTTTTAGGTTAGCTTTTAGTTTTTCATTTATTTCCAACAGGATTGACTTTCATTCTTTCAAACTTCCTAGGTTTCCATCCAACATATTGGTAAAGTCACATAGACCTAGATTAAGGGAAAATACAAATATCAACATAATCCAAAACTTTCTTAGCCCATACGAAGTTTTTAATGGTCCATCACCACTGTTTCCACACGTCATTTTTTGGGCTCATGACATAAAATGAACTGGAAAAATAGATGTACTGCGTGGATATATAATTCATACATAGGTGGGCCCCACAATTAGGGCGACACTTAATCCTACACAGGATTCACGTGGATGATTAATCGAAGGCAGGGTGTTTTTGTGGCACGAATTACCGATTTCATAACCCAATAGATGAATGAAAAACACCTTCGTTGATCTCACACACTATGTAATGGCAATCACACTCCATGGTTTCAGTGCTAACACCATGACACTACTGATTCGAATATCACACTATTGTGTGAGAATAACACAACATACAAGAGTAGAAGACCAAACATGTAACACCTCGGTTCTCGAAACCTGAGTATATTATTTATTTTCTGAAAATCCACATTAACATTTAAAATTCAAGTCTAAATTTAAATAATTTGTCATTTATCAGAGTTAGTAGTAATTACTAGCGGAGTAAACCGTGCATTGAGTGAAAGTTTTCCATTCATAACAAAAATTCAAATGTAGTGCCCACACAAGAATCATACAACCCAAATACCAAAAGTATACTAATAAAAAAAAAAGAAATCTAACAACTAATGATGAAGCTTAATATGCTCCACTGGAACTTCGTTTAGCTCTCAAACTACTCGTTCCTTTCCAACCTCTAGGTGGATAGCGTTGCCTTGCTCTACACCTGCATCAACTGATATATTTTGATAGCGTTAGTGACTACTACATTGAAGGACACCCTCTATGATAACACACCCAACATTCATAATCAAGTATAGTTCGTAAGACACAGAAAGAGATATTTAACAATAAAATTCTAACTCATGATCATATACATAAAAAATATAGTCAACCAACATAATTCCACTATTAAGAAAATATAGCAGAAGGCGTAATACAAGTGAACATATCAAGATAATAAGATAATCATCGTATAATTTTCTACTTCACCCGAAAATCACATTGTATGTGAACTCCGCAAATGATTAGAAAATCAACAAGCAAACTTCAGTTTCACCCAAAAATTATATATATAGAACTCCGCAAGTTGATTAGAAAATCAATAAATGAACTTCAGCTTCACCCAAAAATCTCATGAACTCATTAGAAAATCAACAAATGAACTTTAGTTTTACCCGAAAATCACAATACAAGTGAACTTTGTAAGGTGAATAGAAAATCAACACGTGTACTCTGATGTTATTTTCAAATCATATGAAATTCCGTAAAGTGACTAGAAAATCAACAAGTGAACTTCAGCTTCACCTGAAAATCATATAAAACTTTGCGTAATAACTCAAAAATCAGCAAGTTTATACAAATTAAATCATCAAGCTATAAAAGGAAAAATATTCCATCAAAACCGCATATGATAAATATTCGATCAAAGCCACAAAGGGTAAATAGTACGTCAAAGGATGCGATAACAATGGGTCATCCCTAAAAGTACATAGGAATAAATGATCCACAAGATGGTGAGTCTACAACAAATTTTATTTGATTCATCAAACCGAAATGTCTCTTAGTTTGAGGGTCTCCAAAAATAACATTAACTAATTACAAGTAGCAAACATCTAATCAATTGACCAATTTTCAACTAGAGATAATATGTGGCAATCAAATCTTCATGTTTACTAGAATATAAAAGACATCAATTATTCAATTCAACAGTCAATTGCATAACAAATTAACATATTCGTGTAGGGCGACAAGTAGATCAATTAACTCAATAGATTCCGAACATAAGAGATTAAAATATCATCTATATTTAACAACCTTAAGTGGAAAGGTTAAAGGGGGAATCCTCACATTCAAAGTGGATTTTCTTCTTTCTTAACCTGAGATCATTGTAGAATCAAAACAAAATTTTTTACTACTTTGTGTAGCTTAAATGTTTGCTCGATCTAGATCCAATTGAACACAACTAGCCAGACTTGAATGCTGCTATTTAGGAAAAGATCAAACCCTACATTAGCCAATCAAATATGAAATTCAAAAACTCTAGATTAGCTATTGCTTACGCTAAAATTAACATTCCAAATTGAGAAGTAGGGGCTATTGCACCTTAAATCCGAGTTAACTCAATAGGCTTCAGTTTGACTTAATGTGACTTTAACTCGATCTCGAGCATAGTGGTGAATCGGTGAGAACTTGATGTCATGGACCAACAACTATAAAAATGGGTTGAATCAAGTGAACTTAGATCAACCACGACCATAGACTCAATGTCTCAATTGAGTCAACTCGGTAACGACTCGACAACACTTCCACTCTCTCTTTCTTCTTTCTCCTCTTCTATCACTCTTCTTTTCTTCCCTGCCATGCCCAACAGGGACTGAACTCAATCGAGGTCCAGTTTCAACCTAACTGACTCAACACAATGAGTCAATTCAACCGTGTCGACTTCTCTCTCGCTTTTTTCATTTCTTCCTCCTCTATATCTCCTCTCTCTAAATTCTAACAAGATTCAAACACACAACACAACTCGACAACTCAACTAGGTTGACTGGTGCACCACAAAAACTCAGCTCCACACCAACACTCACACGCGCGCGCACGTGCGCGCACACACACACACACACACACACACTCTCTCTCTCTCTCTCTCTCTCTCTCTCTCTCGATTCTATCTCTCTCTCCTTCTTCTTATGCTTCTCTTTCTTCTTCTTCTCCTTTGTTTTCTTTCCTTTCTCAGACCTATCCAGCAAGATCACTAGACCGAAACTCGAACAACAACTTGGCCCGACTCAGACTCATCACTCGAAGCGACCTGTATTAGTAGATTCGACAGAAGGGTGTGGCGCAATAGCGGGTCTTGGTCTCAACCTCTACTCTTCTCTCTCTCCTTCTAATTTCTCTCACAACTTGATAAGATAGGGACTAGTCTTAACCCATAATCGAATAGACTCACTCTACAGCCAACTCGGATCAACTCATCTGAATGTAATGAGTCACTTGAACGGCCCGATCTTGTAACTTAAGGCTCAACATTGATGGAATATGGTTCAATTTCAAAATAATACGATGGTCCATCTTGAAAATCAACGGATGGATGGTTTAATCTATGCAAGGAGATTTCACGATGGCCTAATTTAAGTTAAAATGAAATTGAGTGTGTTATTAAGTTAGGTCTTCATAGTAACACTCGAGTATGAAAAAGTACACGTGTTAAAACACATAGGTGTGAAAGTAACTATGCTTGCGGGTGTGAACAAAATAAGGCAAAAGGCAAAAGAAAGAAAATAAATTCATTATTATAAAAGGACTCTCCCAAACAAGTGCACTCTTTACACTAAGGTCACCTACCTCTTTATCGCAAGAAGTCGAGATGGTAATTAAAAACAAAACAAAACAAAAGGCAAAAGACTAAACTTGATGACATTTGAAGGATTTAGGACCCATCAAGATTAGAAATTTAATATTTAACACTACCTTATTGTTAATGTTCCATGTCTTGTCGACGATAAATATTCATTCCTGATATTATGAGACATAAGCACAGTAGCTATCTTTGTGTGACCATCGTGTCTCCTTTGAAGAAGATTTCAATGCCATGGTAGTCACCACATCTATATCAGCCGTAGTCCCCACATGGGCATGACCTCTCTGGCGTCATATAAAAGTAAGAGATGACTATAAGATTCTCCATCTATGTTGATTCTTTATTAATCATGCTAAGCTGACCATGAAATAATAAGATCTTTGAAAAAGATAGTCCTTTTTGTTTCTACGAGAGTAGCGACTCAGTATCTCCACGCAATACCTTTTCGCACTTTGACATGTTTTACTCTTGCATGAGACACTAGATTATCTATTAAGAGTATCACACTCTCGTTATCATAGTATATCCTTACTTTATAGTCTTCATTATACTAAATGTCCTTTATTGACTACATGGCCACACGCACCCCTACACATCATTGCTGTATCTCTTTATATAATCTTATAGTTATCAGTAAGGAGGTTGTGGGCTGAGTTTTATTACACAGAGATTGCAACTAATGCCAAGCCGAATATGTAATCAATGGTTGTGATTTGATGAAATCTAGTATAATCTAGACCATAGAGCCCAACTGCTTTACATATGACACCTCACTGGTAGATGATTTCATTATCAAGTATGCCGTTTGTGTGGGTTAAGAAGTGGATTGCATGTGACCCCGGGCATAAAGATATTTTCTATGCCTGGGGCTGCATGGAGCCCACAGAGATGTCTGTGACAAATCCACTCCGTCCATCTGTTTTGTAAGACCACAATGGTGTGGGATTGTAAAACTGAGGTAGACCCAAAATACATGTGGGCCATACCACAAGAAACAGTAGAGATTAAATATCCTAGGGTGGCAGAAGTTTTGTATGAGGATGATGCTTGTGAATGCAGTTTATCTTAGTGGTAATAACCTTATGAACGGTTTGGATGCGATATAAACAATATGGTCAACTTCAGGAAGGTTTTGACGGTGGACATTTATGTTTCCACTGTTTCGTTTGGTGTGGGCCACGTGAGATTTGGATCTAGCCGCTTTTTATTCTCTTTCCTTATTGTGGTATTGTAAAACAAATAGACGGAGTGGATTTTTCACGGACATCTCCGTGGCCCCACGCAACACCTGGCATAGGAATATCTCTGTGCCGTGGTAGTAGGTCCACTTCCCAAACTACTTCCAAGTGATACTTGGCAAGGTTGCAAAATCTACTTATGATACGAACCACTTCAGCAATATTTATATGTGATATTTAGATAAATCACTCGCCTCATTAGTTGCATCAACATGCGTACATCCTCAGTTCTCCCAGGTAAGTTTTCAGTTTTCCATTTAATTCCAACAGGATTGACTCGCAGTCTCCATTCCAAACTTCCTAGGGCCCACTATAATGTTTATTTGCCATCCACCCGGTTGGTAATGTCACACAAACATGTATGAAGCGAAAACACGAATATCAGCTTAACTCAAAACTCTCAAAAAAGTTTTTAATGGTCAATCACCATTGTTTCCTCTGGTGCACTCTCTAAACTAACGGGTCATTTGTCACCCAGAAAATATCGGTAAATGGTGAAAATAGGTGGTAAAGGCATAAAGAAGATGTGTTTGGAGAGCAGTATGGAGTTTACCACTCTTTAGCCATTTCGGATTCCTTGTCAAAGGCTATGTTATCAAATAGACATCAACATTAAAATCGGTATTATATTTGATCTAAGAATTGGTGGGCCCTACTGTCATGTTTACATAAAATTTGTTGTCAGATGTCTTAAATCTGAGCGTACACGACTGGTCGTGGGAACGGCTGGACTAGTTGTATCCTGCTCGACTCAAAGTCCATTGAGCATCAATTTTTGGGGTCCGAGGTGCTCGACCGGTCGTGGGCCATGCTCGACCGGTCGTGGGTGGCACTCGACCAGTTGTAGCTTCGTCTCGACCGGTCGTGGTTACGCAGATTCGTTCCGCGATGTTGTGTAGATTTCAAATTTTGAGTCATTTTGCAGCAAGGATGTGGAAAGGAGTTTCCTAAAATTATAAATAGGGGTTCTTAGGGTTTTCTAAGGTATGAGAAATAATTCTAAGGCTTTTTAAAGGGGTTTTAGGGAAATCAAAAGGGTGTTGTAGCAAGGGTGAGATTCGAGGTTGTTCGAATCGGGTAAGTCCTCTCTCTTTGTATCTATTTTCATAGTGAAGATTTGTCGCTTTGTGCCGTGGTTTTTTCCAGCAAGGGTTTTCCACGTTAAATCTGTGTTCTCTTATGTGTGCTTGGTGTCATTTTATTGCTATCCTAGATATAGATCTGTGTGATTCTGCAGGTCAAAATCCTAACAAGTGGTATCAGCGACAAGTTGGGGAACAAATCTGAATATGAGGGATTAGATAATGGAGAGCACTATGTATAAGATTGAGAAGTACTCATGAAGAAATAATTTTGAGTTGTGGAAGATCAAGATGATGATTTCTTTAATCAAGCAAGGCGAAGATGGTGCTCTTGAGGAGCGAAAGTCTACTATGACTGATGATGATTGGAATACTCTTGATAAGAAGGCTTTATCATCGATCCGTTTATGTCTCATGGATGAGGTTCTCTACAACATCATGAGGGAGAAAACTACGACTAAGTTATGGGCGAAGTTAGAGGATGTCTATGCGAAAAAATTCTCTGAAAATTACCTACACTTGAAGCGGCAGTGGTATAACTTCAAGATGACAGAAGGTGGAGACTTGGAGGCTCACATCAGCAACTTTAATAAATTAGTTTACAAAGTGCTGGATATGGAGGAAGTAATGAAAGATGAAGAATAAGTATTTATGTTGCTGAATTCTCTTCCGGCGCTATATGAGTCATTCAATGACACTATGTGTAGCCTGAATAAAACCCAGAGTGTCGACACCGTTATCTCAGCCCTTTAAGGAAAGGCTATGAGACAGTTGAACAGCGATATGGGGACATCTTCTGATGTACTGTTTATAGTGGATAGGAATTCTGAACAAGGTACTGGTTCTAGATCCAAATCCAAGGGCAAGGGCAAAGGAAAGGTAAAGTGCTGAAACTGTGGGAAGGAAGGACATGTGAAGAAGGATTGTGAAAATCCTAAATCGAAGAGGGAAGATTTTGAGGCTTCATGCAGGGAGGCAAAAGCTGCCACATCAGATGGATGTGATGGTGATGTTTTATCTGTGTCTTCACTCAGACGACCATACGATGATCGTAAAGACGAGTGAATGCTAGACACAGGGGCATCTTTTCACATGACTCCTCATCGGAGTTGGTTCACCAGCTACAGGGAGTTGAATGGTGAATTTGTATTTATGGGTAAGACATTACCTGTAATGTTATGACTGTTGGTTCGGTGAGCATCAGGATGTTTGATGGGGTGGAGCGTACCTTGATAGATGTGAGGCATATTCCTGATTTGAAGCAGAATTTGACTTCTCTTGGTGTACTCGAGATAAAAGGATGCAAGTACACAGGTATTGATGGTGCTTTAAGGTATCTAAGGGGGCACGGGTAATCATGAAAGCGCAATGACTCGGTAACATGAACAGGTTGATCGGGAGCACTTCAAAAGGTGGAGCTGCAGTGGATGTGACGAATTCCACCTTTGCACATGTGGCATGTTGGGCATAGCCACATGAGCCAGCAGGGTAGGAAGGTTGAGAGGTGCGGACATGGATACAGAGCAGGTGAAGCAGTCACCTGTGAGAAGAATCACACGGCATGACTGTAGGATATTGGCGAGGTATATGAACAACTCCAATATCGTAAGGGATTCATCTTTTATTCAAATGGCTCTAGATAAGCCTAGTGCTGAAAAGTGAAAGGTGACTATGGGCGATGTAATGGATTTATTGTACCAGACCCACATATGAGAGCGGGTGGAGCTTCCAGTGGGCCAGAGAGCGGTTGGATGCAAGTGGATCTTCAGGAGGATATAACATAAATATAGGGTGACGTTGGTAGCGAATGGTTATGCTTAGAGAGAAGGGATCGACTTCTCAGAGATATTCGTGCCGACGGTATAACAGGTGTCTATTAGATCCGTGATTAGCGTTGATTGGCCAATGTGATCTTGAGTTGGAAAGATGGATGTAGAGTATATTTCTACAAAGAAAAGTGAAGAGCAGATCTACATGAAGTAACTAGAGCTGTTTGAAGTTAAATGGGTTGAGAAAAGATTTTGCAGGAGGTCGTGGTTCGATCTGTCGCCTAGGCAGTGGTTTGACTCCTTCATGGATGAAGGACTGGGGGCTATAAAGATGGTTCTCGGCATTGAGACTGAAAGAGGAGTAGGCTTTGGTAATCACAGGAGGAATACCTTGTGTGTAGCTATTGATCAAGGATGTGATGGGCCAGGTAAAGCCAGAGAGCGTTCCCTACACGTCTCTCCTCAAGTTTTCCTTAGGACATGTCCTAAGATAGATGAGAAAAAATAGGATATCTCATGAGCTTTATTCGAATACGGTTGGTAGTGTATGTCATGGTCTGGATTAGACCGATTATTTCATAAGCTATCAGTATTGTGAGCAAGTACCCCGACAAACAATATTGGGTAGCGGTGAGATGGTAAGAAGATTACATTTTTTCTTTTGGGAAGATAGGAGCAAAGGTGGTTAAGCACGTGGATTTTGATCTGACAGACATGCTCACCAAGATCGTTCCTGCAGAGAAGTTCAATTTTTGTATAACTTCTTTGGGCTTGACGATGGCGTAAAAGAAGGAAGGAGTGTGCACAAGAAACTATGATGTAATACAAAAATAAGATAAGAGATTAAGAAGCCACACAATTCAAGATTGAAGACATGGTGGAGATTATTGTCAGATGTCTTAAATCTGAACATGCACGACCGGTCATGGGTCAAGTTTGACTGGTCGTGGGAGCGGCTCGACTAGTCGTAGGCCGCTCGACTCAAAGTCTAGCGAGCATCAATTTTTGGGGTCCGAGGTGCTTGACCGGTCGTGGGTGGCGCTTGATCGGTCGTAGTTTCGTCTCGACCGGTTGTGGTTACGTAGATTCGTTCCGTGATGTTATGCGGATTGCGGATTTTGAGTCCTTTTGCAACAAGGATGCGGAAAGAAGTTTCCTAAAACTATAAATAGGGGTTTCTAGAATTTTTCTAAGGTATGAGATATAATTCTAAGGCTTTCTAAAGGGGTTCTAGGGAAATCAAAGGGTGTAGCAAGGGTGAGATTTGAGGTTGTTCGAATTGGGTAAGTCCTTTCTCTTTGTAATTTTTATTTTCATAGTGGAGATTTGTCGCCTTGTGATGTGATTTTTTCCTGCAAAGGTTTTCCATGTTAAATTTGTGTTCTCTTGTGTGTGCTTAGTGTCATTGTATTGCTATCCTAGATATAGATCTATGTGATTCCGTAGGTCAAAATCCCAACAAAATCCACCCTAAATAATAAGTGCGTCCCATTAATTTAACCCAAAGCCCAAAAATTAGTTCGGTGTGTTCAGGTGGGCCATACCAAGGAAAAAGTCAGGAGAGAGACACCCACCCTTGATTTTTTAAGGGCCCACGTGATGATTATATAAAATCTACTCCAATCGTTAGATACAAAGGTAAAATATATGTGCATAGACAAAAAAATAAAATAAAATGTCCATCCTCAATTCTTATGATTCATATGAATGTAAACAACCCTTCGTATGATTCACTTGAATTATAGAGCAATATGATATTTGGGTCCTACGACTCAAATAAAGCAACACATTTGGTGACCAGGGTAGATTTTACATAAAAATCACAATGGCTAGCCCGATAATATTATTAAGGACTAGATGGGTTCAATGTCAAGACTTACACACACACACACACACACGAAATGACTTTATTGGCTTCAAGAATTGATATACCCCACCTTAATGTTTACATGAAATCTACCTCAATCATTAGGTGTGCCACTCTATTTTAGTCAAAGGGCCCAAAAACTGGCCCGATTAGTGATTTAGGTGGGCCATACAAAGGGAAATAGTTTAGAGAGGTATCCCCTGTTTATTGTTTCCAATCATATGGTCCACCCGAATCATCGACCGAATCGAGTTTCGAGCCATACGATTAATATAGAGTGACACACTTTAATCGGGGTGGATTTCATATAAACCTTATGGTGGGCCACTATTAAGAATATAGTGAAATGTATGTCATGCATGGAGAAACTTGTAAAATGAAAATGTTGGATTCACATGGAATCCATATGCACAGTACCAAACACCACCTAAGATTCCAATTCACATAGATTACATGGTAATTAGGATTTGGATTCCAATTCACATGGAAATCATGCTGCCAAACGACCCTTAAGGTCACCTGCATCTTTATCGCAAGAAGTCGAGATGTAATTTAAAAAACAAAACAAAAAAAGATTAAATACTAGAACTTTATGACATTTACATATAGGGATCAATATAGGACCCATAAAGATTAACAATTTTAATATCTAACACTCTACTTTATTGTTAATGTTATATGTCTTTTTGATGATAAATATCCATTCTTGATATTATGAGACATAAGCTATCTTCGTGTGTAACCCTGGTATTTCCTTTGAAGAAGATTTCAATGCCATGGTACTCACTACATATATATCAGCCCTAGCCCCACATCGGTGTGACCTCTCAGATGTCATGTAAGAGTATGAGATGACTTTAAGACTCCCCATTGTGGACGCTAAAGGGCAGATTTTCTAAGAGGATGGGAGATTGACTCTCTTTTTCACTAGTTGCCTCACTCGAGGGCTTTCGTTTGGGGGGATAAATGGGTGTTATATTTGACCAGAGTTGCCACTAACCAATTATTATGATCCTAGAATTGATTGGACCCTATAGAAACACTTAGAATTAAGAATTCGAAGATCTTTAACCCTAAGATGACTCGTGAGTTGGTGTTCCAAAGATTCTGAGTAAATGACTGTAGTTACAGAGAGGGAAGGTGTTAGGCACCCACTATGCTTGTACATATGTATAGTCTTTACTTCATAAGATCTAACTAATTTATAAGGAATACGACCAGTTCTCGCGTGCAGAAAATATAATACGATGTAATGACAATGGTGATTGATCGATTCGAGTTTCTTATGAGCAGAATTTGATTATATCTGCAAGCCGAAGAGCGTACATTCAAAACGATTGAGTGAAGGGTGCAAAGTATATAAAAATGTGATGTATGAGATGTTTGATGTTGTATCGATGCTTATGATAAACGACGACTAATTGGTTAAGGTTTCTAATGGACCTGCTTTGATTATATCGGCAAGCCATAGAGCATACGCCTATTAGTTAGAAGCAAGAAAACTATGGAAAATAATGTATATGATAAAGCGATGGCTAATCGGCTAAGGTTTCTAGTGGACTTGCTTTGATTATATTGGCAAGTATTAGAGTACACGCCCGCCAGTTAGATGCAAGAAAATGATGGAATGTATTGTAATATTGATATGTGTTATGGGTAGATCCGAGCTCCTGATAAATTCAAGAGTAAGTACCAAACTAATTCAACCAAGTACATGAACAACTGAGGCGATACTTGTCTGACCTGATATGAGCGTCCTTGAAGAAGTCGCGCGCTATGAAGGTGCTCCTATTTTGAGGCTGCGGATCAAGGTGACATCCACACTCCGATCGGAAGTAGAGCTATCTACTTAACGTCTGACAGAAGATGAACGATCCGACCACAGATACCGATTGCAGGAAATCCGACCCAATAAGATGGACCTAACACCTTGCTTGGACCTCAAAGAGGAGGATTCCAGGGTACTAGTTCAGTTCGGAGCTCAGCTCGAACTGAGAAGACGTCCCTCTTCAACTAGATAAATGGTCCAGGTTAAGTGTTGTCGTGTCAGTCAGATGAGCCAAGTTGAAATAGTATGCTAGGATGGGCGTTCCGCTTGCTAGATTCAGAAGCTACCATAAGTAAATGTGGCCGGTTACTTCGGTCACTAACACGCATGATCCGCCTGATACGTTACACGATCCATAGATTGCACATAATATCTCCATGATCTCAGTATCCCGCTAATTGAGAAAATCGTGTCCACAATAATGGACCCAGACCGTCCAACAGTCAGGTATAAATACATTGAGACCCCACTGCTACAGGGACGCAATATCTTGTACTCCCCCTACTCTCCACTTAGATCCAGATTCCCTTGACCTGACTTAGGCATCAGAAGGTCCCTCGGCTTAGCTAGGGTCACCTTTGCTTGTTCTCATAGTGCAGGATCAAGACATTGAAGTGATCCACAACTTGGGAGACTAAGGGGAGAGCCGATTAGATTTTGACATCAACAATATGTATGAAGAGTAAGGGGGTCGAGAAGGGAATGTACGCTGCACGATGCTAATGCTTTGGTTTGATGAAATTGATTAAAGTTTGAATGGTTGGATGAATAGTAGTATTGTAAGGTTAGATCAAGTGGTTCATATTTGAACTTATGTGGCTTAGGAGGCTTGGACTCTGGTTAGGCTTAGCTAGAACATGGTTGAACTCTCACTCTCACCCTCCTTAGTAGAGGGATGGTCAGATGGCTAAGGTCCTGAGGGATGAGGAGAGATGCTTGATCATTCCCGAATGCTTTAGAGGTAGTGAGTTTTCTAGATGCTTGAAATGAGAAGGAGAGGAGGCTATTTATAGCTTTAAAGCTTAGTTTTCTTGTAATTCCTGATGATCCTAGGAGAAAAAGATGGTTGAAGGGTTAGGATTTGAAAATGCCATATGACATCATCTCATGGGTTGGATGATGTAGTAAAAGGATATATAACTTTGGGTAAGAAGATAGTCATTGGAGTATATACAATTTAATCGCACACTTAGGGTCTGAAAAAGGGAGATTCTATATGTTTGAGGGATGCCAGTCCAAAGAGGGGGAGTGCCTTGTGGCCATCGGTAAGCTATCACCGTCGGTGCCCACTTGGACTCCCTGCTTTAGCAGTCAACCTCCTCTAAGCATGTAGAGGCCTTGTTATTAAGGTTGCTGCTTTAAGGTTTTGCATATTTCTTTGATCGAGCTTGGGTTCAAGCTTAGTTTTGGGCTTAATAAGGTGAGTTGACTGGGTTGTTGGGTTAGGTAGGTTGATCGGGTCAGTTGACTCATCGAGCTGACCAGGTGAGTGGACTCGTCGAGCTAACTCAAGGCTTTGGGGTTTTAGATTCCCAGAGTTTAGGATTAGGCTAACTGGGTTGATTGGGTTGAATGGGCTAAGTTTAGGGTTTAAGGTTGGGGTTCCTAAGCTTTAGGCTTATAGGGTTAGGGTTTAGGATTGCGTTTGGTTGACATTCATCATTTCAATCTCAATCACTTATCAGCCTGGGGTGGGGTATGTACAGATGTTCCTCTTTGGCAGAGATTGTGTGTAATTGAATGCCAAAGCAAGTGGACACCGCACCTTTGCCAGTCAGTCATGAATTACTATCTGAATTCGTTGCTTGCTTTTGTGTTTATGTAAACTGGTTGCCTAGAAATAGATAACTAGCACAAACTATAAATGTTTAAGGAAAACGTTGCGATTGTCCCTACGCGGGTCGCCAATTGTAACCCTTTCACTCTTGATTGAAGCTAACATCAGAAAGGTACAAAATAGCCCATGCGCTTTTTGTGGTCTTATGAGGATACTGACCCATATTGGATTGTCTGTTGCTTCCCAAATCATCCCAAGAGTACTTATTTTGTTTGATTGTCAATGGAATACTTTTCTCTACCCATGCTTCTTCTTATATAAACCATAAAGGAAAGAACTTACCAAGGTACTAAGGAAATTAGGTCTTAACTTACGTGGCATGAATTGGGATGGTAACTAATAATTCATTCATTCACATTAGAGGACAATAAAACTTTCTAATACCACAAAGAAATTTGTCCCCTTGTTTTTAGATTCCATCATGTATACATCACTTTGATATACCAAAAACTGGGGACCTCATCATCTCACCTGTTAATAGTATGATTAATGGGATCAGCTAGTAGAGGCATTAAATGCTCTTGAGTCACTTTCAATATAATGTCATACCACAAATTCTTCCTCCAAAAACATGACATCCATTCTCTTTTTTAAATATTTGATAAAATGGGACAAATACATCCTGGAACTCAACTTACCAGACTTATTCAACTTCACAACAGCTTTACACCCCCAATTTCAGCATAGAGCTGTAGCGTGGAATACGATTGTACCATAGTTTGTTGAGAAAATTTTATCGGTAGTCTGCTCAAGGTATACATCTTTGTTTCCCACGCATTTTCTTGAAAGGACAAAGGAAGACCCGTTCCCATCAACCATGTCCAATAAAGTCCTATTTCTCCTTTCCAAACACCCAATTTTACTACGGAGTATCAGAAGCTATCTATGGAGACAACTCCATTTACCTTTGGATAATTCTCTTCCTCCGGCAAACATGAGAGCTTTCACGGGTTTGGTCATATGCATTTCTACTTTAGACCACTACTTAAATAAATTCATCCATAATTTCATATTTATGTTAGATAAATATAAGACTTATATTTAGAGAAATCATCTATGAAAGTTATAAAATAAATAACTTGCCTTGCTTTGCACTTTTCAAGAGTTTTATAGACACCATAGTGAATTTTATTAGCTTGTAAATATGAATATATGTGTAACTTAATCTTAATTAGTCTTGATAAGATTCTAAGATTTATGATTAGCAATTGTATAACTAGGAACTTGCTAAAAATAGTGTATATTATTTAAAAATGACTATTTTAATAAAAATCAACGAGGAAACTTTCTCCACATAAAAATGGTATCAGAGACACCCCATTCGGTGCTTTGATCCTTTGCCGGAATTCCATTGTTACTGCTGCGGGCCCCAAATCATCCCCATTCACTGGCCCCGATCTGTTAATAGAGACATCCCAATCCGGAACTCGAACCCTCATCCAGATCCCATCACAGCCCAATCTACTGCAGATCTGGCTCTCACCTTTTAAAGTCCTATGTTCCCCTTCCTTTAAAATGGCAGCTTGGTTATTTTTCCTTTCAGAAATGACTCACACATGTCTAATGGTTGTCGTGCGATCTCACTAGATTGTTTATCATTGATGAGCTTAATCAATCTACTTTAATCAATCTACTTTGGATAATGTAAGCAAGTCTCACTCACGAGTAATAGGCGATGTCTACAAATGTTCTTTTCCTCTTTTATGAAGAAAATTCACCATGCTCAATGCATATCACATCATGCTTCTTATCAAAAGGCGAACATTTTCAAAGGATGTAGGTTATCAATCAATTTGGTAGTGTCAATATGCATGTCACTAACTCAATAATCCAACATCTTCATAAAGTAAAACAATAATCAAGTTCTATTAATCTCAAGACAAAATACAGCATCATCTCCGAATCAAAGCATAGTGACAATCGTTAAGTTCTATCTTATTCTCATTCTTTAGGGTCACGCCAAGAATAGAATTCGATGCGCCATCTTGGATTTTTGAGAGGAAATCTATTTGTTTGATTTTGGAAGTAGGAAATTCATTTATGTTTAGTGGGTATTCTTATTTTCCAGTCCAAAACAGATGTTCAGTTAAAATGGGGCCTGGAATGCAAGATTAAATGGTATAAAATTGTATTAGATGGATTTAAAACTATTATTACACAATGATTACATGTCTGAAAATATAATGGTATTTTCACGGCCCAATCTCGAGTTTGCGATCAAATTCTTGAAGCTTATGTTTATATTTGGTGAATCATAGAATTTTAATTAACTGGCTGAATTTCACAATTGATGTTAGTCACTTGTACACATATACAACTCAAATGTCATGTATAAGGAGAACATGTGAATGAATAGCGTGGATAAAACATGAGCATCAACGTGGGGCCCACAAATATAGAGATTTTGAAATCCAAATCCCGTGGAATCTACTATTGGCATGGATGATATGATAATGGGATTGATCCAATTCTTCCCCTAGGTCCAATTCTTCCCTAGCTTACAAACCCTAGAATCTACCATTGGCATGGATGATATGACACCGGCATTGATCCAAATTCTTCCCCTAGTTTACAAACCCTAGATGGAATTTGTACGAACCAATGCAATTGCATATAACCTAATCCGCATAATACCATACATTAAACCGGCAGCCGGAAATATTGAAAATAGAGGTGGTATTATGGTGCTAGGCTGCCGTGGGTTCACGTCAATCTCCCCCTCATGTTCACTGTAGAAATTAAAAATCAGGCGGATCCAAAGATTAGGTGGAGACTCTAAATTCACGTGGTGTGGCCCACCTAGTTTTTGGAATGGCTTGAAATTTTCTATGTCCATTTATTCCAGTTGGGCAGGTGTGGTGAATGGATTTGATGGCATACAATGGGCCACACAAACAGTGGAAAGGTCTTATTAGTTGTGTCAACCTCTCAACTACTCCCCGTGGTGTGGCCCACCTTTTTTTTTTGTTTCAGGCTGATTTTTGGAAGCGGATGGGCTGGTGTACCACACACCACCGATCCGGCTGGTGTGTTGACGTCACCAAGTTCTGTGGGTTCCATCATGGGGTATGAGTTATATCCAAACCGTCCGTTCACTTGGCTAAGGCTTGAACCAAAAAATAAAATAGATCCAAAGATCAAGTGGACCATACTGTAAAATGCAGCGAGGGATTAAACATCCATCATTGAAACTCTCTTGGTGGTCATAGAAATTTTAGATCATTATAATATTTGCTTTTCCTCTTCATCCATGTCCGTGTGAACTTACGAATAGATTGGATGGACAATAAACATTACGATAAGCCTTATAAATGTCCTAACTGTTAGAATCATTGTTACTACTGCTATTTGTGATGTGGTCCACTTATTTTGGATCAATCCGCTTCTCTGATTTTTGGCCTTAGGCCCAACATATAAGAGCGCATGTAATAGACTGGGTGGATCTGGTGTACAGTTGAAACGGTGCCACGAGAACTCGATGGGCGGACCTCTTTAAAGGAGAAAGAGAAATGATCGACTTGGCGAAGCGAATGCAACCCTTCCTATACATCTGGTTACATTTGGACTCATCATCATAAACATAATCTATCTAGGCCGTCCATTAGATCAATTACACTCTTGCTAAGGTACCATGAAAATTTCATAATGATCGGATGATCCAAACCATAAAGTTAGCTGCACGGAAAAATGTACGGGTTAAATTGTTCATCGGAGATAGGTCCAGTTAGGGACGCTTCGGCCACATAGTTGCTGTGATTTTCAGATGGTAATGGATGAAGAGTGGGATGGACCTAATGGATGGTCCAAATAGGCGATGCAAATGCTGAAGAGTCCAAATAAAACTAGCTGCATGGAAAGTTTCTATACACGAATTCTACTATATATCTCTTCTCGAGAAAAATATCTAACCCAAAATAGCCAACGGTAACAGGCGCGTTGCACTCAATGAGTGGATCGATAGTAGTTCTTGTGTTTCTTAATTATGGGCCCGTTTGGGTGCACTTCCTTGAATGGGAGCTAAATAGCCAACGGTAACAGGTGCGTTGCACTCAATGAGTGGATCGATAATAGTCCTTGTTTTTCTTAATTATGGGCCCGTTTGGGTGCACTTCCTTGAATGGGAGCTTTTGAGATATATATATATATATATATATATATATATATATATATATATATATATATATATATAAAGAGCTTTAAGCCTGCTTATTCAGTCTGGGCAAATTGATTTAAGCATTATCGGCATTTTAACACTAATTCTTTCAAGCGGAGGACCAGAAGAGGATTTGCAAAGTACATTCAAAAGTGCATCATCAACTAGCGTCTGGATCTAGACCCCTTAAATGCCCCTTTCAAGGGTACATCCCAATGGGACATAAAGATCTATAAGTTAAAACTGGTGAGTTTTTTGTAAAGGGCTTTTCGAAAGGGAAAAAAAAAACAGAAAAAAAAAATAGCTAGGTAAGTTTGCACAATTTAATCAAACAGAGGCAGGTGTTAACAAAAGCATGTATTCAGTTTACGTGTGTGATTGAGAAGTGTGAACCGGGCAAAGTTGTACTCAACCCAATATTTAATTGAACACGGGTGACGCAACGCTGAAAGGGGCTGATTAAGATCAAGTTCTATGACTCCATCCTTATCAGCCATCAGTTGTAACAATGATCAGGCGATTATAGATGGACAGAGATTAGTCCTTTTTGATGGATTCTTTTTACCTTATACTTTCAGAACTTGTTCTTTTATCAGTAATTGCAGTCAATGTATTTCTCAAAGGAACAAGCATGAATAGAATAAAATAAAAGAAGGTAAAAAAGAATGCAAATTCTTTATTTATTTATAGATGATTCTCATTACAATTGGCAGAGTAACAAATAACTAGAGAATAAAATAAAGATATAAATACCTGAACCTTTCGTATGGACATGCAATCTAGGCGATTGGTCAGAAGAATGTGACTAGGATGTTTGATTTTACAAGTAAGAACTCCATCGATCGGGATTTAGCAACAGAAGGTTGTGGATATTTAGACTACTCCTACAGTACCGCAATGATGGCGCTGGATCGTAGCGATCTAATCTTAGAGTAGGCTATGCTATGATAAGATAAAGGTAAAGGTAAATACTATGAAGATAAATTATATTTGTCGTGTACTTGGAGTTCTTCATTGGGTTCTCCATTTATAGCTTCTGGAGGTGGCAAAAACTTTGCTAGGTTTCCTTGCTGGTTTAAGATCTTTTTGTCATGCCCTAAACTTGGAAACCGGGCTCACAAAATTTTCGATTGTTGAATCAGGCGCTGATAGCCTTCGTAGAATCCCATTCTCGGCTTCCAGCGCCCATTCGCTAGGTTCCGATCCCGGGATGTTACGATGAGAATTTTCAACATCAGTTTGATTTATAATAAGCATAACCAAAGGCATAACCCACAAACAACAACCAAAAACTCCATTACATTTTTACTATGATCAAAACTTTACAAGTACAATGAGCATAAAGGGAAATACAATGATGATAGACTAAAAGCTCCAAAATAATCTGCCACGTGCTCAAGACTCAGCGCTGCTGCGATCCAACGTCACCTGCATGCAACGGTCGTGCATAAGCTTATAGAAAACTTAGAGGGTGGTGAAAGTGTATACGCAAGGTAGTAATATGATCATGCAATATCAGAGTAATGCGAAATATGCTGATGGATCCATGAATACTGTTAGCCGTACCAAGGCTATGCGGTGCAAGACATAAATAATGTCGGCCATACCAGGGCTATGCGGTGCAAGATGCAAGTCAAGCATACAATCCTCATCTAAGTCCACATATCAATACAACTCAAATCTGGGATATTATCGGGGTCTAGTACACTCTAAACTAGATCGTCGCCCCATCACACGTAATAAGGTAAGTGGAAGAGACCTCACTAGCCGTCTGCCAATATCGGGCTCGACTCGTCGATAGAGGACCCATTCCTCGAGCTGGTCAAACTCAGCCTAGCTTTTTCTCCTACTCTCAGGCGGGTAAGACCTCACCCCCTTCCAACCGACCACGACACAGTGGAAAGTGTGACCATCTGGTATTCAGCACTCGACGCTCCTATACCCACTCGGTTTAGACGTTGGAGCAACCTCTTGGTACCATAAGGGTTTAGGAACTTTCACCCAGGGATATCTATAACACCCCATGTAGAACAAGATTTTCGGTATCCAATCCTGCCATCCACGATACGCTTGTGGAGGCTACGACCTTGATGTTGCTAGAGCGTACAGTAACCATATCACACAATGCGAATGCATGAATCACACTATCCAGTCATGCAGCAATCCTGTGCATAACGTGCGGTCATGTAGGGCAACACACCCTATCCGAGAGCCCCTAAACAATCTGTCTGAAGGCATATGCTATGATCAGTCACTTCTCATATCAAGCATACATATGATGTGTATGATCATGAATCATGGAACTATACTATTCCTGTGATGAAATAATGCACTATCCTTACAATGCAGCTAGACAGCCTACACACAACAAGTATGGGCCTAACAATGGGCCTTAGGGAGAGTCGTAATGCGGACATTTAACTAACATTATACTTGCAATGTGGACGTCAAACTAACATTGCTCCCAAGGCGTAGCCCGTCGTGAAACATCCTTACACAAACCATGTTGGGATCACACATTACAATGGACCTTAGGTACATACCATTGGGCCTTAAATACATCAAATGGGCCATATCATATGGGCCTTTTATTCATCATGTGGGCCACATCAATGGGCCGCACCAATGGGCCTTATGTGCATTGCAATGGGCCATAACCCGTTGAGTCTTGAATACATCAAATGGGCCTAATCACATGGGTCTTATGTGTATCAAATGGGCCACACCAATTGGGCTCCATATGTACATCAAATGGGCCTTAACCCATAGGCCCTAACACATCTCAATGGGCCTTAACCCATGGGCCCCTACTACATTAAATGGGCCTCAACCCATGAGCCTTACATGTATATTAAAGTGGGTCTCAACCATCGGCCACAAATACATCGAATGGCCCCATGACATGGGCCTTACATCCACATGAAAGTGGGCCCCAATGGACTACCACAAATACATTAAGATAGGCCTCAAAACATGCAAAGGTGGGGTCCACTTGGACTATGGACTGGCTCATTCTTTATGCTCATGCTATAAGATGAGCTTACAAAGTGGATGGACGGTTTGGATGCAGCACATGCATCATTGGCGGGTCCCACCAGCCGTCCAGTAGCCAGCAGAAGGCTGGACGGCATGGTAAACACATACATCTTTGTGGACTCCACCGTCCGGGCGGATGGTGGGAATAAGGCACATACATCATTGTGGGTCCCATGTGGGGCCCACCTTAATGTTTATTTCCATCTAATCTGTTGGTAAGGTCATACAGACCTGGATGAAAAGGAAAAATAAATTTCATATTAATCTAAAATTTCTGTGGGCCCCAAAAAGGTTCCAATGGTAGACACTCAATCAACACTGTTCCTTGTGGTGTGGGCCGCCTGAGGTTTGGATGCGGCTAAAACTTGGAGGGGGCCCACTTCAGGGAGGGGCCCACCTCATGAATGGGTCAGATGATAATAAACATCAAGGTGGGGCCCACGGCTGGAGCCGTGGGTTCCCTTGCGTCCGCCCACCTACAAGGCCGCAGGCGCTGTCTGCGTTGGCAGCAGCAGCAACTGTTGCTAACAAATTTTTTTTTTTTTTTGAAAACCTTTATTTTTGAGGTTTTTCGAGTGTGGGGCCCACTCCAAGTGAATCCACTCTAGCCATAGGATTCCAAAGCTCGTAATAAATCCAACGAACCCAATATTGAGTATTTTTCGATGTATAGAAATTTCAGGAAAGATTTCAACAGTGATAACCATCATTTGCTATGCTATGACCCGCTAGAACCTCAAATTGACTATGTTTTTCAGTTCAACGCCTAAAATGAGGCAAGGAAAGAGATGGACGGCGTAGATTGAATACATAAATCAAAGTAGGGTGTATATGAGTGGGCCACCCCATGAGCTTGCAACTAAACTAATATTTGTGTTTTCACAGAGACGTCTAGCATCCCTGGACGTTAGATGGTCCTCACAACAGAGGTGGGCTTTATTCAAGTGGGCCACCACATGATGAATGGTGTGGGTACAACATACATAAGGTGGACCCCACTCATAGACGGCTTAAGTAAAATACTTACTTTATGATGGGTTCCATTCAAGTGGGCCACACGGCCAAATCATCACATAAAAACATAAAAAAAGGGGAGAGAGAGAGAGAGATAGAGAGTGGGACACGTGTGATGGAGGGACCCCGACACTGTGGGCTCTCCCTTGCAAACAAACATACATCAAGTGGGTCCCATTACACATGGATCCATTAAATCCAAAATCCAACGGTGGAGATACCTTCTCCACTAAAATACACGGTCTAGATGACCCTAGGTATATAAGAAAAATAAACATCATGATGGGGTCCATGGAGAATGGCCCCATCATGGAATGATCATGACGATCAAAGTGAGCCATCGACCACATCTTAGGGTCCCAAGTGAGATCCAAACTATTGATCGGTTGGCCTCACTTGACCCATCTTAAAAATATGAAAAACTACTCTTATCAAGCACCCACCGTTTGATCTTCTTGCTCCCTTCGATTCCTTAGCTCTTTAGCTTCGATTCCAATGGAGGAGATGAGGTTTGGATGGTTGAGATGAGAGATGATGGGGTAGGAAAGGTGGGCCACACTTGGAGCTTGGAAGAGCTTGGAGAGTCTTATACGTATGGAGTATTCTCTCTTGCTTAGGAATGAGTTTGAAAATGAGAGAGAGGGACTTGTAAAGGGAGAGAGAGAGAGAGAGTGATGGGTGGAGTGATGGGTGTAAGAGACTTTTTGACTTTTGTGGCCATTTGTGTAAGAAAGGCATGGGAGTGTAAGAGACTTTTTGACTTTTGTGGCCATTTATGTAAGAAAGGCATGAGAGTGTAAGAGACTTTTTAACTTTGAGGCTTGCTTGGGAAAGGGTGAAAAGTGATGTGTACTTGACATGATGGAATTGATTGATGTGACAAGTCGTAGAGATTCTCTTGAGTTTCACAGCACGTGGCGTTTTTCTCGCACCGACCATTGGCCCACATCTCCTGACCAGGGTATCGCCTCGGTGCACGAGTCACGGCATCGGAACCGCGACGATGGCGCGGTCGCTATAGTAAAGGTCTTGGGTTGAGTCGACTCGGGTTGACGACATGTAAATTAGGGTCGCACGCAAAAAACGGTTAAAGGTCAAAAGTTGCTGAAATTCGACCGAGAAGACCACGAAAGTCTATGAAACGGTATGGTCTAGGATACAGGGCTTACACCTTTGTACCCATAACTTTTTATGTGGTCTTCCCATAAAAGATCCCCGTAGATCTGAAATCATTTTTAGGCTTCTATCTTATCGGATCCGATTTGATCACGAATCCTCCTTAGAAAACTCCTATTGTGATAATGAATATTTATGGATTTGGTGAAATCGGTTATTCGCCATCCCAAGTATAGGGTTGCGATGTAGAAATAATCTCGGTAAGACCGAGGTCAAATCCATAGGAACCGAACCTTTCATATAATCTAAAAGTAACTTGAACTAGAACTAGGTGAATATGTAATTTAAATCAGGGAGAATTAAGAGAATAATGATGAATAAATAAACTAAAACTTGTAAAATTCAAATGTAGGAAACTAGGGTGCCAAGGATCCACTTGTAGAGAACAGGGAGATTTATGTTTGATTCATGAACACAACTGAAATCAGAGTCCTATCTTCATCCAGTTGGAATATATATTTTAAAAATCCAATTCTTAACTTCCTTTGATTTAGTTTTCAAGAGATGAGTAGTATGAGAATTAGAATTGATTCCATTACAAAACCATGCCCATGAGACAAAGTAAACAACAAAATTTAACCAATCCACAACCAATCTAAAAGAGTTATGAACTTTAGAAAGGATTTCATCATCTAACCATGCCTATGAGAAGATGGTGAACAACAAGGCTCCTACGCTCACAATCCATGTAATGCAAAGAACATACTCGAAGCTATCGCAGATCCATTGTAATTTAAGTCATAATAAACCATTAAAAACTATGAATATTCCTCATAATCAAACTAGAATCAAAATCAATTCAACTTAAACATGTAACAAAGGTATAAAGAAAAGTCTCTAATCACACTACAAGCTTCACCTCTTATCCCTAGCTAAGAGGTTTAGCCAATCATCACCATAATCACTCTAAAAACTCTTAAAAACATAAGGGAGGAAGAAAGAAAACCAAAGAGGAAGGATAGAAAAGGATGAAGAATGAAGAGGCCAGCCGCCACGATCTTTCTCTCTCCTTTGCTCCCATGTCCCTACACGTCCAAGAATGATTGTTCTCCACGTCCTCCCTCTCCTTTTATAGAGTAGCAGAGAGTCAGTGAAGAGTTGAGAAGGTCGGTGGACTTTCACGTGCGCACCAATAGAAAACGCACTCAACTTGCATTTGAATCGATTTTTGGCTAAAAGACGTCCAAGAAACACTTTTTATCTCCATGGCTAGGGTAAAGACCCCCCTCTGAAGATTCTAGATGGTTTGGATCAACCATATGACCACAAACGATGACCCACAACACCTCACAACATCTGAAAAAATTGGACGTGCGTATAGTGTGAAAATTCCTATGCTGTGATGCTCGGTGGGCCCCACGGTGATGTTTTTTGTAACACCCCGAATTTTTGCCAACCTGAAATTAGACGTCCTTAGGCAATGGGTCAACCATAACACCTTGGTAACCTCTTAGGAATCAATTCCAAAGCCAAAGGAATCATTTAGAACCTAATTCTTTAGAAATTTAACGTGAATTAACTAACGCTATACTAGATTTCCTGTAAAATTAGCATCAATAACTTTAAATATGATCTTAAGATCCAAAACCTATAGAATTGTTAACGCTACGTTACCCTGAAATCTAGGATCCAACTCTAAGCCTAGTTGCCCTCGAGATTATTTGAAAACTTCGTATTAGACCTGGACTGCACGTCGAAAGTCCGATAGCGATGAACTTAGACCATTATGACCACCTAGTTGGACTTGACTATCACTTCGAAAATCAAGCCCAAACGATGCTCTGAGGTGATTTCCTTGAGTCCGAAGTAAAGAGAGTAAGAAAAGAAAGATTTTTAGAATATAAATTAGAATCTGGAACGTTTCACTTGCGTGTTATTTTTAAGCGTTTTGACCGTCAGAATTCGATCAAATTTTACCCTCGGATCAGGAAAATTTGCCCTTACATGTCCAAGGACTTGTGGCCTTGATCGGAGTTCGGTAATCGTTGAATTGAAACTGGTCCGCCACGGACGATCTGAAAATTTGATTGGACTGAAAACCTAATTGACTAAATATCCGATGTTAGTGAGCTTAAGTCCAACTGCATTTGATAACAGGACATCCAGAAATGCTCCGTTGGATCGAAACAGACCCACTTTGGTTATAACCTAAGTATACCTTGACTTGGAGTCCGTTTTTGTTATATTTGGGCCTATATAAGGACCTTAAACCCTCCCTCATTTAGCCCATACGAATTTGAGAGAAAACTTAGGAGAGAGAAGAGAGAAAAGAGAGAGAAAGTGTGAGAGAAGTGGGAGAATCTTCCTTCTATTCTTCCCTACCGATCTGCGTGCTTAACCATCACTTTGCAATCACTATCCCAGTGATTCCGACTTCGTTCTTAGGTAAGAAATCCTAACCCTAACCTGTTTTAAAGCTTAGAATAGTCTAAGTGATATTGTAGCTAACCTATTTCATACTACAGGTTACCCTTGTGCCATAGACAAAGACTTAGAGTCTCTGTCGAGTTCGTTGCGATTCTATGGCGTAAGGTGCAGACTATATGCGTTTAGTTTATTGTTTCCAAGACTTTCAATGTAAAGTAATGATTTATTCTTGCTTAGGATGCTATTTCACATGTATAAAGTGCTATCCGTTTCATTTTTCAGTTATATATTGATTATGTTGAATATATTATATTCCTCGTATTTATAGAAAATACCGTATACGTATAAAATTTGGACTTGTGTTCAACATGATTATTTGCCGTATATATGCTTGTTGCATGTGTGACAACTTCTTAGTGAAAGGACTTGCCCTAAATCACGCCACGACCAATGTACGTTGTATATGTTAAACTGTGTAGCCCACGTGTTTGTGAAAATGTCTAAATAAATACGGAACCCAGATTCATGTATGCCATGATTTTCCGTAGTGGGTATATGCAAGTGGTATATGAGGCAACTCCCTAGTGAAGGGATTTGGCCTAATACATGTATAACCAACATACACATGTATGATAATGCATGTATTCTAAGTGTTTGTAAGAATGATTGAATGAGTATGGAATTCGCTTTCATGCTCGCCATGACTAACTGTCATGGATATGTGGTTGTTGTATAGGCGATAACCCTTTGACGAAAGAATTCACCCTAGTACGTATGTTAACTAATACATACCATGTATGATATAAGGTGTATGCTAAGTGTTTGTAAATATGTTTATATGAATAAATACTTGTAAACTGTTCTTTAAATGGTGATGAGATAGGATTCTTAGCCTCTCTAATGATGCTTATAATTTCCTCCATATACTTTGTTTCATACTCATTGCTTTTACTTAGAAATGCATAAGTATGGATTCATGTTATTGTTGCACTTCATAACATGCTCAATCGATTGTATGATTTGAATCATGCTCCATTTCTGCTTTGAGTATCTCATATGCTAGATCGTTATAATTGAATGTGATTGGGGCTATTGTATAGTCCAGGTAATCGGTAAGCGTACTCCAAATGGTGGTTGAGGTTGTTCGCCACACAAGATGAGTTCAACGAATCTGAGTCGTAGGTGGGATATTTGGTAGTGGTTAGGCCACACGGAGTGCTTATGCATTCCATGTTGTTCAACTCAAATTACGCTTGGCCTAGTTGAGCTTATCAACTAACCCGATTGACCAATGCTTGTTCACCATATTTGGTCGCCACTGTTTGAATATAAGGCACTGAGCTTACCAGTGAAACTCCCATTAACCATGGTACCAAGATCCCCTAAGACTCATGAGCCGGGCATGGTGGTATGGGACACCGTGGTCGAGCTGTCGGCCTACGCTGGGGCCACAAACCTCCCCGTAGTGACTAATGAGCACCCTACTCTGAGCAGATTATGGTAGTATGGGACACTATATTCTTGCTATCGGCCTACACTGATTGGTGACGAGCCCTCTGTAGTGACCTTGAGTTTATCCTGATACTGCATGGGGGCGACGAGTCTTGATGCAGTCTTAAGGATATAACTAGGCCTGTATTGATAAGGTGATGGGGAAGAGGAGCAACGATTGCGCGCAACAGCCCTGACAGCCCTTGCAGCGACCTAGAACCATAATATCGTATGAGATTTCCTAGGAGTGACGACCCTAGAATGGATCAATGTTGAGAATTGTCTTAGCTTTCCAATCCTGCTGTATGAAAATGACTAATAAGAACTGGACAATCATATTCATGACATCGCACTGCATGTGTCATTGGCGTTGGTGTGAGAGCATAGTGGTAGTGATTTATGCCGCGATCGTTAGATGATGTCGCATGAGGGAGTTTGTGGTGAGGGCATGCATCATTCTTCATATCATTCTTGCATTAACAAGAGTATTTAGAACATGTTTGATTGTATTGCCTTATCATTACTGCTTGATTGAATTGATAACATGTTAACCTTTGGTGTATATAGTTTTCACTGAGTTGATCACTCACTCCCACGTTACGGGACGGTGTTGGCCACCAACCAGTCTCTATTTTAGTTTCAGCTGATAGCGATGCTTGTGAAGCAGAGCCGGGCTTGATAATGTTGAGGAGAATTTCTCTTATATGCAGGTTTGATCGACGGGTTTACAGGGTTATTGATTAGATGCCAATACACTTGGTATTTTTTCTTTTATTTAAACACCCATGTATATTCTTTTTGTTCATTTTTGGAGTATACATGTATATAAATAACCTAGTAACATGTTCATACTCTGGAGACTTACAATCAATTATACATTTTATATATTTTTCACGGTCTCCCACTTACGAAATTTAACTGTCTCTGGAGTATGATATGTTGTTTTGGCTTAATCCACTTCACGTTTTATGCATTACTACAGCCGACATTCATCCATCATTGAAAATGTTGCATAAGTGACGTTCTGGAACTCGGGAGTTGAGTTTCTGCTCGACCCCCGATTTTTCAGGATGTTACATTTTTGGTGAAATCCACCCCGTTCATTGGATTTCTAGCAAAATTTCAGTTAGAAAGGAGTGGTTTTGGTAGAATTTTGGTGCGGTCTACTGTATCAAATCACCTCGCCATTCATTCTGCATTTTTCGGTGATCCACATGTGTACGTGTCCATGGGGCCAAAAGGCCACCATGGCCAAGGTCGTGGCCGCCCTTCGGCAAAGGCAGCGTCCCTCGCTGGACGCTTACGTGAAAGGAGACGGGTTAACCTAGCTTTGACCGGGCTGATCGTCCAATGCACGTCCCGTGCACCTGCGTAGTGTGCATGCAACTATGCATGTGGGATCCACTGTGATGTATATGCAAAATCTGTTCCATCCATCCATTTTGCCACCTCATTTAAGGGGTTGAGACAAAAATTGAAGTATATCCAGACATTAGGTGGGCTCCAGATCAGTGAATTATGAGTTAATCTGTCCGTTGGGCCACTTTCATAAAGATCTAATGGCTGAAATTTGACGTGTACATTTAATTTATGATCCTCAAGCCAGATATAAAGTCTGGAGCTAAACGGATGGTGGGAACCCTGTGATCTTGCATTCAGGACGACTTTTAGGCCCCTTTGGACCCAATCATTTGATTTTCTCGAATCTTTGACATGTAAATTCTTCGATCTCAGTCTCCTGGGATCCGTCCGTTGCCTTGGTGATTTTTGAGCGTTAAATCCATGCTTTTAGTACCCTTTTTCAGTCCAGGCTCCTAATTTCACCTTGAAACATAAACACGATTAAAATAGGATGTTAAACAGTATCATGTTCGTAAAATCAGGTAATAACTAGAGTCTAATATGCAATATTTGACCCTCAACACAATCCTCAACAAACATTTTACTAGTCCCGAGCAAAGTATGCAAAAAATAATTTAAGAATTACAGACAATTCCTATAAAACCGAGTGAATTTTGAAAAACAATTCGGTCAATAGAATTCTAAGATTCATGAATGTTGGGCATCACTTTCTCCTAGACTCAAGTGCATGGCAAACTTCATAGTCAATTTCAAAGTATTAATCCATCCATTAGAAAAATTCTAAACATTGCGTTCCATTGGTGTATAGTGTAATCTCGACTTATCATCATTAAGAGTCCAATCATCAATTTTCATGATTACATTGATAATTAAATATAGTGTTCCTGGAAAATCCAACCTAAACCGACACTTGCCTTATAGTTCAGCCTTTTTACTCTTCCAGCTTTTGATTTTTCCATCGATGACTTCACACTATGTTAGCCTTTTTAAAGATCTTTAACTGGTAGCTATTTCTAATGACAACTATTTTCTAAGCTGGATATTCTTCTCTCTTCTTTTTTTTTTGGTCAAAGAACATGATGGACAAATTCCCCAGGCTGGTTCCTTCCATGCTTTAATGATTACCAAGTTAACAATTCAATATCGAACTGAAGCCTTAATGTGTAAGCTAGGTGTGACATATGAAATCATGACTCAATCAAGGTTTAAAACTTCTAATTATGGATAACAATTCGAACTTAACTGTGAAATCTAATAGGTGGCTGAATCCAAGAGTCATAAATTACCAACATTACGTATCTTATAATTCTAAATCAAAGATGGTTGTCAAAATCACTTCGAATTTCTAGAAAAAAAATTAAAAATTTTCTACAATTTTTGCTCAAGACCAAAAAAGTACTGATTAGGTAACCTAATCTCCCATTCCCAACCTACAATCTACATTGTCCTCAATGTAAAAGATATAAGCATGTAATGCACATGAGATAACGAAAGTAAATGAGAAGTGATGGAAAGATAGTACCTAATGACAAAGTTAAGTGGTTTTTTTCTTAAAGAGATTTTAGCGTGAAGGCAGCTCGGCACAAGAGTTAATCCAACAAAAGTAAACTATCTTAACGGCATAAAGCCAATTATCTTAGAATGACCAAAAGCAAACTACCCTAGCCATATGAAAGTAATAAACTTACCTATTCCTACGTCAGACTAGGAGACATTCTGACATGGCGTAAATGATTTTCGTAGAATATATTGGTCATGAAACACTTTCATCCTGTTCTTATAAATTCTCGAGTTCTCGTACGCATCGTTTAACTGAAGTTTGCGCAGCGAGCCAGCGTTGTCCAGATTGAAATTTAGATTTTTGATCGCCCAGTAGGCTCTATGTTCCAACTTTATAGGTATGTGGCAAGCCTTCCTATAGACGAGTCTAAAGGGAGACATTTCAGTAGGGGTCTTAAATGCAGTACGGTAAGCCCATAAAGTATCGGTCAATCGGATTGACCAATCCTTACGATTGGGGTTAACTGTCTTTTCTAAAATATGTTTGATTTTTCTATTAGAAATCTTAGCTTGCTCAGTTGTTTGTGGGTGATATGGGATGCTTACTTTATGAAAAATACCATATTTCTTCATTAAACTCTCGAATGGTCTATTACAAAAATGTGATCCCCCATCACTAATGATAGCTTGAGGCATTCCGAATTAGGAAAGGATGTTCTCTTTTAAAAATTTAATGATCGTGCTATGGTCATTGCTCCGGCACGAAATCGCTTCGACCCATTTAGTGACATAGTCTATGACGAGCAAAATATATGGATTTCCAAAGGATTGGGGGAATGGCCCCATGAAATCGATGCTTCAATAATCAAATTTCTTTATGATAAGAATGGGGTTCAAGGGCATCATATTTCGACGGGACAATGCTCCCAACTTCTGACAATGCTCACAAGCCTTGCAAAACTCATGAGTGTCTCTGAACATAGTGGGCCAGTAAAAGCCACATTACAGAATCTTGGCCGTGATTGTTTTAGTAGAAAAGTGACCACTATAGATCTGTGAGTGACAGAAGGAGATGATACTTTGATGCTCATAATCTAGCACACATCTCCTTAAGATTTAGTCTGAGCAATATTAAACATATATGAATCATCCCAGAAGAAGTTGCGCACCTCGATAAAAATTTTCTTCTTATCTTGTGCAGTCCAATGTGTCAGTATGAAACCTGTAACAAAATACTTAGCAATATCAGCAAACCAAGGTAAATTAGAGACTTTGAACAATTTTTCGTCAGGGAACATGTCATTGATATGTGCCATTTGAAGGGAATCATATGAATTAAGGTGGAAAAGATGGTCAACCACTACGTTCTCTACTCCCTTTTTATCTTTAATTTCTAAATCAAATTCTTGAAATAGGAGGATCCATCTTATCAGGTGGGGCTTAGCATTATTCTTAGCAAGAAGATACTTGAGCGTCGCATGATTTGTGTAAATGACGATCTTAGATCCTGTTCAGTCCCCAAGTGCAGGGTTGTGATGTAGTAATAAACTCGGTAAGACCGAGGTCGAATCCCAAGGGACTGATATTTGTACGTATTTTGAAACTAACTAGAACTAGAACTAGAATGAGATAAAATTTAAATCAACTAGAAATTAAGGAATAATTGTGAAACTATTATCTAAAACTTGGGAGAAATTAAAGATGGGAAACTAGGGATTCAGAGGATCCACTTGTAGAGATCAGGGAGATCTTATGTCTGCTTCAAGAATCACGGAATTAACTGAACTGCCATTGATCTAGTTTTCAAAGAGATGAAAGGTATATGAATTAGAATGGATTCCATCACCAAACCATGCCCAAGAGACTATGGTAAACAACAGAATTAAACTAACTACCAACCAATCACATGTATGAAGGTTAAGAAGGGTACCATCATCCGACCATGCCCAGGAGACTATGGTGAACAACAGGGCTTCCTGGCGTCATAACATAAAAGGAAAGAACATGCTCAAAGCCATTGTAGACCCATTGTAATTTCAGTCACAACAGACCATTAAAGATTAAAAAAAAACATTTCATTAGTAAAACTAAAATTAACGTCAGTTCAATCTTAAACAAAAGGCAGCACAGGTCCCTCCCATCATGCTACAAGCTTCACCCCTTAGCCCTAGCTAAGGGGTTTAGCCTAACATGATTGGCTAACTCCTTAAACAGAAATAAAATAAAAATAAAAATAAAAAGAAAAAAAATCAAATTCTGCTACTTTGTCTCTCTGCCCACGTCCAACCCCAAGTCAAGATGCACCCCCTCCCGCTCTTCACGTCTCCAGCCTCTTTTATAGGCAGGGAGGTTGGCGCATTAGTGGAGTCGGTGGAACCGACCTTATTTCCGCAATTCAGATCGCAACAGAACCGTACACGCGATCTCTGTTTTTTGCAGCTAAAAACATAAGAACGTCTTACGTTTGATTTGAGATTGCTTAGCTGTCTGTCCAAATATTTCAAAACGGTCTTCATGGTGGGGTTGAAGGCCCACTTATTTAGTGTTTGAACGGTCCGGATTGCCTATTTGACCGTGATCAAGACCATCAAACAGCCCACAGCAGCCGGCTTTCTCAGACGTTGAACGGACATCCATTCTGCGTTGGACTGGTGGTGGGGCCCATTTAATGGTATTTCTTGCAAGATCCAATCCGTTCATTGGATTGTACAGGAAAAATCGGTCTGAAATGGATATTTTCTTTCCAGATTTGGTGCAGTCCAGAGATTCTCTTTCTCTGCCATCTACTACACGTTTGAGTGGTTGAAAATCGCTCTATGCTGCCTTGTATGATTCCGACACCTAAGCCTGAGTGATCAGGGCCAGGTGAGACTCACGGATGGTCCGGATCAAGCTGATATGTCAAGATGGAGGCCCACAAGTTCGTCCACAGTCCGCTTGCGCAACAGAGCTATCGCAAAACATCTTCTGTCGTGATTGTTGAGGCCATTATCGATACAGACGGAGAAATCCATTCTGTCCATTAGACTCCTTGTGAAAAACCATTCAGGAAAGGACTGTTTTGGCTCATATTAGATGAGGCCCACGAAAATTTGCATTGCACCGTCCATTCTATGTTTGGATAGGATACTCACACATTCGCTTGCATGAACCAAAAATTCAGCATGATTGTGATCGTGGCTATCCTCCGAGGTGAATGAACGATCCAGATTATCCAACTGATGGACAATGTTGGCCCACTACATGTTACCACGGACGATCGTTCGTCCATGCATGCGAAAGGAGAGACTCTGATTCTCCACGAGTCAACTGGTCTTTTGACCGGTTGGCTGATCCAGTGCACAGCACTCATGCGTGTGCTGTATACACATGCATCACATGCGTGGGCCCCAAGGTGATGTATTTGAGATCTAATCCGTCCATATGTTGTCCCATCTCAATTAAAGTGTTGAGACTAAAATTGAAGCTGATCCAGATATCAGGTGGGCCCCAAGTCTCAGATTTATGGGTTGATATGTCCATTGGGCCACTTCCACAGAGTTCCAACGGCTGAAATTCGACGTGTATGGTTAATTTGTGGTCCCTTGGCCATGTATGAAGTTTCGAGCCGAACGGATGATGGGAACCCCATGATCTTGCATTGTGAACATCTTTCGGGCCACTTGAGCCTCAGTTTCTCGGTTTTCTTGAATCTCTGGCGTGAAATTCCATTGATCTTGGTCCCCTGGAGTCTGTCCCTTACCTTGGTGTCTTCAGATCGTTAAATCCATGCTTTAAGTGCCTTTTTTCAATCCAGACTCTTAAAGTCACCTTGCAACACAAACACAAGTAAATCGGCCTATTAAACAGTATTATGCTCGTAAATCCAGGTAATAACTGGGTCTGATATGCAATATTTGACCCTCAACAGATCCGAACAAGTAGGACCTAAATTTGTCCAAAGCGAACACTACGGCTAAGAGTTCTTTATCCGTAGTCGAGTAGCTCACTTGGGCAGGATTTAGAGTTTTACTTACGTAATGAATAACGTAGGGCTTCTTTTCTTTTCTTTGGCCTAAAACTGCCCCAAGAGTATAATCAGATGCGTCGCACATAAGTTCAAAAGGAAGGCTCCAGTTGGGTGGTTGTATGATAGGTGTAGTGGTCAACATGTCTTTAAGCTTAGTGAATGCTTCTTGACATTGTTCAGTCCACTCGTATGATGCATCCTTTTGAAGTAGATTACATAGAGGATAAGAGATGAGATTAAAGTCCTTTATGAATCTTATGTAAAACCCTGCGTGTCCTAAGAAGGATCACACGTCTCGTATGTTCTTGGGTGGAGGTAGGTTAAAGATAAGATCGATTTTAGCCCTATCTACCTTGATTCCTTTGGACGAGATGATATGTCCAAGGAAAATTTCCTTACGAACCATAAAATGACACTTCTCTTAATTGAGTACCAAATTCTTTTCTTCACATCTTTTTAGCACACATTTAAGACTCTTTAAGCATTTGCTGAAAGATGGACTGAAGACAGAGAAATTTTTTATGAAGACCTCTAGATATCGCCCCACCATATAAAAAAATACTCATCATGCATCGTTAAAAAGTGGCGGAGGCATTACATATTTCGAATGACATCCTTCGGTAAGCAAAGGTGCCATAAGGACATGTAAATGTAGTCTTTTTCTGATCTTTAGGGGCTATCTCTACTTGATTGTAGTCCGAATACCCGTCAAGAAAATAGTAATAGGAATGACTAGTTAACATTTTTAAAATTTGATCAATGAAGGGAAAAGGAAAGTGGTCCTTACTCGTGACGGTATTCAACTTCCTGTAGTCAATGCCAATTCTCTAACCAGTAGTAACTCTAGTTGGCACAAGTTCATCATTGGCATTGGCTATGATGGTGATTGCAAACTACTTGGGAACCACCTGAGTTGGACTCACCCATTGACTATTGGATATAAGGTATATGATACACATATCCAATAGTTTAAGTACCTTAACCTTAACCACTTCTTTCGTGTTTAGATTTAGTTTATGTTGTGATTACCGAGAGGTTTTCGCATTATCCTTAAGATAAATGAGGTGAGTACAAATCGAGGGGTCGATTCCCTTAAGGTCTGATCGTCCATTCAAGGGCTCCCTTATGCTCAATGAGAGTATGTATGTGCATACTCTCCTATTCTTGCTTATGGTGAGATGAAATCACTACCGAGTATGTCTCATCTTGACCTAAATAAATATATTTCAAATTAGAGAGAAATGGTTTTACGTCAAGATTCGGTGCCTTGAGGTTAGATGGTAGAAGCACTTATTCGATTTGGGACAATTCTTCAAATTGTGGCCTCCACCGGTTGGCTTCAAGTATTGGTACAGTATCAAGCATGTCACCCATCTCCCTAATCATGTCATCATCAAAATCATGAGAGTGGGCCAGACACGTTTCTAGAGGATCAGAGGATAAGGTCAGAAGCGTTCTATCTTCCACGAAAGAGTCAATCATCTTAATGTCATGGAAATCCTCATCATCCTCTAACTGTCTGCTTATGTTGCAAAAGATATTCAAATCCAATGTCATAATCCTGAGAAACATACTCATAACACCATTCTTGCAATTGATGATTGCGTTTGAGGTGGTAAGGAATGGACGACCAAGAATGACGGGAAGTTGAGTGCTCATGTTATGATGAGTTCGGTATCTAGGACGATAAAATCTACAGGGTAGTAGAATTTGTCAACCTGGACCAACACATCCTCAATTATCCCTCTTGGTACACGAACAGAGCGATCATCAAGTTGTAATGTGGTTAAGGCGGATTTTAATTCACCAAAACCTAACTGTTTGTATACCGAGTAGGGAATCAGATTTACACTCGCTCCTAAGTCAAGAAGTGTGTGCTCAATTCGGTAGTTCCCGATTACACAAGCTATGGTTGGGCTACCGAGATCCTTGAATTTCTGCAGCACATCTTGCTTTAGGATGACACTCACCCTCTCAGTCAAGAAGATTTTCTTTTGAATATTTTACCGTCTTTTGGTCGTACACAAATCTTTCAAGAATTTGGCATATGAAAGTATTTGTTTTAAGACATCAAGTAGAGGAATATTGGCATTGACTTGTTTCAACACCTCTAGAATATCTTGAGAGTTAGAGAGAGGTTTTGGTGCAACCAATCGTTGGGGAAATGGAGCAACTGGCTTGCCTTGAAGTTTCGGTTCCAATTCTTGTGGAGCAGTGATAGGTCTATCATCGTTGTCCTCTTCTAGTTCCTTAGGCTTTTCAACCCTTACTGGAATAGATTTATCAATTATCTTCCCACTCCTAAGAGTGGTGATAGACTTAGCTTGCTCCATCTGATTTGAAGTGCTTGGATCGCTTATCTCATATTGCGATTTAAGATTAGGGAAATGTTGGGCTGAAAAAATTTTCTTTTCCCCAATTGAATTTTTTATCTCACGCCCTTGTATGGCTTTTGAAATGTCTTAAAAGGTTTGAAATATACCCTGAGTGATAAGCTCTTGGTTTTGAATATGTTTTAGAACCGGATTCTTTGGAGGTTTCACTTGATTTGGAATTTGATTAAAGTAACCTTGAAGAGTAGCAGTTTGTTTATTCCTCTAACTGAGGTTTGAATGATTTCTCCAACTAGGATTGTATGTATTAGAGGTAGGTCCATTGAAAGGTCTTTCGACATTGGATTGCTCATTCCACACCTCTCGAAAGGTAGGTATTGTTAGACAATTTTCAATTGTGTAAATGTTATGAGCACAAATACTGCAAACAATTTTCTTAACCTTATCCTTCTTTAATTCCATGGCCTCGAATTTTCTTATAAGATTAGTCACTTTAGAATTGATATAATTGTCCTCTTTCAGGAGATACATTCCATCCCTCTCCTTGGATTGAGTCGGCGTAGACATGGTGCTTGGTTTTGGGTATGTGTCACATGATTATGTGTGTGTATCAAGTCTAAGTAGTTCCACACATCATCAACATTTTTATTCATGAATTCCCCATTGCACATTATCTCGACCAATTAGCGCATCCAAGATGTCAAACCATCATAAAAGAAGTGTGTAATGCGCCACGTTTCAAATCCGTGTTGTGGGCATGAACTGACAAAATCCTTGAACCACTCCCAACATTGGAAGAATGTTTCATCTTCCTTTTGTGCGAAGTTCATGATTGACTTTCTAAGGGTGTTTGTTTTATAATGTGGAAAAAATTTCTTTATGAACTCCCTTATCATGTCATTCCATGTGCCAATATATCGAGGACGTAGTGAATGCAACCATGTCTTAACTTTCTCTTTCAAAGAAAAGGGAAAGAGTTTCAACCTGATCCCGTCCTCAGACACGTTAGGAAAGTATAAAGTGGTTATAATCTCATCAAACTCTTTCAGGTGTAAGTATTGATCTTGTCACGGCCCAAACTTGGAAATTGGATTCATAGGAATCCCGATCGCCCAATCCGGTGCCGACAGCCTCCGTAGTGCCCCATTCTCGCCTCCTGGCAATCATATGCCAGATTTCAATCCTAGGATCGTACAAGGAGGATTTTCAGAATGATTTTTATTTTTATTTTGTAATGGAGCATAACCACAAGCATAACCAAGTCACAATACAACATCACCACATATCCACTATATCAAAAACTTTAAGTACAATGCAGAAAAAGAAAATACAAGGTGATCAAAAACTCTGAAATAGCTAGATGCATACTCCTGCCTCAGCACTACTGTTGTCCAACGCTACCTGCATGCAACTGTCGTGCATAAGCTTACAAAAGCTTAGAGGGTAGTGTAAGTGTGTGCACAAGGCAAGTGCCAAGTGTACAATATCAGAGTAATGCAGAAATATGTGGTAAGTTCATGAATACAACCATCCATTCCAAGGCTATGTGATGCAAGACATGAATGCTATCGACCATACCAAGGCCATGCGATGCGAGACATGAATGCTATCGGCTACACCGATGCAATGCGAGGCTTACATAGCCGAATATCATATGCGAAATGCAATCCAAGCAAGCCAATACTCATCAAGTACACATATCAGTACAGTTCCTCTCTGGATATCACTGGGGTCTAATACATCTCACACTGATTGCCTCCTCTCAGCTACACAGTCAAGCAAGTGAAAGAGACCACGCTATCCGCCTGACCAGTAGTTTGCCAATACCTATCTGGCTCGTTGATAGCGGACTCATTTGTGAGCTGGTCAAACTCAGTCTAGCTTATAGCCCCCTCACTCAAGCAGATAAGGCCACACCCCCTTTCAACCGATCACGACACAGTGAGAGACACGACCTACTAGTATTCGGTACTCGGGCGCTCATGTATCCACTCGGTCTATACATTGGAGCATCTCCTGGTACCAAAAAGGTTCTGGGACTTTCATCCAAGGACATCTTAAGTGCCCACAGTGCTAGAACCAAGTATTTTCAGTATTCGATATGGCTATCCACGATGTACCTGTATAGCCACGGCCCTGATGTCACTAAGGCGTACAATGATCAAGTCACTTATAAGCGAGATGCATGAATCACACCGTATAGTCATGCAGCAATCTCGCGCATACCATGCGCTCATGTGGGGCACTCCGTCTCATAAGGAGTCCCGTAACATCTCAGCCCAACGACTTATGCTATGATCAAACATTCCTCATATCAAGCATACATATGATGCGTATGGCATGAGGCGTGAAATTATATTAAGCATGTTATAAAATGATGAATTATTAAAAAGTATGGGCCTATTAATGGGCCCTAAGGAGAGTCACGATGCAGACATTTAACCAACATTGTACTTACAATGTGGACGTCAAACCAACATTGCTCCCAAGGCATGGCCCGCTATAAGACATCATTACACAAACCATGGAAGAATCACCCATTGTAATGGACCTATATACATCTCATTGGCCTCGACCCATAGGCCTCAAATACATCAAATGGGCCGCCTCATATTGGCCTTAGATAAATCAAGTGGGCCACATCAATGGGCCGCACCAATGGACCTTATGTACATTGCAATGGGCCATAACCCATGGGCCTTAGAATGCATCAAAATGGGCCTCATAACATGGGCCTTATATATATCAAAGTGGGCCTCAACCATGGGCCACAAATACATCGAATGGGCCTCATAACGTGGGCCTTATGTATATCAAAGTGGGCCACATCACATGGGTCATATGTATATCAAATGGGCCACACCAATTGGGCCCCATGTATATCAAATGGGCCATACCCAAAGATAAGTGGTGATAATGATTTCTCATTAAAATTCTCAAGGCCACGGTAACATTTATTTCCCATCCAATCTAATCATAAGATCACACTAACCTAAAAGGGGTTTTAATGATGGGCGCTTAAACCCACTGTCTCTATAGTGTGGTCAACATGATCCTAGCTTTTTCTTATTTTTTTTGAACTCAAGCCATAAAATTATTTAACAAAATGGTTGGACGGTTTAGATGTAACACATGCATCATGGTGGACCCTTGAGACAGACGCATAGAATGAAGCACTGCATCAAGGTGGGGTCCATGTTCCCTTATTGGGCGGATAGACTGGGTTACACATACATCAAGGAGGGCTCTATAAGAATGGACAGGCGGCATGGATAGAATTCACGCAGCAGTGGGACCCATTGAAAGTGCTACACTACAGCAGCAATATAGCTGGTACGAGGTGAGCTAGCTAGTCCGCTTCCAGCAATAGGTGGGTTCCCACGTGGGGCCCACCATAACGTTGTTTTCCATCTAACTGTTGATAGGTCACACGGACTTGGATGAAAGGAAACACAAATTTCCTATTAATCCAAAACTTATATGACCCAGGAAGGGTCTAATGGCGACCGTTCCATCACCACTATTTCTTATGATGTGGGCCATCCGCGTATTGGATGGGGCTGATTTTAAGGGGGCCCACCGTTTGAAGAGGGGGCCATCAAATGCGTGGCGTAGATGTTAAACACACATCATGGTGGGACCTGCAGTGGGCCCACGACCCTGACATCTCATGCCCACCACACACAGCGAGCAGCAGGTCGCTGTTGCACGTCAGACAGTGGCAGCGCATGCTGCCTCTATGTATTTTTTTTTTCCTTTTTGGTTTTTTTGCGGATTTTCCCAGGTGGGGCCCGCGTCAGGTGAATCCAGCTTAACCATTGGATTCTATGGCTCCATATAGTCTAAATGAGCCCAATATTCAGTATATTTCAGTGTATAGAAATATCATGGTAGATTTCAACAGTATAAAACACTGTATTCTATGGTATGACCCACCGGTTAGTTGGATCAGCTTCATTTTTCGGCTCAACGCCTAAAATGAGTTGGAAAATAGGATGGACGGCATGGATTGAATTCATACATCATTATGGGGCCTATACAAGGGGTCCACCCAACTAGCTTGGAAATAAAGCTAATATTTGTGTTTTCAAGTAATGTCCAGCGTCCAGGGACGCTGAATGGTTTGGGTATTCTTGGTATGGAAGGTGGGCCCTGCTTGGTGGGCCACCAAATGATGGATGGTGTGGATACAACATATACATAAAGTGGGCTCCACCTATAGTTGGCTTGGATAAAATATATGCCTCATGGTGGGGTTCATCCGGGTGGGTCACACGACCACATCAATACACAAAGAAAATAAATGAAAAAGAGAGGGAGAGAGAGAGAGAGAGATCAAGAGTGAGACACGTGTGATGGAGGGACCCCGGCACTATGGGCCCTCCGTTTCATTCATCCAATCATACATCAAGTGGGTCTCATTGCATGTGGACCTACCAAATCGATGATCAACGGTGGAGATCTCTTCTCCACCAAGATCTAAGGTCTAGATGATCCATTTTTTTAGACTAGAAAGTAAACATCATGATGGGGTCCATGGAGAATGGCTCCATCATGGAATGATATTGATAATCAAGGTGGGCCATCGGGCACATCTAAGGGTCTAAAGTTAGATCCATACCATCGATCGGTAGGCCTCACTTTGCCCATCATCAAAATAATGAAATCTATGCTATGGAAGCACCCACCTTCGATCTTCTCGGTCCGTTGGAAAGCCTATCTCTTTGTGTCTCACTTTGATTGTGAAAGATGAGGTTTGAGTGGCTAGGATGATGGATTTGGGATGGAAAAATGGGCCACCAAAAATCACTTTTCTCCCTCACATGGAATGCTTGGACGTCCATCTCTCTTTCTCTCCTTTGTTGCTTGGAAAATGGTGTAGAGAAAGAGAGAGAGAGAGAGAGATAGGATGTAAGGAGAGAGAGAGCGATGGATGTGAGTGATGGGTGAGGTGAGAGATGGGTTGACTTGGTGGTTGCTTAACTTGTGGAGAAAGGAAGCATGAGTGCTTTGTACTTGACATGAGACATGATTGATGAGATTGATTTAACATATTGTAGAGATTCTCTTGGGATTATAAATGCGCGACGTTTTGTTCTAAATAAACAACAATCCACATCTCCCTGCCAGGGTATAAGATCGGTATGTAAGATTCGGTGTTGGAACGGCGGTGATGGTGCAGTCGCAATGGTACAAGTCTCGGATTAAGCTAACTTAAATCTATAGGATACGACTTAGGGTCGTACACAAACATTGATTTTATGTCACAGGTTGCCGAACTTTGACGGGAAGGATCGCGGGAGTCGACGGAACAGTACGGACTAGGATACGGGTCTTACAGATCTTCTGACTCAAGCTCATGAAATTTAGGAAGGAGTTGGATCACTCCTGACTTGATATCTATGTGTCTCAAATTTTTTAGAAAAACTATGCATGAGGGTGTGCTCACCCCCGCCGATTGTAAATAATCTCGTAAAGTACGAGGCGGGGGTACTTGATGCACCTCATTCTCATCCTGGATGTCCTCCAACCTAGGTTGTAGAAGAGATTGGTTTGCAACCATCACTTCAATTAACACTGAGGATCTTGAGCAGTGTTTAATCCTGCGATGGATAGTTAACCCTTCAACCAATCCACATTCAGTCAAGAGACATCGAGTGTTGTCAAGAACCCACTTGGGCATGAAACACTCGCAGCCCTCAATCTCAAATAAAACCTAAAAAGAGAAAGGAAATAGAAATTTAAGAAAAGAGAGGGTTGGAAAGAAGTCACCAAATTGGAGTCCCTAAGTTAAAAACCTGCAAAAACAAACTAAAACAAGTTAGTTTCTAGAAATATAAATTTTAAATATAGAAAAGTTCCTAAAATAGGAAGTAATCTAGTTTCTAAAAATTGAAAATAGAAAGTTTCTAAAATATGATTAAGAAGTTCTAAACCTAAATTAGAAAGTAAGTGAGTTTCTAAAAATAAAAGAGATCCTAAAAAATAGAAAATAAAACCCTAATCCTAAAAATAGAAAAATTAAAAAGAGATTACCAAATTAGAAAGTCTATGTCAAGATCCTACAAAACAGGAAAGTTAGGTTAGTTTTTAAAAATCAAACCGAAAAACCCTATCATAAAATTAGAACCCTAATCTTAACCTAATTCTAAACTAGTTATTCTCAGAAAAACGTAACCGTCAATCCCCGACAACGGCGCTAAAAACTTGTTCACCACCCCAAGTATAGGGTTGCGATGTAGTAATAATCTCGGTAAGACCGAGGTCGAATCCACACGGATTGAACCTTTCACGTATTCTGAAAGTAAATTGAACTAGAACTAGGCGAAGATGTAATTTAAATAAGGGAGAATTTAGAGAACAATGATGAATAACTAAACTGAAACTTGTAAAATTTAAATGTAGGATGCCAAGGATCCACTTGTAGAGATCAGGGAGATTTATACTTAATTCACAAACATAACTTAAATTAGAGTCCTATCTTCATCCAGTTGGAACATATATCGTTAAAATCTAATTCTGAACTTTCTTTGATCTAGTTTTCAAGAGATTAGAGGTGTAAGAATTAGAATTGATTCCATTACAAAACCATTCCCATGAGACAAAGCAAATAACAGAATTTAACTAATCCATAACCAATCTAAAAGAGTTATGAACGTTAGGAAGGATTCCATCATCCAACCATGCCCATGAGACGACGGAGAACAACATGGCTCCTACGCTCACAATCCCTGTAATGCAAAGAACATACCCAAAACTATCGTAGATCCATTGTAATTTAAGTATCGCACTTCTCGTATGTTCTTCGGTGGAGGTAGGTTAGAGATAAGATCAATTTTTTCCTTATTTACATCGATTCCTTTGGACAAGAAGATATGTCTAAGGAAAATTTCCTTACGAACCATGAAATAACACTTCTCTCAATTGAATACCAAATTCTTTTCTTCATATTTTTTTAGCACACATTTAAGACTCTCTAAGCACTCGCTGAAAGATGGACCGAAGACAGAGAAATCGTCCATGAAGAGCTCTAGATATGGCCCCACCATATTAAAAAAAATACTCATCATGCATCGCTGAAAAGTGGTGGGGGCATTACATAGTCCGAATGACATTCTTCAGTAAGTAAAGGTGTTGTAAGGACATATAAATGTGGTCTTTTTCTGACCTTCAGGGGCTATCTCTATCTGATTGTAGCCCGAATACCCGTCAAGGAAATAGTAATAGAAATGACCAGCTAGCCTTTTCAAAATTTGATCGATGAAGGAAAAAGAAAAGTGGTCCTTTCTCGTGACAGTATTCAACTTACTGTAGTCAATGCACATTCTCCAACCAGTAGTAACTCTAGTTGGCATGAGTTCATTATTGGTATTGGCTACGATGGTGATTTCTGACTTCTTAAGGACCACCTGAGTTGGACTCACCACTGACTATCGAATATAAGATATATGATACCCACATCCAATAGTTTAAGAACCTCAGCTTTAACCACTTCTTTCATATTTGGATTTACTTTACATTGTGATTACCAAGAATTTTTTACATTATCCTCAAGATAAATGCAGTGAGTACAAATCAAATGGTCAATTCCCTTGAGGTCTGTAATCGTCCATCCAAGGGCTCCCTTATGCTCAATGAGAGTAGATATGAGCATACTCTCCTATTCTTCCTCAAGGTAGGATGAAATCACCACCGGGTATGTCTCATCTTAACCTAAATAAACATATTTCAAATTAGAGGGCATAGGTTTTAGGTCAAGCCTCGGTGCCTTGAGGTTAGACGGCAGAGGCACTTCTTCGGTTTGAGGCAATTCTTCAAATTGTGGTCTCTATCGATTAACTTCAAGTACCAGCGCAGTGTCAAGCATGACAACCATCTCCTTAATCATGTCATCATCAAAATCATGGGAGTAGGCTAGACACATCTCTAAAGGATTAGAAGATAAGGTCATAGGAATTCTATCTTCCATGAAAGAGTCGATCATGTTAATGTCGTAAAAATTATTATCATCCTCTAACCGTCTGCATATGTTGAAAAAGATATTGAACTCCAATGTCATATTCCTAAAAGACATACTCAAGACTCCATTCCTGCAATTGATAATTGTATTTGAAGTAGCAAGGAATGGACAACCAAGAATGATGAGAATCTGAGTGCTCATATTACTGATGGGTTCAGTATCCAGGATGTTAAAATCAATGAGGTACCAAAATCTGTCAACCTGGACCAACACATCTACAATTATCCCTCTTGGTATACGAATAGAGCGATCAATAAGCTGTAGTGTGGTTAGGGTGGGTTTTAATTCATCCAAACCTAATTGTTTGTACAGCGAGTAGGGAATCAGATTTACACTTGCTCCTAAGTCAAGAAGTGCATGCTCAATTCGGTAGTTCCCGATTACACAAGGTACGGTTGGGCTATCGGGATCCTTGAATTTCTGTGGCACCTCTTACTTTAGGATGACACTCACTTTCTCAGTCAAGAAGATTTTTTTGAATATTTTTCCATTTTTTGGTCGTATATAAGTTTTTTAGAACTTTGACATATGAAAGTATTTGTTTTACGACATCAAATAGAGCAATATTGACCTTCACTTGTTTCAACACCTCTAGAATGTCCTTAGAGTTAGAGAGAGGTTTTGGTGCAACCAACCATTGAGAAAATGAAGCAATTGGCTTGCCTTGAAGTTTCGGTTCTAATTCTTGTGTAGCAATGCTAGGTCTATCATCTTTGTCCTCTTCCGGGTCCTTAAGCTTTTCAACTCTTATCGGAATGGATTTATTAATTATTTTTTCACTCCTAAGAGTGATGATAGACTTAGCTTGCTCCATCTGATTTTAAGTGCTTAGATCACTTATTTCATATTGCGGTTTAGGATTGGGGAAAGGTTGGGCTGGAAGAATCCCTTTTTCTTCAATTGAATTTTTTGTCTCACACCCTTGTATGACCTTTGAAATGTCTTGAAGAGTTTACAATATACGTTGAGTGATAAGCTCTTGGTTTTGAATATGTTTTAGAATTAGATCCTCTTGAGGTTTCACTTGATTTGGATTTTGATTGAAAAAACCTTGACGAGTAGCAATCTGTCCATTCCTCCAACTGAAGTTTGGATGATTTCTCCAACTAGGATTGTATGTATTGGAGGTAAAGCTGGGCATCGGTCTGGAATAGATCGGATTAGGTCCAACTCGATCCGATCCGAAATCCTAATGGATTGACCCAAACTTGATCCGATCCGAGACCGGATCTGGGTCACCTGATTTGGACCGATTTGATGCATGGTTGGTCGAACCCGAATCGAGTCCGACTCGGTCAGGGAAACGAGTCAGATCGGGTTGGGTACGATTCTGATTATATGAATTTAATCAAACTGTTTCATGTGGTGTAATCCACTTCAGCCTTTAATATACATCCTTCTTGTGCTCAAGGCCTAAAATAATATGTGAAAATGGATGAACAGGTTAGATAAAATATATACATCAAGGTGGGCCCTATATGACTTTGAAAGAACTCTCAGTCTACCATATACACATTCTTATCGAACTTTTGAAATGCACTGCATGAAAATAAATCGAAAATACTGCCTTTTACCCAGCGTGATTTGGCAACTTCCCAAAACCTTACATTACGAAGTTGGACTTTAGGACAAAATTGCCCTTGCTTTTTTTTACAAAAGTGAGTCGCAAGTTGTTAAGAGGAGGGGTATTTTATTCATAAATTCCTAATCTGTACGTAAGGAGTCTGCTTTGGTAACAAAGGTTTTGGATGGGTGAAAAAAAATTGAGTAAAAGGTGGTATCTACAGTGATAAAGAACCTAAATCAAATCCAACCAGTCATAGTTACTTGCTTTTGAGTGAATTCTTTATCGATGTTAGTGAGTTCTGTGGGTCTAATCATGGGGTGTGTGTTATATCCAAACCATCCATCCATTTGACGAGATCGTCTTAAGGCTTAACACGAAAAATAAGATAGATCTAACTATCAAGTGGACCACATGAATTATTTAACGGTGAAAATCATTCTCTGCTGTTATTTGTGGTGTGGTCTAGATGATCTTTGGATATTATTCATTTTTTGGATAATGCTCTATAGTAATCTTAAAAAATATATAAACGGTGTAGATAAAATAAATACATTAATGTGAGGCCCATATAACTTTGATCTCCTTTGAACCGTTTGTACAACTCAGAGCTCGAGGAGTGCCTGGAGCTCGAGGACACCAGTACCTGCACAGATGTACTGGAAACAGACTGCCTACTCCCCTTGCTACCAGCCAATGGCTGGTGATTCATCCTCTGTGGGCCCCACCATGATGTATGTGTTTCATCCATGCCCTCCATCTATTTTTATAGATCATTTTATGTTAGGAGAAAAAAATGAGGTATATCGAATCTCAAGTGGACCACATTATAGGAAACAATGTTGAATGAACGTTGACCATTGAAAATATTTTGGAGGCCATAAAAGTTTTTGATCAAGCTGATATTTATTGTTTCCCTTCATCTGGGTCCTTATGACCTAATCAATAGGTTATATGTTAAATAAACAGTATGGTGGGCCTTAGGAGGATTATAATGGTGGATATCTAATCGTTATTATTTTCCTATGGTGTGGTCCACCTGAGATTTATATCCTTATCATTTTTTTGTATAAAGCCTTAAAATGATTTGTAAAATAGATGAACGGAATGGATGAAACACATACATCATGGTGGGCCCACCGAGCATCGACTAAAGCCACGGGGCTGGTGTAGGGGGAATAGCCAATCCATCTCCGCTGGTACTCATCTTCACACACAACATGTACTTACAGTAGCTATATAGCTGGTGTGTGGTACAGTAGCAAATCCGCGTCTAGTACTAAGTAAACTCTGTTGGGGCCCACAATGGAAATGTATCTGGTTCATCCGCTCCGGATCGGATCTAATCGAATTGGATTACGGATTGGATCGGTCCGAGTAGGTATAGATTGGAACTCGACCCGAAACGCTTTCAGATTTGGCCTGCCCTAATCGATCCGGACCGATCCAGGCTGTAGAATTGGTTCAGATCGGGTCAGATCTGGTCAGATTGGGTCGAATCCACCGGATCGAGGTAGGATTGCCCAGCTCTAATTGGAGGTAGGTCCATTGCAAGGTCTTTAGTAATTGTTCATGACATTAGATTCCTCATTCAGCACCCCCCAAAAGACAGGTATTATTGGACAATTTTCAGTTGTGTGAATGTTGTAATCACAAATACCGCAAACTGTTTCATTAACCCTATCCTTCTTTAATTCCATGGCCTCGAATTTTCTTATGAGATTAGTCACTTTAAAATTGATATCATCGTCCTCTTTCAGGAGTACATTCTATCCCTCTCCTTAGACTAAGTCGGCCTATACATGGTGCTTGATTTTGGGTGTCTAATGATTGTACATTTTCAGCAAGTCTGTCTAAGTAATCCCACACATCATCGACATTTTTATTCTTGAATTCTCCATTGCAGATTGTCTTAACCAATTGGCACATGGAAGATGTCAGTCCATCATAGAAAAAGTGTGTAATGCATCACGTTTCAAAACTGTGTTGTAGGCATGAACTGACAAGATCCTTGAACATTTCCCAACATTGCAAGAATGTTTCATCCTCATTTTGGGCAATGTTTATGATTGACTTTCTAAGGGTGTTCGTTTTATGATGTGGAAAGAATTTCTTTATGAACTGCCTTTTCATCTCATTCCATGTGCCAATAGATTTAGGTCGTAGTGAATGCAACCATGTCTTAGCTTTATCTTTCAAGGAAAAGAGAAAGAGCTTCAGCCTGACTGTGTGCTCAGACACGTTTGGAAAATATAAAGTGTTTATGATCTCATCAAACTCTTTTAAGTGTAAATATGGATTTTCTGACTCAAGCCCATGAAATTTAGGAAGGAGTTGGACCACCCCTGGGTTGATACCCTTGTGTCCTATATTCTCTGAAAAAATCATGCATAAGGGCGTGCTCTCCCCTGATGGTTGTAGATAATCTTATAAGGTACGAGGCGGGGGTGATTGGTGCACCTCATTCTCATCCTGGACTTTCTCAACCCTTGGTTGAGGTAGTCTTTCTGGTTGATTGACAAGTTCATTTGTGGTCATAACCTCATTTAACTCTAAGGATCTCGAACGGTGTTTAATCCTGCGATGGATAGTTAACCCCTCAACTAATCCTCCTTCAGTTAAGAGACGTCGAGTGTTGTCATGGAGCCACTTGGACATGAAACATTTGCAACCCTCAATCTCAGATTCTAACATAAACCTAAAGAAGAAAAGAAATAGAAATCTAGAAATAAAAAGAAAGAAGAGTTGGAAAGAGGTTACGAAATCAGAAGTTTCTAAGTTAAAAACCTGCAAAAAAAAACAAAAAAAAACAAGTCAGTTTCTAAAAATAGAAAGTCTAAAATTAGAAAGTTCCTAAAAAATAAAAAGTAAACTAGTTTCTAAAAAAGGAAAAATTTCTAAAAACTGAAAATAGAAAGTTTTTAAAAACTAATTAGGAAAGTTCTAAACCTAAAATTAAAAAGTATGTTAATTTCTAAAAATATAAGAAATCTTAGAATTAGAAAGTTTCTAAAAATAGAAAATAAAACCCTAATCCTAAAAGTAGAATAATAGATAAATTAGAAAGAGATTACTAATTTAGAAAGCCTATATCAGGGTCCTATAAAACAGGAAAGTTAGGTTAGTTTTTAGAAATCAAATAGAAAAATCTAAACGTAGAATTAAAACTAGAAAAACCTTAATCTTAACCTAATTCTAAAACTAGTTAATCTTAGAAAAACGTAATCGACAATCCCCAGCAACGACGTCAAAAACTTGTTCACCACCCCAAGTATAAGGTCACGATGCAGTAATAATCTCGATAAGATCGAGGTCGAATCCACAGGGACTGAACCTTGTATGTAATGTGAAAGTAATTCGAATTAGAACTAGAAGATGTAATATAAACTAGAAGAATTTAAGAGAATAATGATGAACTAATTAACTAAAATTTGTAAAATTCAAAGGTGGAAAACTAGGGTTTCCAAGGATCTACTTGTAAAGATTAGGGATATCTATGCTTGATTCATGAACACAACTGGATTTAGAGTCCCATCTTCATCCAGTTGGAAGATATATCATTAAAAACCAAATATGAACTTCCTTTGATCTAGTTTTTAAGAGATGAGAAGGATGTGAATTAGAATTGATTTCATCACAAAACTATACCCATGAGACAAAGCAAACAACAGAATTCAATCGATCCACAACCAATCTAAGGGAGTTATGAATGTAGGGAAGGATTCCATCATCCAACCATGTTCATGAGACGATGGTGAACAATAGGGTACCCACATTCACAATCTCTGTAATACAAAGAACATACCCGAAGCTGTCGCAGATCCATTATAATTTAAGTCACAATAAACATTAAAAACTATGAATATTGCTCATAATTAAACCAAAACCAAAGATAGTTCAACTTAAACATGAATCAAAGGCATAAAAAAGTTTCCATCACACTAGAAGCTTCACCTCTTAGCCCTAACTAAGAGGTTTACCCAATCATAGTTATGATTAAACTAAAATCTCAGGAAAAATGTTAAAAGGAAGAAGAAACCGAAGAAGAAGGAAGAATATGACGTCGCCGTTCAAGCTTTCTCTCCCTCTATATCTTGCTATTTACATCCCCAGCTGATGGATTTCACACTTCTCTCTTCTTAACTTTTATAGACACAAGGAGGAGGCTGAGAGTGCATAGAGAAGGTCGGTCGGGTGTTTGCGTAAGAACCTACGCAGCAGCAACCCCGTGCGTAATGAGTTTACGTAGCAAAAACACAAATGACTTGCGTTTGGATGGATTTTATGGGAAGAAGAGCATAAAAAAAACCCATTCTGACTCCATGGTGGTGGTCGTGGCCACCCTTTGGAGCTTGTGGATGGTTTGGATTGCTGATTCGATCATGATCTTGATTGTAGAACGGCCCGAAAGTCTCGATTTTCCCAGACACTGGCCATGCGCACGGGATTGCACTGACGTGTTCGGTGGGCCCCACGGTGGTGTTTTCGGAGAAATCCACCAATTCTATTGGATTTGTGCCAAAATTTCAGTTAGAATTGGCTAGTTTTGCTAGAGTTTGGTGTGGTTCATTGTATCAAATCTTCCCACCGTTCATCCTACGTTTGACGGCAATCCTCATGTGTCCACGTGCATGGGACCAAAAAGACCTCATGGGTACGGTCAGCCCCACCCCTTGAACATGTTGGACGGTTCAGATCGTCCAATGGGTGCGATCACAGTGGCTTACTAATCATCACAACAATCTAACGTGCGAATGCTGTTTCTGTCTTGAAGAAGGATCGGGTCAACTCGATCTTTAACTGAGGCTGGGTCCGGTGCGGCTCTACTGTGCACCTGCTGTGCATATGCATCATGCATGTGGGGTCCACTGAGATGTACATGAGAAATCTGGTGCGACTCGGCTGTGCACCTGCTGTGCATAAGCATCATGCATGTGGGGTCCACTGAGATGTACATGAGAAATCCACTTCGTCCATCCATTTTATCATCTAATTTGAGGGGTTGAGACCAAAATTGAAGCATATCCAGTATCATGTGGGCCCCAGATCAATGATTTATGGGTTGATCTATCCGTTGGGCCACTTCCATAAGGATCCAAGGGCCGAATTTCTATATGTACGGTTAATTTATGATCCTCAAGCCAGATATAAAGTTTCAAGCTAAACAGATGGTGGGAACCCTGTGATCTTACATTCAGGACCACTTTCAAGCCCTTTTAACTTCAATCACTTGATTTTCTCAGATCTTTGCCACGTAAATTCTTCGATCTCGATCTCCTAGGATCCGTCCGTTACCTTGGTAATTTTTGAGCATCAAATCCATGCTTTTAATACCCTTTTCAGTCCAAGCTTCCTAAATTCACCTTACAACACAAACATGATTAAAATAGGGCGTTAAACATTATCATGTATATATAATCAGGTAATAACTGAGGTCTAATATGCAATATTTGACCCTCAACAGTATCTACTTTTGTATTCCTAAAAAAAGACCTGTAAAGAAAAATTTATAATCACAATCACTAATTCCAACTTAGGTTGATAAATGGTCACCTGAAGATAATGGTCCACACCTAGGTATGGTTCGACGGCCTGCAGAGCTGCTTCCAGGGTGCTGATCCCTTAAATTTATGTGTTGGAGCCCTATGCCAATAGGATTTAGAGGTTAGGATATATGTAGGGGGCCTAATGCATTAAAAACTGAAAGAGAGTTAGAAGGATACCTTTCGGTTGTTGGGGTGGTGCTCCTGCAGCGGTGGGGTTGCAAGCTCCAGTGCGGGACTGAAGTAGGGGAGGAAATTTCTCAACTTCCAGCCTCCTTGAGCTCTCCTTATCCTCCACTCCCTCTCTATTCTCTCCTTTTTCTCTCCCCACCCGCAGGAAATTTGTATGGAAGTGTGGGAGAGAGATTTAAGGGCTTATATAATCTAAAAATTAGTCCAATTGGTCCTAGGGAGACTTGTTTTAATGTATATACCCCTAATGGGTGAATTTTTAGTTTCTGGGGCTATCCCAGTAGCCCCCTGGCCCATCTGTGTCATGGAGAAGGTGTCACATGGTCAGATGAAAGGTTGTTCCAAGTTTGGTGGCAAACAGATAAGTCAATTGATCGCAGGGGCCCAATTTACGATCAACGGTCACCGATGTTCAATCAGGGTCTTGGTTATACGGATACGAGAAGAAAAATATGCTTAAGTCATGCCTCAATTTTAGATGCAATCTAACGATCAGAAAGTCATAACTCAGCGAAAGAGCGAAAGGTCTATTTCACTTAAGTTTTCATATTTAAGCCAAGGGGATTAGGTGTTTCAAGTACTTAGCTTATGCACTAAGTTGAGCAGTTTTGGGCACTTTCTTGGTTCGCCACCCACAACAGACGTCAAACCCAGTGAGACAGAACATTATTTTATAATTTCAGAGCGAGTCAACCACTAACAAGCGATTTGGAACTTGTTCGAATAATCGGAGCATTTTTCGAATGAATTGGGTAGGGAGATTTCTTTGGCACAGTCATTAGGGTATGGATTAACTAAGTTCTCAATGTGGTCTATTCGAAATTAGTGAAAATGATGATTCGATCATGATCACTATAGATCGTTGATTTTGAAGCTAAATGAGACATCGGGTTAATTTGGTTTATAAATCAAGATTCGACCCATAGTTGACTCAGCTTTAGGTATGTCTTTATTTGGTTATAGTTATCTCGATTAGTCAGTAATGGGTCGGTTAGATTTAGGCCCTAGATGAATAATTCATGAGGCTAGACTTGAGGTTTAAGTGATCAGGTGGAATTGGCTTCATATGGTTAGTTAATCGAATTTGTGCGGTTCTTTATTGGTATCATCTACGTATAGGCTTACCTCGAGTATCAAGGGTTCGTAAGTGATGTCGTGGGCTAGTTATATATATATATATATATATATATATATATATATATATATATATATATATATATATATATATATAATTTAAGGACTTTTTAGTAATTCAGAGTAGCAAAATTTCAGGATGTTACACTTAACTTATTATAGAAATGCCCAAATTAACCGAACTAGCTCTAGACTACCTTTTAATGGCCCATTAAACCCGAAAATATAGAAAGACATTTGTCATGTTGAGATTGACATCCATTGCAAATGTTGTGCCAAGGTGGTGTGTGGAATCACTCAATTTGGAGTGAGAGATCAGCACGTGTTGTGTGAGGCTGGGATGAAATGAGCAGAAACTTAAGCTAATTGTCCACATTTGATCTTTACCAAAGTTGTGACTTTCAGGCCAATAAATTACAACCAAACTTAGGACACTAACCTAGAGTAATGCCCTACACATATCTATATAGTCAAGACCTCAATCGACAATTAGTAATCGTCAAACCGACATTTGATCATAACCATTAATTAGTGTATTTGATTTGCAAGGGGATCGAAGACTTGCTTAAATCACTACTTAGGGAAATTGTACTACTGTGAGGCCCGTATCCTAGTCCATACCATTCCTTAACTTTTGTGGTCCTCCCGGTCGAATTCTGGTAAACTGTGACCTATAATCGGCATTTACTCGTAACCTTGAGTCGCACCATGTCATTCCGAGTTGACTCGACTTGAAACTTATACCCTTACGAGCGTGCCATCGCCGCGATTCAAACGTTGCGTCTCGTGTGCCGATGCGATACCCAGGCCAAGAGTTGTGGGCCCGCGTATATTTCAAGGAAACACCGCACGTTGCAAATCTTGAGAGAATCTCTACAACCCATCACATCAATCAATCAAAGTATAACCCATTACTCTATCCCATCCCTAAGTACACAAGCCATTCCCCAAGTCAACTCTCTCTTACACAACCCATACCACTCATCATCCATCACTCCATCCATCACTCATCCCTCTCTCCTTACATCTCCTTGCTCTCTCATTCTTTTTACCATTTTTCCAAGCAACCCCAAGGAGAGAAACATCTAAGGGTGAGGAGAAGTTAGGTGTGGCCCACTTCCTAGCCCTATATCTCCCATCCTAGCCCTTTAATCATCATCATCTTCCATCAAAGGGAAAGCCTAAGAGCCAAGGAGTCCAAGGAGCCTAGGAGGAGCGAAATTGGTGGGTGTTTATAGTACTAGATCATGATTTTGTTATAGGGCCCACATGATTTGAGACTCATCTTGTTGTATGTGTTATATATGGCCCATCTAGGGGAGCTCATAGTGGCGGAGCTCCCTCGCCTCACGTCTCTCTCTCTCTCCCTCGCTCCTTTCCTCTTTATTTTCTTTCTTTTATGATGTGATAATGTGTGTGTGGCCCACCTGATGTGATTAACAATCTGGACTGTCCAGATTTTCTGGAAGTCCAACGAATGGGGCTCGTCTTACTGCCCATTTTTGGGCTAGCCAAGATGGAGGGAAACTACAAATATCAACTTGGTCCATGTGGACCCCACCATGATTCATGTCTTTCATACATGCTGGGTGGGGTGGGCAACACTGATGTGGGTCCCACCAAGACGTGTGTTATATCCTGACCGTCCATTGGTTGGGCCAGTAACCCAGGATGCTGCTGGACACCGTCCAGCATCTGCAAGGTCCACTGAGTTATGTCCCATCCTCACCGTCTGTTGTTGGACGATGGGAGAGTACAAAGGTTAGCGTGATTGAGGCTGGTGGGCCACACGTGTGGCCCCACCATAATGCATGTGTTGTATCCTCACCGTCCAATCTTTGGACGGTGGGATGAAAGTAGACTGGCTGGAGTATCTCACGTAGCAAATGCTGCTGTTGTGGTCAGACATGAGGTATGTATTATACACCAAACCGTCTATGTGGGACCCACTCCATACGTGTTGCACGTGTGGAGGTGGGGCCCATTCGATGTATGCATTGTATATTTACACTGTCCATTTTGGACTATGCCACGTGGGACCACCATGATTTATGCATCTCATCTATGTCATCCGTTAGACTCCACCGTCCAGACCCTGGATGGTGGGTCATCCAGACCATCCAAACTATGGGTCCCACATGGGGTCCATATTCAGACTGTCCGTAAGAAGGATGTCCAGAGCTGGATGTTTGAGTACATGATAATAAAAAAGAAGTAATAATATAATATTATATATATATGTATGTGGTGGGCCCCACGTGGGGACCCACTTACTTTGGAAGCGGATTGGCTGGAATACTCTAACAACTATATAGCTGTTGTACTACAGCAAGGCCCGTGGGTCCATGATGTATGTGGAGTACATCCACAACATCCGTCCATTTGGACGAGGCCCCACATGGCGTATGAGTTTTATCATCGCCATCCATCCACTTGTAATCTAGACCATTCATTTGGATGGTGGGCGCTGACTGGTTAGTCTACCACACCAGTTATATAGCTGTTGTATTCGACAGCAAGTTCTGTGGGTCTTGCATAATGTATGTGAGAAATATCCACGCCGTCCGTCCATCTGGTGGTACCTACCTCTGATGTACGTACTTCGTCCCAACCGTCTATCTGGTGGACCACACTGCAAATTAGTGAGGGATTGAACATCCACCATTGAAATCCTTTTAGGAGCACAAAAGTTCTGGATGAATATGATATTTGTTTTTCCTCTTAATTCAGGTCTTTGTGACCATATGAACAGATTAGATGGAGAATAAATGCTATGGAGGTCCTATGAGGATTAAACAGTGGAAATCATTATCTCCACTGTTATTTGTGGTATGGTCCAGATGATCTTTTGATATGATTCATTTTTGGAAAATGCTCTAAAATAGATGAATTGGTATATATGGACCGGCTAGGTCGGTGGGCCCATTGGTGTGGCCCATGTGATGCGGCCCACTTGATGCATATGAGGCCCATTGTGATGTGTTTAAGGCCCATGAGTTGTGGCCCATTGTGATGTATTTGAGGCCCATGAGATGTGGCCCATTGTGATGTATATGCAGCCTGTATTTGAAGCTCATTGTGATGTATATGCAGCCCGTATTTAAGGCCTATTGTGATGTATATGCGGCCCGTGTAATGAGGCCTAGTATGATGTATTCGAGGCCCATGGGAAGTGGCCCAATGCAATATATATGAGGCCCAATGTGATCTATATGTGGCCCAATGCGATGTATATAAGATCCTTATATGAGGCCCATTGTGATATGTATTAGGTCTATGTGATGCGGCCCATTGTGATGTATTTGAAGCTCATGTGTTATGGCCCAATGAGATGTGTATTGGGCCCTTATGTGAAGTCATGAGCCCACTATATGTTAGGCTCTATGTGGGCCATTAAATGTCCACATTGATGGGCAATGATGGTCGAATGTCCACATTATGACCTTCCTTAGGCCTTGTTAGGCCAATTTTCATCGATGCCGATTATCGAGGCCAATTATCGATGCCGATTATCACTGCTGATTATCAGTGCCGATTATCCATGTTGATTATCGGTGCCTATTATCGATGCTATATCGGTGCCGATTATTGATGCTGATCATCAGTGCCAATTTGTAACATCTTGAATTTTTACTGTTTTGAATTTTTAAAAATTCTTATTTTTTAAATTTAATTAATCTATAATATCACTTAATGACCGTCAGCACTCAATGTTAATATATATAGGAGTGAAACCAGTAAAGAATCGGTAACGTCCCGTCCAACCAACATAGTGTCCTGGGGCAATCACGTAGTATTTGTCGCAGGACCGTTCATTTAGACTACTCGTGGTGAGGTACCACAAGTTAATTAACTTAGGATTAGCCCATTAGAGTAGACCAGACGTGTTATGATAGGACCTAGTGCGGGCCGCCAAGCCAGATAGCCGTTTGTACTTAACAACAGCCCGTGAAGGCCACACAGCGACGTAGGAAGGTTAAAAAATTACAAAACTTTAGGAAACACTAGATCTCACTGGGCTTAAGGTCCATCGGGACCTCAGACCCAGTGGACACCCAGAACTGGGATCTGGCACTGGCCAAATGCACCCCATCAATGCCAGAATTTGAATATGACACTTATAAATGAAATCGAGATTCTGGACTTTTCAGCCGTTGGATTTCTTCTAAATTTACGGTGAAGGTCAAATGTGCGGGCCTACGCCCGTCAAAAAAACTTGGGCCTTGATCGTAGCATGGTAACCGTTGATCGCACATCGGATCCGTACAATCAAACCAAATATTCGATCGACCCCAAAATTTGTATGGCCCTTCATCGGGCCATGGTCCACCTATCCTATAAGTTTTATGGCCAGGGGACCACCAGAACCTCTCCAATCACTGGAATAGGCCCCATAGGGTCACTTAAGGATCGGGACCATATGGTCAAACTATATATTCGATCATTCCTAAATTTTGCATGGCCCTTCATCGGTCCATGGAGCACTTATCCTGTGGTGTAAATCAATATGTACAACCCACAGTAGGCCATAGAGCTTAGAAAGATCCTCTCATAAGTCTAGTATAGTAAAAACCCAACACTTGGGGCCATTTTCACTAAATCTGGAATTATAAAAAGGCCTTCTTTTGGGCACCCCTCTTCCCATACGATTTTTTGCCCTAGGGAAAGAAAGAAAGAAAGAAAAAGAGAGAGAAAGAGAAAGAGAGGAAGAAAGAGTGAAAGAGAGAGTGAATGAGAGCTAAGGTGGACCTTAGATCGAGGTGGGGCCAAGGAAAATCAACCCTTTCAACTCCTTACCCCCTTTCTCCAAAGAAAACTCTCCATCGCCACCCCAAAATCGTCCGTGGGCCATCTAGGTAAGATCTCTCACTCTTTTTCTCTTGAAAGCCTTGTATTGAAGAAGAAATGACATGGATTTCTCTCATGCTTGAGTTGTTTTAGGGATTCCGACCGGCCAACCTCCAAAACCCTCATCTCTAGGTCATTTCTAAGCCTCCAATGAATCCTAAGGTGTGGACTATTGCTCTTAGGTGGCCTAACATCAATTTTAGTATGAAATTAATGATTTTGATTGTTTGGATGCCATATTTGAAGAATCTAGGGGATCCTTAAGAATTGCATGTTTGTTAAAATTGCATGAAATTGTGTGTTTGGATCTCATGAGGTTGTTCTTAGTTCTTGCATGATGTTGTGTATGGATGATTCTATGCTTATGTCTTGTTGATTCTTTTCATCTATTCTTACTTCATAATATGTATGATTTCAATACTCTTATGCATATGATTTCTTATGATGGAGGAAGTGCTTAACTTCCTCACACCCACACACACCCACATATTCACATGCACTTGTTTCTTAATATGGTTAATTAGTCTTACGTGCTATTAGAATCTGAATTATGTGTTGTGAAGTGTGAGAACATGATGTTATTTATTCTAGTGATGCATTGGTAGTCGACATGCTATGAATCACTATTCGTGCATTTGGGTTGACCAGAATCATGAGGAGAGCGAAGGTGGTCCCGTTGGTAGGACTGCCTTAAGACTAAACCTATGGATTTGGGTGGGTGTGTTCGGGTGGTTATAGTTCGACTACATGCGTCTCTTGTGCCCGATGTCACTCGTCTCACACTCGCCGGACTCTTGCGATTTAGTCTACTATCTGACCAACCTTGATGTTAACCTTGATTGCTCACCTATGTTTGGAACCTGAACCACCCTTCAACCGTTGTAGCCCATCAATAACCCACTTGAAACTAGTCCACAGCCTCGTGAGCCGGGCATAGTGGAATGAGACACTATGTCCGAGCTGTCGGCCTACGCTGGGGTGCCGCGCCTCCCCGTAGTGACTGCGAGCGATCCCTTTCTCTTGGCACTCCTCATGTGCTTGAAGTCGGGGATGAAGAACCCGACGGGATGACGGACCACGAGGTCTCAGCCTCACGCATTGGGGGGTCTTGGCCTCACAACCCGTTTAAGGCATTGATACGTGGGGTGTATCAGATTTCCCAACCTGCTGGATGAATGGACTTAACTAATAACTCTGCTAATACGATCGCATTGCATCGCATTAGTTAGGGTGGCGACTCGGAAGTCGAGGTCGCAATGAGGGAGTACTGACATACGCGATCGTTAGATGGTGTCGCTCGAGGGAGTGTTGTGGCGAACGCATGCATCATATCATTCCACATGCATGCATTTTAATAAGAGTTGGTAGGTGTCGATGATTGGCTGCATTTCATTAAATTCATATTATAATTGATGCCTGTTGTAACTTAAGATTAATAGTACCCACTGAGTTGATCACTCACTCCCACTCTGGGACGGTGTTTTAAAATACCACCCAAACTCTTCAGTAGCTGCAAGTTGTGCTGAGATCTATGAGCCTGGCGGCGCGAGCTTAAGCGAGGAGGACGAGTTCTCCTACTTTCAGTTAATGAGCGGTTCTCCATCGGCTTAGGAGACTAGATTCTGGAGCGTTGAGTCGTGGGCTCAGCACACCATTCTTTTGGATATATGATTCTCTTTGTTAATTTTTTTTGGGCAACGCCTTGGGCGACCTCTTTATATTCTTTTGGACTTGTACATATATATATCTCTTTCACTTCAGTAGACTAGTTGTGGTTACATTTCATGCTCCAAGTAATTCCAGGCTTCGCGTTTAAATTTGATTAAATCTTAAAACTATAAAATTGATGATAAGTGACACTCGGGAACTCGGGAGTCGAGTGTATGCACGACCCTCTATTTTTTGGGGCGTTTCACAATTATCGATGCTGATTAGCGATGTCGATTATCGAGGCCGATTGTCGATGATGATTATCGGTGCCCATTACAAGGTCGATGTTGATCATCGATGCCGATTATCGAGGCCAATTATCGGTGCCAATTATCGATACCGATTATGAGTATGTGGCAGCATAGCATCATAATACATGCCCATAAGCATCATCTGCATGTTTGTTATGAGATGTGGTTGACCATTGCATATGCCATAGGGAAAGTTGTTTATGAGCCTCCCTTATATGCGGAGTCATCCCACATGAGAGCACAGTATGTGTAGGATTGATGCATGATTGGACTGTGTGACTCATGCAACTTGCATTTTATGATATGATTACTATACGCCCTAACGACATTAGGGCCGTGGCCTTCACAGGCTATCGTGGATGGCCAGATGGGACATCAAAAATCTTTTTCTACATGGAGTGTCATAGATGTCCCTGGGTGAAAGTCCCTAAACCTCTGTGGTCAGGAGATGCTTCAACGTTTAGACCGAGTGGATATATGAGCGCCCGAGTGTCGAATATCAGTAGGTCACGTCCCTCACTATATCCTGATCGGTTGGAAGGAGGTGTGACCTTACCCATCCGAGAATAGGGGGCATAGCTAGGCTGAGTTTAACTAGCTTGTAAATGGGTCCGCTATCGACGTGTTGGATAGATATTGACTGACTACTGGCCAGGCGGATAGTGAAGTCTCTTCCACTTATACGGTCGTGTGTTCTGTGGGCGGCGATCATGTGTAGAGTGTGTTAGACCCCGATGATGATCCTAGAGATGTACAGTACTGATATGTGGACTTATTGAGGAGGAGTTGCATACTCAACATTTTATTCATTCATTCACTATCCACTCGGGCTGGTGATGTGTAACTAATTATTATGTATCTTCGTAATAGCCAGGATTTTGGTTAGGGCGCGTGACTAACCTGAGATCAGGAGTTTACCACATTAAGTTTATCTATCCAAATTTAGGTATGAGATTGGTTTGGATAGAAGTACCTTGTAATGGACCCTATAGCTTGTGACATTACATACTATCATCCCGATTTCACACCCCAGCTTGGTCATCTCATTCGCACCACATATTGCATTACATCCGTGGTATATGACATTTTGGGTTGCTATGTTTCTGTATGTATATGGCCTAGATATGACTGACTTGTAAGGATTCACATGTTGCATTACATCCTCGGTATCCAATATTTAGCTTACTATGTCTCCACATTGCATAGCTGACCTACATTACTTTCTTAGTATATGATATTGGCTTATTATGTTTTTGGATTGCATAGCCTGAATAAGGCTGATGATATTTATGCACTTACCAACATATTTTCGTATTACTCTGATATTGCATACTTTGTACTTACCTTGCGCACACACTTACACCACCCTATAAGCTTTCTATAAGCTTATGCATGATAGATGTGTGCACGTGGTGTTAGGTCGCAGTAGCGTTGAGCTTAGAGCATGTAACGGTCTTCTGGAGCTTTGATTTTCAATATGTATATTTTCCTTTCAACGCTATCTTCAACTGTTCATATTAGTTGATATGTGATGATGATGTTATCTTTGTGATTTAGGAAAATGTGCGATTATGCTTCTTATGAGATAAATGTATGTTGAAAAATCCTCCTCGTATGATCCCAGGATTGAAATCTGACGTATGGGCATTGAAAATCGAGAATGAGGTACTACGGAGGCTGTCGGTACTGAATTCGGTGATCAAAAATTCTGTGAGCCCAATTTTCGAGTTTGGGGCATGACAACTACAATGTAGATTGACTCGTATATCCCCCATTGGACCCCAACAGCTAGAAATAACCTCCCATAGGGTTAATATACTAACACTTGGTCATTAGGATCATTTACACCACTGCTGATGCTATAAAAGGGACAATAGGGACAAACCCTTGCCCCCGTACTAATTTGTGTCATAAGAAGAGAAGAGAAGAGAAGAGGAGAGAGAGAGAGAGAGAGAGAAGGTGGGTGTCAGTTGTGAGGGTTTGTGCACCCGTTGCTTCTCTCCCCATTGATCGATGTTCTAACCACTTTTGAATCCTTTGATGGATCCCTTGTGTCAGAGATTGGACTTAAGAAATGAATCATACTTCTTAAACTAAGTATTACTAGGTTTAATTGAATAAATCTCATAATAATTCCAATGTTGCATATGAATCTGTGGTTTTTCTTAAAACCCTAATCTTAAGATTTGTTTATGCTAGGACTTAAGGTCTCATTAATTGATTAGGAGTGGTTCATACTATTGCAAAAGTTGTATTTGAGCATGGCCCCATGTGAATGTCGTTGTACGCCAATTCCGGGCCCTGACTTATCAAATTGCATTGGGGTTTCCTCGAATTAAGTTAAGTAAAATCTTTAACCATTGATTAAAGTCTAATTAAATTATAATTTAAGTTACTAACAATGAGATTGTCGATGAATTAGGGTTTAGATCACTTTTCGTAAAATTTTGATGCTGGAGCCACATCCAAATTGAGGATTTTTTACTCTAAGGTGAAGATCTACTCTCAAGCTTCTACCAGGGATTTTAGAATGATTAAATGTCTTTGTTTTCTATTTATTTAATAATATGCTTAAAAAAATGCTTGAGTGATATGAAACTCTTAATGTTTGAACTCTTCGATGTCGACTGTTAGGAAATGTGGACGTAGATTCAATTGGGTTGATGTAGATTGAATTGTACATGTGTTAAATTGTTATGTATTAATATTGGTTTGATTTTTCTAATTCATATATGTGCTTAATTTACATACCTTGATGTGGTATTGTATTTCATTCTAATTATGTTTATGTAGTTGATAAATTCAAATTGTTGTTGTGACAGATCAAGCTCTACAAATTATTTAAATAAGTACATAGCTTACTTTAGGGTGGGTATCCCAAACTTATACGGCTGACTAAAGTTGAACATGAATGATCAACAATAATTGGAACTACATGGTATGCCTTGTATTCAATGTCGGTTTGCCCGGGGTCATTCATACTTGATTCCATCATATTAATACAGGGCTCCATCATTCTTATTATTGGTGATTGTATAACATTCGATAAAATTTAGGATACCAATATTACCATTTATTTAAGTTTACTCAAACCATTAATGCGTTACGATCTTATAAAGACTCATAAGCCAAACATGGTGATATGTGACATCGTGTTCGAGTTGTCGGCCTATGCTAAGGTGACGAAACTCCCTATAGTGACTAATGAGCATTAATGGATGTGATAAATTGTTGTTCGAACAGCTTCCATCAAATACTCATCTAATGGTTGCATGCCAGAGTAGCATTCGAATGACTTAGGCGTGAATAAAATTGAGTAATGAGTCATTTTCTTTGTATTAATTTAGTTTTGAATGACAAACTCGTACCTCTGAATTGATTATTCATACTTAGTATTTGGGTGACAGCCCTTACCGTGTTAATTTATATATTATAGGCATCATGTCGTAGCTTTTAAATTATTGGTTTATGAGATATAGTGAGAGATGCTTTAATTTAAATCAAGGGGCACTGATGAAGAGCCTCTACGTGCTGTAATGAGCTATGTGATCTAGTTAATGACTTATGATATAATAGAGGTATCTTATCTTTGTCAATCTGTTGTATGAACTAAGATTAATAATCATTTGGTTAATCATGCATATCCTATGATAGGTAGTTGCAAAAGGTGGAGTTGTTTATTAATGGAGTGCTTGCAATCTGCGAAATATGAGTTGAAATTACTTGTTGAGGGACTGTTGGATTGTGAAGATTATGCATCATTTCATCATAACATTAATGTACTTAACAACTAGATTAGAAAATAGTTTGTTTTGTTTTGCCATCATTACTTGTGCTTGGTTGTATTGACAACATGTGTAACTTTCCTAATATTTGTACGTTAGAGATAACATGCTTAAGAGTATTACATATAAAAATATGTATTTGTCATGAATTTCTTATCACTAAAATTTTTTGAGCATAATCTTGGAGATATTTTCTTCACTATGTTGACGTTTGACGCATTCTATTTGACATATACAAATGAGTTAGGAATAGAACTTGATGGTAGTGCGTTCAGGGCACCCTTGTAAAATTATAGCTTTATCCCTTTGGTAGTTATATTTATTGTATATATTAAATTTATTGTGATTTGTATAATTTTCATTTGGACGGATACCACTTTTGAAATTATATATTTTGATTATTAATCCTATATTTTTAAGTTTTGTTATTTTTACTTTGTTTTGGATTCGCTAAGTTGAAGTATGTTACTCTGATTATTTGTGTATTAATGAATGTAAACCTTAATGAGAACGTGTATGCATTTCTCTTAAGATCATACTGAAAAACTCAAGACTAGAGTCTCCATACTCAGGTACTAAATTTTGAAGCGTGACACCTTCAAACAAAAAGACTTTTATAAGCGGAAAAAATAAAATAAAAAGGAAGCTCGTATAGTCAGTCACATGGAGCAACTTTAAGATGCCTTTCTGAAAGATGAATTTCTTGTATTGAAACCAACAATAGTCTAATGTATGAGTATAGACTTGGATTGCAGTAAATATTACTACTAATGGATTACAATTAAAGATTATTTTTATTAGATTATCGCTACTCTTAAGATAGAGTTAACCTATGATAAGAAAAGATAATTTGATTGGTTTGGTGTGAGACGACTTGCTTCGTTTAATCCTTCTGTTATTTGTAGATCTCTTCTATGACTATCTCTCCAACATTTCTTACTTTAATTAATGGTTACGACAGCTGCTTCATCACCACGTTGGTTTTCTAGATCCTTCCTTTTCTAACTATTCTTTTCACTCGGCCATTCTCCAGTTTCTGGATGCCTTAATCGTGCCCCGTCATCACATGACTTGTATCATCAGATTAGTGCCAATTGTAATTTCATATAAAGTCTAAATATCTCTAAAGACCTTTCACATGTTACATATTTCTTATGCAATGACATGTATCCTTTTCTAATTGACTATTTCAAGAATGGTCAGAAATAAGGTACAACACTCATGGCGAAGTAACTTTATGAATGGTTTATATGACATGTAAACATCATAATTGTCTTAAGAAGGTTTCAACAGGGCATGTCCAACTCTATGCTTTCACTTGTTGTGGCCTAGTTGTGTTTGAATATGCATCATTTTGGGTTCATGTTTTAATATAATCTATTAAAATTGATAGATGGAGCGGATGCCACATGAACATTTCATTGAGACCACAATGTCAAACAGACATCTCGGTTAGGCCACGAAATTTCTACACGCTCCCTATGAATTAATGATATTTAAAAATATAATCGATGCAATTTATGAACTCTAAACAGACTGTCAAGGTAGAAAAAAGAAAAAATGATTAAGATCTGTAGCTATGATCTTCCAATGTAGGATATTTTAGGATGCAGATTACAGAAAGTTCTTGAGCTTGTAAAATAGGTAGGCTGGCGGTGATGTTCTTAAGAAATTCACCCAGTCTTATTTTTTTTCTATTGATTTTGGGACATGAGACAAATATATGTGTGTGTGTGGGGGGGGGGGATCCAAAACTCGAGTTTTCCATATGATAGAAAAAAAGAAGTGGGGAAGGAAATACTTACTATTGAACCCTTCCTTGGTCGCCTTGATGATTACATGCCATCCAAACTATTCATAAGGACATTTCCACTGAAGTGAACTGAAAAATTCAATGACAGTTGCTCAATCCCCATGTTTTCCTTTTGTACGACCTACTTTGGTTTTGGATCTGCATCATTTTTTATTTTATGTTCTTAAATGAACTAGCAAAACGACATGATGGAGTTGTTAAAAGCATCATAGTGGTCTCGCTTGGCTTCCAAGCACACAAATTTCGTGCAGCATGCCTTTGATAATTTATGGGCGGATCAGCGTACTCTACGTGAACCTGGCTAAAGACCAACAGTCATGTGAGGGGCTATGCGGATCCCACGATGATGTATATGTTGGGACTCGCAAAAGTACATAGAGAGGAATCAAGCAGAGTAATCAGAATCGCATAAACAAACTCAAACAGAAGACAATTCGAATTTTATGTGGAAAAATCCTTACGAGAAAAAAACTACGGTACAAAACAACAAGTAATGCACTATGAAAGCAATACTACAAGAGATAGATGATCTTATCGATTCGAACAACTCCTCGAATCTCTTTAGAATCACTACCTATGCCCTTGAACCCTTAAGAATAACTTTAAAAGGCCTAATCTTCTCCCTAATCCCAATTACACCTTGTATATATACTACCCAATTGGAATAGAAAACAAATCTTGCACTTATGTAATTTTTTGCATGTCTTCAATGGTATCGACAGCCATTAAGGACCAGTCGATGACATCAAAGATCCTTCGATGCCATCGAGTAACAACCTTCAAAACTCTCCAGTAATCAACTAGAATTTTTTAAAATTTTCTTGATGGGATCGAGCATCTGTCGATGGCATCGACATCTATTTAGTAGGATCGAGTGGTTTGTCAATGATATTAACAAAATATATTACATACATATTTAAGACATTAGATATTGGATTCAATAGTTGATGATAACTCATTAGCCAACCATTCATCCACCGAGAAACACTCCTCGTTGTGATAGTCTGACAAGTTACCATAGTTGTCTTCCTCCTTAGGACTCGTCAACCAATTAGTATGGTTGAGAACGTCTAAGTCCTGATTTTGTAACGTGGGAGAAAGTATTGCTTCTATTGTGTTTATTGCCACCTAGCCCCCGAGTACCAGGATTCTCTAGAAGGGTCTAGGCGGAGCTATCTCTAACTGAGAAAGTCTTACATTTTCTCTTGACTTCCTTCTTATTAAGACCTGATGCCTTTATCATAGACACTTTTGAGTTCAGGTTAGCGCTTCTAGCACCACTAGGAATTTCGTGCATGACTCGCCTCCATATTCCCTATCAAGTGGCTGGGGGTTTGACCGTTCTTTAGCTCGATAGTTGGACTTGCTAGTGGCAGTCGGGAGCCATCCACTATAGTCGATGTTGGACATCTCTGATTAGCCTAGGAGCCATGTAACAACCTCTCTATCTTGGTTTGGGAGGATCCCCCACCTAGGAACAGTCCTTCGAGCACATCGGTCACACCATTATGAACCTCGACCGGCCAGTTAAACGACATTCGAATGATTATTATTCGACTGATAGGGCCAACACCGACCCCGTGTTAGTCATCATGATATTTTTCCATGATTACTTGGGCCAACCTTGACCTTCAACCGCGACTGACTTCTTCGATTAGCCGTGACCATGTTGACCTCAAGGTTAGATGGGAACGGGTTAATATCAATCAGCATGACTTCCTCACCTTTCTTTCAAAACTTTAGCAATCCGCGGTCGATGTGATCCTGAATGACGTTTCTAAACACAACACATTTGTTAGTTGAATGAAACTAAGCTTCAAGTCATTTACAGTATTCGGTCTTTTACAACTCGTCGGCCAAGGGTTTCTTATGATTCATAGGTATTTTGATAAATTTTCTGGCCAACAAAATGTCAAATATTTCATCAGCTCTAGTGACGTTAAAGGTGTAAACCTTTTGAGCATTCTGTGAGACCGAAGCAGTCAATTCCGCTTTGACTGGTGCAGAATATACTAGAGGCTTTTTATCCACCACTTCAGCAATTGCGATCTGGTAATTCGGGTTATTGTAATATATCCTAATGACAAGTTCTTTTGGCTAGTTCCTTCTTCCAGAAGATTTTCATACCAAGAGACATTTTTGGTCAAATCGTACGAATCTATAAACTTTGTTCCTATGAATTTCTTATGAAGTTTGTATTCAAGAACGTTTTGGGCAAGTTGTACAAATTTGGCTTCGCTCATGACAACCTTACAGTGGCTTTTCGCCCCCTTAAATCGGGTGATGTAGTTCTCACACGTTTCTCTAGGCAATTATCGAAAACGTGTGAGATCGGTCATAGTGATTTCTCTGTTCTTGGAGAAGAACTGAGCATGGAAATTTTCTTCCATCTCATGCCAAGTATGTATTGAGTCTGGCAATAAGTTCGAGTACCATGTGAAGGTCGTTGTCGTTAGTCAATGGCTAAACAATTATAATTTATAATAACCGTTGTTAGCTAATTCTCCACATTGCATTGTAAATTCGTCGACATGTTTGATGATCGATTGACTTAGCTCACTTGAGAATAAGGCAAAATCTAGTCAATAATTCCTTTGTAATGGGTGTTGCCGATCTATCCATTCAAGGTATGGTTTATGATACATCGGGATAGTATTGCAGCCGAGTACTTGACCGGCAATTTCTTAGATGATTTGCACAATTTGCTCGCAATTCATCCGCTGAGGTTTTAAAACTGGCAGGTGGTTTAGGCCAAATCGGTTCACATTATTCTGAAATTTAGGGAACTGTTGGGGATTGAATCCTCTAGCCAATCCTTAATTCATGTTCTCAGGTATAAAGTCCTTAGCGTCGCTCTGGTCACCTAACTTCGATAGGAGGTGGTACATTTATTATCTCCTGGATAGGGACCAGCAGTGGATTACCTTGCGGAGGCAGCAGAGCTACATTACCTATAGAACTTCAATTGGCATTGTATTGTGTTACCGATGGCATTCATTTGGTCATCATAGCTATCAATCAATGCATGATAAGTTTGGCTAGCCATATATCGATTAATATTTTTATATTGAATACAAAATTACTCTCCTTGGGCCCTTCCATATTCTTGCACAAGCTAAATGCTCATATATACGTCTCAGAGCACAACATCTACCTCATCCGGAAGAATGGCTCGAGAAGTGGATGCTCCTCCCTGATCCCTAGTAGCAGGTGTTAGATTATTATTTAGATTTAAAGGCTCCGGGGCCGCTGGTGCTGACATGTTCTGTACAGGAGGTTGTGCAGTGTGCGTAGAGGGATCAATCCTGGTAATACGAGCACTTCTTTTGTTCATAATTGGCAATACTATATTGGTAAGTTAGAGATAGGGTTCCACCGAGCGTGCCAAAAACTTGTTGCTATTGTTTTCGACTGTATGTGTGCGGGTGTGCCAAAATTGAAATTGCGGCTTCAATTCAAACAAAATAACTATGACCCCAAGCGCCAAGATAAGCAGACACGTAATGTATGACTAAGATCTGATTAGATCGGTCGCCTATTCAACCACTCACTCAATGTGTAAATAAGATTAGGCGATATTCAGAGGATGGAGTTTGTCCTCTAATGATGGATTACACATTTGCCTTTCATACAAAATGACTTTTAAATACAAATAAATTAAAATGAGAAAGGGATTCTTATAGTTGATCGTGAGGAACAACTACAAAACACATTTTCGAATGAAAAACTGAATCCAACGTGTGACCATAGACTCAAATTACAATTAAAATTACCAACTACTCGATTAACACTATGGATTATACTATGGAATATAAACAATAAGCTAAAAGTAAAAGATTACACTAAGAAATGTAATTTGGTTAACAGAGAAGTAAATGATTATACTACACAATGTAAATGGACCTATAATTGAAGGGATAATTGAAAGATAGATTTGGTTTGTTTAGTTAGTATAAGACGAAATTCTCTGGTTGAATTCCTTTGTTATTTATAACCTTGATTTGGGTATTTAGATCTTTTTCATGTTCCGACAATTCCCTCAACCATTCACTGCAATTTGGCTTTCTCTATTTCTTCTCTTGTCGTATGTCCCGTAACCACTTTTAAATGACTGTATCTTCATCGGTCGCTAAAACATGGCACCGTTTGATACGTTTCGTACATAGCTGTGTAAATTTAAATACACCGTTAAAATCCATAATCCTTAAGGGCCGATTTGGGTATCTAGTTGTAACACCCTGGATTTTTGCCAACCTAGGATTAGACGTCCTTAGGCAATGGGCCAACCATAACACCTTAGTAACCTCTCAGAACCCAATTTCAAAGCCAAAGAAATCATTTAGAACCTAATTCTTTAGAATTTAACGTGAATTAGCCATTGCTACACTAGATTACCTACGAAATTAGCACTGATCACTTTTAATACGATCTGCAAGACCCAAAACTTGTACAATCAATGACGCTATAATACCTTAAAATTCAGGATCAAACTCTAAACCGGTTTGTTCTCAGGAACTCTTTGAAACTTCGTATTTGATTTAGACCGCGCGTCGGAAGTACGATATCTACAATTTTAGACGGTTATGACCGCTTAGTTGGACTTGACAATCGTTTCGAAAATCAAGCCCAACCGATGTTCTGAGGGTATTTCATTGAGCCTAGAGCGAAGAGAGTGAGAAATGGCTAAAGGTTTAGGAAATTAATTCCGAATCTGGCACGTGTCGTTGCGCGTTATTATTAAGCTTTCTGACCATCAGAATTCAGCCAAATTTTACCCTCGAATCAGAAAAAATTTCTCTTTCATGTCATGAGACTTGTAGACTTGATTTAGGTACGATGACCGCTAAATTGAAACTGGACCGCCACGTGCGATCTGCGAACTCTACCGGTCTGAAAACTTCGTGTGAGTAAGATCCAGTGACCATGAGCTTAAGTCCGACCGCGTTCAGCCAGGGGACCTCCCAAAATGCTCTTTTGGATCGAAAAAGTCCCGATTTGATTATAACTTAAGTATACATTTGTCCCAAGTCTATTTAGGTTAGATTTTAGGCTATATAAGGGCCTTAAACCCTCACATATCTCTCCCATCCGAATTTGCTTAAAACCTTAGATAGAGAGAGAGAGAGAGAAAGTGAGAGATTGTGAGTGAGGTGTGGGAGAGTTTTCCCGCCACTTGCTACAGCTGCTACCTGTGATTAATCACTACATTCAAATCATTTTTCCGGTGATTCTAACGCACTCCTAGATAAAAAAACCCTAACCACTTGTTGTTTTAGGGATTTCTTCGATTCATTATCGAAATAGCTTATGTATCTTGTGTATTAGGTCGCCATAACACCGTTGACAAAGCGTTGACGTTCTATTCGAATCGATACACGTCTATGGCAAAAGGTGAGGATTCTAGACGCTTTGATTGAATGATTTTAAAGCTTTCAATGTCGTTTAATAGTAGATTGTCGAAGAGAACGCCATTTGACATGTAGAACATGTTGTCCATTTTCCATTTCGTATACGTACGAGAAATATGAGATTTAAGGCATTTTGGGTATTTGTAGAAAATACAGTATACGTCCATAGTTTGCTGAAATGATTGCCATGGCTATTTATCGTGTTATGATATTAAGAATGCGTGCATAATCTGTTTGGCGAAGAGATTCACCCTAATGCGCACTTTGAGTCGACATACGTTATGTAGAGTAAAGTGTGTAGACTAAGTGTTTGTATAAATGTTTGTATTAGTAGGTATTGAGTAAATGGTGTTGTGAATTAGTTTTGAGATTGAATTCTCAATTAATATGCTGATGTATATGGTTTCCACATGTTGGCTATATGAATCGATTTCATTATACATATATGGAATGCATGTGTTGGTTGATTTGCTTACGTAGTATGAAATAACATGTGTCAACATACTTGTATTGTTTATATTCTATTCTGTTACTCACATATGCTTATTGATGTTGATACACAAATGCTTGGGGCTATGATCTAGTCCAAGAAATCGGTAATGGATTGAATTCGTGGTTAGTTTCTAATTGCCACGAAGGACGCGTCGATGAACGCGAGTCATGTTTTGGGTTGGCGGCAGTTGTCACGCTCCAAACTCAGAAACCGGGCTCACAAAATTTTCGATCGCCGAATCCGGCGCCGACAGCCTCCGTAGAACCCCATTCTCGGTTCCCATTCGCCAGGTTCCGATCCTGGGATACTACGAGGAGGATTTTCAACGTCAGTTTGATTCGTAATAAGTATAACCAAAGGCATAACCCACAAACAACAACCAAGAATTTCATTACATTTTCACTATGATCAAAAACTTTACAAGTACAATGAGCATAAAGGGAAATACAATGGTAGGGAACAAAAAAAACTCCAAAATGATCTGCAAATGCTCCTGCCTCAGCGCTGCTGCGCCCCAACGTTACCTGCACGCAACGGTCGTGCATAAGCTTATAAAAAGCTTAGAGGGTAGTGAAAGTGTGTGCGCAAGGTAGTAATATGATCATGCAGTATCAGAGTAATGCGGAATATGCAGATGGATCCATGAAAACCATAAGTCATACCAAGGCTATGCAATATAAGATGCAAGTCAAGCATACAATCCTCATCTAAGTCCACATATCAATACAGCTCAAATCTGGGATATCACCGGGGTCTAGTACACTCTAAACCAGATCGCCGCTTCATCGCTCGCAATAAGGTAAGTGAAAGAGACCTCACTATCCGTCTTCCAATATCGAGCTCGACTCGTCGATAGCGGACTTATTCCTCGAGCTGGTTAGACTCAGCCTATCATTGCCCCCTACTCTCGGGCGGATAAGGCCGCACTCCCTTCCAACCGACCATGACACAGTAGAAAGCGCAGCCATCTGGTAATCGACACTCAACGCTCATCTACCCACTCAGTTTAGATGTTGAAGCAATCTCTTGGTACCATAAGGGTTTAGAAACTTTCACCCAGGGATATCTATAGCACCCCATGTAGAATAAAATTTTTGGTATCCAATCCTATCAACCACGATGCGTCTATGGAGGCTACGACCCCAATGTAGCTAGGGCATACAACAACCATGTCACATAATGCGAAATGCTTGAGTCACACTATCCAATCATGCAGCAAATCCTGCGCGTATCGTGCGCTCATGCAGGGCAACACCGCCTAATCGGGGTCTCATAAACAATCTGTCCGAAGGCATATGCTATGATCAGTCACTTCTCATATCAAGCATACATATGATGCATATGATCATGAGTCATGGAACTATACTGAACATGTTATAATGAGATGAACTATCCTTACAATGCAGATGGGCCTGGACGACCTATACATAATAAGTACGGGCCTTTCAATGGGCCCTAAGGAGAGTCGTAATGTAGACATCCAACCAACATTACACTCACAATGTGGACGTTAAACCAACATTGCTCCCAAGACACGATCGTCGTAACATCGTTACATAATCCATGTCGGGTTTACACATTGCAATGGATCGTAGGTACATCCTATTGGGCCTTTATTACATCAAATGGGCTACATTAGTGGGCCTTACGTTTATCAAATGGGCCGCATTACTGGGCTTCACCAATGGGCCTTAGGTACATTGCAATGGGTCACAATCCATGGGCCTCAGAGTATATTAAAATGGGCCTAATCACATGGGCCCTATGTGTTTTAAATATGCCTAAACCCATAAGCCTTTTACAATCAAATGGGCCTAATCTCATGAGCCTTGTACATACCAAATGGGCCTAATCCTGTAGGCCTTTATATAAATCAAATGGGCCTAAATCCATAGGTATTTTTTAAATCAAATGGGCCTAACCCATAGGCCTTAAATAAATCAAATGGGCCTAACCCATAGGCCTTTTGTAAATCAAATGGGCCTAACCCATAGGCCTTAAATAAATCAAATGGGCCTAACCCATACATAGGTGGCCCACCCAATCTTCACTCATACCTTAAAATGATCTTACCAAGTGGATAGACGGTTTGAATTCAACACGCGTAACAAGGTGGGTCCCAAAAAGATGGACAGTGGGGAGGGTACCCACGCATCACAGTGGGTTTCACCGTCCACTACTGTGGACGGTGTAAATATAACACATATATTATGGTGGACTCCACCGTCCGCCTGGACGGTGGGAGGCAACACATACATCACTGTGGGTCCCATGCGGGGCCCACCTAAATGTTTAAATGGCATCCAAGCCGTTCATATGGTCACGCAGACCTGGTTGAAGGGAAAATGCAAAGTTCAGCTTGATTCAAAACTCCTGCGGGCCCAAAAGAAGTTTTCAATGGTAGATATTCAATTCCACTGTTTCCTATGGTGTGGGCCACCTGATCAGTGGATGGGGTCAAAAATTGGAGGGGGCCCACTACTGGGAGTGGCCCACCTCATGGACGGTGTGAACACAAAATATACATCATGGTGGGGCCCACGACAGCAGCCGTGGGCAGCTGGTTGTCCGCCCGTGCGTCAGAGCCGCAGGCACTCTGCCTGCGCTGGCAGCAGCAGCAACTGCTGCTGCAACATCTTTTTTTCTTTTCTTTATTTTTTTTTACATGTGGGGCCCACTCCTAGGAGATCCGCTTCGCCCACCAGATTCTAGGGCCCAAACATGCCGTAAAAATCCAAGGTTTGACATTTATTTGGCGTGTAGAAACAACCAGATGGGCCCTAATAGCCTTTGAAGGGTAAAAGTACCGTTTTCTATGGTATGACCCGCCTGATCATCGAATTGAACTCATTCTTTGGCTCAACGCCTAAAATGATATGGTAAAGAGGATGGATGGTTTAGATTGTACCAATACATCAAGGTGGGGCCTACACAAATGGTCCACTCCTAATGCCAAAGCTAATATTTGTATTTTCCATACAACGTCCAGGGAACATCCAACGTCCCTTGACGTAATACATAGGTTGAGGTGGACCTTGTTGTGGTGGGCCACCATTGATGGATGATGTGGGTACAACATATAAGGTGGGCCCCACTTGAAGAAAGCTTGGACAAAATAAATACTTCAAGGTGGGGTCCATTCAAGTGGGCCACTCAAACACAATATGATAAAAAAAAGAAAAATAAAGTAGAGAGAGAGAGAGGGTTGAACACGCTTGATGGAGGGTCCCTGGCACTATGGGCCCTCCCTTTTATGATTTACAACATACATCATAGCATATGCGCCCACCTAATCAAGGATCGATGGCGGAGATCCATTCTCCACGAAAATAAACGGTTTAGATGACCTTGCTATTGCAATGAAATAAACATCATAATGGGGTCCATGGAGAATAGCTTCATCATGGAATGATCATGATGATCAAGTGGGCCATCGGCCACATCTTAGGGTCCCAAGTGAGATCCAAACCCTTGATCGGTTGGCCTCACTTGGCCCATCTCAAAAATAAGAAAAAATAATATTATCATGCACCCACCGTCCGATCTTCTTGCTCCTATGGGCTCCTTATCACCTTAGCTTCAATCCTAATGGAGGAGATGAGAAATGGATGGCTAGGATGGGAGATCTTAGGATGGAGAGGTGGGCCACACTTAGAGCTTTGAAAAGCTTGGAGGATGTCTCATACGTGGGATTTTTTGCTTGAAAAAGTGAGATGAGAAATGAGAGAGAGAGAGTTGTAAAAGGGAGATGTGAGGTGATGGGGTGATGGAGTGATGGATGGGAGAGAGAGGGGTGTGTAAGAAAATCTTGACTTTGGTGCCCTTTTGTGTAAGAAAAGTATGGGATTTGTAAGACCTTTTTGACTTTTGAAAATTTTTGATGTAAGAAGGTATGGGCTTGCTTGGGAAGGGTGAAAAAGTGATGTGTACTTGACATATTGATGGATTGATTAATTGATGGGATTGATGTGACACCTCGTAGAGATTCTCTTGGGTTTCGCAATGAGCGACGTTTTCCTCACACCGAACGTTAACCCACATCTCTTGATCAGGGTATCGCCTCGGCGCTCAAGTCGCGGCATTGGAGCCGCAGCGATGGCGTGGTCGCTATGGTAATGGTCTTGGGTTGATTCGATACGGTTTGACGGCATATGAATCAGGGTCACGTGTGAATATCGGTTAAGGGTCGAAGGTTGCCGAAATTCGACCGGTAAGACCGCGGAAGTCTTTGAAACAGTATGGACTAAGATACGGGTCTTACAGCAGTGGTTAGGCCACATGAAGTGTTTTTATGCACTTCATGTTGCTCAGTTTGAGATGCGCTCGTACTAATTGAGCCCATCAAGTAACCCGACTAGCCATTGTATGTTCACCATGTATGAGTCATAACTGCTTGAACCTAAGGTACTGAACTTACCATTGAAAACCCTGTCAACCATGGTACCTTCATCTATAAAGACTCATGAGCCGGGCATGGTGGTATGGGACACCGTGGTCGAGCTGTCGGCCTACGCTGGGGCTACAAATCTCCCCGTAGTGACCAGTGAGCAACCCAGACTCGTGAGCCGATTATAGTGGTATGGGACATTGTATTCTTGCTGTCGGCCTACACTGATCAGGTGATGAGCCCTTTGTAGTGACCGCGAGCGTATTCTGAGTCTACGTGAGGGGCGATCCTTCCGTAGCGATAAGAGTACATATAGGCCTGTGTTGATAAGGTGATGGGGGAGCGGTGCAACGAGTGCGAGCAACAGTCCTGACAGCCCTTGCAGCGACCTATAAATGTAACATTGTATGAGATTACTAGGAGTGACGACCCTATACAGGATCTGTGTTGGGATTGATATAAGAAAGGTACCTTAGTTTCTCAATCTGGCTGTATGAAAAGGACTAATAACCACTCGATAATCATTATCCATATTGCATTGCATGTGCCTGGAAGATGTGGAGCACTGAGGAACGTGAGCATGCCGCGGGCGTAAGATGGTGCTGTATGAGGGAGTATGTCGGTGAGGGCATCCATCATGTCATTTCATACTTGCATTAACAACAGTATCTAGGAATGTTTGATTGTTTACTTTACTATTATCGCGTGATTGATTTGATAACATGCTAATCTTTGCTTTATGATTCCACTGAGTTGATTACTTATTCCCACGTTACGGGATGGTGTTCCGGATACCCACCAGTCCTTATTTTAGTTTCAGATGATGGCGCTGCTTGTGAAGCGGAGCCGGACTTGATGATGATGAGGAGGATCCCTCCTTTATGCGTGTTTTGATCGACGGGATTACATGGAGGTTGATTAGACACTATGACTCTTGTCATTTTTATATTTTTTAAGAACTCTTGTATATTCTTTTTGATCATTTTTAGAGTATACATGTAATATTTAACCTGGTAACATGTTCACACTCTGGAGACATACAACAGTTCATATATTCTATATATCTATCACAGTCTTCCGCTCGCATAATTTAACTGTCTCTGGAGTATGTATGCTGTTTTGGCTTAGTCTCAATCTTGTTTAATACCATACCACAGACAACATACATTTATCATTATCTATGTTGCATAAGTAACATTTTGAAATTCGGGAGTTGAATTTTTACCCGACCCTTGATTTTCGGGATGTTACACTAGTATAGGGTGTTTTAGGTTGGATTGTATTGGCTAATCCACCATTTAATAGAAGAGGGCATGTTTGATGTAAGTATACTTACATCGTACGTTTTGCGTGTACGATACATGGGATGATCTCGGTGGGATTGAGATATCCCAGCGAGATACGACGTCATTCGTACTTCCATCCTTGAGTCGCGCAATCCCATCTCTTCCCAATACAAGCGTCGGCATGGTGTGGCAGAGCAATTCATCTTCTCTTTATAGCAGACTTGTACGGACTGAAGGCGGCCATTGCATTCTTACATCCAATCGGGCAGTTGTGGTGGAAGAGATGAAAATTTGATGGGAAATCTACCCTTATTTACCCCCCACAACTCGAATAGTAGGAGAGGAAGGAGGAATCGATTGCGTTTTTTAGGGATACACTGTGGACATTCTATTTTGAGTTTCAGCTCCTCATATCTTTCTTGCTCTACTTCTTCTCATCCATATGCTCTTTTGATGTATTAGTAAATTCATGTTGGTTTTTTTTTACATATGACGGACCTTGAGGCCACATCACAGGGTTAGATTCGAAGTGATATCTTGGTGGAACTTGCAAGAGTAATCCCAAAATACAAGGTACTGATGGCTGCATGCACTCTTATCATTGTGTATTTTCCTACAAATTCCTTAAGAAGACTTAATCTAACATTTTGCACAGTGAAGAGACAAATGACCACGTGGGTTTTGATTTTTTCTCGTGGGAAAACCTGATAATTATGATTTTGCACCTTACTTTAGTTAGATAATCTATTGTTTGATGAAAACATTTCGAGTATCAGGTTACAAATGCGAAGGAAGTTAATATTTATTTTTATCTTTTTTAATTTTATCGAATATTTATGTATTTGGGAGATATCGCATAAGAAATCTAAACAAGCCCACCAAAGATATCCATGGGTTGGTAGCGTCCCATCGATAGCCAAACAGCCAACGACCGTCAGTAGGATAAAGATATATATCGCCACGTACTCACCGGCCAACGACGGCGAGTAATAAATGCCATACAACCGGGCAACACCATCAACCAAATACCCAAATTGCCCCTAAAGATCACGTGTCATTCTTTCTTATTGGTTTTAGGAGGAAACGGAGATGACGGGGTTGAACAGCTAGTACCCAATTAGCGTACGGAAAGATGGTTTGCCCACGGTGACACCAGAGACGAATGGCCTGGATCGTCGAGCGAGGGGTCAACCCGTACAAATGGAAACCCAAGTACATGCATGTACTCGACCGAGGATCATAAAATCCCGGCTCATCTTTGAAAAGGACCTGGGAAGTGTACGTACAACTGCCATCAACTCGCAGATAGCCATTTTACAAACGGCATGTACGTAGCCCAACTCTCACCGTCCAAATTATGGGCCCTCTCCCCAATTAAGGCAGGTAATAAATGTAACATCAAATGGGAGTTATTTTATACTCTGGTCGCGTTCAAGTCCTGATATGCATGCACCTACAAAGGGTAAGTATGGCATGCATTCACTCAAATTAAAGGAGGATCCTTACTCGGACTCCGGTGGTAGACTCAAAGGGGTTTCAACACCTGGTTGAGGGTTGGAGAACACATAGGTGGTGAAATTCCACCATGGCGTGAGTGTCTGGTGGTGTTGGCGCCTTTGTAATATAAAAATAATAAATTAAAAAATTAAAAAATAAAAATAAAAACAAACAATTCAAATTAACCTATGATTCGTGGACAATTGTTCATTGAAATAAGACCATTGGATGTTTTCATTTTTAGCCTTTTAATAAAAGTCCATCAATCTGATGGTTAGATTATCAAATAAGCATGATTTTTGTTTCACTATACATCTAAACTGGTGCACATAATTTGGACGGTTCAATTTGATTTTCTCATATGCCACGGGTGCAAATTCTAAGTGCCAGCGTATCATCCAAAGACCTACCAGAGTATCGAAGTTCTTTTCTTTCTTTTTTTTTTTCACACACGCACATACACCCCCACACACTCTCGCCACACGCACACACACCATGGGATTTCAGCACCATGGGTACTCGAACCCTTGACCTGGTGTTGAAACTCCAAGGAGTCTACCACCCGGGTATCGAAGTTCTTTTAAATCATCTTTTCTAACGCGTCCACCTGTTTTCAATGTTGGAGCCTACATGGTTAGCGGGCCATATTTATTCTTGGTAAAACATGTAGAAGGTGAAGATGGATGGATTGGATCTAGCACAATGCGCCATTCTGGTACATGTGTGGCGTGCACATTAGCTATTTTACACACTCGTTTGCGCTTAGCAAGCTCAGTAATCCATGGAGTAGAGCATGTTTCACTTGCCTAACACGTGTGTAAGATTGACCTGGTTTTCAGGAGATCCTCACCGTGTATCTTGAATACAACTAAAATAAGACAAATATGACCGTTGGGTGGGCCTCCTGATGATCATGCAGAGCTATTATTGCAGATACCGTGTCTACACGCTTGGGATTACCTGATGAGCTGTTCGGATGTCCAATACGTGTGCCATTTTACCCGTGTGAGGTGGTGTGCATTTTCAAACTGCACTCAAGCGCATACAACTACAGTTCCTAGCTCTTACTACCTAGCACGTGCGGATATCCCAGACGCATGTGGGCCCGGAAAACTACGTTGTCGATGGGAGCGGATTAGGTGAGACCCCGGACTGTGCGGCGCACAGTGATGAATGTGCCTTAAATCCACACCGTCCAACCATTTTGAAAGCTTATTTTAAAGTGTGGTCTGAAAATTGAAGGTTAACTCAAATGTTAGGCGGACCAAGTCATAAGAAACAGTCGTGATTAAATATCCACCATTAAAAACAGCACGGATTCCATGGTAGTTTATTTGTCATCCCAACGGAAGTTTTTAAAGACCAATCACCACTATTTGCCGTACTACGGAGCATCTGAGATTTGGAACTGCTTCGTTTTTGGGATTATGGGCTCAAATGAGCTTTTAATACGGATGGACGGCGTGGATGTAGTCACATACATCACAATGGGCCCCACAGTCAGGGTCTCACCTAATCTGCTCCCGATTTGGATAATGGACGCGGGAATAGGTGGTGTTGCCAATAACATGCCCAGGGGTGGTGCGGTGATGCATTGAGAGCTGTGAGGCCCACCGTGACGTATTTGTTTGGTATCCTCACCGTCCATCCGGTTTTCCAGCTCATTTTTAGGTATGAAACAAAAAATGAAGTGGATGCCAAGCCAAAGTGGACCACACCACACGAAACAGTGGGGATAATGACACCCACTAATGAAATCTTCCTAGGTCCACCGTAATTTTTATTTGCATCCAACATGTTGATAAGGTAACAATGACCTGGATGAAGGGAAGACGTAAATATTAGCTTGATCCAAAACTTTTGTGGGTGTAGACGACTCACTCAAGCTAATATCTTGAAAAGATAGGCAATCCGAACCGGACCAATAACCCAAACCCCAAGACCCTAATCCGAACCCAAAACCCTAATTCAAACTCAAAACCCCAATCTAAACCTTAAACTCAAAATCTCATAACCTAACTTAAAACCCATTAGGGCCCGTTTGGCCGGGTGGATTGGAAGGGATTGAATGGTATTAGGGTGGATGGCATGGATTTCTAGGTAATGATGGTGTTGTCAGTGGAGTGTCTTGAAATCCATGGGATTGCTATATCCATGTATTGCTACATCCAGTCCATTTGGCACGCCCGGCCAATCTGGGGATTAAACCTTCCCATCCCTTCCAATCCCACCAACCAAACACGTCCCAGGCAAATTAGAACAGTTTAGGGTGGATTGGATGGGATTTACAGGTAGTGATGGTGTTGTAAGTGGATTGTTTGAAGATCCATTGGATTGAGATCAAATCACCGACTCAGTTTGGCAGGCCCGGTCATTCCCGGGATTTAACTTCCAATCCCTTCCACTACCATCCAATCCCTTCCAATCCGACCGGCCAAACAGGCCCTTAGAGTTAGATCAGCATGAAATACACCCAGTTGAACCAAAAAATCCGAAAAGAAGACTATTGGACGAACCAGAGCACTAAACGAGGCTTGCACGCTCGAGCCTGGCCCGAGCAGTAGTCCGATTTTTTGATCTCTTTACATAAGCATCATCATATCCGCCTTCTAGACACGTTGTTGGACATATGCTCTGTGGCTTATTGAAATCTCGGACTTGCTGCATCAGAAATCTGCGTGTGTGCTTAGTCCTATATTAACCACAGTACACATCATCCCTTGAGATTGTTTTATCACAACAAGCAGAGATCGTATATTTGTACGGGCAAAGAGAGTGCTTAATGTCTTCCCTCTTTGTAATCGAGGTCCCTTACCCAGAATCCCGTATCGCAGACTAGGAGTCAATCTAAGGTAGGAGAGTCTTTGGATTTCTCCAACTTTACATATTTCATGGGTTTTATCCGACCACGGGATTATGAGATTAATTGACTAGTGGCGACTCCAACATTCACAAATTAGCCTACTAACTCTCACCTTTCACACCAAAAATATTTAAATCAGCGTGGGCGTCAATTTCCAGTGTCCACAGAATAGTGACTCTGCTGGGGAAATGCTAGATCACACTAGCTAAGACCCAACTTAAAATTGTGTGGTATTCCAATCTCAAGGGACATTTATCATTGCATTCATAGAAATAAAAATAAAAATAAAAATAAATGTAACAGTCATAAGACAAACAAACAACTAACTAAAAAATAACAGTATTTGGCTTACACTTGTTTGTGCATCAATCCTAGCTACGACTACTCGATCCTATGTAGCTATGGTTGCCCATGAAAAAAAGTCGGCAGCTCAGCCAGTTCCAAAAACATCAGCACCGGCACCGGCGGTGACACATCTGGCGGCTCCAACAGACCCACCAGTTAATGTAACCATGAATGAGATGGCCCAAAGTTTCTAAGCATTGCAAGAGCTACTACTTCGCCTAGTGCCTGGTGCCATACCAAGCACGCAGGCGACACAACCTAGTGTGTAAAACAGCTCAATCCTTCAAATTCCTTTTGCCTTTTCCCTCATTCCTCCAGCAATTCATGTTCTCTCTCTTCCTACAGAATCAACCCAACATACAAACGGGAGCAACCCTCCCGCACATCCTCCTCCTAATAGGAGATCCAATCAATTTCAATGGACAAAATCCCTCTCGACCAGTCCCTCCGAAATTGAAGAGCTCCGAGAGCAATTATAAGATATGCAGAGGAAGCTACGAAAGTAGTAGGGGGTGAATCTCCCATCCACCGAGTTTAGGGATCTTTGTCCCTTCTCTGATGCAATGGTACCTCAAAACTTTGAGGTACCAAAATTTAAAGGGTATGATGGTACGGGGTGTCCTGCGGACCATTTAAGAGCATTCTGTGGAGAGCTTAATACTATGGTAGGTAATGACGGAGCATTGATCCGTTTGTTTCAAAAATTCTTGAAAGGCGGTGCGTTATATTGGTACACATCATTAAACTACCATTGAATTAAAACTTGTGAATAACTTTTCCAAGCTTTCATTGATCGTTTTGTGTACAATTTTAATGTAACACCCAAAAGGGCGGATCTTATTATCAGAGGAATAATGAGTCATTATTAGCTTACGTTGGACAGTGGCAGGCAATGACCACTAGAATGAAAACACCCATTGATGATGAGGAGTAGATCTACATGATCATCCACTTGGCAAACCTGAATATCTCTGGATACCTCGTATCGTATCCATATGCTAACTTTACCCAACTCATCCATGCTGGGGTACAAGTCGGAGCCGGAATAAGGGTTAGGACAATTTTCCCTTGGTGGCCTTATTAGACATCCCCAGTACAACAGATAGTAGAAGGAAAGTCTACTGGATACGAGAACGGTAATAGAAATGTTCCTGATCTCCATTCAACGGATGAAAAGAATCTCGTCGCCTCTACCTAAAGTGCTCAATTGGCTCTTCAAGAGGGATAATGACAACAACAACAGTAAAGGAAGATTCCTCAGTACCTCAATTATGGTCAGCAGATGAGGATGGCTCCAGAACCTAGGCATTTTACACCGATAGCCTAAACGTACAGTGAGGTACTAGCCACGCTAGTTCAAAGACATACTTACACCGCTACTGCATAGGCTCCCACCAAACCCTCGATCATCAAATTATAATGAGAATGAGAACCGTGCATACCACCAATCTCGAGGCTATACAAGGGACCGTTGTTTCACCCTAAAATATGTGGTACAAGATCTGATTGACAACCAAACACTTATGGTTACCTCTCCTATTGTTACCACGACTAATTACACCCTCCAGCCACAATATCAAGTATGCTACAACTTATCAGGAAACCCTACTAACAATATCAGTCGAGGAGAGCCACCCCCAATCAATCTAGTCCAATGCATCCATTCAAGCACTACCAGCCCAACAATAATACCCCCAAGGTTATAAGGGGCACACCTTACCATTCTAATCTCTTCGCTCTTAAATATGCAAGTGAAATCTCTAGCCGGTCCAATCTCTATGCCCCCAAGTCTAAAGGAGCCACCACCGATCAATCTAGTCTATACATCATTTTTCTCACAAGGGGCACCACCTGCCTATTTAGCCCCTACTCCAACCCTCACGATCCAAGAAAAAGCTTATTCCCTGATCAACATGCCACATGCCCTAGCAAAATCAGGGCCTAGCTTCAATCGTGTGGTAAATTTCCAAGAAGGACATTCTGGTAATCAAAAGGATTTACCTAGCTCTACTCAGTCTTCAATCTTTCAAGAGAAGACTCTAGGACAAGTGGTTCCTGCCTCTAGGAGAAAGCTCGAAGAAGAGATTAACGTCGAGATCTTGATTAACCCCAAAGCATCAACCATCACTTTTTAGGTCTTTGACATCACAGCTTCATTTCATCTCCTCCCTGATCAGTTTTGGATCCATAGAGTTAAGGCTCTCTCTTCAATTCTTCAACAAAAGGCCAAGTACATTTTCAGAGACAAGGTGCTCACCATTCTGGATAATCCTGAACAAATCTTTCTAATAGAAGCAACCAACCGTCAAGAGCTAGATATCCCGATCATAAACATATGATGCTCCAATGAGCATATCACATACCATAGTCTCGAGTTCGAGACTGTGAATTACATGCCTCTTGCATGTCCCATTGAATCAAACTATTTCTTCCCGAGCACCAACATTTTTATTATCAGTTCAAATATCAAGAGAATGCAGACATGAGAGGATTGAGATATCAACCTGTAACACCCCGGATTTTGGCTAATCTGGGATTTGACGTCCTTAGGCAGTGGGTCAATTAAAACACCTGAAAAATCGTTCAGAACCCAGTTCCATAGCCAAAGAAACCACTTAGGATTAATTTCTTTAGAAACTAAGCATAAGTTAGCTAGCGTAACGTTGGAGTGGCTGGGAAACAGTCCCTGATCACTTTAAATACGTTCTACAAGACCCAAATCGAGTAGAACGTATGACTCCATAATACTCTATAACCTCGGATCAAACTCTAAGTGGGTTTGTTCTCTGGACCACTTTGAATTCTTGTATTGGATTTAGACCGCGCGTCGAAGGTCCGATACTTCCTATCTTAGACCGTTAGAACCGCCCAGCTGGACTTGACAATCATTTCAAAAATCAAGTCAAACCGATAATCACAGACTATTTCATTGAGCCCGGACTGAAGAGACCGCGAATAGGGACAGATTTGAAATTTGAAATTCAAATCTGGCACACGACTTGACACGTCAGTATTAAGCGTTCTGACCGTCAGAATTCATCCAGATTACACCCTCGGATCAGGAAAAATTTCTATTTATTATTATGAGACTTCCAGCCCTGATTTACGTGCGGTGACCGCTGAACTGAAACTAGTCCGCCACGTGCGATCTGCGAACCCTGCCGGACTGAAAACTTAATGCGTGCTAGATCTGGTACGCATGAGCTTAAGTCCGATCGCATTCGACCAGGGGACCACCAGAAAGCATCTTTTGGACCGAAACAGCCCTAATTTGGTTACCCCTCAAGTGAAACTTGTTCCCGAGTCTATTTCGGGCAAGTTTGGGCTTATAAAAGGGCTTGAAACCCTCACTCCTCTCTCCCATCCGAATTTACAAAAATCCTAGATTGGGAGAGAGAAAAGGTGAGAGTTTGTGAGAGAAGGTGGGAGAGCTTTTCCTGCTGCTGCTGCACGTGCTTAAGCGGCGTATTCTAATCACTTTACCGGTGATTTCTCCGCGTTTCCAGGTAAGAAATAACCCTAGAAAGTTGCTGATTTGATGTTTCTTCCGTTCCATAGCTCGGTAGTTAAAAGATCTTGTAAAACAGGTCCTCTAGTAGCCGTAGACGAAGCGTATACGCTCCGTTCGAATTCTCACCCCTAAAAGGGAAAAGGTGCGGATTTTAGACGCTTTGATTGACTGTTTCCAAAGCTTTCAATGTCGTTTAATAGTAGATTCTTGACGGCAACGCCGTTTGACATGTACAACATGCTGTCCATTTCCTGTTTCGTAAACTAACGAAGAATATGAGATTTAGGGCATTTTAGTCATTTGTAGGAAGTATAGATTTCATTCATATTTTGCTGATGTGATTGACATGATATGTTGTCGCATTAGGATGTTAGGAATACGTGCATAATTAGTTTGGCGAAGAGATTCGCCTAAATGCGCACTTCAGGTCGACATACTATATGTAGACTTAAGTGTGTAGTGTATATGTTTGTATAAATGCTTGTATTAGTATGTATTAAATTAAATGGTGTTATGAATTAGTTTGAGATTGATTTCTCAATTAATATGCTGGTGTGAATGGTTTCCTACATGTTAGCCATATGCATGATTTCATGATATGAATGAAATGCATGTGCTTGACGATTCGCTTAAGCTGTATGTTATAACATGTGCTTGATAATTTCCTTATGAGTTACTTTGAGATTGAATTCTCAATTAATATGTTGATGGAGAGGATTTCCTATATGTTGGCGACATGCTTAATTTCATTATATGTGTGAAGGACATGTGTACGATGATTTGCTTAAGTTGTATGTAATAACATGTGTTAACTTGCTCTCATGGTTGTATTTCATTTCCATTACCCTTACACAACTGCTGATGTGATTCTGTGATTGTTTGGGACTATGCCTAGTCCAGGCAGTCGGTAACCGAGAAATATCGTGGTTGGCTTATCTTTGCCACGAACGACGCGTCGATGAACGCGAGCCGTGTTCTGGAGTTAGCGGCAGTGGTTAGGCCACACGAAGTGTTTTACGCACTTCATGTCGTTCGACTTGAGATGCGATCGCGCTAGTCGAGTCCGTCAAGTAACCCGACTGGCCATTGTATGTTCACCCTGCATGAGTCATAACTGCTTGAACCTAGGGTACTGAACTTACCATTGTAAGCCCTGTTAACCATGGTACCTTGATCCACGAAGACTCATGAGCCGGGCATGGTGGTATGGGACACCGTGGTCGAGCTGTCGGCCTACGCTGGGGCCACAAACCTCCCCGTAGTGACCAGTGAGCACCTAGACTCATGAGCAGATTATGGTGGTATGGGACACTATATTCTTGCTGTCGGCCTACATTGATAAGGTGATGGGGGAGCGGTGCAACGAGTGCGAGCAACAGCCCTGGCAGCCCTTTGTAGTGACCGCGAGCGTATTCTGAGTCTACGGGAGGCGACGACCCTTCAGTAGCAGTAGAGTACAGTAGGCCTGTATTGATAAGGTGATGGGGGAGCGGAGCAACGAGTGCGTGCAACAGCCCTGATAGCCCTTGCAGCGACCTACAAAATATACATCGTATGAAATTACTAGGAGTGACGACCCTAGACAGGATCTGTGTTGGGATTGATACAAGGGAAGTACCTTAGTTTTTCAATCCTGCTGTTTGAATGGACTAATAACAACTCGAAAATCATATCACCATAGCATTGCATGTGCCTGGAAGATGTGGAGAACTCTAGGGAGTGTGGCATGCCGCGGTCGTAAGATGTTGCCGTATGAGGGAGATCGTCGGTGAGGGCATACATCACGTCATGTCATAATTGCATTAACAACAGTATTAGGAATGTTTGAATTACTGCTTTACTATTATCGCATGATTGATTTGATAACATGTTAATCTTTGCTCTATTATTCCACTGAGTTATCTACTCACTCCCACGTTACGGGACGGTGTTCCTGGACACCCACCAGACCTTTGTGATTGCAGATGATGGCGCGGCGTACGAGGCAGAGCCGGACTTGATGATGATGAGGAGGATCCCTCCTTTATGCGTGTTCTGATCGACGGGATTACAGGGAGGTTGATTAGATACTTTGACACTTGTCATTTTATATTTTTAGCGCACTCATGTATATTCGTTTTGCTTACTTTTGAAGTATACATGTATGTATATAACCTGGTAACATGTTCACACTCTGGAGACATACAACAGTTTATATATGTTATACATACTATTACAGACTTCCGCTGGTTAATTTAACTGTCTCTGGAGTATGATATGCTGTTCTGGCTTAATCTCACTCATGTTTAATACATTATCACCGACAACATTCAATCATACATATCTATGTTGCATAAATAACATTTTGGAACTCGGGAGTTGGGTTTTTGCTCGACCCCCCGATTTTCGGGATGTTACATAACCTCTTATGGGTGAGATACCAAAGCACGGATGTACAGGAGGGAAAAATCGACAAAAGGAAGATGGTCCTTTCATTCACACATCAATCAAATCTATCAAAGAAGGAATCATCTATCCGGTTGGCAGACCGAGATCCACCATGAGAGATCAAATGAGCAGAATGGACCTAACTGAGTTATTTGAAAATGACTTAGGCAAGGGGTAAGAATTTTCTCTTATTGAATGGATAACAGTCTGGATCCCACCCGAGCTGGAATAATTCAAAGAGTCATAATGTATCGGGGATGAGCTGAGAAAAGTGACATCTAACACCAACTTAGAGCCCAATCTTCAATTCATTATAGTGAGGGCCCACCTACTGATCTGTCTGGCCCTACCTCCTAAGGGGAGGGAGTGCAAGGCAATAGTTGGTTCACGATCCCTAAGACAACATAATAAAAGAAAATAATGTTTGGCTCCTCGAACAGAATTAGACAATCCCTTGTTCACATCACCGTCCTTTTCAAATAAATTTTTTAAAAAAAATTAGAAAATTCCCAAACGCAAAAAAATTAGATATTTTGAAATACCAAAAAAATTCTGATACTTGCCAAAATGCAGTCATATGTTTACCAAAATCCAAAAAATCAAAAAATTCTCAAAACACAAAAACAGTAGAAAATCTTTTAAAGCTCACAAGCAATAATGTGCCAAATGCGTCTGTTACAACACCTAGGTTTGAAGTTGACTCATATGATTTTGATCTGAAGTTAGACTTCAAACTCGTGGGTTTGAATGAAGCCCAAGATGTGGAAAATGATGAGCTAACTCTCAAGCTAGAGGATTCCCTCCGAAAGTTTGAAGCAAAGGCCGACGTCGTTACGGATGATTTTGAAATTGTGAACTTGAAATCCTTTGAGCTCCCTAGAACAATACGCATCAAGAGATCCTCGCCTCATGAATATAAGCAGACAATGATAGAATTCTTGAGACTCGGGGCTATCTAACTTTGAGTTCTCCTATGAAGCCTTACCCAGATCTAATGAACAACCAATCATACACCATCTGTTATGAAGCCTAACGTTAAGTCCATCAAGCAAAGCTATTAAGATCATGTCTAAAGTCTACAATGGAGTCCATAACTTGCGCGTAAAGGATTGTGCAATGTCCAAGAAGAACTACTGATGAACGATGTAGATAAGCTATTACAACATATCAGGAAGTGCTTCAAGTATTTAAAGCTTGCATAATGGATCCATGTGCATGCTTCGAATCTTTATAACCTGACAATACTCTAACCCTTCTTTATTATAGGGTGCAAACATCATCAAAAGAATGAACCCAAAGGTAGCCAATGGTCATGAATATATTTTCATGGCAGACAAAAGCGGGCGCCGATAACATTCTACATCATCAGCACGAATGAAAAAGAGAAGTCAAGGAAAATGATCGGTGGTAATCTTGATGCAACTAACTACATCTTGCAGACATAAAGCGCACGACGATCACTAGGACTAACGACAAGCAAGTTTGAAAGAAAGGTTAACAATATGATAATAATACATATCTTATCATTATGCCTACTAGATCCAAGGGGCAAGTCCAAGCCATCTTAGGATGATCTGCTGATTGCTTGTGAAGTTCTTCTGGGAGGTGCCCTTTCGTTTCATCATCATTACGGGCAATGATCTTACAGATCCTATCAACGCCAACAACCTGGGTAATCTTACCTGACTATATCAACAACTATAACCGTAAAGCTAAAGTCAAACAATAAATGGTTAATATCCTGAGGTACGTTCCATCATCATTCCTTCCCTCTAATAAGTGTTCTAAAAAAAATAAAGGGTCTCAAAAAAAAAAAAGAATAGACGAATAAAGCGCGCAATTTAAAAAAAGAAAAGACGAATAAAGTCGCAATCCAAAAAAAAATAAATAATAAGTTAAACCCAATGAGTGAGAACACAATTCACCAGCCCGTTTTTTCCTCAGGATTGTTTACCCCAATGTCAGTAGCTTCACGATCATGATTGAAGACAAAATCAGGAAGCTCACCAGTCAGCCAGTAATGAATGGAATTTAGCCCTGACTTCTGTTACTTGAAAAGAAAAATAACATGTCTAAGAAAAACGAGCGAGGTGGAAACCCAAAAGGGCACTAAGGGTAAAAAGAGTACAGCTGCCAAGGGGCAGACAAGAACAAACACTCGGGATGTGTTGAAATCTGAAAGGGCGCCACGGGCAAGGAAACCTCTTCATTTCTTCTGACACTTTGAACAAAAAAAAAAAGAAGAAGAAAGAAACATGCCTAAGCGAAAGGGGGAGTTGAAAGCCCGAAAGGGCTGCTCGAGTAAAAATAGCGGGTATGTAGCGGACTTGGTGAAAACTTTAAAAGACACTAAGGGTAAAAAGAGCACAGCTGTCAAGGGGCAGGCAAGAGTAAAAATCCAGGACGTGATGAAAATCTGAAAGAGCGCTACAGGTAAAAATAACGGGAAAGCCAGTCGTGGTGAAAACCCAAAAAGGCACTACATGCAAAAACTGCTAAAAAATAATTTTTTTTAAAAAAAGTGCAGGTACAAAAGAAGCCAAGACAATGAGCAAAGTGAAAAAATATAAAAAAAAAGATAAGTCCTAAATCAGAATTATGTCAAACTCTGCCCAAATTCAAGGGGCATGATCCTAATATGCGCTACTCTCAAGGAACAAAGATACCTGATAAACAACTCAGAATACTGAATTCGACATGGGCTGAGTTCAATGTTCTGATTCCACCATCTAAGTACAAGTTCAGACATAAGTAAATACCGACAAATTTGGCACAAACAAAAATTTTCATTCTTTTCAAAAAAGTCTTTCTATACATCGTTTTTCTTTCTTTATAAAAAAACAAAAGCATTCATGCATATACAGGACAAGCAACCAACAAAGTCGATGATCCACATTTCAAAGCCTACAAGTTCAAAGCCTTAGAGGCCCACATTTCAAAGCCCCAGAGGCCTGCATAAGAAATCATGATTAATGCCCCATTAATTCATTAGTGGAGGCCATCTGGCTATTCAATCCATACTACACAATAAAAACTAGACGATGACGCCCTCCTGCGAGATCGGACGGATCTTTCAAAAATATTTTCAAATAAAAACCGTTAGCCCCGCCAACTCTTCAATGGAGGCAATGTAATTGTTTACTTGCGCAAATAAAAAAAATCGAACAATGATGCCCACCCATGAGATTGAACGAATATTTTTCAAAAAAATTCAAAAATATTTTTCAAATAAAATTCCGAAGGAGTCTAGCTCCAAGGAGAATAGTTTTCAAATAAAACAAATTTCAAAAAACGCACGCGACGCATAGTACACTAAGAAATCTTCCATATTCTCCAGTTGCGATTAGTACAAACAGCTAAATAAGATTCGATCCATTCTGAATTTTTCGGGGGATGATTGAATCCGTACATGAAACAAGAATAGTTGGCCCGATCTATATATCTGGACAGTCGTACGAATGCTAGTAGAAATGATTAGATATATCTCTATAAAGAATAATCAAACTAGAAGTGACAACAATCCATTATAACCAAAGTATCAGAATCAATAGACTGCATGACAAAAGATTACCCGCACATACCAAGTCCGGGATGTTTGCAAAATTTGATTGAGTTGAAGTCGGTATAGTGAGTTCCCCATAAGGCCGCACCAACGCGTAGGGCAGTTAACCACTTTGACAATCAAATGGATCGAACACTCTTAGGGTGATTATGTAGCAAATGAACGATAGACCAAACAGTATGAGAATCATCGTAAAGCCGTACCAATGCAAAGATGCTCTACTTTCAGACTTATCCTCCAACACTATTAACAATCTAACGTGAAAGGGTCATGATTAGTGATCCGTAATGCTGCACCGATGCACAGGGACAATCACAATATTTTCCTCAGGCCTCATGATATGTGCAAGCCATCTCTTTTTCAAATAGTCAGCTAACAATGATACAATAGCAGACAACAGATTCGAATCACTATCCTTTTTTACCAAAAGGGTGGGGTGTCCACTCGCTTTAACATTCGGTTGCACGCAACCTTGGCCAAAGAGAGGCATCTGTAGACACCCCACCCAGGCTAACATCTTAAAAAGGCAAAGACAATCAGAACAATGACCAATAACCAAAATCCTAAAACCCTAATCCGAACCTAATACCCTAATCCAAACCCAAAACCTTAATCCAAACCTTAAATCCAAAACTCTATAACATAACTTAAAATCCATTAGAGCCAAATCAGCATGAAATACACCCAATTAAGCCAAAAAATCTGAAAAGAAGATTATTGGACGAACCAGAGCATCAAACGAGGCCCACATACTCGAGCCCGGCCTGGGCGGTAGTCTGACTACCGCCAATGGTACTCAGATTACCGCCGCTCGTGGGGCGCATGTGTCCTCCTAGCTACAGCTGTCTCTGCGCCCAAAAGTCAACTTTTCTCTGAATTTACCCCCCAACCTACCTTATTTACCATTTTACCAACCCCAAGAGCCAATAAGAGCACGCCATAGGACATTTCTCTCCTCAACCACTTATAAACTGTCATGTCAGCATTTACCCCTCTCAAACCTAGCAATTACCACATTACCATTGGAGAATGTTATAAATAGCTCTCTCCTCTTCACATTTTAACAGCAACAACCACCTTCACTTTCCAAGTGTGAGAGAAAGAGAAGGAGAGAAGAGAAGAGAGTGAGAGTGAGAGTGAGGGTGAGGGTGAGGAGGAGCTCCTATGCTTTAAATTTCATATTTTTCCAGCCACCTCCTAGCCTCACCTCAACCATCTCAACCTTTAGACTCAGCCTCAAAGTAGTCATGGCTCGGTCCATGTCTTAACCTATTCAATTTCAAACTAAAGATCCATTCATCTCATACACAAGCATTCATCATGACATTTATTCTCTTCTCAACCCCCCTGCACCTCTAGATTTATAGTGAACGTATGCTCTGTGACTTGCTATACACCAGATCCTGTCACATTAGAAATTTCAAGCGATCTAGTCCGATTTTCTTTACGTCTTTGCATAGGCAATATTACATCCGTCTTCTAGACACGCCATTGGACGTATTCTCTGTGGCTTGACAAAATCTTGGATCTTATTGCATCAGAAATCCGCGTGTGTACCTAGTTCCATCTCAATCATAGTATACATCCCTTGAGATTATTTTACCATACCAAGTAGAGATCGTACATTTGTACGGGCAAAGAGGGTGCCTAATACTTTCCCTTTTTATAACCGAGGTCCCTTACTCAGAATCTCTGATCGTAGACTAGTAGTCAATCTAAAATAGGAGAGTCTTCGGATTTCTCCAACCTTATATATTTCACGGGTTCTATCCGACTGCGGGATTATGAGATTAATTGGCTAGTGGCGACTCCAACATTCACAAATCAACGTGGGCGCCAATTTTCAGTATCTACAGTGGCCCTAAGAAAATTTTAATGGTGGGCCACACATTTTCCTGTAGTGTGGTCCAGTTGGTCTCTGGATTTGGTTCATTTTTTGTTTCATGCCCTAAAATGAGCTGGAAAAATGGATGGATAGAATGGATATTAAACGGTTTGGATCTGCTTCATTTTCCGACAAATTGACCGGTTTGGATTAAGTTACATGCAAGCCATATATAGATGAGCATTGTGCATATACATGGTAATACGAGAAGGAGGCGTTTGGCGCATGGTATTATATGGGATTAGGTGGGATGGAATTGTATTTGGTCTCATGCTAATTCCACTCAATGTTTAGGAAGAATGGAAAAGCTTGGAATTAGATTAGATGGAATTGTATTAGGTCCTGTGCCAATTCCACTCAATGTTAACAAGTTGTGTAGGTCCCACCATGATGTGTAGGCTATATCCACACCGTCCACCCATTTTTCGAGATCATGTTAGAGCATGGGTTAAAAAATCAGGTAGATCTAAAGCTTAAATGGACCCCCACCATAAAAAACAGCGGGGATTGAATACCTACCATTGAAAACTTCTTTGGGGCCACATAAGTTTTGGATTTGCCTCAGTTTTAGGCACATGCCATAAAGTGAGGTTACAACACAGATGAATGGTTTGGATATAACATGTGTTATTCTCAATAATTTCAAATGATGGTAGGTATATCCATTCAATGTACTACCATATTATACAAACATAGCATGGAATTAAGCACCTGTTTGATTTTCCATTATACATGTAAATCACGGTGAACAAGTAATTATTACTTTTTCACGTTGTTTGAAAATATGAGAGTATTTCCACATTGAAAATTGAAACAAAAGTCTTGACTTAAATATGTGGACCCGACTGTAATGTATATGATATATCCACACCGTCCATCTATTTTATTAGAACATTTTAGAGCATTAACATTTTGGAGCATTTCCTGTAATGTGGTCCACTTGACCTTTGGATCTGCTTCATTTTTTTTGCTCATGCCATAAATTTGGCTGGCATAACAAATGAGTGGTGTGAATAAGTAACATACATCACGATGGGCCCCACATTGATGTTGTAAATTTCTCAATTTAAGCATTGAGAATATAAGTTGTCACATCAAAGGTATGGTAATTACCTTGGTATATAATTATCATCCATTTACATGGTAATTACACTTGATCTGGAAAATCAAACGGTCCCTAAATCCCATGATAACAGGGGCCATCTCTGCAATATGTAATAATTATGTTTTTTGAATCTCACCCCACCTAATTCTTCCCAATACCATTGGCCAAACACCCCTGAGTGGGATTAGCTACTTCCCCTGGCTAGTGGTCGGTGCTATGGGGACCTCACCATGATGTATGTGTTTCATACATGCTGTCCACCCATTCTTCCCTATCATTTGATTGTATGAGCTCCAAAATGAGGTTGATCCAAATCTCAAGTGGACCGCATAGTGTTGTTTGAACTCCCACTATTAAAAAGTCGATGGGAGCAACAAAAGTTTTGGATCAAGCTAAAATATATTTTTTTCATTTCATCCAACTGTGTATGACCTAATAAACAGGTTAGATGTCAAATAACCATTAAAGTGGGCCTAGGAGATTTTTAATGGTTGAAATTCATTCACTACTTTTTTCCCACGGTGTGGTCCAGATGAGATTTATATCTACCACATTTATTTCTGGGATCAATCTCTAAAATTACCTTTAAAAATGGATGGATGGAGTGGATAAAACGTATACATCATGGTGGGGTCTACATAGCACCAACCACTAGCTACCTGGCTGGTGGCGGCGTCACTGGCCAACCGCGTGACGCGTGCAATACATGGAACATCATATTCCGTCAGCATATCGTAAAAAGATTTTTTTATTTTTTATTTTTATTTTTCAAAGGAAAGAGATCAGATGCCTGCGGCGCACCGAACTTTCGTGACTTCCTACCATGGCCGTACACGTGGCACATATTTATGATTATCTGAATTAAGCGATCCATGAATTCCACCGCTGTTTTTAGACAACCCAAAAATGGTACTTGATCAGGACATCCTAACCTTCCAATTGATGCACATTTTCCAATGAAAGGAGCATTGATGATTCTCAACTCTTAGTTTCATAGTTTCATTTATATGTCACCGATTGAAGGGATGGTATCATCAAAAAAAAGAAAAATTTGGTGTATGGCCCACCTACTTCTTTTTCTACTTAATCAACGGTTCTGATTTCGTCTATCTAAACCACTTTGGCGGCCTGCCAATTAACTATGTAACCTTCCTGGCATTTCAAAATCTTGCAGGGTTGCTTTCGTAATTTAGAAAATTACATGTATGCCGAATTTTCGCATACGACGGACGCGGATGGGCTACTATAGTGACTTGCCACGCGAGGCTAACCGAGTCTAGCTTGTCGAGCTGAGCTTCTCGATTCTGCTCGGGCACCTGCTGGCCCAACCAGAACTCGGCTTGGGTCGGTTCTTGAGCTTGATTGGCTAGTTCGGCTCAGTTGGGTCAACAAATCAAGCAGTTTGGGTTGAGTTCAAGCTAAGTTCAGCTATGCAATATTTTTACAAACACAGGCTGCACCTTCATAATATCATTGTATGTAAAACAGCAACTGTCGGGGAAAAAATGTGTTAAGTTCGGAGACTCGGATAAGAGTAGGTCAGCTCTGCTGACACTGCCTGGAGAGTCCGAGTCGATACCGACGGAACAGAGGATAGGCCAGGAGGCATAAGCAAGGGATGAATAAAGTCACTCTGTCAGAGTGATGACCTCGCCTGCATGAGCCCACTAAACGCCGAGCGTGTTCAAGCCACTCAGCCGATAGAACAAGACCGACTCAACAAGTTGGTCCTGTCGGTCACGGAAGAAGGAATGACGGATAGACGCCGAGATTATTCCGTCCGTGAAAAGGCCGAGAACGCATCCTCCTGCGTCGGCCGAGACTCCCCCAGAGTCGGTCACGACCTGGCCGACATTCTCCCAGAGTCGGTAACGACCTGACCGAGACAGCTAGTGGCGGAACGGGAACAGATACTGCTATATGGAAATCTAGGGATACAGGTAGCGAATCTCGAGATTCTCGGGATTGAGAACAATCCGTGGAAAGGAGTAAGTCTCCGAATAATCAAGAGAAGAATCCTCTGATGATGAGGATTGACAAACTGTATAAATCTCCAAGCTTGGGACGGAAGGAGGTACGTAGTACTGAACTGAGACAAGCTTTTTGCCACTGATCAGATAACTGACTTAAAGCATCGGAGGTTCTCCGGCTCTAGACAGGGTTCCCTTGACATTGTTGATTACATTGTTGATTGTGCAGGTGAAGGAGGGTCCGCCTTAAGGAAGTCATCCCATAAAAATACAACAACAGTTTGGCGCCGTCTGTGGGAAACGGACAAAAAGCCGTTTTCTCCAATTTTTCGAATGACAAGAACCAGAAGGACGGATGCAGATGAAGCAAGGGAAGCCGCTGCCAGCACAGCTCAGGGAGCTCCCCCGATAGCACCGCCTGCGACTACAAGCCAGCCTAATCAAGCGAATACGCACTTGAATCGCGAGGTTCAAGAAATACGTTCCGAGATGGCTGCCATGAAACACATGCTGGAACAACTGTGTAACCAGCAAATGCAGCGTCAGGAGTCGGCACAAGTTCTCCCACCAGCGTCTGTAGCGCAGCCTCCTGAGCCACAGTCGCCCCGACGACCAAGTCAGCCTCGAGAACCGAGTCAACTGGCGCCTGCCCGTTCAACAACAGCCATTTTGCCTCCCTCTGATCTGATGCATAGAATAGATTAGAGGAAACGAAGTCGGCTACCTGCAGACGCAGAAGAAACGGCAGAAAGCGCTGAACTTTGGAAGGCTGATATATAGGACTTCAAGAATGAGGTCCGAGAGAAGATGGAAAAGGAGATGGCGGATATAAAGCACTGTCGGAACTCAAATCCGACCAAATCTGAGGAAAAAGATTCTCCGTTTGTAGACGAGGTAATGCGGGCTCGGTTGCCGGAGAGGTTTTCGCTTACCCCAGATAACTCTTTTCTCCGGAAAGACTGACCCGACAGAGCATCTTGAATGCTTCATAACCTACATGGAGTTGCATGACGCCTCAGATGCTGTTATGTGCCGAGCCTTCTCTCTAACTCTGACCGACGTAGCCCGACTCTGGTTTAAGCAATTGAAATCCAAGTCGATTAAATCGTTCACCGAACTCAGTGACACCTTCCTCAGCAATTTTATCTGCGGAAAGAAGAAATTAAAGCCGCCCGCGCATCTGAACAACATAGTTCAGAGGACAGGAGAGCTGTTGAAAGACTACATTAAACGCTTCAACTTCGAATCTTTGCAAGTTCGAAAGCATTCTGAGGAGACAGCTCTCAACGCTCTCATGCAGGGGGTGAGAGATAAACCTTTTTTGGCGTCACTGGACAAGAACCCGCCCTATACTCTGAGCGAGTTTATGGTTCGGTCGGATAAATATGCTGATGCGGAAGAGACGCGACTCCTCCGAGAGAAGATATAGAACACAAAACTATCGGCAAAAGAGTCGGCCAAGAAAGAAGCCGACTCAGCCGGAGGGAAAAAGCGAAAAGAGGATCGGGGGCGAGACGACAGCAGGCCAGGAAAGCGACCAGACAGAAGATTCTCCACGTACACCCCCCTAAACAAATCTTCTGAACAAGTACTAATGGAGATTAAGAGCGAAGGCTTCGTTAACTGGCCCCGGAAAATGCGAGGGAATTCGGATCGTCGGAATAAGAACAAATATTGTCACTATCATCGTGACCATGGTCACAACATAAGTGATTGTTATCACTTAAAGGACGAGATTGAGCGGCTGATTAAAGAGGACCGGCTAAGAGAACATACAGAAGGGTCCGGCATTTCCGCATGACCGAGCGAAGAGCGGCCCCAAGAAGAAATTCGAACGATTGTCGGAGGTCACCGAGGCGGTGAGGACTCGAATAATGTCCGAAGAAACCACGCTAGAAGCCTCGATCGCCCTGAGTCCGAGGTTCTTCTGCTGTCTCGGCCTCACAAGGAGAAGAAACGAGAAAAATATTATATCTCGTTCACTGAAGAAGATGCTTGAGGCATTCATCATCCTCATGATGATGCACTCGTGGTCACTCTTACCATCGCCAATAGAAAAGTATTCCAGATACTGGTGGATACAGGATCATCAGCGGACGTCCTGTTCACCCAAGCATTAGACAAAATGAGCATAAGTAGGTCGGTACTACGACCTGTCCGAACCCCGCTCATCGGGTTCTCGGGTGGACAGGTGCTTCCTGAGGGAATCGTCTCACTGCCACTTACCGCTGGAACCGCACCTCATCAAAAGACCGCGATGGTCGACTTCCTGATCGTGGACCAACCGTCAGTGTATAACGCCATACTCGGCCGACCGTCTCTAAGCCTCCTTCAAGCTGTGGTGTCTACCTACCACCTTTCCATGAAATTTCTAACCGAGTCGGGAGCAGGGATTGTGAAAGGAGATCAACAAGATTCTCAAAAATTTTATGCCACCGCAGTTAAGACCCCGACTGAAGTGTCGACGATTGAATCGCTGGACCCCCGTATCGGATCTCATGAGCGGGGGGAGCCGATGGAAGAACTCATCTCGGAGCCATTAACCAAGACAGACGTCTCGAAAGTAGTCCGAATCGGCTCATCTCTGAGTCTGTCTCTTAAGGAACGAATGATCACCTTGCTCCGACGGTATGCCGATATCTTCGCTTGGAGTCATGAAGACATGCTTGGGATCGATTCCTCGGTTATAACACACCGACTCAATATCGACCCAACCTATAGACCCATCCGACAAAAGCGTCGTCCTCTCGGCCCGGAAAGGTATGTTATCATTGAAGAGGAAGTCGGCAAGCTCCTTAAAGCTAAATTCATCGAAGAGATATACTATTCGGAATGGATAGCTAATGTCGTACTCGTTAAGAAAGCCAATGGGAAGTGGTGAGTCTGTATAGACTATACAGATCTGAATAAAGTCTGCCCCAAGGATAGCTTCCCTCTTCCTCGCATTGATCAGCTGGTTGACAGTACCGCGGGTCATGAACTGCTAAGTTTTATGGATGTCTATTAAGGCTATAATCAAATTGTAATGCACGAGAATGATAAATCAAAAACTGCCTTTGTCACTGACAAAGGTCTTTACTGTTACCGAGTAATGCCATTTGGATTAAACAACGCCGGAGCAACGTATCAGCGGTTAATGAACAAAATGTTCGCTCTGCAGATAGGCCGAACGATGGAAGTTTATATTAACGATATGCTCGTCAAAAGTAAACGAACGGCCGACCATGAGGCGGACTTGGAAGAAATGTTCTTGACTCTACGTAGATATAAAATGAAGTTGAATCCCATCAAGTGTGCGTTTGGCGTGAGCTCGAAAAAATTTCTCGGTTTCCTCGTTAGTCAGCGAGGAATCGAAGCAAATTCTGAGAAAATCAAAGCGTTACTCGAAATGGAGTCTCCTAAAACAATCAAAGACATTCAAAGGTTGACAGGAAGAGTGGCCGCGCTCAATCGTTTCCTGTTCCGAGCCACAGACAAATGTCTCCCGTTCTTCAAGCAATTGAAGGGACGACAGACGATGGAGTGGACGGACGAATGTGAGAAGGCATTTCAAGATCTGAAGGCTTACCTCGGATCCCCACCGCTGCTATCTAAGCCCGAGCCTAGTGAAGCATTGCTATTATATTTGGTCGTATCTGAGGCCGCAGTAAGCTCAGCTTTAATACGAGAGAGTCAAGGGAAGCAGCTGCCAGTCTACTACGTCAGCAAATCCTTACTACCAGCAGAGACGAGGTATCCTCAGCTCGAGAAAGTAGCCTTAACTCTGGTGGTATCGTTACGACGCCTCCGGCCATACTTTCAGGCCCACACCATTGTCATTGTGACCGACTTACCACTTCGCCAGATTCTCCCAAAGTCGGAGGCTTCCGGCCGACTTACAAAGTGGGCAGTCGAATTGAGCGAATTTGACATACATTACAGGCCCAGGACAACCTTAAAAGGACAGGTCGTTGCCAATTTCCTTGTCGAAGTGACTCCTAATCGTGACAATATGCCTAAGTCGAAGAAAATTATTGTACCTGAGACTTCTTCCTCTCTCGGGCTGGTACCCTTGAAGCTATTTTTCGACGGTTCATCCAATTCGAAGGCAAGCGGGGCAGGAGTAGTATTAGAAACTCCCGATCAAACTTGTATGCAATATGCCTTGCGACTCGGCTTTCAAGCGTCCAACAATACAGTAGAGTACGAAGCCTTATTATTAGGCCTTAGACTCGCCGCGAGTCTAGGCACGACCCATTTAAATGTTTTCAGCGACTCACAATTAGTCGTTAGCCAAGTTTTCGGTGTTTATCAAATTCGGAAAGAACAACTGAATGCGTACACGGAAAAGGTCAAAGAATTGATCGGTGGATTCCAGAAATGTGAAGTAATTCGAATATCCAGGACCGACAACGCCAAAGCTGACTTATTAGCAAAGCTCGCCTCAGCTGACGAGGAAGACATACCTCGATCGGTTCTGATTGAATACGTCCCTAAACCAAGCATAGATGAGCCGACAGTCTCGGCCCTGTTTTCCATCAACACAGCGACTGCTTGGTTTGACCCACTCGTCCGCTACCTCAACGATGGTGAACTGCTAGAAGACCGCGCCGAGGCACGGCGGTTAAAAGTTCGAGCATCACGCTACACCATCTTGAATGAGATTCTATATAAAAAAGGCTTTCATGCTCCCCTACTAAGGTGCGTCGACTCCCAAGAAGCCGATTATATCTTACGGGAGATACATGAAGGGATATGTGGAAACCATTCAGGAGGACGCTCGCTCGCCAACAAAGTGTTGCAGCAGGGGTATTACTGGCCGACTGTATAGCACGATTCTAGACGATTCGTTCAAAGATGCGATAAGTGTCAGCGGTTCGCAGTAATCCCGAGACAACCCCCTGAGGAACTGACTCCGATGTCGGGACCATGACCCTTTGCGCAGTGGGGGATCGACATCATCGGGCCCTTTCCACTGGGAAAGGATCAGACTAAATTCGCTGTAGTTGCGGTAGACTACTTCACGAAGTGGGCTAAAGTAGAACCATTGGCGAAAATCACCGAGCAAAGGATCACAAGCTTCATTTGGAAGAATATCATCTGTCGGTTCGGGATACCTCGGACTATCGTTACCGACAACAGAAGGCAGTTCGATAACAAACAATTCCGGGAGATGTGTAGCAATCTCGGGATTCGAAACGTGTACGCCTCGCCTCATCATCCTCAGACGAATGGACAGGTCGAGGCGGTCAATAAAATTATAAAGCAGCATCTTCGGACGAGGCTCGATAAAGCAAAGGGAGCATGGGCCGAGGAACTTCCGAATATATTGTGGGCCTAGCGGACCACAGCACGGACTGGCACTGGAGAAACCCCATTCTCCCTATGTTACGGTGCGGAAGCAGTCGCACCGGTTGAGATCGGCGTTGGCTCGGCCCGAGTCAACTTGTACAGTAAATAAGAGAATGGCGAACTCCTCTCATTCGAGCTCGATTCGTTGGAAGAGAAAAGAGAAAGGGCTCGATTGAGGATGATGGCCCGACAAAGACAGGTGTCTCGATTTTACAATCGCCGAGTTAAAGTCAGATGATTCTAGCCGGGGATATGGTCCTCCGAAAGACCTTCCCAAACACTAAGGAAATTGGGTCGGGTACACTAGGGCCCAATTGGAAAGGTCCCTACGTCGTCTCAGACACCATCCGACCGAGAACCTATCGGCTGGAAGACCTAAATGGACAACTGTTGCCTTATCCTTGAAACGCCGAGCATCTCAAGATTTATTATCTGTAAGATGAAATAGAAAGTACTGTAAGTGAAGTCAACTCAATAAAAAGTTCTATTTCGTCCAAGTACCCGATGTCGGGTCATCAACAACAAAAAATAAAAATAAAAAGAAAGTACAATATCCGACTGCCCCATTCATAAGCATTCATCTCCTATGCAGCGCCCGAAGGACCGGCCTCGTCAGCAGCAACATCTCCTTCGATGGCTTCGCCCTCAGCGGCCTCGGCGGACAGACTGTCAAATTCAAAGGCGGAGAGGTCGAGATCAGGGAAGGCCGCCCTCATATCCAAGACGTAGGCCTTGTAACCACCTTGATAAAGGCGGCCCCTCTCATCTTCAAACTCTAAAGATTCGAGGAAGGCGTCTACGGCTGGCTCTTGTTTCTCTTTGGCTCGGCGTGCTTCTTCTTGAGCCTCCTCAACGAGGCCGGCGGCTTCGGCCTTCGCGCGAGCAAGAGCACCCTTGCATCCGCCGTGAACTTGAAGAAGGTGTCGCTCCCTCTCCTCGGCCTCTTGAAGGAGTGAAGTCAGATGAGCATTGTCGGCCTTAACTCCTTCAAGAGCTGCACGGGCGTCCGCGGCCAGCTTCCGAGCGATCGATAGATCGCCGGTCATGATGCCAATCCGACTCTCAGCGATCTCCCGGCGCCCCTCAGCCTCGGCAGTGACCCTCCTCGCAGTCTCTGTCTCGGATGCGAGTTTCTGGGCGACAGTCAGTTCCGAGCTAGCTTTGACGAGGTAAGGTGCCAGCTGCGATAAAAAGACAGTGAGCTATGCTTTAAAACTTAGTTAAGGGCGACACAGGATTGAAGAAAAGTTTTACCTCAAAAAGCAACCTCGCCGCATGTCCGAGGGTTTGGGCAGTCGGAGCGTTGTAATAACTGGCGAAGTCTCTTTCGTCCCTGTGGGCAAGCGCCCAAGGAACCATCCCTACAATGATATTCGTGAAGGGAGACTCCTGTTGAGTCATCTCCCTTCTCGGGGATTCTTTGCACGGGGCCTCCCTCGGCCCCGCGACCTCCTCTGCAACAGGTCACGATTCGATGGTCGCATGAGTCGTTGGAGGAGTTGGCTCCACTTCCTCGGCCCTCTCGTCAGGGTCGGAAAGGACGACCACTTGGGGGGCAACAGGTGCTGAAGCAGATGGAACGGCCGTTTCCTTGCCCTTGGCCGCAGTTTTCTGTTGCTTCGAGGGCCGAGACCCGGACAATAGAGCCGATCTCGGGGGGCTTTCACTTTGAAAATCGGCTTCAAGGCAGGGCGGGACTTGGCCATGCTTTCGGGCGCTGGCCTCAGAATAGGGCGAGCCTCGAGAAGGTCTGCAAGGACGAATAAAAAAGAATAAGGAAGTGAACAGGGAACCGAAAGAACAAAGAAAAGGAGGACGAGCTACCTGAGACGAATGAATCTAGACCTGCAAGATGGAGGTGCTCAGGTTGCAGTAGCAACTTCCAAGACCGCTCCCCCGCGCTCAGCTTCCTCAGCTCCCTTATCCGAGTCAGAGCCCCAGACTCGAGTTTTCCTCTCTTCTTCAAAATATCTGCAAGACATTGTGGAGTCAGGATTAGCGGAAGATGGTATAAAAATAAAGAGTAAGAGAAGAAAAGACCATCGGGCCGAGCATCGAGTCACCTGCTCTACGAAATGTGCGGGATACTTGAGGCTCGTACGGCCACGTGTCGGCCGACTCCCACCGACCGCACACCCAGAACCACCTTTCCTTCCAGAACTTGTTCGAAGTGGGTGGGTCGGTTATTAAAGACCCCCCCTTTACCTCTCCACGCGCTCAGGAAATAGAGGCCAGGAAAGTTTGGATTCGGTCGAACTTGATACAGATAGAGGAACTCGTCGACCGTGAGGGAAGGTTGCTCTAACTCGGACCAAAGTACTGCACACCCGAACAAATTTCTCCACGCATTCGAAACAATTTGACCGGGAGATATTTTGACTCGGGACAGAAAGTCACGAGCAATGGGCTGGAGTGACAAACGCAAGCCACACTGCATCGCAACTTGTAAAATTGTGACCATCCCTGCAGGGGGATGGTCGGGCAAATCACCCGGACGAGGGAGACGGAAGATGACCGAGTCAGGGACATGATATCCAGCCCTGATCTGGTTTAAGTCGGATTCAGTTAGAATGGAGGCGACAAGACCGATAGGTTCGTCTTCTTTCCCTTTTAAAGACGACTCAGAGGCTTCCGCAGTTTGGTTCGCAGGGCCTAGAATGGCCGCCCCTTCGCCCGTAACTAATTCATCTTCTCCATCCTCATCCTCCAACTGATCCACCCAAGGGTTAAGTCTCCCTGGGTGAGTCACCAGAGACGTCCCACCGCTGGATGGACCGGTCTGGGCAGGACGCCCAGCCGATGAGTCGTCGATTTCTCTGACAAGCCGGAATGCGGCATCAGCACTGACGACAAACTCTGTCAACAGTGAAGGTGGTTCCGTAACGTCCCAAAGATGCTGGGACACACTCTCATCTACGGACATCTCCTCCCGGGGGCTTTGAGAGCCGTGTGCGGCCATTAAAGCTTATAAAAGAAGGAGGAAAGGACTCACCAAAAAAATCGACGACGAATGCAAGGGGAGATTGACGGAGAAAGAAGTGACAACGGAGGAGGAGGAGGAGAAGAAGCAAAAACGAACTCAGAATTGGACACAGGCGGGAGGAAGAAGAGCGAAAGCAAAATTCACACAGTCCTCCTGCCCGACCCTTTTATAGCCGTGCCACGTGGCAGGGCATTGATGGCAAAAGCGAATCGTCGTTTGCCTCGGCTCCCCCGTTCGACGCGTGGCAACCGCTGGTTGACTGCAGTAACATCGTGGCCACGCGTCCGCATTTCATAGGCGGACGAAACGAATCGACGGCTGGTCGTACGTGCGGCATTGGGAGGCGCAGCGTCGTACGCTAGAGACGACTCGAAGAGCATTAAATGCCTCATCATTGTCTCGGATGCTAATACGAGCCGACCGACAAAATCGTACTCCTTGATGCCGTGGACGACACAAGGAGTAAGGGGGACTCACTGTTGGGAAAAAATGTGTTAAGTTCGGAGACTCGGATAAGAGTAGGTCAGCTCTGCTGACACTGCCTGAAGAGTCCGAGACGACACCGACGGAACAGAGGATAGGCCAGGAGGCATAAGCAAGGAACGAATAAAGTCACTCTGTCAGAGTGATGACCTCGCCTGCATGAGCCCACTAAAGGCCGAGCGTGTTCAAGCCACTCAGCCGATAGAACAAGACCGACTCAACAAGTTGGTTCTGTTGGTCACGGAAGAAGGAATGACGGATAGACGCCGAGATTATTCCGTCCGTGGAAAGGCCGAGAACCCATCCTCATGCGTCGGCCGAGACTCCCCCAGAGTCGGTAACGACCTGGCCGAGACAGCTAGTGGCGGAACGGGAACAGATACTGCTCTATGAAAATCAAGGGATACGGGTAGCGAATTCTGAGATTCTCAGGATTGAGAGCAATCCGTAGAAAGGAGTAAGTCTCCGAATAATCAGGAGAAGAATCCTCCGAGGATGAGGATTGACAAACTGTATAAATCTCCAAGCTTGGGACGGAAGGAGGTACGCAGTACTGAACTGAGACAAGATTTTTGCCACTGATCAGATAACTGACTTAAGCATCGGAGGTTCCCCGGCTCTAGCCAGGGTTCCCTTGACATTATTGATTGTGCAGGTGAAGGAGGGTCCGCCTTAAGGAAGCCATCCCATAAAAACACAGCAACAGCAGCAGTAATTTTACAGCTATTTCATTAAATATCTTGTAAGCAAACAAAAATCAAGAAAAATAGGGTATTTGTTTCATATACATACCTTCCTTGCCACTAGCCACACTTCGTTAAGTTATTTCATCAAACACTTAGTAAACAACATTAATATCAAAATAGTTGAGTCATTGAATTGGTTCAATCTAAGTTCGATTTGAGTTGGGTTCGATCCAAGTTGAGTCGAGCTCGAGCAAACTCGAACTTGGTTCGAAACTTTTTCAAGCTCAAAAAATCAGCTCAACTTTGTTTGGATTGTCGACTCGGCTTGAACTTAGTTTCGAATCGAACTTTTTCGAGTTGAGTCGAGTGAGCTTACCAAGCTAACCTGGTTCGTATACAGCCTACTTTCCAGAAAGTTATTGGTTCTCTATGAGCCAAAAATGATGTATGTATTTAATCCATGCCATCCATACATTTTTACATATCATTTTATGCCATTCTACTAAAATTGAGATAGATCCAAATATCCCGTGGACCACACCACAAGAAACAGAGGTGATTGAATGATGACCATTAAAAACTTCTTAAGGGCCCAAAAGCTTTTAAATGAAGCTGATATTTGTTTTTTTACCTTCATCCATGTATGTGTGACGTAATTAATAACTTATGTGGAAAATAAACATTACAATGAGCCTAGATATTTTTTAATGGTGGGCGTTCAATCAGCACTATTTTCTTGTGGTGTGGTCCACTTTAGATTTATATATGTATCATTTTTGTGATAGTTCAAGGAAACGATATTTAAAAATATATGGACAGATTGTATATAACACATATATCATGGTGGGACTCATGTAACACTGTCAGTAGCCACCTCGCTCCTGGTAACGTCAGAAGGCAATGCACGTCTCATGTGACCAGGGGTGTACATCGAGTTGAATTGGCCTCAGCTCGACTTGACTTAACCACTGGTTAGTGGTTGACCTTAGCTCAAACTCAGCTCAGCTCGGTCCTCGAGCCTAACTGGCCAGCTCGGCTTGGTTCGGTTTAGTCAACAGCTCGGGCCGAGTTCGAGCTAAAATAGAGTTGAGTTCACCATCAAAACATTTCTTCAAACACCTACACCGCATCTTCAAAATACTTGGACTACAATTTCTAAACAATGCAAAAAATAGAATTGCTATAATATAACTCTTTAACACAATAAAAAATAACAATACTCAACTTTTTCACTATCATTTTATCGCAGAAAATGAGATTACAGCAGGTATACATAGAGATTTTAGGTATATATGATATTACAACAGATATATATATATATATATAGAAAGAGAGATTTAATCTAAATAGCTTGATTAATCCACACCCACCATCATCATAGGTAGGCCACTATTATAGAAACCATTTTAAGATGATGTGTATCCCAGTCCAAGTACTCGACTCGAACACAATATTCCATCAGATGCAACCCAACCCAAGTACTCAAGTTGAACGCTTCATCGAGTCATTTTATCAAACACTCAGTGAGCAAAGTAACCGAGTCAATTCAATCCGAGTACAATTCAAGTTGGATCCGATCCAAGTCAAGTCGAGTTGGGCCTATTCAAACTTAGCTTAAACTCATTTTTTAGCTCAAAAAATCAACTCAACTGGGCTCAAACTTAGCTCCGATCTAAGTTGAACCAAGCCTTTTTCAAGTCGAGTCGATCGAGCTAACCGGGCTAGCTCGGTTCGGGTACACATGATGCGACGTTGCACGTTAACCTAACGTACCAGGTTTTAATTTCCCCTCACGTATCAAATTCGTTTTAAACATTTGAGCCGTGAAAAATGGTGACCCACGTTTCAGATACCACTTTTGCCTGAAACCAGACAGATTTGTGCTTGAGGAGGGCCACATGGTCAAAACAAAAATGAACGGTCGATGTTCTATCTCAATATAGTTTGTGGTCCAGTTGATAAATTGATGATCGTAATTTTCTCTCTGGATAATCTTGACTTTAGATCCACTCTTTTCACGGCTTGGATTTGATCATTAACCGACACGCCAGCAAAAAAATAAAATGGTGAGTGTTACACTTCACACGGAACAAAGGCTACTAAGTTTGCACTTGTCTCGGGCACCTTATCCTTAGAAATGGATTGGCTACTCTCCCTGCCACCGGCCAATGGCTGATCGTCGGTGTTCTGTGGAACCCACCATGATGTATGTATTTCATCCATGCCGTCCATCTATTTTTCTAGATCATTTTAGGTTATGAGACAAAAAATGAGATATGTAACTCTCTTAAGTAGACCACATTACAGGAAGCAGTGTCAAATGAACGTGTTAAAAACTTTTTGGGGCCATAAAAGTTTTGGATCCAGTTGATCTTTGTTTTATCCCTTCATTTGCGTCTATATGACCTAATCAATAGATTGGATGTCAAATAAATGGTAGGGTGGGCCTTAGGAGGATTTTAATGGTGGATATCCAATCACTATTGTTTTCCGGTGGTGTGGTCAACCTGAGATATATATCCCTCTAGTTCATTTGATCAAGCCTAAAATGATCTGTAAAAATAGATGAACGGAGTGGATGAACATATATGGCTGGTAGCAGGGGGAAGTAGTCAATCCGTTTCCATTATCCTTGCATAACGTGAGCCCCACCATCCGGACAATCTAGCAGGTTCTCTGACAGATTCCATTGTTCGGAATACCTCATCGACTAGGAATGTGTAGTGTCGCGCACACCACCGATGTGCCGGAAAAGCCACGTGGGCCACTATGATTTATGTGTTTTATCCTGGCTGTCCATTCATTTTCCATCTCTTTTTAGGCATGATACCAAAAATGATGCAGACCAAAATCTAAGGTGGGTAAAGTTTTGGATGTAAGCTGATTTTTCTCTCTGTAATATAATCCGTTGAGTGGCAAAGAATTATTATGGTGAGCTTTTGAAAGCTTTTAACGGTGGACGTTTAATCACTGTTGTTCCTCGTGGTGTGGTCCACTTAAGATTTTGATCAGTCTCATGTTTTTATACATGCATTAATGTAGCAGGAAAAACAATGAATGGAGAGCATGGATAAAATATATACATGGTGGTATTGACAGTACTCTGCGGAGGTCGTTTGACTAGCTAGTGATTTATATGTTTTATCCACACTTTCAATTGATTTTTAAATATAATTTTAGTTCTTTATTCCAAAAATTAGGCAGATATAAATCTTATGTGGACCACACCACGGGAAAGCGGTAGAGATTGAATCTCCACCATTTAAAAACTCCCAAGTCCGATTGTAGTGTTTATTTGACATCTAACCTGTTTATTAGGTCATACAAACCTGGATGAAGGGAAAAAATAAATATCAACTTGATCTAAAACTTTTGTGGCCTTCAAGAAGTTTTTAATGGTGGGAGTTTAATCAACACTATGTGGTCCACTTGAGATTTTGATCTACCTCATTTTTAGGTTTATACCATAAAATTATCTCAAAAAATGGGTGGACAGGATGGATGAAATACATACATTATGGTGGGGCCCACAGATCAGCCAATCCGTTTCCCAGTGATGCATGCTACGCACGTGCAAATTGGGTCCTACCTTGCAAGGGAAGCGGCACCAGCTATATGGGTCCTCACTCTTACCCGGATGGTAGACTCCCTGGAGTTTCAACACCGGGTCAAGGGTTCGAGTACCTAAGGTGGTGAAATCCCATGGTGTGCGTGTGTGGGGTGTGTGTGTGTGGCGTGAGTGTGTGGGGGTGTGTGTGCGTGATGTAAAAAAAAAAAAAGCTGCACTGGCTATATAACTGATGTAGGTACGTGTCGTACGAGGACGAGCAGTGACGCAGCTCAATCTCCCAGTTGGATGAACGGTTCAAAGGAGATCAGACATACATGGCTTCACAGTGATGTATTTATTATATTTATTTTTAGAGGTTATTTTAGAGCATTATTAAAAAAACTAAATCATACCCAAAGCTCACCTGGAGCACGCAACAAATAGTAGCAGAGATAATAATTATTCCTCTTAAACAATTCATAGGGCTTAACAAAACATTTATTTTCCATCTAAATTATTCATAAGATCACAAAAACCTAAACTACGAGGAAAAACAAATTCTATACTAATCCAAAACTTTTGCGACCCCAAAAAGGGTTTCAATGGTAGACGTTCAATCCCCCACTACTTTTCACTATGGTCCACTTGATAGTTCAATCTATTTTGTTTTTCATCTCAAGCCTTAAGGCAAGCTTGCTAAGGGGGCTTTTGGTGTATGGTATTAGATGAGATTAAGTGCGATGGAATTGCACTTGGTCCCATGACAAGGATGAGGAAAAATAGAAAAGCTTGGAATTAGATTAGATGAAATTGCATTGGTCCCGTGTCAATTCCACTCAATGTTAGCTAGTTGTGTAGGTCCCACCATGATGTGTGGTATATTCACACTATCCACCTAATTTTCAAGATCATTTTAGAGCATGGACCAAAAAATCAAGTAAATCTAAAGCTCAAATGGACCCCACCATAGAAAGCAGTAGGGATTGAATACCTACCGTTGAAAACTTCTTTGGAGCCACATGAATTTTGGATCTGACTCATTTTTAAGCACATGCCATAAAGTGAGGTTACAAAATGGATAAACGGTTGAATATAACACATACATATTATTCTCAATAGTTTCAAATGATAGTGGGTAAATCCATTCAATGTTACATCGTATTACAAACATCATGGAATTAAGCTCATCCCATGATAATAAGGGACAATTCTCGCTATATGTAATAATTATGTTTTTTGAATCCTGTCCCACATAGTTCTTCCCAATACCATGTGCCAAACACTCTCTAAGGGAGTGTTTGACTAAGCGCTAGATATGGTATTAGATGAGATTAGTAGGGTTATCCTGTGCCATCTCATCCCATCCCTTGTTTGGGATGGCGGGATGTACCTCACCCTCGTAAACACCGCCCTTAGCTAACATGAATTCTGTCAATCTCATGATGTAAATTTTCACCTTTATATAGGGCCCACCAAGATATCAATGAGATATCCACTCCGTCCATCATTTTCATCGGCCTACATTTAGCCATAAACATATTTTAAGGAAAATATAAAACAATAAGTGAGGCACACCACAAGAAGCCGTGTAGATGCAAACCCATCCATTTGGGATGGTCCAAACAGGTTGCTATATATCCCATGGGCTATCCTAAACCCATGGGATCAAGGGACAAACACTAAGGGCTTGTTTGGCCGGGCAAATCCCGTGGCAATAGGAGGGATGGGATCAATTTTAAGGTAATGATGGTGGTGTCAGTGGATTGTCTTAAGATCCATGGGATTGCTTATATCCGGCGACAAGTTCACTTGGTCCGTTTGGTACGGCCCCCATATCATGGGATTTTACCTTTTAATCCATTCAACCGGGGGATAGGATCAAATTTAAGGTAATGGTGGTGATGTCAGTGGATTGTCTTAAGATCCATGGGATGACTTGTATCCTGGGACAAGTTCACCGGACCTGTTTGGCTCGTCATGCCAATCCACGGATATTGCCGATCCCATCCCTCCTAATACCGTGGGATCTGCCTAGCCAAACAGGCCCTAACACCACCTTCATTACCTTAAAATCCACTATATCCCTCCTAATCCTATGGGCTTGGTCTAGCCAAACACACCCTAAGGCCCTGTTTGGCCAGATAGCTTGAATGAGATTAGAAGGGATTAAAAGGAATTGGAAAATAGATCCCAGGAATGGCCAGACATGCCAAACAAACATGAGATCTTGATCCTGAGTTATAACAATCCCATGGAGCTTAAGACAATCCATCGACATCATCATTAATACCTTTAAATTCCATCCAATTCACCCTAAGCCCTTGAAAATTGCCGGGTTGCCAAACGGACCGGATATAACAATCCCATAGATCTGCCACCAATCCACTGATGCAAATATCGTTACCTCGAAATTCATACAGTGCCATCCACTCTCATAACATCCAATCCCATCCAATCCGCCCGGCCAAACAAGATATGAGCGTTTCGATATAACACGTACCGATCCGACCGACTGAACTTGCTGGCGTCATTATAGCACTATATATATACTGGTATGACATTCACCAGCGAAACCGCTCTCCTCTGCGAGAACCTGGGTAGGAACGTGCAGTATTGTACGGCCTATTTACTGTAGTTCATATGTTTTAATGCCATTTGTACGTTTTGGTGGATTATTTTTAGGCATGGCCCAAAAATATAACAGATTGCATAACAGATTCAGTTCAACGGTAAAAATTTATCCCCACTGCTTTCTCTGGTGTGAGCCACTCGAGCCTTGAATCTCTCTAATTTTCAGCAAAGTCCTATAAAATGATCCGTCAGAATGAATGGACAGCGTAGATAAAACATATACATCACAGTGGCCCACGTAGCTCCTGAGAAGACCGTCCGCATCCGTCGCGCCTATGCCACACTCACGTAGTAGGACGTAGTTAGGAATGATTTTTGGAGAGATCGTCTGAACCAAGTGGCCCACCTTATATTATGACCCATATGTCGAACGGTACTGCCAGGTTGGTTGGCTAGTGACGCTGCCATTAGCCACGTGGCTACTGGTCAGTGCTCTGTGGGCCCACCATGATGTATGTGTTTTATCGATGCCGTTCATTCATTTTTAAAAGTCATTTTAGTGCAAAAAGGAGGCAGATGTAAAACTTATATGGATCACACCAACGAAAACAGTATTGATTGAATGTCGATCATTAAAAACCTTCTTAAGGCCCACTGTAACGTTTATTAAACATTCAACCTGTTGATTAGGTCGTGAAGACGTGGATGAAGGGGAAAAAGAAACATCAGCTTGATCCAAAACTTTCGTGGCCCGTACGAAGTTTTTAATGGTGGGCGTTCAATCAACACTTTGTGGTCCATTTGAGATTTGGATCTACCTCATTTTTGAGTTCACATGATAAAATGATATGGAAAATTGGAAGGATGGCATGGATGAAATACATACATAGTGGTGGGGCCCACATAGCATCGATCACTGGGCATTGGCTATGGCAGGGTCAGTAGCTAATCCGTTTACAGGTACGATGGCGCAGACGTGTGTGTGGATAAGGTGCGCAAGAGACTATCAAAGCTCTTTTGATTCTCTGCGTGTCGTTTTTATTCTACCCGGTCTACGAGGCCACCTAACTAGCTTCTTACCGTACATCCAGGGCAGATAACGGTCGGTCGGATTGCGACACGTGGACGGTAGCTGTACGTTTCCTGGCATCCACACATCCTCTTGTCGGCCATTTGCCTTGGTGCGGCATTTTGTGGTTGAGGTAATGCCACGTTGCGTAGTCTTATTCGTTTAGAACCAATGATTGCTGAAAGCGGGATTCCTGTACGGCCGATCTGACGATTTATTGCGAGCCAGTTCGCGGATTGCGCGGTGGAACGTGGAGTAGGTACCGCCTCTGTACCGTCGTCGGTGCAGAGGTTCAATGTAATTAGAGGCTTTCAAGTACGGGCGCGGACTGGATACTGCCTCACCCCCCGTAGTGCATGTGTCTTATCCCAGCCGTGAGCCTGTCCGTGTTTGGTCCGAGGAATTGAATGGTACTGAATTATATTAGATGGGATTAACTTCAGTACTGAGCAAGGATTGCGTGTCTGAAAGTATCATGGCAGTGTAACCATCCAATCCCTTGTTTAGGATATAATTTTTGCCGTGAAAAATATGAAAACAAGCCGTTTAAATAAAATTATGTCCAGTGAACCATGAAATTGTAATCACCAAATTCACAAGGTATGTCGTTCACTTTTTTACATATAATCTGAATATCACATGTAAACTAATTATACGGATGGACACATGCGTTAATATGGGCTCTCGTGTGTAGTGAATTTCAAAATTCATGAAAATCTAGCATAGATGCAATTGCATGAGACCAAATGCAATTTTATCTCACCTAATCCCATCTAATACCCGGGCCCAAACACCCTCTAAAAAAGAGGCAGATTAAAGGTTGGAGTAGATCATACCTTATGAAGCAGTAGTGTCAATAACCTCAACATTAAAACTTTCTTAAGGCCTAATGTGATGTTTATTTTTCATTTATGTTGATAAGGTCACATGTGGATATATGAAGGGAAAACATTAATATTAGCTTGATCCCAAACTTCCATGCCTTTAAGGTTGTACGACAGTAGGCACGGTTTAGGGCACTTATGAATTCAATTTACCTAATTTTTTTAGTTCTATCTCTAAATTAATTTATGAAAATGGATGTACAACATGGATAAAATTCGTACATTATAATAGGCCTCATAAACTTTAGATATGATCGTACATATCTAACCAATCTTTCCTTTGACTAGTCAATTGCATAGGTTTACTTAAGCATGTGTTCAATCAAATAACTTTCAAACATGCTTTGTGCTAACCTATTTCTACAACTGCCATTATGAATTACACGGTGACACTACCACCAAATATACCTATTGTGACCTAATGGAATGGACTTTGATGGTCCAAAGTGCCATAGTTAGAGATAAACTCTTCACTTCTTCCACTAACTTTCAAGCATGTTTTGTTTGGTTCTTTCTTTGATGGTCCAATTAAATCACATCATATTGGATCACCAAGTCATTTGTAATGGTGGACTTACCATGAAATTCCTAACCTAATATTCATGGTGACCAATGTGGGTGATTTAACTAAGTCACATGTGGCTATCAAAGATGAGCTCAAGTTGTGAGGTTGAGTAAGTGGTTGATTGGAAGGTGGGCAAATCAAATGCCGCCACATTAGGCTATCATGGATGTACTTGATGAAGCTTTGACTTGGCTGTCACATTAGAACTAGCCATATGGGCCACACCTTAACTATAGGGCACACCTTGTTGTATTCATTGTATATCAATGAACTTCATTTATTTTGCCAGTCTATATTAGAGTATGGTATTAGAAAAAATTGAAATAGACCTTCATTTTTAGGTAAACCACAACAAAAAATGGTAATTGTTGACTATTAAAAAACTTCTAGGGGGCCTAAAAAAGATTTGGATTAAGTTGATATTTGTTTTGTTCTTTTATCTGGGTCTTTGTGACCTTATCAACAGGTTGGGTTGGATGGTCAGTAAATATTATGGTGGACTTTAGGAAGCTTTTAATGGTGGACATTTAATGGCTATGGTTTCATGAGGTGTGCTCCACCTAAAAGTTATATTTGCTTTATTTTTTGGACCATACCTTAAAATAAGCTAGAAAAATAGATGGACAATATGGATATACAATGAATATGTTAAGGTGGGCCCTACGATTAGGGTCCAACCCACATGGCTGGTTCCAAGTCGTAGCCAAGTCATGCTCACTTGATGAAATTTGTTTGGAATACATGCCCCTCGCAAAGCAAGTTTTAAAACCCTTCTTTCCTAGCGTCACCTGGGCAATCAAATTCCACCAAGTTGGGTCACCATACAATTTACTTCCTTTTAGTATATGCCGGTTGCCTAATATTGATGCTGCCGCGATGTGGTGGGATTTTATCAGGCTACTGGTTACTCTAAACAAATAAGGCCTACACAAAGTCTGTTTAAAAGTTGTTATATATATATATATATATATATATATATATATATATATATATATATATATATATAGGGCTAACCAAATCCCACAAGTCGCATCACATGATACTAGATCCAATCTGAGTTCTCCTCCCGTGCCTCAGGATTGAGTGTGTAAAAAAAATAATTATCTAAACCCGGGGTCCATGCGTTTAACACAAAGGAATGATCTAATCCATTAATATTATTTATGTCAATATAGATGTACAAACTTTTATATATCTATCTGAAATTATTAGAGTAACTATTGATATTATGTGGACATGTCAATTGAATAAGCAACTGTTAGTGTTTAATATCAACAGTAAGGCTCTTAATTTTGACTGGCTTTATATTTTCGTCTTTCTCATTAATTTTAAAGAGATGGACGGTTAAGATAATCATTTTAGATTTTCGTGTGGGGCCAATATCTGGATGCATAATCGATCTTCTTATGTAACGACATAGGCAAAACGAACTCGAACAGCGTGTAGGCGAAAGTTATTTCTCCCTTTTGTTGCGACTAACGATTCAACGTATGTCACAGCCTGCTAGGGCCTACATGCTGTGTGGCTTGATGATTAGGTCCTTACAATTTGTACAATCTATGGTATGAGGGCGACGATAAAAAAATTAGCAGAAAGGATGATTGAGATTAATAGTATTTGTTGTTGAATATAGAATAGTGGAAATAAAATTTTTGATGGCTAGGATTCAACTGTAAATGTCAAAGGCGAGGATAATCAATGAAGCCTAATTTTGTGGCATTGACCACTTATGTTATTAGTGTGAATATGGACGGTTGGAATTCATTTTGTGGGAGCCATTGTACGGGGACACAATCTTGTTCGTAACGAATGGAGAGGGATACACTTCGATACAGGGTAGTCTCTTTTATACGCATGCACTTAGGAATTTTACACGTGGAATGCACATATTCAAGTTAAACCATCGAGATAATGGCCCCAGCTTTAAATGTATCGCACGGGGAACACACGTAATCAAGTTAAACCATTGAAATAATGGGCCCCACTTTAGATGCATTGTATGGCAATAATTTCGGTGGAATTATGTTCTAAATGGAACGTCTAATGGACCACTAAAAGGAATAGTCTGACTTAAATGAACTAGTGCCCATTAAAAAGATGATACATCCACGGTGGGCGACAATTTGGATAGATTGAGTTTATTTAGAGGCATGGTATGCGTACAAGTATTTTTTTTTTATTTGACTATTTTCATTTATAAAAGTCTATTCGTACGGAAGACAAGGTGCAACTCATCTTTAGAAAAAAAACTCTACCATCCAACAATCACCTAAATCTTACAACCATATTGTGGAGTGGATGAATAGGCGACCGAGATTCTCAAGTCTTGGTCATATATACTCACATTTGACGTATCTTTCTATCATGGCGCTTGGGTTTAAGTTGTTCAATTTGAATTGAGCCTCGTAATTGGTTTTGGCATGCCTGCACAGGTCACACGTGACTAAATCAAGCTGAAAGCCAACAATTTTTGGCATTAGTGGTGGGACTAAAAACTACTTGGTTGCTCTAATCTTGTGAAAGCATGAGCCAAAGAGTTACTCATAATACTTTTACAATTAGTGAACCTCCAACACTAGAGGAGGAAATGTAGGTGCGGCCAGCGCCTGAGTTGTAAAATGCACAACAAAGCCCATTACTTAATCCGCAAAACCTAGATATGACATCTTCATTTTAGACATATCCACTTGAGATAATAGCGGATGGGTTACGCGATATGCAAACGGAGATAAAGCATATTGCAGAGTAGTCACGAGTTAAAGTTGAGCATTCACAAGTCCAGGCTGAAACTTTTACCAAGTGCATGCCCAGTCAAATCGAGAGTTTAAATCGTATGATGTTTATTTTTATTAAAAGAGCACCTATCGTGCCTCAACAAATAGTTGATGATAGTTATGTTAGAAATTTGGCACATGTACAGCCAACACTGACAATACTTCTTTCACAATGGAATATACACCCTGCTCTAATGCAAGAAGTGTGAAATGTTCCTCCGCTTGTTGAGATCAGACGATTTGAATAGGATAATAACAATTTCATTCCTCAGGCCACAAATCAGCGAATACTCGCCGGGGGGGCATTTGAATGGCGACCAAGTTTTACAATTAGACCACAAGATGGCAGGTTAAGTTCTTGGCCAAAATGTCACGCCCCAAACTTGGAGACCGGGCTCACAAAATTTCTGATCACCGAATCCGGCGCCGACAGCCTCCATAGAACCCCATTCTCGGCTCCTAGCTCCCATTCGTCAGGTTCCGATCCTGGGATGCTACGAGGAGGATTTTTAATGTCAGTTTGATTCGTAATAAGCATAACCAAAGGCATAACCCACAAACAACAACCAAGAAATCCATTGCATTTTCACTATGATCAAAAACTTTACAAGTACAATGAGCATAAAGGGAAATACAATGGTAAAGAACAAAAACTCCAAAACGCTCTGCAACGTGTTTCTGCCTCAGCGCTACTGCGAACCAACGTCACCTGCACGCAATGGTCGTGCATAAGCTTACAGAAAGCTTAGAGGGTGGTGAAAGTGTGTGCGCAAGGTAGTAATATGAATATGCAATGTCAGAGTAATGCGGAATATGCAGATGGAACCATGATATCATGAGCCGTACCAAGGCTATGCAATGCAAGACATGAATGTATCGGCCATCCCAAGGCCATGCGATGTGCAATGTTACTCAAGCATATAGGTCCTCATCTATATCCACACATCAATAAGCTCAAATATGGAATATCACCGGGGTCTAGTACACTCTAAACCAGATTGCCGCCACATTGCCCGCAATAAGGTAAGTGGAAGAGACCACACTATCCGTCTGCCAATATCGGGCGCGACTCGTCGATAGCGGACCCATTCCTCGAGCTGGTCAGACTTAGCCTAGCATTGCCCCCTACACTTGAGCGGGTAATGCCGCACCCCCTTCCAACCGACCACGACACAGTGGAGAGAGTAACCGTCTGGTAATCGGCACTCAACGCTCATTTATCCACTCGGTCTAGATGTTGGAGCAACCTCTTGGTACCATAAGGGTTTAGGGACTTTCACCCAGGGATATCTATAGTACCCCATGTAGAACGAGATTTTTGGTATCCAATCCTACCAACCACGATCTGTCTGTGGAGGCTACGGCCCTGATGTCGCTAGGGCATATAATAATCATGTCACACAAATGCGAAATACATGATTCACGTTATCCAGTCATGCAACAATTCCTGCGCATATCGTGCGCTCATGTAGGACAATACTTCCTAACCAGGAGCCCATAAACAACCTATCCGAAAGCAAATACTATGATCAGACAACTCTCACGTCAAGCATACATATGATGCATATGATCATGAGTTATGGAACTGTACTAAACATGTTATAATAAAATGAACTATCTTACAATGCAGATGGACCTGGACAGCCTATACACGATAAGTACGGCCCAGTAATGGGCCCTATGGAGAGTCGTAATGTGGACATCCAACCAACATTACACTCGCAATGTGGACGTCAAACCAACATTGCTCCCATGGTACGATCGTCACAAACATCGTTACATAAACCGTATTGGGCTCACACATTGCAATGGACTTTAGGTACATCCCATTGGGCCTTAAATACATCAAATGGGCTACATTATATGGGCCATCTCCAATGGGCCTTATGTGCATTGCAATGGGTCATAACCCATGGACTTTAGATTACATCAAATGGGCCTAATCTCATGGGTCTTATATGTAATAAATGGGCCACACCAATTGGTCTTATATGCATTGTAATGGGTCAAAACCCGTGGGCCTTGGATTGCATTAATTGGGCCTAGCCTCATAAGTTTAATATATAACAAATTGGCCACACCCATTGGGCCCCCCACATGTACCTCACATGGGCCTCAACCCATAGGCCTTATATGAGTCAAATGGGCCTAAATCCCTAGGCCTTGCATATATCAAATGGGTCCAATTTCATGGCCCTTGAAGTACATCAAATGGGCCTAGTCCCATGGACTTAAAACATATCAAGTGGGCCTAAACCCATAGGCCTTATGTGTTTCAAGTGGGCCTAACCCATAGGCCTTTTACAATCCAAATGGGCATAGCCCATAGGCCTTTCATAAATCAAATGGGCCTAACACATATGCTTTAAACAAATCAAATGGATGGACGGTCTGGATGCATCACATGCATCAAGGGTGGGGCCCACATGAGGGCCTACCTTCATATATGTTACAACTAGTATAATATGTACATATATTACATATAATATATCTAAGTATGTATCTATATATATATATATATATATATATATATATATATATATATATATATATATATATATATATATATATATATATATATATATATATGCACACACCCACACACGCATGCACACCCACACAGCACGCACACACTCTGCACGCCGCTGGTGGTGGTGTGCATATAACACATGCATCAAGTGGACTCCACCGTCCAGCGGACGGTGGAGCAATACATATACCATTGTGGGTCCTCCGTGGGGCCCACACGAAATGTTCATTTGAAATCTAACCCGTTCACGAGGTCACTTGGACATGGATGAAGGGAAAACATAAATTTCAGCTTGATCCAATACTTCTGTGGGCCCCAAAAACTTTTCAATGGTAAAATTCAATTCACACTGTTTCACGTGGTGTGGGCCACCTGAGTTTTGGATCTGTTTCATTTTTGGAGGGGGGCCCACCACTGGGGTGGCCCACCTCATGAGAGGGTTGGATAACAAATAAACATTTTGGTGGGGCCCACACGCAGGGCCGTGGGCCCCCTTATGTCCGTCCGTCTGAGCGTGCGCAGGCAGCGCCTGCTGCCTTCTGACGGTGGCAGGGCTGCTGCCACCCCCCCCCCCCCCCCCCCCCCTTTTTTTTTCTCTTATCTTTTTTTTTTAAATTCATATGTGGGGCCCATCGATGAGAAATCCACTCCGTCCACTTGATTATAGGGCCCAAACAGGCCATACCAATCTCATCTTTGGCACTGATTTGGAGTGTAGAAACAACAAAATGGGCACTAATAGTCTTGGAAGAGTAAAAGCATCATTTTCTCTGGTACGGCCCGCCTGATCATTGGATTGAACTCATTCTTTGGCTCAACGCCTAAAATGATGAGGGAGAGAGAATGGACGGCCTGGATGGGACAAATACATAAAGGTGGGGCCTGCATGAGCCGGCCCACCAAAACCCCCTTTTTCTCTTTTTCCTTTGAAACGTCCAGCGTCCCAGACGCTGGCGGCCTTGGTCCCTTAAAAGAAATGTAATGTGGTGGGCTCTGATGGAGTGGGCCACCACGGATGAGTGATATGGGTACAATGTATATGGTGGGCCCCACTTGAATACATCTTGAAAAGAAAAAAATAATGTGAAGGTGGGATTCATTCAAGTGGGCCACAGAATCATATAGCATAAAAATAAAATAAAATAAAATAAAATAAGAGAAATAAAAGAGAGAGAGAGAGATAGAGAGTGAGACACGCCTTGTGATGGAGGGACCTCGACATTATGGGCCCTCCCTTACAACGAATCATACATCAAGTGGGCCTTAAAGCATGAGGGGCCACCGAAATCCAAACTCAACGGTGGAGATCCCTTCCCCACCAACATTGACGGTCTAGATGACCTTTGAAAAGAAAATAAACATCATGATGGTCCAAGTGGTCCATCGACCACCTTTTAGGGTCCCAAGTGAGATCCACACCATTGATCGGTGGGGCTCACTTGGTCCACCATAAAAATAAGAAAAACTACCCTATAGAGGCACCCACCGTCCGATCTTCTTACTCCTAGGGGTTCCTTGGCACCTTAGCTTCAATTTCAATGGATGAGATGAAGAATGGAGGGTTGAGATGGGAGATGATGGGGTAGGAAGGTGGGCCACTTGGAGCTTAGAAGTTCTTACAAAATTCCATACGTGGGATCTCTTTGGCTTTGGGATTTTTGAAATGAGAAAGAGAGAAAGAGAGAGAGAGTTGTAAAGGGAGAGAGAGAGAGTGATGGATGGATGTGGTGAGTGATGGTTGTGTAAGAAAAACTTGACTTTTGAGGCTTTTGTGTAAGAGAAGTATGGGAGGTGTAAGAAAAGCTTGACTTTTGTGGCTTTTTGTGTAAGAGAGGTATGGTTTTAGGAGACTTTTGTGGTTGCTTGGAAAAAAGGGTGAAAGTGATGTATACTTGACATGTACTTGACATGTGATGGATTGATGGGATTGATGTGACACATCGTAGAGATTCCCTTCGGGTTTTGCAACGCGCGGCGTTTTCTCGCACCGAACGTTGACCCACAACTCTTGACCAGGGTATCGCCTCGGCGCGCGAGTCGCGGCATCGGAACCGCAACGACGGCGCGGTCGCTTTGGTATTGGTCTCGGGCTGAGTCGACTCGGGTTGTCGGCACATGAATCAGGGTCGCACGTCGATATCGGTTAAGAGTCGAAGGTTGCCGAAATTCGATCGGTAAGACCGCGGAAGTCTACGGAAAGGTACGGACCAAGATACGGGTCTTACAGCTCTCCCCTCCTTATAAAAATTTCATCCTCGAAATTTATACAAGCATCGCAACTAGGAATAACTCGCGAGGAATAAGAAACATAACGTCATCATATAGAATCAGGGGCAGCATAGAAAATATAATACATGATCAATCATCAAAGAGATGAGGATAACGCTCTCGAATATCAGCCTCACGCTCCCACGAAGCCTCCTCTACAGAATGGTGACCCCACTGTACCTTCACCAACGGAATGACCTTGGTTTTGAGGACCTGCTCCTTCCGATCAAGGATACGGACTGGCTGCTCAATGTAAGAAGCGTCCTCACGAACCTCCAGCGGCTGCCAATCAATAACGGGAGCCATGTCTGACCCACACTTCTTCAACATGGAGACGTGGAAAACGTCATGGACGCCAGACAACTGAGATGGTAAGGCAAGTCGATAGGCCACGACGCCAACGCGCCCAGTGATCTCAAAAGGTCCTATGAATCTCGGGGCAAGCTTGCCCTTCGCTCCAAATCGAACTACGCCCTTCATGGACGAGACCTTGAGATACACATGGTCCCCTACATCAAACTCCAAGGGACGACGCTGACGATCAGCAAAACTCTTCTGTCGGCTCTGAGCTGTGCGCATCCTCTGCCTGATGATATCTATAGCCTCTGAAGTCTCCTGCACAAGCTCGGGACCTACGAGACGACGCTCTCCAACCTCGGTCCAATAACTCGGTGATCTGCATGGTCTGCCATATAGTGCCTCAAAAGGAGCCATGCCGATGGTCGCCTGATAGCTGTTATTGTATGCGAACTCAGCTAATCGCAGATGCTCATCCCAGCTACCCCCGAAGTCAATCACGCAGGCCCGAAGTATATCCTCAAGTATCTGATTGACCCTCTCGGTCTGGCTATTGGTCTGCGGATGGTACGTGGTGCTGAGCTGCAAATCAGTCCCCATCGCACGCTGAAAGCTCCCCCAAAACTGAGATGTGAACCTCGAGTCTCGGTCAGAAACGATCGAGACTGGAACGCCATGCAGTCTCACAATCTCCTCAATGAATAGTCTCGCAAGCCGGTCCATAGACCAAGTCGCACGCATCGCAAGAAAATGTGCTGACTTCGTCAGACGATGCACAACAACCCAAATGGCGTCATGACAGCGCTGAGTCCTCGGCAAGCTCATAATGAAATCAGTCGACACGTGCTCCCACTTCCACATCGGGATGCTCAATGGCTGCAATAGACCAGGAGGTCTCTAATGATCGGCCTTGACACGCTGGCACGTGTTACACTCGGCCACAAAACTGGCGATCTGACGCTTTATCCCCCCCCAAAAATACTGTCACCTCATGTCACGGTACATCTTCGTCGAGCCTGGGTGGATAGAAAATCACGATCGATGTACCTCGGTCATAAGATCTCTGCGCAACTCTAGAATATCCGGGACACATAATCAGCCTCTGAAGCGAAGTCCACCGTCTGTACCGATCTGCCAATCAGCCTGACCCTCAGATGCCGCCTCAGCCATATAACTCTACAACGACTCATCAGCCTTCTGAGCCTCGATCACCCTAGCGACAAGAGAGGGTTGAATCGACAAGCTCGATAACTGTACAATGGAAGACTGCAGGCCGAATTCAAAGTCATACGCTGCGATATCCTCAAGCATCCGCCACTCCTGAATCATCATATGCGCCACTAGGCCTCGTGGTTGACGGCTGAGGGCATCTGCCACCACGTTCGCCTTGCCCGGGTGGTACTGGAGGTCGAAATCATAGTCCTTCAGGAGCTCCATCCAGCACCTCTGTCTCATATTCAACTCAGACTGCGAGAAGAGGTACTTCAAGCTCTTGTGATCGGAGAAGAGCTCGAACCTAACCCCATAAAGATAGTGTCTCTACACCTTCAGTGCGAAGACAACTGCAGCCAGCTCCAGATCATGTGTAGGATAGTTCAGCTCATGGACCTTGAGCTGACGAGACGCAAATGCCACTGGTTTCCCGTGCTGCATCAGGACAGCACCCAACCCAATATTCGAGGCATCAGTGAATACAATAAAGTCGTCACTCCCAGAGGGAAGGGTGAGGACAGGAGCGGATGTCAGACGGTCCTTCAACTCCATAAATGCTCGCTCGCAGGCGTCACTCCAAATAAACTCTGCACCCTTCCGAGTCAACCTGGTCAGCGGGGCTTCAATACGAGAAAAGCCCTCGATGAAACGTCGGTAATAGCCCGCCAAACCAAGGAAACTACGGATCTCTGTCGCAGTCGTGGGCTGGCCCCACTGACGCACTGCCTCGACCTTCGAGGGGTCCACTGCGACACCCTCCCTCGTCACCACGTGACCGAAGAACTTCACCTCCTCCTGCCAAAACTCGCACTTCTCCAGCTTCGCATAAAGCTGGTGTGCGCGGAGGGTCTGCAAGGTAATCTCCAAGTGTTGCTCATGCTCCTCACGGGTCCTCGAGTAGATCAGAATGTTGTTGATGAAGACTACAACAAACTGATCCAGATATGGGCGGAAGACCTCGTTCATCAGCTGCATGAAGACCGCAGGTGCATTGGTCAGTCCGAAGGATATGATCTGAAACTCAAAATGACCGTAACGCGTCCTGAATGCTGTCTTCGGAATGTCCTCATCTCGGACCTGAATCTGATGATAACCGAAATGCAGGTCAATCTTCGAAAAGAACTGTGCACCCTACAGCTGGTCAAACAAATCATCAATCCTAGGGAGCGGGTACTTATTCTTGATCGTGACTTTGTTGAGCTCGCGATAGTCAACGCAGAGCCTCAACGAGCCATCCTTCTTCTTCACGAAGAGTACCGGCGCTCCCCACGGTGAACTGCTCGGACGGATGAAACCCAACTCTCGCAACTCGTCCAACTGCTTCTGCAGTTCCCGTAACTCTAACGGTGCTATATGATACGGGGCCTTCGAAATAGGCACGGTACCGGGTACGAGATCGATCTGGAACTCGGTGAGTCGACTAGGCGGTAGTCCCGGAATCTCCTAGAACACATCGAAAAAATCGCATACTATGGGCAAATGGTCGATGCAAGCGGCAACAGGCTCCTCTATGACGCAAGACATCAAACAAGACAACCGTTCTCCTCTGACCTCTGCAACGAACTGAAACTGTGGCACGCCGGGTATACAGAACGTGACGGTCCTCGCGGCGCAGTCCAAAATGGCATAATACTCAGCGAGCCAATCCATGCCCAGGATGACGTCGAACTCAGACAGCGAAAAAATAAATAAATCAGCGGGCAGGAAGGTATCCCCAACTAGAACGGGGCAAGACAAATAAAATCGTCCCAACGCTGCAGTCCTTCCCAAGGGAGTCGATACTGATAGGCTCTCATCAGCAGACTCCAACGGTAAGCCAGCCGATCGACAGAAGTTCTCGGCCACAAAAGAATGCGATGCACCAGAATCAAACAGTACACGTGCAATGCATGCAGAAACTAGCAGTATACCCTCAATGACTCCTCCGGATGACTGCGGATCTTACTGAGCCACATAAAATCTAGCCTGAGCTGGCTGGGGAGGTGTCTGTCCCCTCTGAACGTGCTGCTGCTACTGCTGGGGTCGATGAGGAGGTTGAAACTGCTGCCTCTTCTGCCGTGGCCTCTGAGGCTGGTGATGATGCTGATGCTGCTGCTGAGGTGGCCTCGGTGGTGGAGGCTGCTGTCGCTGCTGCTGTGGGGGTCTCTGCTGCTGCGGTGGAGGTCTCTTCTGCTGTGGACCTCTCTGCTGCTGCTGGGGGCTCGGACACTCCCATGAACGGTGTCCCGTCGCACCGCACCTAAAGCAAGTGCCGGTGAACTGCCTCTGAGGTGGTGGTGGAGGTGCTGCTAGTGCTGAGGGTGCTCGGAAGGCTGGGTGACCTGTGCGCCTCTGCTGCTGTGGTCGACGCTGTTGGGAATCACTGGAAGAAGCCTGTCTCTTCCGGTCTCTCCTCTGACCACGATCAGACTGAGAACCGGCCCACTCAGTCTCATAAATCTGATCTCTCCGCACTACTGCCTGGAAAGTAGGGAGCTCATGCCCAATAACACGACCTCGAAGGCCATAACGTAAGCCGTGCTAGAAGCGGCGGGCCTTCCGCCCCTCGTCATTAACCATATATGGTGCAAATCTAGATAGCACTACAAAACGGGCCGCGTACTGCGCCACAGTCATGTCTCCCTGTACCAGAGTCTCGAACTCTAAAGCTCGCTGACGACGGATATGGTCGGGGAAGTACTGCTCCTCGAATCGGTCAACAAAGTCCTCCCATGTTCAGATAAAATCAGGTCCGGCAACACGGGTAACAGAGGTCCATCAATGCTTGGCCTCACCCTGGAAGAGAAATACTACTAATCGGACGCGCTACTCGGTCGTACACGACATGGTGTTGAAAATCTTCTCCACATCGGAGCACCATCTCTCTGCTGCAGTCGGATCTGGCTCGCCCTGGAAACGTAGGGGATCAAGCCATCTGAACTCACTAAGTAAGGCGCTCGCGCGCACCTGCTCTGCCTGAGCTGGTGAAACAACTGGACGTCTTCCCTGTCCCTGGAGTGCGGCTGTCACAGCCTGTAACATCTGCTGTAACTGAGAGACACTCATAATCACGGTCGGCTACTCATCGGCCTCAGGTGGAGGAATGTCATCCTTAGGGAAAGAAGCAGGGATCTCTGAGGGTGGAACGGAAGACGCAGGGGGAAAAGTTGGAGCATCCGATGGTGAAGCGGAATCCTCAGGTGGTGGTGCGGGAGTCGATCGGGTAACTCTCCCAGGCGCCATGTCATACAGGAAAGAGCGAAGGTGCCTATCAACTTCAAAACTCTCGAAGGTACACACGTTAACGGTCTGTATTGGAAGGTCGCGAAGCTATCCGAACTTCGAGACTTAGCCATTCTTCACTCATATTAGACATGTAATGTTGTCCTCGGTTATTTCCAAGTTATGCTCTGATACCAACTTCTGTCACGCCCCAAACTCGGAGACCGGGCTCACAAAATTTTCGATCACCGAATCCGGCGCCGACAGCCTCCGTAGAACCCCATTCTCGGCTCCTAGCTCCCATTCGCCAGGTTCCGATCCTGGGATGCTACGAGGAGGATTTTCAATGTCAGTTTGATTCGTAATAAGTATAACCAAAGGCATAACCCACAAACAACAACCAAGAAATCCATTACATTTTCACTATGATCAAAAACTTTACAAGTATAATGAGCATAAAGGGAAATACAATGGTAAAGAACAAAAACTCCGAAACGCTCTGCAACGTGCTCCTGCCTCAGCGCTGCTGCGAACCAACGTCACCTGCACGCAACGGTCGTGCATAAGATTACAGAAAGCTTAGATGGTGGTGAAAGTGTGTGCGCAAGGTAGTAATATGAATATGTAATGTCAGAGTAATGCAGAATATGCAGATGGAACCATGATATCATGAACCGTACCAAGGCTATGCAATGCAAGACATGAATGTATCGGCCATCCCAAGGCCATGCGATGTGCAATGCAATTCAAGCATATAGGTCCTCATCTATGTCCACACATCAATACAGTTCAAATATGGAATATCACCGGGGTCTAGTACACTCTAAACCAGATTGCAGCCACATCGCGCGCAATAAGGTAAGTGGAAGAGACCACACTATCCGTCTGCCAATATCGGGCGCAACTCGTCGATAGCGGACCCATTCCTCGACCTGGTCAGACTCAGCCTAGCATTGCCCCCTACACTCGGGCGGGTAAGGCCGCACCCCCTTCCAACCGACCACGACATAGTGGAGAGCGTAACCGTCTGGTAATCGGCACTCAACGCTCATCTACCCACTCGGTCTAGACGTTAGAGCAACCTCTTGGTACCATAAGGGTTTAGGGACTTTCACCCAGGGATATCTATAGTACCCCATGTAGAACAAGATTTTCGGTATCCAATCCTGCCAACCACGATCTGTCTGTGGAGGCTACGGCCCTGATGTCGCTAGGGCGTACAATAATCATGTCACACAAATGCGAAATGCATGATTCACGCTATCCAGTCATGCAACAATTCCTGTGCATATCGTGCGCTCATGTAGGGCAATACTGCCTAAACAGGAGCTCATAAACAACCTACCCGAAGGCAAATGCTATGATCAGACAACTCTCACGTCAAACATACATATGATGCATATGATCATGAGTCATGGAACTGTACTAAATATGTTATAATAAAATGAACTATCTTACAATGCAGATGGACCTGGATGGCCTATACACGATAAGTACGGCCCAGTAATGGGCCCTATGGAGAGTCGTAATGTGGACATCTAACCAACATTACACTCGCAATGTGGACGTCAAACCAATATTGCTCCCAAGGTACGATCGTCACAAACATCGTTACATAAACCGTATTGGGCTCACACATTGCAATGGACTTTAGGTACATCCCATTGGGCCTTAAATACATCAAATGGGCTACATCATATGGGCTATCTCCAATGGGCCTTATGTGCATTGCAATGGGTCATAACCCATGAACTTTAGATTACATCAAATGGGCCTAATCTCATGGGTCTTATATGTAATAAATGGGCCACACCAATTGGTCTTATATGCATTGTAATGGGTCAAAACCCGTGGGCCTTGGATTGTATCAATTGGGCCTAGCCTCATAAGTTTAATATATAACAAATTGGCCACACCCATTGGGCCCCCCACATGTACATCACACGGGCCTCAACCCATAGGCCTTATATGAGTCAAATGGGCCTAAATCCCTAGGCCTTGCATATATCAAATGGGTCCAATTTCATGGGCCTTGAAGTACATCAAATGGGCCTAGTCCCATGGACTTGAAACATATCAAGTGGGCCTAAACCCATAGGCCTTATGTGTTTCAAGTGGGCCTAACCCATAGGCCTTTTACAATCCAAATGGGCATAGCCCATAGGCCTTTCATAAATCAAATGGGCCTAACCCATATGCTTTAAACAAATCAAATGGATAGACAGTCTGGATGCATCACATGCATCAAGGGTGGGGCCCACATGAGGGCCTACCTTCATATATGTTACAACTAGTATAATATGTACATATATTACATATAATATATATAAGTATGTATATATATATATATATATATATATATATATATATATATATATATATATATATATATATATATATATATATATATATATATATATATATATATATATATATATATATATATATGTATGCACACACCCACACACGCATGCACACCCACACAGCACGCACACACTCTGCACGCCGCTGGTGGTGGCGTGCATATAACACATGCATCAAGTGGACTCCACCGTCTAGCGGACGGTGGAGCAATACATATACCATTGTGGGTCCTCTGTGGGGCCCACACGAAATGTTCATTTGAAATCTAACCCGTTCACGAGGTCACTTGGACCTGAATGAAAGAAAAACATAAATTTCAGCTTGATCCAATACTTCTGTGGGCCCCAAAAACTTTTCAATGGTAAAATTCAATTCACACTGTTTCACGTGGTGTGGGCCACCTGAGTTTTGGATCTGTTTCATTTTTGGAGGGGGGCCCACCACTGGGGTGGCCCACCTCATGAGAGGGTTGGATAACAAATAAACATTTTGGTGGGGCCCACACGCAGGGCCGTGGGCCCCCTACGTCCGTCCATCTGAGCGTGCGCAGGCAGTGCCTGCTGCCTTTTGATGGTGGCAGGGCTGCTGCCACCCCTTTTTTTTTTCTCTTATCTTTTTTTTTTTAAAAATTCATATGTGGGGCCCACCGATGAGAAATCCACTCCGCCCACTTGATTATAGGGCCCAAACAGGCCATACCAATCTCATCTTTGGCACTGATTTGGAGTGTAGAAACAACAAAATGGGCACTAATAGTCTCGGAAGAGTAAAAGCACCATTTTCTCTGGTACGGCCCGCCTGATCATTGGATTGAACTCATTCTTTAGCTCAATTCCTAAAATGATGAGGGAGAGAGGATGGACGGCCTGGATGGGACAAATACATCAAGGTGGGGCCTACATGAGCCGGCCCACCAAAACCCCCTTTTTCTCTTTTTCCTTTGAAACGTCCAGCGTCCCAGACGCTGGACGGCCTTGGTCCCTTAAAAGAAATGTAATGTGGTGGGCTCTGATGGAGTGGGCCACCACGGATGAGTGATATGGGTACAATGTATATGGTGGGCCCCACTTGAATACATCTTGAAAAGAAAAAAATAATGTGAAGGTGGGATCCATTCAAGTGGGCCACACAATCATATAGCATAAAAATAAAATAAAATAAAATAAAATAAGAGAAATAAAAGAGAGAGAGAGAGAGATAGAGAGTGGGACACGCCTTGTGATGGAGGGACCCCGACATTATGGGCCCTCCCTTACAACGAATCATACATCAAGTGGGCCTTAAAGCATGAGGGGCCACCGAAATCCAAACTCAACGGTGGAGATCCCTTCCCCACCAACATTGACGGTCTAGATGACCTTTGAAAAGAAAATAAACATCATGATGGTCCAAGTGGTCCATCGACCACCTTTTAGGGTCCCAAGTGAGATCCACACCATTGATCGGTGGGGCTCACTTGGTCCACCATAAAAATAAGAAAAACTACCCTATAGAGGCACCCACCGTCCGATCTTCTTACTCCTAGGGGTTCCTTGGCACCTTAGCTTCAATTTCAATGGATGAGATGAAGAATGGAGGGTTGAGATGGGAGATGATGGGGTAGGAAGGTGGGCCACTTGGAGCTTAGGAGTTCTTGCAAAATTCCATACGTGGGATCTCTTTGGCTTTGAGATTTTTGAAATGAGAAAGAGAGAAAGAGAGAGAGAGAGTTGTAAAGGGAGAGAGAGAGTGATGGATGGATGTGGTGAGTGATGGTTGTGTAAGAAAAACTTGACTTTTGAGGCTTTTGTGTAAGAGAAGTATGGGAGGTGTAAGAAAAGCTTGACTTTTGTGGCTTTTTGTGTAAGAGAGGTATGGTTTTAGGAGACTTTTGTAGTTGCTTGGGAAAAAGGGTGAAAGTGATGTGTACTTGACATGTACTTGACATGTGATGGATTGATGGGATTGATGTGATTGATATGACACATCGTAGAGATTCCCTTGGGTTTCGCAACGCGTGGCATTTTCTCGCACCGAACGTTGGCCTACAACTCTTGACCAGGGTATCGCCTCGGCGCGCGAATCGCGGCATCGGAATCGCAACGACGGCGCGGTCGCTATGGTATTGGTCTCGGGCTGAGTCGACTCGGGTTGTCGGCACATGAATCAGGGTCGCGCGTCGATATCGGCTAAGGGTTGAAGGTTGTCGAAATTCGACCGGTAAGACCGTGGAAGTCTACGGAAAGGTACGGACCAAGATACGGGTCTTACACAAAATACCACTCTCGTCTATGACAAATCTTATTCGAAATGGATTAACCGACAATCGTCATTGTCGCAGCCGACTTTGATGTTTTTCGACCAATATGACCGAGTTCGACTAAGATGACTGACTTTGGTGTTTTTCAACCAAGATAGCCGAGTTCGATCAGAATGACTGAATTTGATGTTTTTCAACCAGGATAATAACAATTTCATTCCTCAGGCCACAAATCAGCGAATACTCGTGGGGGGGGGGGGGGGGGGGGGCATTTGAATGGCGACCAAGTTTTACAATTAGACCACAAGATGGCAGGCTAAGTTCTTGGCCAAAATACCACTCTCATCTATGAAAAATCTTATCCGAAATGGATTGACCGACAATCTTCATTGTTGCAGCAGACTTTGATGTTTTTCCGACCAATATGACCGAGTTTGACTAAGATGACTGACTTTGATGTTTTTCAACCAAGATAGCCGAGTTCGATCAGAATGACTGAATTTGATGTTTTTCAACCAAGATGATCGAATTTAATTTTTTTTATTTTTATTTAACCAAGATGGCAAAATTTGAGCAAAATAGTCGAATTTGATTTTTTGCCTAGTCGAGAGTAGTCACATTTATTGCATTGAACAATGAGCCATTGTTGCTTTCACCTTTTTTCTTAAAGGCGAAGTAATGCGGGGGTAATGTTGTACCCTATTTTTGGCTATTCCTGAAGTAGCCAGTAAGCAAAGAACACGTGTCATTGGGCGGGAAATATATAACGTGAAAAAGATCTTTAGAGATATTTGAATTGCTTTTCATGGAAGTACAACTGACCCTAAGTTGGATGATACATGTCATCTAATGATGAGGAACGACCAAGAATCCCTAAAGTGGGAAGCGGTCGAGAGAAAAAGAACGGTTAGAGGAACACGAAGGTATAAAAGAATCTAAAAGACCAACATGAAAACAAATCAACTACCATAACCATTGAAATAAAGAAGAAAAATGCTTAAAGATAAGCTACAATAGAGATCCATAAATAACAAGAAGTTCAATGAACCAAATAATCTCATAAAAATCTAATAAACAAATCGAATTATCTTTCTTTATCATATCTTAGCTCTATCCTAGGATAGCGTAGGGGTGGGGCGTGATGAGGTCAATCACTGTCTTCCTTGAATGATAAGCACCTTGAATTCGCAAGAGAAGTTTCTAGAGTCCACAAGAGAAATAATCTGAATTTTATAAAAGCCATATAAAAATAAATGAGTTTGCAACTTTAAATAAACATAAACAAACCATAAGACTTAATTAAAGAAGATATAAACAAATAAAGAAATAAAAACTAAAAAACATGCAAATTTTTGCATTCCGTTAATTGATCAATTGGAATAGTGCAAAAATGTCCAAAGACTAAAATAATTGTTCTAATTGATCAATCGATTGAACTGGACAAAAAATATTTAACAAACTTTTCATCTAAGTTTGAATTTTTATCGATTGATCTGTTTGACTAACTGATCGATCAATTGATTTGATTAGTCTGCTCGATCGATCTTAATCGATCCAACTATGTCAAATTTTGTTAATTTCCTTCATGGACTTCTTCTGGTCCATTTATAATAGGCACGTGCTTGCTTCACATTTGACATCATAGGAATAACAATAATCCTTTGTCATAATCAAGTAACGACAATCTTTATATGTAATTTAAGTATATGCTTTTGCACTGGAATGTACCCAATATCAATACAATCACTTCATCTTTTGAAAATGCATCTTATTATTGCTCTTTTGTAATTGACTGTAAGAATTTCTTTTTTGTTTGAATTTTCTATTTATAAAAGTCTTTTCACACTAAAGGCAAGGTGAAACCCATCTTCAAAGGAAGAACCCCACCCTCCAACAATTAATCATCCGATCATCTTATAACTTTATTGCGAGTGGCTAAATAATCTTCTGATCTTCTCAGATCTCGGTGATATTAGCTTATGTTCGACGTATCTGCCTATCTTGATGCTTGGAGTCAAGTTGTCGAATTGAATCGAGTTGCATAATCGGTTCTAGCAGCTCTCACATGTTACACGTGGCCGAACCAAACCGAAAGCCAGCAAAAGGTTAACAGTTCATACTCGATCCTGTGCCCCATCCACCATGGCCCCCAATTTACTCGATCTAATATGGACCTGTGCCCCATCCACCATGGGCCCCATGATTTGACTGGTTTGGATTTTCTCAAGTATATGTCACCTGTAAGTCATGCATGCATTTGCGTGATTACCAATGTTTTTCTCAAGGTTTGCTAATTTCATACGCTTATTGTGGGCAAATAAATCCCATGAGGAAAACATGATCAAGATACGAGCCTTCCATCATGTGGGCTTTACATCATAGAACTTCCTGCCTAAAAATAGAAATTTCAGACCTCAGGTGGGCCACGACATACAAAACAAATGGATAATTAAAAGAATTATTTTAATGGTCAATTTACTTGGTATGTGGTGACCCAGTCACGTGAGTTAGATTACCTAGTTTTGAGGCAGAAGATCTAAACATCATTTCTAATTAATTAGATGGAAAGCTCATATCTCATACACATATATTTCACATTGGTACGTGTTTGTATATGCTCGAGTGCATGGGCAAGGCTACCCACGCATGTTGAATTAGCAAACTTAAAATCACACAATGCAAGTGTTTAAGCGTGGACCGAGCCGTTTAGAGTGTATTTGGATGGACTAAGCAATGAGGCAGATGTGCAGTCCATGAAATTGGAACTGTTTGGCATGTCGTCGAGATTCAGATGATCGGGTGCAGCAAACCGTCCCAGTCCCACCAAACTGTGGCCCAAAATTAGAATGCAATGATAATGAGTCCTGTTCTCATTAAGTGATCACTAGTGCAAAGTCCTGTGCACATTTGGTGGATGTTACAAATAAGTGGATTCTATTGAAAATTACATAATTCAATGATAGGGACGCCCGACATGTTATCATGCCAAGTGGGGCCCATTAAGGCATGGCAAACAAGGGATAGACGTTTAGGGAGGCATGATGCCATTCTCTTTATTAGAAATTTATTTGTTTTTCTTTTTTCATTTTCCATGATAAGTTCAAAATATGGTTTGATGTATTATTTTCATCTATCCATTTTGAGCATTTTTATTTTTGGAAGGTGCACATTTCATGCACTTGTATAAGCTTTTGTGAATATTTTATTCAATATATTATCCATTCTTTTATTATGAATTTAAATATGAAAATAACTTAAATTTTATAAAAGAATGATCAAAGCATGGAGTATGGTAATAGGCAGACCATGCAATGAAAGCCCCTGCGGGGCCTCTATAATGACTGTGAAATCCATATTGTATATCTATTGCACTGGCTCACGTTAAGATACTATTTTAAAAATGAGTTAGATTTACAACTTGAGTGGCCAACAATTTAAGAAAATGTAGAGATGCCTTTCTCATCATTGAAAGCGTGAGAACTCCTCTCTTTCTTTGTACAAGTAGTTTATATATTTGCTACGATTTCTCCCATTTTCCACCACCTTTTCTTCTTCTTCTTCTTCTTCTTCTCTCTCTCATCCTCATTGTGCGTGTGTTTCAGGTGCCAATTTCTCTAGTGATTATTAAAGGAAAAGCTAAAGTAAATAATGTCTTCAAATCTTTTTAAATGACACTTATGACATACAACCATCACTTTGGACAGTCCATTAGTTCCACATCAATATTGGTAGGCTATGATGAAAAAATCATATTAATTGGATGATCTTAGCCTTTGAATGTTGGTTTTTTATTGCTATCTAACTAAAGTGCTTTAAAATAAGAAATGTTTAGTGAGGCCCATTATGTAGATGTTTTGAGACAATGATCATCTCTAAATTTCATTCTTTTTTCTATGCCTGATCTTGATTGACCTATTTCATGCTATTAATTATATGATTATAATCATTCAATCCATGTGATTTTCCATTTATAGATTGCCCTTATGGAAAGGATGAGTAGTTTAGATTGATGATTTGTTTTCCTATATAATTTTAGAACTTTTAAGAACATATTTTAGTCTCCTTATAAAAGTGGTAATCTAAAAAGATTTTGAAATAAAAATATATAAATTTTGAATGTATTTCATGTATATGTTACAGTCCTATGGTGCTTGTGTAGTGACATAAATGATGCGTTCCGATATTATGTATACTAGGGGGTATAACACATACAATGCATGTGGAGAGAAGAAGGGAGCAAGAAATGGGAGGAAGATCAGGAAGGAAAGGGTGGGACAATGCAAAGAGATTGAGAGAGAGAGAGAGAGAGAGGAGTGTATGCTAGATTGGAATGAAAATGCAGTTGAATCTAATGATTTTTCAAAGATCCAATTCAATCAGTTAACTATAGGATCCCTTGTCTTAATAGTATCATATCTTTAACATCTAATCCTATGAAGAATGGACTAATCAAATCTTAGCAAGGTTTGAACGCAATGTTGAATTTTTCAATTTATCAATGTCGCTCCTCCAACTTAGGAGGTCTCTCTCAATCTATTCTAGATGGACAGAGATTGGGAAACCATGTCAATACCTTAGGATAGAGATGAGATGAAGCTTCACACTTCTACAAGGACAACCACATGCATGTGTGAAGAAGGAAGAGAAGAAGGAACTCTCTCTCTCTCTCTCTCTCTCTCTCTCTCACTCTCATTACCAATCTCACTTTACTCTTTATATGTGATGCCTAAGAGGATGACTTTGGATCTCTGTCTTGCTCTCCCCTCTAAGACATGATACATTATATAAGGAGGTATTCAGGGCATCAGAAGTTACTAGATATGGTACTCCTTCACTCTACAAATTCCCACAGTCTCTGCACACAAATTGGGATCTATAACCACTTATTTATATGTGTGCTTATGATTTAATACTTTTACTATCATGGCCATCCACTATATATCTATATCCCATGTTGATTACATAGTGGATTAAAAGTTTTAGGCTATTAGATCATCATCGAGTATGATCAAAATAATGTTAATGGTTAAATAATAGAATATCGATAGTAAAGCTTGTTAAAACTTTATAATTGTTGAGCGTGACAAAAAAAAATTCACATAATAAGTTCCTTATTGATAGAACTTATATATATATATATATATATATATATATATATATATATATATATATATATATATATATATATATATATATATATGATGCCAAAATCCAGTCGGCCCTTCCTCCACGTCATCCATCACGTATTATCCCTGAAACCTGCACCAGAAAAACAGGCAAAGGTGACCCTAGCTAAGCCGGGGGACCCTCCGATGCCTAAGTCAGGACAAGGTAATTAAGGTCTAGGTAGAGAGTAGAGGAGAGCTAGATTTTACGTACCTGTAGATATGGTGATGCGTACTATTTATACCTGCCTGTGAGGTGGTCTGAGTCCGATAATCTCGGCACGATCAGAGGGATTCTAGGATCATGGAGATATTACCCGCAATCTATTGATCACGCAGCGTATCTGGTGGATCGTGCGCACCTGCGAGCGAAGTTACCGGCCACGTCTCAATATGGCAGTTTCCATATTGAGCGAGTGGGATATGCATGTCGGAAAGTCTGCTCGGCTCGGCTTATCTAAGGATACCACCAGTCCGATCTGCCTGGTCGGCTCAGTTGGTTCCACCATAGTTGGCAGGGCTGACTTCAATAAACGGTGTGGTTAAGGCGTCGGAGGTCATCCGATCGGAGTATGATTTTGAGTCGCGCACTAACCGTGTCGTCTGCTCGAATGGGTCACGTCTCGAAACAGGTCGGATGGATCATGCCTCAGCTCGGACGGGCGCTTGGGGTAGTGTTGTACCATGAGCTCGGATTTCCCATAACAGAAGTCCCCTACTCTTCGAGCTTGCTCGCGGGCTCGGAGAGTACTTAGGCAGGAAATCTTCCGCCCTCATTATAATGATGGCAGATATCGAATCGCGCGCATGCTCGTCGCTTTGGTTAACGCGTGGCGACGGTTATAATCCCGCATCCCTTCTCAGCCTGTGAGAAGCTGCCACGTAGACCTGAGAAGACGTGCCCATAATGGCTCCGACTGCTGTGGCGTTGCTTCGCGTATCAAGGCGCACTGCCCGATGTTAGGCGCTTACCGACGGTTCGGTACGCATCCAATGCGGTGTTGCCATGTGCTCTTGGAGATCGGCTCTTGCCGATTCAGCTGTTGCCATTAAGGTTTGCCATCAATGCGAAAATCCTTCGCAGCCTATATAAGGGCGCCCCAGACCTTCGCATACCATTTTACATTCTATTTCATAAGAGCATACCGGAGAGGCGATTTTCGACGAGAGGCGATTCCGGCCGACTTCGAAGTTTTTGTGAGTATGTGATTTCTGGCAACCACCCGGTGAGTCTCGCTGACCTTCACCCTTCTTTCTTCCATGTCTTCTGATCTGGAAATGGTTCATGAATACGGTGATAATTCCGAGCCGGGGACTACTGAAAGTGAGAGTGAGTCATCCAAAGGCCCTTTCGAGACCACTCTACTGTATCCCCCGCCTCGGAAGTAAAAAATATTGGCTTCTAAGACCAAGTAGCCCAGTAGGAAGACAGCTTCCCGACCCCACCGAGTTGAGACGGCTACCGCCACTGAGATGCTTGCGAATCTACGTACCGCAGAGGTAGTCCCCGGAGGTTCTGTCATGTCAGAATCCTAAATGGAATGGATTTACTCGGAGTTTCAGATCCCAGACTCCATTCAGATAAGGGCTCCCGGTCCCTTGGACGTTGCTGGCGCCTCAGCTAAGGGAGAGGTGATTATCTTCCTATGCGCGCTGCAGTGCGGGGTCCGACTACCACTACATTCCATCATCCGGAAGGTAGCGACCTACCTCGGATTAGCCCCTTGACAGTTCGCTCCGAATGCATGGAGGGTGATGATCTCAGCCTACATAATTTGAAAGCAAGTTGGGAATCCCGAGCTGACCCCAGAGGAGCTGTTGAGCTTGTACATGGTCAAACATAATAGCAATGACCCATTGTACTATTTCTCGACTCGGGGGAGCAAAGGGTCAGGGTTCATAATGCACCTGCCTTCTTCCAACAAAGATTGGAAGAATAAGTGGTTCTGGGCGGCGAGTGATTGGGAGGTGTCGGCGGCTGAGTTTAAGACCCCAACTGGGCGGGTTTCGACCCATTTTACCAAATCAGGTCGGACTTCATTTCATATCTGAGTTGTTGGTTTGATTTTCACTTCAGTCGAAGTAACATTTCCTTCTCCTTTTGTAATTTTCTAAAAGGGGCTGCCGCTCCTCGACTCGGATCAGAAAAATCAGGTTGCAAAGGCCAGGGTGAGGTCGGAGTCGCTTCGCTCCTGGGCCGATCTGATCACTGCAGCCAACCTCTACTGGTCCGGGCTCTGCAAATCCCAGCCTCTGCTCTCATCCCTTAGTAAGTTGCCTTGATCTTTTCGATGAGCTTTCTTTTGGTTATTTAGTAGTTGATAAATTTTTTTTTTGCAGGTATGGCCGAGGCGTCAGGGGCTTGGAAGAGGAAATCAGCTCCGACGGTGGCGGATTGCTCAAAGAAGCCCCCCGAGTAAAGATTACTTGGAAGAAGCCGACTCTCCCTCACATGGGGGAATCTTCTGCTGCACCAACTCCATCAGCCCCAACACTAAAGCCAGTTGGCTCGTCCTCCGTACCACCGAATTCGGTGCACCCCAGCACCGCCGCGGATCCCCCGGTAGTCCTGCGCCGGGTGGTACGTCTTCCGCCCGGGCTCGTCCAGACGAATGTGATTGACACCCCTGTCGTGCCGAGCACTGTTGCTCCTCGATCCCCCGCCGTCGTCGTTCCCCCCACAGTGAAGGTGCCTGCCGCGGTCCATAAGGCCTCCATCGCTGTGCCTTCCTCCTCCGAATGGGAGAAGGCCAGTAAAATAGTTGACAATGCGCTTTTCCCCCCGAGGTCGGGGGGGAGGTCCGTGCCGAGGGTCAAAACTCGGCCGGCAGTAGGGTAGGGCCCAAGGCAGGCACAAGCGGTGGAAGGTTTGAGCCCGGTTACCACATGGCTTGCTTGGCTCTGTGGGCTGCCAAGCATGCTAAGGAGGAGGATATCGTCCAGACTCTTGAGCAGTCGGAGGGCGGCTTCTTGAACGACTTCGTCACTATGTGCTACATGGTATGTTTTCGAGAAGACTTTTTTCCTTTCATGTCGTTATGCACTGTAGATTCTGATCTTTGCTTTCTGTTCAGGCCGTCCCGATGCTTCTCTCCATTAGGCAGAGATTATGGAAGCGCAAAGAGAAGGAGGCAGAGTTGGAGGCCCTACAGGCTGAGGCAGCGGCCATGAAGGCTGAGCAGACTAGCCTGCGCCAACAGCTTACAGGCGAGAGGGCCAGGGTTAGGCGACTGAAAGGAGTTGTCATTGGCTTGGAGGCCAGGGAGCTGCAGCTTCAAGACAAGGCAGATGACTTCAAGAAGACTGGCGATACGGCGACCGCTGAGCTGACCCGTGCTAGGGCCCACGCGGATTCTTTGGCCATGCAGACCGCTCCGCTCGGAGAAGCTCTGAACCGCGCCAAGGCCGAGGCGACTGAAGAACGGACACGAGCTGTGAATCAGCCTGTGGAATCCGAGCGAGCGAAGGATGAGGTTTCTTTGGTCACAGCGGTTGCTGCTGCTGTCGAAAGCTTCAAGACTTCCAAGGAGAGGGACGCTGAAGCTATAACGTTCTACAATCGCGGCTTCGACGCTTGCCTCGAGGCAGTCTTGGATTTATACCCAGACCTTGACCTTGATTCCCTCTTGCCTGACGACTCCGAAGATGCCCCGGTCGAAGTCGTCCGTTCGGATCCAGCTCCTAACGCCCAGGCTCCTGATGCACAAGCTCCTCCTTCGGCCTGAAGACACTATCATTTTTTTTTTTTTTTAAAACTATCAATGTACTTTCGACCATGTACTTTTGTCCCTCCGAGGGGATTCAATGAAAAATATTCTTTTTACATTGTCTATTTGTTTGTGAGATGTCGAGCTGGTTTCTTTATGGATTTAGTCAGCTGTCGTTTAGTTAGTTTTTAGGGTCGGTTGTCCGAGCCTCCTCGACCCAAGTTTTAGTTGGGTCCGATCTCTTTGGATGCTCGGCTCGTCTCCTTTGTTTTGTTGTATGCCGAGCTGAACACTTAACCGGAGGGTCGAGTTATTATTAGGCTTTTTCCCTTAAAGGGATGCCTTGTTGATCTTTCGTAAGGTTGGGTTCTGATTCCTTAAAGGATCGGACCATTTAACTCGTGCTTGTGTGGATAGGGCAATCGGACAAGCATTCAAAGGTAGAATTGATCTTTTATTAAGAGCCTTAAAGGCTAGTCGCTCAGAGGCATATATTTTATTATGAGCCTTAAAGGCTATTTCCTCACGGGTAGTAGATCTTCAAGTGCTCGGCGCTCCAAGGATGAGGGAAATGACGACCTTCGAGGTTTTCCAGGTTGTACAGCCCGGTTTGGCAGATCTGATCACACGATATGGACCTTCCCAATTGGGTTCGACCGCTCCTACTCCTGACTCGGCCGTGTTCTGGAAAATCCGTCGGAGGACTAAATCCCCTGGTCGGAAGCGCCTGACTCTAACTTTGGAATTGTATAAGCGCGCTACCTGCTGGTGCCGAGCAGCTGTTCGGAGCTTAAAAATTTCTCTGAGTTCTTCGAGTATCCAGATTAGTCGCTATCTACTTGGAGTTTTGACTTTCTTCAAAATTCCTAACCCGCGCCGTAGGGAGTCTGATTTCTACTGGCACCATTGGCTCCGATCCATAGGATAACGAAAATGGAGTTTCGCCCTGTCGAAGTCTGGGATATAGTCCTGTAAGCCCAGAGGACGAAGGGGAGCTCTTCGGCTCAATTTCCTTTTATTTTTTCCAGTCTCGTCTTGAGATGATGTTTGATGATCTTATTGACCGCCTCTACCTGTCCATTCGACTGTGGGTGCCGAGGCGATGAGTAGATGTTTATAATGTCAAACCCTTGACACATACTGCGAAACTTATCATTGTCGAATTGGCGGCTGTTATCAGAAACGATGGTTCTCAGAATTCCAAACCGGCAGATGATATTTTTCCACACAAAATCGATTACTTTCTACTCGGTGATCCTTGTGACTGATTCTGCCTCGGTCCACTTAGTGAAGTAGTCGACCGCGACTATAGCGAACTTGACCTGTCCCTTCCCAGTGGGCAAGGGACCGATGATGTTGATTCCTCATTGATCGAACGGCCATGGCCCACTCATGGGGGTCATTTCTTCTGCCGGTTGCCACGGTACAACAGCAAAACGCTCGCACTTATCGCACTTCCGAACAAAATCCTTAGAGTCTTGCTTAAGGGTTGGCCAGAAATACCCTTGACGAAGTATCTTCATGGCCAAGGCGCGACTGCCAGAATGGTTTCTGCAGATTCCCTCGTGAATCTTTCGAATCACATAGTCGGCTTCATCCGGTCGAAGACATCTAAGGTAAGACTGAGAATGTCCCTTCTTGTACAACACTCCATCTAATATGACGTACCGCGCCGCTCGGACCCTAAGTCGCCTCACCTCTAATTTGTCCGAGGGAGCCTCATAGGTTGATAGATAATTGAAAATCGGGTCCATCCAACTGGGAATGGACTGGACAGGGTTAACTTTCTCTGACTGGCTAATGCTTGAGTGTTCAATGAACTCGATCAGAACAAAACGTGGGGCTTTCCCCTCAGAGGCCGAGGCGAGCCTCGCTAGGGCATCGGCCCATGAGTTCTCGGCTTTGGGGATCTGCCGGATGGTGCAACTAAAAAACTTTCCAATCAATTTCCTCGCTTCCTCAAGGTAGGTGATCATTCTGGCTTCCTTAGCTTCATACTCCGAGGAGATGTGGTTCACTACCAGCTGTGAGTCACAGCGGACTTGCAGAGTTTGAACGCCTAGGCTCGCTGCCAACCTGAGCTCGGTTAATAGAGCCTCGTACTCGGCCTCATTATTTGAAACTTTGAACCCGAGTCTGATGGAGTATTGGATTGTCATTGAATCAGGTGCAACTAGGACGACACCGACACCAGTTCCTTTAATGTTGGAAGATCTATCAACATAAAGGACCCACCCCGGATCCGACGCTACCTTTTGATCGCTCAACGGGACAGACGGTGTCATTTTAACTTCCTTTCTAACTTGCTCTTCATCCGGAGTTGTGAATTCGGCGATAAAGTCGACTATGGCTTGACCCTTGAGTGCTGTCCTGAGTCGAAATTGCTCATTTGGTCATTCGATCTGACACTTCGGGTCTCTGGAGGATCTGCCTCAGAGGAGAGTCTGTTAGCACAACTATGGAGTGAGCTTGGAAATATGGCCGCAGTCTTCTGGCTGAGACGACGAGGCAGAGCGCCAGTTTCTCCAAAGACTGCTACCTTGTTTCGGCTGGTACCATGACTTTGCTTACATAATAGACGGGGTACTGCTTGCCTCTAACTTCTCTGATCAGAGTCGAACTGACAGCTGAGGCCGAGACGACGAGGTAGAGGAATAAAAGTTCTCCTTCTTCAGGCTTGGTCAGTAGGGGTGGTGAACCCAAGTAATGTTTTAATTACTGAAAGGCTTGCTCGCATTCTTGCATCCACTCCACCCTCTTGTGACCCTTCAGCTGCTGGAAGAAGGGAAGGCATTTATCTGTAGTCCTAGATATGAAGCGTCCGAGGGCTGCGACTCTTCCCGTGAGACACTGTATTTTCTTAAGAGTCCGAGGCGAGTTCATGTCCAGGAGGGCTTTGATTTTGTCTAGGTTCACCTCGATACCCCGCTCGCTGACTTGGAAGCCCAGGAATTTTCCTGACTCAACCCCGAACATGCACTTGGCGGGGTTAAACTTCATCTGGTATTCACGGAGGACGTTGAATATTTTTTCGAGATCAATAAGGTGGTCGGAGGCTTTGATACTCTTCACCAGCATGTCATCCACATACACCTCCATGGTGTGTCCGATCTGTTTGGCGAACATCTGATTCACCAGTCTTTGATACGTTGCCCCAGCATTTTTCAGGCTAAATGGCATGACCCGGTAACAGTAGAGTCCCCTGTCCGTGACAAAGGTGGTCTTCTGCCTATCTGGGGAATGCATGGCGATCTGGTTGTACCCAGAGTAAGCGTCTAGAAACGAGAGTAACTCGTGTCCAGCCGTGCTGTCCACCAGTTGGTAGATCCGAGGTAACGTTGCTCCAGTATTTTTCAGGCCAAATAGCATGACCCGGTAATAGTAGAGTCCCCTGTCCGTGACAAAGGTGATCTTCTACCTATCTGGGGGATGTATAGAAATCTGGTTGTACCTGGAGTAAGCGTCCAGAAATGAGAGTAACTCATGTCTAGCCATGCTGTCCACCAGTTGGTCGATCCGAGGTAACGGAAAGCTGTCTTTGAGACATGCCTTATTCAGATCGGAATAGTTTACGCAGACCTGACACTTTCCATTTGACTTCCTGACGAGCACAACATTTGCTATCCAGTCAGGGTAGTATACTTCTTCTATGAAGCCCGCATCGAGCAAGAAGGAGACCTCCTCGGCAATGGCTTCATATCGTTCGGCATCGAACGACCTTCTTTTTTGCTTAACTGGCCGGTGGTCTGGGTCCACGTTCAGCTTGTGGACTAGCACATCGGGTGAGATCCCCGGCATATCTGCGTGTGACCATGCGAAGACGTCTCGGTGTTGCCTCAAAAAGGCTAATAACTCGTTCCTCCGCTCGGGATTCAGTGATGATCCGAGCTGAATAGTTTTGCTCGGATCTGATTCATCGAGCGGCACTCTTATCAAATCTTCGACTGAGGAGCTTTCTTCTATCGATCCTCGAGGGTCCAAGGCGTCCACTACGAGCGTTTGTTTGGCGGCCCCTTTCCTTACGGCTATCGCATAACACCTCCGGGCCTCATGTTGGTCACCTCGGAGATAATCGATCCCACCTTCAGCTGAAAACTTCATCATCAGATGATAAGTTGAGACGACCGCCCTCATCGCATTGAGGGAGGGTCGGCCCAGAATCACGTTGTGGACCGATGGAACATTGACAACTAAAAAGTCAACCAAAAGTGTGACTTGATGTTGCCCTTCTCCCACTGTTACTGGGAGGGAGATGACTCTTTCGAAGATGACTTTCTCTCCGGCAAAGCCGTGCAAGGGAGTCTTCACAGGTCCGAGCTTGGACCGTGGAATTCCCATCTTCTCGAACGCCTAGGAATACATGACATCACCCGAACTCCCGGTGTTGATCAAGATTCGGTACACTTTGTGATTGGCTATGGTCATAGTAATCACTAGCGTGTCGTTGTGCGGATGATGGATCCCGCGTGCATCATCTTCTATGAAGGTCAGGGTGCACGGAGCGACCCGGAGTTCCTTGCTGGGACATTCCGCCAGGTGAATGTGGTGTTCCGACTCGGAGCTCTGAGAATGGGCTTTCCGTGTCCTGTTCGAATTCCCTCCCTAGCTAAACCCCCGAAGATGGTGCGAATTTCGACGGGCTCCTCTGGGGGGTTGTTCGACTGCTCTTGCGGCCGTTCTTCTCTCTGAGCGGATTTCTCCCTTTTGGTGTAACAACGTAGATGTCCTTTGCGGATGAGGGACTCAATCTCATCTTTCAGATCCACACAGTCGTCCGTGTTGTGACCATGGTCCCGGTAGAAGTGGCAGAATTTTTACTTGTCCCTGTGTTCTGGATCAGCCCTCATACAAATCGGCCAATTGAGTAGCCTGTCCCCTAGTATGTCTAGTAGGATCTGCTCGGCGGACGTATTGAGCGGAGTGTAGGAACGAAATTCCCTTCCGGCCTACGGCTCGGACGACGATCGCGAGAAGCGCGGTCATCTGTCCCTTTGTCAGTCGGCTGGGAGTCTTCGTTACGGGGTCTTTTTCTCTTGTTCGTCGAGTCAGACACCTGTGTGCCCTTTCAGGCGTTGGTGAACTCCTCTGCATTAGTATACTTTTGAGCTTTCGCCATGAAGTCCGCTAGTGTCTTCGGTGGATTCTTTCCGATGGAGAAGATAAACTTTCCTTCTTTCAGTCCGCTCAGAATGGCAGCGAGGGCCATCTTATCATCGTAGTCCTCGACATGCAATGCTTCTTCGTTGAAGCGGGTGATGTAATCCTTTAATAACTCCTTCGGGGCCTGCTTGATGGTGAGCAGGTAGGTGTTGGGCTTCCGACTTCTCTTACCGCTTATGAACTGCGTAAGAAATAATCGACTCAGTTTCGCGAATGAGCCTACGGAATTTGGTTTCAGCTGGCGATATCAAATCCGAGCAGATTCGGTGAGGGTGATGGAGAACCCTCTACACATTATCGCATCCGTTGTAGTCTGGATCTGCATCCATGATTTGTAGGACTCCAAGTGTTCGGATGGGTCCCCAGATCCTGAATACTGAATGACGTGAGGCATCCAAAACCTCTGCGACATCACTTCAGCCATGATGGCCGGGGTGAAGGGAGGTTCGATCTCTTCCATCATCGCTTGGATCGTGGTTGGAACTGTCAATTGTTCTTTCTTCTTCTTCAATATCAGGAACTTATCCTTCAGTTTCGCAAAGCGCGCTTACCAGGTATCCTTATTTTCAGCGACGACCTCTGGAGCATGCTCGACCTCCGACGTTCCTCTCTCTCTCCTTCGTTCCAGCTTATGACGGAGGTCCGAGGGCGGTAGGGCAGATGTTGCTGAATGAACGGTCGTAAGAGCCCGAGTAGTGGGGTTCCACGCGGATACCTCAGCACCTGCCGCAGGAAGATTTTGACCCAAATGCGGTACCCCCGAATGTTGGGGGGCTTCGGGCCTCACACTCCTCGATACGGAGTGAGTTTTCACGAACAGCCCTACCAGCTCGAGGACGGGTTGTTCTTGAGCAGGGCGTGGCTCTGGCTCTCTCTGTTTCATTCAATTTATCTCGTCACGCAAGGCGTAGATCTCATTGTGCATGGCGCGATACTTGCTCGACTGATTACGCGAACGCTGGGAAGGCCCTGGTGGGGACTCGGCATGAATTGATGATGATGACCGAGTCTGCTCATTACGTTGCAGCTGCACCGTTGCAGCTTTCTTCTTCTTCGCCATTGCTTGGAAAAATGAGAACCTGACTTCTAGTTTCAGGTTCCCACAGACGGCGCCAAAAAAAGTTGATGCCAAAATTCGATCGGCCCTTCCTCCACGTCGTCTACCACGTATTATCTTTGGAACCTTCACCAGGAAAACAGGCAAAGGTGAGCCTGGCTAAGCCGGGGGACCCTCCGATGCATAAGTCAGGACAAGGAAATCAGGGTCTGGGTAGAGAGTAGAGGAGAGCTAGATTTTACGTACCTATAGATATGGCGATGCGTACTATTTATACCTGCCTGTGAGGCGGTCTGAGTCCGATAATCTCGGCACAATCAGAGGGATTCTAGGATCATGGAGATATTGCTCATAATCTACTGATCGCGCAGCGTATCTGGTGGATTGTGCGCACCTGCGAGCGAAGTTACCGGCCACGTCTCGATATGGCAGTTTCCATATTGAGCGAGTGGGATATGCACGTCGGAAAGTCTGCTCGGCTCGGCTTATTTAAGGATACCACCAGTCTGATCTGCCTGGTCGGCTCGGTTGGTTCAACCATAGTTGGCTGGGCTGACTTCAATAAGCAGTGTGGTTAAGGCGTCGGAGGTCATCCGATCGGAGTATGATTCCGAGTCGCGCACCAACCGTGTCGTCTGCTCGGATGGGTCACGTCCCGAAACAGGTCAGATGGATCATGCCTCGGCTCGGACGGGCGCTTGGTGCAGTGTTGTACCGTGAGCTCGGATTTCCCATATATATATATATATATATATATATATATATATATATATATATATATATATAGTCGATCTCCTATGACCTGGTGTGTAAATATTATTTGCGCACCTCTTTATAAGGGGAGAGAGATTTTCGAAGATCTCCTGTGTTGGGACGTCGATTAATGCAGATAGTTAGTGTGCTAGGAAGCTAGGTGGCCTTTTGTGATGTTTGTGAGAATTCCAACCCATCCATCCATTTATCTATCTTATTTTAGGAGAGGAGACAAAAAAGAAGGTAGATCCAAAAACTCAAGTGGGCCATACAAGAGGAAACAATAGGGATTAAATCAATAGCATTGAAACATTTATATGACCATAGAAGTCTTATTTCGGATATGTTTTTTAATATACTCAATTCATCCCCATGGTAATGACCTTATAAACATCAAGGTGGACCCAAGAAGGTTTTAATAATAGGCATTTCATTTACCACTTTTTATATCTTGCATCCTACTTGAGTTTTAAATCTAACTTATATTTTGTTTCACGTCCTAAAATGAGTTGGCAAATTAGATGGATGGGTGGATTTCTTACAAACATCATTGTGAGCCCCACCTAGCTTTTTGGTGCGTGGGAAAGCCTTTTGAAGGCATTCCACATCCATGCTCTCCAAACATTGGAAGGGTAATGGATTTGGTGTGGCACATGCGACCTTTATAGTGGGGCCCACCTTGATGTATTTGTTATATATCTAAGTTGTCCACATATATTTCTAGATCATTTTAGGGCATGAGCCCAAAAATGAATGACATTCTAATCTTAGGAGGACCATACCATAGGAAACAGTGTTGATTGAATGTTTCACCATTAAAAACTTCCCAAGGCCCACCATAAGTCAACCCGCTAAGTAATTCGCGTTTGGATCAAGATGGATTGAAGTCAAGCTGTGTCCAATCCATCAAAGCTTGGAAAATTACCTTGGTGACTGAGAAGACAATCGGAAGGATTGAGTAGAGGCGAAGGTGACAAAGGTGTGTCGACTTCCATTTTTCAGAAATTAGATTTATTATAATTAAATTGTTCTTATTATTAATATCAATGTTATTATTATCATTATTAATATAATATTAGTTATTATTATTGTTATTGTTATTAGTGATAATTATTGTTATTATCCAATTTTTATTAAATATTATTATTATTTTTATTCATATTAATAATAATTATTATTAGATATCATTATTATTAGTATTACAAATATTACTTTTATTTCTATTATTCTTATTATTTTTTGTTGATGAAAAAATCTGGTCTACCCTTTCTAGGCCGTTAGATACTTGCACAAGAAAAAGACAAAGTAGACCTTGGCTAAATTGGGGGACCCTCTGATGCCAAAGTCAGAAATCTGGGTCTACTAGAAGTGGTTTAAGGGTAGAGACAGTATGTGTACATACCTTTCACCATTGGGAATCCCCCTATTTATAATTGAGGAATAGTAATATAGAGGGATCCTCCAGGTTTAGTAGGTGTGTGTTGTAGAGATCCTCAGCGGATATTTCAGGATCCCGAGTAATCGTGGATTATGCTCCACAATCCTTGGAGAGAATCTCGGACAGTTCCCCTTGAGAAGGTCGGACTATAGATGCGGATAAGGTCGAACGTCAGTCGAGACTTGAAGTGGATTGGTCGACCTTCAGATAAGGTTGAATGAGCTCCTCCCCGACTACCGAGATGTCCTTTCAATTAGAAAAACCATCTTTATGATGTCTAATTTCTATCACCTTTCAATTAGAAAGAACATCTTTGTGATGTACCATACGAGTGGACTGAACAATGCCAAGAAGCTTTCTCTAAACTCAAGGGCATGTTGAGTACCGCACCTATCATGCAACCACCCGATTGGAGCATTCCTTTTGAAATTATGTGTGATGTGTCTGACTATACTATTGGGGTGGTATTAGGCCAGCAAAAAGAAAGGAAGCCCTATGTCATTCATTATGCAAGTAGAACCCTAAATCACGCTCAAGTAAACTATTCTACTAAGGAAAAGGAACTCTTAGCTGAAATATTCGCTTTGGGAAAATTTAAGTCCTACTTAATTGGATCCAAGATCATCATCTATACTGATTATGCAACACTCAAGTATCTTCTCTCTAAGAATGATGTTAAGCCTCGCTTGATAAGATGAATCCTTTTACTCCAAGAATTTGACTTGGAAATACAAGATAAAAAGGGAGCAGAGAATGTAGTGGCTGATCATCTTTCACGATTTGATTTGCCTGATTCCCTTGAAACGATACTCATAAACGACATGTTCCCTAAAGAACAATTATTTAAAGTCTCTCAACTCACCTTAGTTTGCTGTTATTACTAATTATCATGTCAAAGGTTTCACGCCACCACATTGGACTGTGTAAGATAAGAAAAAATTCTTTGTCGAGGTATGAAATTTTTTTTGGAATGATCCGTATTTGTTCAAATACTGCCCAGACCAAATTTTAAGGAGATGTGTGTTAGACAATGAACACTAAAGTGTCATCTCCTTCTGTCATTCTTAAGCCTATAGTGTTCGCTTTTCAGCTAAAAAACCACGGCTAAAATCCTACAGTACAACTTTTATTAGCCTACTATGTTCAAGGACACTCATGAGTTTTGCAAAGCCTGTGAGTATTGTTAAAAATTGGGAGCATTGTCTCGTCCAAATATGATGCCTATGAACCTCATTCTAATCATTGAAGCATTTGACTGCTGGGGCATTGATTTCATGGGACCATTCCCCCAATACTTTGGGAATTTATATATTTTGCTAGCTGTAGACTATGTTACTAAATGCGTCGAAGTGATCCCATGTCGGAATAATGACCATCAAATGGTCATTAAATTCTTAAAAGAAAACATCATTTCTCAGTTCGAAATGTCTCCGGCCATCATTAGTGATGGAGGCTTACATTTCTGTAATATGCCATTTGTAAATTTAATGAAGAAATATGACATCGCTCATAAGGCGAGCACTCCATACCACTCACAAGCAAGTAGAGAAGCTATGATTTTCAACTGAAAAATTAAACACATTTTGAAAAAAAATGGTTAACCTGAATCGCAAGGACTGATAAATTCGATTGACCGATGCTTTATGGGTTTACCGTACAACCTTTAAAATCCTCATTGGAATGTCTCTCTTTAAACTTGTTTATGCGAAAACTTACCACTTTCTTGTGGAATTGGAATATAAAGCCTATTGGGCTTTTAAAAATCTAAACTTCGATTTAGACAACACTGGCTCGCTACGCAAACTTTAGCTAAATGAACTCGAGAAAATCCGGAATGACGTATACGAGAACTCAAGAATTTATAAGGACAGGATGAAGGTGTTCCATGACAGGAACATCATTCGAAAATCATTCTTAATTGGTCAAAAAGTCCTTTTGTATAATTCTTAGTAACATCTTTTTCAAGGTAAACTCCGATCTCGTTAGACCAGCCATTTCACTATTACTAATGTTTATCCTCATGGGGCCAATGAAATAATGAACCCAAACAATGGCAATGCTTTTAAAGTAAATGGACATTGGTTAAAGCCATTTGTTGAGAAATTTAATTTGGAGGACATTGTCATACCTCTGATTGATCCTATTTATTAGGATTGACCTCCTTGTCTACCTCCTAGTTTGACGGAGGTGTAATTAGGTTTTTTACTTTCATAGATATTAGGATTAGAATAGTTTGCTTTCAACTTGTTTTAGTATTTTAGCTAACCTATCTTGACATAGAGATCCTTGGAAAAAGCCTTAGAATTCTTTCTTCAGGTACTATCTTTCCATCACTACCCCTTTCTATTCGTTACCTCTTTTGCATTACATGCTTATATCCTGTACATTGAGACAATGTAGATTTTAGGTTGGAGGTGTGGATTAGGTAAACTAAGCAGTACTACCTCAGTTTCTGAAAAAAATTGTTGATTGTTGAATTTTTTTTTTTTTAAATTTCAAAATAAAAACTAGTTTGGAAAGCAATAGTTGTGCGCTTAAGGATGCCTTGACTAAGATGATGGGATCGAGAAGTGAATTTTGAATTGTTGGAGTTTGATCAACTAAGTAATCCATTATCTAAAGTTCATGCATTTAATTAACTATGAGGAAGTTTGATATCATGATTAATTTAAATCATAAGATACATTCAATTTAGCTTCTGTAAGACATGCTAAAATTTCTACTTGTTAATATGTGAATCATTAATAGATGGTGAGAATCAAGTCTGGAGAATTTTATTCACCTTAAAAGAAGAAAGGAACCAGTTAAAAAATAGTGAGATCGACAAAGAGGTCACGAAAAAGAATAGGAAAAAATAAAAAATTTAGAAAAAAGTGGAAATGAAAAGAATAAATGAATATAAATGACCGTTGATATAAAATCAAAAATTGAAAAAAAAAAAAATTGGGATAAGTTTGTAATTAGTACTTGAGTTTTCAACCAATCTTGAAGTGATGAGCATGACTAACATTATGAAAGGATAGTATTATTATGGGAAGTAAGTTGATTTGCACTAAATATATTGAGAAACTTGATATATGAACTTAGGTTTTCATTTAATTGATAAAGAACCTATTTGATTGATTGTTTATATGATTCGTCTCTAGGTTTTCAAAATCCTACTTTCTTAACTTACTTCTACTCATTCTACTTGATTGCACAAAAGATTGATTTTTGAAAGGGGTCTTGAACATTGAGAATTGAAGATTATTTCATGTATGTTTTGCTCGGGACTAGCAAAATGCTAGTTGGGGAGTGTGTTGAGTGTCCAATATTGCATATTTCACCCCATTTATATCTTGGTTTTATGAACATAATACTACTTAACGGTATACTTTATGTATGTTTGTGTTACAAGTTGAACTTAAGGGCTTGCTTGAAATGAATGCTAAAATTATGAATTTGATGCTCAAATAACACCAAGGCAAAGAATAGATCTTTGGAGACCAAGATTAAAGATTTCAAGACCCCAAGATCCAAGAAAACTAAGAGGAGAAGGAAGAAAGTCGAAAGAACAAAGTGCTGAAATTCAATTCATTAACTGTGTCATTGACCACAGTTCAATGACATTGAAGCCATCATTTGAAGACATTGAAAACAAGTCGATGACATCGAATTTTTATACGAAAATCAAGTTGGTTGCTGGATATATTAGAGATAATTCTCGATAAATTGGAGTCATGTTCGATGACTTGAAGAGATGCTTGATGACATTGAAGTTTGTTCGATGACATTGAATTTATTAGAGAATTTTGAAGCAACTCGATGTCATCAAAGAGTTTTTCCTTCCATTCTTTTTAGTTTTTAATGATTTCTTTTAGGGTTTTGATTCTAATCATGTCTATGATTGGCTAGGTAGGGTTAAGAGGTAAAGCTTGTATCATGTTGGGATGTTATTCTTGTTTTAAATCTTGTTCTTCTTGAACTTCTTTAATTATAGTTTGATATTTAAGGAATACTTTTAGTTTTTAATGGCTTATTATGACTTAAATTACAATAGATCTGCAATAGCTTTGAGTATATTCTTCGTTTTATTTTGAGATTGAGGAATTAGTAAATCCTGTTGTTAACATTGTCTTCAGGGCATAGTTTGGTGATGGAATCCCTTCGAACCTTCACAGTTCTCATTCATTGAGAATTAGGTTTATGAAAGTTCAGATTTGATTTTATTGATATATCTTCTAATTAGATAGGATATGACTCCAATTTCAATTGTGTTCTTTGAATCAAATAAGGAAACATCTTGATAGCTATAAGTGGATCCTTAGCACCCTAGTTTCCACGTTTAAATTCATCAGTTTTAACTACTTTATTCATAATTACTCTCTCTACAATTTTAAATTTAGATTCACATCTTCATATAGTTCTAATTCTAGTCATCTTCAGAAATGTATAAGTTCAGTCCCTATGGATCCAACCTCGGTCTTACCGAGATTATTACTACATCGCGACCATACATTTAGGGTTGTGAACAACTCTCTTAGTGAAAAGCTACTATTCTTTTTGAAAGATAACGAATCCTTGGATCATCGTCCATAAGATTTTGGTTTATACCTTTGTTGTTTGCCATCGGCCTAAGGGGAGTCCTCGCTCTGATACCAATTAATACAGGAATAAAGGTGATGAGGTCAATCACCATCTTCCTCAGGTATAACTACTTCGAATCCATGGAGCTTCTCTGGACTCCTCATAGAGACTTCTTGAATCCACAAGGAAAAAAAATATAAATAATTTTAAGATATATGGAAAAAACTTTATAAATGATTGATTGATCAAATAAATGAGCCTACAACCCTTTAAATAGGGATACCAAGACTTGGAATAAGTTTAGGAATTAAAATATAACTAAAACTCTCTAAAATTCGTAACTTACTATAAATAGTAAATTTAGTTTTTATAGTAAGTGTCCTATGTGGCTTAATCACATTATTCTCCTAATTTTTCTAAATACTTTTTATGTTGGACACAACTCTTAAAGCCCAATGGATGAAGAGTTATATTCAAACTAAAACTTACTATTTATAGTAAAAACGGAATTAAACATAGAATTCGGCTGTCAATATGATGGAATCTTTCAAATTTGGCATGGGCAACCCAGTTATGCCAAGTTGGTTGGCTAAAGTAGCTCGTCCTACCCCAAAATCATATATGGTACGTCAAGTAACTCATTCCGATTTGCGAGATATGTCTGTTTTAAGGTTTTGACGGTCTTGATGACTTCTGCCTCTGATCAGGCCTTCTCTGATCTATCTTGGACATGAAAATTTCCACGACCTGGTCTACATCAGCATCATACCATTTTTTTGTCAGCTTGTTAGTACACCCCACTGTCAGTTCACACATCACCGTTAGCCACCCCCACTTAGGGAATCGATACCAAGACCTCGGTGTTGAAACGAGGTATCTTTCACTCAATCTACCACTTGAGCTATGGATCAGGGTGTTGAAACGAGCATCACACCATGTTAACATGGTTCAAGTTCAAATAAAGTTGGGTCTAAGTTAAGTTTAGGCTAAGTGTAGTTTATGAGCATGTAGACTGAAACATTTATCCACCAACATATTTGGATCACATCGTGGTTAATTATTTAATTTCTAATATCCTTTATTTAATACTAGAACAGTAGTACATAGGGAGGAGAGAATAGATCCCTGTTTCTTCCTTAAATAGTATCTTCAAATTGATCATAAGAAAAAAATTCTCTAAATAAAATTAGAAATAAATAATTTTATTAAATTAAATGTCCTTATAAAATACATATGATGACTTTAAATAGGCTGTCACACACACCTATATTCCTTATAGTTTTTCCAAAAATTAAGATTTGTTAAAAACAATCATCATTGTATGGATTCTAAAATCTCAAACAAAATCTCAAAATAAATACACTAATATAAGCAATGACATTAGAAACCTTAAAATGCGTGAAAAAATGACAACCACAAAACTTATTATAAAATATTAAATTCTAACTTTAGATACAAATTTAACCTCCTTAGCAAAAAATTAACCTGCTTCATCAGCTATGGATGGATGATAAAAAGAAAATAATAGAGGTTAGACCCTAAGTGACTAATTGATGGAATTTAATGGTTTAAATTGAAAACATAAGCACCCATTAACTAGGGTGAAGAGAGTAAAATTGTTTAATCAGTTTTTCTCAATTGCTTTTGGGACTAAGATTTTTTATTTTTATTTTTCCATGGGTCTATTGTATGGATGATTTACATGAGGAATTTCCGTGTGCATGTGTGGGGAGCATCACACTTAAGTATTGAGCATAGAACAACCTGCTTGTTAAATCTGAAGTCTGAGGCCTAATTCTGAAATCTGAATCTAAAGTCTGAATCTGAGATCAGAAAATTAATTTGTTAACTAACATCCAAAGTGCCTGAAATATGTTAATTTGACACATTTGCCGCTGTCTCTATAGGAATAGTCGTGATTGAATCCCTACCATTAAAAACTTCATGAATACCACCAAAATGTTTATTTGCCATCCATCCTATTGATAAGGTCAAAAAGATCTTAGATGAATAGACCACAAAAATATCATCTTAATACAAAGCTTTTGTGGCCTGTAAGAAATTTTTAATTATCATTTACTACTGTTTCGTGTACTATGGTCCATCTGAGATTTGGATCTCCTTCATTTTTTGGATCATGCCTAAGAATGACCTTTCAATACATATGGACAACATGGATGTAGTCACAAACATTACGGTGGGCCCCACAGTCAGGAGTCCCACCCACCCAAGTGGATCCGGATTGCGTATTGGCGATGTTAGTAGCTTGTAGCTATTGGATGGTGTTATGTGGCACACATCATAATGTATGTGTTTTATCCACACCGTCCATCCATTTGTCCATATCATTTTAGGGAATGATCCTAGAAATGAGGAAGGTCCAAATCTCATGTGGAGTGGTGATTAAACGCCCACCACTAAAAGCTTCTTAGGGACCTCAAAAGTTTTGGATGAAGTTCATATTTGTGTTTTCCCTTCATCCATGTCTGTGTGACCTATTGAACACATTGGATGGTAGATAAACATTATAATGAGCCCTAGAAAGTTTTTAATGATGGGTGTTCAATCACCATTGTTTTCTTGTGGTGTCCTCCACTTTAGATTTCGATATGTCTCAATTTTGGGTTGATCATGCCATAAAATGATTTGAAAAAATAGAAGAACAACGTGAATAAAACACATACATGGTGGTGGGGCCCTGTCCAATAGCTTGCTCCCTCCTACAGTGTCAATAGGCAATCCGTATGGGGAGCCAATTAGGTGACCTCTGCTGTGTGTTAACGTCCACCAGTTTAGTGGGCCCCTGTAACGTCCTGGATTTTCACTGTTTTAGATTTCTAAAAAATCATTAAACTTTTGTTTAATGTAATTAACTTATATTATCAATTACTGACCATTAACACTTAATGTTAGTTTATACAAGGGTGGTACCAATAAAGAATCGTATAAGTCCAATTAATCAACCGTAGGAAGTCAATGAATCCGACCGATTACTTGAACATCAAGTTTAGCCCCATAATTTACCACATAGGGCCCAAGTCTAATCGACCCATCGCTAACTAATTAAGACAATCATAACTAAATTAAAGATTTAACTGAAGCTGAGTAAAATAAGGCTCGGATCTTAACTAATAGACCAAATCAACCCCATTACTCTTTTGTCCTAAAACTGATAGTTTAGAGTAATCATGACTAAATCTCCAGTTTCACTAGTTATAAATAGGCCATACTTTAAATATAATTAATCCAAACCCTAATCATTGCCCACGAGAAATCTCAATACTCAATTCATTCCAAAAATGTCTCAATTCTCCGAATAAGCTCTACACTGCTCGTTAGTGGGCCACTAGTTCCAAAACTATAGAATAATGTCTGTCTTACTGGGCTCGACATCCATTGCGGGAGTCGGACCTGGGTACTGTCCAGAACTGCTCAACTTGAGCCAAGGACGAGTGCATGAGAAGTACAAATACCCTAAAGGAAGAAGTTGAAACTTAAGTGAATTGGGTCGTACACTTTTATGTAAAGTTGAGGATTTCGGACCGTCGGTTTATGACCAAAATTCACACGTGGAGTAAGGATATTTCCCTACTCATATTCATATAGCTACGGCTTTGATCAATTATTGGTGACCGTTGAACATACTTTTAATCATATATGTCGATCGACGCATCCAAATGGTAGGCCGATCATATCCATACGTAGATCATCGTTAGGGCTCACTATCCTATGATATATATCAATATGTACGTCCCGTAGTGGGCCTTAGAGGTTAGAAAACCCTCCCATAGGGCTAGTATAATAAAAACCTAGCCCTTGGGGCCATTTACATTAAATCTGGCACTATATAAGGGTTTGATTTGGGCACCCCTCTCCCCATACGAATTTATCCTATAAGAAAGAAAGGGAAAAAGGGAGAAGAGAAAGAGGAGAAAGAGAGAGGGAGAGCTTGGAAGCATGAGGGTTCATGCACCTTCACCCTCTCATCTCCTCTATAGTAACATTGTCCTTCATTGGTGTCAATTCGGCGATGATTAAAGGTAAGTATTGAGTTATGTTTATAGGTTTAGGTCTTGTGTTTAATTCCTTCCAATTCTTACAAGCTTGTATGCTTATTTATGTATTTCAACGATGATTTCCTAACACCATAACCCTACGGGCATTGTGAATCGAGCGGTTCGTCATAAGGTTCAGACTATTATCCTTAGGTGACCTAACACCAATTTTACTATGAGTTTAATGATTATGAGTATTAGGATGATGTGCTTGAGTAACCTATGGAGAGAACGTAGCCAAGACCCTACATTATATAGATCTCCTTAAATTCTATGAAATGATTAAATGTTGTTTATTTCTTCTTCAACATGATCAGGTGATTTTAGTATAACATTCCTTATGGCATGTATAATTGTATAAAATCCATATTGTATGTTGGTGCTTGCATAAATCCTTATTGTATGTTGGTGCTTGTATAAATCCTTGTTGTATATTTGTATTAGCATTAATCCGTGTTGTATGTTTGTTCTATGAATGATGTATAACTTTCGATCTTTTCAGTAATCCATCACAACACACATGCACATTAATTTCATATTTTTGTTAGTAGATTCATTATAGAAAAATTTAGATTTTATGTTTAATGTATGAGAGCATGAATTCACTTGTGTAGAAGACGAACCTTGAATTATTGGAATATTATTGAATATCATCAAGCCCCTAGGTTGGTTAAGGAGCTGAGGTGGGAGGAGGTGGTGCCATTGGTAGGACCATCTTGCGGCTAAACCAGCGAATTTGGGCGGATGTGAATGAGCGAGAGTAGTTGGACTACATGGGTCTCTTGTACTCGATATCATCCGTCACGTACTCGCCTGAACTTACACGGTCTAGTTCACTTAATGACTAACCATGTTAGTTAACCCTGTCTGCTCACGCTTGTATGGAACTTGGAACACCCTTCAACCACTGAAGCCTATTGATAACCATTTGAAACCGATCAATTGATTTGAGAGCCGGGCATGGTGGAATGAGACACTGTCTGAACTGTCGACCTACGCTGGGGTGATGAGCCTCCCTGTAGTGACCGTGAATGATCCCTCTTCTCAGTACTCCATATGTGCTTGAAATCGGGGATGGAAAACCTGATGGGATCAAGGATCACGGGGTCATGGCCTCGCATGTTAAGGGGCATTAGCCTCGTAACATGTTGAGGGCAATGATATGTGTGGTGTACCAGTTTACCCAATCTATTGGATGAATGAAATTAATTAAATACTAGGCTAACATTATTCATGCATCGCAAGAACTAGAATTTGATGACTCGGCAGTTGAGGTCACAATGAGGGAGTGTTGGTCATGCGCAACCGTGAGATGAAGTCGCCTGAGGGAGTATTATTACGAGATCATGCATCATATTATAATACATGCATATACATTAACAAAACTAGTTAGGGATCTGTGAATGTCACGCTCCAAATTCAGAAATCGGATTCACAGAAATTTCGATCGCCGAATCTAGTGTCGACAGCCTCCGTAGTGCCTCATTCTCGACTCCTGACAATCATATGCCAGATTCTGATCCTGAGATCCTACAAGGAAGATTTTCAGAATAATTTTTTTTGTAATGAAGCATAACCACAAGCATATCCAAGTCACAAGACAACAACACCACATATCTACTATATGAAAGCTTTAAGTACAATGTGGAAAGGAAAATACAAGATGATCAAAAAGTTCCAAAATGCCTTGATACACGCTCCTGCCTCAGCGCTGCTGTTGTCCAACGACACCTGTACGCAACGGTCGTATATAAGCTTACAAAAGCTTAGAGGGTGGTGTAAGTGTGTGCGTAAGGCAAGTGTCAAGTATACAATATCAGAGTAATGCGAAAACCTGCGGTAAGTCCATGAATGCTATCAGCTGTACTAAAACTATATGATGTAAGGCATGAATGCTATCGGCCATACCAAGGCCATCCGATGCGAGACATGAATGCTATCGGCCATACCGATACAATTCGAGGCCTACGTAGGCGAATGTCATATGTGAAATGCAATCCAAGTAAGTCGGTACTCATCAAGTACATATTAGTACAGTTCCTCTCTGGATGTCACCGGGGTCTAGTATACTCCACATTGACTGCCGCCTCCCTAGCCGCGCAGCCCAGTGAGCGGAATAGACCTCATTATCCGCCTAACAAGTAGTCTGTCAATACCTACCCGGCTCGTCGATAGCAGACTCATTTGTGAGCTGGTCAAACTCAGCCTAGCTTATATCTCCCTCACTCAGGCGGATAAGGCCACAATCTCTTCCAACTGACCACAACACAGTGGGAGACGCGGTCTACTCGTATTCAGCACTCGGGCACTCATGTATCCACTCGGTATAGATGTTGGAGCAACTCCTGGTACTAAAAAGGTTCTTGAACTTTCACCCAAGGACATGCTGAGTACCCACAGTGATAGAATAAGGTATTTTCGGTATCCAATACAGTCATCCACGGTGTGCCTGTGGAGGCCACGATCCTGATGTCGCTAGGGCGTGCAATGATCAAGTCACACATATGCGAGAGGCATGAATCACACCGTCAAATCATGCAACAATCCAGCACGTACTGTGCGATCATGTGGGGCACTCTGTCTCATAATGAGTCTCGTAAAGGGTCTGCCCAATGGCGTATGCTGATCAGTCACTACTCATATCAAGTATACATATGATGCATATGGGCATGAGTCATGGGATTATACTAAGCATGTTATAAAGTAATGAACTACTCTTACGATGCAGATGAGCCTAGACGACCTATACACAACTAATATGGGCTTACCAATGAGTCCTAAGGAGAGGTACAATGCGGACATTTAACCAACATTGTACTTACAATGTGGGCGTCAAACCATCATTGCTCTTAAGGCATGACCTGCCATAAAACATCATTACACAAACCATGGAGGAATCATACATTGCAATGGACCTTAGGTACCTCCCATTAGGCCTTAAATACATCAAATGGGCCATATCATATGGGCCTTCTGGTTATCAAGCAAGTGGGCCACATTAATGGGCCTGATGTACATTGCAATGGCTATAACCTGCGGGCCTTAGAGTACATCACAATGGGCCTTAACCCACGGCCTTGGAATACATCAAAATGAGCTTAATCCCGTAGGCCTTATATATGTCAAATGGGCCTAATCCCATAAGCCTTATATATGTCAAATGGGTCTAATCCCATGGGCCTTATATATATCAAATGGGCCTGATCCCATGGGCCATATATATATATATATATATATATATATATATATATATATATATATATATATATATATATATATATATATATATATAATGGGCTTGATCCCATGGGCCTTATATATGTCATATGGGCCTAATCCCATGGGCCTTATATGTACACCAAGGTGGGCCTCAATGAATGGCCACAAATGAGTCAACATGGGCCCTATACACATACCAAGGTGGGTCCACTTGAACCATAGATCTGACTCATTTTTAGCTCAAGCCATAATATGAGCTTACAAAATAAATGGAAGGTTTGGACGCAACACATGCATCATGGTGGGGGTCCACACAAAGGCCCACCATCATACATATCTACATATATAATATATATAATATATACAATATTATATATAATATAATATTATATATATATATATATATATATATATATATATATATATATATATATATATATATACATATACATATATATAAACTCCCACACACACAATCTAGTGTGAACAGAGTGGATAGAACACATAAATCATGGTGGGTCCTACTGTCCAAACTGTGGATAGTGCGGATAAACACATACATCATAGTGGGCCCCATCGTCCGCTGGACGGTGGGAATACAACACATACATCACCATGGACTCCACCGTCCGCCTGGACGGTGGGATTACAACACATACATCACTGTGGGCTCCCACATGGGGCCCACAATAACATATATTTTCCATTTAATCTATTGGTAAGGTCGTACAGACCTGGATGAAGGGGAAATACAAATTTCAGCTTGATCCAAAACTTCAGTGGACCCAAAAATGGTTTCAATGGTAGGCTTTAAATCATCACTGTTTCCACTGATGTGGGCCACCTGAGCCTTGGATGAGGCTGATTTTTGGGTGGGGCCTGCTTCAGGTAGGGGCCCACTTAATGAACGGCTTGGATGACACATATACATCATGGTGGGGCCCACTGCTGGAGCCGTGGGTCCCTGCTGGGACACCCGCCGTCCGAGTGCAGGTGCTACCTGCGCCTCTGGCAGCAACAGCGTCTGCTGCATTTTTTTTTTTGAAAATGCGATTTTTCCGCGGTTTTTCATACATGGGGCCCACATCGAAAGAATCCACCTCAGCTAATCGATTCTACGGCCCATAACCCATCCATCAAGACCAATATTGGGCATCTCTTGGCGTGTACAAAAATTTAAGATGAATTTGAATGGCAAAAATCATTTTTGCTAAGGTATGGCCCACCAGCTAGTCGAATCAACCTCATTTTTCGGCTCAACGCCTAAAATGAGTCAGGGAGTGAGGTGGATGGTTTGGATTAAAAACATACATCAAGGTGGGGCTTATATAAGTGGACATTCTCCCATGCTTGAAAAATCAAGCTAATACTTGTGTTTTCCTTCCACGTCCAGCGTCCAGGGACACTGGACGGTTTGGGCGTACACATGCTTAAGGTGGGCCACCACATGGCTATATAGCATAGATATAACATATCTAAAGTGGGGCCCACCTACTGATGGCTTGGATAAAATACATATTTCATGGTGGGGCTCATTCAAGTGGGCCACATGGCCACATCAAATACAAAGAAAATAAATAAAAAGGAGAGAGAGAGAGAGAGAGAGAGAGAGAGAGAGAGAGTGGGACACGCGTGATGGAGGGACCCCGGTACTATGGGCCCTCCCTTGAGATCAATCATACATCAAGTGGGTCCTAATACATGTGGCCTACCAAATCAAAGATAAACGGTGGAGATCCCTTCTCCATGAAAATAGACGGTCTAGATGACCCATATACAAGATGGGAAGGTAAACATCATGATGGGGTCCATGGAGAATGGCCCCATCATGGAATGGTATTGATGATCAAGATGGGCCATTGACCACATCTTAGGATCGAAATTGAGATCCATACCATTGATCGGTAGGCCTCACTTGGCCCATCTTAAAAACATGAAAAACTAGGCTATGGAAGCTGTCACTCCCCAAACTCGGAGACCGGGCTCACAAAATTCCTGATCACCGAATCCGGCGCCGACAGCCTCCGTATAACCCCATTCTCGGCCCCAATGGATACCCATAAATTAGTCAACATGGGCCCGATACGCATACCAAAGTGGGCCCACTTGAAGCATAGATCTGGCTCATTTTTAGCCCAATCGAAAGAATAAAATAAACAAAAAAAAATAAAATAAATGGATGGACGGTTAGGATACAAGTCATACATCATGGATGGGCCACTGACCGTCCAGCGGCCCTCAAAGATGGCTGGACGGTGTGGACTTTACAGGGCTCCACCGTCCGTACGGACGGTGGATTTATTCACAACATCACTGTGGGTCCCTTGTGGGGCCCACCCTGTAATATTTACTTGGCATCCAACCCATTCATAAGGTCACTTGGACCTGGATGAAGGGACAACATAAATTTCAGCTTGATCCAACAATTCTGTGGGCCCCAAAAAGATTTCAATAGTAGTCATTTAATTCCACTGTTTCAAGTGGTGCGGGCCACCTGAGTTTTGGATCTTGCCGAAATTTGGAGGGGGCCCACCTGAGGAGGGGACCCTCCTCGTGAACAGGTTGGTTGACGAATAAACATTACGGTGGGGCCCACAGCTGGAGCCGTGGGTCCCATGCTGGACGCCCGCCCGCCGTCTGCACGCTGCTGCGTGCAGCGGCTGCTGTGTCAGGAGGCAGAGGGCTTGCCTCTTTCAAAAAAAATGAAAAATCTATTTTTTTTATGGTTTTTCGCACGTGGGGCCCGCTGCGCCAAAATCCGTCCCAGCCATTTCGATCAGTGGCTCGAGGCCGTCCAAATGAGTCCACAGTTCGAATTTTTATAAGCTTATGAAGTGAAATAAAAGAAAAAAAATAGTATTTGAATGGTGAGGACGCAATATTTGGCGCTATGGCCCACCAGGTGCTCCGTTCAATCTCATTTTCTGGCTCAACGCCTAAAATGAGATGGTGAAAGTGATGGACGGCTTGGATTAGAACGATACATCAGGGTGCGGCCTATGCAAGGGGACCACCCAAAAGCTTCCCTTTTTCTTTCTTTTTTTTTTTTTATATTTTTGGGATAGGGACGTCCAGCGTCCCAGACGCTGGACGGTTGGCATTTAAGAAAAGATTATGGTGGGGCCCTGATTAGGTGGGCCACCACTGGTGGATGGTGTTTTTTTTTTTAACATTTAAGGTGGGCCCCACTTGAAGGAAACTTGCACTAAAGAATACTTCAAGGTGGGGTCCATTCAAGTGGGCCACACAATCCTATCGCATAAAAATAAAATAAAATAAAATGAAAGAAATAAAAGAGAGAGAGAGAGACATGGAGAGTGGGACACGCCTTGTGATGGAGGGACCCCGACATTATGGGCCCTCCCTTGCAATGAATCATACAATAAACGGATCCTTTGAACATGGGACCATCAAAAATGTAAATCAACGGTGAAGATCCATTCCCCACCGATATGGACGGTCTAGATGACCTTTCTAAATGAAATAAACATCATGATGGGGTCCATGGAGAATGGCCCCATCATAGAACGATCATGATGATCCAAGTGGGCCATCGGCCACATTTTAGGGTCCCAAGTGAGATCCACACCATTGATCGGTGGGCCTCACTTGGCACATCATAAAAATAAGAAAAACTAGAATGATCTAGCACCCACCGTCCGATCTTCTTGCTCCTTGGAGTTCCTTGGCACCTTAGCTTGATTTTTAACGGTTAAGATGAGGAATGGAGGGTTGAGATGGGAGATCTTGGGATGAAGAGGTGGGCCACATTTGGAGTTTAGGAAGAGAGGGAGAATTCCATACGTATGGAGTCTTGGAACTCTTTTGTTGCTTGAAAATTTGAAGTGAGAAAGAGAGAAAGAGAGAGAGTGATGTAAGGGAGAGAGAGAGAGTGATGGATGGATGTGGTGAGTGATGGTTGTGTAAGAAAAGCTTGACTTTTGAGGCTTTTGTGTAAGAGAGGTATGGGTGGTAAAGACTTTTGTGACTTTTTGTGTAAGAGAGGTATGGGTTTGGAAGACTTTTGTGGTTGCTTGGGAAAAGGAAATAAAGTGATGTGTACTTGACATGTGATGGCTTGATGGATTGATTGATTGATGGGATTGATGTGATTGATGCGACACATCGTAGAGATTCCCTTGGTTTTCACAACGCGCGGCGTTTTCTCGCACCGAGCGTTGGCCCACATCTCTTGACTAGGGTATCACCTCGAAGCGCGAGTCACGGCATCAGAACCGCGGTGACGGCGCGGTCGCTATGGTATTGGTCTCGGATTGAGTTGAATCGGGTTGTCGGCACATGAAATAGGGTCGCGCGTCGATATCGGTTAAGGGTTGAAGGTTGCTAAAATTCGACCGATAAGACCGCGGAAGTCTACGGAAAGGTACGGATCGGGATACGGGTCTTACAGAAGCACCCACTACTTGATCGTCTCGGTCCGTTGGAAAGTCACTCTCCTTATGCTTCACTTTGATGGTGGAGATGAGAAATGGATGGCTAGGATGAGAGTTAAAGGGATGGAAAAGTGGGCCATACAAACTCTTTTTCCACCTTAGAATGTATGGACGTGAGCTCTCTCTTGGTTGCTTGGAATTATGATGAGAAATGAGAGACAAAGGTGAGATGTAAGGAGAGAGAGTGATGGATGTGAGTGATGGGTGAGGTGATGGAGTGATAGGTCATGTACTTGACATGTATGGGTATGTAAGAGAGAGAGAGGGAAAGAGTTGACTTTGGTGGTTGCTTGGGGATGGGATGAAAGGTGATGTGTACTTGACATGAAGTGATTGATGGATGGATTGATTGATGAGATATGTTGTAGAGATTTTCTTGGGATTGTAAATGCGTGGTATTTTTTTTCGAACTGAACGTGGGTCCACATCACCTCGTCTGGGTATCGGATTGGTGCATGAGTCGCGACATTGGAAATGCGGCGATGGTGTGGTCGCAATGATACAAGTCTCGGATTAAGCCGACTCAAATGTATCGGATACGACTTACAGTCGTGCGCAAACGTCGATTATATGTCGCAGGTCTCCGAAATTCGACGGGAAGGATCGTGAAAAATGACGGAACAGTACGAACTAGGATATGGGTCTTACAATGAATGTATATCTTTCATTAAATTCATCATATAATTGATGCTTCTTATAACTTAAGGTTAATAATAACTACTGAGTTAGCTATGTAATCTCACTCTGGGACAGTGTTTTAAAATACCAACTAGACCCATTACTAGATGCATGTGAGGCAGAGCTTAATAAGCCAAGCGGTGTGAGCATGGATGAGAAAGATGAGCTTCCTACATCTAGCTTAGGGGCGGATCACCATAGACTGTGTGGGTTGATTATGGGTTGTTGAGCTTTAGATCTAGTGCACCCTTTCTTTTAGACATTTATTTTATATATTTTTTGGGCGACACCTTGTGCGACCTGTTGATGTTCCTGTAAACTTGTGTTTCTTAGCCGCATATCTTTCAGTAAATTAGTTGTGGTTGTGGTTTATGTTCCAGTCGATTCCTATATTACTCATTTAAACTGATTTATATACAAATCACCATAATTAGGACACAAGAGACACCTGAGAATTTGGAGGCCGAGTTCATACACGGCCCCTTAAAAACCTCGGGTGTTACAACCCCACCATGATATATGGTTATTTCCAAACTGTCTATCCATCTGGTGAGAACATTTAAGGCCTGAGCCTAAAAATGAGACAGTTCCAAAGCTCAAGTGGACTACACTTTAGAAAGTAGTGGGGACTCAACATCTGCCGTTAAAACCTTCTCAGGGTCACAGAAGTTTTGGACCTATTTGATATTTTGTTTTTCCCTTCATCCAATCTATATGACCTTATGAATAGTTTGGAAAGAAAATAAACATCGCGCTGAGGCCTATAAATGTTTCAACGGTGAGAATCATTTTCCCCGCTACTTTTTGTGGCATGGTCCACTTAAGCTTTTAATGACTCATTTTTAGGCTCATGCTTTATGCTAATCTTGCCAAATAGATGAACGATGTGCATATAATACATATATAAGGACGGTATCCTAGTTCATATTGTTCCGTCGACTCTTGCGATCCTTCCGGTCGAAGTCCGGCAATCCGCGACCTATAATCGACATTTGCGCATGACCCTAAGTCGTATCCCGTAGATCTGAGTTGGCTTAATCCAAGACTTATACTATTGCGACTGCAACGTCACCGCGGTTCCAACGCTGCGTCTTGCATACTGATCCGATACCCTGGCAGGGAGATGTGGGCCAGTGTTTATTTCGAAGAAAACACCACGCATTTTCAATCCCAAGAGAATCTTTATAATCCATCCCATCAATCAATCAATCAAAGTACACACCCATACTTTCTTTCTCCCCAAGTCAAGCAACCACTAAGTCAATTCTCTCTCACCCTTTCTCTTACATACCCATACATGTCAAGTACCACATTATCTTACATTCATCACTCCATCACCCATCACCTCCCTTATAAACCTCTCTCTCTCTCCCTCATTTCTCAGCACAAATTCCAAGCTAGCAAGAGAAGTGCACATCCATGCATTCCAAGAGAGAAAAGCGATTTTGGTGGCCCACCTTTCCATCCCAAAAACTTTCATCCTAGCCATTCATTTCTCATCTTCCACCATCAAAGTGAGACGCAATGAGATCGATTTTCCAACGGACCAAGAAGATAGAACGGTGGGTGCTTATTAGACTATATTTTTCATGTTTTGATGATGGGCCAAGTAAGGCCTACCGATTGATGGTATGGATCTCACTTTGGACCCTAGGTGTGACCGATGGCCCACCTTAATCCTCATGATCATTCCATGATGAGACCATTCTCCATGGATCCCATCCTGATGTTTATTTTCCTTGCATAAAAAAAGGTCATCTAGACCATCCATTTTGGGTGGAGAAGGAACCTCCACCATTGATCTTTGATTTGGTGGGCCCACATGTATTGGGACCCACTTGATGTATGATTGAATGCAAGGGAGGGCTTATAGTCACGGAGCCCTCCATCATACGTGTCCCGTCTCTCTCTCTCTCTCTCTCTCTCTCTCTCTCTCTCTCTCTCTCTCTTTTTTCCTTTTCTTTGTGATGATGTAGTTGTTTGGCCCACTTGGATGGACCCCACTTTGATGTATGTATGACCTATGCCTTCCAATCCTTCCTTTTGGTGGCCCACGTCCATAGGTGGGGCCCACCTCAAATGTATGTATCATGCCCAAACCGTCTAGCGTCTAGGGACGCTGGATGTGAACTGGGAAAATAAAAATATTAGCTTGATTCATAAGCTTTTGGACGGGCCACTCATGCAGGCCCCACCTTGATGTATGTATTCAATCCATGCGGTCTATTCTATTCAGTTCGTTTTAGGTGTTAAGTCGAAAAATGAAGTCAATCCAGTTTTCTGGAGGGCCATAGCATAGAAAACCGTATTGTTACTGTTGAAAACCCACCTTGATGTTTTACTCGCCGAAACATGCTGTATATTGGGCTCATTTGGACGATCTTGAGCCATGAGATGCAATGGCTGGGGTGGATTCTTCCGATGCGGGCCTCACGTATGAAAAACCGTGATAAAACATGATTTCAAAAATAAAAAATAAGGCAGCGCCTGCTGCTGCGTTTTGGCGGACGGACATCAGGGAGCCACAGTCCCAACCGTGGGCCCCACCATGATATGTGTTTATCATCCACACTGTTCATTTGGTGGGCCCCTTCTTGAAGTGGGCCTCCCCCCAAAAATCAGCCACATCTAAAGCTCAAGTGGCCCACGTCACAAGAAATAGTGAGGATTTAACGTTTGCCATTGGAACCCTTTTAGGACAGAAGCTTTAAATCATATGAAATTTGTTTTTCCTTTCATCCAGGTATGTGTGGCCTTATCAACAAATTGGATGTCAGATAAACACTATGGTGGGCCCCACGTGGAACCCACAATGATCTATGTGTTTTATTCACACCGTCCAGGTGGGCGGTGGAACCCACAATGACGTATGTGTTTTTTGAATGCCGTCTAACCACTTTGGTTGGGTTGTTGGATGGTCAGTGGACCCCACCTGTGATGCATGTGTTGCATCCAAACTGTCCAACCATTTGGCAAGCTTGTCTTAACAGGCTTGAGACTAAGAATAAGTTAGATCTAAAGTTCAAGTGGACCCCACCATTTATTGTAGTAGACAATGATGTCTATCGTTCAAAATTTCTAAGGGCCATAGTAGTTCCCTATTAAGCTGATATTTGTTTCCACTTCGTCTATCACTATGCTAATTTATGAATAGGTTGGATGGGAAACGTATGTTATGGTGGGCCTTAGGAACTTTAATGGTGGAAATCATTCTTAGCACTTTTATTTGGGTGTGGCCTATTTGGTGTACATATGGGGCCAAATTGGTATGGACCATTTAATATACATATGGCCCATATGATGTGGCCCATTTGCCATATGAGGGCCCATTGTGATGTATTCAAAGGCCCATGGGATATGGCCTATTGCAATGTACATAAGGCCCATCGATGCGGCCCATTTGATGTATCTAAGGCCTGTGGATCACGGCCTAATGAGATGTACATAAGGCCCATTGAATGTGATTCCACTGTGGTTTATGTATTGACCTTTATGGCGGCTATGCCTTGGGAGCAATGATGGTTTGACGTCCACATTGTAAGTACGATGTTGGTTAAATGTCCACATTGTAACTCACCTTAGGGCCCATTGACAGGCCCATATTTGTTAATAATTTATCACTTTATAACATGCTTAGTATAACTCCATGATTCATGCCCATACGCATCATATGTATACTTGATATGAGGAATGTTTGATCATAGTATAAGTTGTTGGACTGAGACATTTATGGGACTCCTTATAAGAGGAGTGCCCCACATGATCGTGCAGTATGCGCAGGATTTCTACATGACTGACGGTGTGACTCATGCATTTCACATTGTGTGTCGTGATCATTGCATGCCCTAGCGACATTAGGGCCGTGACCTCTATACGCACATTGTGGATGGTCGTATCGGATACCGAAAATATTGGCTCTAGTATTGTGGGCACTTAAGATGTCCTTCGGTGAAAATTTTAGAATCTTTTTGGTACCAGGGGATGCTCCAACATCTAAACCGAGTGGATACACGAGCGCCTGAGTGTTAAATACCAGTAGGCCGCATCTCCCACTGTGTCGTGGTCGGTTGGAAGGGGGTGTGACCCTATCCGCCTGAGTGAGGAGGCTATAAGCTACGCTGAGTTTGACTAGCTCATAAATGAGTCCGTTATCGACGAGTTGGGTAGGTATTAGCAGACTACTGGTCAGGCGGATAGTGTGGTCTCTTCCACTAGCTTAGCTGTGCAATTAAGGAGGAGGCAGTCAGTGTGATGTGTATTAGACCTCGGTGATATCCAGAGAGGAACTGTACTGATATGTGTACTTGATGAAGATTGACATGCTTACTTTGCATCTCGCATATGACATTACATAGGCCTTGCATCGCATGGCCTTGGTATGGGCGATAGCATTCATGCCTTGCATCATATAGCTTTGGTACAGCTGATAACATTCATGGACTTACCACATATTTCTGCATTACTCTAATATTGTACACTTGGCGCTTGCCTTGCACACACACTTACATCACCCTCTAAGCTTTTGTAAGCTTATGCACAACCGTTGCGTGCAGGTGTTGTTGGATCATAGCAGAGTTGAGGCAGGAGCGCGTGTCAGATTACTTTTGAGTTTTTTATCACCTTGTATTTCCCTTTCCGCATTGCACTTAAAGTTTTTAATGTAGTGGATATGTGGTAATGTTATTTTATGATTTGGTTATGCTTCATTAAAAAAAATCATACTAAAAATCCGCCTTATAGGATTCCTGGATTGGAATTTGGCATATGTGAGTGCCGGGATCCGAGAATGGGGCACTACGGAGGCTGTTGACACCGGAATCGGTGATCAAAAATTTTGTGAGCCCGCTTTCCGAGTTTGGGGTGTGACAACATACATCATGGTGGACCCCACAAAACTTGGTAACGTTAACACAAAATGGAATTTGGGCGAGGATTTGGTACTACCCCATCAGGATCTAGTTAGAGAGAGACGGTCCTATCTAGGGCTATGTGGCGTCTACCGTGATGTATATGTTTTATCCACATCGTCCATACATTTTTCCATTATTATTTTAGGGAATAATACCAAAAGCCAAGCAAATCTAAGACTCATGTATGCAATATAGGATACAGTGTGAATTGAGTGCCTACAATTGAGGGCCGCATAAGGCTCTGATCAAGCTCATTTTTGTGTTTTCTCTTCAGCTAGGTTTGTGTGACCATGTAAAGATGTTAGATAGAAAATAATCTCAGGGTGGACCTCAGGAAGGTTTTAACTGTAGTTGTTCCATTCCCACTACTTTTTGTGGTGTGGTCGATTTGAACTTTGGATCTACATATTTTTTAGGATCATGCTTTAGAATGATATAAAAAAGTTGATCGATGGTGTGGATGTAACACATAAATCATGGAAGGCCTAGAAAAGTGAACGTTAACTAACACAGCTTCACATTGATGGCTTTCAAAATTCCATGCGCGTATCAAGCTACGCGGATGAGCCTCACTACTGAAGTGATGTCACCATGTTCTCTAGGGCTCACCATGATGTATGTGTTGTATCCACACCGTCCATCTATTTGGAGAGATTATTTTAGGAGAAGAGACGAAGAATTAGGCAGATCTAAATCTTAAGTGGACCCTACCATAGAAAACAATGGGGACAACGACGGGACCATTGAAACCTTCCTAAGGCCCACCACGATGTTTATTTGAGATCTAAACTGTTTATAAGTTAACACAGACATGGAATAAGGGGAAATACAAATATAAGCTCGATCAAAAATTTTTGTGGCCTAAAGAAGTTTTTAATGGTAGGCGTTTAATCCCCTTTTTTTTCTGTGGTAGGATCAACTTGAGCTTTGGATCTGCTTCATTCTTTGATAAATGATCTCTCCAAATGGATGAACTGTGTGGATACACCACATACATCATGGTGGGGCCCACAAAACATGGTGATGACACTTCACTAGTGAGGCTCACTACTGTCGAGATCAATAGCTAATCCGCGTTAGCACTTGGTTAGTTAGCATGTGATTGCTTGCCTCCAAGTACAAAGGTTCGTAAGTAGTATCCCGTGAATACGGGGTCGATCCCACAGGGAGATGAATTGTGAGAAGAAAAAAAATCAAATGCAAAACAAACTAAGTAATAAAAAGTAAACCAATGATTTGATTTTGGAATTTTTGAATGGATGTAATTCAATGAATTAAAATAACACCCAAGCTTCAAAGTTTCACACATAGGTTAATGTTTCAAAATCATGATGACTTGGATAACACAACTAGGATTGATCACTATGGTCAGCCTAGTCGAAAAATAAGACAGTTTAAATATTAAAAAGTGATATAAAATATTAGAAAATAATGGATCTGCATCATTAACATATATTCTCAAGCTCCAGTGATTCTAAGTATTCAAGATCTATAGGATAATGAATATCAAAGAAATATAACAGGTTGAGAACTTCTCCTATCTAGGAAATCTGATTGATTTAGGTTAAGCCTATCCATCAATGTGAATCTTATATGATAGAAACATATGGATCTCACAAGACGATAAAAAAAATAAAACCTAAATAATAGATAACATGCATACACCATTCTTCTCATCATTAAAACAATCAATCATCATAATCTTAAAGAACTATTAAACCCATGTGTTTCCCTTCTAGCTTGGGCTAGAAGGAACTTATAAAAGCATAATTAAATTGAAGAAATAAAAAGTAACAAGAAAAAAAAATACAAAATAGAAAAGATCTAAAATAAAAAGAACAACTTAAAAGTTTTAATAAAACTAAAAAAAACTCTTTAAAAATCCTAAATTTTGCTTTGGGATACCTTAAATGATTTTTTAGAATGCCCTAGGAGGCCCTATTTATAAGTAGGGAACTCTAATTTTCGCACAAAGTTGAAAACCCTAGAAACTGCATCAAATATACATATTTTTTTAAAATAGACTTCTCACTGCTTAGTTCGTTTAAAACAGACTTCCTGCTGCACAGTTTTTCAAAATAAACTTCATAGCTTTAAAATACACTTTTTCAGGACGATTTCAGGATTCTTCACTTCAAATCGTCGATTCTCTCCATTCGTCACTTGATTTTCTTGGATATTTGACATGTGAATACTTCAATCTTGGTCTCCTAAAATCCATCCCTTTCCTTGGTAAATCTTGAGCATCAAATCCATGCTTTTTAGCACCCTTTCAATCAAAGCACTTAAATTTACCTTGCAACACATGCATGAGTAAAATAGAATATTAAGATGATTTATATTCATAAAATCAAGAGATAAATAAGAAAAATTATACAATATTTGAGTCTCAACACTCCCCCCAACCAGCATTTTGTTAGTCCCGAGCAAAATAAATGAAGAAAAATAAAAATAAGAATAAAAATTAATTCTATAAACAAAATTAAAATGAAAATAAAATTCTAACTACACCACTTTCGCAGGTAATCTCGATTGCATTTAGCATATGCAATAAGCCTTTAAACTCCTAGGTTTCCCCTAGTGGACAAGTTATAGTCTCGTGAGGGTTTCCATAAATGTTACCCATAAACATTGACAACATGAAAAATAGTTTCAACACGCATAAATTTATACAATTATGCCTCCATTCATCATATGAATTCCAAAATAAACCAATACTAACCCTAAGTCCGAAGTTAGTTAGAATCTCAATTTTCTAATCCATTACATCCTTAAGTTTAGAGACCTAATCAAAATTTAGAATAGCTATGATCCAATATCCTTAGGTGTTCCGTGACACTAATCTAACTTTGAGAAATATGTATGTTCTCTACCCTAACTCCTTTCAATCATTCCAAGAATATGAAATCTCTAGTTATCTCATTTTTTTTTCATGTCATTTCTTCTTTGATCATCATATCCTCATTTTTATAAACCACCCTTAGATGAAGATTTTCATGGATTTGCTTCATAATCTAAAGTATTGTACTTGTAATGGTAACAGTAATGGATACTTAGGTATCCTTACTCCAGATTACTGACAGATTGTTATCGTCATTACATTCATGCTCTATAATAATAAAAAAAAAATTCACTATTTTTTTCCTTCAATATTCTCTCTTTTAAGCATATATCAATGATACTAGTTCATTCAACCTTGGATGAATCAAAAGTTGTTATTCTAATTCACATATCATATTCCTCACTTAGTTAACTAGGGTGTATTGTGAATTCAGTACATCAAATTACAACTTACTTTAAACTAGTGATTAGATAATTGAACTCAAGTCTATAATTTTTTTCGCTGTCAGATTTCTGATTACTATCAACCTATAGTAAATATTAACTTTTCCTTTGGAATTCGCATAATATCATGTTTACATTTTTGTATATAAAAATATTATTTTGAAAATGTTGAAAAAAAATTCATAAACCTAAAGAAAATAAAAACTGAAACCTAAAAATAATAATAAAATAAATTGAAACCCAAAAAAAAAAATAAAAAAATAAAATAAAAATCACATGGATGACTATCCACACCCCCCAACCTAAAATCAACATTGTCCCCAATGTAATGATAATGTAATGTAGAGAACAATAAAAATAAAAGAAAGGGTGGATAGTATCTACCATGAAAAACTCACCTGCTATGTGACACTAAAAAGAATTGAATATGATACAGATATATAATTGCTCCGTCAGACTAGGAGTATCATTCTAAATATTCTGGCTCATGAAGAGGGACGGACTCCTCTCCCAAATAAAAGTTTTCCACATAAGGTTTCAATCTCTGACCATTAAGCTTGTACACATTGTCATTACGTAGATTCTCGATTTCAACAGCCCCATGAGTATAAACATTCTTCACAATGAAGGGGTCTATCTATCTTGATCTTAACTTTTTCAGAAAGAACTGGAGACGAAAATTGTACAATAGGACCTTTTGCTGAGGTTTAAAATTTTTTCTCAGGATGTTTTTATCATGAAAAGCTTTGGTCCTCTCTTTGTAGATTTTAAAATTTTCATAGGAGTCTCTTCTCAGCTCCTCTAATTCATTCAATTCTAATTTTCTTTGTCCACTTGCTTGGTCTATATCAAAATTTAATTTTTTTATTACCCAGTAGGCTCTTTGTTCTAATTTCACGGGTAAATGACAAGCCTTTCCATGCACCAATCTGTATGGAGACATTTCAATTGGGGTTTTATAAGCAGTCTTATAAGCCCATAAAGCGTCGGATAGTCTGAGGGACCAATCCTTTCTATCTGGCCTTATAGTTTTCTCTAAAATGTGTTTAATTTTTCGATTAGAAATCTCAGCTTGTCCACTCATTTGTAGGTGGTATGGGGTGCTCACTTTATGCTTGATGTCATATTTCTTCATCAAATTCTCAAATATCCTATTGCAAAAGTGAGACCCGTCATCACTAATGATGGCCTTTGGAGTTCCAAATCTAGAAAAAATATTTTCCTTTAAGAATCGTATGACCACTTTGTTGTCATTGGTCCTACTTGGAAATACCTCAATCCACTTTGAAACATAGTCCACACCAATCAATATATAAAGAAATCCAAAAGAAGATGGAAATGGTCGCATAAAATCAATACCCCAACAATAAAAGATCTCTAATGGTAAAATTGGGGATAAAGGTATCATGTTCCGCCGGAACATTCTTCCCAACCTTTGACACTATCACAAGCAACACAGAAAGTATGGGTGTCTTTAAACATGGTGGGCCAGTAAAAACCATACTGCAGGATTTTTGCAGTGGTTTTCTTAGCAGAAAAATGGCCACCACATGCTTTCATGTGACAAAAGGAAATAACACTTTCAACTTCATCCTCTGGGACACAACGTCTAGAAATTTGATCAGTCCCATATTTATATAAATACGAGTCATCCCAGAAGAAGTTCCTAACCTCGGTTTCAAAACGCTTCCTATCTTGCGACTTCCAATGATATGACATTTTTTCTGTTGCAAGATAGTTCACTATATCCGCATACCAAGGCAATTTAGAGATCGCAAATAATTATTCATCAGAAAAAGTGTCCTGGATATGCATCTCCTCAGTGGAATCATCTAACACTAATCTGGAAAGGTGATCGGCCACTATGTTTTCTACTTCCTTCTTATTTTTTATCTCTAAGTTAAATTCTTAGCGTAGGAAGAACCATTTCAAAAGTCTCGGCTTTGCATCCTTTTTAGATAACAAATATTTCAAAGCCGAGTGGTCCGTGAAAATGACCACTTTAGATCCCAGCAAGTAGGACCTAAACTTATCTAAAGTAAAAACTACTGCAAGTAAGTCTTTTTCAGTTGTTGAGTAGTTCACTTGGGCCGAGTTTAGAGTTCTACTCACGTAGTGAATAACATAGGGCCGTTTATCTTTCCTTTGGCCCAAAACAACCCCTATGGCATAATCATTTGCATCGCACATTAGTTCAAAAGAAAGTGTCCAATTTGGTGGACGCATGATAGGTGCAGTGGTAAGGGATGATTTAATTTTATTAAAAGCACTTGCACACTAATCTGTCCACTTAAATGAAACATCCTTTTGAAGAAGATTAGTCAAGGGTCTAGTAATGGCACTAAAGTCCTTGATGAATCTTCTATAAAATCCAGTATGCCCTAGAAGTGATCTAATATCTCTAACAGTTTGAGGGATAGGTAGATTAGCTATAATGTCGAGTTTTCAGCGATCTACCTCGATTCTATTTTTGGAGATAACATGACACAAAACAATTTCCTTTTGAACCATGAAATGACATTTCTCCCAATTTAAGACAAGGTGTTTCTCTTCACACCTAGACAAGACAAGAGATAAATTGTTGAGGCATTCCTCAAAACTACTCCCAAATACAGAGAAGTTGTCCATGAAAACCTCAAGAAACTTCTCAACCATATTTGAAAAAATACTTAACATACACCGTTGAAAAGTTGCTAGAGCATTACATAATCCAAATGACATCCGTTTGAAAGCAAACGTGCCAAATGGACAAGTGAACGTGGTTTTCTCTTGGTCTTATAGGGCTATCTCTATTTAGTTATATCTGGAATATCCATCAAGAAAACTATAGAATGAGTGACCTGCTACCCTCTTTAAAACTTGATCAATGAATGGTAGATGGAAATGGTCCTTCTTTGTGACCTGGTTTAATTTTCTATAATCAATGCAAACACGTCAACCTATGGTGACACGTGTTGGTATGAGTTCATTATTAGAATTCTACACAATAGTTATTCTGAATTTCTTTGGGACTACTTGAGTTGGACTTATCCAAACACTATCGGATATTGGGTAGATGATTTCCACATCTAACAATTTGATCACCTCATTTTTTACAACTTCCATCATGTTTGGATTGAGACGCCTTTGAGGTTGTCTAATTGGTTTGGCGTCCTCATCGAGGTGGATCCGATGAGTGCATATGGAAGGGCTTATACCCTTGATGTCAGAAATGGTCCACCCCAAGGCTCCTTTGTGGTCCCTTAGAACTTTCAACAATTTAATCTCTTGATCATTGTCAAAAACTGAAGAGATCACCACAGGATAAGTTTTATTTTCACCTAAGTATACATACTTAAGCTCATTTGGTAGTGGTTTTAAATCAAGCTTTGAAAAATTGGTTGGTGATGGTAAAGGTCCCGAGTCCTCGATAGATAAGATTTGAGGGCGTGGTCTCCATTGGTACATACCAATGTCCTGGGTGGTAGTGCTCTCATTATCATCACAAATTTCAGCAAGCACTTTTTCTAACTCAAAATTTTTTAAGTCCCCATTAACTTGAATCAATTCCTCAGTCAGAATAGGTTCCAATTCCTCTTCTTCAATCAAGCAGTCCATGAAATTCAGCCCATGGATTTCATTATTATCAATGAGCTGCTTACATAGATTGAAAATATTTAGCTCTAAAGTCATGTTACCAAAAGACAAGTTCATCATTCCATTCCTACAATTTATGATTGCATTTGAAGTTGATAAGAATGAGCGACCTAAAATGATAGGAACTTGAGCGTTAGCATTTACATATGGTTCAGTGTCTAGTACAATAAAATCCACGGGGAAGTAGAATTTCTCCACTTAGACTAGTACGTCCTCTAAAATTTTCCTTGGTACTTTAATGGAGCGGTCAGCGAGTTGGAGTATAATCGTGGTTGGTTTAAGCTCGCTTAACCCCATTTGTTTGTAAACTAAATAAGGTACTAAGTTGACACTTGCATCCAAATCTAGAAAAGCATCCTCAATTTGAAAAATTCTAATAATACAAGGAATAGTGGGACTTCCCGGGTCTTTGTATTTGGAATTGACAGTAACCTTTTGAAGCACATCTAACACCTCTTGATATTTCATAGGGACAGTCGGATTCCGAAGTCTAGATGGGAATGGAACTGGAGGTTCATATGACTTAGTCTCTTTATCCTTTTGCTGTTGTGGCTCTTGAACCATAGCCGGTTCATCATTTTCTTGAGACAGTGGCTTATCCTCCAGTATTTCTACCGGTTGCATTATCATGTTATCAACCTCTTTTCCACTTCTCAAGGTAATAATGGCCTTAGCTTGTTCATAATGTAGCTCATTTGGATTTGAGTCTCCAATGAAATGTGTATTTCTAGGGTTTGGCACAGGTTGAGAAGGAAGGGTACCTTTTTTCCTAGCATTTAGTTGAGTCTCAATCCTAGCCACGGCTGTCTTTAATTCCTGATTTGATTGGATTAGAGACTGATTCATTTGAGTTTGGGAGTTTATGAATGCGGTCAATGCATCCTCCACAGATGATCGCTTTGGTGGGGGCACATATGGTGCATTGCTAAGTGCCCCAAAAAAGTTATTTTGTGGAGGCATTTGAGGTGCATTGGGCGCATTAATTTGTGGTTCATTCCTCCAACTAAGATTATGATGGTTACGCCAATTTGGATTATACGTATTTTCCATTGGTTGCATAACTAACCTTTGGTAGTTATTTATAACATTTGCTTGATCATGCTCATGCGTGATATTTTGTACAACTGAGATTATTGGACAATCCTTTGTGTCATGGTCTGTACTACCACAAATTCTATAAAAATTACCTAAAGAAGTGTTTGCTTTAATCATATCAACCTTCCTAATTTCCAAGGCTTCGACCTTTCTAGCCAATGAAGCGAATTTTGCATTAAGGTCGTCTTCCTCTCTTAGGACATACTTCCCCGCTTTTTCTCTAGGACTGGGTCTAGTTTGGTCTGATTTTGTAGAGACATCCTATGTCTGCGTATTCTCTGCTAACATATCTAGAAAATCTAAGCCTCATTATGATCTTTGTCAAGAAAGGTTCCACCACACATCATCTCTATGAACTGACGGGTATCCATGGTGAGCCCCTTTCGGAAAGCATTAATCACGTGCCATGGTTCATAACTATAATGTGGACAAGTAATTAGAAGGTCTTTGAAGCGCTCTCAAGCTTGGAAAAACAATTCATTCCCCTTTTGGGAGAATGACATGATTTCTTGTTTTAATGCATTTGTTTTGTGCTCGGGAAAGAACTTTTTCAAAAACTCTCTACTTAAGGCTTTCCATGAAGTGATGGTATTAGGTCTTAGAGAGTTAAGTCATGCTTTGCCTCGATCCTTTAGAGAAAACGAGAATAACCTAAGCTTAAGTACATCCCTATTGCCATTATTTACTTGTAACGTTGCAATTACTTCCTCAAAGTCCTTCAAGTGCAAGTAAGGGCTTTCAGAATACAAGCCATGAAATTTAGGAATTAATTGAATCACACATGGTTTAAAATCAATGTTCCCTGTATGAGCAGGGAATACTATGCAAGATGGTAAAGTTGATCTCTCAGGGTGTAAATGTTCACGTAAAGTCCGTGGTTGGTTTAACACATTCCTATGAACCTCATTTTCATCCTCAAGAGGAGGATTAGGTTGATTTATAATTGGATCTGGCAGATTTGGATTTGGATTATCAACTGAGTCTGCCATGAAATCCAAGTGATGTTGAGTGCCTCTTCTAAGAAAATGATTTAGGCCTGGAACTAGTCCACCTTCGGAGGAGAGTCGATTATTTTGATTCCTACTCCAACGGGACATAAACCATCTATACCACAGAATAAATACCACTAATTTAAATAGCAAGTATGTAACGTACAATAAAAATTAAAACTTAATCAACAACCCAGGCGGCAGGGCCGACCATGAGGGTTCAGTCCATAAAGAAAAAATAAATCAACAACTCAGGCGGCAAGGCCGACCATGAAGATTTAGTCCACAAAAATAAAAAAATAAAAAAAATAAATCAATTAAAGGAAACTACTGCAGAAATTAAATTATACTAATCTGGAAAATAGATTCAGTGGATGATCTGTGTGATCAAACAGCAACTGTAGGACAATTGTAGCACTTGGGTGATGAAATCCTAAGCAGGGCAACCTTATGTCACAGTTAGTGCTTGAAAGACCCAACTGAATTTATTTTCAAAGAAAAAGAAAAAAAAAATCTACAGAAAATTTGGAGGGTTTAGAAGAGAACTTACCTTAGAAAAAACTTACCTTAGGTATCTTGCACAGATCTCATCTATCTCAGTCTCTCCCCGGCAACGACGCCAAAAACTTGATTGCTTGCTACCAAGTACAGAGGTTCGCAAGTAGTATCCCGTGAATACGGGGTCGATCGCATAGGGAGATGAATTGTGAGAAGAAAAAAATTTAAATGCAAAACAAACTAAGTGATAAAAGCTAAACCAATGATTTGATTTTGGAATTTTTGAATGGATGTAATTCAATGAATTAAAATAACACCCGAGCTTCAAAGTTCCACACATATGTTAATGTTCCAAAATCATGATAACTTGGATAACACAACTAGGATCTGAGCACTATGGTCAGCCTAGTCGAAAAATAAGACAGTTTAAATATTAAAAAGTGATATAAAATATTAAAAAATAATAGATCTGCATCATTGACATATATTCTCAAGCGCCAGTGATTCTAAGTATTTAAGATCTATAGGATAATGAATATCAAAGAAATATAACAGGTTGAGAACCTCTTCTATCTTGAAAATCTGATTGATATAGGCTAAGCCTATCCATCAATGTGAATCTCATATGATGGAAACATATGTATCTCACAAGACGATAAAAAAAATAAAACCTAAAAAATAAACAACATGCATACACCATTCTTCTCATCATTAAAACAATCAATCATCATAATCTTAAAGAACTATTAAAACCATGTGCTTCTCTTCTATCTTGGGCTAGAAGGAACTTAGAAAAGCATAATTAAATTGCAGAAATAAAAAACAACAAGAGAAAAAAAATACAAAATAGAAAAGATCTAAAATAAAAAGAATAACTTAAAAGCTTTAATAAAACTAAAAAAAACTCTTTAAGAACCCTAAACTTTGCTTTGGGATGCCTTGAATGATTTTTTGGAATGCCCTATGAGGCCCTATTTATAAGTAGGGAACTTCAATTTTCGCACAAAGTTGAAAACCTTAGAAACCGCATCAAATATATGTATTTTTTCAAAATAGACTTCTCGCTGCTTAGTTCGTTTAAAACAGACTTCCTGCTGCACAATTCTCCAAAATAAACTTCACAGCTTCAAAATATACTTTTTTAGGACGATTTCAGGATTCTTCACTTCAAATCGTCGATTCTCTCCATTCGTCACTTGATTTTCTTAGAGATTTGACATGTGAATGCTTCAATCTTGGTCTCCTAAAATCCATTCCTTTCCTTGGTAAATCTTGAGCATCAAATCCATGCTTTTTAGCACCCTTTCAATCTAAGCACTTAAATTTACCTTGCAATACATGCATGAGTAAAATATAATATTAAGATGCTTTATATTCATAAAATCAAGAGATAAATAGAAAAAATTATACAATATTTGAGTCTCAACAGCATGCACTCATTTTATTATTATTATTTTTTAAATATTGTTTACAAAAATTGAGTAATGTCAATTTCAAGAAGCTCAGGTGACCAAAAAGCTTTGTAGGGCTATAATGGTGGTGCAGACACTGAAAATTTAGCAGGCCGATTTGTATGTATTGGAGTCGTCACTAGCCAATTGATTTCAGAATCCCGCAATCGGCTAGAACCTACAGAAAACATAAGGTTGGAGAAATCTGAAAATTCTCCTACCTGAAATTGACTCCTGATTTGCTAACCAGGATTCCGGGTAAGGGACCTCGGTTATAAAGAGGGAAGGTGTTAGGCACCCTCTCTGCCTGTACGAACGTACGGTCTCTACTTTGTATGGTAGAATAATCTCAATGGATGGATGAGGTGGTCGAGATAGGACTAAGGACACACATGGATTCTTGATGCAGAAAGATTCGAGGTTTCGACAAGCCGTAGAGCATACATCCAATGGTGTGTCTGGAAGACGGATGTGATGGTGCTTATGCAAAGAAGTAAGAAAACAGGATTAGATCGCTAGAAATTTCTATTGTGACAGGATCCGATATACGGGAAGTCATAGAGCATACGTTCATTAGAAATCTTGAGGAGTAGGGGGGTTGAGAAGGGAATAGATGTGATGATGAATGCTTGCATAAAATAAGAGGATCTTTTACTAAAACTTAAGTAGGCTAAGACATAGGTTGCACCATGACCAATCCGAGTTAAAATTAGGATTGAGAATGTTAGAAGGAGGCTAAGAGATGGCTAGAAAAATCTGATCTTGGAGGCTTGGGAGCTCTCCTTCACCCTTACTCTCTTCCTTTCTCTTTCTCTCCTTCTCACTAAAGCTTGGAAATGAGGAGTAATTATTGTTAAAATGTGAAGAGGAGAAGGCTATTTATAGCCTTCTCCAATGGCATTGTTATAATTACTAGGTTTAAGAGGGGTAAATGCTGATGTGGCAAATGGTGAATGGTTGAGAGGAGAGAAACACCACATGGCGCACTCCCATTAGCTATTGGGATTGGTAAAACGGTAAATAAAGTTGGATAAGCGGGTGATTTTTGGAGAAAGTTGACTTTCGAACGCTGGGACAAATGTCTCCAAAAATTCACATGCAGACCGCGAGTGGTGTCACTCCAAGTACCACTGGTGATAATCAAATTATCACCAGCAGTAGTTGGACTACTGCCCGGTAGGGGCTCGGGTCGGGCTCAAGTGTGTGGGTATGCTTAGTGCACTGGTTCATCCGCTAATCCCCCTTTTGAGATTTTGGGGTTCAGATAGATGGACTTAGGTTTGGGTAAAGGGGCTTAGATCAGGTTATAGGGTATAAGAGAGAGCTATATGTGGGTTGAACAATTTAGATTAGGGTTTTGAGTTAGGTTCAGGTTTAAGCTGGGATTAGGGTTTCGGATATAATTATGATTCCCGGATTGTCTTTAGCCTTCTCAAGATGTTAGCATAGGTGAGGTGTCTATAGGTGACATCCATTCTCTCCATCTAGGATTGTACATAGAGCCAAGTCGGTTTGATCTAGGCCAAGCTCGGCTTAACTCGTCAATGCTATACTCGAGTTCAAGCTCGAGCTCGAGCTCGCCCTCGAGCTCAACATTGAAGCTTGGCTTGTTTGCCAAAGCTTTTGAGTCGAGTTCGAGTTGAGATAGTGGTTCAAGTCGAGTTGAGTTGAGTTTACCTTGGTAGGGTAAGGGAAAGAAAAAGAGGGAATGGGACCAGTAGCATTGGGTAGGATTTTTTAGTAAAAGCATTTAAGTTTTAACTTTTTTTTTAAAAAAAACTTATATATATATATTATATTTAATATTAATATAATATATATTATTAAAATATATTACTCGAGCCAAGTAAAGCTGGAGCTCAAGCTTCGAGTCAAGTTAAGTTCAAGTCGAGTCGAGTCGAGTTGAAATACACCATGGTTGAACTTTTTCTTTTTTTTTTTTTCAAATTTTATTTTTAAAACACACGTGCACACATCCCACTCACTCACACTAGTGGAATTTCACCACCTATGGGTACTCGAAACCCTTGTCCAGGAGTTGAAACTCCTAAGAGTCTACCACCCGAGCAAGAGTAAGGACCCCCACCATGGTCGAACTTGGCTTGAGCTCAACTCATTTCTTTGGTAAACAAACGCCTTGCATTTCAAGCCAAGTCAATATGAGCCGAGCCGAGCCAAGCAAGCTTTCTAGAGCTAGCTTGTCTCGTGTCCAGCCCTATTTCCATCATTTAAACCAGAAATAGATTGCCTGTGAGCTAGGCACAAAGATATCCCTATGCAAGGGGCTGTGCGGGGTCCACGGATATGTTGGTGGCATATGCAAGGGGCTGTGCGGGGTCCACAGATATGTTGGTGGCAAATCCACTCTGTATATATGTTTTGCAAGATCAAATAAAACAAGAATAAAAAAGTAGACAGATACAAAACTCATGTGGGCCATACCACACGAAGCTCCGGGGGTTGAATGCTTGGGGGTGATAGAAGTTTTGTATCAGTATGATATTTGTGCCTGCAATTTATCTGAGTGTTAACAATCCTATGAACGGTTTGGATGGAATATAAACATCATTATCACTCCAGGAAGGTTTCAATGGTGTACGTTTCCATTCCCACTGTTTTGTTGTGGCTCACCTGGGTTTTGAATCTGCCTGATTTTTTAAATTATATCCTATTTTGGTGTTTCAAAACAGATGGGCAGAGTGGATTTGTCACAGACATTGCTGTGTACGGCATACAGCCTCTCGCACAGGTATATCCCTGGAAAGTCGATTGGCTGGTGGACTGCACACCAGCGGCATTGCTGATGCGTTGACGCCACCAAGTTCTGTAGGTCCCATCATGAGGTATGTGTTATATCACAACCGTCCTTTCATTTGACAGGCTCATCCTAAGGCTTGAACTAAAAAAAGTAAGGCAGATTCAAAGATCAAGCGGAGCACACTGCAAAAAGCTATGAGGATTGATTGTCTACATTGAAACCCTTTTGGGGATCGCAGAAGTTACGGACCTTGTGAACATAATGGATGGAAAATAAATATGATGGTGAGCCCTATGAATGTTTTAACCGTGAAAATCATTGTCCCACTGCTATTTTTGGTGTGGTCAACTTATGATTTTGACATCAATCATTTCTGGTATCATACTCTAAAATAGTCTCAAAAAATGGAAGAACGGTGTGGATATACTAAATAAATCATTTTGTGGCCATGTAACTTTGATTTACTTTGAACCGTTCGTGCAACTCGGAGCAGCAAAGAGCCACGGCAATCGGAAGCGGTTTGGCTGATGTACCACACATGTACCTGGTGTATTGACGTAAGCAAGTTCCATGGGTCCCATCATGAGGTATGTGCTATATTCAAACTGTCCATATATTTTGCGAGCTCGTAGTGAAGCTTGAGACGAAAAATAAGATATATCTAACGAGCAAATGTACCCACTGCTTTAGTGGGGGACTGGAGGTCTATCATTAAAACCCTTTTAATGTCTCAGAAGTTTTGAATCAATATGAAATAAACAGATTGGATGGAAAATAAACATTATGGTCAGCCCTACCAATTTTTTAACATCAAAAATATTATCTCTACTCTTATTTGTGGTGTAGTCCAATTGATCTTTGAGTGCTATTCATATTTTTGATAATCCCTAAAATGTTTCAAAAATTATATGAACATTATGGTTATAATAAACACATCATTATGAGTCATGTAACTTTGATCTCCTTTGAGCCGTTCGTACAACCGTGAGCTCGAGGAGCTTCAGCGCTCGTCTTCGCACCACACGTACCTACATCAGCTAGCTGGTGTGTGGTACGCCAGCCAATCCGCTTCCATTTAACCCTGCTCGTACGACGAAGTAAGGGCGATCCAAAACTCAAGTGGATCGTACCACAGTGAAAAGATAAGTAGTTATGAGAATGTCTCTCAGCCTCGTCAAAGTCCTCAATCTCGTTTATATATACGGTTTTTGGCTTCTTTCTGATGGGACCCGCGGCTTATGAACGGGTTGGATGGCACGTAAACATGCCGGTGGCCCCAGAAAGGATTCAACAGCGGGCATGATCTACATCCCCATACTTATTCTGTGGTGTGGCCCACTTAAAACTTGGAGCAGCCTGATTTGTCAGGCTATGACCGTGGGGCCACCTCGAAAAAGGACTCTCGTTGCATAGTGGTACTGGGAAAGGTCTGTGGGCCCCACCGTGATACATGTGCTTTATCCGTATCCTCCGTTCACATTGCAAGATCATTTCAGGACATGAGTTCAAAATTGAAGCATTTTCAAATCTCAGGTGGACCACACCATAGGAAAAGGAAGTGATTGAACACCCACCATTAAAAACTCATTGAAGCCACAAAACTTTTCGATCAACGTAGTATTTTTGTTTTCCATTCATCCAGGTTTATGTGATCTAATCAACAGGTTGAGTGTCAAATAAACATTACAATGGTCTTTAGGAAGTCTTTAGTGGTGAGCGTTTAAACGACTTTGTTTTCCTATGGGGTGGTCCACCTAAAATTTGGATCTCTCTTATTTTAATCATGCTCTAAAAATAATTCAAAATAGATCAACGGCATGGATAGAACACATACATCGGTCATGATCAGGCACATTAAGAACCATCGAATAAGAATAACTACTTCCCTTGTATACAATGGCATTCAGCTCATTCATGTCACGTAGAAAACGAACTAGTGGTTATTAAATGCTCCACCATTCAAAACTTCCTATGGTCCACCATAATGTTTATTTTGTTATCCAACCCATCTATAAGGTTACACTACCCAGAATGAAAGTACACACACGAATATGAGCTTGACCCAAAACTTATGTAGCTAAGGAAGTTTTTAACAGCCAATTACGGTTGCTTCCTATGGTGTGGTCCACTTGATATTTGGATCCATTTCATTTTTAAGCTCATGCCCTGGAATGATCTATCAAAACAGATAGCATTCGCATAGAATACTTATGCTAAGGTGGGCCCATAGTAAAGGAGCAGCCCTTTTGTGAGTGAGGCTAGCCACATACGGTGTTTAAAGCCCTGTATGCCCCATCATAACGTATGTGATTTATCCATGTTGTTTATCCATTTGATCAACTCATTTTAGGGTATGAGGTCAAAAAATGATGCAATATCTAAATTGTAATGCCGTGAAAATCGGGGGTAGTGCATACACTCGACTCTCAATTTTCTGAGTGTCACTTATAACCGAATTTCATTAATATGCGTTTAATCAAGCTTAAATGCGTAGCCTAAAATTTTTTAGAACATGAAGCACAACTACACAACTCTATTGAAATGAAAGAGATCTAGCATAATGCGCATACATGACAGATGATATGATGCATGCCGTCGCCACAACACTCCCTCGAGCGACTCCATCTAACGATCGCGTATGACCAATACTCCCTCAGAGCGACCTCGATTGCTGAGTTGTCACCCTAACTAATGCGATGCAATGTGATCGTATTAGCCAAGTTCTTAGTTAAGTCCATTCATCTAGCAGGTTGGGGACTCTAATACACCCTACGTATAAATGCCCTCAACTACTTTGCGATGCCAAGGCCGCTCAACGTGCGCGGCCAGGGCACCGCGGTCCTTGATGTCGTTGGGTTCCCCATCCTCGACTTCAAGCACATGGGGAGTGCTGAGAACTGAGATCGCTCGCGGTCATTACGGGGAGGTTCTTCACCCAAGTATAGGCCGACAACTCGGACACAGTGTCCTATTCCACCATGTCCGGCTCACGAGGCGGTGGACCAATTTTAATTGGTTATCGATGAGCTACAACGTTGCAAGGTGTTCCAGGTTCCATACATATGTGCACAATCAAGGTTAACAAGCAAGATTGGTCAGTAACAAGCTATACCACACAGGTCCAGGCAACCACGTGATAGACAACATCGGGTACGAGCGACCCATGTAGTCTAACTACTTCCATCCTCCCGCACTTGCCTAAACCCATGGGTTTAGCGCCAGAGTAGTCCTACCAACGAGACTACCCTCACTCTCCTCATTTTCCTGACCAACCAAAGGGTTGATAATCAACCATAACATGCTAAAAATTAGCGCTATCAACTGGCATAGGCGATATCTTGCATCTATATTTCTCACATACAATTTAGATTTTTCCACAAGCAAGCTAACGACATCATGAACAAGGTGCATGTGTGGTGTGTGGGATAGTGAGAATACTAAGCATCTCATATATCTCTTAAAATCAACTTGCACAAGGATTAATAACACATACATGATATAGGGCAACAACATGTGAATAAAATCAAAAAACACATAAACATGAGATCATCAATTCGTACGAAATCATGTGAGAGGCAAGAATAACATCATATGAGAAAATCAACATGACATACGATTCCATACAATTTCAAACAACCCAACAATTCCTAGGTTTTTCCCTATATTCTCCAAATGCATCATCTAAATAAAGAAAATCATTAGACTCATACTACAATTGGTGCAAGGCCACCTAAGGTTAATAGTTTGCACCTTCGGATAGTTAAAGGCTTAGAAGATGACCTGGGAATGTGGATTTTTGGGATCGGATGACCGGAATCCTTAAAGAAAACATTTATATGTAGAACCTCATGCAAATCCCTTCTCAACACAAGGGTTTCAAGAAAATGGATGAGAGACCTTACCTAGACGATCAACGGAACAATTATTGTGGTTGTGGTGTAGGGTTTTCTTTTAGAGAATGGACAAAGAGTTGCAAGATTTGATTTCTTTAGGCCCCACCTCGATCTAAGGTCCGCCTTGCTCTTCTTCACTCCCTCTTCCTCCTCTCTTTACTCTCTTTCTCTCTCTTTACTACTTAGTGGTTGTAGTAAAAAAGGGAGTTATGAGAGAGTTAGGGCTTTATTTCCTAGACTTGGGCCCTTCGGCCACAAGTTTCAACAACTTCCCAAAATAACCCTCTAGGACTCCCTATTGGTGTTGGGGTGGCCTTAACACCTCCTTGGCCACCAAATTTGGTGTGTAGGTGTCTAATGGCCCAATGAGGGGCCATGCAAAAATTGATATCAAATGGATGAACAGATATGGGGTTTGATCATAAGGTTCCAACCTTTAAATGGCCCTGTAGGGTCCATTCCTGTGATTGGAACGGTTCTGGTGGCCCTTTGGCCCTGAAACTTATAGGATAAGTGCTCTATGGCCCAATGAAAGGCCATGCAAAATTTGGGAATGATCGAATATGGGGTTTGGTCGTACGAGTCGGATTTGGATCAACGGTTACCGTTTCACTATCAGGTCCCAGATTTCGTGGACAGGTGTAGAAAAATATATTAGACCATCACCATAAATTTAGAAGAAATCCGACAGCTGAAATGTCTTATATCTCAGTTTTAATTAAGAGTTCCAAATTTTGAGACTAGTGAGCTAAGGTGAGTCGCCCCTTGCAAGTACTGCTAGGACGGTGTGGATAATTGACTTCTAGATGTTTACTGGGACCGTGGTCTGTGATGGACCACAAGCCCAGTAAGATCTATGCTTCCCTAAATTTTTATAATTTTTTAACTTTCCCGCGTCGCGGTATAGCCTGCACGAGCTGTTGCTAAGCGAAACAGTCATCTGGCTTGGCGGCCTGCACTAGGTCCTATCATGACCCATCTGGTCTACTCAATTGGGCTAATATTAGATTAATTTACTTGCGGTACCTTACCACGAGTAGTTTAAACGAATGGTCTTACGACAAATCCTACGTGGACGCCACAAGACACTGTGCTGGTTGGGCGAGACGTTACAATCTACCCCCCTTATAAATAAATTTCGTCCTCGAAATTTATACCTGTTCGTATTGCTGAAGAAGGCTGGGGTAATGTTTATGGAGTTCTGCTTCTGTCTTCTAAGTGGCCTCTTCTTCATCGTTGTGGGTCCATAGTACCTTTACCAATAGGATGACCTTATTGCGTAGAACCTGCTCCTTCCTATGCAGTATTCGAGTGGGTCGGAGAATGTATGTGGCATTTTTCTTAAGTTCCACATGTTCCCACTTGATGATATGCGAAAGATCGGGGATGTACTTTTTCAACATTGATACGTGTCAAACGTTAAGCACTCCGGCGAGAGGTGTGGGTAGGGCCAGGCGATAGGAAACCGCACCAACTCGGTCGAAAAAGTGGAAGGGCACGATGAACCGTGCTGTGAGCTTTTCCTTATTTTCGAAGCGTAAAACGCCATTCACTGGGTAAATTTTGAGAAATATGTGGCTCCCAGCTTCAAATTCCTAGTTCCTCCGCCTCGTGTCGGTAGAGCTTTTCTTCCTGCTTTGAGCCGTCAAGAGGCGGTGCCGGATAATTCCAATCTTCTCGGTCGTAATTCGCACCAAATCCAGTCATAGCAAGCTTTTCTCACTAATTTCCTCCCAACAATGCGGGGCTCGGCATAGACGCCCATACAAAGCCTCGTAAGGCGCCATACCGATGCTAGCCTGAAAGCTATTGTTATAGGCGAACTCGGCGTACGGAAGAAATCGTCCCAACTCTCCTAAAAGTCCAGTACATAAGTCCGCAACATGTCTTCCAATATTTGGTTCACCCGATTAGTTTGCCCATCCATTTACGGGTGGAAGACGGTACTAAATTTCAACTTCAATCCCATGGCTTCTGGGATGCGGGTCTAGAAGATCGACGTGAATCGAGTATCCCGGTCCAACACAACTTCCAACGGGACGCCATGGAATCATACGATTTTCTTGATATACAGCTTAGGCAAATCATCAGCGAAACTAGAAGTCTTGATTAGCAGGAAATGGATTGATTTGGTTAGCCTATCCACAATCACCCATATCGAATCATGCCCCTTTCTAGTTTTGGACAAACCGAAAATAAAATCCATTGATATGAAGTCCTATTTCCATTCCGCTATGGGCATGGGTTGCAAAAGGCCAGGCAGTCGGCGGTGTTCAGCCTTGACTTATTGACAGGTGAGGCATCGAGACACATACTGCGCTATTTCCTTCTTCATGTTATCCTAATAATAGTTTTGCTTCAGATCCCGGTACATTTTTGTACTACCAGGATGCATCGCCAACTTGGAGTTGTGAGCGGTATTTAGAACTTCTTCTCGTAGATCTTGAACATTTGAGACACAAAAGCGGCCTCGGTACCGTAATCCCCCATCAGTGCCGATCTTCCACTCGGACCTTACATCATTCTTTACACCCTCTCATCTTCTTCAATAGCTCATCGCCCTCTTGCGCTTCAATGATTTTTATGTTAATCAGTACCTGGGCCTGAATGTGGGCTATGACCTCATACGACTCCTCCAGGGTTAGCTTTGTGTCGAAGTTCCAAACAAATTCCACCATGTTCCCCTCTCTCACCATTAGTGGGGCCAAAAATTTAATTGTCTTCTTGCGATTCAAGGCGTCCGCCACCAAATTGGCCTTGCCAGGGTGATATGAGACATCGAACTTGAAGTCCTTCAACGTTTCTATCCAGTGACGCTGTCTCATGTTCAAATTCCCTTGAGTGAAGATATATTTAAGACTTTTATGATTAGAAAAGAGCTCAAACTCCTCACCATAAAGATAGTGTCTCCATATCTTCAGTGCAAAAACTACTCCCGCAATCTCGAGGTCATATGTAGGGTAGTTCTCCTCATGTTTCTTAACTGCCGAGATGCATAAGAAATTACCCTGTCTTTTTGCATGAGCACGCAACCCAAGCCCACTTGAGAGGCGTCCGTATAGACGGTGTACTTGACCCCTTGCTCAAGTAGCATGAGCACAGGTGCCGATATCAGTTTATCTTTCCACTCTTGGAAGGCTGCCTCCACCTTCTCATTCCAGGCAAATTTAAAGTCCTTCCGTGTAAACTGGGATAGCGGCCGGGCTATTTTTGAAAAGTCTCTAATGAATCTTCGATAATAGCCGGTGAGACTGAGAAAGCTTCTCACTTCTGTGACCGACTTCGGTTACTTCCAATCTTACACGACCGCCACCCTAGCGAAGTCCACAGATATTCCTTCTTTGAACACTACATGTCCCATAAATTTGACCTTCTCCTTCCTGAAGTCACATTTTCTGAATTACGTAAATAGTTAATTTTTTAATAAGTGTTTCCAGGACCGCTTTCAAATTTTCTTCATGTTCTTCACAGCTCTTTGAATAGATTAATATGTCGTCGATGAATACGATGAAGAATCTGTATAAGAACGGCCTGAAGACTCTGTTCATGAGATCCATGAATACCGCTGGGGCATTAGTGAGCCCGAACGACATAACTAGGAACTCATAATGGCCAAAGCAAGTCCTGAAGGCCGTTTTTTGTATATCCTCGTCCCTGACTCACAACCGATGGTACCCTGATTGTACATTGATCTTTGAGAAGTATTGAGTACCCCTTAGCTAGTCGAATAAATCGTCAATTCTGGACAATAGGTATTTGTTCCGAACCGTCACTTGGTTTAATCTTTTGTAATACACACATAGTCGTAAAGATCCATCCTTCTTCTTCACAAATAGGATTGGGGCTCTCCAAGGCGAGACACTGGGTTGGATGAAGCCCGACTTTAACAGATCATCAATCTGAGTCCTAAGCTCTTCCATCTCACACGGGGCATGCAATAACTCAGCAAAGAGATGGGCTTGGCACCCGGAGTCAGTTCGATCGTGAAGTCTATCTCACATCGAGGAGGAAGTCCAGGTATGACTCTAAACATGTCCCAAAAATCTTGAACTACGGGTGTGCATGTTTTCGAGGGTCCATTATAACCATCCTCTAATGAAGCATAGCATAAAATCCTACGATCGTGGCTAAACTGGACTGGGAATGTGAGGGAAGTGTCGTCGTCTTCGTATATTTTTACTGTTAGAGTGTCACAGTCAATCTCTGCCTTCATTGTGGTCAACCAATTCATGCCCAGGATGACGTCATAATGGAAGATCTTGGTCACTATCGAATCCATAAGTGCCACCATGCATCCCAAGTCGATGGGGCAATCACAACATATCTTCGTTGCTTTTGAGAAAGTACCGGCAGCGGCAATGATTTTTACTCCTATGAAGGGGTAGGGCGTAGTCCTAGATGCTTGATAGTTGTATGCGATATAAGAGAAGTAGTGGACCTGGTGGTCACCAAAAGAAATATGGGAGTACCTTAAATGTGGGCCATCACCTCGAAGGTCGTAGGAGTGGGGATGACTGCATCTTGGCCCTCGGCCGCTAAGGTATGTACCCGTGCCTATTGCGGAAGGTTCGGTCATTGCATGGGCCATTGTGGCGGCCTAGCTTGAGGTACAAGAGGATGACGAAACTACTGGCTAGGCTCCATCGTCCGTAGGGGTGGAATTTGCAATGCCCGCTGTCGGGGCCTGATTTTACGTTGAGGTGGCGTGAAGCTGAGGTCCCTCATTCTTGTGAAGCAATAAGGATCAGAGGGACGTGTCCTCTTGTAGTAACTACATATCTAAGTGGGCCGTGCAGAAGGGGCGGGTGTGGCAGCTAGCCGAGGCAGAGAGTTTGGGCGCGACCTTTTTCTAGTAAAGGAAGACGATGGTCCCTCCATCTTGTTTCGTGGCCCCAGTTGTGAACGGGTCCGTGAGATTCGTTCCTCGTCTTATTCCGCCCGTATAGACATCTCGACAAGCTCGGCATAGGTTCGGATGCTCGCACAATACATCTTATAGCGGATGCCGCTCCTCAACCCCACAGTAAATTGCTTCATCTTAATTACCTCGTTTTCGGAAGCATAGCGCGATAATTCTGTAAATGATTCTCGTATTGCGCTACGGTTATCCCCCCTTATTGGAGGCGGAGGAATTCATTTTTCCTCTCGTGCTAATATGTCTTAGGGAGATACTTCTCATTAAAGCAGCTCTCAAAGTCCTTCCACGTCCACACGTGGTTCTCTGGGATAGAGTGGAGAATGCTCTCCCACCACAAGTCCACCTCTTTCTTAAAGAGGTACGGGAGGAGCTTGACATTCTCTGCTTCAGAACAACGGAGAGGCCGAAGCAGTTTAGTGACTCAGTTGAGCCAGTATTCCTCTTCCTCGGGGTGGTGGGTGCCGGCAAAAGTAGGCGGCCTATACCGCTGGAACCGCTCAAATAGATTGTTTATGTTGTTTGCGGGCGTGGCTAAGCCCGGTTGTGCCGGTTGCGGCATACCCATGTTATGTGTCATAGCTCCCATCATAGTAGCCATCATTTGTTGCTGTTTTTACATGTGAAGCAGCATCTGACCCATTTGATCCATGGCCTGTGGCGGAGGAGGTATGGGTGCCGCGACTTGCTGTGGTGGCGCATTCAGGGCCGCCTCTTGGGTAGTACTACCTGTGTTTTGTAAGCCAATTGTCCCTTGGGGGCCTTGTTGATCGTCGAGGATTGGGTTCCTATCGACTAGGCCTCCGTGAGGTAGGCAGACTTATCGACCCTCCGCTCGTGGAGGCATTTCCTGAAAAGAAATTCCTTAGAGTGTTAGTCACTAGAGTATTGCGTACACCAGGTATACGAGACTTATAGCTTTTAATTCATGACTACAACCACCACACAACAAGGCACAATCAAGTAAAGAGAACTTCAAGTCAAACCATACATTCACATTGATTTCAAAATGCCATTAACATGACCGGTTACATGTTATAGCATGACTTATAAGCATTACTAAACATATTAGACGAAAAGAAAATGCAATATAATTAAGCAAAAATCATAACTATCTTCAGTACATGGGGTTAGACCTAACTGACTTAAAGCAAACTACTAGTCATCAATAAGGTTGTGCTGCTACTCGTCTGAGTCGGGTGAAAGTGGGGGTGCTTCTTCCCCTTTGTTACAGAAGATCAGGGCCTTTATAGCTTGATACATCTTGTTCTACTTTTCCTGGTTTGCTTGGTTCTCCTCGATCCTTGCTTGGCTCTCCTCGATCCTGGCCATTCTAGTGTAGAGGGCATCTAAGCGCTCAAGTAGGTCTGGAGCGGCAAGCGATCCACCGCCAACTTCTTCAGCTTCCTTGATCTGTTCGGCCCCCTTAGCTCCATCCTCATCCTCATTCCCGTCCTCGTTGCTTCCATCGCTTTCCTCTTCTTCTTCGACAGGGTCTCCGTATTGATTGATGTGGGCTTGTCGCTGCTTGGGGCTTATTCCCATATTGTTCAACATATCATCGCCCAATATATAGGTCGGTATAAAATTTTCATCCGATCCGCCCACATCGTATTGCTAGCTAAACGACAGACTAGGCGACCAAATGGGAGCGATACATTCTTCCGTGTTGCCCTTACGGCCCTCACGATCTGGTGGAGTACTACGCTGGGGATTCAGATATCTACTCCCTGGCCTATCTGATATAAAAACTCCACCATATAGTGAGAGTACTCGGTACGGTTCTTCAGCCTCAGATAGACATTGTGGGTGCAAATGTGGTGAAGTACTCGGTACTCTGGGGTCAAGTTGGATGAGTTCGGATGACCTCACTCCACCATTAGGCAATCATTCCACACAAGAAGTGAGTCTGCTAGTTGCGGGCTCAATTCATATCGAAGTTTCCTTCCTCAATCTGCACCTCCCCTAGTGGTACCCCGAGTACGTTTGCAAAGTTCACCGTCCTGAATTGGAACCTCTTGCTTCCCACTACAAGATCAAAGCCTAAGGGCTTGAATTGAGGGTTTCTAATTGTCACGCCCCAAACTCGAAAACCGGGTTCACAGACCGTAGAACCCCATTCTCGGCTCCTAGCTCCCATTCGCCAGGTTCCGATCCTTGGATGCTACGAGGAGGATTTTCAATGTCAGTCTGATTCGTGATAAGCATAACCAAAGGCATAACCCACAAAAAACAACCAAGAACTCCATTACATTTCCACTATGATCAAAAACTTTACAAGTACAATGAGCATAAAGGGAAATACAATAGTAAAGAACTAAAAACTCCAAACGCTCTGCAACGTGCTCCTGCCTCAACGCTGCTGCGATCCAACATCACCTGCACGCAACGGTCGTACATAAGCTTACAGAAAGCTTAGAGGGTGGTGAAAGTGTGTGCGCAAGGTAGTAATATGAACATGCAATGTCAGAGTAAAGCGGAATATGCAGATGGATCTATAATATCATGAGCCGTAACAAGGCTATGCGATGCAAGACATGAATGGTATCGGCCATCCCAAGGCCATGCGATGTGCAATGCAGCTCAAGCATATAGGTCCTCATCTATGTCCACACATCAATACAGCTCAAAATATGAAATATCACCGGGGTCTAGTACACTCTAAACCAGATTGCCGCCACATCGCGCGCAATAAGGTAAGTGGAAGAGACCTCACTATCCGTCTGCCAATATCGGACGCGACTCGTCGATAGCGGACCCATTCCTCGAGCTGGTCAAACTCAGCCTAGCATTACCCCCTACCCTCGGGCGGGTAAGGCCGCACCCCCTTCCAACCGACCACGACACAGTGGAGAGCGTAACCGTCTGGTATTCGGAACTCAACGCTCATCTACCCACTCGGTCTAGACGTTGGAGCAACCTCTTGGTACCATAAGGGTTTAGGGACTTTCACCCAGGGATATCTATAGTACCCCATGTAGAATAAGATTTTCGGTATCCAATCCTGCCAACCACGATGCGTCTGTGGAGGCTACGGCCCTGATGTCGCCAGGGCGTACAATAATCATGTCACACAAATGCGAAATGCATGATTCACGCTATCCAGTCATACAACAAATCCTGCGCATATCGTGCGCTCATGTAGGGCAACACCGCCTAACCGGGAGCCCATAAACAACCTGCACGAAGGCAAATGCTATGATCAGACAATTCTCACGTCAAGCATACATATGATGCATATGATCATGAGTCATGAAACTGTACTAAACATGATGTAATAAAATGAACTATCTCACAATGCAGATGGACCTGGACGACATATACATAATAAGTACGGCCCAGTAATGGACCCTAAGGAGAGTCGTAATGTGGACATCCAACCAACATTACACTCGCAATGTGGACGTCAAACCGACACTGCATCCCAGGTACGATCTTCTTAAACACTGCTACATAATCGGTATTGAGTTTACACATTGCAATGGACCTTAGGTTCCTCCCATTGGGCCTTACATATATATCAAATGGGCCATAGCTTATGGGCCTTTTATTCGTCAGATGGGCCACATAAATGAGCCACACCAATGGGTCTTATGTGCATTGCAATGGGTCAAAACTCGTGGGCCTTGGATTGCATCAATTGGACCTAGTCACATGAGTCTAATATGTATCAAATGGGCCACACCAATTGGGCCCCCAAATGTATATCAAATGGGCCTAATCCATGAGCTTGCATGCATATCAAAGCGGGCCTAATCCCATGGCCCCTTTCTTAATCAAATGGGTGTAGTCCCATGGGTCTTACAATATAACAAATGGGTCCACTTCCATGGGCTTTAAGAATGCAACAAATAGGTCCAATTTTATGGGCCTAGAAGTACATCAAATGTCCTAGTCACATGGCCTTAGATCATATCCATTGGACCTAGACCCATAGGCCTTAAATATCAAGTTAAGCCCATAGGCTTTACATATCAAGTGGGCCTAAGTTCTTGGGCCTTAAATGTCAAGTTAGCCTAAGCTCATAGGCTTTACATATCAGGTGGGCCCAAGTTCATAGGCCTTAGATGAATCAAATGAGCCTAGCCCATAAACATTTCATAAATCAAATGGGCCTAGCCCATATATGAATGGTCCATCTCACCACTAGTTCAAGCCTTAAAATGATCTCATCATATGGACGGACGGTCTGGATGCACTACAGGCATCATGGTGGGTCCCACTATCGCCGGCCAGGTGGGGCACACGCAACAAGAAAGGCTCCACCGTCCGTTGGACGGTGGAGACGCTAGAACATCAAGGTGGGCGCCACCGTCCACTGGGCGGTGGTCTTAAGGCACGTGCACCACTTGTGGGTCCCATGTGGGGCCCACCACACTTCCCAGATGCCATCCAGCTCGTTCATCAGGTTCCCCGGGCCTGAATGAAGGGAAAACATGAATTTCAGCTTGATTTAAAACTTCAGTGGGCCCCAAATAAAATTTCAATGGCAGACGTTCATTCACACTGTTTCACGTGGTGTGGGCCACCTGAGTTTTGGATCTGTGTCATTTTTGGAGGGGGGCCCACCACTGGGGCGGCCCACCTAACGAACCGGCTAGATGGCAAACAAACATTAAGGTGGGGCCCACGGCTGGAGCCGTGGGTCCCTCACTGGACGCCCGCCGTCCCACGGCTGCACGCAGCAGCGTGCAACGCTGCTGGCTGCGTTAGAGGCAGCCTCTGCCATTTCAAAAAAAAAAGGGAAATCGGTCTTCCCGGGGATTTTTGCACGTGGGGCCCGCAAAAGAGAAATCCGCCCCGGCCATTGCGATCAACGTCTCGAGATCGTCCAAATGAGTCCAGAGTTTGGATTGTTTTGACGCTGGAAAATGAATAAAATGAGAAAATGGATCCTTGAATGGTCGAGGTGTATTATTTGATGCTATGGCCCACCAGGTCTTCCAATCAACCCCAAACTTCTACCCAACGGTTAAAACTCTGTAAGTAAGAGGGTAGACGGCTTGGATTGTCTGGGTACAACACGGTGGGGCCTATACAAGTGGGCCACCAAAGCCCTTCTTTCTTTTGTTTTCTTTTTCTAATTTTCTTTACAACGTAATATTTTTTTTTTTAAATGGTGGGCCCTGATGAAGTGGGCCACCACATGATGGGCGGCATGGGAATAACGTCTAAGGTGGACCCCACTTGAATAAAATAAATACATCAAGATGGGATCCATTCAAGTGGGCCACCATCCTATAGCATAAAAAAAATAAAATAAAATAAAAAAAATGAAAGCAATAAAAGAGAGAGAGAGAGACATGGAGAGTGGGACACAACTTGTGATGGAGGGACCCCGACATTATGGGCCCTCCCTTACAAGAAAATTTTACAATAAATGGATCTCTTGCATATGGGACCGTTGAAAATGTAAATCAACGGTAGAGATTCATTCTCCACCGATATGGGCGGTCTAGATGACCTTTCTAAATGAAAATAAACATCATGATGGGGTCCATGGAGAATGGCCCCATCATGGAACGATCATGATGATCCAAACGGTCCATTGGCCACATTTTAGGGTCCCAAGTGAGATCCACACCATTGATCGGTGGGCCTCACTTGGTCCACCATAAAAAAATAAGAAAAACTACTCTAAAGAGGCACCCACCGTCCGATCTTCTCACTCCTAGGGGTCCCTTGGTACCTTAGCTTCAACTTCAATGGTTAAGATGAAGAATGGAGGGTTTAGATGGGAGATTTTGGGGTAGGAAGGTGGGCCACTTGGAGCTTAGGAATTTGGAGAAATTCCATACGTGGGGGCTCTTGTTGCTTGGGATTTTTGAAAATGAGAAAGAGAGAAATAGAGAGAGTGATGTAAAGGGAGAGAGAGAGAGTGATGGATGGATGGGTGAGTGATGGTTGTGTAAGAAAAACTTGACTTTTGTGGCTTTTGTGTAAGAAAGGTATGGGTGGTGAAGACTTTTGTGGCTTTTTGTGTAGGAGAGGTATGGGTGGTGAAGACTTTTGTGGTTGCTTGGAAAAAGGGATGGAAGTGATGTGTACTTGACATGTGATGGATTGATGGGTGATTGATTGATGGGATTGATGTGATTGATGTGACACATCGTAGAGATTCCCTTGGTTTTCGCAACGCGCGGCGTTTTCTCGCACCGAACGTTGGCCCATAACTCTTGACCAGGGCATCGCCTTGGTGCGCGAGTCGCGGTATCGGAACCGGGGCGACGGTGCGGTCGCTATGGTATTGGTCTCGGGTTGAGTCGACTCGGGTTGTCGGTACATGAATCAGGGTCACGCGTCGATATCGTTTAAGGGTCGAAGGTTGCCGAAATTCGACCAGTAAGATCGCGGAAGTATATGGAAAGGTGCGGACCAAGATACGGGTCTTACACTAATCCGCGCGTAGAAGGCCCCAGCTTGTCCTTCATCCGCTTGGGAACCTTCGTAGAATATTAGACCTCATTCTTTGTCCATAAGCCAGCCAAGCACGACGATATCCTTGAACAGATGCTCCTCCACGAAGGCTTCGAAGGTGACGTTGCGTACGCAAAAATTTTTCACATCTTCAATGGGTGATTGGGACGCTTGAATCGCGAGAGCCCTTTAAGAATCATTTTTTCACTTGGATTGGACCTCCGAGCTCGGCTTCCCCATTGGATCGGCCTTCTTCTTATTGCAACTTTCTTGGCTTGGGCCCGACTCAGTGGGAACCGGTCTTTTCTTCCCCATGAGTGATAGGATCACCGGGATGGATAAGATGGAGGCCAAGGTTGCAAGAAATGCCATTGCTCTTGAAAAAGGGAAATGGGTCTTTAGATTGAGGTTGGAAATGGAGGTTGGGAATGGGGTTTGAAGTTGAAGTGGATATGGGTTTTTTTTTTATAAAAAAAAATGAATTTAGAAAGAGTTAAAAGTGGGTTGTGAAATATGAGAAGAGTGAAAAATGAGAAAATGATTAGAGAAGGGTTTAGGAAGATGATTTGGAGAATGAGTGTTTGAAATGGATTTCGGGATGGATGTTGGAAATGTATTTTTAAAATGGGTTTTGGGAGTTTGTTTTATGAATGGGTTTTGAAAGTGATGGAGTGGGATGAATGGAGGGAAGTTTTGTGAGGGGAGAGTGAGAGAAGAGGGAGGTGGGTTTTTTGTGAACGGGCCTTGAGAATGGATATAGGAGTGGATTTTGGAAATGATGGGTTGAAAAATGAAATGTGGGAATGGGTTTGAGGTGATGTTGAGTAAGATGAAGTTGAAGATGAGTTGAAGATATGAGATTTGAGATGGGTTTATGAGAATGGAGTTGGGGAATGGAAGTTGAGAAATGGGGATGAGATGAGTTTGTTGGAATGGAAAGTGGGAAGGGATTTGGAGATGGAAAATGTGAAGGAGAAGAAGATAGGAAAGGTGGAAGAGTGAAGGTGGGTTGAGATTTGGGATTGACAAATGCTTAAGAAAGGATTGTGGGAAAATGGTTTGGAGAGGAGGGAGAGGAGATGGGCTTTAGAAGTTGGTTTTAAGGATGGGAAAGGGAGATGGGAAGAATGAGAGTTTTGTGTCTTCTAAAATGCACTAGAAATGGGCCACACTCAGATTTTTTTTGGGTCTAGACAGGGCCCACGCCAGTCGGGCGGGGTCCCAAAGAGTTGCTGGAGATCTGGGCGGGGCCCATGCTGAGCGGGCGGAGTCTCGCATACAGTCTGGATAGGTGGGCAGGGGCCACGCCGAGCGGGCAGGGTCCCGCATGGATGCTGGGGAGACAGGCGGGGTCAGGGCGCTTGGGTGGGGTGCGCGTGCGTGGGCAGGATCATGAGGCAGGTAAAGGCGGAAGGGCGAGGTCCCGCCGGCCAGTCACTCCCCAGGCAGGGTCTACCTTTCTGATGCTTTCCCGGGCATCGATGAGGCCCCCTAGGATATGCCATATATGATTCTGGGGTAGAAGGAGCTGATATACGCAGTGGGCTTATCCGTTTCACGAGATCCTTCCTGTTTAGGAGCCAAAATCTCATTTTCTCTCGTTTCATTATTTTTCATAAAATCTCATTCACCCCTAAGTCCCTATCCTCGAACGGGCCAGAACTATCAAATTCGGCCCAGAACTAACTCATTCGTACGCGGATGTTAGCTCTGACCTTCAAATCCTTCGATTTTCAACTCGTTTCTATCAATGGGTTGAGGTCCTGTATGACTCTCGGACCCATTTCCTCACGTCGTTGCTTTTTCTTGCTACCCAAACCCAATTCCCAGTAAGTCTTACCGTCCGTCTAAGATTGTCGATTCAAGGTCTGTGATAGCTCCTATCGTCCTAAGTCCTTGTTACGTTTTCTACTGTGTATCCTCTCAAGTCAGCGGATGCGTTAGTGAGTTCATAACCCATGACCTAATGAATTCCAAACTATTGCACTGATACCAACTTGTAATGCCCTAGAAATCGGGGGTCGTGCAAACACTCGACTCCTGAGTTCCCAAGTGTCACGTATAATTGAATTTCATTAATATGTATTTAATCAAGTTTAAATGCGCAGCCTGTAATTTCCTATAACATGAAGTACAACCACACAAGTCTACTGAAATGAAAAATATCTAGCATATATACAGGTCTAAAAATATAAATGGGTCACACAAGGCATTGCCCAACAAAAACTACAAAAAGAATAATATGTCCAAAAGAAATAAAGTTGAGTCCACAATTCAGCGATCCAAATCCCGCCAATCAAGCCGATAGAGAGCCATCCATCAACTGAAAGTAGGATAGCTCGTCCTCCTTGTCCAAGCTCGTGCCGCCAGGCTCCTCATACTCTTCGTCACTTGCAGCTACGGAAGAGTCTAGTTGGTGTTTTAAAACACCGTCCCAAAGTGAGAGTGAGTGATCAACTCAATGAGTGTTATTAATCTTAAGTTGTTATAAGCATCAGTTATATTATGAATTTAATGAAGAGGAATCATTCATAAACACCTAATTAATCTTATTAATACGCATGCATGAAAGATGATATAATGCATGCCCTCGCCACAACACTCCCTTAAGCTACTCCATCTAACGATCGCGTATGACCAACACTCCCTCATAGCGACCTCGGCTGCTGAGCCGTCACCCTAACTAATGCGATGCAACGTGATCGTGTTATCCGAGTTCTTAGTTAAGTCCATTCATCTAGCAGGTTGGAGACTCTGATACACCCTACATATCAATGCCCTCAACTAATTTATGATGCCAAGGCCCCTCAATGCACGAGGCCAGGGCACCATAGTCCTTGATCCCGTCGGGTTCTCCATCCCTGATTTTAAGCACATGAGGAGTGTTGAGAACTGGGATCGCTCGTGGTCACTACGAGGAGGTTCGTCACTCAAGCGTCACACAGTGTCTCATTCAACCATGCCCAGCTCACGAGGTGGTTGACCGGTTTTAATTGGTTATTGATGGGCTACAACGGTTGCAGGGTGTTTTAGGTTCCATACATATGTGCACAATCAAGGTTAACAAGAAAGATTGGTCAGTAATAGGTTATACTGCACAGGTCTAGGAAACCACGTGACAGACCACATCGGGTACGAGCGACCCATGTAGTCTAATTACTATTTTCCTCTCGCACTCACCCAAACCCATGGGTTTAGCCCTAGGGTAGTCCTACCAACGGGACTACCCTCACTCTCCTCATTTTCTTGACCAACCAAAGGGTTGATAATCAACCATAACATGCTAAAAAACAGCGTTATCAAATAGCATAAGCGATATTGTGCATCTATATTTCTCACATACAATTTAGATTTTTCCATAAGCAAGCTAACGACATCATGAACAAGGTGCATGTGTGGTGTGTGGGATAGTAAGAATGCTAAACATCTCATATATCTCATATAAACAACTTGCACGAGGATTAATAGGGCATACATGCTATAAGGCAATATGTGAATAAAACCAAACAAGACATAAGCATGAGATCATCAATTCGTACCAAATCATATGAGAGGCAAGAACAACATCATATGAGAAAATCAACATGACATACGATTCCATACAATTCCAAACAACCCAACAATTCCTAGGTTTTTCCCTATATTCTCCAAATGTATCATCCAAACTAAGAAAATCATTAGACTCATACTACAATTTGTGCAAGGCCATCTAAGGTTAATACTCTGCACCTTCGGATAGTAGAAGGCTTGGAAGACGACCTAGGAATGTGAATTTTTGCGGTCGGACGACCGGAATCCCTAAAGCAAACATTTGTATGTTAGAATCACATGGAAATCCTTTCTCAACACAAGGGTTTCAAGAAAATGGATGAGGGATCCTACCTAGACGATCAACGGAATAATTATTGTGGTTGTGGTGTAGAGTTTTTCTTTGGAAAAGGGATAGGGAGTTGAAAGATTTAATTCCCTTGGGCCCCACCTCGATCTAAGGTCCGCCTTGCTCTTCTTCACTCGCTCTTCCTCCTGTCTTTACTCTCTTGCTCTCTCTTTACTACTTGGTAGTTGTAGTAAAAGAGGGAGTTATGAGAGAGCTAGGGCTTTATTTTCTAGACTTGGGTTTCAACAACTTTCCAAAATAGCCCTCTAGGACTCCCTATTGGTGTTTGGGCCGCCCTAACACCCACTTGGCCACTAAATTTGGTGCGTAGGTGTCTCATGGCCTGATGAAGGGCCACGCAAAATTTGAGATCAAACGGATGAACAGATATGGGGTTTAATCATAGGGTTCCGACCTTTAAATGACCTTGTAGTGTCCATTCCGGTGATTGGAGCAGTTCTGGTGACCCTCTGGCCTTGAAACTTGTATGATAGGTGCTACATGGTCTGAAGAAGGGCCATGCAAAATTTACGAATGATCGGATATGGGGTTTGGTTGTACGGGTCTGATTTGCGATCAATGATCCCCGTTTCACGATCAGGTCCCAGATTTCGTGGATGAGTGTAGAAAAATATATTAGACCTCTACCATAAATTTAGAAGAAATTCAATGACTGGAATGTCTTATATCTCAGTTTCAATTAATAGTACCAGATTTTGAGACTAGTGAGCTGGGTGAGTCGCCCCTTGCAAGTGCTGTCGGGACGGCGTGGATAATTGACTTGTGGACATTTACTGGGACCGTAGTCCACGATAGACCACAAGCCCAGTGAGATCTATGCTTCTCTAAATTTTTATAATTTTTTGACCTTCCCGCGTCGCGGTATAGCCTGCACGGGCTGTTGCTAAGTATAAACAGCCATCTGACTTAGCGGCCTATAATAGGTCCTATCATGACCCATCTGGTCTACTCAATTAGGCTAATCTTAGATTAATTTACTTACGGTACCTCACCACGAGTAGTTTAAACGAATAGTCTTGTAGCAAATCTTACGTGGACGTAACATGACATTGTGCTGGTTGGGCGGGACATTATATAAATCTTACATGAACCACACCTCACGACACAATTGGAATTAAAAGCTTATTGTTGAAAACTTTTTCAGAGCCACATAAGTCTTATATCAAGCTAATATTTGTGTTTTCCCTCCATCTAGATGTGTGTGACCTTATCAACTTTTTGGATAGAAATTAGATAAATATTACTGTAGGCCTTAGAAAGTTTTAAATGGTGGATGTTTAATCTACACAAGTTAGATGGCAAATAAGTATTACGATAGGCCCTACGAAGTTTTTAATTGTGAATGTTCAATCAACACTAATTTTTCTATTGAGTGGTCCACATGAGATTTGGATTTATATACAAGTTTTGGTCATCTCCTAAAATGATATGGAAAAATGGATGCAAACATGTATAGAATATAAATGTCATGGTGGTCTCATAGAGCTTTGAAAGGAGGAGAAGGATAGAAAAGCAATATTGGCCCCACCGTGTGGTATGTATTTTATCCACACCCAACTTAATTCAGGGCATGAGCTTTTTTTAAAAAAAATTATTAATTTTTAATTTTTTTTATTAGGTTAGCATATTAGTACACAACCATGTCAGTACACACACTCCATGTTAGCCACTCTTACTAGGGATCAATATCAAGACCCCAAGTGTTGAAACGAAGTATCTCCGCTGTGTGCCTTCTAGGGCATGAACTTAAAATTGAGATGCATCCACATCTGAGGTGGACCATATAGGCAAAACAGTAGCGATTGAATGGCCGCCATAGGTTCCACTGTAATTTTTATTTAGCTTTCCATCCCTTTGAGTAGGTCACGTAGACCTGTTTCCTATGATATGGACCACCTGAGTTTTTTGAGTGGTCTTATCTTTAAACTTATTGCCAAAGAGATAAAAACACATACGTCGTGGTGAGGCTCGAGAAGCTTTTCAATCCCCATCGGATTAGGTGAACCGCGTTACCCGTACTGTGGAGCCCATCCTGATTATCTATTTTACATCCATGCCGTTCATCTGTTTCTCCGTTCCATTTTAGCGTAGGATGTCAAAAATTATGCATATTCAAGTATCATGTGGACCACACCACAGGAAATGGTGGTAATTGAGTGAATAACCATTAAATATTCTAAAGGGCATGCACATCGTAAGGTTTTTGTAATTTTTATTTGAATCCAACCTGTTGATAATGTCAATAAGTTCTGGATGGAGGAAAAATACAAAGATAATCTTTATCCAAAGGTTTTGTATGCCACAAAAATTTTTTAATGGTAATTCATCATTGTTTATCGTGGTATGGTACATCTGAGATTTGGATATTCTTAAGGAATAGGATCGCCCACTAAAGTAAGACAAAAAACAGATAGACGGCGTGGATATACAAAAAGTACATCAAGGTGGGCCCCACACGGTTACAATAACACCCACTAAGTTCCTTTTTCAGCACCGACTAGTACGGTGGTGGACGCTGGCGTTATCGGACGCGGATTGCGTTCTACCCTCCGTGATGTAAGTATTTTGTCCACACTGTTAATAATTTTTATACGATTATTTTAAAATATGAATCAAAAATTGAGATAGTTTCAGAGCTTAAGTGGACCACGAACTGGAGATTGGACGTCCACCATTAAAAATTTCTTGGGAGCTGGAGGAGTGTCACATCAAGCTGAAATTTATGTTTTCACTTCATCCAAGTCTGCATGACCTTTTTAATAGGTTGGGTGGTAAAAAAACCTCACAGTGGCCCTTAAAAAGGTTTCAACGGTGGATGTCATTATCATTGCAGCTTCTTTTGATGTATTCTGTATATGCTTCATTTTTTGTATACTAACTTAAAATGATCTGAGAAAATCGATGAACGGTATGGATAAAAACATTTACATCACGGTGGGCCGCACAGAGCCTTGCCCGGACGGATTACTGTCCGAGCGGGGGTAGGACGCAATCCGCGTCCGGCGTTATCACGGCCTAATCCGAGTCTGGCGGGGAGGTTATGTAGCAGTGGTATTTTCGTAGTTTCCTTATAAACAGTGGTCTTTCATGCCGTAGGTGGTGTAACGCACACATGGTGCGATCGCTGCAGGAAGTGAGTCCCAGAAAGCGATACGCTGACACTTCCAACAGCGATTCTACCATCTACTGTACTTTCTACCGACATGCGGTCTCCTCTCTGTTGCATCTCTTTGTAACACGTGGTATACGCATGCGCTGATGTGTACTACCTCGTGTCCTGGAAGTCCTTTAAATAAGACTTCACAGGAGACGCAGGTCACGAACGTACCTAAGAATTTTAGTAATATTATTTTAAGAGGAGATTCGCTATTTATCCATTTAACATGGTTTGATATGAAGCTTCCTCATGTAAGGAATTTTGGTCTTTTCTTTTATATATGAGACATGTGAGAGTTAGAAAAAAGGTGATGTATTGTTAATATCTTTTATCCATTTACCATGTTGCAATTGGCATAAAAATGTTTTAACTCTTTCACAATTAAGAAAAAAGGTGATCCTGACATATAAAAGGACAAAAGAAAACTATTTCATCTGCTAAGTGATAGATGATATTTGATAAATTTTCAAAAGTTGGGACGGATAAAATTGCATGAAAACTTTTGGAGAAAGGTTATAAATACTAAAATCGAGTAAAAAAATCGTACACATCCAAACACCCACAGAAGAATTTGAAGCATTAGATACAACGGATATCAATAAGATTTTGGATCATTTAAGCAAAGTAATTTCCTTTGCAAATTAGTTACATGAAAAAAATAATGATATAAAAGTTAGGGAAAAATAAATCTTTAAACATTTACACAAAATTTAAGCAAGTGGTGCAAAGAAGGGAAAGATATTTCCTTCATGTCCATGAAAGAACTTATTGTTGGTTGGAAACTTATGCAGGGATGAACGTGATGAGGTCGATCACCATCTTCCTTAAGGATAACTATTCCAAATATACAGAGCTTCTCTAGACTCTTTACAGAGACTTCTCGAATTTACAAGGAAAATAAATAGAAATAATTTTAAGATATATGAAAGAAACTTATTGAATTAATTAATTAATGAAATAAACTAGCCTACAATCCTTTAAATAGGGATACCAAAACTAGTAAGAAATTTAAGAATTAAACTATAACTAAAATCCTCTAAAATTCGTAACTTACTATAAATAGTAAATTTTGTATTTATAGTAGATATCCTAAGTGGCTTAACCATATTATTCTCCAAATTTTTCTAAACACTTTTCATGTTGGGCACAACTCCTAAAGCCCAACGAATGGAGAGTTATAATCAAACTAAAACTTTCTATTTGTAGTAAAAACAGAATTAAACATCGAGTTCAACCGTCAATATGATGGAATCTTGCAAATTCGGCATGGGTAACCCTGGCTAAAGTAGCTCATCCTGCCCCAAAATCATATATGGCATGTCGAGTAACTCATTCTAATTTGCGAGATATGCCTATTTTAAGGTTTTGACTGTTTCGATGACTTCCGCCTCTGATCGAGCCTTCTCTAGTCCATATTGGACATGAAAGTGTCCGCGACTCGCTCTACGTCAGTCCCCTCCACTTCAAAAGAACTCATTCTTAAATTGTTGTGCGGCTTCGGTTCTTGATACTCGGTCTGGTGCACCGTAACGATACCCGGATCAAAAGTTACAATCAATTTAAGGTCCACCTTCTTTTAGCCCAATCATGCTAAGAACGTATCTGTGACACGTTCTATATCAGACCCCTCCACTTGAAAAAAACTCATTCTTTAGTTACTCACGGTACTTGGCTCATAATTCTGAGATAACTTTTGAAGATGATGTTTATTATTCATTTTCTTGTACTTTGCATTAGGCTCTTGAGTTGACACAAGACATATACGCATGTGTTTCCTTGACTTGACTAGTATTGATCACTTCTTTCACTTTTAACTTCAAGATCTCACATTCTTTCTGATAATGTGGGCAATTACACAGACTTATCCCTAAAATAAGATTAATGTGGTTTTATATATTTCGTATGAGAAACAATTTATTAGGGAGTTTATCGAGCACAATCGTCTTAAATTTTGCACACTAGTATCAAATCCCCTGGGATGTTCATTGTAACGCCTGTATTTTTTTAAAATAAAATTTTAAATTTTAAGTTTTAAAGTTTAAGTGAGAAAGAGATCCACCGATCTCGTCATCCTTCCTCTTATCTCTCGTTATACAAAATTTTTTATATCTCATAATTCCCCAACCAACATTCCTTGTTAAAAAAAAAAAAACGTAAGAGAGCAAGAGTTCTATTAAAACTAAAAGAAGCAATGAATATCTCGTAGAAAAATAATACAGAAGGGAAAGTAGAAAGGAAGAATTTCTTTGCAATTCACTTATTGAGGTGAGTAATTTTATATTATTTTTCTTATTTTATTTATCTAATATATAGTTTGGCATGATCTACACATTAGATGGATTGGATCAATCAATCGTCCATTGTGTAGGTCTAATTAATTCTTGTAAAAAGGTATGCGCATAACTTGCTAAAGTATAAAATGTGAGATTTTAAGGTATGCGCAGGAGTTTAAAGGTAATATGTAGAATGTGATATTTTTTTTAATGATAGACAGAAACCAGTAGGATCCGTACTGTTTATGGGTGTTATAACAATTAATTATATAATATTTTTTAAGAATCAGATTGATTCGACACCTTAATGGATTATACTAGTCACATATCTATCAATCTTTTTCCTTAACGAAAAAAAAAAAAAGATAGAAGAATAATTCTCTGCACAAGATATAATTTGACACAAAGAATTATATGTCATAATTTAAAATGTGTAATTAAATAATTACCATTCATTAGTTCCTTAAGATTAAAATAAATTAAAATCTTAAAATTCTAAACAAATCAGACTATTGGATGAGTAATATTGATCTGAATAAATAATAAATCATACGTTTTATTCATTATATGTAATTGTAAGATTTAAAGAAAATTCTTATTTATGTGATTTTAGAAAGTTTTAATTCAATTCAAACCGTTGGTTCACGGAATTATCTCCACCACATCACGGTGAGTGATCTCGATATGTTTCTCATCCATCAAGTTAAAATAAATGGATTGTTTGAGGTGTTGTATTATTATCCTAATTTAATTTTCTGATTTAATTAGCATGATTTAATTGTCATGATTATATTATCATGTACTCTTAGTTGATTTAAAGGACAGTGATTTCTGTATTAATAATGATATGATTTGATTAATGTATTAAACTATGTTGATTTAAATGTGATAATTGAAATAATCTATACAATACATGATTCATGATTTCATGGTGCATCTATCAATTGCATGCATAACACATGCTGGATTTCTGGGGGACCTCCATAGATGTAATATCCTAGTGGAATCGTTATCAGAAGCCCACTATACTAGTGGAAGCCTACTCAATGAGTAGATGCGTGCCTTGCCTATACCTACCAAATGGTATAAGCCTGCTAATGTATAGATTCAGGTTGACAGGTTTTCAACTCAAGCAAGTGGATGAATTCCCACTTAATACATTATTGCATTACATTTGCATTTTTTAAAAAAAAAAATTATATTGTGTAAGATGATTGAGCATTCTATTATAATTTGATGTAAAGAACAATGTTGAAAATTCTCCTTAGACCTGGCCAACTTATCCTTTTTATTGATGAAAAAACCATACAGATGTGAATGAGGGTGAGCCAATGGCTCAAGAATAGGAATATGTGACCGAGCTGGAGGAGGATTTAAGGGACACGTGGCCCTACTTGACAGATGAAGAAGTTATTGCCTTAGAGTAGCCATGATTTATTTTTTTAATTTTAATTATGTTTGATTTTTCTTATATCGTTAATTAAATTTTATTTGAAGTTATTGGACGTGTTTATTTCATTTCATAATACCCCGAGTGGGAGGGTCCTCATCTATGTTTATGATTGATTATTGGAATAAATGGTTGTTTCTTATAATGGATGAGTAGGTAAATGAATAATCATATAATGGAATGAAATTCGTATACTTTGTGTACGAGTTACGATTCGAAACTCGGGTCTGAGGGTGCCCACTCTTTGCTTGAATTTCGGAGCGTGACAGAATGGTACCAGAGATTAGTTTTTTCAAAACCTAGAGTGACCTGTAGCTCATGTACCCCACAAAATTTCATAAATTGTAAACCCCTAAAATTAGAAATATTTCATCAGAATTTCTCTCTATTGATGTATGGAATGGGGTATATAGAAATTCAAAACTAAATTCCTATTCATTTTTAAACGTAGAAATAAAAACTTTAGATTCTCAGTACTCCTATTTGAATATAATTTAAATTAATATGAGTTAGTGTGGACCAAAATTAATTTTTTAAGATTTTTAATCCACAAAATAATGTTTAACAGCAATAGGTAATAAAAATTATCCAACTTGTACAATTCGTATTTATAAAAGTACTACTCCGATTGAGGTGATTCAAAAGCCTGAACGAAGATAGACGAATCTAAATTAATATAAAAATAATAATAATAATTCGAATCTCAGAGTCACTATACTGATTCAGTGAGTTAGTACAGGTTGGTCAGAATTCATCAAATTCTGGAAAAGTCAGGCTGCAGGAATTTTAAAAAATTTTGTGGTTGAAATTTTTAGATAAGATTTCACAGAAACATATTAAACTTATAATAAGATTTTAAAAAAAAAAATTAGAATCTAATCTAAAATTTTAAAATACAAGAAAGGGTGATAGAAGCAACAGTCATCAAACCAGAAATGAATCTGCCCATACTGGTTTTCTATCGGTTTAACTAATGGAGTTTTTCATTTTAATAATTATTTTTGATTAAATTAATATCTTTATTTGAAGTAATTTATTTTTAAAAATATATTAAGAGTAAAATAAAATAAAATAAAATAAAGGTCATTATCTCTACCAAATTTAAAATTCTTTCTTAAAAGATCATACGCCCATACTTAACGACTTTTTTTTTTACATAATTAAGAGAGAGAGAGAGAGAGAGAGAGAGAGAGAGAGAGAGAGAGAGATTTTAATCTTAAACTCACTAAGACTTATTTTTAAGCCTATAAGAACGTTTTCTCCAAATTTCAAGGTTCGAGGTAAGTATTTCTAATTTTTGACAATTTGTTTACATTGTTGATTAAAAATCTGGACTATTTTAGTGTCCTTGATCAAACATAATAAAATTGCTAGTCAAAAATATTTAAAATTTTTTTGAAGTCATGCACATATTTCTAGATATCTATATAAAATTATAAGACAATTTGAGCTGTATATAAATTATGAAAAATCAAATAATAGGTCATAAATGACAAAAATGACTGTTGGATAACATGATTTTTCTCCCTTAGTAGTGATGAAAACTCAAGTAGATGTAATAATTTTGATCTAAAATTTTTGTAAAAATCCATTAGATAGTCAGTGACCTATGTTCCAAATTTCAGATCATTCTAAGTTCTAATTTGGATGTTAAAATTTTAGAAATGGGTCAACCATATCACTCTTAAAACTCAATTCCAAAGCCAAAGAAATCATTTAGAATGAAATTCTTTAAAAATTTAACGTGAATTAACTAGCGTTACACTAGATTACCTGTGAAATAAGCATCAACCACTTTAAATACGATCTGTAAGACCCAAAACCTGTAGAATCAGTAACGCTACGCTATCCTAAAATCCCGGATCAATCTCTAAACCCAGTTGCTCTCGGGAGCACTTTGAAACTTTGTATCGGACCTGGACCGCCCGTCGAAAGTCCGGTAGCGATGAACGTAGACCATTGTGACCACCTAGTTGGACTTGACTACCACCGCGAAAATCACGTTCAAACGATACTCTAAGACGATTTCCTTGAGTCCGGAGTGAAGAGAGTGAGAGAGCGAAGATTTTTAGAAAATTAAATATATTTTTAAGTAATCTGGAACGGTTCACTTGCGCGTTATTTTTAAGCGTTCTGACCGTTAGATTTCGACCCAAATTCACCCTCGGATCAGGATAGGTGGCCCATACATGTCATAGCACTTGTGGCTCTGATCAACTTTCGGTGAACGCTGAACTGAAACTGGTCCTCCACAGTCGATCTGGAAACCCGACCGGACTGAAAACTTAGCTTAACCTAGATCCAATATTAGAGAGTTTATGTAACATCCCGAAAAATCGGAGGTCAGGTAGAAACTCAACTCCCGAGTTCCAGAACGTCACTTATGCAACATAGATAATGATAAATGCATGTTGTCTGTAGAATGACATTAAACAAGATTGAGACTAAGCCAAAACAGCATATCGTACTCTAGAGACAGTTAAATTAGCAAGCGGAAGACTGTGATAAATACATAAAATATATAATTAATTGTAAGTCTCCAAACTGTGAACATGTTACCAGGTTAATTAAATACATGTATACTCCAAAAATGGAAAGAAAAGAATATATATGAGTGCTCCAAAAATATAAAATGACAAGTGTCAAGGCGTCTAACCAACCTCCCTATAATCCCGTCGATCAGAACACGCATAAAGGAGGGATCCTCCTCATCATCATCAAGTCCGGCTCCGCTCACAAGCAGCGCCATCATCTGAAACTAAAATAGGGACTGGTGGGTGTCCGGAACACCATCCCGTAACGTGTGAGTGAGTAATCAACTCAGTGGAATCATAGAGCAAAGATTGGCATGTTATCAATTAATCACGCAATAATAGTAAAGCAAACAATCAAACATTTCTAGATACTGTTGTTAATGCATACATGAAATGACATGATGGATGCCCTCACCGACATTCTCCCTCATACGGCACTATCTTACGCTCGCGGCATACTTTCTTCCCACAGTGCTACACATCTTCCAGGCACATGCAGTGCGATGTGGATATGATTACCGAGTTGTTATTAGTCCATTCATACAGCAGTATTGGGAACTTAAGGTACCTTCCTTGTATCAATCCCAACACAGATCCTGTCTAGGGTCGTCACTCCTAGTAATCTCATACGATGTTACATTTTTATAGGTCGCTGCAAGAGCTGTCGGGCCTGTTACTCGCACTCGTTGCATTGCTCCCCCATCACCTTATCAATACAGGCCTAATGTACTCTTATCGCTACGGAAAGGTCGTCGCCTCCCGTAGACTCAGAATATACTCGAGGTCACTACAAAGGGCTCATCACCAATCAGTGTAGGCCGACAGCTCGAATGTAGTGTCTCATACCACTACAATCGGCTCAGGAGTCAATGGTGCTCACTGGTCACTACGGGGAGGTTTGTGGCCCCAACGTAGGCCGACAACTCGACCACGGTGTCCCATACCACCATGCCCGGTTCATGAGTCTTTATGGATCAAGGTATCATGGTTGACAGGGTTTTCAATGGTAAGTTCAGTACCATAGGCTCAAGCAGTTATGACTCATACATGGTGAACATACAATGACCAATCGTGTTACTTGACGAGCTCGACTAGTACGAGCGCATCTCAAGGTGAGCGACATGAAGTGCATAAAATACTTCGTGTGGCCTAACCACTACCGCTTGCCCAAGACACGACTCGCGTTCATCGACGCGTCCTTCGTGGTACATAGAAGCCAACCATGAATTCAATCCATTACCGACTGCCTGGACTAGGTCATAGCCCCAAGTATTTGTGTATCAACGTCAGTAAGCATATGTGAGTAACAGAAATAAATATAAACAATCCAAGCTTGTTGACCCATGTTATGACATACTACATAAGCAAATCAACCAACACATGCATTCCATATATATAATGAAATCAATTCATATAGCCAACATGGTGAAAATCATATACATCAGCCTATTAATTAAGAATTCAATTCAAAACTAATTCACAACACCATTTACTCAATACATACTAATACAAACATTTATACAAACACTTAGTCTACACTTTTTAGCCTACATAGCGTATGTCGACCCAAAGTGCGCATTAGGACGAATCTCTTTGTCAAACAGATCGTACACGCATTTCTAATATCACAACATGACAAATAGCCATGACAATTATTTCAGCAAAATACGGATGTATACTGTATTTCCTATAAGTACCTAAAATGCCCTAAATCTCATATTTACCGTACGTATACGAAATGGAAAACAGACAACATGTTCTACATGTCAAACGACGCTCTCATCAATAATCTACTATTAAACAACATTAAAAGCTTTAAAATCAGTCAATCAAAGCGTCTAGAATCCTCACCTTTCGCCTTAGACGTGTATCGATTCGAACAGAATTTCTACGCTTCGTCAACGGTGCTAAGGCGACCTAATGCACGAGATACGTAAGCTACATCGCTAAAGTATCAAAGAAATTCCTAAAATAGCAAGTGGTTAGGGTTTTTCTTACCTAGAAGTGAGTTAGAATCACCGCTAAAGTGATTTGAAGGCGGTGGATAAACACGTGTAGAAGCTGGTTCAAGTGGCAAGGTAATTCTCTCACAACTCTCCACAATCTCTCTTTCTCTCTCTTCTTTTTCTAGAGTTTGTTGTAAATTCGAATGAGAGAGATATGAGAGGGTTTAAAGCCCTTATATAGGCTAAAAACTCACCTAAATAGACTTGGGACAAAGGTATACTTGGGTTATAACCAAATCGGGACTTTTTTGATCCAAAAGAGTGTTTCGGGAGGTCCCCTGGCCAAACATGGTCGGACTTAAGCTCATGTATATTGAATGTTGATCACATAAAGTTTTCAGTCCGGTAGAGTTCCCAGATCGCACGTGGCGGTCCAGTTTCAGTTCAGCGGTCATCGTACCTAAATCAAGTCTACAAGTCTCATGACATGAAAGAGAAATTTTTCCTGATCCGAGGGTGAAATTTGGCTGAATTCTGACGGTCAGAACGCTTAATAATAACGCGCAACGATATGTGCCAGATTTTGAATTAAATTTCCAAATCTTTACTCTTTCTCACTCTCTTCACTCCAGGCTTAATGAAATAGCCTCAGAACATCGGTTGGGCTTGATTTTCAAAACGATTGTCAAGTCCAGCCAAGCGGTCATAACGGTGTAAGATTGTAGATATCAGACTTTCGACGCGCGGTCTAGATCCAATACAAGGTTTCAAAGGGTTCCTGGGAACAAACTGGTTTAGAGTTTGATCCTGGATTTCAGGGTAAGATAGGGTCATTGGTTCTACAAGTTTTGGGTCTTGCAGAACGTATTTAAAGCGATCAGGGACAATTTCACAGCTAATTTAACGTAGCGCTAGTTAACTTACGCTTATTTTCTAAAAGAATTAATCCTAAGTGATTTCTTTGACTTTGGAATTGGGTTCTGAGAGGTTACCAAGGTGCTATGGTTGACCCATTGCCTAAGGACGTCTAACTCCAGGTTGGTAAAAATCCAGGGTGTTACAGTTTATGTCCGACCGCATTTAGTAACAGGACCTCCAGAAGTGCTCCGTTGAGACGGAACAGTCCGTATTTAAACATAACCTAAGTATACCATGGCCCTAAGTCTAATTTGGAGAGTTTTGAGCCTATATAAGGACCTTAAACCCTCACTCTTTCATCCCATACGAATTTGAGAAAACCTAGGAGAGAGAAGAGAGAAAAGAGAGAGAAAGTGTGAGAATCTTCCTGCCATTCTACCATGCTATCCTACGTGCTTAACCATCACGATATAATCACTTTTTTGGTGACTCCGGATTTATTCCTAGGTAAGAAAATCCAAACCCTAACCTATTTTGGAGCTTAGAATAGTCTAAGTGATGTTGTAGCTAACTTGTTTCATGCCTTAGGTAGCCTATTCGCCGTTGACAAAGACTTATCGTCTGAATCATATCCGTTATACATTTTCTGATTTAAGGTGTGGATTTTAGACGTATAGGTTATGGTTTTCACGGTCTTCAATGTCGGTTAATGATTTATTCTTGACGTGGGTGCTACTACACATGCAAAATGCGTCGTCTGTTTCGTTATACGAGTTTACATGAACTATGTAGAATATAGTGTATTCTATGCATATGTTGGAATGTTTGAATATGTTTGGAATTTAGATTTGTGCTTAACATGTTTATTTGTTGTGAATACATGCCTAATACACGTGCGACAACTCCTTAGCGAAAGGACTTGCCCAAAATCATGTCACAACAAATATACGTATATGTGACTAAGTGTGTAGCCTAAATGTTTGTAGAAATGAATGAATGAATGTGGAACTTGGATTCATGCTTGCCGTGACTATCCATCGTGGGTGCACGCGTGTTACAAATGGGGCAACTCCCTAGTGAAAGGATTTGGCCTAATACCTGTGCGATCAACATACGTCATGTATGTTGATGTATGTAGTCTAAAGTGTTTATTGAAATGTCTGAATGAGTAAGTAGTTAGTAAATTGTAATGTATAAGGGTGTTGAGATATGATTCTCAACTCCTTTAACTATGTGTATGCTTTCCTCCATGTACTGTATATTATAGTGTCTATTTATCTATATAATGCATATGTATGGTTACTGCTTATAGGACAATATCGGACCTGTGATTCTATAGTTGAAATCTGTTCATTACTACTTTAACTATTTTATATGATTATTCATGGAAATGAAATGTGTTTGGGGCCATGTTATGGTCCAGGCAATCGGTAACAGGTTTGGAATTCGTGGTTGAGATCTATTTCGCCACGAACGATGTGTAAGACGAACCCGAGTCGTATTAGAGTTGTCGGCAGTGGTTAGGCCACACGAAGTGCTTGTGCACTCCATGCCGTTCGATTCAACGTGCGCTCGTGCTAGTTGGACTCATTAAGTAACCCGATTAACCGTTGTATGTTCACCTTGTATTCGTCATAATTGCTTGAACCTAGGGAACTGAACTTACCAGTGATAACCCTGATAACCGTGGTACCTTGATCCATTAAGACTCATGAGCTGGGCATGGTGGTATGGGACACCGTGGTCGAGCTATTGGCCTACGCTGGGGCCACGAGCCTCCCCGTAGTGAACAGTGAGCAATCCAGACTCATGAGCCGATTATGGTGGTATGAGACAATATATTCGAGCTGTCAGCATACACTGATAAGGTGATGGGGGAGCGGTGCAACGAGTGCGTGTAACAGCCCTGACAGCCCTTTCTAGTGACTTCGAGCATACTCTGAATCTGTGGAGAGGCGACAAGTCTTCCCGTAGTAAACAAAGTATAAACTAGGCATGTATTGATAAGGTGATGGGGGAGCGGTGCAATGAGTGCGTGTAACAGCCCTGACAGCCCTTGCAGCTACCTAGAACCGCATCATCGTATGAGATCAACTAGGAGTGACGACTCTAGACAGGATCCTTGTTTGGGAATGATATAAGGGAGGTACCTTAGTTTCTCAATCCTGCTGTATGAAAAGGACTAATAACAACTCGGTAATCATGCCCATATCGCATTGTATGTGCCTGGAAGATGTGGAGCATCTCATCTTTGCATTAATAATAGTATTTAAGAATGTTTGATTTGTTTGCTTTATCATTACTGCTTGACTGAATTGATAACATGTTAACCTTTACTATATGATTCCACTGAGTTGATCACTCACTCCCATGTTAAGGGACGGTATTGTACACACCAACCAGTCCTTGTTTTGGTTTCAGATGATGGCGCTGCTTGTGAAGTGGAGCCGGACCTTCATGATGATGAGGAGGGTTTCTCCTATAGGCAGCTATTAGGTGGGTCTATATAGACCGTGTTCTGATTGACGGAATTACAGGGAGGTTGATTAGACGCCATGACACTTGTCATTTTGCTCTTTTGGAGCACTCATGTATATTCATTTTTTTTTTTGGATTATACATGTATATATTTAACCTGATAACATGTTCACACTCTGGAGACTTACAGCAGTTTATATATGTTATATATACTACCACAGTCTTCCACTTGCATAGTTTAACTGTCTTTGGAGTATAATATGCTGTTTTGGCTTAATCCCACTCATGTTTAATACACTAACATAGACAACAGTCAATCATAAGCATTTATGTTGCATAAGTGATATTTTGGAACTCGGGTGTTGAGTTGCTACTCGACCCCCGATTTTCAGGGCATTACAAGGAGGGTCTTTAACTATGTTTATGATTGATTATTGGAATAAATGGTTGTTTCTTATTTATAAGATATTGCTGAGTATGGATGAAACTTAGATCTATGGTAGAGATAGTAGGTAAATGAATAATCGTATAATGGAATGAAATTCATATACTTTGTGTACGAGTTACAATTCGAAACTCGGGTCTGAGGGTGCATACTCTTTGCTCGAATTTCAGAGCGTGACAGAATGGTACCAGAGATTAGTTTTCCCAAAACCTAGAGTGACCTGTAGCTCATGTACCCCACAAAATTTCATAAATTGTAAACCCCTAAAATTAGAAATATTTCATCAGAATTTCCCTCTCTATTGATGTATGGAATGGGGTATATAGAAATTCAAAATTAAATTCCTATTCATTTTTAAACGTAGAAATAAAAACTTTAGATTCTCAGCACTCCTATTTGAATATAATTTAAATTAATATGCGTTTGTGTGGACCAAAATTAATTTTTTAAGATTTTTAATCCACAAAAAAATGTTTAACAGCAATAGGTAGTAAAAATTACCCAACTTGTACAATTCGTATTTATAAAAGTACTACTCCGATTGAGGCGATTCAAAAGCTTGAATGAAGATAGACGAATCTAAATTAATATAAAAATAATAATAATAATTCAAATCTCAGAGTCACTATATTGATTCAGTGAGTTAGTACAGGTTGGTCAGAATTCATCAAATTCTGAAAAAGTCAGGCTGTAGGAATTTTAAAAAATTTTATGGTTGAAATTTTTAAATAAGATTTCACAGAGACATATTAAACTTATAATAAGATTTTTAGAAAAAATTAGAATCTAATCTAAAATTTTAAAATACAAGAAAAGGTGATAGAAGCAACAGTCATCAAACCAGAAATGAATCTGCCCATACTGGTTTTCTATCGGTTTAACTAATGAAGTTTTTTATTTTAATAATTATTTTTGATTAAATTAATATCTTTATTTGAAGTACTGTATGTTTAAAAATATATTAAGAGTAAAATAAAATAAAATAAAATAAAGGTCATTATCTCTACTAAATTTAAAATTCTTTCTTATAAGATCATACGCCCATACTTAGCGACTTTTTTTTTTACATAATTAAAAGAAAGAGAGAGAGAGAGAGAGAGAGAGAGAAAGAGAGAGAGAGAGTGTGTAACGCCCGAAAAAAATCTGTACTTGGACTCGAGTACTAACTCGACCCGAAATCGCGTAGGATTAATTCCTATGGAAAATAAGCGTAAGTTAGCTAGCGCAACGCTAGAGTAGCTGAGAAATAGTCCCTGATCACTTTAAATACGTTCTACAAGACCCAAATCGAGTAGAACCAATAACTCTATAAAACTCTATAACCTCGGATCAAACTCTAAGCAGGTTTGTTCTCTGTACCACTTTGAAACTTTGTATTGGATCTAGACCGTGCGTCGAAAGTCCGATACCTACTATCTGAGACCGTTAGAACCGCCTAGCTGGACTTAACTACCATTTCAAAAATCAAGTCCAACCGATAATCACAGGCTATTTCATTGCGCCGGGACTGAAGAGAGTGCGAATAGGGATAGATTTGGAATTTGAAATTTAAATCTGGTACACGACTTGACGTGTCAGTATTAAGCGTTCTGACCGTCAGAATTCAGCCAGATTACACCCTCGGATCAGGAAAAATTTCTATTTCATATCATGAGACTTACAGCCCTGATCTACGTGCGGTGACCACTGAACTGAAACTGGACCGCTACGTGCGATCTGCGAACCCTTCCGGACCGAAAACTCGATGCGTGCTAGATCCGGTATGCGTGAACTTAAGTCCGATTGCGTTCGGCTAGGGGACCACCAGAAATCATCTTTTGGACCGAAACAGCCCCGATTTGGATATGCCCTAAGTGAACTTTGTTCCTGAGCCTATTCTAGGCACTTTTGGGCTTATAAAAGGGGTTGAAACCCTCACTCCTCTCTCCCATCCGAAGTTGAGAAAAAATCCTAGATTGGGAGAGAGAAAAGGTGAGAGTTTGTGAGAGAGAGTAGGAGAGAATTTTCCTGCCTTTGCACCACCGGTTGCAAGTGCTTTAGCAACACACATCAATCACCTGGCCGGTGATTCCTCCGCATTTTCAGGTAAGAAAATTCTCTAGAAGTTGCTGATTTGAGGTTCACTAGGATCCATAGCTTGTTAACCGATAGATCTTGTAAAACAGGTCCTCTATTCGCCGTAGACGAAGCGTATACGCTCTGTTCGAATTCACACACCTGTAAGAGATAAGATGCGGATTTTAGACGCTTTGATTGACTGTTTCCAACGCTTTCAATGTCGTTTAATAGTAGATTATCGACGGCAACGCCGTTTGACATGTACAACATGCTGTCCGTTTCCTGTTTCGTAAACCAACGAAGAATATGAGATTTAGGGTATTTTAGTCATTTGTAGGAAGTGCTGATTTCATTCATATTTTTCTGATGTGATTGACATGGCTTATTGTCGCATTAGAATACTAGGAATACGTGCATAATTAGTTTGGCGAAGAGATTCGCCTAAATGCGCACTTTGGGTCGACATACTATATGTAGACTTAAGTGTGTAGTGTAAGTATTTGTATAAATGCTTGTATTAGTATGTATTAAATTAAATGGTGTTATGGATTAGTTTGAGATTGATTTCTCAATTAATATGCTGATGTGAATGATTTCCTACATGTTAGTAATATGCATGATTTCATTGTATGTATGAAATGCATGTGCTTGATGATTTACTTAAGTTGTATGTTATAACATGTGTTAACATGCTCACATGGTTGTATTTCATTTCCAACACTCTCATATGTTTTGCTGATGTGATTCCATAATTGGTTGGGACTATACTTAGTCCAGGCAGTTGGTAACCGAGCGAATTCGTGGTTGGCTTTTCTTGGCCACGAACGATGCGTCGATGAACGCGAGCCATGTTCTGGAGTTGGCGGCAGTGGTTAGGCCACACGAAGTATTTTACGCACTTCATGTCGTTCGACTTGAGATGCGATCGTGCTAGTCGAGCTCGTCAAGTAACCCGACTGGCCGTTGTATGTTCACCCTGCATGAGTCATAACTGCTTAAACCTAGGTTACTGAACTTACCATTATAAACCCTGTTAACCATGGTACCTTGATCCACGAAGACTCATGAGCCGGACATGGTGGTATGGGACACCGTGGTTGAGTTGTCGGCCTACGCTGGGGCCACAAACCTCCTCGTAGTGACCAGTGAGCACCTAGTCTCATGAGCAAATTATGGTGGTATGGGACACTATATTCTTACTGTCGGCCTACACTGATCAGGCAACGAGTCCTTTATAGTGACCGCGAGCGTATTCTGAGTCTATAGGAGGCGACGATCCTTCAGTAGCAGTAGAGTACAGTAGGCCTGTATTGATAAGGTGATGGAGGAGCGGAGCAACGAGTGCGTGCAACAGCCCTGACAGCCCTTGCAGCAACCTATGAAATATACCTCGTATGAGATTACTAGGAGTGACGACCCTAGAAAGGATCTGTGTTAGGATTGATACAAGAGAAGTACCTTAGTTTCCCAATCCTACTGTTTGAATGGACTAATAACAACTCGAAAATCATATCACCATTACATTGCATGTGCCTGGAAGATGTGGAGCACTTAAGGGAGTGTGGCATGCCGTGGTCGTAAGATGGTGCCGTATGAGGGAGATCGTCGATGAGGGCATACATCACGTCATGTCATATTGCATTAACAACAGTATTAGGAATGTCTGATTTACTACTTTACTATTATCGCATGATTGATTTGAGAACATGTTAATCCTTTCTCTATTATTCCACTGAGTTAGCTACTCATTCCCACGTTTCGGGATGGTGTTTACACACCCACCAGACCCTGTCTTAGATGCAGGTGATGCTGAGATCCAGGAGGTAGAGCCGGACTTTGATGAGAACTAAGACGAGTTCTCATACATGCAGTACCATGACGGCTTTGCTTAGGTCGCCTGGGTTGACGGGACTCCTCAGTGGGACTATTTTGACACTTTGATTTATTTATTTACATGTATATGAGACTCAAAGATGTATTCATACTTTAGTGACAGTTGAGATCTACTTTATTTTTTCATATAGTGATATATATATTCTTTAGTCTTTCGCTTGCTTTTATCACTGGATCTGAAGTATGAATTGCAGTTTTGGTATACTTTTACTCATGTGAATGCTTTAACTCAGACAACATTGAATCATAATCATTTTTGTTGCATAAGTGACGGTCTGGAACTCGGGAGTTGAGTTTATACACGACCCTCGATTTTTAAGGTGTTACAAGTTGGTATCAGAGCGTGAATAAGAGTATACTGGGAATGGGTTATGGTCACGCGACGTACGCTGTCGCTTCCTTTGACTTAGGTGGGTGCGAGAAGGGTCTAGAAACACTCATAGGATCGCAGATTCGCCAATAGGCGAAGTCTATTCGTATCGATCACGCGATCGAGTCCGTAACGCATATAGGGTCGCGTGAAGCAACTCGAATAGTTCTTAGGTTGAGACATTCTTTGAACGATTCTAAACCCGTAAATATGAATCATTAGGCTGTGGGGAAACCACAACCCCTGTGTTCAATCATCAGGGCTTAAAAACCCCGTTTCACCAAAAATCTTCAAAATTCTTCCTCTCACCACTCTAATATTCAATTACTTCTTATAATTTTCATATTAGGCATCAATACTAATGTGAAAATAACATAAAATCATACTTTCACAAAATTTTACAGTGAATAGTAAAATTTCATGAAAAATGACCATAAGGCCATTCTAACTTCACTTTATTTTGAAACTAATGGGCTAAATGGATGTAGTAGCTCCTTTTACCCTAAAATCATATGCTGCATGATAGGATTTTGTATTCAGATTTTCATATTGGCCCCGGAAATCCCCAAACTCATGTTTGGGCCAATATTGGGCAATTTACAAAGAACCAAGGTGGGGCCCATAGTTATTTGGGGTCCCTGGACCATGGGGGACCAGACCCATGTGGTCCCACCCACCAGATCAAGGATCGGTCGGCGATGCATCGCCGCCCGGGGTGGCCCACTTGATGTGATCTTTGGTATGTGGGGGTGTTTTGGGTAATACACACCCCCCACGTAGTGTCCGACCGTAGAAAACCTCAAAAAGATGCACTTCCTTCACAAACATCCCTTCCCCTAGCCCCATTTACGTTTTCTAGCTGCCCTACCTCCAAATCATGATTTTAAACCACCCCCAAATCCATTCCTGGCCTAAAACGACCACACTCCATCGTTCCATTGAAGATTGCAGCCCTCCCTCTAGAAGATCTCGTCATTTGGAGCTCTTAAAACTCCCAAATCGAGCTGAAATCGTGAGGTGCTCCATTCTCCTTTTTCATCCTCTTTTCTTTCTGAAAATATATCCTAGGGGAGCTTGAAGCATCCCTCTACAACTCCTAGATCTCCCTTTTTCAGTTTGAATAGCCACTTCTTCACATTTTCTCCATTTTCTATGGCTTTCGTTGAAGCCATTTTGGGTCTTTTGTCACTCTCCATCATCCTATCTTTGATGGGTAAAAGAAAAACTGCAGCAGATGAGGCTGGGCCAAGTCGCCCTGCTCAATCAAGAAGGCCGCGGGGTGGCGCCGCTAGCTCAAGCGCCGCCGCAGGTCCAACCACAGCCCGAGAGTTCCATACAAAGCGGGATTTGGATCCCCATACTCAACTTGGGCGAGTGATTCTAGCAGAAATGCCTCACGGCCAATACACTGACCGTAAAGTGTTATTTGAGGTGGATGTGGAAGGACGACTATTCAGTAAATTTCTATTGTTCGAGCCCATTGAAGCTGCGCATTGGGGTCCGATCTTTGAAGCTCGTGCTCGTGCTAATGTGAGCACCGTTCGTGCCTTCTACGCTCGTATACAGAATCCTACCTTGGAGCCATTGCAGTTCAAAATTCCTTTTGGTAGAGACCGGATGGCTACGATCGATGTTCGGTTGATTGCGCGACTTCTGAACGTGCCTTTTGGTGATGTTCATCCTAGTGAGAAGAATCTGAGGAGTAGGCACGAGCGAGATCGCTGTACCAGGTTTCTATGCAGTAAACTGGTTCCATGGCAGCCTAATAATAGCATCAAGGTGACTCATATGTCTGATGATTTGCGCCTGCTGCACCACATTTGCACGTTCAACGTGTATCCCAGGTCGACAAATTGCATTGAGTGTACGAGCCTTATGGTTGATTTCTTGTATCTGGTGGCCCAGGGAGAGAATGTGTGTATGGCCACTTTCATCTTGCGACAGATTATCCTCATAGCAAAATCAAGAAGAACGTCCGAATCCCTTCCTTTTGGCCGACTTATATGCAAGATCGCGCTTGAGTTTGCCTATAGACTTGGGCCGGAATTGCCAGTTTCAATTCACAACATTGATGAGTCAACTATGGTCAAGATGAAGATTGAGTCTCAGTACCATGAGAATCAGCTTGAGGAGGATAGCGAGGATGACTTTGATGATGAGGAGGATCCAAGTGAGGGAGAACCTGGAGCAGAAGTTGAGGAAGAAGTCCAAGAAGAGGTAGAAGAGGAGGCTCAGGATACAGATAAGAGCCCTCCTCCTTCTGCTCAGGCTACTAGTGATGATCGCATTGCCTGGATTGAGGAGATCCAGGTCGCCTTGCGAAGAGAAGTTCAGGAACTTCGCGCTGAAGTCGAGGATGCCAAGGCCGTTACGAAAAGGAAATTCGGCAAGGTGACTCGTACCTTGAAGGAGATCCTGTGCTGCTTGCAGGATAAGGGTGCTCCTCCTCCATCACCCGACTCAGACTAGCGATGATTGTAGATGTTGTTGTTAGTAGTTAGTCATTTCCTGCTTAAGTTGTGTAAGCCTGTTAAGGCTAGTGCTTTGCTTATGTTGCTGTTGTAAATTTTAACTGTCTTAGTTTCCATGTATTTCTCGTCATGATGCTTGTAAGGATATATCCCTTGTATTGTGACAATTTTGATTAAATAAAATGCATGGAATGCTTATAGCTCTTGTGTGAATGATTGCGGTGTTTGTGCTATTAAGACTGACAAGGTTGCGCCCTATTTTGAATATAGGGAATGCCGCTGAAGACTACACGTAGCACGGCTCGGCTTGCATTGAGTGAGCCTATGGATCAGGCTCCTTCGCAGTCTGATACCCAAGCGGACCCTGCTGTGGGTCCGATTCCTGAGACAGTGCGTGCGTCTCAGCCTACTGCTGGTCCTACAGTTGGACTACAGCCGTTCACACCGCCCGTCAGAGAGCCGTACCGCGCATCTTCTTCGGCGCAGTACACGCCACAGCCTGCTCCACCTCCCGACATATTTGAGCAGATGATGGCCATGATGCAGCAGCAGCAGCAGCTCCTGACTACTATTGTGGGGACACTAGCCCAGGGTGGGAGTGTGCCTCTTCCTGCACCAACTGCGCATCCAGCTGAGGATGCTGATACTTATGCCCAGGATGAGGGCATGGCTCATCCTGTACCACCTGCTTACCCTGCGGGGAATGCCGCTGATACACGGGGCTTGTTAGAGCGATTCCAGCGCTTACGGCCTCCCACTTTTACGGGTTCTCATAGACCCGAGGAGGCCGAGTATTGGCTCGACCGTGTGTCGAAGATATTGCAGATGCTTCATTATACAAAGGCTGAGCAGGTAGAGTTGGCTACGTTCCTGTTTGAGCGAGAGGCCAGCTTGTGGTGGGACAGCGTATTGCGGACCGTTGCTGCCGATTACGTATAGGCATGGGCAGCGTTTGAGTTTCGCTTCCACAAGAAATATTATCCCCAGACGTACAGGCATGACCGGGAGAATGAGTTTCTCCGCCTCAGACAGGGAGCCATGACAGTCACGGAGTATGAGCATCGGTTCACGGAGTTGGGCAGATACGTCCCGACTATTTTGGCAGATGAGAAGATGCGCATATGGCGCTTTTCAGAGGATTTGCGATCGGATGTTCGGTCGAAGATGTTCTACGTGAGCATTCCCTCTTATGCAGAGTTGATTCACATGTCCATGCAGGCAGAGCAGGATGTGGATTAACTTGCGCGATCTCGTGGCCCTGTTGCTCCTAGGCCACGACCAGAGTTGTCGGGCAGGCCCTTTGCCGGCAAGAGGCCTCGCGTCGACCCTCCTACTAGGGCTACAGCGCCAGTACCACCGTTTCGGTGCCCTGATTTGCTATGTACATATTGTGGGAAGACGGGCCACTTGGCGCAGAGTTGTTTTGCCAGGATGCGGGATAGTGGGTTCTACCGCCGTTGAAGATCGATCGTACACGTCCACAGGCGATATCAGCACTGCCTATACGGTTGGCTCCTGTGCACCCTTCTTTCAGACATTCGGTATCCCAGATCAGGCAGCCTCTACAGCCCACGACGCAGCGGCCGAACCGGCCACAACAGGCACAGGTTTATGCATTGACAGCTGAGGCAGCTGCGACGGAGACTTCTCAGCATTCGGCCTTCGAGGTCACTGCCCACATTGGAGGTATTCCTATACTCGTGATGGTGGACACAGGTTTCACGATTTCTTTGATATCACGTGCCATAGTCAGACGCATTGGGTTATAGACTATTACTATGGATAGGGTGCGAGTCCTTGCAGCTCATGGGGATTATTCAGATGTCACCCAGATGTGTGAGGGTTGTTTGGTGGATCTGGGAGGCAAGACGATGACTATTGATCTTGTCGTCGACCCCTCTCTTGTTTATCTCGACGTCATTCTTGGCTGGATTGGTTGACTGCAGCGAGGGCCGAGATTGACTGCCAGACTCGTATAGTGACTGCGTACGAGCCAGAGGGTGCATCCTTCACATTTCCAGTGCGAGTAAATCTCCCGTTCCGCATACTTAGCTACGCTACATTACTGCGAGACGCTGGTGCCCAGATACTTGAGCATACGCCAGTCATTTGCGAGTTTGGGGATCTGTTCAGGAAGATCCCTGGTTTGTCGCCCCGACGAGAGATCGATTTCACTATTGATCTGGTGCCTGGTTCCTCGCCCGTCTCACTGCCGACGTATCACATGGCACCGTATGAGATGGAGGAGTTGAGGATGCAGATTGATGGTCTACCGGAGCTTGGCCTTATACGGCCTAGCGTGTCTCCTTGGGGAGCACCAGTCCTGTTCGTGAGGAAGAAGGACGGTTCGATGTGATTGTGTATTGATTATCGCAGGCTGAATCAGATCACGGTGAAGAACAAGTACCATTTACCCAGGATCGATGACTTGTTTGATCAGTTGAGAGGAGCGCAGTACTTCTCGAAGATTGATCTTCAGTCAGGATATCATCAGTTGCGCGTTAGGGATGAGGACGTGCAGAAGACAGCATTCAGGACCAGTTTTGGCCACTACGAGTTCCTTGTGATGTCGTTCGGTCTCACGAACGCACCAGCCGTGTTCATGGATCTGATGAACCGGGTATTTCGGCCTTTCCTTTATCGATTCATCGTTGTGTTTATTGACGACATTTTGGTGTACTCCAGGAGTCGAGAGAAGCATGAGGAGCACTTGCGTTTGGTCCTGGATATGCTCAGACAGCATCAGTTGTTCGCACAGTATAAGAAGTGCGACTTCTGGAGGCAGGAAGTGAAGTTCCTGGGACACGTGGTGTCCAAGGATGGCATGGCAGTTGACCTGTCTAAGGTTGTTGCGCTTCATGACTGGGAGCAGCCTGGTTCTGTCACTGAGGTGAGGAGTTTCTTGGGTCTCGCTGGCTACTATCGGCGCTTCATACAGGATTTCTCGAAGATCGCTAGACCCTTATCTCAGTTGACACGGAAGGACGTGAAGTTTGCCTGGAATGACAAGGCGGAGTTAGCTTTTCAGGAGCTGAAGGACAGACTTACGTCCTCCCCTGTACTAGTATTGCCAGAGCAAGGGGTTAGATACACTATTTATACTGACGCATCTAGCGTTGGTCTGGGTTGTGTCCTTATGCAGAGGGACAGGGTAATTTCGTATGCCTCGAGACAATTAAGGAAGCACGAGGAGAATTACCCTACACACGACCTAGAGTTGGCAGCCGTCATATTCGCACTGAGACTCTGGAGACATTACCTCTATGGAGAGGAGTTCGAGCTCTTTTGCGACCACAAGAGCCTCAAGTACATATTCACGCAGCGAGACTTGAATATGAGGCAGCGGCGATGGATGGAGACGTTGAAGGACTTCAAGTTCGAAGTCTCTTACCATCCTGGGAAGGCGAACCTTGTGGCTGACGCGTTGAGCTGCAAGAAGGCGATAGAGTTTGCGGCTCCGCTGATGGTTGCTGAGTGGGATATGATTGAGTTTTTGCGAGACTTTGAGCAGAAACTCACCGTAGAGGAGCCGTATGAGTTCATCGCACATGTGCAGGTGCAATCTCAGATCGATGACCGGGTCATCGAGGCGCAGAGGGACGATGCGCATCTGACTGAGCTTCGAGAGCAGGCCAGTGATGATGCAGACGCCGAGTGGCGAGTTGGGATGGATGGAGGCTTACGTTATCGTGGCCGCCTTTGCGTCCCAGATGTCCCTGACTTGAGATGAGAGATTCTCGAGGCTGCGCATTGTACCAGACTCGCGATGCATCCAGGCAGTACGAAGATGTATCGCGACGTGAAGAGGACTTATTGGTGGGAAGGTATGAAGACCCACATAGCAGAGTCCGTGTCCCGTTGTCTCACTTGTCAGCAGGTGAAGGCAGAGCATCGCCGACCACCTGGACTCTTACAGCTTATGCCGATCGCAGAGTGGAAGTGGGATTTCATTTCCATGGACTTCATTTCTGGGTTGCCAAAGACGAGGAAAGGACATGATTCCATTTGGGTGATCGTCGACCGTCTGACGAAGTCGACGCACTTCCTACCGATTAGAGTTACGAACTCTGCAGACGAGCTGGCTAGACTGTACATCAGAGAGATTGTGCGTCTGCATGGAGTTCCATTGGAGATCGTGTTGGACAGAGACACGCGGTTCACTTCTATTTTCTAGACTCGCATTCAGGAGGCTATGGGTGTGAAGTTGAAGTTCAGTACTGCCTTCCACCCACAGACAGACGGACAGACAAAGCGGGTGAACCAGATCTTAGAGGACATGTTGCGAGCTTACGCATTGGACTTCAAGGACAGTTGGAATGATTGTCTTGCATATGCGGAGTTTGCATACAACAATAGTTTTTAGGTGAGTATCGGTATGGCACCTTATGAGGCGCTGTATGGGAGACCTTGTCGCGCACCGCATTGCTGGGCAGAGGTCGGTGAGCGTAGCTTGATAGGCCCAGAGTTGGTGCAGGCGACGTCAGAGAAGATTGATATTATTAGACGTCGGCTTCTCACAGCGCAGAGCAGACAGAAGAGTTATGCCGATACGAGACGGAGGCCACTGGAATTCACAGTTGGGGATCATGTATTCTTGCAAGTTTCCCCTATGAAGGGAGTCCTTCGGTTCGGAAAGAAGGGAAAGCTAGCGCCGCGATTCATTAGTCCATTTCAGATCCTCTATCATGTGGGAGCAGTGGCTTACCGATTGGCTTTACCCACGCCTCTCGCGAGCGTTCACAACGTATTTCATGTTTCTATGCTGAAGAAGTACGTTTCTGATCCTTCCCATATCATCAGATGGGAGCAGGTGCAGTTAGGAGAGGATGTTACATATATCCTGCGACCGACACGTATCCTAGATAGGAAGGAGCAGGTACTGCGTAGCAAGGTGATTTCCCTTGTGAAGGTATTGTGGACGCATACTCTGAGGAAGAGGCTACTTGGGAGACAGAAGCCGAGATCAGAAAGAACTACCCACAGCTTCTCGAGGAGTACGAAAAGGTACAAATTTCGAGGATGAAATTATTTGTTAAGGGGGTTAGATTGTAACGTCCGGAAAAAATCCGTACTTGGACTCGAGTACCAACTCGACCCGAAATCGCGTAGGATTAATTCCTATGGAAAATAAGCGTAAGTTAGCTAGCGCAACGTTAGAGTAGCTGGGAAATAGTCCCTGATCACTTTAAATACGTTCTACAAGATCCAAATCGAATAGAACCAATGACTCTATAAAACTCTATAACCTCGGATCAAACTCTAAGCAGGTTTATTCTCTGGACCACTTTGAAACTTTGTATTGGATCTAGACCACGCGTCGAAAGTCCGATACCTATTATCTTAGACCGTTAGAACCGCCTAGCTGGACTTGACTATCATTTTAAAAATCAAGTCCAACCGATAATCACAGGCTATTTCATTGAGCTCGGACTGAAGAGAGTGCGAATAGGGATAGATTTGTAATTTAAAATTCAAATCTGGCACACGACTTGACGTGTCAGTATTAAGCGTTCTGACCGTCAGAATTCAGCCAGATTATACCCTCGGATTAGGAAAAATTTCTATTTCATATCATGAGACTTGCAGCCCTGATCTACGTGCGGTGACCGCTGAACTGAAACTGGACCGCTACGTGCGATCTGCGAACCCTGCCGGACTGAAAACTTGATGCGTGCTAGATCCGGTATGCGTGAACTTAAGTCCGATCGCGTTCGGCCAGGCGACCACCAGAAATCATCTTTTGGACCGAAACAGCCCCGGTTTGGATATGCCCTAAGTGAACTTTGTTCCTGAGCCTATTCTGGGCACTTTTGGGCTTATAAAAGGGGTTGAAACCCTCACTCCTCTCTCTCATCCGAATTTGAGAAAAAACCTTAGATTGGGAGAGAGAAAAGGTGAGAGTTTGTGAGAGAGAGTAGGAGAGAATTTTCTTGCCTTTGCACCACCGGTTGCAAGTACTTTAGCAACACACATCAATCACCTGGCCGGTGATTCCTCTGCATTTTCTGGTAAGGAAATACCCTAGAAGTTTCTGATTTGAGGTTCACTAGGATCCATAGCTTGTTAACCGATAGATCTTGTAAAACAGGTCCTCTATTCGCCGTAGACGAAGCGTATATGCTCCGTTCGAATTCACACACCTGTAAGAGATAAGATGCGGATTTTAGACGCTTTGATTGACTGTTTCCAATGCTTTCAATGTCGTTTAATAGTAGATTATCGACGGCAACGCCATTTGACATGTACAACATGCTGTCCGTTTCCTGTTTCGTAAACCAACGAAGAATATGAGATTTAGGGCATTTTAGTCATTTGTAGGAAGTGCTGATTTCATTCATATTTTTCTGATGTGATTGACATGGCTTATTGTCGCATTAGAATACTAGGAATACGTGCATAATTAGTTTGGCGAAGAGATTCGCCTAAATGCGCACTTTGGGTCGACATACTATATGTAGACTTAAGTGTGTAGTGTAAGTGTTTGTATAAATGCTTGTATTAGTATGTATTGAATTAAATGGTGTTATGGATTAGTTTGAGATTGATTTCTCAATTAATATGCTGATGTGAATGATTTCCTACATGTTAGTAATATGCATGATTTCATTGTATGTATGAAATGCATGTGCTTGATGATTTACTTAAGTTGTATGTTATAACAAGTGTTAACATGCTCACATGGTTGTATTTCATTTCCAACACTCTCATATGTTTTGCTGATGTGATTCCATAATTGGTTGGGACTATACTTAGTCCAGGCAGTTGGTAACCGAGCGAATTCGTGGGTGGCTTTTCTTGGCCACGAACGACGCTTCGATGAACGCGAGCCGTGTTCTGGAGTTGGCGGCAGTAGTTAGGCCACACGAAGTGTTTTACGCACTTCATGTCGTTCAAATTGAGATGCGATCGTGCTAGTCGAGCCCGTCAAGTAACCCGACTGGCCGTTGTATGTTCATCCTGCATGAGTCATAACTGCTTGAACCTAGGGTACTGAACTTACCATTGTAAACCCTGTTAACCATGGTACCTTGATCCACAAAGACTCATGAGCCGGACATGGTGGTATGAGATATCGTGGTCGAGTTGTCAGCCTACGCTGGGGCCACAAACCTTCCCGTAGTGACCAGTGAGCACCTAGTCTCGTGAGCAAATTATGGTGGTATGAGACACTATATTCTTACTGTCGGCCTACACTGATCAGGCGACGAGTCCTTTGTAGTGACCGCGAGCGTATTCTGAGTCTATGGGAGGCGACGACCCTTCAGTAGCAGTAGAGTACAGTTGGCTTGTATTGATAAGGTGATGGGGGAGCGGAGCAACGAGTGCGTGCAATAGCCCTGGCAGCCCTTGCAGCGACCTACGAAATATACCTAGTATGAGATTACTAGGAGTGACGACCCTAGACAGGATCTGTGTTGGGATTGATACAAGGGAAGTACCTTAGTTTTCCAATCCTGCTGTTTGAATGGACTAATAACAACTCAGAAATCATATCACCATTACATTGCATATGCCTAGAAGATGTGGAGCACTTAAGGGAGTGTGGCATGCCGCGGTCGTAAGATGGTGCCGTATGAGGGAGATCGTCGGTGAGGGCATACATTACGTCATGTCATATTGCATTAACAACAGTATTAGGAATGTCTGATTTACTGCTTTACTATTATCGCATGATTGATTTGAGAACATGTTAATCCTTGCTCTATTATTCCACTGAGTTAGCTACTCATTCCCACGTTTCAGGATGGTGTTTGCACACCCACCAGACCCTGTCTTAGATGCAGGCGATGCTGAGATCCAGGAGGTAGAGCCGGACTTTAATGAAGACCAAGACGAGTTCTCATACATGTTGTACCATGACGGCTTTGCTTAGGTGGCCTGGGTTGATGGGACTCCTCAGTGGGACTATTTTGGCATTTTGATTTATTTATTTACATGTATATGAGACTCAGAGATGTATTCATACTTTAGTGACAGTTGAGATCTACTTTGTTTTTCCATACAGTGATATATATATATTCTTTAGTCTTCCGCTTGCTTTTATCACTGGATCTGAAGTATAAATTGCAGTTTTGGTATACTTTTACTCATGTGAATGCTTTAACTCAGACAACATTGAATCATAATCATTTTTGTTGCATAGGTGACGGTCTGGAACTTGGGAGTTGAGTTTATACACGACCCTCGATTTTCAGGGTGTTACAAGTTGGAAATCAGAGCTTGAATAAGAGTATACTGGGCCTGGGTTATGGTCACGCGACGTACGCTGTCGCTTCCTTTGACTTAGGTGGATGCGAGAAGGGTTTAGAAACACTCATAGGATCGCAGATTCGCCAATAGGCGAAGTCTATTCGTATCGATCGTGCGATCGAGTCCGTAACGCATCTATGGTCGCGTGAAGCAAATTATATATATATGATCTTTGATTGATATGAAATATATATATATATATATATATATATATATATATATATAATATTAACTTTTATTCTCTTGCTAAATTAAATTTTCTTCTTATAGGATTAAACGACCCCCACGAAGACTCATAGTTTTCGAAATTCTAAATCAGAAAGGTGAAAACTTTTTGTGTAACACCCCAGATTTTTTCCAACCTGGAATTAGACATCCTTAGGCAATGGGTCAACCATTTCACTCTCAATGATCAATCCCAAGGTTTAAAAATCAAATTTTTCTATTTCCTTCAAAATCTCACCCTTCACCACCTCATTCTTCGAATTTCTCTAAGTACTTCCATCTTAGCCACAAATTCTCAAGTCTAAATAGTAAAGACCACTAATCCTAAGGTCTTCATGATGAAGAATAATACCGAAGCTAAAAATGACTGTGAATAGTAAATAAATGAGTAAAATAGGTTTTGACCCTTAACCTTTTGGAATCTAACAAAATAGATACATTATTTGGATAGATTAGCGTCTCCTACCCCAAAATCATATGCTATACGCCATAAAAATTCATTTCAGTTTATAAACTGGCCTCGAAACACCTCGGACGGAGTCGTGGGTCTATCCAGCCAATGTACAATGAACCAAAGTGGGAACCATACTTTTTTGGGACCCTGGGGGCAGGGGGAACCAGCCCCATAGGGCAGAAGTCACCAGTTGTGAGTTTGGTCGGCGATGGCATCGCCGGTTTCACGATGCATCATCGGTCAAAATCATCGGTTGGGTCTAGACTTTGGGCTGGAGGTGTTTGGGGGCTAGGGTAGCCCCCTGGTATGCGGGCCGTTCGTTAATAATACCCCAATCAAGTACTTCCTTCACAAAGTGACCCTCCAAGCTCTCCTTTTGCTCCAAACATCCGAGTTTTAGTAAAAATCACCCCTCCAAACTCTTCCTTCTTTCGTTTCCAAATACCCTCAATCCACCCTTCGAATTTCATCTCAAACAGAGATCATTATAGGCTACTTCCTTTAGAAATCTAAAGAGAATCACCTAGCGCTACACTAGACAACCTGTGAAATTCGCACCAATCACTTTCAATACGATCCGCTAGAGCCAAAACGTATAAGATAGGTGATGCTACAATACCGTAAAGCCTGCGATCAAACTCTATTCCCGATTACTCTCTAGAGCACCTTGGAAACTTTGTATCAGCTCTATACCGCACATCGGAAGTCCGATTAACCCGAACTTAGACAATCCTAACTGCCTAGTTGGACTTGACGTTCATCTCGAAAATCAAGTCCAACTGATGTCCTGACGCTATTTTGCTGGGTTCGGAGTGAAGAGTGTGAGAAATAAATATATTTTATGAAATCTGGCACGTCCGCTTGCGCGCTCTTTCTAAGCATTCTGACCATCAGAATCTGATCTAAATACACCCTCGGATCAGGGAATATTTCCCACTCAGGTCAGTATACTTGGAATCTCTGATCGAGTTCCCGTAACCGTTGAACTGAAACTGGTCCGCCATGGGCGATCTGGAAATTTGATCGGACTGAAAACTCTACCTGACCTAGATCCAATGTCAGGGAGCTTAAGTCCGACCGCATTCACTCACAGGACCTCCAGAAATGCTCCGTTGGATCAGGACAAGTCCTCTTTGGTTACAAAATAAGTCTACCTTAGCCCCAAGTCTATTTTGGTCATGTTTGGGCTTATAAAAAGGGCTTAAACCCTTGCTCTTTCATTCCATATGAATTTGGGGAGAGAAGAGAGAAAAAGAGAGAAAGGGAGGGAGATTTGGAGCTCTCTCCTAGGAGTCTTCCCTGCTGCTCCACGTGCCGCATTCACCTGCCTGCATCACCCTCCCGGTAATTTCAACGCACTTCTAGATAAGAAAAACCCTAACCGCTTGCTGTTTTAGGATTCTTTCGATTCAAATAGCAACATATCTTATGTATCTTTTGCATTAGAATGCCAGATCGCCGTTGACGAAGCATTGACGTTTTATTCGAATCGATACAAGTCTAAGGCGAAAGGTGCATACTTTAGACGTTTTGATTGACTGATTTTAAAGCTTTCAATGTCGTTTAATAGTAGATTATCGATGAGAGCACCGTTTGACATGTACAACATGTTGTCCGTTTTTCATTTCGTAAACGTACGGTGATTATGAGATTTAGGGTATTTTGGTCATTAATAGGAAATACTGTATACATCTGTATTTTGCTGAAATGCTTAACATGTGATTTTTTCGTGTTATAATATTAGATATACATGTATAATCTGTTTGGCGAAAAGATTCGCCCTCATGCGCACTTTGGGTCGACATACGCTATGTAGACTAAAGTGTGCAGACTAAGTGTTTGTATAAATGTTTGTATTAGTATGTATTGAGTAAATGGTGTTGTAAATTAGTTTTGAGAATGAATTCTCAATCCACCTGATGTGGTATACGATTTCCTACATGTTTGCTATATGGATTGATTTCCTTATATGTATGGAATACATGTGTTGGTTGATTGCTTACATTGTATGTTATAACATGTGTTAACATACTTGTATGGTTTATATTCATTTCTGTTACTCTCATATGCGTACTGATGTTGATATGCAAATGCTTGGGGCTATGACCTAGTCCAGGCAGTCGGTAACGGATTGAATTCGTGGTTGGCTTCTCTTTGCCACGAAGGAGGCGTCGATGAACCGAGTCGTGTTTTGGGTTGGCGGCAGTGGTTAGGCCACACGAAGTGTTTTATGCACTTCATGTCACTCAGCTTGAGATGCGCTCGTACTAGTCGAGCCCGTCAAGTAACCCGACTAGCTTTTGTATGTTCACTATGTATGAGTCATAACTGCTTGAACCTAGGGTACTGAACTTACCATTGAAAACCCTTTTAACCATGGTACCTTGATCCATAAAGACTCATGAGCAATGCATGGTGGTATGGGACACCGTGGTCGAGCTGTCGGCCTACGCAGGCGCCACAAACCTCCCCGTAGTGACCAGTGAGCCCCTACTCTGAGCAGATTATGGTGGTATGGGACACTATATTCTTGCTGTCGGCCTACACTGATCAGGTGACGAGCCCTTTGTAGTGACCTTGAGTTTATCCTGACACCGCATGGGGGCGACGAGTCCTGATGCAGTCTTAAGGATAATTAGGCCTGTATTGATAAGGTGATGGGGGAGAGGTGCAACGAGTGCGAGCAACAGCCCTGGCAGCCCTTGCAGCGACCTACAAATTTAACATTGTATGAGATTACTAGGAGTGACGACCCTAGACAGGATCTGTGCTGGGATTGATATAAGCAAAGTACCTTAGTTTCCCAATACTGCTGTATGAAAAGGACTAATAATAACTCGATAATCATATCCACATCACATTGCATGTGCCTGGAAGATGTGGAGCACTGAGCGGAACGCAAGCATGCCACGGGCGTAAGATGGTGCCGTATGAGGGAGAATGTCGGTGAGGGCATCCATCATGTCATCCCATGCATACATTAACAACAGTATCTAGGAATGTTTGATTGATTGCTTTACTATTATCGCATGATTGATTTGAGAACATGCTAATCTTTGCTCTATGATTCCACTGAGTTAATTACTTACTCCCACGTTATGGGACGGTGTTCCGGACACCCACCAGACCCTTTTGTAATTGCAAATGATGGCGCGGCCTGCGAGGCGGAGCCAGACTTGATGATGATGAGGAGGATCCATTCTTTATGCGTGTTCTGATCGACGGGATTACAGGGAGGTTGATTAGACGCCATGACACTTATCATTTTATATTTTTTGAGCACTCATGTATGTTCTTTTCTTTCCATTTTTGGAGTATACATGTATTTAATTAACCTGGTAACATGTTCACACTCTGGAGACTTACAATTAATTATATATTTTATGTAATTATCATAGTCTTCCGCTTGCTAATTTAACTCTCTCTGGAGTATGATATGCTGTTTTGGCTTAGTCTCAATCTTGTTTAATGCCATCCTCCAGACAACATGCATTTATCATTATCTATGTTGCATAAGTGACGTTTCGGAACTCAGGAGTTGGGTTTCTACCCGACCCCCGATTTTCGGGGTGTTACATTTTGGAACTCTCATTTCAAGAGGGATTTCCATATTTGTATATAATGATTTCAAAGCAAGTTAAGGTCCTTGGTGCCATTAGTTGGCCTCTCCTCGCTTTGACTTCGCTTTCCTCCTTTTTTTTTTCTTATTTTCACATCTTGTTCTCTTCTTTTTTATCAGAGTTAATGATGCATAATGCAAATGCAAGTATGAATGAAGTTTATCAGAGATGATTAAATCGCAAAGTAAGTTTGTCATAAGGATTGACTTGAGTGAACCTGTTTGGCCTTTCGGTGGCTTAGGACTTGTCTAGGCTAGCATCGGGTTGGAAGGGCTTCCTCTATTACACTCTTTTTCTCTCCTTGGTGGATAAATGGTCTTAAGTGAATGATGGAAGGCGAAATGTAAGAGATGGGAGATGAGGGATGATTTTTAAAATGAGAAGGTGATGAGTATTAATAGGTGTCTTAGGTGATCTTTTGGTAATTTTTGAGAAGTATAAGGGTTAAATAAGACTCTAAGGGATAGGATTGGTTCTTGGAATGGATGTGCAAGGTAGCACAATGTGGATGGTTAGATCGGGTGGCAAGAGGACATAATTTTGGACAATAGTGGGGGGCGTATGGGTCATTTTACCTATAGCGGTTTGCCCAAGGTAGGTTTGGCTTCGTCACCCCCTAACTCGTAATAAAATATATATATATGAGAATCCAAGTGGCAGGTAGATGGACCCATTTTTGCAAGGGCCCCTTGTGAGGTGGTATTTCTCCTTTGCTCCACTCACTTCTACTTTATTGTAGTCCTAAAGGTTAATGGGCTTAGGCTTGAATTGTACCTTGGATTGGGCTTGGGTTTTGGCTGAGTTTGTGGCTAGGTTTAGTGTTCCTACAATGCTCTGATTAGCTTGTCAATCCCGTGTGTGGTGTCTACACAATGTGAGTATTTTGAATCAATTACTACAAATCTAAAACCAATTCAAAAAATAAAAATCAGGTCAGTTACCCACCTAATTTAGCAAGAATAAGATGAGAATATTCATAATTTACCACATCTTACAATAAAATTGGAACCAACTAGTTTTAAAAAAGAGATAAAAACAGAATCCTTACATGATCAAACCGGCAAGGTCGTAGTGATCTAAACAGTTGTCTAATATGCATATTAAAAAGCCTTCTGGCCGAAGAAACGATCAAGCAAGAATAAGATCTGATATCATATAAAAACCATACATAAGTTTCAAGTAGCGGTTGATTTACATCTAAATGATGATAAAGGATATAAGAAGATGAGAAAGGAGAAAGAAAAGGAGATGAAGAGAGAGAAAGAGAGAGAGAGAGAGAGAGAGAGAGAGAGAGAGAGAGAGAGAGAGAGAGAGAGAGAGAGAGAGGCATGGGAGATGGGGAGGATGTAGGAGAGGTTAAGGTTTGATACCCATTCCTCTTTATTTATTAAACTAACATTTTTACAAGTGGGTCTAATGCGACAAAGCTAAGCCCTAATTGATTGTTAAGTTGGTGCTAAGTCTAAACCTTGAACTCTCTAAGATTATAAATAAGATTGCTACACACAAAGTTGAACGAAGGAATATCTATAGACACCTCACTATCAAATAATGGCTAAATGTCAGCTATTGATTTCACTTGGACCCTAGTCAAATCATTTATATGAGTAAAAACACATCAGGAAAATAATTGACATTCCAGATTATGCCATACATGAAAAACATCTCAGAACTTACCATTGGGTAGCTAGTTTTGATCTCACGGCTATGGGGTAGCCGGGTTTTCTCACGACTTGTCACCTCTTAGCTGGTTTTTATCAAAACCTACTATGCAATAGCCAGTTTTGATTAGAACCTGCCATCTAATGGCCAGCTTCGGTCTTCTACTATGATGGACCGATCATAGCCTTATTGCCTAAGAGTTTTGGTTCAATTTTTCCAAGCCCAACTCTATGCCAAGTTAACAGTACTCAATCTCAGGCTTAAAAAAATCGAACATAGCTCTCAACCCCTACGTGTCACCTTCGGTTTTTCCTATTTAAAGGCATCTCCACACTCAGAAAAAAGGAGGAAAAGGTGTACGAGAAGCCAGAAAGTTTGTCTACGCTCACCTCCCTTCCCTCTCTTCAATAAAGAAACCAGTAGCCGATCACTTAGCCAAGGGTTAATCCCCATTTCCATCTGCAAATGCCTAATAAATCCAAAGTGTTGCCATGCACTAGCTTCTTCTTTCGCTTTCATTTTCATATTTTATATACGCTACAACTAGTAGGCTCTATCCTAACGCCACCTTGAATATGCTCTACAATTGTCAATGTCATCAAAGGTGGTTTAAAGGGATAATTGAAAGTTTAGTTTCACCTTTTTTTAAAGCTTATTTCCTTATCAATTTACATTGTTACTTTGCTAAAATATCTTATTTATATTTATATATGTCTTATTGGCTAGTATAATATTTTATTTTCTTTAGTTTTTTAGAAGTTCTTTGAATCCCCTTTTAAAATGTATGGACTGGAAAAATAGAGATCATGCTCTGTATGAGCAGAAAAGGGTGCCTAATCCATTCATTTTTCGTAACCAATGCCCTTGCACAGAATCCACGATGCAGATCGATCCATGAGTCATATAAGCAAGGATCTTATAGATTCCTTGCTTTCTGGGCGATTTTACGGACGCTAGTCATCAGTAGATTCTTGAGAGTTTTTGGCTAGTGACAACTCCCTAAGTGCTTAGACGAGCAATTCTGTTAACCTTTGGAAAGGTACTGCACAACCAATGAAAACAAAACAAGTCAAGTAAATCTTTCACACTTTGGGGTTCCACGCTAAAGGAAATGAATAGGGTGAACGTGATGTGAGAGCGACATTCATGACATCATTACTTCCATTCTTAACCCATCTTCACTAGCTATCCATATAGTAGCCTAGCTTATGCATTGGTATCATGGGTCCTCCACTAGCTTATAGCTTTATCTGTGACTTTCTAGAATCCCACATCATGCCTTATATAGGCCAGTGGTAGTCCGAATTACCACGTGTTACATGATGAACATTCATTGGACATATGCTCAGTAACTTGTCAAATTTTTGGATCCTATCATATCAGAAATTCTTGTGTGTATAGCTGTGTATCTATCATTCTATTATATATGCCTATATTCAGCACATGCAACCATAATTGTTCCAATAGGGACATATAAACACCTTTCGCCCCTGCGCTCCTTTCCCAACATTCATAATATCCTTGTTGTTTTATGAAATAGCTACAAGGTCAGCCATGCTTTATAGGAAATAATGTGGTGCAGTTAAGGAATGACATCTTCATAAATGAATCTAGCTAATGAGGATGTTGAGATGATTGAGTAGCTATACAAGAAAGGAGTCAAAAATTAATGTATTTGAGAGATCTTATGAATAACACTAATATATATGTAATACAATGGGGAAAGTAGACTTGGATGGTTTAATCGTATACAATGGATACTAAGAACTGCATTAGTTAAGAGGAGCGGCTGGGTACTAGTTAATGACTCCACATGGACAGAAAATGCCTCCGAATGACCTGAATGGAGGTAAAAAGAAAAGACTTTGACTTACTATCTAAGGATTTGTTATTTGATAGATTGAGATGGTGAAATAGTCCTACATAACCAACCCCAATAAATTAGAATAAGGCTTAGATGATGATGATGAAATTTCTATTTTATCTTTGAGAGAGCAAAAATAAAAATAAAAATAAAAACAAAGAAAAAAAAAATTGAAAGAAAACCATGCTTGATTTTAAACTCCATCGTGCCAGGTTGACTTTGGCAGTTTCGAGCCAATTCGTTAGGGGCCTGTTTGGCTGGGCAAATCCCATGGGATTAGGAGGGATGGGATGGATTTTAAGGTAATGATGGTGGTGTCAATGGATTGGTTTAAGATCTATGGGATTGCTATATCCCGGGACATCTTCATTGGGTCTGTTTGGCATGCCCAGCATATCCTGGAATTTTACCTTCCAATCCATCCAACCAGGGATGGGATCAATTTTAAGGTAATGATGGTGATGCCAGTGGATTGTTTTAAGATCCATGGGATTGCTTATATCCCAGGACAAGTTCACCGGGTCTGTTTGGCTCATCATGCATATCCTGGGATATCGTGATCCCATCCCTCCTAATACCATGGGATCGGTCCGGCCAAACAGGCCCTAGGAAACTCGGAAACTCATAACTCGAACTGATCGACTTCATACACCAATTGCTATGTTGTTGCTAGATTTCTATTTTTTCATTTTTTCCCTTTCTTTTTAATTTATCATCATACCAATTTGAAATATTTGTTATCATCCTTAGTATATCTATTTTTTATTAAGAACTAAACATCATCGAATGATTAGAATCAACCCAACCAGCTGAACATGGAATCAGAGTTTTAGTTTTATGAACTATCAAGAAAATACTACTTTCTCTTCCTACCTTTTCTTCCGGTGTGAATTTGAAAAGACTATTAGATCATGGTATGTCCCACTTATTCAGGTCTCCACATCCGTCCATTTATCTTTTATCTCTTTAGAGAGAAAAAAATAAAATAAATCAGGTTCACATCCATCCATTTATCTTTTATCTTTTTAAAGAAAAATAATAATGCTCACAACAGACAAATCGATCCATTGTTGATGTTTGATAATATAACCGTTAGCATTATTTGTATAGTTACTGAAATGGCTGTGTTCACATGTAGACACACCATACAAATATGTATCTTCTCTTCTTTCTTCTACTCAGTACTAGAAAAGCTGTGGGCCCACCATGATGTATGTGATTTATATATCCATCGTCCATTCATTTTTCCATCTCATTGTAGGGCATTCATCTGATAATGAAGAAGATTCAAAGCTCAAGTGGACCACACCACAGGAAGTAGCGGGGGATAATGATGTGTACCGTTGAAACCATCCTAAGGTCCACCGCAATGTTTATTTTCCATCTAACCTGTTCATAAAGTCATGTGAACCTGGAGGATGCAGGTAAAATACAAAATTCAGCTTGATCCAAAACTTACGTGGCCAACAAGAAGTTTTCAACGGTGGCCGTTCAATCCCCACTGTTTCTTATGTTTTTCTTATGTTGTGGTCCACTTGAGCTTTTGATCTTCCTCATTTTTGGGTTCATGGCCTAAAATGATCTGGAAAAATGAACGGATGGCAGGGATAAAACACATACATCATGTGGGACCTACATAGCTTTGACCTGTACGGCTGTACCGGGGTCACTACTGAATCCGAGTACACGTCAGAACATGTGAGGCCTCATCCACCGTTGCATTATATGCGTGTCAGAGATCAGCACCATTCGCCAGGGAAGCGGATTAGCTGGGGTGCCACACACTAGATGTATAGCTGCTGTGGGTACGAGTCGTGCGAAGACGAGCGCTGAGAATCCTCATCTCCGAGTTGTACGACCAGTTCAAAGGAGATCAAAATTACATGGACCCACAATGATGTATTTATTATATCCAAACCGTTAACCCATTTGGCGAGTTCATTTTAGAGCATATGCCAAAAAACGAATCATTTCCAAATCTCAAATGGACCACACCGCATATAGCAGCTGTGATAATGATTTCACCATTAAAACATTTGTAGGGCCCACCATAACGTTGATTTTCCATCCAATCTGTTCATAAGGTTACAGATACATGAATTAAGAAGAAAAAAAATCATATTGATCCAAAACTTTTGTGACCCCCAAAAGGTTTTCAATGGTAGACGTTCAATCTCCCACTGTTTTGTTTTTCAGTGTGACCCACTTGATCTTTATATCTGTCTTATTTTTCGGCTCACGCCTTAATACTAGCTCTAAAAATAGATGGACGGTTTAGATATAATGCATACCTCATAATGGCACCCAAGGAACTTGCTGACGTCAATACACCAGCTATATAGGTCGTGTATGGTACACCAGCTAATCCGCTTCCCGTCGTCAGGTACCGCACACCGTGGGCATGTCATGTTCCAAAAGGCTGGTAGTACACTCATCAAGTGAGCCAAACATGTACATTGAATTTAGACCGTTTGAAAAAAAAATTTCCTAATCGTTTCTCATAAAAATGTAATCTTCCGGATCAACGGTCCAACATTACTTTCTTCGTCCGGTGCATGTTCCCAGCGCACGCTGCCTGATGGATGGTCCAGATCTTCCAAATGCATGATGGTGGAATGAGGTCTAGCACGTTCTTTTTTATTTCTCATTCCATGAGAGTTTGGAACGTGACACATCAGAAGTGTGGCCTATCAAACCAACGGTCTAGATGGCACTAATCACTACTCCATGCACAGATATATAATTGAAACTATTCGACAGATGGGCCCGACCATCGTTGGGCCATGGGCCAAAAGTTACACAAACCAAGCCATCCTAAACATGTGATCACTTGACTTCTGCCGGTTGGTAGTTGATCGCTTGCCATTTTACAACCGTCCACTGCCATGTGCTCTTAATTATAAAGGAAAATGACAAATACCAACCTTAATATTGTAAAAACTGGTGAAGTTTCTCATTTAATGTGAACCGTTAAAAACATTATTATTGGTAAGGCATTATGGGTCCAGCTCATGAGCAAAATGTATAGTTTGCTCACGATTTGGATTTCGTGCATGTGGGGCCCACGGTTAGATGATCTAGACCGTTCATATGATGGTTCCACAATTGATGGGGAATGTCCCACAGATCTTATAGATTTGATCAGAAAAAAGGCCGAGGATCAAAAGGTCATAACATTTCAACCTGGGAAACTTCAGGTCCGTCACCGTCCATGATCAGATCCATTATTTAACTGGTTTGGATCATTGTAGCATGGGACCCACATGCAGAGCGCTGATTGTTTGAGGCAGTGTGACCGATTAACGAGTGAGGCCCTGACCGTGGGGCCCACCTTGAGGTATGTGTTGGATATCCATACCATTCATCCGTTTTGACAGCTCATTGTTTATTATGCTTCAAAAAATGAGGCAGATCCAAATTTCATGTGGACCACACCATAGGAAAACAGTGGCAATTGAACGCCCACCATTAAAAACATTCCAGAACCCACTATAATGTTTATTTGCCTTTCAGTTCGTTGATAAGGCCATACAGACAGACCTGTATGAAGGGAAAACACCTTATGACCTGTACGAAGGGAAAGCACCTTTTGTGGCCCCAGGGAAGGTTTTACGGTGGAAATTCAAACTCTACTGTGTGGTCCAGCTGAGATTTGGATCTACCTCATTTTTGGGACCATAACCTTAAATGAGCTGCAAAAACATATGGACGGCGTGAATATGCGACACATTCATCGTGGACCCCACGGTCAGGGTATCACCCACTAAGCTGTTACCTCTGCCTCGGGGAAAGGAGAGCAATTTGATACTCTTGCGGCACACGACGGTTGATACTCAGGCATCAAGAAATTGAACAATTGGCAAACAGTAACTCAAATAAAACAGACTAACTTGTGGAACCATTTGTCTCTGAATCGCAATCCCAAAATTAGATTCATTGAACAATCTTGCCCTCTGATTCGTGGCCACTTGTTTGAAAACCATTGGATACTTTTCATTTTAACCGTCCAATCAATGTCCACCAATCTTTCAGTCAGGTAATCAAATAATCTTATTTTTCAGTCCATTATAATTCTAACTGACCCATAATTTGGAAAGTTAATTTGAGTTACTTGTATGGTACATATCCAATTTTTAAGTAATGTCCAAGTGCCTGTGTATCATCCATCACCATCTGCGGTATCAAGGTTTTTTTTACTGGGAAATGCTATCAACACCACCTTTAATTGCTAACTACGTCCATCCATTCTGCTTTTGGTCATACAACGGTACAAACATGTACTAAGTGTTATTTCCCTATTATTTAATATTTATAAAGCAAAACGGTCCGGTGCTTTCAAGTACTGCAAGTTATGGTGGTCCTAGCTGCATTGGGCGTCTGACAAATTCCAATCGATCAATCTGGATCGTAAATTTGGTTGAAAGTATATTTCATAGGCAATACAGCAAAGTCACACTGGTTGGACAATCTTAACCATCTAATCAATACCCTACAATATGGACCGGTAAGATTATTTACACAAAAGGTCAAACCAACAATTCGATCCACCTGTTTGTTGGGGCCAATGATTCCTTACTATTCCAAAGAGGCACTTTCGTTACATCCTCGGACCATCCAACCCATGGCTTGGAAAATGGACGGTTATAAAAAAATAAAAAGAAAAAAGAAAAGAAAAGAGGCTAAATCAAGGGTGGATGTGAACATCCGATCGATGTAAGCTTTTCATGTTAGACAATGAGATGTGTTTGGAGTCAATGGACCGTTCAGATCGATTGATTGGACTGTCCGGATGTCTTGATGCAACTAGGAGCATTATTACTTACAGGGATCATGTCTCTTTACAAAGATCTCGCTAAGTCCACACGTGTGTAGACTAGAAACGTGCCTATCAAACTCCAATGTGGCACATGCTCGCAAGAACCGAGATTTCCATCAGGTGGGCCACACTATTTTGACCTTTGGACGGCTAAAGTGGGGCCACGATGTATAAAACAAATGGTTGCCTTAAAAATTGATGTAGCTGTCCCTTCGCTTCTTGCACTGTGTCCAACATGCCTAGTGAAACGCCGGAATTTGTAGGGGAAAATATCTAAGCAGTGTGGCCCACTTGGTGGAAAACCTACATCTCCACAGACTAATTGTCGGCGTGCCTGATTCCATACATTTGGTGTCATAGTCTTATGATCCAAACCGTTGATCAGGTGAGATGCATGGTTGATGGCAGCTGTATTGGAAGGGACGTAGATTGATTGGGTACTAAACCAGGACCTAGCTAGATAAGGAAGGTCCAATCATAGGCTCTGTGGGGCACACTGTGATATATATATATATATATATATATATATATATATATATATATATATATGTGTGTGTGTGTGTGTGTGTGTGTGTGTGTGGGCATCTACTCCATCATTTAGATGCACCATTCCATGGTGGGCCTGGGACTTAAAAATCAAGTCAATCTGTGACTTGTGTGGGCCACACCACATACAAAAGTTGAGAGGGGTTATCCTCCATTAAAACATTCATAATCATTTGTTGGGCCTACCAAGATGTGGTTCACAAATCCAGCCCATCTATTATGTGTGTCCCACTTGGATGAGGGGTCAGACCAAGTTTTGAATGCATTGAAATTTCAAGTGGGCCCCATCAAGTGCTTTTATATGTTTTAGGCATGTCTTCACATGATTTTAGATGGTATGGCCCACATGAGTTCCTTACACATCTAATTTTTGGGAATCTCATAATTTATAGGAGACCCATCAAATGCACGGTATTGATTTTCGACACGCATCACGGTGGGGCCCACATAGCTGGACCTTATGGGAAGTTCCCATGGGGCCGACCGCACAGATCCTTTTATATATATATAGGGAAAAGGTACTAGGCGCTCGACCTCACGATAAGCAAACGTGAGGTCGAGCTGTGTGGGCCCCACCGTGATGCATGTAGACTATCGACACCGTGAATTTGATGGATCCCCTTTAAATTATGGGATATCCCAAAAATCAGCCATATATGGAACTCAGGTGAGCCATACCATTTAAAATCATGTGAAACACAGTTAAAACATATAAAAGTACTTTTTGGGGCCCACCTGAGTTTTGAATGCCGATAAAACTTAGTCTGAACCTTCATAAAAGTGGGACACACGTAATGGATGGTTGGATTTGCAAAACACATCTTTTGTGGGCCCAAAAAATGATTATGAATGTTTTAATGGTGCACGGCCCCTCTCCACTTCTGTATGTTGTGTGGCCTACAAAAGTCACGGATTGACTTTATTTTTGAGACCTATGTCAACGATGTAATGGTGCATCTGACTGATGGGGTAGATGTTTGAAACTCATCATGGTAGGGCCCACATAACTCGAATGCATGGGACGGAGCCGTGAGCTCGAGCGCATAGTAACTTTTCCTATATATATATATATATATATATATATATATATATATATATATATATATATATATATATATATATATTATCTGCGCCATTAATTTACTTTGAAAGATAATATCAGGGAATGAGCTAAAAAGGGAGATAGATTGTAGGCTCAAGTGAACTACACTACAACATGAAGCAGTGAGGATTAAACTCATACGGTCAAAAACTTCCTAAGTCCCATCTTGATGTTTATTTGCCACGTAACATGGCCACATAGACATGGATGAATGAAAAATATAAATATCAGCTTGATCCAGAACTTCTGTAACCCTAAAGTAATTTTCAACCATAATCAATTGGCTTTCAATTACTTCCGTAGGCTGGAAAATGTTTTGAAGTACATGCCTTCAATTCCCATCATTTCCTGTAATGTGGTTCACTTTGCCTTTGATCTGCTTTCTTTCTGGGGCAATGTCTTAAAATGATATCTTAAAATTTACCAACAGCATGAATAAAATATATACATCATGGTGGACCCCAAAGAACCCCTGATGGGACCATCTATCTCTAGCTAGGTCCAAATGGAGTTACTATCCAACTATTAGAATATCTCCATCCTTCAATTAATGAGCTACAAAATCATAGTTAAGAAGACTTCCATGGTCAAAGGGAAATAGTTCAATAATCATGTGGATGTATTTGAATTTATGAGATCTTTTCTTATTTTATTGAGGCCTATTCTACAAAAAGGCTACGATCAGAGCTAATTCTTCCAAGCCCATGCCCGTTACCGAGGTAGGTTCATGTGACCCTAGTCTCTTCTCTCTCTAATAGTGGAGGGAGATTAGGGTTGCATCTAAACAACAATTGGCACTGATATCCTTACTAAGTGTGTTAGGGGTTTTTTTATGTTTGCCTTTGAATTGAAGTTGGGAACGAGAACATTCATGCTCTAGCTTGAGGAGAAGTGTTAAGAGTGAGGTGCTGTTTTAAATAGTCTTAAAAACTATCATAAATCCTTTCTTTGTTTGTAAATAAGAGGAGAGGAAAACGGTAACTAATATTCTACAAAGCCCATAGTTTTCAAGTAAACCTCATACAAATCACCGGCTCTATTAAGAATTTTCACCTACTGCTCAATTTTATCAATGGGTTGATAACCAACAAAGTTTTCTTTAATAAAATATATTTTTTTATTTTTTTATTTAAAAAAAAAAAAAAAAAAAAAAACATGTTTCATTTAGTAGCCCAAAAGTGGGGTTTATTTATTTTTATTTTTTACCTTTTTTTTGAAATGAGGAGTTTAAAACATTAATCAATGAAATGATCGTACTCTTTGAAAGTATGGAGTTTTGCTAACTATGCCTCTAAACACACGTATCAAGGTGTTTTGTGTTGGGGTTGTCCTCGAAAATCAACTTCTGGTTGCTCTTTGACCCATTTTTATGCATGTTTTACTCATTCATCAGTATAGTTGGTTAATGTACGTAGAATATGTTTATTAATATAACGGGTTTGTGGGGTTTATCCTTATGTTCTTAGGCACCCGTGAGAGTGGACACAACAACCCTTGACTAAGTGAGAACTTTGGTCCATGAGTGATGCAGGTTACGGGACAAAATAACTTGAAATAATCAAACGATTGATCATTTTATGAGTGGACAGACTTGGTGTTAAGATGGATGGTCCCCATCATTGGCCCGACTTGGTGTCAGTATGCCTTTACATGAGTAAGTGTGTCATCCGCAGTACCCTAGATGGGGCCTTTGATCAATTAAAATGGCAAGATCACTTGCGAGTAACAAGACTGGGAGACCCATCATGCCCGGACTAAAAAAAGACTTGTAATTGCCCTAGCTCCATTAAATCCCTGGACCACAAGATCTGTGAATGGAGATATCTTGATTAATACTGCTTTGGTTCGCTTGTAAGGCTATTGTGTGGCCACTGAAACTGGGTGTGGATGGATGGTTTTATTAGATTCGACAGAATCCCACACGATTCAATATGCACCATAAGAAAGAGAGTTTTTACTGATGAAATTTTTTTTTTTGTTGCTGGCACTAAAAGTGACTTTTAGCGACGAAAGTTTTCGTCGATAAAGGTTGTGTTTAAATTTTTGAAAAAAATTAAAAAGTTTACTTTTAGCTATGAAAATTTTTGTAGCTAAAAAACGTGAATGATACTTTTACATATGAAAGGTTTCGTCGCTAAAGGCTGTTAGCAAATTTTGAAAAAAATTGAAAAGTTTACTTTTACCGATGAATATTGTCATCGCTAAAGGGTATTTTAAAAAATTTCAACAAATTTACTTTTATCTACGAAAATTTCCATAGTTAAAAAACGTGGATGATACTTTTACCTACAAAAAGTTTCGTTGCTAAAGGCTATTAAAATATTCAAGAAGTTTACTTTTACTGACGAAAGCATTCATCGCTAAAGGTTGTTTAAAATTTTTGAAAAAAAATCGAAAACTATACTTTTACGTAGGAATATTTTCGTAGCTTAAAAAATTTAGATGAGACTTTTTCTTACGAAAATTTTCGTTGCTAAAAGCTGTTAACATTTTTTAAAAAAAAATCTAAAAGTTTACTTTTACTGACGAACATTTTCGTCGCTAAAGGTTGTTTTAAAAAATTTTGAGAAGTTTACTTTTACCTACAAAAATTTCTGTAGCTAAAAACCGTGGATGATACTTTTACCTATGAAAGATTTCGTCGCTAAAGGTTATTAACAATTTTTGAAAAAAATCGAAATGTTTACTTTTACTGATGAACACGTTCATCGCTAAAGATTGTTTTAAATTTTTGAAAAAAAATTCAAAAAATTTACTTTTACCTACGAAAATATTTGCAGTTAAAAAACGTGGGTGAGACATTTACCTACGAAAGGTTGCGTCGCTAAAGGTTGTTAACATTTTTTACAATGATTTGAAAAGTTTACTTTTACCGAGTTGCTAAAGGTTGTCTTTACCTAAGAAACATTTTGTAGCTAAAAAACATGAATGAGACTTTTACCTACGAAATATTTCGTAGGTAAAAGTCTCTTTTTAAAAAATAAATAAATATTCCAGCTTAGATTTCCTGATATACACCTGTTACAATATAATTCATCATATTCTTCCTGATATACACCTGTTATAATATAATTCATCATATTCTTCCTGATATACACCTGTTATATAATATATTTCATCATATTCACTTTCACATCCATCTTAACCCAAACTACATAAATCCATTCAAACATAAACTACATTCATCCAAACATAAATTGTATCGATCCAAACACAAACAATCATATGAAAAAAAAAAAAGAAAAAAGAGAGGTTATAGGTTTAGGTTTAAGTTATGTTATATGTTAAGGTTTAGGGAATTGAGAATAGATTAAGGTTTAGGTTTAGGAAATCGAGTTCGGGTTAAGGATCGGGTTTAGGTTTGGATTTTCAAGATTAGGTTTAGGTTTAGGTTAGGGAGTTGAGATTAGAATTAGGAGTAGGTTTAGGTTTAAGGATTTGAGAATACATTTAGGTTTTAGGTATAGGTATAGGTTATAGGTTATAGGTTTATGTTTAGGTTTAGGTTAAGGTTAGGTTATAGGTTATAAGTTTAGGTTATAGGTTATAGGTTAAGGTTTATGTCATAGGTTTAGGTTTATGTTATAAGTTATAAATTTAGGGAATTGAGAATAGGTTAAGGTTTAGGTTTAGGAAATCGGGTTTGGGTTCGTGATCGGGTTTAGGTTTGGGTTTTTAAGTTTAGGTTTAGTTTAAGGAGTTGAGACTAGGATTAAGTGTAGTTTAGGTTTAGGGATTTGAGAATACATTTAGGTTTTAGGTTATAAGTGTAGGTTATAGGTTTAGGTTTAAGTTAGGTTATAGGTTAAGGTTTAGGGAATTAAGAATAGGTTAAGGTTTAGGTTTAGGGATTTGAGAATACATTTAGGTTTTAGGTTATAAGTGTAGGATATAGGTTTAGGTTTAAGTTAGTTTATAGGTTAAGGTTTAGGGAATTGAGAATAGGTTAAGGTTTAGGTTTAGGGATTTGAGAATACGTTTAGGTTTTAGGTTTAGGTTAAGGTTATAGGTTTACATTTAGGTTTAAGTTTAGGTTATAGGTTATAGCTTTAGAGAATTGAGAATAGACTAAGGTTTAAGTTTAGGAAATCGAGTTCGGGTTCGGGTTCGGGATAGGGTTTAGGTTTGGGTTTTCAAGTTTAGGTTTAGGTTTAGGTTGGGGAGTTGAGATTATGATTAGGTGTAGGTTTAGGTTTAGGGATTTGAGAATACATTTAGGTTTTAGGTTTAGGTTATAGGTTTAGGTTAAAGGTTTAGGTTTAGGTTTTAAGTTTAGGTTAAGGTTAGGTTATAGGTTATAAGTTTAGGTTATAGGTTAAGGTTTAAGATATAGGTTTTGGTTAAGGTTTAAGTTTACGTTTAGGTTTAGGTTATAGATGATATGTTATAGGTTATATCTTTAGGGAATTGAGAACAGGTTAAGGTTTAGGTTTAGGAAATCGGGTTTGGGTTTGGGATCGGGTTTGGGTTTGGGTTTTCAAGTTTAAGAAGTTTAGGTTAGGGAGTTGAGATTAGGATTAGGTGTAGGTTTAGATTTAAGGATTTGAGAATGCATCTAGTTTTTAGGTTTTGGTTTTAGTTTATAAGTTTAAGTTATAGGTTTAGGTTTAGGTTTTAGGTTTAGGTTAAGGTTAGGTTATAGGTTATAAGTTTAGGTTATAGGTTATAGGTTAATGTTTAGGTTATAGGTTTTGGTTAAGGTTTAGGTTATAGGCTATAGCTTTAGGGAATTGAGAATAGGTTAAGGTTTAGGTTTAGGAAATCGGGTTTGAGTTCGGGTTTGGGATCGGATTTAGGTTTGGGTTTTCAAGTTTAGGTTTAAGTTTAGGTTAGGGAGTTGAGATTAGGATTAGTGTAGGTTTAGGTTTAGGGATTTGAGAATACATTTAGGTTTTAGGTTTAGGTTTAGATTTAGGTTTTAGTTTATAAGTTTAGTTTATAGGTTTAGGTTTAGGTTTAGGTTAAGGTTAGGTTATAGGTTATAAGTTTAGGTTATAGGTTATAGGTTATAGGTTAAGGTTCAAGTTATAGATTTTGGTTTAGGTTATACGTTATAGCTTTAGGGAATTGAGAATAGGTTAAGGTTTAGGTTTAGGAAATCGTGTTTGGGTTCGGGATCGGGTTTAGGTCTGGGTTTTCAAGTTTTAGTTTAGGTTTAGGTTAGAGAGTTGAGATTAGGATTAGGTGTAGGTTTAGGTTTAGGGATTTGAGAATACATTTAGGTTTTATGTTTAAGTTTAGGTTTAGGTTTTAGTTTATAGGTTTAGGTTATAGGTTTAGGTTTTAGTTTTAGGTTTAGGTTAAGGTTATAAGTTTAGGTTATATGTTATAGGTTATAGGTTAAGGTTTAGGTTATAGGTTATAGGTTATAGGTTTTGGTTTAGGTTAAGGTTATAGGTTTTAGTTTAGGTTTAGGTTTAGGTTTTAAGTTTAGGTTAAGGTTATAGGTTTAGGTTAGGTTTGGTTTTAGGTTATAAGTTATAGGTTATAACTTTAGGGAATTGAGAATAGGTTAAGGTTTTGGTTTAGGAAATCTGGTTTGGGTTCGGGATCAAGTTTAGGTTTGAGTTTTCAAGTTTAGGTTTAGGTTTAGGTTAGAGAGTTGAGATTAAGATTAAGTGTAGGTTTACATTTAGGGATTTGAAAATATATTTAGGTTTTAGGTTTTGGTTTAGGTTTTAGTTTATAGGTTTAGGTTTTAGGTTTTAGGTTTAGGTTAAGGTTAGGTTATAGGTTATAAGTTTAGGTTAAAGGTTATAGGTTATATGTTAAGGTTTAGGTTATAGGTTTTGGTTTAGGTTAAGGTTATAGGTTTAGGTTTAGGTTTTAGGTTTAGGTTAAGGTTATAGGTTTAGTTTAGGTTTAGGTTTGTTTAGGTTATAGGATAAAGGTTATAGGTTATAACTTTAGGGAATTGAGAATAAGTTAAGGTTTAGGTTTAGGAAATTGGGTTCGGGTTTGGGATCGGGTTTAGGTTTGCATTTTCAAGTTTAGGTTTAGATACGGGAGTTGAGATTAGGATTAGGTGTAGGTTTAAGTTTAGAGATTTGAGAATACATTTAGGTTTTAGGTTTAGGTTTAGGTTTTAGTTTATAGGTTTAGGTTATAGGTTTAGGTTTAGGTTTTAGGTTTAAGTTAAGGTTAGGTTATAGGTTATAGGTTATAGGTTAAGGTTTAGGTTATAGGTTTTGGTTTAGGTTAAGGCTATAGGTTTTGGTTTAGGTTTAGGTTTAGGTTTTAGGTTTAGGTTAAGGTTATAGATTTAGGTTATAGGTTTAGGTTAGGTTTAGGTTTAGGTTATAGGTTATATGATATAGCTTTAGGGAATTGAGAATAGGTTAAGGTTTAGATTTAGGAAATCGGGTTCGGGTTTAGAATCAGGTTTAAGTTTGGGTTTGCAAGTTTAGGTTTAGGTTTAGGCTTAGGAGTTGAGATTAGGATTAGGTGTAGGTTTAGGTTTAGGGATTTGAGAATACATTTAGGTTTTAGGTTTAGGTTTAGGTTTTAGTTTATAGGTTTAGGTTTAGATTTAGGGATTTGAGAATACATTTAGGTTTTAGGTTTAGGTTTAGGTTTTAGTTTATAGGTTTAGTTTTAGGTTATAAGTGTAGGTTATAGGATTAGGTTTAAGTTAGGTTATAGGTTAAGGTTTACGGAATTGAGAATAGATTAAGGTTAAGGTTTAGGTTTAGAAAATCGCGTTCGGATTTAGGTTTGGGTTTAAAAGTTTAGGTTTAGGTTAGGGAGTTGAGATTAAGATTCGGTGTAGGTTTAGGTTTAGGGATTTGAGAATACATTTAGGTTTTAGGTTTAGGTTTAGGTTTTAGTTTATAGGTTTCAGTTTAGTTTATAAGTGTAGGTTATAGGTTTAGGTTTAGGTTTAAGTTAGGTTATAGGTTAAGGTTTACGAAATTGAGAATAGGTTAAGGTTTAGGTTTAGAAAATCGGGTTCGGGTTTAGGTTTGGTCTTTTCAGTTTAGGTTTAGGTTAGGGAGTTGAGATTAGGATTAAGTGTAGGTTTAGGTTTAGGAATTTGAGAATACATTTAGGTTTTAGGTTTAAGTTTAGGTTTTAGTTTATAGGTTTAGGTTATAGGTTTAAGTTTAGGTTATAAGTGTAGGTTATAGGTTAAGGTTTACGAAATTGAGAATAGGTTAAGGTTTAAGTTTAGAAAATTGGGTTTGGGTTTAGGTTTGGGTTTTCAAGTTTAGGTTTAGGCTAACGAGTTGAGATTAGGATTGGGTGTAGGTTTATGTTTAGGGATTTGAGAATAGATTTAGGTTATAGGTTATAAGTTAAGGTTTAGGTTATAGGTTTTAGTTTAGGTTAAGGTTATAGGTTTTGGTTTAGGTTTAGGTTTAGATTTTAGGTTTAGGTTTAGGTTATAGGTTTAAGTTATAGGTTTAGATTTAGGTTATAGCTTTAGGGAATTGAGAATAGGTTTAGGTTATAAGTTTAGGGTGTGGTTTAGGTTAAGGGTGTAGTCCCTGTAAATACAGATATAAATACGGCCTATCCAAATGGTTACGCCATTCCAATGTTGTCTATAAAAAATGGTCAGCTTCATCATGGTCATAACGGCGGTTTTCACCTTCTAGGGACCCCCACTCAACACCCAGATAGCTCTGACACACATCCAGGTTTGCTCCATCAATTTCGAATAAATACATAAACATGGCCTGTCCATATGGTCAGGCCACTTCAATATTGTCCATAGGAAATGGACAGCTTTATCATGGTTATAACAGCAGTTCCCACCTTCTAGGGACTCCCGCTCAACATTCGGATAGCTCCGAAGAATATTCGGGTTTGCTCCATCAATTTTGAGCTAATACATTTAAAAATAAGCTAGACACTATTTTTTTATGGATGAGAACCCATCTTCCAGACTATTCATCAGGCAATCCCTACAATGGAATATTTCATCTATACAGATGAGGCTGAAAAATGTATAGTAGTTGGACATTGAATGATTAAAAGTATTAACCACTTCTATTACTTTTCTACATATACACAAGATTCATAGGCTGAAAAATTGTCATTGAGTTCATGTTTTATGTTCGGTTAGTAGAGAAAGACAAGCTCTTTATACCAGATGACTTACAACTGATGAAAATTTTCAAGTAAATTGTTCGAGGTTTACAGTAATCTTAGAGTGCAAAAAATTTTCAAGTATGTGTGTCACACCCCAAACTCAGAAACCAGGCTCACAAAATTCTCGATCGCCGAATCCGGCGCCGATAGCCTCCATAGAACCCCATTCTCGGCTCCTAGTGCCCATTCGCCAGGTTCCAATCCTGAGATGCTATAAGGAGGATTTTCAACATCAGTTTGATTCGTAATAAGCATAACCAAAGGCATAACCCACAAACAACAATTAAGAACTCCATTACATTTCCACTATGATTAAAAATTTTATAAGTACAATGAGCATAAAGGAAAAATACAATGATGATGAACAAAACTCCAAAACGATCTGCTAAGCGCTCCTGCCTCAACGCTGCTGCGAGCCAACGTCACCTGCACGCAACGGTCGTGCATAAGCTTATAGAAAGCTTAGAGGGTGGTAATAGTGTATACGCAATATAGTAATGATCATGCAATATCAGAGTAATGCGGAATATGTAAATGGATCCATAAATATCATGAGTCGTACCAAGGATATGCAATGCAAGATGCAAGTCAAGCATACAATCCTCATCCAAGTCCACATATCAATACAGCTCAAATCTGAGATATTATCGGGGTCTAGTACACTCTAAACCAGATTGCCGCCTCATCGCGTGCAATAAGGTAAGTGAAAGAGACCTCACTATCCGTCTGCCAATATTAGGCTCGACTCATCGATAGCGAACTCATTCCCCAAGCTAGTCAAACTCAGCCTAGCTTTACCCCCTACTCTCAGGCGAGTAAGGCCACACCCCCTTCCAACCGACCACGATATGGTGGAGAGCGCAACCATCTGGTAATCGGCACTCAACGTTCATCTACCCACTCAGTCTAGACATTGGAGCAATTTCTTGGTACCATAAGGGTTTAGAGACTTTCACCCGGGGATATCTATAGCACCCCATGTAGAACGAGATTTCTGGTATCCAATCCTGCCAACCACGATCTGTCTGTGGAGGCTACGACCCCGATGTCGCTAAGGCGTACAACAACCATGTCACACAATGCGAAATGCATGAATCACACTATCCAATCATGTAGTAAATCCTGCGCGTATCGTGCGCTCATGCAGGGCAACACCGCCTAATCGGGGTCCCATAAATAATCTGCCCAAAGGCATATGCTATGATCAGTCACTTCTCATATCAAGCATACATATGATGCATATAATCATGAGTCATGGAGCTATAGTAAACATGTTATAAAATAATGCACTATCCTTACAAAGCAGATGGGCCTAGATGGCCTATACACAATAAGTACGGGCCCAACAATGGGCCCTAAGAAGAGTCTTAATGTGGACATCCAACCAACATTACACTCGTAATGTGGACGTCAAACTAACATTGCTCCCAAGGCACGATCATTGTAAACATCGTTACATAATCTGTGTTGGGATTACATATTGCAATGGACCTTAAGTTCATCCCATTGGGCCTTACATATATATCAAATGGGCCATATCATATGGGCCTTTTATTCATCAAATGGGCCACATAAATGGGCCGCACCAATGGGCCTTATGTGCATTGCAATGGGTCATAACCCGTGGGCCTTAGATTGCATCAAATGGGCCTAAACTCATGATCCTTATACATATCGAATGGGCCTAATCCTATAGGCCTTATATAAATCAAATGGGCCTAAACCCCTAGGCCTTATATAAATCAAATGGGCCTAAATCCATAGGCCTTATATATCGAATGGGCCTAAATCCATAGGCCTTAAAACACATCAATTGGGTCCAATCCCTTGGACCTTAAATTACATCAAATGGGCCTTATCTCATGGTCCTTGGAATACATCAAATGGGTCCAATCTCATGGGCCTTATAATATGTTAAGGTGGGGTCCACTCGGACTATGGATCTGGCCCATTCTTTAACTCATTTCATTAAATGAGTTTTTAAAATGGATGGACAGATTGGATGCAGCACCTGCATCAATGGTGGGGGCCCACATGAAGGCCCGCCATCGTGAATATTATATATTATATAATATATAAACTACATATAATATATATACAATATTATACATATAATATAATAATATATATATATATATATACACACACACACACGCTGCACACACACATGCACGTTGCACACACCCACTGAGGGCCCCACCGTCACGCTGATGGTGGGAATGAACACATGCATCACTGCGGGTTCCCATGTGGGGCCCACTGTAATGTTTACTTGTCATCCAATCCGTTCATAAGGTCACTCAGACCTGGATGAAGGGAAAACACAAATTTCAGATTGATTCAAAACTTATGTGGGCCCAAAAATGGGTTTCAATGGTAGAGGTTCAACCCCACTATTTCGTGTGGTGTGGGCCACCTGAGTTTTGGATTCGGTTGAAACTTGGAGGGGGCCCACCTCATGAACGGTTTAGATGACATATAATATCAGGGTGGGGCCCACGGCTGGAGGCCATGGGTCCCTGTCGTCCGCTCGCCCGCCTGGCAACGGCATAGGCGCTGCCTGCGCTGTCTGACACCAACAGCAGCTTGCTGCTTGTACCTTTCTCTCTCTCCTTTATTTTTGGTTTTTCTATGGTTTTTCACAGGTGTGGCCCATATTTGAACAATCCATCCCACCCATGGGATTCAACAGCTCGTAACAAACCAAATGAGTCTAAAGTTTAAAATTTTTGGGTAATTAGAAACATCAGGCCATTCTCTTAACGGTAACCCCCAAAGTTTCTTATATGATGGCCCACCAAATGATCACGTTAGCCTCATTCTTCGGCTCAACGGTTCAAATATTCCAGGGGATGAGGTGGACGGCGTGGATTGAATACATACATCACGGTGGGGCCTATGAGAGTGGGTCACTCCCAAGCTTGGAAATAAGCTTGATATTTGTGTTCTAATCCAACCCACATCCAGCGTCCCTGGACGCTGGACGTTGCATGTAGATACATTAGAGGTGGGCCCTGCTTATAGTGGGCCACCTCATGGAGGTTGGTGTGTGTACATCACATAAAGGTGGGCCTCACTTGAGGATAGCCTTGGACAAAATAAATACTTCAAAGTGGGGTCCATTCAAGTGGACCACACAAACACAACATGATAAAAAAAAAAAAAGAAATAGAGAGAGAGATAGAGGGTGGGACACGCTTGTGATGGAGGGCTCCGCCACTATGAGCCCTCCCTTAAAGAAATCATACAATCAAATGGGTCCCTTTACACATGGGACCACCTAAATCGAAAATCAACGGTAGAAATTCTTTTCCCACCAAATGGATGGTCTAGATGACCTTCCTAATGCAATAAAATAAACATCATGATGGGGTCCATGGAGAATGGCCCCACCATGGATGATCATGATGATCAAAGTGGGCCATCGGCCACAACTTAGGGTCCCAAGTGAGATCCAAACCATTGATCAGTTGGTCTCACTTGGCCCAACTTGAAAACATGAAAAATTACTATCATCAAGCACCCACCGTTCGATCCTCTTGCTCCTATGGGTTCCTTAGCACCTTAGCTTTGATTTCAATGGAGGAGATGAGAAATGGATGGCTAGGATGGGAGATGAAGGGGTAGGAAAGGTGGGCCACACTTAGAGCTTGGAATGCTTGGAGAACTCTCATACGTATGGGGTTTTCCTCTCTTGCTTGGAATGGGTTTGAAAATGAGAGAGAGAGACTTGTAAAGGGAGAGAGAGAGAGTGATGAATAATGGAGTGATGGATGTGGTGGTGATGGGTGTAAGAACTTTGTTGACTTTGGTGGCCTTTTGTGAAAGAAAGGCATGGGCTTGTAAGAGATTCTTAACTTTTGGGGTTGCTTGGGTGAAAGGTGATGTGTACTTGACATGTGCTTGACATGTGATGTGATGAGATTGATTGATTGATGGGATTGATGTGACACCTCGTAGAGATTCTCTTGAATTTCACAACGCGTGGTGTTTTCCTCACACGGAACGTTGGACCACATCTCTTGACCAGGGTATCGCCTCGACGCGCAAGTCACGACATCGGAACCACAGCGATGGCGCGGTTGCTATGGTAATGGTCTTGGGTTGAGTCGACTCGGGTTGACGGCATACGAATCAGGGTTGCGTGCAAATATCGATTTAGGGTCAAAAGTTACCGAAATTTGACCGGTAAGACTGCGGAAGTCTATCAAACGGTACGGACCAAGATACGGGTCTTACAATGTACATTTCAGTCCAAGTTATTTCTATAATCACGATAGCTTTAGGAGAGTTGATACGAGGGGGTTGATTGTAAAAGGGCTGATTAAAACTATATTAGGTTATTTTGCCAGACATAATGATTTTAGGACCAGAAAGATAACCCAATATAGTTTTAATCAACCCTTTCGCAGTCAACCCATCCCTCGTATCAACCCTCCCAAGGCTATCGTGATTAGAGAAGGAACTCGAACTAAAATGCGTAGACTTAGAAATTTTCTACACTCCAAGATTACTGTAACCCTCGTACAACGTATATTCAACAATGTAAATAAAATAATGTATATAACATGAAATGGTACATGAGTAAGATAAGACAACGTAACCTTTTATATACAAGCTTGAAATTAATAGGTTAAGATTGTCCTATCGAGGAGAGTCTTAGGCGTAGTCCATCTGCTGTTGGGACAAATAGGCATGGGTTTGGATTATTGGACCATGGACCTCACCTGTCATTGAAAACCAAGGATTAAAATTAATGTATTGGGTATCATATCATTCACCTCTGATAAGGCAGCCATTTTTGTTGGTGTTTGGTTTACAACCATTTTTGGAGTGGAGGAAAATAATTTCTTTTACATTATAACATAAATTGTGGGGTAAAATGTAATTCGAGTCACAATGTACTAAACTGGACATGTGGAGAGAGAGAGATATTATTTATAAGTCTCTTTTCTTATATGTGAGGGGAAATGGCAAAAAAATAAGGTTTTATTTTTTCTTTTTTCTTTTGGTGTAGACAGAAAATAAGTTTTTTCTTTTCATAAGCATCCTCTTTAAAGGTCAACGATTCTCCATGTGGTTCCAGAACCAGCGTACCTAGATTCAAAGGTGGAGATCCATGCCTTTATCCATGTGGTTCCACTAGATGTTCCAATTTCCCATAAAATCTGCATAACACTCTTTGAAGCTTCAGAATATACATAAATAAAATTCTTATAGTGATTCTAAGTGAACAAGAGTGCAAGTCTAACAAAAGCACTGACAGATGAAATTTAACAAATTACACATGAAGAAGAAGAAAAGCATCATCAAAAAGATATATGAGAAGACAACATGTATAACAACTCTTTATCACAAAATTTGTTTCAATGTGTTGATGGTGGGTAGTTTAGGTTGTGTTGTAGAAGAGACCACATATCATTTATCCCTCAGCCCACTGAATTGATTCAGCATTCTTTCACTGACTTAATTTAGCATTTATTCCTCACCAAGAAGATGTACTTTATGATTAAGGATATCAATTCTGGGAAGTAGATGTAATGTTAATAAAGTTATTAAGAGATCATTCTTGGTAAGTGTCTTTCAAAAGAAAATGATCCATTATAAGAGGGCAAGTTCCCTATTTGTAAAGAATAAGGAAGATCCCTGTTATGTCAAGTTTGTACATGTGCCACACGCACGCACACACAAAAATCCCAAATTTGGCAAATACTAGTCACTGAATCTTCAATCTTTCCTTTTATAGTTAACATCCCATGGATATAGCTAAAATTAAAGTAAATTGTACAAGGACAGGTGAAATTCCTTTTATAATTGTAAATGCTACAAGTGCAGTTCCTCTCTAGATGAAGAGTGACCAGACTAGGAGCAAAATAAATATGGAGAAACAGATGGTTGTAAGTCTCTACTCTAAACTATTGGTTTCACTTTAATTAAGCATAATACATCCAAACACCAATACACTAATCACAAATCAAACATTACTTAACTCTTTGTTATATTTAAGTATTGAAGATTGATAGGAAAAGATACAGACAACCTCATGCTACAATTTGAAAATATCATCCAAATATCTCACACCATTCATGACATCAACTTTCATTGGCAACCATTCACTATATCACGTTCAATTGCCTCACATGTGCCAAGAAGCTTCTTCTATAAAGGAAAGACTTACAAACCAGTATCGGTCACTTGACTCATTCCAACTCAGTCAGAATTGTTCAGACTCAGTCTGGTTTTAGAATGTAACTTGCCAATGTTAACAATTGTTTTGTTGAATTAATAGTGGGGTACTTATTTTGCCTCTCTAAGTCTTTTCCAATGGTAGATTACATAAATCAAAATACTCTACAGCAATGATGAACAGTCACTATCCCACAATGCAGTATGAATCACACTTTCTGTTGTCAAAAAAGGTTGCACGCACCAAACCCATTGAACTACCAATATGGCTGGATCCATTACAGCATGTGATTAGAAATGTGATTAGGGTACCATGATCCCCAATTTCAAAACCCCCAGATTCGAAAATCCCCAATTTCAATACCCCAAATTTGAAATGTGATTAGGGTACCATAATCCCCAAATTCGAAGTGGGAGTTGGGTACCCAAATCCCCAATTTTAAAACCACCAAATTCGATTTGGGATTAGGGTACCAAAAGTTCCTAATTCAAAGTGGGATTAGGGCTCACCTTCATTTTGTCGGTGTGTGCTTGGGTCATGGGTTAGGGTTTTTACCTTTCGAGGTGAGAGGAAGAGAATAAGAGGAGGGTTTGAGTTGGAGCCCCAATCCGATTTTTGAGCTTTGAGGAGACATATTGAGAGAGTTGAGCTGAGAAATCTCCAATCGGGTTTCCGAGCTCTGAGGAGAGAGAGAGAGAGAGAGAGAGAGAGAGAGAGGACAGGGTGGAGAGATCAGAGAGAGAGGAAGAGAGAGATAGAGAGCGAGATGAGGGGGAGGATGTGAGAGAGAGAGAGAGTTCTCAGCTCTCTCACGGGCGCGGGCGCGGCTTATAACCAGGTTGAGTAGTGAGTTGGCTACTAAAGTGACGTCGCCAAGTTTTGTGGGCCCCACTATAATGTATATGTTGTATCCACACCGTTCATCCATTTTGAGATATTATTTTAGGGCATGAGGCAGAGAATGAGGCAGATGAGAAGATGTAGTGGACCTCACCACAGAAAACATTGGGGAGAGTGATTCCACCGTTGAAACTATCCTAAGGATGACTATATATATATATTGAAATCCAACCGTTCAAAAGTTAAAAAAGACATGAAATAAGGTAAAACACAAATATAGGCTTGATCTAAAACTTTCATGGCCTTTAATGGTGGGTGTCACTGTCCCCCCATTGTTTTTTATGTTGGGGTCCACTGGAGCTTTGAATTTATCTTTCGATATTGCCCTAAAATGATCTCTCCAAATGGATGGAAAGTGTGGATATAAAACATACATCATAGTGGGGCCCAAAAATGATAGGTATATAAATATTAGGTGGATGACACCACATGAAAACCTTAACCTTAGATATCCATCATTAATAATTCATAAATACTTTCAAAATCCTATTCATTTAATGGTCCACAGTCTTATCAAAGATGAACAGATTCCGTTAGATAGCTGTGAGTTCTGACTGTAATTGTGGGGCCCGCCTTGATGTATGTACATGTTGTCTATACATTTTGCCAACTTATTTTAAGTGCATGAGCTTAAAAATAAAGCAGATTCAAATCTTAAGTAGACCATACCATATGAAACTCTCACTATTAAAAACTTTCTAAGGTTCACTGAAATGTTTATTTGCCACTTAACATATTGATAAGGTTATACAAGCTTAGATAAAGGAAAAATAAAAATAAAAATCAGCTTAAGAATTCAGAAACTAGTTCTGTCAGTCATAGGGCTGAAAGTCGGACGGGTTGGGTCGGGTTGGTGCTCAACCTCAACCCAACCCAAGGTTCCCATACCTCAACCCTAACCCAACCCAACCCAATCTCGGGTTAGGAATTCTCAACCCAAGCCCAACCCAAGCGGGCTTGGTCAAGTTGATCGGGTATATTCATGCTAATATTTTCGTTATTACATTAGTTTATTATATTTCAATATGGGACTTATCTTTTGTATCTATGATTTTATTAATCATATATATGATTATTCATTGTAAAGAACTTCATTTTTTTCTTTAAAAAAACAAGCTAAAATATAGGACAACTACTCCATTAAAAGTCATGTAGCATAGCACGCAATCTATTTGGGAGAGAGAAATCCGGCATATCTTGTCAGCTTGAGTCCTTAGAAATAACGTGGACAAATGAGACCCGACATCACTAGTATGCCTTTGACACAAACGATCCACGCTCAATTATAATTTATAAGTAACTTTTATATTGATTGGGTTCGGGTTGGGTCGGGCAACCCTAGACCTCAACCCGAGCCCAACCCAAGTTTTATCGGGTTGGTGTTTGTATAGCCCAAGCTTGAGATCGGATGCGATATGTCCTGCCCAAGCCCAACCCAATGTCAGGTCGGTCGGGTTGAACCCGCCAAACTTTCAGCCCTAGTCGATCATGCGTGGCAACTAGGAATGTAATTCTATGTAATCTGGAAACCATGTTAGAGTACTTGAATTCCTAGGAATTTCCATCTATAAAACATACTTTTTAAAAAAAAAAAGACCAGTGGGAGGGAACTCATTCCCTTTAGAATTTACAAGCTACCATTTGGCCAGAAGTTAAGAAACTGGCCTTGTACTGGAATTAGAAATCCAACCACAATCCATTTCTTACATTCCAGCTTGTCGGATGCAAGAATTTGCTCTTCCAATGGATTCAATTTCCAGTAGTGTACTTTTCTAGGTTGCCAAAGGATACCCCTAATCATGGATTGTTGACTTGCCTGAGTTGTATCTGACTTGTCCAAGTTGACTCGGACTTAGTCGGGACTGGTGTGGGTCAGTATCACGAGTCGCCCCTTACAGGGTGATGTATCAATCAATACGGTTCATCTAGTGGACCCTACTGTGGTTCTCAGATTGTTTGAGACAATCAAGAAGCCATCGTGTCAAGTCTTTGCGACATGGTCATCTAATGATAATGACCAATTAGGTTCAGCTCCAAAAGATCCATTCTGTTTTTTTCTCATTCGATTACAGAAATTGTTGTTGTAGCTTGCTAGTGTAGGATTGTAGTAGTGTAATTCCTTCAACATGAGGATACATACGGCATGGTATTTTATAGTTAAATCAACATGAAAAAGACCTAAAGTTAGAGATTTATCAATAAGTAATGTTACTTCAATACCTAAGAAAGGAGGCAATTCATTTCAATTGAACATCCATATGCACCCTTGACTAATTGACAAAATGAAACTATGACATATATTTTAAATAGCCAAAACCAAAACTACCTCTATACCTTTTCCATTTCTTACCAATATTTAGTGTTCCATCTTAGCTAACAATTTGATGTGTCTGGAATTTCTACAAGGATTTACAAAACAGATTGGCGGGACGATGCATGAACTAGCTGCAAAAGTTGACGAGTATGCTCGTGGAATGATCAGTGGGTCTGGTTCAACCCTATTTGAGGAGCTCATGGAAACTCCCCATGAGGTCGAGTTGTGTGGGCCCCACCATGATGTGTGTCAAACATTAACACCGTGCATTTGATGGGTCCCCTTTAAATTATGGGATATGCCAAAAATCAACCGTGCACTTGGTGGGGCCCCACCTGAAATTTGGATGCATCTGAAACTTGGCATGACCCCTCATCCAAGTGGCAAACACATAATGGATGTGCTGGATTTGTGAACCACATCTATGTGGGCCCAAAAAATAATTATGAATGTTTTAATGGAGGGTAACCCCTCTCAACTTTTATATGTGGTGTGGCCCACACAAGTCATAGATTGATTTGATTTTTAATCCCTGGGCCTACCATGGGATGGTGCATCTGACTAATGGGGTAGATGTTTGACAAGCATCATGGTGGGGCCCACAAAGCCATACCAGACCACTTTAAAAAATTTGGCACGCGCTCTTAAAATTGGGCAGCCAAAAAATCCCCAAATTGGGCGCGCACTCTCTTTATTCCTCTCTCACCCAAGTCCCTCTCTTATCTCTCTGTCGCCCTAATCCCCTCCCTCTTCCCTCTCTCTTTATCTCGATCTCTCACCCTCCTCTCTCTCTCTCTCTCTCTCTCTCTCTCTCTCTCTCTCTCTCTCTCTCTCTCTCTCACATGGTTGCCTTCGGCTCTCTCTATCCGCAGCAACTCGATAACCCATCAGGTATCTCGATCTCTATGCTTTGAGAGTTTTTTTTACTGGTTATGGTGGGGATTTACTAGATCTAGAGCTAGGTTTTGAATTTCAGAAGATTGAAGTGAGAAGATGCTTTTTCTTTTTCCATTTTTTTTGCATTCATGTGATATAGTTTCTACTTCTTAGAAATCTCAATATTTGGTAGTTGTACCGTTTAGGGCTTGAGATGTGTTGCCTTTATTCTTCGATTCATTGCAGTTTTCTTGATTTTGTATTGTTTTAGGGCTTGAGATCGGTTTTAGTGGTTCCTAAGGCATTTCAATTCATTTCTATGGATATTTTTTCCCTTTTTCATTGAGATTTGCTAGATCTAGAGATAACGTCTACATTTCGGAAGATTAAAATGAGAAAATGGTTTTTCTTTATGGAATGGCAAATACTGATTGGTTATTGGTTTAGTGTTGTTGCCAATTTTTACTCTTTGGTTGTAGGTGAGCTAGGTTACACATGAAATTCACATGCATTTGGTTATAGGTGATCATTCCGCACTGTTTCCTATGGTGTGGTCTGCATTCAAACACATACATACTTATAATGTATTTTTTTTCAGGAAGATAATATGTCATGTATCTCTACAGATAGAGTTTTGCTAAGCCCACACAAGTGTGGAATAAAGCTAATGCACATCAAGTTAGGTGTTTCCCAGTGTAATGTTTGTGAAAAATCCACCATTCATCTGTTTTTTCAGCTCAGGTTCACCTGCCAAACTTAATTGCGCTAAAAAATAAGATTGATCCAAAATTCAATTGGGCTGCATGATGGATGATGAATGTATTGGCCAGATGTTTATATTCCATTCATGCCATTCATGGATGGTTCAAGGGTGGGTGTTCAATCCAAATGAACTAAAAACACAAAAATATTAGCTTGATTCACAACTTATGTAGCTCCCGAGTTCAAAGGTGGGCGTTCAATCCAAATTGTTTTTCAAACACTTGATTTTAAATCTGCCTCATTTTTTGATTCATGTAAATTGATTTGGCAAAATGGATGGACAGTGGATTTTAAAGAAACATTCAAAGTAGCCCCCACCTAACTTCATGTTGCAAGCAATCCACGTGCCATTAAAAAGGGTTCGAAATTCACGTCCTCATGACAAAGTACGTGAAGCTCCCCTGTAACACGTGTTAGTATATTCTTTGTGGGGTCCACATGAATGTTTGTGCGACATCCACTTCGCCCATCAGTTTCACCCAGTTAAATGTAAGCTAAAAGTAAAGTAGATTCTAAACTCAAGTGGGTTGCACTACATGAAACAGTAGAATGAAACTCGCATGCTGAAACCTTTATGTAAGTTACAGTGGTGTTTATATCCCATTCAATCATTCATAAAAAGAGAAGAAATTTTTTTTGGGGTTGTGCCCCGAAAAGCTAATATTACATTACCTTTTATATGGTTTATATGCATTGTTCAATCATTCATTCACGGTTTATATTACATTACCTTTTATACGTGTCGTCAATTGCGGCGGTAAGATAAGATGCATGATTTTTCTTTTCAACTGTTAGTTATAGAATGACAGTACTTGTTTCAATTTTCTTAGATGGATGATGAATGTAATTGCGAATGTAAATGAAAATAAAGAACTTATAATATATATATATATATATATATATATATATATATATATATATATATATATATACACATGTTATCAATAGAGGATACATTGTTTAGGGGGACATGAAATTCTTGTAGCTTATGATATGGTGCCCCAATATTGGTTGTATGTTACTAGTATATAGTAGATAATACTAGATTCAATAGTAGATAATAATAGAGAATACCTAAACCCGATCCAAACCTGAAACCGAACCTGATTCCCTAAACCTAAACTTAAACATATAACCTAAACCTAAACCTAAACCTATAACCTAAACCTAAACCTATGACCTAAACCTATAACCTAGACCAAAACCTAAACCTAAAACTTAAATGTATTCTCAAATCCCTAAACCTAAACCTACACTTAATCTTAATCTCAACTCCCTAACCTCAACCTAAACCTAAACTTGAAAACCCAAACCTAAACCCGATCCCAAACCCGAACCCGACTTCCTAAACCTAAACCTTAACCTATTGTCAATTCCTTAAAGCTAAAACCTATAACCTATAACCTAAACCTAAACCTTAACCTTAACCAAAACCTGTAACCTAAACCTTAACCTATAACCTATAACCTAACCTTAACTTAAACTTAAAACTGAAAACTAAAACTAAACCTATAACCTAAAACCTAAATGTATTCTCAAATCCCTAAACCTAAACCTACACCTAATCCTAATCTCAACTCCCTAACCTAAACCTAAACCTAAACTTAAAAACCCAAACCTAAATTCGATCCCAAACCCGAACCCGATTTCCTAAACCTTAACCTTAACCTATTCTCAATTCCCTAAAGCTATAACCCATAACCTATAACCTAAACCTAACCTAAACATAACCTAAACCTATAACCTTAACCTAAACCTAAACCTACAACCTAAATGTATTCTCAAATCCCTAAACCTAAACCTACACCTAATCCTCATATCAACTCCTTAACCTAAACTTAAACTTGAAAACCCAAACCTAAACCCGAACCCGATTTCCTAAACCTAAACCTTAACCTATTCTCAATTTTCTAAACCTATAACCTATAACCTATAACCTAAACCTAAATCTATAACCTATAACCTAAACTCAATTTCCTAAACCTTAACCTATAATGTATGACCTAACCTAAACCTAAACCTATAACTTACACTTATAACCTAAGCCTAAACCTATAACCTTAACCTAAATATAAAACCTAAACCTAAACCTATACTTATAACATAAACCTATTCTTAAATCCCTAAATCTATAACCGAAACTTAAACCTTTACTTAAACCTAAACCTATAACCTATAACCTAAACCTAAACCTACACTTATAACCTAAACCTATAACCTAAACTTAAACCTAAAACCCAAATGTAAACTCGATCTCGAACCCGAACCCGATTTCCTAAACCTAAACCTTAACATATTCTCAAATCCCTAAACCTAAACCTACACCTAATCCTAATCTCAACTCCCTAACCTAAACTTGAAAACCCAAACCTAAACCCGATCCCGAACCCAAACCTGATTTCCTAAACCTATTCTCAAATCTCAAAACCTATAACCTAAACCTAAACCTAAACCTTAACCTATAACTTTAACTTATAACCTAAACCTGTAACTTAAACTCAATTCCCTAAACCTTAACCTATATCCTAATCTAAACCTAAACCTATAACCTATACTTATAACCTAAACCTAAACCTATAACCTTAACCTAAACATAAAATCTAAACTTAAACCTATTCTTATAACCTAAACCTATTCTCAAATCCCAAAACCTATAACCTAAACCTAAACCTTAACCTAAACCTAAACCTATAACCTAAACCTATAACCTATAACTAAACCTAAAATCTAAACCTAAACCTAAACCTACACTTATAACCTATAACCTAAACCTGAACCTAAAACCCAAACGCAAATCCGATCTCGAACCTGAACCCAATTTCCTAAACCTAAACCTTAATGTATTCTCAAATCCCTAAACTTAAACCTACACCTAATCCTAATCTCAACTCCCTAACCTAAACCTAAACCTAAACTTAAAAACCCAAATCCAAACCCGATCCCAAACCGAAACTCGATTTCCTAAACCTAAACTTATAACCTTAACCTAAACCTATTCTCAAATCTCAAAACCTATAACCTTAACCTTAACCTATAACCTAAACCTTAACCTATAACCTTAACTTATATCCTAAACCTATAACCTAAACTTAATTCCCTAAACCTTAACCTATAACCTAACCTAAACCTAAACCTATAACCTACACTTATAACCTAAATCTAAACCTATAACCTTAACCTAAACATAAAACCTAAATGTAATATCTTGAAAAAATCTGTACGGAAACCCGAGTACCACCTCAATCAGAAATCTCTAAGGACCAAATCCTTTAGAAATTAAATGAGAATTAACTAGCGCTAAACCAGATTACTTGAGAAATTAGCACTAATCACTTTAAATACGATCTGCAAGACCCAAAACTTATGAAATCGTTAACGCTACATTATCCTAAAACGTAGGATCAATCTCTAAACCCAGTTGCTCTTGGGAGCATCTGGAAACTTTGTACGGACCTGGACCGCACGTCGAAAGTCCGATAGCTACGAAACTATACACTTATGACCACCTAGTTGGACTTGACAATCACCTCGAAAATTAAGTCCAGATGATGTCCTGGGACTATTTACTTGAGTCCGAAGTGAAGTGTGTGAGAAAAGTAAATTTATTTAGAAATAAAATTCAAATTTAAGTAAGCTGAGTCGTGTCACTTGCGGACCAAATATAAGGATTCAGATCGTCAGAATCTAACCCAAATACACCCTCGGATCAGGAAAAATGTCCCACACATGGCAAAGTACTTGTGGCCCTAATCGAAAATCGGTGACCGTCGAACTGAAACTGGTCCACCACGGTCGATCTGTAAACTCGATCGAACTGAAAACATAGACTAACCCAGATCCATGGTCAGGGAGCTTAAGTCCGACCACATTCAGTAAAGAGACCTCCACAAATGCTCTGTTAGATCGGAACAGACCCGATTTGGTTATAACCTAAGTATACCTTGGCCCTGGGGCCATTTTCATCAGTTCTGGGCCTATATAAGGTCTTAAAACCCTCACTCTCTCACCCCATATGAATTTCCTAAAACCCTAGGAGAGAGAAGAGAGTAAAAAGAGAGAAAGTGAGAGAGAAGTTGGTGAAGATTTCTGGGATTCTTCCTTGCTAATCCACCTGCTGAAACACTAATACTATGTAGTTCTTCTGGTACTTCCAACAATGTACTTGGGTAAGAAAACCTAACCCTAATCCGTTCTAGGGTTTCAAATAGTCTAAGTGATGAAATAGCTAACCTAATTCATACTATAGGTTATCATTCTAACGTTGACAAATGCTAAGTGTCTAAAACGAATTCGTTACGCGTTTACCGGTGTAAGGTGCGGACTATATACGTATAGGTTATGGTTTTCAAGGCTTTCAATATCAGTTAATGATTTATTACTGACGTGAATACTATTTCACATGCCAAATGTGATGTTTATTTCAGGTTTCAGTTATATATGAACTATCTTGATTTTAGTGTATTCCATGTATTTGTAAAAAGGATCGTATACGTATAGAATTTGAAAGCGTGTTTACCATGATTAATTGTCGTATGTTTATACTTGTGACAACTCCTCGGTGAAAGGATTTGCCTTAATACATAATATAACCAACATCCGTCATGTATGTTGGAATGTGAAGTCTAAGTGTTTGTAAAAATGTCTGAATGAACTAGTATTAAGTAAATTATACTTTTTGTGCGTGTTGAGATATGATTCTCAACTACCTTAACTGTGTGTATGATTTCCTCCATATACTGTATATGCATGTTTAAGTTATATTTCATAACATGCTCAAATGATTATAGGATTTGACTCAAGTATTCAATGCTGCTTTGATCATCTCATATGCTTATTGTTGTGGTTGCACGCGGTTGGGACTATGATATAGTCCAGGCAATCGATAACAGGCCTCGAATGAGCGGGTGAAGTTGTTTCACCACACAAGACGTGTTCGATGAATCCGGGTTGTACTTGGGATGTCGACAGTGGTTAGGCCACACGGAGTGCTTATGTAATTCATGTCGATCAACTCAACGTGCGCTCGTCCTAGTCGAGCTCATCAAGTAACCCGATTGGCCCGATGTATGTTCACCATGTTTGGACGCTACTGTTTGAATCTAAGGTACTAAACTCACAGGAAAAATCCTTTAACCTTGGTACCTCGATCCGCTAAGACTCATAAGTCAGACATGGTAGTATGGGACACCTGGTCGAGCTGTTGGCCTACGCTGGGGCGACGAGCCTTCCCGTAGTGACCAGTGAGCAACCCAGACTCGTGAACCGAATACGATGGTATGAGACACTGTATTCGAGCTGTCGGCCTACACTGATCAGGTGACGAGCCCTTTGTAGTGACCTCGAGCATACCTTAAAACTTCATTGAGGTGACAAGCCTTTTTGTAATAACTAGGGTATAACTAAGCCTGCATTGATTAGGTGACAAGCCCTTTGTAGCGACCTAGAACCGTAACATCGTATGAGATTGACTAGGATTGACGACCCTAGTATGGATCATTATTTGGGAATTGATATAAGGGTGGTACCTTAGCTTTCCAATCCTACTGTATGAAAAGGACTAATAAGAACTTGATAATCACGTTCATGTACCACATTACATGTGCCATTTGGCATTGGGCAGGGCACTGAGGAAGTGACTGACATGCGCGACCGTGAGATGAAGATCGCAGTCGAGGGCATGCATCATGACTACATCTCATCCTTGCATTAATCAGAGTACTTAGGACTTGTTTATTATAATGCTCTATCATTACTACTTAACTAAATTGATAACATGTTAACCTTTGTTGTATAGCTCCACTGAGTTGATCACTCACTCCCACATTTTGGAACGGCGTTTAAACACCAACTAAACTCTTTCTTAGCTATAGGTGATGGCGATGCCTGCGAGGCAGTGCCAAATTTTGAGGATGACGAGGAGGCGTTCTCCTATATGCAGTATTCAGGCGGGTTCATGTGAGTCGTGTCTTGATTAACGGGGCTTCAGGGATTATACTTGTAGAGGACTATTACATTCTTTTTAATATTTTGTATTTTGACACAACACTTGTAATTATTAACCTGACAACACATACATACTTTGGAGACTTATACTAGTTTATATAATTATTTCAGTCTTCCGTTTGCGTAGTACAATTGTCCCTGAATTATGTTTTGCTGATTTGGCTTAATCTAATTCATGTTTTATGCACTATTACAGACAACATACAATCCATCATTAAAAATGTTACATAAGAGATATTTTGAAACTCGGGAGCTGAGTTATGCTCGACCCCCGATTTTCAGGGCGTTACACTAAACCTAAACCTATACTTATAACCTAAACCTATTCTTATAAACTAATCCTATACTTATAACCTAAACCTATTCTTAAATCTCAAAACTTATAACCTAAACCTAAACCTTAACCTAAACCTAAACCTATAACCTAAACCTATAACTTATAACCTAAACCTAAAACCTAAACTTAAACCTACACTTATAACCTATAACCTAAACCTATAGCCTAAACCTAAACCTAAAACTCAAACGTAAATCCGATCTCGAACCCGAACCTAATTTCCTAAACCTAAACCTTAACAAATTCTCAAATCCCTAAACCTAAACCTACACCTAATCCTAATCTCAACTCCCTAACATAAACCTAAACTTAAACTTGAAAACCCAATCCCGAACCCGAACCCGATTTCCTAAACCTAAACCTTAACTTATTCTCAATTCCCTAAAGCTATAACCTAAACCTAAACCTAAACCTATAACATAAACTTAAAACCTAAACCTTAACCTAAAACCTAAAACCTAAATGTATACTCAAATCCCTAAACCTAAACGTACACCTAATCCTAATCTCAACTCCTTAACCTAAACCTAAACTTTAAAAACCCAAACCTAAACCCGAACCCGAACCCGATTTCCTAAACCTAAACCTTAACCTATTCTCAATTCCCTAAACCTTAACCTATAACCTAAACCTAAACCGAAAACCTAAATATATTCTCAAATCCTTAAACCTAAACCTACACTTAATCCTAATCTCAACTCATTAACCTAAACTTAAAAATCCAAACCTAAACCTGATCCCAAACCTGATTTTCTAAACCTAAACCTTAACCTCTTCTCAATTCCCTAAAGATATAACCTATAACCTAAACCTAAACCTAAACCTATAACCTACACTTATAACCTAAACCTAAACCCGTAACCTTAACCTAAACGTAACCTAAAACGTAAATGTATTCACATATCCCTAAACCTAAACTTAAAACTATAACCTACAACATTAACATAAACTTATAACCTAAACCTATAACCTATAACATTAACCTAAACCTATTCTCAAATCCAAAAACCTATAGCCTAAACCTTAACCTATAACCTAAACTCAATTCCCTTAACCTATAACCTTCACTTATAACCTAAACCTAAACCTTTAACCTAAACCTAAATTTAAAACCTAAATGTATTCTCAAATCCCTAAACCTAAACCTACACCTAATCCTAATCTCAACTCTCTAACCTAAACCTAAACCTAAACTTGAAAATCCAAACCTAAACTCGATCCCGAACCCGATTTGGATTTAGTATGCACTAGAGTAGGCACCAGCCTCCTTTTTATTTATTTATTCTTTATTTCAACGTACACAAGCAAAAATGTTTTAAAAGAGAGAGAGAGAGAGAGAGAGAGGAGAGAGAGGATGCATGATTCGATAGGATCATAGGAGTGGGTGAGGGAGTGGGTCTTCTCTAAGTCGAGCTAGTGTCAGTGTTTAAGTGTTGGATAGTTACCCCTCCAACAGTGATATCTCCGAAACATGGGACCAAAGAAATGACAACTTTCTCAGTGGCTTCAGCATTAATATCTTCCAGCAAGTTGGTGATCCCTAACTTGAGATTGACCTCGTGGCTCTTGCTCTCAACTTTATCTTTGACATGGTGGGGCACATGATGAAGTAGCCGACCAACTCCCCAAGGTCAGGGCTCACTATATCATCTCCATAGGGCTTACTGACATAGACATCGAACCTGGATGAACCATTCACTGGAACCTGGATGCCGAAGACGACCAACACCTCTACAGCTTCCTCCAACTCAGACTTGGTTCAAGACTTCTTGGGCCTAGGGACAATGACTTGAATGGTGGTGGTGAGGGACTTTGACCTGGGTCTGAATTTGGTGACTGGGACCAATGACAAATCTGTACTCTTCTTTTTGGCCTTATAAGATTGTTTGTGTTTGGAGGGATTTACGTAGTTTGGGTTTAGATGGATGTGAATGTGAATATGATGAAATATATTATATAACAGGTGTATATCATAATGAATATGATGAAATATATTGTAACAGGTGTATATCAGGAATTAGAGAGACTTTTACCTATGAAAATTTTCATAGGTAAAAGTTTTGTAAATATTTTTACCTACGAAAATTTTCATCAGTAAAAGTTTTTTACGTATTTTTTAACGACAAAAATTTTTGTCACTAAAAGTTTTATAATTATTTTTAGCGATGAAAATTATCATCATTAAAAGTTTAACATTTATTTTTTAGCGACGAAAATGTTCGTCGCTAAAAGTTTTGTAATTATTTTTAGAGACGAAAACTATCGTCGCTAAAAGTTTATCATTTATTTTTTAGTGACAAAAATATTCGTCGCTAAAAGTTTTGTAATTATTTTTAGCGACGAAAACTATTGTCGCTAAAAGTTTAACATTTATTTTTTAGCGACGAAAATATTCATCGCTAAAAGTTTTGTAAAAAAATTTTAGCGATGAAACAATTCATCAGTAAAAGTTTTTTTAGTGACGAAAAAATTCGTCGTCAAAAAGCTTGCCTTTGCCGACAATTAAAATTTTTTATCGATAAAAACCTTTTGCGTCGGTCTTTTAGCGAGTAAAGGTGGGATTTCTTGTAGTGATGGGGTTGACTTGGTCTACTTGGGACATTTTTAGTAAGCTAATCTTATGGTTTAGATGATCCATTAGGTGTTTAAATGTTGATCAATACTTTTATGAATTTTAATTGATTAATCACAGGTTCCTAACTGTTAATTTTTAATTTTAATTGTTGATTTATTTTTAACCATACTTGATGGAGATCCAATGGCTACAATTTGTTAATCCTGTCCTAGGGATAGCATGGGATTCCCAAGGATGGTGGCCATGGATAGTGCAGGGGTTTAGACAATTTTAGGGTGCATGGATTAAGAAGGTTAGTAAGCTTCATTCACAGTAGGGTACCCAAAAAACTATAGTGTGATGAGTAACATATTATGGTACACTTCTTAAAACCCTATTTCCATCATATATATACATCATATCTTAGGAGGAAGGCACTATCGAGGAGAACCCTATACATCTAAGCCCGGTTGATGTCCACCTTTTTTATTTTTTTATTTTTTTATTAGCTTTTTTAGTACACTCCACTGTCAATTCACACATCACTGTTAGTCACCCCCACTAGGGAATTGATACCAAGACCTTAGTGTTGAAACGAGGTATCTTTCACTCAGTCTACCACTTGAGCTATGGATCAGGGTGTCCACCTTAAAAAGAACCTTGGATGCCCTAACCCCTTGTCCATCCACCTTGGGAGAGAGTGGAAAAGAGAGAGAACAGTGGGATGTCCCCACCTCCCATCTTCCATCACACATGCACACGCCCTTCTTCAGTGTGGACTCCACTTCTTGACAATTTTGGTCAACCCTACCAGAGAATTTGACAAGGTTCTAAAACCTCTTGCACCTAAGATAGATTAGGGAGAGACTCCCCTGCTAGGAGATCAACGAGGATAAAAATAGAGTGTCTTTTCTATGCATAGGTACACTTTAAATAAGTAACATTTTTTTCTAAAACATTGCATGATCATGAATGCATATCCATATGGACTAATTAAATTTATTTTTAAATTGTTATAACTATTAAATTGATAATTTTGACAGTAAATCATGATGGCTATAGGTCTTGTCTAGATATGTTATTAATGTCATGACTATTACGTGAGTATATCTTAACCATACATATACGGATTAAAGGAGCAGGTTTTTGCTAGTCCTTTAAAACTTGAGTTTAAATACAATGCTACTGGTCTAGAGAGAGTTTCTTTCCATAGATCTGAGTACCTTGTTCCACGACCACTTAGTAGGTTTTTAGATGGCCCTATAATTATTCTTATATTGTCTTCTTGTGTGAAAGAACTGATGACGATTCAGGGTGGAAGGTTTCTAGTAGAGGGTTTTATGATGAGTTGGTGTTTTTCCCCCACATATGAGAGCATTATTATTCAATGATATGGAATCTCGGTATTAGTCCCAATGGATACTTATATTAGAGGATCACTTCATGTCTTTGGATCATAAAACCCATCAAACCTAATCTAAATCAATCTGTACGTGCTAATTTTGACTAATCTTTAGACCTGATGACATAGGGAGAATTCAAGATCCTGATGTAATGTTCTTTGGCCCGCCTCACAAAGTCAGTTGTAGTAATTTATATATAGGTATTTTTAGGTTCATGCAATAAATACGATTGAGGTTCGATCTACTAGTTACCTAGATACATTCTTACGGCTAAGATTTGATAAATCAAACAATCCATCAAGTGGTTTTTCATTGCATCAATATTGAAAATGTTTTCTAAATGGTTTTATAAATGTTTTTAAATGTTGATCTTTTGTTTTAAATAATAAAAATTTTGTAATCGCACTTTATAGTAATTTCAATGACTAAGATCTTGTAGTTAACCTCTTAAGTTTGCATAGATTTTGTATCAAGGGTGGATGGCCATGGTAAATGGAGGGATTGGGTCAATTTAGATATATGGATAGGTAAGATTACTAACTTTAGATGTAGTTGAGCATATCAAAGTCTATAGAGTGGCGAAGCACAATATTAATGTCTCTTATGAACCCTCGGCTCATAAATAGATCATATGCTAGAGAGATTGAAAGATGTTCTTAGATGTCCAAATCCTCTAAGTATCACCACCAAGAGAGAGAGAGAGAGAGAGAGAGAGAGAGAGAGAGAGAGAGCACCTCCTCCTTACATCACATGTCCACATATGGGGTCCACCTTTGGATGGCTCGTAGCAGACTACACTAGCCATGCTCTAGGAAGTGGTGTGTTGGCTCATCTCCTCTTTTTATGTATAATATATTTAGGAGAACCTATTAGGTTGAAAGTACGGCTATGGAAAACTATAATGTTTTGAGCAGCAATGATTTACAAATAATTCTAGTGGTAGAACTCTCTAATTTTGGCTTTTGTAGAAACTTGATAATATCAAAACAGGAATTCTTAGAATCTAGAATTCTAAAGAAAAAAAACGCTTCATTTCAAAATTCCTAACAGAGCCCACCTTTTATGTATCTCTTATATTATTAACACTGGACATGTTGGTTGGTCTTCTAATGTACACATGTAAACAGTAAATAGAATGTTCTCAATAGTTATGGTTTTGGATCAAGTTGAACAAGCTAAAAATATATGCAACTTATGAAATCAAAAGCCACAAAGATGTTGGGATTAAGCAAATACTTTAAGCCATGTGATCCAAGAGTTCATTGCCATGATTAAGAGTGATTGGGCTTAAAGATAAATGGGCACAATCAGGGGTCCTCTTGTCTTACGATATAGATCTCTGTTAGCTCGCCTTCTTCTAGTTTTCTTATTTAGGTATGTATTATGGATAGGAAGCCCCACACTTTTCATAGCATATGGAGAGGGTTAAGAGTCTTCGATCAATAGGATTTTGGTTCCCTCTATCATCATATAAACTAATCCTACAAAATTTGCTTTTCCTATTTGCATTAGCCTATTAATAGGATTTCCTAAATTGATTGGAAATTGGGTTACTTAGAGCCAGAGTTTTCATGAAGCACAAGGAAAACATTATGTGGGACACATACATGTACTATAGATGTTTCTAATAAGATAGGGACATGTCATGATTCCGATATTGTTATTATTACATTTTACTTGGGGCATGGCATGTGTAATACATGTGGAGAAAGGGCTTAAAGATAGAAAAGGGAGAGAAGTTCAAGTTCCGTGCAACTTTGTAACACCCCGGATTTTGGCTAACCTGGGATTTGACGTCCTTAGGCAGTGGGTCAATTAAAACACCTGAAAAATCATTCAGAACCCAATTCCATAGCCAAAGAAACCACTTAGGATAAATTTCTTTAGAAACTAAGCATAAGTTAGCTAGCGCAACGTTGGAGTGGCTGGAAAACAGTCCCTGATCACTTTAAATACGTTCTACAACACCCAAATCGAGTAGAACCAATGACTCTAGAATACTCTATAACCTCGGATCAAACTCTAAGCGGGTTTGTCCTCTGGACCACATTGAATTTTTATATTGGATTTAGACCGCGCGTCGAAGGTCCGATACCTCCTATCTTAGACCGTTAGAACCGCCCCGCTGGACTTGACAATCATCTCGAAAATCAAGTCAAACCGATAATCACAGAGTATTTCGTTGAACCCGGACTGAAGCGACCGCGAATAGGGACGAATTTGGAATTTCAAATCCAAATCTGGCACATGACTTGACGCGTCAGTATTAAGCGTTCTGACCGTCAGAATTCATCCAGATTACACCCTCTGATCAGGAAAAATTTCTATTTATTATCATGAGACTTTCAGCCCTGATCTATGTGCGGTGACCGCTGAACTGAAACTGGTCCGCTACGTGCGATCTGCGAACCCTGCCAGACTGAAAACTTAATACGAGGTACATCTGGTACCCATGAGCTTAAGTCTGATCGCAATCGACCAGGGGACCACCAGAAAGCAGTTTTTGGACCGAAACAGCCCCGAAATGGATAGGCATTAAGTAAACTTCGTCCCGGAGCCTATTTTCGGCATTTTCAAGCTTATAAAAGGGGTTGAAACCCTCATTTCTCCTTCACATCCGAATTTCACTAAACCCTAGAAAAGAGAGAGAGAGTTTGAGAGAAAGGGAAGAGGAGATTTTTCCCGCTTCCGAGCTATCAACGGTTGCTGCATCAGCACTTCCTTCCAATCACCTGGCTGGTGATTTCTACACTTTTTCAGGTATGAAATAATCCCAAAAACTTGCTGATTTAGGGTTTGCTTAGATGCACAACATGTTAGCTAACGTAATCCATAAATCAGGTTCTCTTACAGCCATAGACGAAGCGTACACGCTCCGTTCAAAATCCCGCGACCGTAAGAGACTAGGTGAGGATTTTAGACGCTTTGATTGACGGCTTACAACGCTTTCAATGTCGTTTAATAGTAGATTATCGACGGCATCGCCGTTTGACATGTACAACATGCTCTCCGTTTCCTGTTTCGTAAATTAACGAAGAATATGAGATTTAGGGCATTTTAGTCATTTGTAGGAAGTACGGTCTCCATGCATATTTTGCTGACGTGATTGACATGATTTATCGCCGCATTAGAGAGTTAGGAATGCTTGCATAATCAGTTTGGCGAAGAGATTCACCAAGTTGCGCACTTTGGGTCGACATACTATATGTGGACTTAAGGGTGTAGTGTATGTGTTTGTATAAATGCTTGTATTAGTATGTATTGTATTGAATGATGTTATGTAGTAATTTGAGATTGATTTCATGATTAATATGCTGACCTAAATGATTTCCTATATGTTGACCTTATGCATGATTGCATCACATGCATAGAAATGATGCCTTGAAGATTTGCCTAAGTTAAATATGCATGGAAAGTATGCCTTGAAGATTTGCCTAAGTTGAATGTTATAACATGTGCTAACATGCTCACATGATGTGTTTCAATTCCAATACCCTGGTATATAGCATTAATGTAATTCAATAGATGTGTGGGACTTGACTTAGTCCAGGCAGTCGGTAACCGAGCGAATTCGTGGCTGACTGGTCATAGCCACGAACGACGCATCGATGAACGTGATTCGTGTTGAGAGTTGGCGGCAGTGGTTAGGCCACATGAAGTGTTTTACGCACTTCATGTCGTTCAACTTGAGATGCGATCGCGCTAGTCGAGCCCGTCAAGTAACCCGACTGGCCGATGTTTGTTCACCTTGTATGTATCATAACTGCTTGAACCTAGGGTACTGAACTTACCATTGTAAACCCTATTAACCATGGTACCTTGATCCACGAAGACTCATGAGCCGGGCATGGTGGTATGGGACACCGTGGTCTAGCTGTCGGCCTACGCTGGGGCCACAAACTTCCCCGTAGTGACCAGTGAGCACCTAAACTCGTGAGTAGATTATGGTGGTATGGGACACTATATTCTAGCTGTCGGCCTACACTGATCAGGCGACGAGCCCTTTGTAGTGACCGCGAGCGTATTCTAAGTCCACGGGAGGCGACGACCCTTCCGTTGCAGTAGAGTACGGTAGGCCTGTATTGATAAGGTGATGGGGGAGCGGTGCAACGAGTGCGAGCAACAGCCCTAGCAGCCCTTGCAGTGACCTACGAAATACACATCGTATGAGATTACTAGGAGTGACGACCCTAAACAGGATCCGTGTTGGGATTGATACAAGGGAAGTACCTTAGTTTCCCAATCCTGCTGTTTGAATGGACTAATAACAACTTGGTAATCATATCACCATAGCATTGCATGTGCCTGGAAGATGTGGAGCACTCTAGGGAGTGTGGCATGCCGCGGTCGTAAGATGTTGCCGCATGAGGGTGATCGTCGGTGAGGGCATACATCACGTCATATCATCTTGCATTAACAACAGTATTAGGATTGTCTGATTTACTGCTTTACTATTATCGCGTGATTGAATTGTGAACATGCTAATCTTTGCTCTATGATTCCACTGAGTTGATCACTCACTCCCACGTTACGGGATGGTGTTTCCAGACACCCACCAGTCCCTTCTGTGATTGCAGATGATGGCGCGGCCTGTGAGGCGGAGCTGGACTTGATGATGAGGAGGAGGATTCCTCCTTTATGCGTGTTCTGATTGACGGGATTGCAGGGAGGTTGATTAGATACTTTGACATTTGTCATTTTGTATTTTTAGCGCCCTCATGTATATTCATTTTGTTTAGTTTTGAAGTATACATGTATGTATATAACCTGGTAATATATTCACACTCTGGAGACATACAACAGTTTATATACGTTATACATACTATTACAGTCTTCCGCTTGCAAATTTAACTATCTCTGGAGTATGATATGCTGTTCTGGCTTAATCTCACTCATGTTTAATACATTATCACAGACAACATTCAATCATACATATCTATGTTGTATAAATAACATTTTGAAACTCGGGAGTTGGATTTTTGCTCGACCCCCCGATTTTCGGGATGTTACAAACTTCACTGGGATTGGCAAAACTGTAATGAGGATGGAGTGTGCACGAGAAGTGGCAATGAAGCTATGATGGAAGGCAATTAGAGATGGTGATAGGAAAGGAGCAATGGGGAATGAAGATTGAAGACATGGTGAAAATTGTTGTATAATGTCTTAAATCTATCTGTAATAGGGTCAATCGACGTCATTGACAAACCACTCGATCTCATCAAGTAGATGTCTATGATGTTGATGCCATCGACAAATGCTCGATCCCATTGAGAAAATTTGAAAAAATCCTAGTTGATTGTTGGAAAGTTTTGGAGGTTACTACTCAATGGCATCGAAGGATCTTCGATGTCATCGACTAGTCATCGATGTCTGTCGATGCCATCGAAGGACCCATCAAAGGCATGTGCAGTTTTGTATGAGTACACGATTTATTTCCTATTTTGAATGGGTAGTATATATATATCAGGTGCAATCGAGATTAGGGAAGGGATCATGGTTTTCTATGTTGTTCTAAAGGGTTCAAGGGCATAGTTAGGGTTTCAAAGGAGATTCGAGGGTTATTCGAATCAGTAAGATCTACTATCTCTTGTAATATTACTTTTATAGTGCATTACTCATTGCTTTGTGCCGTGGTTTTTTCTCGAAAGGGTTTTCTCACATAAAATTCAGTTCGCCTTCTTGTTGGGTTTGTTTGTACGGTTGTGATTACTTTGCTTAATTCTGCTCTATGTGCTTCCACAAGTCCTAACAGATCCATTTATGAGTGTCCATCAGATTAATGGCTTGGATAAACTAAGCATGATCCCACAGGTACAAACTCCCATCATAATAGATAAGTTCTTTCTTCAATACAAACATGAAATAATAATAATAAACTAGTTAGTGTGGCACTAAAAGATAATTAAATTGGTTAGGTTTTGTTAGAATCCACACAGTAGATAGCATGAGGGGCTCATTATTATCACCTTCAATATGATGTTGAACCAAGGTTTTTTATCTAATAAAAAAGGTTGTCAATCAATTAAGAAAATTATAAAAATATGAGTTCTCTCTAAGCACTACTAAGCATGTTCGATCAAATCGAACAAGTGGTGTCAATTGATCAAAGATTATCGATAAGAGTCGATCTTTCAATGGTTCGCATCAGTTTTGCATAAGTATGCAGTTTTGTTTCTAATTTTGTATGCAGGATATCTAAACCACATTTATACAGGATTAGGGTTATCTCTAAGAGTCTAATATGTGAGGGATTGAGATCAAAAGGGTTTTGAATGGAGAAAACTAGGATTTTCATATTTGTAAGTTGTCCAATCTCTTATAACTTTCTATTCATAGTGGATTGTTCGTTGCTTGGTGCTGTGGTTTTTTTCCACAAGGGTTTTTCCACATAAAATCTGTGTTCTTTGTTATTGCTAAAAATTTTCATTTCCCTATTGCATGTTTGATTCATTCTAAGGTTGTTTCCATGCCTAACATGTGGCAGCTGCATGCAACAAGTGATATCATAGCGTAGGCTTTACAATGCATTTTTTAGATTGAATCTAAAACATGGGATCGAATAGCTCAAATGTAAAGTTCAAGAGGGAGAAGTTTATAGGTAAAAATAACTTTGAATTATGAAGGTTAAAGATGAAAGCCATCTTAATTCAACAAGGGGTGTCGCAGACACTCATTGGCAAAAGCAAAACATCCCGAATCAATGAAAGAAGAGAATTGGGATGAACTTCATCAGAGGGCGATTAGCGCAATTCAATTATGCTTAGCCAATGAAGTCCTTGAATATTATCAATGACAAGACCACCACAGGATTATGGGGGAAGTTAGAGAGCATCCACACCATGAAGTCGCTCTCCAATCGTCTATATCTGAAGAGACAGTTGTACACTTTAAATACGGTGAAATGGTCAGATCTCTTTGAATACATCAGCATATTTAACAAACTAACTTGCAAACTAAAAAATGCGGAGGTGAAGATCAACAAAGAAGACAAAACCCTAATTTTGTTGATGTCCCTTCTAGACTCCTAAGAGAATTTGCTAGATACTTTGTATCATGGTAAGGATACCTAGGACCTTGATACCGTTATCTCTGCTCTTCAGTCGAAGCAACAGAGAAGGAATAATGATGGTAAAGGTACTTCGACAGATGCACTAGGTACTAAGGAAAGATCATCTGAGCGAGAGAAGGGAAAGTCACGATCAATGTCCAAGTCAAAGGCCAAATGGAAGTTGAAATGTAGAATTACGGTAGGACATGACATTTGAAGAAGGATTGCATAAATCTCAAAATCTAGAAAGATCAGAATTCAAATAATTCATCAAAGGGGCCCAATTTAGCAAAATCTAGTGAAAGCACGAGTGGCTGTAATATATTATCCATGTCTAAGGTTGGACACTTGTATAACGAGTAGATTTTAGATACGAAGGCATCATATCACATGTGTCCTCATCGCAATTGGTTCTTTACGTACAATGAGTATGATAGTGGCCTGGTTCTTATGGACAACAATCATACCTGTAAGATGTGTTAGTGCACTAATTTGTGAAAGTTATTTGTCAATCACGTGAGTCCATTATGTCATATAGTTGGTTGAGCCCTTAGAAGCTGAAGACTGAAGACACGAGTGGAGGTGGAGTATCAAGGAGCAAAGAACAAGTATATGAGGTGTATTAGTGACCCTAACCCTTGATAAAATTATAATCTAAACCTCTAAATGATCTTAAACCTAATAGGTAAACATTTTAATTGATCATCCCTTAAGATATAGGAACCTAAATTGACCATCCTTAGATTGGATTTAGAGGTCCCATGTTGTTGAAAAAACTGCATAATTTCTGTAACCTTCGGTCTCATCGAACCCACCTTCAGTCCGATCGAAATCGATTAAAACAAGATAGTATATTGTGAAAGATTTCTAGGTAATTCGACTGCAACCGAGTGCCACATTTGGTCCCACCGATGATCATGTTCAGTGCTGCCGAAGGTGCCTAAGTCTGTCCAATGGCTTTCCTATCTAATTCGGTGCAATCGAACCCTAATTTGGTGTGACCAAAGACTAACCATTTTCGCTCATTTTATGACCATTGGAACTCAATTCCATTATATTGAAGATCCGGTCTGTGGGCATTTTGATGGATTTTTTGTGCAATAAAAGCTTAGGTGATTTCATGGTCATAGCCCTCATCCCAAGCCTCTAAATTAATGAGTTCTAAGTCATCTTCCTTAAGATTAATACTCTAATGAAGATTCCAACCTCCACCTTAAAGATGTACTAGAACTCCCCCATTTTCTAGAATTTAGACTAAAACTTTATATGTATATTCTTATATAAATCCTCTAGAAGACCCATCTATGTAAATCACCTAGGATTACAATATTCCTACTTGTTGTAGGAGAATTTACCAACCTCCTATCATCTTGGTCATCGAAAGTAGCATCACATGTAAGGTAGTTGATCTTGGAGCTAAAGAATTGGCAACACATCGACATCATGATCGGGGGAGCAAGGGGAGCTAATTGAAGCACAAGAAAGCATCAATCTAGAAACCCAAGAAGGCACTACAAAAAGGGCTCAATTCGACAAGTAAGTTGTCATTTGTAAGAGTCCATGTACACTCCTTCCTTTTGTAGGATTGAGTGTACAGTTTAAATTGCCAAACTTGACTAAGTTCTTATATAGGACCTAAATTAAAGTCCTTGTGTAGGGTACCAAACACGGGTGTAAAGATGTGTAGACACCCCACCTAGGCTAATATCTTGAGAAAACTAAGACAGTCCAAGAACTATGGCCCTAACCCACACCCCGAAACCCTAACCCGCACCCCTAAACCCTAATCTGCACCCAAAACCCTAACCCGCACCCCAAAACCCTAATTCGAACCTCTAAACCCCACCTTAACCTAAGCCTAGACCCTGAACCCAGCCAAACCCAAATTCCAATATGAACCTAAAACCCGTCAGAATCAGAATCAGCATGGGAACACACCTATTTGAAGCCCAAAGCCCGAAAGTAGACTATCAGTCGAGCCAGCGCAACAAACGAGGCCCAACGGACAAAGCCCCGCCCACACCCGGCCTACGTAATAGTTTGACTACCACCGGCGGTACTCGGATTACCTTCACTCACAGGGCGCATGTGTCCTCCGAGCAATAGCTGTCTATGCGCCCGAAAGTTAATTTTTTAAAAAATTACCCCTCCAACCAGCACTATTTACCTTTTTACCAACACTAAGAGCCAATGGGAGTGCGGCACATGGCATTTCTCTCTCCTCAACCACTCACAAGTTGTCATGTCAGCTTTCACTTTTCACAACCCTAAAAACTATCACAATGCCATTGGAGAAGGCTATAAATAGCCCTCTCCTCTTCTCATTTTCACACAACACTCACCAAACAAGAGAGGGAGAAGAGAGAGAGAGAGAGAGAAAGAGAGAGAGGGAATGAGCTCCCAAGCCTTCAAGTTCTGATATTTTAGCTATCCCCTAGCCCTCCTCTCAACCTTTCCAACCCATAACCCTAGCCCAGTTTGGTCATGGTTTAATCCATGTTTTAGCTTATTCAAGTTCAAGCCAAAGATCCATTCATCTCATACACAAGCATTCATCATGACATTTATTCCCTTCTCAACCCTTCTGCTCCTCTAGATTTTTAGTGAATATATGTTTTGTGACTTATAGTACATCGAATCCTATCACATCAAAAATTCCTATCAGTCTAGTTCACTTTTCTTACCTCATTTGCATAAGCATCATTTCATCTGCCTTCTAAATACGTCACTGGACGTATACTCAATGACTTACCGAAATTTCGGATCTTTCTACATCAGAAATCTGCGTGTATGCCTAGTCTCATCTCAACCACAGCATCCATCATTCCTTGAGATTATTTTACCACACCAAGTAGAGACCGTACCTTTGTACAGGCAGAGAGGGTGTCTAACACCTTCCCTCTTTGTAACCGAGGTCCCTTACCCAGAATCCCATATCACAGATCAGGAGTCAATCTAAGGTAGGAGAGTCTTCGAATTTCTCCAACCTTACGTATTCCACGGATTCTAGCCGACTGCAGGATTCTGAGATTTATTGGCTAGTGGCGACTCCAACATCCACAAATCAGCTTAGTGACCCCCCCAAATCAAAATCCAAAACCACACCAATCAACGTGGGTGCTGATATTCAATGTTCACATAATGACGACTCTACTGGGGACATGCTAGAGCACACTAGCTGAGACCTGACTCGAAAGTATGTGGTATTCCAATCTTAAGGGATATTCATTCATTGCATTCATATAAAAAAAATACATAGTAGTCATGAGACAAATAAATAAACTAACTAAAAAAATATCAATCTTTGGCTTACACTTGTTTGGGCATCAATCCTAGCCACGACTACTCAATCCATATAGCTATGGCTACCCATGAGGAAGAGCCGGCAACTCTGCCAGCTCTTGAAGGATCAACATCGGTACTAGCACCTCTGGCATTTCCAACAAACTCACTAGCTAATGTAACCATGCATGAGATGGTCCAAAGTTTCCGTGCACTGCAAGAGATATTGCTTCGCCAAGTGCCAAGTGTCACACCAAACATGCAGGCAACACAACCTTGTGTGCAAAATAGCTCAATCCCTCAAACTCATTTTTCCTTCTCTCTCATTCCTTTAGTAAATCATGTTCTCCATCTTCCTATAGAATCAGCCCAACATACAAGCGGGATCAACCCTCCGTACAGCTTCCTCCTAATAAGAGATCCAATCAATTCCAAGGGACAAAACCCCTCTCGACCAGTCCCTCCGAAATTGAAGAGCTCCGAGAGTAATTGCAAGATATGCAGAGGAAGCTACGGAAGCAGTAAGGAGTGGATCTCCTATCCACCAAGTTCAGGGATCTTTGTCTTCCCTGATGCAAAGGTACCTCAAGACTTCGAGGTACCAAAATTCAACAAATATGATGGCACATAGTGTCTTATGTACCACTTAAAGGCATTTTGTGGAGAGCTTAACGTTGATCTGTTTGTTTGAAAAATCCTTGAAAGGCGGTGCATTAGACTGGTACACGTCATTAGACTACCGTCGAATTAAGACTTGGGAACAACTTTCTCAAGCTTTCATTTATCGTTTCGTGTACAATCTTAATGTACCGCCCAAAAGGATAGATCTTACTGCCTTAAGGCAGAGGAAGGATGAATCATTATCAACTTACATCGGACGGTGGCAGGCCATGGCCGCCAAAATGAAAACACCCATTGATGACGAGGAGTAAATCTACATGATCATCTACTCGGCAAATCCAAGTATCTCTGAATACCTCGTCTCCTATCCATATGCCAACTTTACCCAACTCACCCATGCTGGGAAACAAGTCGAAACCGGAATAAGGGCTAAGACGATCTCCCCTTGTTGGCCTCATCAGGCCTCTTCAGTACAATGGATAGTGGAAGGAAGGTCTAATGGATACGAGAACGGTAACAAGAATGTTCCTGACCTCCATCCAACAGAAAAAAATCTCGTCACATCTACCCAAGGCGCTCATTTCGTCCCTCAAGAGGGACAATGATAACAACAATAACAACAACCTAGGGGAAATGAGCAAAACCCATACAAGCAGGTAATGCTAGGTAGGAAGTTCACTCCTTTGGCACAAACATACTGTCAGGTCATGGCTATGTTGGTACAAAAATAACTTCTAACACCTCTCTAACCCCGACTTCCGCCAAATTCCCTGCCCCCAAGCTACAATGAAAACCAGTACTGTGCATTCCATCAGTCTCCTGGCCATTTCACTGACCGTTGTTTCGCTTTGAAACACACAGTCCAAGATTTGATCGAAAGTTAGAAGACCGCGATCGCCTCGCAGGCTAACAATGCAGCTCAAGCCACATCCTCCAGAATTCTCTACCACCGTATCAAGTATGCCCTAGCTCATCAGGAACCCCTACTAACAATATCAGTCAAGAAGAGCCACCCCCTATCAATCCAATCCAATGCATGCATTCAATCACTGCCAACCCAACAATAATGCTCCCAAGTTTACAAGGGGCACACCTTGCCAATCCAATCTCTTCGCTCTTAAATATGCAAGGGGCATCTCCAGCCGATTCAGTCTCCATGCCCCTAAGTTTACTAGGGGCACACTCTACGAGCCCAACCTTTTCGCTCTTAAATATACAAGGGGCATCTCTAGCCGATCCAATATCCATACCCCCAAGTCTACAAGGGGCAACCAATCCAATCCAATCTATGTGCCCTTAAATATGCAAGAGGTATCTCTAGATGGTCTAATCTCCATGCCCTCAGAGCCACCCCCAATCAATCCAATTCATACATCCTCTGTCTTGCAAGGGGCACCATCTGCCTATCCGACCCCTACTCCAACTGTCATGTTTCAAGAAAAATCTCCTTCCCCGATCAACATACCACATGCCCTAGCAAAATCAGGGCCCAACTTCAATCATGCGGTAACTTTTCAGGAAGGACATTTTAATACTCAAAAGGATTTACCTACCTCTACTCAGTCTTCAATCCTTCAAGAGAAGAGTCTAAGATGAGTGGTTCCTGCCTCTAGGAGAAAGGTCGAGGAAGAGATTAATGTCAGGATCTTGATTAGCCCCAAAGTATCAACCATCACTTTTCAGGTCTTTGATATCACAACTTCATTTCATCTCTTCCTTGATCCATAGAGTCAAGGATCTCTCTTCGACTCTTCACTAAAAGGTCAAGTGCATATTCAGAGACAAGGTGCTAGCCATTCTGAATGATCCTGAACAAACCTTTCTGATAAAAATCACCAACCGGCACGAGCTAGATATCCCGATCATAGACATATAATGCTCCAATGAAGATATCCCACACCATAATCTTGAGTTCGAGACTGTGAATTGCTTACCTCTTGCATGTCCCATCGGATCGAACTATGTCTTCCCTTCAATCGAGCACTAACATTTTTATTATTAGCTCAAATATCAAGAAAATACAGGTATGACAGGACTGGGATATTAGCCTCCTAGGGATGAGATACCAAAGTATAAATGGACCGAAGGAGGGCAAAGTCGGCAAGGGGAGGATGATCCCTTTAGCCACACATCAATCAAATCCATCAAAGAAGGGATCATCTATCCGGTAGGAAGGCCAAGATCCACTGTGGAGGATCAAATGAGCAAATTAAGCCCAACTGGACTGTTTAGAAATGACTTGGGCAAGGGGCAAGAATTGCCCCTAATTGACTAGACCATAGTCTGGATGCTATCCGAGCTGGAAGAATTCAAAGACTCACAATGCATCAGGGATGAGCTAAGGAAAGTGACATCCAACATCAACTCAGAGCCCAATCCCAAACTCATCATGACATTTGAACACGCTAATGAGGGCCCACCTACTGATCCGTATGGCCCTGCTCCTGAGGGGAGGGAGTCCAGGGCAATAGTTGGTTCACGATCCCTAATACAGCACAATAAAAGAACATAGTATTTGGCTCCTCAAGTCGAATTAGGCAATCTCTGGTTCACATCGCCGTCTTTCTCAAAAAAATTTAAAAAAAAATTAAAAAATTTTAAAAAGCCAAAAACTTTAAATATTTTCAGAATGCCAAAAAAATCAGATACTTGTCAAAATCAAAAAAAAAAAAAAATCAAAAAATACTCAAAAACTAAATACATTAGATATTTTCAAAATGCTAAAAAAATCAGATACTTGTCAAAATGTAAAAAAAATCATATATTTGCCAAAATTCAAAAACAATAGAAATTTCTCAAAACACAAAAACAATAGAAAATCTTTCAAAATTCGGAAGCAATAATGTGTCAAATGCCTCTATTACAACACCCAAGTTTGAAGTTGACTCATATGATTTCAATCTGGAGTTAGACTTTAAACTCGTGGGTTTGAATGAAGCCCAAGATGTGGAAAATGATAATCCGACTCTCGAGCTAGAGGATTCTCTCCGAAAGTTCGAAGCAAAGGCCAATGTCATCGCGGACGATTTTGAAATTGTGAACTTAGGATCCGCTGAGCTCCCTAAAAAAGTACACATTAAGTGATCCTTGCCTCTTGAATACAAGTAGACAATGACAGAATTCTAGAAGCTCTGGGCTATCCAACTTTGGGTTCTCCTATGAAGCCTTACTTAGATCAAATGAAGAACTAATCATACACCATCTGCTATGAAGCCGGAAGTCAAACACATCAAGCAAAGCTGTCAAGATCATGTTTGAAGTGCACGATGGAGTCCTACTAATGAACGATGGAGATAAGCTATTGCAGCATGCTAAGAAGTGCTTCAAGTATTTAAAGCTTGCATAACGGATCCATGTGCATGCTTTAAGTCTTTATAACCTAGTAACACCCTAAACCCTCTTCATTATGGGGTGTGGACATCATCGAAAGAATGAACCCAAAGGCATCCAATGGTCATGAGTACATTCTTGTGGTAGGTAAAAGTGGACGTTGACAACATCCTACATCATCAGTATGAACAAAAAAAAAAGAAGTCAAGGAAGATGATTGGTGGTTATCTCAATACAACCAACTATAGACATAAAGCGTACTTTGATCACTAGGACCAATGATAAGTAAGTCTGAAAGAAAGGCTAGCAACATGATGATAGTGCATATCTTACCATTGCGCCTACTAGATCTAGGGGGGCAAGTCCAAGTCATCGTAGGATGATCCGTTGATCATTCGCGAAGTTCTTTTGAGAAGTGCCTTTAGTCTCACCATCATTAAGGGCAAAGATCTTTCAAAGCTCACTAACGCTGACAACGTGAACATCAATCATGGGTAAGCCTACCTGACTATGTCAATAACCATAATCGTAAAGCTGAAGTCAAACAATAAAAGATTAGCATCCTGAGGTACGTTCCATCATCATTCCATCCCTCTAATAAGTGTTTTAAAAAAATAAAGGGTCCCAAAAAAGAGGAAAAAAGAATAGACAAATAAAGCACGCTGTCCAAAAAAATAATAATAATAATAAAGAATAGACGAATAAAGCACGCAGTCCAAAAAAAAGTCAAACCCAATGAGTGAGAACACAATTCACCAGCCCATTCTCCCCTCAAGATTGTTCACCCTAATGTCAACAACTTCACGATCGTGATTGAAGACAAAGTCAAGAAGCTCACCAGTCGACCGACAATGAATGGAATCTAACCCCTGTTTCTGTTACTTAAAAAGAAAAATCAAAAGGAAAGTAACATGCCTAAGAAAAATAGGCGAGGTGAAAACATGAAAAGGTGTCTCGAGTAAAAATAGCGGGGATGCAGTGAACTTGGTGAAAACCTGAAAAGGCACCAAGGATAAAAAGAGCAAAACTGCCAAGGGGCAGGCAAAAGCAAAGACCCAAGATAGTGAAAATATGAAAGGATGCTACGGGCAAAAATGATAGGAAAGCCGGTCATGGTGAAAACCTGAAAAGGCTTTACAAGTAAAAATGGCTAAAAATAAAAATTAATAAGTGCAAGTACAAAAGAAGTCAAAGCAATGAGTAAAGTGAAGAAGCACAAGGAAAATATAAGTCCTGGATCAGAATTCTGTCAAACTCTACTCAAGTCCAAGGGGCATGAACATAGTATGGGCTACTCTCAAGGAATTGGGATCCCTAGTAAACAACTCAGAATACTGGATTCGATGTGAAATAAGTTCAATATTCTGAGTCCACCATCCAGGCACAAATCCAAACACAAGCAAACACTGATAAATTTAACAGAAACTAAAATTTTCATTCCTTTCAAAAAGTCTTTCTGTACATTGTTTTCCTTCTTTTACAAGAACAAAAATAAAAATATACATGCATATACAGGACAAGCAGCTAACAAAGTTAGGGATCCATAAAGTCGAAGTCAAAGCCCTAGAGGCCCACATTTCAGAGCCCCAGAGGTCCATAGTTCAAAGTCCCAGAGGCCCACATTTTAAAGCCCACAAGGCCTACAAGTTCAAAGCCCCAAAGGCCTACATTTCAAAACCCACAAGGCCCACATGTTAAAAGCCCACCAAGCCCATTGTTCAAAGGCACATGGTTCAAAGCCCATGTTTTCAAGCCCATTTCCTAGGCCCACATATCCAAAGCAAGGCTCACTTCACAAGCCCTATTTTAAGGCCCATGGTCCTGGGCCCACATGTCCAAATCAAGCCCAGGTTCCCCAATTGCTCCATTAATTCATTAGTGGAGGCTATTTGGCTATTTGATCCAGACAGCACAATAAAAACTGGACGAAAATGCCCTTCCGCGAGATTGGATGGATGTTTCAAAAATCTCAAAAATATCTCAAATAAAAACCGTTAGCCCTACCAACTCATCAATGGAGGCAACATGACTGTTTACTTAACTTTTACAAATAAAAACCGAATGACGACACCCACTAGCGAGATTGAACGGATATTTTTCAAAAAATTCAAAAATATCATCAAATAAAATCCTAAGGAGTCTAGCTCCGAAAAGAATAGTTTTCAAACAAAAAGTTTTCAAAAATGCATATTCTGGACAATCTTCTATATTCTCTAGTTGCGGTCAGTACAAACAGCAAAATAAGATTCGATCCCTTCCTGTTTACCAAGGGGATGATCGAATCTGTACATGATATAAGTATGGTTGGCCCGATCTCTATATCTGGACAATCGTACGAATACAAGTAGAAATGAGTGAATTTATCTCTAGAAGAAATAATCAAACTCAAAGTGACAAGAATCCATTGTAACCAAAGTATCAGAATCAGTAGACTGCATGGTAAAAGATTAGCTGCACATACCTAGTCTGGGATGTTCAAAAAAATTAATCGAGTCCAAGTTGGTATAGTGAGTTCCCCATAAGGCTGTACGAACGCGCAAGGCAGCTAACCACTTTGATGATCAAATGGAATGAATACTCCTAGGGTGATTACGTAGCAAAGGAAATGACAGATCAAACAGTACGGGAATCCTCACAAAGCCGCAACAAACACACAGAGGCCTTACTTTCAGACTTACCCTCCAATGCTATTAACAATCTGACGTGAATGAGTTGTGATTGGTGACCCGTAATGTCGCACAAATGGGCATGGACAATCACAACATTTTCCTCAACCCTCATGATATCTGTAAGTCATTTCTTTTTTAAACAGCCAACTGACCATGATACAATGGCAGGCAATAGATTCGAATCACTATCCTTTTTTACCAGAAGGGTGAGGTGTCCACTCACTTTGGAGCTTAGTTGCTCACAACCTCAGCAAAGAGGGGCATCTTTAGACACCCCACCCAGGCTAATATCTTAAAAAGGCTAAGACAGTTTAAGAGCCATGGCCCTAACCCGTACCCCAAAACCCTAACCCGCACCCCTAAACCCTAATCTGCACCCAAAACCCTAACCCGCACCCCGAAACCCTAATCTACACCCCTAAACCCTAATTCAAACCTGTAAACCCCACCTTAACCCTAGCCTAAACCCTGAACCCAACCAAACCCGAATTCTAATACAAACTTAAAACCCGTTAGAATCAGAATTAGCATGAGAACACACTTATTTAAATCCCAAAGCCTGAAAGTAGACTATCAGATGAGCTAGTGCACCAAACGAGGCCCAGTGGACAAAGCCCGGCCCGAGCAGTAGTTTGACTACCACCAGCGGTACTCGGATTACCTCTGCTCACAGGACGCATGTGTCTCCGAGCCACAGCTGTCTGTGCACCCAAAAGTCAACTTTCTTTTAAAATTAACCCTTCAGCCAGCAGTATTTACCTTTTTACCAACACTAAGAGCCAATGGGAGTGCGTCACGTGGTATTTCTCTCTCCTTAACCACTCACAAGATGACATGTTAGCTTTCACCCTCCACAACCCTAAAAACTACCACAATGCCATTGGAGAAGGCTATAAATAACCCTCTCCTCTTCTCATTTTCACACAACACTCACCAACTAAGAGAGGGAGAGGGAGAGAGACAGAGAGAGAGAGAGAGATAGCGAAAAAGAGTGAAGGAGGGAAGGAGCTCCCAAGCCTTCAAGTTCTGATATTTTAGCTACCCCCTAGCCCTCCTCTCAACCTTTTCAACCCATAACCCTAGCCCAGTTTGGTCATTGTTTAGTCCATATTATAGCCAATTCAATTTTAAGCCAAAGATCCATTCATCTAATATACAAGCATTCATTATGATATTTATTCCCTTCTCAACCCCCCTGCTCCTTTAGATTTCTAATGAATGTATGTTCTATGACTTTTCATACATCGGATCCTGTCCCATCAAAAATTTCTAGCAGTCTAGTCCACTTTTCTTACCTCATTTACATAAGCATCATTTCATCCACCTTCTAAATATGTCATTGGACATATGCTCTATGGCTTACCGAAATCTCGGATCTTGCTACATCAGAAATTTGTGTGTGTGACTAGTCTCATCTTGACCATAGCATCTATCATCCCTTGAGATTATTTTACCACACCAAGTAGAGACCATACCTTTTTACAGGCAGAGAGAGTGCCTAACACCTTCCCTCTTTGTAACAGAGGTCCCTTACCTGGAATCCTGGATCGCAGATCAGAAGTCAATCTAAGGTAGGAGAGTCTCCAGATTTCTCCAACCTTACATATTCTGTGGATTCTAGCCAACTGCGGGATTCTGAGATTTATTGGCTAATGGCGACTCCAACATCCACAAATCAGCCTAGTCACTCCCACAAATCAAAACCCAAAACCATGGCAATCAGCATGGGCACCGATATTCAGTGTTCACAACATGTTGTATTCCGAGGGAGCCTTCAACGGGAATAGACATAAGTCCTTGGACTAGTACCAAAGTTATTGGTTAGTTAATAGAAAACCAACTAAAGTCTCTTACGAGAGCCTCCAACGAAAGTGTACACTTAGTAGGTTCTTGTGTAGTACCAAGGTTTGTGGCGAGCATGTAGAAAATCACGTAAGTCTTCGAGAGAGCTGGTCCTTGTGTAGGATTGTAAAGGTTAGAGGTGAACATGATTTAAAACCTCCAATAGTGAAATCTGGAATACTCATGGGTTGAGTGCGTCCTTTGGGAGTGAAGTAAGAAAATAGAACCACTATACACGCTTATGTTTGAGATTGTTATTTGATCCCTTTGTTTAATTAGGCTTATGTAATTGAATATTTAATTATATGTATGCATGAGTAGATGAATGATAAAAGTTGATAGGTAGCACATCCAAAACACACATATACAATATCATGTTTATAGTCTAGTTGCTTAATTTTCACATCTTTCACAATTTATATGATTAGATCCTCTATTGGCTTGTAAGCCTTACAGTTAATTACTTTGCTTAGCTTTAATTAAAAATTAGTTTAGTAGATAATTGTGTTTAAAATTATGTAAATTTTATTTGGTCCTAATCACATCCCTCCTAGGACATAACCTTCACTCCATAGCTCCACTAAGCTTTCGTGCATAGCCCGTGGGCCCACCACATGTAATTTCAATTGGTTTCAAAGGGGTTCCTCTTAAAAGGCTTAACCGCCCAAAGCAAGATCCGAATGAGCCTTGGAATGATGTCTTCTTTTAAGGAAAAGTTAAGGTTACCCAAGAAGATGATCTTATTGGTAAATCAAGTATATTTTAGCCTATTAGGGACTTTAAAGGATTTGAACTTAATAGTCACATCCTTACCTCTACCCCTTTGATAATCCAAAGGGACTCGTCTACTTCGAGATGTAGCTCGAGAGCTCCTCTTGTGTGTCATAGTTGTGGAAATATCGGGCCCCTTAAATTTGAATGTGATATCTTAAAAAGGGCCCAATTCATCTCAGACTCAAACCATGGTGGTACATTATTCATGACAAAGAATTGGTATACCAATGGAGAAGCATTTCTAAAGGATTGTGAGAAAAGAGAGAGTTTTCAACCCTTCATAAAAAGACCAATCGAATAAAGTTTTTGTTAACTCTAATTGCTCGGCTTAATTAAAAGGCCAAGTTAATACTAATTAAGGGCAATGATAATCAGGGTAAGACTAACATAGATAAATCACCTTCTGAATATAAATCTCCAACTAGGAAATCACCCAACGAAAAAACTTTTAAAAAAATTACTTCCCCTCCCGATTGTAGTTCGTGTCTTAGAAAATTCACACCCAAGTAACTTGATTGTAAAGAGGAATAGGTGACATTGGAAGGTATTTTTGGGTTGAATTGTTAAATCAGAGAATCAAGCCTCATCTTTAAGCTTAATAGTTAAATCTTAAGATTTTAGCCTCAATTATGAGCCTATTTAAAAATTTGAGGATTTTAGCCTCATGGTGTGCACCATAGAAAAATTAGAGGATTTAGCCTCATCTTGTGCTTAATAGTTAAATCTAAGGATTAGCATCATTCATTTTAATAGTTTAAGCTTTAAAGTTTTAAAATTTTAGTGTTATATGTTTTTAGCTTAAAATATCATTGGTCATTCTTATGTTAATTAATATATCTTTTGAATGACCACAATAAGCACGCTCCATGTTCTAATGTTTATATGCACCCCTTAATCTCATGTTAGTATTGCCTTATAATTGGTAAATATTTGACTTATGGAGTTTTTCCATGCTATGCTTTTATTGGTAAATTTATTGAAACTAACCCTTTATCAAATACATGAAAGACACCCAAATCCACCCAAATCCATAGCTTAACTGGTAGACCGAGTGGAGATACCTCGTTTCAACACTTGAGGTCTTGGTATCGATCCCTAGCAGGGGTGGCTAACGTGGAGTGTGTGTACTGACATAGGTGTGTACTAACAAGCTAACCCAAAAAAAAAAAAAAAAACCTTTATCAAATACTAATAAAAAGGTAGAAAAAGATCAAGTCCCACAAAAAATAATGAATTCTTTTTTTACAGGGTCTATTTGTTATTGCAGGAATTGATGAGATAGGTGGAGCAATTGTGGGTGAGTATTACTAGTGTTACATGTCTTGTAGTATCAAGTTATAAATATTTTATATTTGAAATATAATATTTTGAGTTGTTTTGGTATGTCATTGGTGTGGACCATGACATTGTCTAGGTTAGGATTTTGTTACGTAATTGACAAAGGCAGAGATTGTTAGTGCACTGATTTGTACACCTTATTTGTCAATCGCGTGGGTCCATTATGTCATATAGTCGATTGAGCTCTTAGAAGCTAAAGACCGATGACACAAGTTGAGGTGGTGCATCAAGAAGCAAAGAATATGATATATGAGGTGCCTTGGTGACCTTAACCCTTTGACCCAAAACAACCTAAACCTCTAGATGATCTTAAACCTAATAAGTAAAATTTTTATTGATCATCCCTTAAGCCATACAAGCCTAAATTGACCATCCTTATATTGGTTTTAAACGTCTCATGTTGTTGGAAAAGCTTCACAATTTCAGCAGCCTTCCGTCCCACCGAAACCACGTTTGGTCCAACCAAAATTGGCTAAAATAAGACATGGTGTTGTGATAGAATTCCAGGTAATTCTATTACAACCGAGTGCAACATTCAGTCCCACCAATGAATGTGTTCAATGTGAAAGAAGCTGCCCAAGTCTATCCAATGACTTTCCTGTCTAATTCAATGCAACCAAAGACTAGTCATTTTTGTCAATTTTATGACCATTAGAACTCGATTCCTTGCTATTGAAGATTTGATCTTTCGGCATTTGGATGAATTTTTGGTACAATAAAGCTTAAGTGATTCCATGATCATATCCCTTATCCTACCTCTAAACCAATGAGTTCTAAGTCATCTTCCTTGATATTAATACTCTTATGAGGATTCCAACCTCCACCTTGAATATGTGCTTGAAATCTCCTATTTTCTAGAGTTTAGACCAACCCTTTATACGTATAACCTTGTCTAAATCCTATAGAAGACCCATCTAAGTGAATCTCCTAGGATTACAACATCCCCACTTGTTGTAGGAGAATTCACCAACCTCTTATCACCTTGGTCACCGAAAGGAGCAACATATATATGTAAGGTGGTTCATCTTAGAGCTGAAGCATTAGTGACGCATTAACATCATGATTGGGGGAGCAAGAGGAGCTGATTGAAGCACGGGAGAGCATCGATTAAGGAACCCAAGAAGTCACTATAAAAGGGTCTCAATCCAACAAGTAAGTTATCATTTATAAGAGTCCATGTACACTCCTTCCTTGTATAGGATTGAGTATAGAATTTAAATTGTCGAACTCGACTAAGTTCTTGTATAGGTCGTAAATCAAAGTGCTTGTGTAGACCACCGAACACAAGTGTGTACATATTGGTCTCTGAGGGAGCCTCCAACAGGAGTAAACGTAGGTGCTTGGACTTGAACCGAGGTTGTTGGTTTGCTAATAGAAAACTAACTAAAGTCTCTTGCGGGAGCTTTCGGCGGGAGTTTATACTTGGTAGGTTCTTATGTAGGACTGAGATTCATGGCGAGCCTATAGAAATCATGTATGTCTCCAAGGGAGCCGGTCCTCGTGTATGATTAAAAAGGTTAAAGGTGGAACTAATTTAAAACCTTTGATAGTGAAGTCTGGTACACTCATGTGTCGAGTGCGTCCACTGGAAGTAGAGTATAAAAATTGATCCACTATACACACCTATGTTTATGATTATTACTTAAGCACTTGTTTAATTATGCTTATGTGATTGAATGTTTAATTATATGTATACATGATTAGATGAATGCTAGGATTAAATAGGTAACACATCTCACACATATGTACATTATCATGTTGAAAAACTAGTTGTTTAATTGCTACATCTTTTGTAGTTTATGTGATTGGACCCTTTGTTAGCTTAGAAGCCTTCGATTTAATTGCTTTGCTTAGCTATAATTGGAAATTAATTAAGTAGGCAATTGTACTAAAATTGGCATAAATTTTATTTCATCATAATCAACACTCCCCCCGATCTCTAGGATATAGCCTTAACTCCATAGCTCCACCAAGCTTTCAATGTAGCTCATAGCCCACCACATGTAATTTTAAGATAATTGGAATTGGATCGATTCATATAAGAATATTTAATGGGGTGGAGCGTACTTTAACTGATGTGAGGCATGTTCTTAACTTGAAGAAAAATATGATATCTTTGAAAGCTCTTAACACACTTGAGTGCAAGTTCTTCGGCTACGATGGTGTCCTAAAAGTTACAAAAGGGACACTTATTATTATTAATTTACAAAAGAGCATAAACCTTTACAGGTTTATTAGGAGCACTGTATCAAATGGATTTGTAGCGTCTATAGCGGAATCCATATCTACAAGTGTATGGCATGCACGCCTAAGACACCTGAGTGAGCACGGTATGAAGGTACTACTCGATCATGGTTTAATTCCTAATTTTGAAATTTTTTATTTTGGTATATGCGAGCATTGCATATATGGTAAACAATCATGATTGTCATTTAAAACTGGGGAGCATATTAGTAAATGATAGCTTGACTATGTGCATTCTAATGTGTGAGGGTCGTCACCCGTTGTTTATAAAGAAGGGTCATCATTCTTTGTAACATTTATTGACGACTTCTCTAGAAAGGTTTAGGTTCATTTTCTGAAACATAAATCCGATGTTTTTGCCACTTTTAAGTCTTGAAAAATTATGGTCGAAAAGAAAAAAAGGTGGAAGCTGAAAATTCTAAGGACTGATAATGGCGAAGTTTACTTTTAAAGAATTTAATCAATTTTATAAGAATGAGCGGATCGAGAGGCTTCACACACTAAGGCATACACCAGAGCAGAATGGTGTGGCAGTGTATGAATTGAACTCTTTTAGAAAGAGCCTGAAGTATGCTAAGTAATGCTGTGTTAGGCAGAGAGTTATGTGCTGAGGCCATCAATGCAGCTTGTTATTTAGTAAATCATTCCTCATCCACGCTGATTGATTGTAAAATTTCATAAGAAGTATGAAGTGATTAGGAAGTGGACTACTCGAGGCTACAATTTTTTTGTTGTAATGCTTACTCTGATGTATCATCAGTTGAGAGAAATAAGAAAGACTAAAGGGTAAAGAAGTGTACTTTTTTCAGCTATGGTGATGGAGTAAAAGGGTATAGGTTGTATGATCGGGTTTCACACGAGATTATATTTAGCTAGGATATCAAATTTAATGAGGGTTCTTTAGTCCTCAAGGATAAGCACAAGGAAATGAAAACATCAATGATTGACGTTAAAATAGATAAAGTTGAAATACTTGAATAAATAAACCACATGAAGAGGTATATGAAGAGGTGGTTATATCACCTGTCAGGAGAAATCCATTGAGAAATCATAAGTTACTGATGAGATAAGGAATGATTCAAATGTTGCATTTTCCCTCATTATGGATGAAGGGGATCCGTCTACCTACTAAGAAGCATTAGATGACATAGATGCTGAGAAGTAGATCGTGATAATGCATGATGAGATGGATTCTCTATACAAGAACGAAACATGTGAGCTGGTGGTGCTACTCGTTGGGAGGAAAGCGATTGGGTGCAAGTGAATTTTTTATTTAAAAAGTAGATAGGTACAAGGCCAAATTACTTGCGAAGGGCTATGCTCATAAAGAATGCGACAAGTTTAGTGAGATATTCGTGCATGTTGTCAAGCAAGTATCTGGATATATCACATGCACTGGGTTTTGTGAGCAGATACATGTCAAACCCTAACAAGCAACATTGTGAGACAATGAAATGATTATTTCATTATTATAAGGTATGACTGACTACGTCTTGACATTCAGAAAATCCAAGGAGATAACGGTAGGCTATGTGGACGTTAATTATATTAGTAATGTGGATAACAGAAGGTCGACTTCCACTTACTTGTTTATGTTAGCAGGTGGAGCAATCAGTTAGATGTCGAAGCTTCGATATGTAGTTACACTTTTCATAACCAAAGCTGAGTATATGGTAGTGATGGAAGCATTTAAGAAAACATTTGGTTGAAAGGAATAATGAATGAGTTGAGGCTAAAGTACGAAGTCATGCCTATGCATTGTGACAATGAAAGCTTATCAATTTGGCAAAAAACTTGGTGTACCATTTTCAGACTAAACACATTGATGTTCATCAGTATTTTATCTAATAAAAGTTAGAGAAAGGTGGTGTTACTCTTGAGAAAATTCACACAAATGAAAATTTAACAGATATGCTCATAAAGGTTATTCTTACAAAGACATTTATGTTTTACTCGACTTCTTTGGGCTTGGAAAAGATGAATGAAGATGATGGTGATTGGAGCTTGGAATGGTGAAAACGTAAAATTAAAGCCATGGTGGAGATTGTTGATTGAGTGCCTTCAATCTGATGTTGAACTAGGGTTTTTGATTGAATCAAACAAACTATCAATCGATCAAAAAATTTTTAAAAATATGAGTTTGCTCTCTGAACACTTTTAAGCATGTTCGATTGAATTAAACATGTGATGTTATTCACACCCCAAGTATAGGGTTGTGATGTAGTAATAAACTCAATGAGACTGAGATCGAATCCCAAGGGACTGAAACCTGTACATAGTCTGAAAATAACCAGAACTAGAACTAGAATAAGATGAAATCTAAATTGTATATAATTGAGGGAATAATAATGAAATATTTATCCAAAACTTAGAAAATTCAGAGGTGGGCAATTAGGGTGCCAAGGATCCACCTGTAGCAATTGAGAAGTTACCTATGTTATCCAGTTGGTAAGAAGAGATTTATCAGATCTTTGAACTTCTCATGGATCTAATCATCAACAGATAAGATTGATAAAGATTTAGAAGTGATCCTGTCACCTAACCATGCCCAGGAGACTATGGCAAATAACAACAATTTACTAATCTCACAGCCAATCATAAGAGAATTGTGAAGGTTAGGAAGGGTTCCGTCATCCTATCATGCCCATGAGACAATGGTGAACAACAGGTCTTACTAATTTCACAATCTCAATAATGGAAAGAACATACTTTAAGCTATCATAGATCCATTGTAATTTAAGTTACAACAAACCATTAAAAACTAAAAGCATACCTTAATAATCAAACTAAAATCAATAAGGTTCAACAAAACATGAATCAAAACAAAGCAACCATCCTAATCATGCTACAAGCTTCACCTCTTAGCCCTAGCTAAGAGGTTTAGCCTAGCAACATGATTAAGCTAAATCCCTTAAATTAAAAAAATAAAAATAAAAATAACACTACTCTCTTTGTCTCTCTGCTCCATGTCCAGCCCTAGATCAGATTGAATTCCTACTCTCTCCCTCATCCTTTCTTTTATAGATTGATGGAAGTCAGTCAGCATGGAGAGGCCAGTTGTAAGGAAGGTCGGCTAGAGTTTACGCACTCCCCTAAGTGCATAACATGTTTTTAGAAACTGCCTTTGTTCTGCGTAGCAAAGAAATGCAAAACTCCTTGTGTTTGATCCATTTTTCAGGGAAGATACCGTCAACACCGTCCATTCTATCTCCATACGAAGGGTCGTGATCTGCTTGGCTGCCATCTACACTGTCCGAATCACGTCCATGATGTTCGGTTTTGATGTATAACACACCGACTTGCCTGGATTTCTCGAACGATCAAACAGAGCCGGCAAAATCTTGTGTTGGGATATTGGTGGGGTCCATGATCGGATTCTAATGAGAAATCCACGTCGTCCATTAGAATCACAACAAAAAACCATTCAGAGATGGCTGGTTTTAGATTGATTTAGGTGTGGCCCATTGAATTGTAACCCAGCCGTCCGTTAGATGTAGTGGCACAGTTTCCATACATACATGTGCATGGGTTTGAAAGACTATTGTGTGTACGGTCGGTTTCCCCTCCCAGTTCGAATGGACGGTACAGATTGTCTGCATAGACAATCGTGGTGGCCCACATCAACACCCCGCATGGACTGCGTGTGAACGCTGTAATCCGTTTTAAAGAAGAAGAACGGGTCTTTGGTTGTTGACTGGGTTCTGCAGTCCAGTGCAGCACCTGTGGTCCCACTTTAGTGCTCGTGTATCACACATGTGGGTCCACCGAGATGTTTATGAGAAATCCTCTCCACTCATCCCTTTTCTCATCTCATTTAATGAGTTGAGACTAAATTTGAAGCATATCCAGATCTCAGGTGGACCCTGAATTATAGATTCATAAGCTAATCTGTCCGTTAGGTCACTTCCACAGGAGTTTGAGGGCTGAAATTTGACGTGCATGGTTAATTTATGGTCCTCAAGCTATATATAAAGTTTCAAACTAAATGGATGGTGGGAACCCTGTGATCGTGCATTCTAGACGACTTTCAGGCCACTTAAACTTCAGTTTCTCGATTTTCTCGGATCTCTATTATGTAACTTCCTCGATCTTGGTACCTTGGGGTCCGTCCATTACCTTGGTGACTTCGGAGTGTTAATTTCATGCTTTTAGCACCCCATTTCAATCCAAGCTTGTAAATATACCTTGCAGCTCAAACACGATTAAATCATGCCGTTAAACAGTACCATGTTCGTAAATCCAAACAATAACTGGCGTCTGATATGCAATATTTGACTCTCAACAGGTGTCAATCGATCGATGGTCCAATCGACATTTCATGTCGGTTTTGTGTAAGAGTGTAGATTCATTTCTAATTTTGTATGTGGGATATATAAACTATGTTAGTGCATTGATTTGTGCACTTATTTTTTAATCACATGTGTTTGTGTTCAATTAGTCAGTTGAGCCATTAGAAGCTAAATATCGAAGACACGTGAAGACTTGAAGTATCAAGGAAGTGAAGAATAAGTAAATTGAGGTGCCTTAGTGAACCTGATCTTAAGAGTTAAAACAACTTAACCTCTAGATAATCCTAACATTAATAACTAAACTTCCATTTGATCATCCTTTAGCCTTAAGAGCTCCATTTGAACATGCTTAGATAAGTTATAGAGGTCTCAAGCTGCTTGAAACCAAATTGCTCAAAACAATAGACTCATTGGAGAGCTCGATGATAGCTCGATCAATCTCGATTGATTAGTTTGATAGATCAAAGTAGAGCTCGATCAATCGATCATGGCCACAACTATACAAGAAGATCTCTAGCCTATCTCGATGACTCTTAAGCGAAGCTCGATTAATCGACAATCGAGCTCGATCAATTAAACGTGGTCAAAACTGTCCAGCTATTTTTTTTTGGAGAATTCGACAGAGCTCGGTCGATCGAGGGCTCCTGTCGATCAATTAAATATGTCATTTTATGCCCCCTTTTTACCATTGGAACTTATTTCTTTTATATAAGGCATTCGGTTATTGGGCATTTTAATAAGTCTTTGGTGCAAAAGAAGCATAGGTGATTCTCCACTCATATCCCTTATCCTATTCCTCTAAACCTATGAGATTTGATTCATCTTCTTGAGCTTTACCATTTTAATAAGGATTTCTACCTCTATGTTGAAGATTAACTCAATCTCCACCTTATTCTAAAAATTGGTGAGAAATCTATAATTAAATCTGTGTTTAAATCCTCTAAAATGTCCATCTAGGTGAATCCACTAAGAAAACAATTATCCATTAGTTGTAGAAGATTCCACCATCCTCCCTTGCCTTGGTCACCTCATTGGCACATCTCATGCAAGGCGACCAATCATATGAGTTGAAGCATTGTTGTGAGGCCCGTATACTAGCCTGTACTATTTCATAAGATTTCACAGTCCTCCCAATTGAATTTCGGTGACCCGCAATCTGTTATCAGCATTTGCGCTCGATCCTGAGTCATGTCACATATGTCAGAGTCGGCTCAACTCGAAACTTGTACCCTTGCGACCGCGCCATCGCCGCGGTTCCGACGCCGCATATTACGCGTCGAGACGATACCCAGGCTAGGAGATGTGGGCCTGCGTTCATTTTAACGAAAATGTTATACGTGCGAATTTTGAGAGAATCTCTACGATACATCATATCAATCCCATCAATCAAGTACACATCACTCCCATCACTCACACCCATCCCTAAGTATAACTATCCATCCCCAAAGTCAACTCTCCCCATCACCTATCACTCACTCATCCATCACTCACCATCCCTCTCTCTCCTTACATCACACCTCTCTCTCATCTCTCTTTCATTTTCCCAAGAAACCCAACGTCCATGGGAGAGAAGCTTTGTGTGTAGCCCTACCTCTCATCACCACCATCTTAGCCATCCAATCCTCATCTTCCTCCATTAAAGTTAGAGCTTTGGAGCTAAGGAGTCCAAGGAGTCTAAAAGAAGTGAGAACGGTGGGTGAATATTCATTGTTTGTGGGTGTTTTGTGGATTTAGGGCCCACATGGTGGGACCCATCTTGATGTATGTATTGTATAGAGGGGCTCATAATGGCGGGGCCCCTCCTCCATCTGTCTCTCTCTCTTTCTCTCTCTCTCTTTTTTGTGATGACCAGGTGGCCCACCTGATTTATGTGTTTCATCCAACCGCTTAACTAGCACGGCGGAGCCCACCTGATGTGTATTTGCATCCTGGATGGTGCTGTGAGGGACACCAAGCTGTGTGGGTTTTATCCTGACCATCCAGCCTCTTGGACATGGTCATGGGCCACCATTGATGCACGTGCTTCATCCGTCCATCCATTTGGGTGGTACACACCCTACACGTGGGGGCCTATCTTGATGTGGGGAAGCAGATGGGGCCGGTGTACCTACAACAGCTAAATAGTTGTTGTATAGACGTCATTAGGAATGGTGGGCCCCATCATGTGGTACGTATTATATCCCTACCGTCCATTTATACGGACCCACCATGATTCATGTGACACCATGTGAGGTGGCCACGTGTGTGGACCCCACCACGATGCATTTGTTATATCAAGACCGTCCATCCAAACGTCCAACGTCTAGACGCTGGACGCTGGACTGGATCTTATATAAAAATAATTATTATTATTATTATTATTATTATTATTATTATTATTATTAAATAAATAACAATATAATATTATGGTGGGCCCATGTGAGACCCACCTTGAGATGTGTTTTATCTAACCATCTACTTGATAGTACCCCACCATGATGTGGTCCAGATCCACACCGTCCAGACCTCTGGATGGTAGGTCTGTACATGAGGTATATGTTATATCTTTACCGTCCACCCATTGGACGTGGACCCCACAATGGCAGAGTGTGGGGCCCACCTTGATATATGTGTTCTTTATCTACACTGTCCACATCCGGACAGTTCCATTTAGGCCTCCAACATGATATATGTGATCCTCCACCTATCCGTCCATTAGGCAAACCGTGGGGCCCACCCACATGTATTGCACGTGTGGGGTGGGGCCCACCTTACTGATGTGTATATTCACACCGTATGTCTAATGATGGAGCCTACCTTTGATGTATGTGTTGTACATGCACACCATCCATCTGGATGGTGCTACATGGAGCCCACCGTTGATGTATTGTAATGCTTTGAAAATTAGGGTTCGTGCATACACTCGACTCCCAAGTTCCCGGATATTACTTATAACTACTTTTACTGTTTTATGTTTGATTAAACTTAATGCATAATATGGAATTATTTGAAACATGAAACATGATCACTACTGGTCTACTGAAATGGAAATGATTAAACGTTGGAAATGACTAAACGTATACAAGTCCAAAAATATATATATATATCAAAGGGTCGCACGAGGCATTGCCCAGCAAAAATGTAAAAGAATGATAAGTTCAAAAGAATAGTACGCTGAATCCAACACCCAACGGTCCAAAGTCCATCTACTAGACCTAAGGAGAATCGCCCATCAGCCGAAAGTAGGAAAGCTCGTCCTCCTCATCAAGACTCACACCACAAGCCTCCTGTACTCTACGTCACCTGTAACTACTGAAGAGTCTGGATGGTGTTTTAAAACACCGTCCCAGAACGGGAGTGAGTAATCAACTCAGTGGGTGCTATTAATCCTAAGTTACAACAGGCATCAATTATATTATGAATTTAATGAAAGGCAAACATTCACAAAATCTTAACTAATCTTGTTATTGCATATGCATGATAAATGATATGATGCATGACCTTGCCATAACACTCCCTCAAGCAACTCCATCTAACAATTGCACATGACCAGCACTCCCTCATTGAGACCTTAACTGTCGAGTCACCAAAACCTAACTAATGTAATGCATGCATAATGTTAACCGAGTATTTAGTTAATCCCGTTCATCCAGCAAATTGGGAAAACTGGTATACCCCATGATATCAATGCCCTTAACTAGTTGCGAGGCCAAGGCCCCTCGACGTCCGAAGCCGAGACCCCGCGATCCTTGATCCCATCGGTTCTCCATCCCCGATTTTAAGCACATGGGGAGTGCTGGGAAAGGGATCGCTCGCAGTCACTATAGGGAGGCTCATCACCCCAGCGTAGGCTAACAGCTCGGACACAGTGTCCCATTCCACCATGCCTGACTCTCAAGATGATAGATTAGTTTCAAATGATTATCAATGAGCTTCAGTGGGTGAAGGGTGTTCCAGGTTTCATTCAGGCATGAGCAGACATGGTTAACAAATATAGTTAGTCAGTAAGTGGACTAAACCGTGCAAGTCCAGGTGAGCTCGTGATAGAAGACGTTGAGTACAAGCGACCCATGCAGTCCAACTACTGTCGCCTGTTCGCACCCACCCAAATCCACAGGTTTAGCCTCATGATAATCCTACCAACGGGACTACCTTCACTCCCTCAGTTTCTTGACCAACCTAGGGATTTAATGGTATTCAATAATACTTCAATAATTTATGGTTTATCATCTAAACTCAAGTAATGTCATGCACTCATACATCAACATAAGAATTCAGATTTTTCTATAAATGCAAGTTCTAACAATATTACTAAATGATGTGCATGTGTATTGTGGAGGTTATCGGAGGAATCAAGAGCTATAAATCATTTCAAGCACCAACATGCAACAAGGAGTAATGCTAGCATAACATGCATCAAGGACTTATGCAGGCACACATACTATACAATAAGGATTAATGGGTCATACCATCCATAGGGAATCATCACACAAGAATCAAGCAATAGATGAACATGCATTCATCAAATTCATGTCCAATCATGTTAATGAACAACAAGCAATACATAATCATTTCATATCATTTAGGGAATCTATCATGTAAGGTTTGGCTAGGATTTCTCTAGATTATCCAAATACTTCACCAAACAATCATAATCATTAAATGCATACTAAATTTGGTGCTAGGCCATGTAAGAATAATAGTCCGTACCTATGGATTATTGAGATCTTGGGAAGCGACATAGGAGTGTCGAATTTGGGGTGATTAGCCGAAATCCCTGAGGCAAAGTATTTGCATGTTAGAATCTCATGCAAATCCCCTCTCAACACAAGAGTTTTTTCTTAAAAGATAAGAGATTTACTTACACAATCAACGGAGACACGTTCTTCTGATTGTGGGTGAGGGATTTCCTTGAGGGAGAGGTAAGGAGTTGCAAGATTGAGCTCCCTTGGGCGCCACTTTAACTATGACCCACTTTCTCTCCCTTCTTCAATCTCCCTTCCTCTTTTCTTCCTTTCTTCTTTCTCCCTTTTCTCTCTTATCTCTTTCCTTCTCTAGGGCAAATTCGTATAGGGAGAGGGGTGCCCAAAAGAAGCCTCTTTTATAATGTCAGATTTGATGCAAATGGCCCCAAGTGTTGGATTTTTACTATACTAGCCCTATGGGAGGATTTTTCTAGCCTCTAGGATCCACTATAGGTGTACATATTGATATATATCATAGGATAGTTAGCCCTAATGATGATCTACATATGGGCACGATTGGCCCGCCATTTGGATGCGCCGATCGATAGATATAATTAGAAGTCTGTTCAATGGTCATCGATGGTCGATCGGGGTCGCGACTATATAGATATGAGTAGGGAAATATCCTTACTCTACGTGTGAAGTGTGGTCATAAATCGACGGTCCGAAATTCTCAACTTTGCATAAGAATGGACGACCCAATTCACTTAAGTTTCAGCTTCTTCCTTTAGGGTATTTGTACTTCTCATGCACTCGTCTTTGGCTAAAGTTGAACGGTTCTAGACAGTACCCAGGTCTGATTCCCGCAATGGACGTCGAGCCCAATAAGACGAAAATTTCTCTATAGTTTTGAAACTAGTGCCCCGTCAACGAGCGGTCTAGAGCTTGTTTGAAAATTCAGAGAATTTTTAGAATGAATTAGGTACTAAGATTTCTCATGGGCAATGATTAGGGTTTGAGTTAACTATGTTCATAGTGTGGCCTATTTATAACTAGTGAAAGTAGAGATTTGGTCATGATTACTCTAAGCCGTTAGTTTTAGGCTAAAAGAGTAACGGGGTTAATTTGGTCTATTAGCCAAGATCCGTGCCTTATCTGACTCAGCCCCGGTTAGATCTTTAATTTAGTCATGATTATCTTGATTAGTTAGCGATGGGTCAGTTAGATTTGTGTCCTGTGTGAGTAAATCATGGGGTTACACCTGATGTTCAAGTGATCATGCGAATTCTTTAGCTTCCTATGGTTGATTAATTGGACTGGTGCAGTTCTTTACTGGTTCCACCCGTGTATAAACTAACATTGAGTACTAATGGTCAGTAAGTGACATTATAAGTTAATTACATAAAAAAAATTTAAAAATTTTTAAAAATCCAAAACAGTGAAAATCTAAGATGTTACATGTATGTATTGCATGTCCATGCCATCCATCTGTTGGACCCGACCTTGATGTATGTGTTACATCCAAACCGTCCATTTAATTGACAAGCTCGTCTCATGGCCTGAGACTAAAAATGAGGCAAATCTAGTATCAAGTGGACCACACTCCAGAAACAGTGGGATTGAATGTCTACCATTGAACCTTTGGGTTACAAAAGTCTTGGACCAATATGATATTTGTTTATCCTCTTAATCCAGGTCTTTATGACCTTATGAACAGACTAGATGGAAAATAAATGATATGGTGAGCCCAGTGGAGTTTTGACGTTATCACTACTGTTGCTTGTGGTATGGTCCAGATGATCTTTTAATATGATTCATTTGTTTGGATAATGCTCTCTCTAGATGGATAAATAGTGTAGTTGTTGTGGCCTATTTTGATAAGGCCCGTTGGATGTATTTAGGGACCATTTGATGAGGCCCGACGTGACGTATTTGGGGCCCATTTCGAAGGGTCTGATGTGATGTATATGAGGCCCATTGAGATTGTATGCAACCCATTGTATTATGTATGAGGCCTTTTGTAACACTCCAAAAATCGAGGGTCGGGTAGAAACCCAACTCCCGAGTTCTAGAACGTCACTTATGCAACATAGATAATGATAAATGCATGTTGTCTATAGAATGGCATTAAACAAGATTGAGACTAAGCCAAAACAATATATCATACTCCAGAGACAGTTAAATTAGCAAGCGAAAGACTGTGATAAATACATAAAATATATAATCAATTGTAAGCCTCCAGAGTGTGAACATGTTACCAGGTTAAATAAATACATATATACTCCAAAAATGAATAAAAAGAATATACATGAGTGCTCCAAAAATATAAAATAACAAGTGTCAAGGCATCTAATCAACCTCCCTGTAATCCTGTCAATCAGAACACGCATAAAGGAGGGATCCTCCTCATCATCATCAAGTCCGGCTCCGCTTCACAAGCAGCACCATCATCTGAAACTAAAATAGGGACTGGTGGGTGTCCGGAACATCATCCCGTAACGTGGGAGTGAGTAATCAATTCAGTGGAATCATAGAGTAAAAATTAGCATGTTATCAAATCAATCACGTGATAATAGTAAAGCAAATAATAAAATATTCATAAATACTATTGTTAATGCATGCATGAAATGACATGATGGATGCCCTCACCGACATTCTCCCTCATACGGCACCATCTTACGCCCACGGCATGCTTTCTTTCCATAGTGCTTCACATCTTCCAGGCACATGTAATGCGATGTGGATATGATTACCGGGTTGTTATTAGTCCATTCATACAGCAGTATTAGGAAACTAAGGTACCTTCCTTGTATCAATCCCAACACAGATCCTGTCTAGGGTCATCACTCCTAGTAATCTCATACGATGTTATATTTGTAGGTCGTTGTCAGGGCTGTTGTTCGCACTCGTTGCTCCACTCCCCCATCACCTTATCAATACAGGCCTAATGTACTCTTGTCACTACGGAAGGGTCGTCGCCTCCCATAGACTCAGAATATGCTCGAGGTCACTACAAAGGGCTCGTCACCAATCAGTGTAGGCCGACAGCTCGAATGTAGTGTCCCATACCACCACAATCGGCTCACGAGTCAATGGTGCTCACTGGTCACTACGGGGAGGTTTATGGCCCCAGCGTAGGCCGACAGCTCGACCACGGTGTCCCATACCACCATGCCCGACTCATGAGTCTTTATGGATCAAGGTACCATGGTTGACAGGATTTTCAATGGTAAGTTCAGTACCCTAGGTTCAAGCAGTTATTACTCATACATGGTGAACATACAATGGCCAGTCGGGTTACTTGCAGGCTCGACTAGTACGAGCGCATCTCAAGCTGAGCGACATGAAGTGTATAAAACACTTCGTGTGGCCTAACCACTGCCGCCTGCCTAAGACACGACTCGCGTTCATCGACGCGTCCTTCGTGGTACATAGAAGCCAACCACGAATTCAATCCATTACCGACTGTCTGGACTAGGTCATAGCCCCAAGCATTTGTGTATCAACATCAGTAAGCATATGTGAGTAACAGAAATAAATATAAACAATCCAAGCATGTTAACACATGTTATAACATACTACATAAGCAAATCAACCAACACATGCATTCCATATATATAATGAAATCAATTCATATAGCCAACATGGTGGAAATCATATACATCAGCCTATTAATTGAGAATTCAATCTCAAAACTAATTCACAACACCATTTACTCAATACATACTAATAAAAACATTTATACAAACACTTAGTCTACACTCTTTAGCCTACATAGCGTATGTCGACCCAAAGTGCGCATTAGGGCGAATCTCTTCGCCAAACAGATCATACACGCATTCGTAATATTACAACATGACAAATAGCCATGGCAATCATTTCAGCAAAATATGGACGTAAACAGTATTTCCTACAAATACCTAAAATACCCTAAATCTCATATTTCTCGTACGCAGTCGAAACAAAAAACGGACAGCATGTTCTACATGTCAAACGGCGTTCTCTTCGATAATCTACTATTAAACGACATTGAAAGCTTTGAAATTAGTCAATCAAAGCATCTAGAATCCTCACATTTCACGTTAGACGTGTATCGATTCGAATAGAATTTCTACGCTTCGTCAACGGCGCTAAGGCGACCTAATGCACAAGATACGTAAGCTACATCATTAAAGTATCCAAGGAATCCCTAAAACAGCAAGTGGTTAGGGTTTTTCTTACCTAGAAGTGAGTTAGAATCACCGAAAAAGTAATTTGAAGGCGGTGGATAAACACGTGTAGAAGCTGGTTCAAGTGGCAGGGAGATTCTCTCACAACTCTCCATAATCTCTCTCTTTCTCTCTCTTCTTTTTCTAGGGTTTGTTACAAATTCGGATGAGAGAGATATGAGAGGTTTTAAAGCCCTTATATAGGCTAAAAACTAACCTAAATAGACTTGGGACAAAGGTATACTTAAGTTATAACCAATTTGGTACTTTTCCGATCTAAAAGAGTATTTCGGGAGGTCACCTGGCCGAACGCGATCGGACTTAAGCTCATGCATATCGGATCCTACTCACATGAAGTTTTTAGTCTGGTAGAGTTCCCAGATCGCACGTGGTAGACCAGTTTCAGTTCAGCGGTCATGGAGACTCGATCGAGGATTTCAAGTACACTGACCTGAGTGAGAAATGTTTCCTGATCCGAGGGTGTATTTGGGTCAGATTTCGACGGTCTGAATGCTTATACTGATCCCACAAGCGAAACGTGCCAGATTCATTTAAATCCCATTTAATTTTAAATGAATTTCACTCTTTCTCACACTCCCTGCTCCAGGATCAATGAAATAGCCTCAGAACATCAGTTGGGCTTGATTTTCGAAATGATTTTCAAGTCCAACCAGGCGGTCGTAATGGTCTAAGATTGTAGATATCGGACTCTCGACGCGCGGTCTAGATCCAATACGAAGTTTCAAAGGGTTCCTGGGAACAAACCAATTTAGAGTTTGATCCTGGATTTCAGGGTAAGATAGCGTCATTGGTTGTACAAGTTTTGGATCTTGCAGAACGTATTTAAAGTAATCAGGGACAATTTCACAGCTAATCTAACGTAGCGCTAGTTAACTTACGCTTATTTTCTAAAGGAATTAATCCTAAGTGATTTCTTTGACTTTGGAATTGGGTTCTGAGAGGTTACCAAGGTGCAATGGTTGGCCCATTGCCTAAGGACGTCTAACTCCAGGTTGGTAAAAATTTAGGGTGTTACACCTTTGTGTGAGGCTATGAGACCACTATATGTTTGGCCCTGTGAGGGCCACCCCTTGGGAGTAATGTTGGTTAAATGACCACATTGATGGGAAATGATAGTTTAATGTCCACATTATGACCTTCCCTTAAGCCTTGTTTGGCCGATCATCGAGGTCGATTCCGATTGTTGAGGCCAATTGTAGAGGCCGAGTCCAATTGACAAGGCTAATTTCGATTGTCGAAGTCGATTACGATTATCGAGGTCGAGTCCGATTGTCGAGGCCGAGTCCGATTGACGAGGTCAATTCTGATTGTCGAGGCCGATTCTGATTGACGAAGCCAATTTCGATTGTCGAGGCCGATTCCCATTATCAAGTTCGAGTCTGATCGATGAAGCCGATTCTGATTGTCGAGGCCGATTGACGAGGTCAATTCTGATTGTCGAGGCCGAGTCCAATTGTTGAAGTCGATTCTGATTATCGAGGCTGATCTTGATTGTCAAGGTCGATTGTTGAGATCGATTCTGATTGTCGAGGCCAATTCCAAGGCCGATTATCAAGGTTGATTCCGATTATCGAGGTCGAGTCCGATTGTGGAGGCCGATCCTGATTGTCGAGGCCAATTGTTGAGACCGATTTCAATTGTTGAGGCCGATTGTATAAGCCGATTCCGATTGTCAAGGCTGATTATCGAGGTCGATTCTGATTGTCAAGGCCGATTCTGATTGTTGAGGCCGATTATCAAGATCAAATATCGAGGCCGATTGTCGAGGCTGATTGTTGAGGCCGAATGTCGAGGCTGATTGTCGAGGCCTAATGTGATATATATACAGCCCGTATTTGAGGCCCATTATGATGTGTATTAAGCTCTTGAGTGAGGCTCATGGTATTATATATTAGGCCCTTGTGTAAGGTCATGGGTCCACTATATGTTAAACTCTATGTGGGTCATTCCTTGAGGACAATGTTGGTTAAATGTTCACATTATCGAGGCCGATTGTTGATGTCGATTATTAATACTGATTATGAGTATGTGACAGCATAGCATCATGATACATGCTCATGCGCATCATCTACATGTTTGTTATGAGATGTGATTGACCATTGCATATGTCATAGTACAAATGGTTTATGAGACTCCCTGATAGGTAGAGTTATCCCACATGAGTGCACATTATGTGCAAGATTGATGCATGATTGCACTGCGTGACTCATGCATTTTGTATTGTGTGATTGTGATTATTGTATGCCCTAACGACATCAGGACTATAGTCTCCACAGGCATGTCGTGGATGGCAAGACGGGACACCGAAAATGTTTGGTTCTAGCATACGGGCACTATAGATGTCCCTGGGTAAAACTTTCTAAACCCCCGAGGTCAGGAGATGCCCCAACGTTGAGACCGAGTAAATACATGAGCGCCCGAGTACCGAATGCCAGGAGGTCACATCTCCCACTATGTTGTAATTGGTTGGGAGGGGATGTGGCCTTACCTGCCTAAGAGTAGGGGCATAGCTGGGCTGAGTTTGACCAGCTCGTGAATGGGTCCGCTATCGATGTGTCGGGTAGATATTGGCTGACTACTGGTCAGGCGGATGTGAGGTCTCTTCCACTTGCATGGTCACGCATCAGTGGGCAACGATTTGCATATAGAGTGTACTAGACCCCGCTGATGATCCCATAGAGGAACCGTACTGATATGTGGACTTGTTGAGTAGGAATTGCATGTTAATTCATTCATTCATTCACTATCCACTCAAGCTAGTGATGCACAACTATTTGTTACATGTACCTTCGCATGGCCAGGATTTCGGTTAAGCGCGCGACTAACTTGAGATCAGGTGTTTACCACATTGAGTCTGACTATCCAAATTTAGGTATGGGATTGGTTTGGATAGAAGTCCCTTGTGGTGGACCCCATAGCCTGCGATATTACGTACTATCATCCCAACTTCACACTCTAACTTGGTCATTTCATTCACAGGCATATTGCATTTTGGGTTGTTATGTTTCTGCACTTATATGGCCTAACGGACTTAGCAGGATTTTTGTATTGCATTATATCATCGACATCTGATATTTGGCTCTCTATGACTCCTCATTTACATAACTGATCTGTATTATATACTCTAATATTGTATGATTTATAGACTTGTAGTATTTTCGCTTACTTTGATACCGTATAATTCATGATCTTGCCAGAAATTTCGATATTGTATGATTATGGCATTGTATTGAATACTTGGCATTTACCTTGCGCACACACTTACACCACCCTCTAAGCTTTCTATAAGCTTATGCACGATAGATGCGTGCAGGTAGCATATGGTTGCAGCAGCGTCAAGTTTAGAGCGTGCAGCCATCTTCTGGAGCTTTGATTTTTAATATATGTATTTTTCTTTCAACACTGTATTTAAATATTTATATTAGTGGATATGTGATGATGATGTTGCCTTTTATGATTTGGGTATACTTGTGGTTATGCTTCTTATGAGATAAATGTACGTTGAAAAATCCTCCTTGTAGGATCCCAGGATCAGAACCTGGCGTATAAACACTGGGAGCAGAGAATGGGGTACTACGGAGGCTGTCAGCATCGGATTCGGCAATCAAAAATTTTATGAGCCCGATTTTTGAGTTTGAGGCGTGACAATTGGCGTCAACAATCAAGGAGTATAAGGAGAGTTGATTGAAGCACGGGAGAGCATCGATCAAGCAACCCAAGCAAGGCGCATAAATGGGGCTCAATCCAATAAGTATCAATTGTAGAGTACATTCACACTCTTTTCTTGAGTAGGATTAAGTATAGAGTTTATAACCCAAACTTGAATAAGTTCTTATGTAGGACCTAAGCTCTTATATAGGGCTGAATTTACTAGTCACGGGTGTATACATGTTAGTCTCCTTGGAAAACCTCTGATGGGAGTGTACGTAAGGCCATGAATTAGGACTGCAAAAATTGAGCATGGGTGCATACTTGTTAGTCTCCATGGGATCCTTCGGCGAGAGCAAAACATAAGTTCTTATATTAGGACTACTAACAGTTGTTGGTTAGCCGATAAAAAACCAACTTAATCTCCACAAGAGTTAACGACATGGGTGAAAACGTGTTCCTCCAACACGAGAGTGTACATGTAGATTTTTTGTTAGCTTAGGAGAAACCATTGTAAATATTAGATGTGAACTACATTTAAAACCTCTAACCGATACACTTGAAGAGTGTGTCCATTGAGAATGGAGTAGGAAAACCAAACCACTATACATTCATGTATTTGTGATTGTCATTTGAGCATAATTATATTCATGTTTATGTGTTTGATTAATTAAATATTTTGAATGCTTGATTTGGATTGTATGCTAGACACTTAACTTGGAATGCACATATAAGCTTACTAACTCTTATAGAATGTTGCTTAATTAGTATAACATTTGTAGTCTATGTAATTGGACTCACTTTAGCTTATAAGCCTTAGTGTTAATTTACCTTATTAGTTTTAATTGATAAATTAGATAATTATGCAAATGTTATACTAATTAAGCAACAATGTATTTGAGACTTAACCGTAATTATAAGCTTCCCCAAGCTTCCGCATGCGTCGTGGTAAACAATCTATGCAATTTTAGACCGTTTTTATACAGGATTAGGTTTATCTCTGATAGTGCAATAAGTGAGTGGTTAAGATCAAAAGGGATTTGAAGAGAGAAAATTAAAGTTTTTGGATCTTTAAGTTGTTCCATCTCTTGTTTCTATTTATAGTGGATTGTTTGTTGTTTGGTGCCGTGGTTTTTCTGTAAGAATTTTTTTACGTAAAATCTTTGTATTCTTTGTGATTGCTCGAATTTTTTATTTCTCTATTATGTGTTTTATTCATTCTAAGGTTGCTTATACACCTAATGTGTGGTGGTTGCACAATATTCATTACCATCGTTGATGTCACACATGTCAGAGATCCGGGCCATTTATTAGTCATCCACGCTGGGAACATGTCCTTGACCAATTCATAGTATTAAACACGCTTGGAACAGCCCCGAGTTATACATGTGGTGTGGCTTGCCGACATCCATCAAAGCCCAGTTGTGTTTTATTTTTCTTGTCTTTTAGAAATTCATATATGGCCTGATTGTAACCCTCCCCAGATTTGAGCATAATGACACGGCCTAGCATTGGGAGATCAGGCCCTTCCCAGATTTGAGCATAATGATACATGCTAACATTAGGAGGCATGGCACGTGCCATGCACGTGGATAGAGGAAGACCGAGAGACGTGCCAGCGAGATCAGGAGGATAAAGGCGTAGAAAGAGTGAGTGAGAGAGAGTGTGGGCTGCACAGAAAAATGGCATGGCTTATACAGAAAAAAAAAAAAAAACCAACAGGCTACACTCGTATAAGGGAACATATAAGAGAGATTCGAGAGAAAGGTTATTAGCTACACGCCATGCCAGATGTGGAGTATGAGAAGACGGGGGTAAAATGAGCCCTTTAATATGTAAAATGTATGCCATTTGCCGCCAAGTTGCCGCACTTCCACTTTGTCCCTTCTTTTTTTTAATCCCTTTGTCTTTAAAACTCAAAGATCCACAATCTCGTAAAAGCTAAATGTGGGGGTAAAATTGTGGCCTGGCATGCTACTCATGTAATGCATAGTATAGATACACACACACCACATGCATGCATTTGGAACGAAAGATAAATGAGGATATTGAGATAGATGAGTGGCAAAATGACAAGGAACATAATTAAAAATAGATACATTTTAAAAAACTTGGACTAGCAACAATAGATAATAAGATGAAGGAAAGTAAGCACTGATGATTTGGTCATATGACACAGGTATCAAGAAACACGATTATTAAGAGTGAGTTAGTACAAGATGAAAGCTCGAAAAGAAGAAAAAGAGATTAAAAGGTTGTACATGGAAGTTGTAAATAAAATATAAAAAAAATAAAAAAATAAAAAGGACCCAATCACGTATGGTTAACTAAAAGTACCGCCTTTGATAGAGTGGAATGTCAATAGAGGCTACAAAGGATTCATGTAGCCCAATAAACTTATATAATAACGATGATGGTGATGATGACACACATGTGAGTCCATGCACCCATGTGTAGAAAGAGTAACTTGGACAATTTTATGCAAATTTCAACATGGTAAAAAAAAAAATTTTTTTTTTAAAAGAAAAAAAAAACCCTTAGAAAGGTAAAAATACAGGACTTTTATAAAATAAAAGATAAAGAAAATTAAGATGAGCTTAATATTAAAAATAAATTTTCAAATACATCTCAAAAAGTTACAAGCAAAGTTTGCTAAATATCATAACACCAGTTGTTATAATGGTAACAGTCATCTTCTATTATGTTATACAACTTAAAGTGCATGTTAATTAACAGCAGGTAATGTGTGGAACCCCATTTTTACCACTGAATATTAGGTTATTGGTTATCAAGCAGTTTTTAGCTAAAACAACCATTATTTTCCCTTTTCATTTTTCCATTTTCCCCTTGTACAACCACTCCTTACCATTATACAATAGTAGTACAGATTCCACCCACTAGTTAACTTAACCTAATGAATGAATATGACGTCCTACCCTTTCAATAGGTTGGCCCCACCATGAGAATCACAGTGCAGAGAAGACAATCAGCCAAATCTACTCATCTGGTGGGCCACACCATATAAAACAATAACTATCTCTCGAGAAATAGAAAAATACAAGTGTTGTCCAATCAATGACTGGATTTTGCTGGTTTTTACGTAAGGTGATCCTCTTGATGGGGCAAATGGACAAATTAGATGACGTACGCAAATGAAAAATTGAAAGTTACTCACTGAGTGCACCGTAATTTGTGGTCCAGTACATTGGAATTGAAACCCTCTCTCACACATACACATGAGAGTGCATAAGAAATGTTGAGATACAAAAATGATACAGCTAAGCTTCCCACCAACATATAACATGTTGAGATACAAAAATTATAGCTAAGCTTTCAAAGGTGGGTAGCACATGATGATCATACAATGTGAAAATTATATCATATAACTCATTAAATTAATTAATTTTATTATTTGAATCTTTTTAATTTAATTATACATGTATTTAGGATTATGCCATCCCGTATCCCTACATCAAAAAGGGACCCATGATAAGATGGCCATTTTCCTTCTTGATAAGTCCCAGGAGAGAAAAAAAAAAAAAGTCATAAGTAGATTTCTTCTGGAGGAGAAATGACCCAGACACAACTTCATCTTAAACAACCCGCATGGCAGAGATTTAGTGGCCCTGGGCCTACAATAATGTAATGCATGTCCCTTATATGCATGCTGTCTATCTGTCCTGAAGACTCATTTCAGAGCATGACTCAAAAATTAAACAAATCTAAGTCTCAAATGGACCATAATATAGAAGCAGTGGTAACAAAGTACCATTAAAAACTTATCATGGGCTACAAAAGCTTTGTGATCTCTTCATCCAGGTCTTTGTAAACTTATCAATAGGTTGGATGGCAAATAAATATTCCGGTGGCCCCATGAAGTTTATAATGGTGGGGATTCAATCATGACTATTTCTTGTGATGTGGTCCACTTAATATTTGGATCTGCTTCATTTTTTAGATCATGCCTTAAAATAAGCTGTAAAAATGAATGGACAGTGTGGATGTAAGTTACATACAATATTATAGCGGGCCCCGTGGTTAGGGATCCACCCAAACCGTGCCCTACGTGAATGACGTTGTAAGTGGTAGAAAACCCTTGCCAAGCCCTGTAGTTTTTTACATGGCTTAATTGTTTTGAATGAGTGGCTACACGTAGCATTTCGCCTCAATATGCAGGTTTATCTTTCCAGCCAATATGCAACCTGTGCAGGACATAGTACCATGCAAATGGTGGGCCCCATCATGAGAATTACTCATCTCAAGATTAAGCCATCCAATCACTAGATGCACGTACCTGTATGTTGAGTGTAACCGTCCGTTTTCTATTAGCTCCAACGGTTTGGCCTGCCTATCTGAAAATAGGGTTGATTTTTATGACAAGTGATTTTCATGATGATCGTATTGCTCGCATGGTATAGATGTCCTAAATTATCAAAAGAAATTTTACAAATCTATCTCATCATTACCATATTTAGGTATAATACCTTTTTCAAAAAAGCTTTCAAAAAGTTACCCCATTAATTTCAATAGTTAATTGCTAAGTGCATATGTTAGATTTCTAAACAGAAGTTGAGATTGTGCGATGCAAGCAAGGGGTTTGCAACTTAGGTGGGGCCAACCATGATGTTTATGTAAAATCCACTCTGGCCACTAACTGCTCTCCCATGTTAGGCCAAGGACCAAAAACAGACTTATCCATTATTTAAGTAGACTATTTGATTGGAAATAATGTAGAGGGCCATGCTTACCTTCTATATTATTTCTCTTTGTTTATTTAAGTAGGCCATATGGTTTGAGTTATTTTTTATACAATCATGACACGGGCCTTGTAAAAGTCAGGGGTGGATGTCTCTCTCCAACTATTCCCTGCGGTGTAGCCCATCTAAATCACATGTTAACCTGATATTGTCCCCGCAAGAGTAACGTGGGATTACATTTCTAATTTTCAAAGTGGATCTTGCATGCACATCCAAGTGGACCCCATAAAAAACCTAGGGTTGGTCCATACTTTCTTTTTTCCTTTTTTAAACAGAATGTGTCAATTCCAACTGGTTGGACCTGAGTTATGGTCCACCCAATGGATAACTTCCAACCTATTAATCGAATGCAACATCCCACCCTTCCAATAGGTTGGTCCGGCAATCAGGATCACCGATTAAAAAATTAGCCCCATCCAATCAATCATCCGGTGGGTTAGATCATAGAAAACAAGTTTTACCCCTGCTACACATCAAAATACAAGGAATCATGTCTTGTAAATGAGTAGACGTGACTTATTTTCACATGAAGAAATCAGACAGGTTAGGTCTTACATGCATATGAAAAGTTAGAAGATATCTTTTGGATGGATGATAATTTGTAGTCCAACGGGTTGGGTGGGAGTCCTTTTCTTTTTAAAATATATCAGTAGAAATTTAGGAATGGTTGATAGATGGTTGCCCTTGATTGATTTTTTAAGGGCCCTACCTTAATGTATATGTGAAATCCACTCTGATTATTAGATGTGTAATCCCATGCTAGGATCAAGATAAATAAAAATCAAGCTGACTCGTGATTTCATAAGAGCCACATAAAAGGAAATAGGTTAGATAAAGACGTCCACCCTTGATTTCTGCATGGCCCACCATGACGGTTATATAAAAACTACTCCTACCATTAAATTTCAAAGAAAAATTTATAGCCTAGGGCCCAAAAATCAAACCTATCTATGATTCAGGTGGGCCACACAAAGGAAAATTATTTGAAAGGTGAGTATTGTCGTGTACACTATTTTCAATCTTATGGTCCACCTAAATCATAGATGGGGATGATTTTTGGGCTTTAAGTTTAACATGGGGTCGCATCTAGTGGTCAGAGTAGATTTCACATAAACATCACGGCAAGGCCTACCTAAGCCACTGACCCCTTCCTAGCAATATCCATCCCCAACTTCTGTTATAAAAAAAATCTAGTGAAAGGTATTTGGATGATAATTACTTAAATTAAGGGTAGCCCGTTTGGAACCTTTTTTCAAAAGTGGTCCAAATGTAAATGTGAAATCAACGAGACAGTAATTTGTAAAAAAAATCATTTACCATCATGTTCCAATCTGGCACACATGTGCAAGATCCATGTGGTCCATTGAGTGGGCTCCATTATGCAAATGCCAGTGAAAAGTATAAATTGGAAAGTGTACAGCCAATCAAGATATTTTGAATTATGAACTTCATTCATACACCAGATGGAATTTAGTTGGCATTTCAAAATTCAAATTCTAAGTGGATGGTCCATTACAGGCACACGTAATCATTTCTGTTATTATAAGTGTTGGGTCCATGCCATGGGCCCACTTTTGGATCCTGTTTCCTTGTGGGAATGCATAAAGATGAGGCAGTGTTGGGGGTAGCACATGACCTAATGATGTCTTATGATTTGGATTTCTCACACTCCATTTTTTAATTAATTACTACATTTGATGATTGCTGTTATATAATAATACATAGTATCTAAGCTAGATTAGTCTTCTTTGTTTTTAGATAAGAATGTTCTTTTTTCATGGGTTTAGGTATGATTTTGATGGGAGGTGGGCCTTCTTTTGTCGTATTGTGTGTTGTGTGGCCCATGACAGTTAAGGTCGAGGTCGTGCTTTCGGAATTGAAATGGTGGGCCCCACTTGGTTTTCGGTGTCTCATAGCCCACATGCACACACGTTTATGGTTATGGTTCACGTCCATTTCGACTAGGAAGCGGATTAGGTGCAACATGGCCTCACCCAACAGGATGCGACCCTGGCCGGTGGGGCCTACCTCCCATCTAACGACTATAAACAATCCCATCTAATGGTTTGTGGGCATGGATGTGCTAAGTTGAGGACAGTTTCTTTCTTTTCTTTTCTCTCTCTAACATGGATGAGTCATTTTAATCATAAACATCTGCACTGGACCTGAAGGTTTACTGAGTCGAGTCGTGTAACTCAGCCGAGTTTTTTCTTTTTGCCAGTTATTGCCCTTGCTTCTCATTTGAGAGGGGGAAATACATGCCACGTATCCAAGTGTACGGAACACATGTTAAAGATCGAGACCATTCATCAGGTAGGATACACCGTGAACATGCCATGTTCCCAATTTTAGGGTATTGGACTTTTCTCCTCCCATATTTCTCATAAAAGTTTGGCCTGCCTGATTGGCGGTTCAAAAACATTTTTGAGTCGATCGCATGTGAAAAATGTACCTTGATCTGGTGAATGGTTTGGCTCCATGAGATGTGTGCCGTCCACCCCGTTCTGGTCCACCTTCTCAAATGAGGAGCCATCATCGAATATTATTATGTTTTGGCAGGTAGCCAGTTTCATTGAGTTGTGTTGAGCCTAGATGAGTTTTTGACCGAGTCATGACTTGGGTCTTAATGACATTTAACCGAGTAATGTTCAAGTACATTTAAACTATGATTTGACGGTCCATAACAATTACCATCTAATATATGGCAGCATTTTCTTTTTGTATTCCTTTTTATCTTATTGTTATGAGTTTGATAGGACCAAAGAAGAGGACAAGGACCACAATCCAACTAAACGAGCTCATTCCCTTTAGAACATGGCTCATAATTACTTCTCGACCTAGTCGCCATCATAATACTACTCTTGCCCAAGCAAGCTTAGCTGCAGCATTTCAACAGTACCAGTGCACCGGTGCAACGGTATGATTACAATCTCTATTCAGTTGCACCATTAAGCCCATTATAAATGTGATATCATTATTATGGAGGTTATAACAAACAAGGTCCCACAAACAGCTAGTTGTGGATGAGAATTTCATGCAATTAACATTGTGTGGGGCCCACATGGGATGCATATGGCATCCAATCCGTCTAGTAGCATCATGGCATCATGAAAGTGGGATGCCTTAAAAATTACCAGGTTGAAATATCAATTTTAGTGTATCATATTGTTCCCCACCAATACAGGTGGTATAGCCAGTATTACTCCGTCAATGGCACTCCATCTATGACCTATACCGGTTCATAACTTCCAAATTTATGTGGTGGCCCACCTGATGGTTGGATTGGCATGATTTAAGGGGCATTCCATGTTAATGATGAGGCCATTTTTCTAGATGATAAAGTCGAGAATTATCGGGCTAAGGTGGTATGTGTATGACATCTAACCTGTCCATGTTAACTGCATCATGATTATCGAACTGAAAATCTAGCTGATCAAATCATCAAATGCACTGCACATGAATTTGGATGTTTTTGGGTGTTGTACATTGTTTTTAATTGCGTGGTCCATCTTATAATTGGATCGTCTGGATTTTTAGTTTGTCTGGTTATCATGGTTGGTAACATTTGTTGGATGGGTTGGATGTCATACACGTTCTGCATGGACCGACAATTCTCAACTTAACCACATCTTTGAGAGAGAGGGTTTGGTCCTTTCATCCTTCCAAAAGTACTTTATCTATAACATCATTTTATGTGGTAAAATCCGAATTACTTTAAGAATTTTGCAGTAAAACTTCATTCATAAAAATCTATGTAAGAAAAAATTTCACAATGTCGTGACCCTCGTCTGGTCTACATGGAGTATTAGCAGGTGGGTCACTATTCCCTGACATTGGCATTAAATACTTTGAACCAAACATATACTGGGGAAAGATGCAATATTGCATTTATCAGTGGATGGGACCCACCTGGTTGCATGAGTAAATGGTCAAAAACATCCACCTTGTGGGCACTACCATACATGAGATACGGTCCAAAAATCGTTTTGATGAGGGCCCCATCAAGTGAAGCAAATGATCAAGTGGACATTTTGGAGAAGATACAAAGGGTCTGTTTGGCTGCATCAAATATTATGAAATTTCTTGATATCTCATGGTTAATTGTTTAATTTGTTACTAGCTTTATAATATTTCAAGAAATTTGGTCCATCTCCCTTTCTATCCATTAGGTGCATGTTGCACCGGGAGAAAGGGAGCGAGATCTTCTCTGAAGACAAGGATGGGGGTTACATGCACAAAGACAGGCCATAGATGAAAAAGGTGTGGGTCACACATAGAGAAAAAATTATGGGGTATATGAAATGCAAGAGGGGTTGCCAGCTCATGCAAAGACAGATCATGAAAGCTATATGCATAGAAAGGGGGGTGTACTATTTTTTGCGTGTAAACTCTAAGTTGGTGAAAGAATTTTTGTGGGTAAGATGATTTCGCATGTCCTTTTCAAAAATATGAAGATTTGGCTTCTTATAAAATTAATTGTAATGGTTAAATTGTCTTCACTACTTGAGTTTTATAATTAAGAGTATGATAAGTACAACACACATGAAGAAAGGAAAAGAAAGAGAAATTGGGAGAGAATTTCAAAGGGATATGAGAGAGATAGGCAATTTCTAAAGTTACAAAAATATTCTACTTTGTTAAAATCCTTTTCATGTCCGACCCTAACAACTCTTAAAACTATTATGAGGATAAAATTATCCATTACTACTTGCTCTTTCTGGATTAAATTTAAGTCTTTAAGATATTTTTTGCATAAGAAATTAGAATTGTGCATCAACAATCATATTTTTAAGTTTTTAAAATACCCATAACTTTGTTTATAATGGCTTGCCATATCCTTAAAATGTTGCAATCACAATCGATACAAGCAATATAAAACCACACACACACAAAAAAATAAATAAATAAATAAATAAAATAAAATAAAAAAAGTCAAATCAAAAATTAGAAATAAGAGGAATCAAAATATACGTAATTCAGAAATATATTTACATCCAGAAAGCAGCAACACAAAGCTTTCTTCTTCACTAAAATAAAATAAATAAACAAATAATATAAAGCTTATTTCTCTCTCATTCTTCCTTTACATAATAAATCTCTTATCAAGAAAGAATATGTTCATGTAGTGTCAAATGAAACAAAGCATCTAAATCTAAAATTTATTTATGGTTCAAATTCTTTCATAGAATCATTATTAGCAACACTCCCCGTCCTCATATGATTTACTTTTTTTTAATTAGGTTTCTTCAAAACCATTTAAATCTTGTGTTTGATCATGTGAATCAGTTTATATATAATTTTTTTAAGTTTACAATTTATGCACGAGTGATTCTTTTTTCTACAAATCCAACACTTTCCTGTTTTACACAATTTTGATTTAAATCTCATCTTATCTCTTCCATTGGTATCTTTTTCAGTAAATCTTTCTCTAACCATCATTTCATCACTAAAACTCTAGTATGATTTTTTTATGGAACTCTTCGATAAGCAACATGGACGTGGGTAATTCTATATAAGATATGAATCGTTGTTAAGATTAAGAACTAAATCATTCGACAAATCTGACATCAAACGAAGCAGATGTGTGACCTTTTATTTATTGTCAATCTTCACATCAATCGCCGTTACCAATCATAATATTAAACATGTTTTAGTATTATTGTAAAGAAGATCATTTATTCATCTTCAAATTGTATAATTACTGTTAAAAAAAAAAAAAAACCTTATTTTCTTCATATAGATTTCACAATTTGTCCTATAAACATTTTAAAGTAATTTAATTAGATATATTTAACAAAATCAAATCTAGCCTACAAAGATCCATCATAGTGTGTTAATTTATACCCTCAAATATCTCATCTTTCATCTTACAATAAGTAATTAAATCCATCAAACTTCAGCATGAATCTGGTAAAACTTAATCTAGTTATTTAAAATACAATTATAATATACACAAACACCAACACTAATCTTGCACTAAAAGACTTCTCACCCTTTGGATCAATACAAATTGTTACGGAAGAGCACTTACACAAAATCAATACAAATAATACAAAATCACAACCAAAAAAAAAAAAAGTCATAAGTCAAATAATACAAGATGCATAGAGATTTATGTGGTTTAACAATACGCATACAACCACACAGTACAGCAACATAAAACTTTTTTCTTTATTAAAATAAGAAAAATCAGAATTAATATAAGACTTACTTCTTTGTATTTTTTCTCTATATAAGAATTTTCTTACTAATAAATACTTTAGAAGAATACACTCACTCTCTATAAATTATCCCCTTGTATAGTTTATATTACAAGAGTGCATATAATAAAATTTAATAGAATTAAGCTTTCATGTGCAATGTGCGCGCGCACATGAATATTAGTGAGAAATATTAGTATAAAATATTAGTATAAACTATTGTGAAACATGCAGCCTCAGCACAAAATATTAGTATTTCCACTTTTAGAAAACTGATGGTAAGAATAAAATTCACCTACAAGCCACTCACATTATATATAGTATAGAAGTATAAATATGGTGGAAATAGCATTATCTATATCTATGTATACACTGGCAAATGGCACGTACCAAGCATGTGGAAAACAAAAGACGTAAAATTCAATAGAATCATACTCAAGGCCTTATTTTTTTTAGCTCAGGCATGTTCATTGTTGGTTTCAAACGGCTTAGATCTAACATATGTAGACCACACAGTCATGTGCCGTGTGAGGTATGAATCTGAGAGAGGGAGAGAGAGAGAGCGCTTTTAAATATAATAAATAAATAATAATAATAATAATAATTTAAAAAAAAAAAAAAAAAACTTGAGGCTCCTTTCTGGTAGGGCAAATGATTCTAAAAAATTAACATGAAAGGGCATTTTTTTATTGAAAAAAAAAAAAAAAAAAACAATCGTAGCATTTTTCATTACATGGTTGTGTGTTTGTGTGTGTGTGTATAGAGAGAGAGAGAGAGAGAGAGAGAGAGAGCTTTATTAAGCCCAGGGTTATCCATTGGTACCAAGACCGGTGGGCACCCAATGGACCCAGCTCGATTTTAATGGTCCCAATCCCATTTTAGGACCTATTAAGAAAGTGGGTCTTAGTTTTTTGGACCCGGTTGAAAATCAAGTCTAGTTGGGTTCAGATAAGGTCCAGGTGCTAGACCTAGTATGCAATTAAGAACAACCATTTACATGCCTTGCTAATGTTAAAGTGGCACATGTGTGTGCAATCTTCCAACTGATGGCTGGGCCCAATCATATAAATGCTCTTATATGTTCCAAACTCAACTTTGAACCCAATTAGATCCGAGCCTAACAGGCTTTTAAGAACTAGACCCAGACCCAAAAAGACCAAAACCTAGTTAGCATCCAGATATTATAGACCCAACCCGTTGACAACCTTAGCTAAGTCTAAACTTGTCTGTATAAGACTGATCATCATATGCCCCATCACGGGGGGTCCCACCATGTAGATGCCCTGATCCAAGAAGCAGGTACATATTTTAAAAATGGATGATAAAAATAATAAATAAATAAACTCAATTACACCTGCCTGAGTAGATTCAAATAACTTAAACCAGTCAACACTCAAGGAAATGACTCAATAATATATATATATATATATATATATATATATATATATATATATATATATATATATATAAACTCAATAAAATTCAGCTCTACTAGACATAGCTCGACCTTAATTTATATATTGTCGGTTTCAAACTCCTCAGATGAGATCCGAGAAGCTTGCCCAAGTTCTTGAGTCGACTCAACTCAACCAATCGAGTCTTTCCACAGCTGATGAGTAGGCAAACCTGAGTAGAGTAGCCTACCTACCTGAGCAGACTCAACTCAACTTGATCTAGTCATGACTCAGTAAAACTCAAGTAAATTCAACTCAACTCAAAAACAGTAATATTCATACAAAACAAAAACTCAATAAAACTCTACTCGACTCCACACGACTCGACCGTATTTATAAATTTCTTACTTTTCAAGTATTAGATAATCCTTAAAAAAAAAAAAAAACACTAATGTAAGATCCAAGAAGCTCGCCCCAGTAAGCTAGCCTTGATTTCAGGCAGGAACCAGTACATGATGAGACCCACATGATTGACGCCTTGATATTGCACTATCTGACATGCTGGCACGTGTGGTCTTACCCTACATCATATATGTATATGTATGTCATGTCTAGACAGAGATGTAATGGCCCGACTCCAGAAACCGTTGGACACATCCACGGCAGTTATGGTCCACCACCCACATGGTACCAACAATTGCAAGTGTTGTTTTCTATTGATTTCCTTTCAGATTGATGTTGATGGGAGCCTAAAAATCTCCTACCCGTAGCTAAGACACAATACAAACAGGTGTATGATTATCAGCCCTTCATCACACATGTCCCTTTCATTCACCACTAATGGGAGCCTAATTATACAAGACATTGATTTTCTCGCTTGGATTAAAATACTACTACGTTTGACTAATGTTCAAATTTACATATAATTACCATAAAGAAGAAGACTTTGATACTTTGGTGGAGCTTGGTGGTCAATGCACATGCATCAAGAAAATTTGAACGGGGCACACTCAATTAACTCAAATTAAACTGTCCAAATCGTGGGGCATTGTTTAGATAGATTATAAATCAAAATTTATACTGACTTGGGTTTTTTTTTAATATAAGATTCTTGGACACGTAATCAATGGTTAAAAGGTAAAGCGACCCAAAAAAAGTTCTTTCTGCGGATCTGATATGAGGATTCGACCTGTCTGTGGTGTTTTGAGAATGTGGGGGTGTTTCATTCGAATTCATAATTGATTGGGCGTGTACGATTTTTGGGTGAGTGAGTATCAACCATCATATCCTGCCAGAGTATCAAATCACTAACCAATTACAAGTGGAGTCTTTTCTGTCAAATGGGGTCACGGGCTCTGTTGTTGTTGGGCGATGGATGTCTACAACACCAACTAACCCGTCACAACTCACAATCCACAGAGAGAGAGAGAGAGAGAGAGAGAGAGAGAGAGAGAGAGGTTTTGGTTGGATGTTGAAAATAACATAAACCAAAAGGGAGTTTATTCCTAATAAGTTCTATAATAAGCTTGGTTTCATGTGAAAAGAACCTATTTGTCCTTAAGCTGTAAATATTGCTTACTTTTATGGTATATTTTCTTTTCTTTTCTTTTCTTTTTTTCTTTTTTTCATTTTTTTGGTAAATATGATTAACCTATCTTAATCACATAATTATATAGATTTTCTTTTCTTTTTTTTTCTTTTTTCCTTTTTTTCATTTTTTGGTAAATATGATTAACCTATCTTAATCACATAATTATATAAAGCAACGGTCCAATTCAGCGCCGATCGTACACATCACAAGCATATACAGTGATCCGACCTTCTATTTTCTTAGCCCCATTTAGATGGTCCATAAGAAAATGGTAGCAATTGGGACAACTTCAAATTTCTAATTGCCATAAGTTTTGTTCACTGAATTTAACGGTCCGGTTGCGTTAATTTTTGGGTCAGTCCATCAACGGCGGGGCCCACGTAGTCAACGGTCCCGATCGCCGGATGTTTGGGTACACACAAAACAGAACTCTATGACACATGCACATGTGTGCCATAGTAGCATTACTATTGACATAAAATGTATGTAATGGTAGGTGGAATTTTGGCAATCGGCACGTGCCGTCACTGTCCATTGGTGGATGGCTGCACATGGTATGTGATGTGATGATACAGGACATGACATGTAAGAGCTGTTTTTTGTATTTATGGATATTTAAACCATTTTCTCCCTTTGATGATGTAGGGTTCTGTTGAATCATGTGCCATGGTTGTGGCAAATGTTATTCATTGTTCTAAATATCATTAGAAACTGAGTCAACTCAGTGAGTCATCTTAATTTCAATGATTTTGGGTAAGTTTGGACTGGTTTCATTCCCTAGAAGTCATTTTTCTCATCCCTCACGTTTTGGATGGATGCACCCTTCTTTCTACCATCCATAATGCAATAAACAAGCTAGAAGTAGTTGCTTGGTCAATAGTAGAAAGAGGGATGTATCTATCAAAATAAGGTGTTAGATATTGATTCATGAATTTTAAACATAGCTTAAAACTGAGTTAACTCAGTGAGTCATCTTCATTTGAAACGACTCATGCCGAGTTGGACTAGAACCAATCTTTGGCTGAGTCATCATTTGCACCCTACCTTGTGGATGGATGCACCTTTTCTTTCTACTTTTGGTAGTGAAATAAATGAAGCTTTGAGGTAATTGTTTGGTGAAAAGTAGAAAGATGGATGTATCTATCAAAATAAGGTGTGTGGATATTGATTTCAACTGTTCATGTTCTAAACATAGCGTAAACCGAGTTAACTTGGTGAGTAAACTCAGTTTAGAACTATTCAGGCCGAGTTGCACTAGGACCAGTCCCCAGCTGAGTCATCATTTGCACCCCACCTTGTGGATGGATGTACCTTTTTTCTTTCTACTTTTGGTGGTGCAACAAATGAAGCTTAGAAGTAGTTGTATGATCAAAAATAGAAAGATGTACGTATCTATCAAAAAAGGTGGGTTGGATACTGATTCCAGCTATTCATGGCTTTAAATATTGCTTGAAACCGAGTTAACTCAGCCAGTCATATTAATTTGGGATTATTTGGGCCAAGTCACACCCGTTTGGACCCCCACTTTGTGGATGGATGCACCCTTTCCATTCTACTTTTGGTAATTCAATAATCAAAGTTAGAAGTAGTTGTTTGGTCAAAAGTAGAAAGATGGATGAATATATAAAAATAACATGGGTAGGATATTGATTTCTGCTATTCATTGTTCTTTTGAAACCGAGTTAACTTAGAGAGTCCTTGCAGTTAGGGTTGTACACGAATTGGGCTCACCCAGTTAACTCGTTTGACTCGGCCCGAAAAAGCTCAACTCGGCCCGACCCGGAACTGAGTTCGGGTCGGGACGGACCATTTTCTTCAGTGAGTTTGAGCCGAGTTCAGATAGGTCTCAGTTCTGCCCGACCTGGCCCGAAACTCGACTCGACTTGGCCCGACTCTGCCCGACTCGGTCAAGTGGGGTGTGTGTGTGTGTAAAAACCCTACCCATCCCTTTCCCCTTTACCCTTCTGGGATAGTTCACCGCCCATCTTTGAAGTGACAGTGACTCATCCACTTCACAGACGTATAACTTGAACAGTATAGATTCATCAAAATATAAAAAAGAATTATAATGTCCTGACTAGTTAGATTTTTTGTGGAGTCTATAGTTCAACTATCTAAACCGTTGATCGAGGGCCTTGTAATGGGACGCGGATTACCTATCAAAGTCATTCCCATGAACTTGGTGTAAGCTTCGAAACTGACCCGAACTCGCCTGATTGCTGACCGGGCCAGGTTCGGGCTGGACGTGTTAGCTCAGTGACCGAGCTGGGCCGGGTTCAGGCTGGGTGTGGCTGGTGACCGAGCCGAGCCGAGTTAAGCCCAATTCGATTCGGATCGACTCGTGTACACCCCTACTTACAGTTTGGAATTATCCAGGTTGAGACACCCCACCTTGTTGATGGATGCACACATTTCTTTCTACTTTTGGTAATGGAATAATCAAGATAGAAGTTGGTGTATGGTCAAAAGTAGAAAGATGGATGTGTCTATCAAAATAAGGTGGGTTGGATTTTGATTTTTGCTATTCATGATTCTAGATATCACCTGAAATTGAGTTAACTCAGCTAGTCAACTCAGTTTGGAATGATTTCGACTAACTCGCACCGATTTCGGTCTCTAGATAGAGTTGGGCATCGGTCTGGATCGGATCGGATTACGTCCAACCTGATCCGGTCCGAAATCCCAAAGGCTTGACCCGAACCCGATCCGATCCGATACCCAGTCCGGGTCACCGGACTCGGACAGATCTGATGCATGGTTGGCCTGACCCGAACCAAGTCCGACTCAGTAAGGGAAACCGAGTCGGATCGGATTGGGTACGGTTCGGATCGTATGAACTTTAATTCAACCGTTTCATGTGATGTGGTTCACTCCAGTCTTTAATATAGCAACTTTTTGTGCCCATGGTCTAAAATAATATTTCAAAATGGATAAACGGCTTAGATAAAATACATACATCAAGGTGGGCCCAACATAGCTCCAGAAGACTTTCAATCTAACGTGTACATGTTTTTACTGGACTTTAACTTTTGACGTGCACGGTGGACAGCATGAAATGGCAGTAGCTTGCTTTTCACGCAAGCACAGCGTCCACATAATGATTTTTTTATCGACGTTTGTGAATTCTGTGGGTCTGATCATGGGGTTTGTGTTATATGCAAATCGTCCATCCATTTGACAAGCTCTTCTTAAGGCTTGAGACGAAAAATAAGACAAATCTAGCTATCAAGTGGACCACGCGAATTGTTTGACAGTGAAAATCATTCTCTGTTGTTATTTGTGGTGTGGTCTAGATGATCTTTCGATATTGTTTATTTTTTGGATAATTCTCTATAATTTTCTCTAAAAATATATGAACGGTGTAAATAAAATAAATACATCATTGTGGGGCTCATATCACTTTGATCTCCTTTGAACCGTTCATACAACTCGGAGCTCAAGGAGTGCTCGAAGCTCGAGGAGAGCCAGACATCGGTACCTGTACCAGAAACGGACTGGCTACTCCCCTTGCCACCGGCCACTGGCTGGTGGTCGGTGCTCTGTGGGCCCCACCATGATGTATGTGTTTCATCCATGCTTTCTATCTATTTTTATAGATCATTTTATTTATGAGAAAAAAAATGAGATATATTGAAATCTCAAATGGACCACATTATAGGAAACAGTGTTGAATAAGCATTGACCATTAAAAACATTTTGAAAGCCATAAAAGTTTTTAATCAAGCTGATATTTATTGTTTCCCTTCATCTGGATCCTTATGACCTAATCAACAGATTAGATGTCAAATAAAAAGTATAGTGGGCCTTAGGAGGATTATAATGGTGAATATCTAATCATTATTGTTTTCCTGTGGTGTGGTCCACCTAATATTTATATCCCTATCATTTTGTTTTGTATAAAGCCCTGAAATGATCTGTAAAATGGATGAAAAAAATGGATGAAACACATATATCTCCGGATCGGGTTGGATTGGATCTAATCGGATCAAATTACAGATCGGCCCGGTTCAGAACAAGGCCTATTCGGATCCAACCCGAAAATATTTCAAATTTGACTTATAATACCAAATGCTAACCGATCCTGACCATCAGTTTTATTCGAATCGGGTCTAATCAGGTCAGATCCACCGGTTCAAGTATGAAATTCTCAGCTCTATCTCTAGATGAGTCATTGATAGCACCCCACCATGTGGATGGATGCACGCTTTCTTTCTACTTTTGGTAATGCAATAATCAAACTAGTGATTGTTGTATTATCAAAAGTAGAATGATGGATGTATCTATCAAAACAGCGTCGGTGAGTACACTGATTCCATCCTCAAAGCGGAATGATGGCATACATAAAACAGACGTGTGATCTTAAGCAGAACCACTTTAATCTTTGTAAAATCCAAACCGTTGATTACATGAGTCACCTCCTCCTCACTCTAGGGACCAAATATCCAGAACTTGGGTAGGCCACAGTACAGAGGAATTTAGTAGCGACCACACATGGGAAGAAATAGATGGACGCAGTTTGACTAGTGACGCTGAGACCAGCCGGGTGGCTAGTGGTCGGTGCTACGTGGACCCCACCATGATGTATGTGTTTTATCCACGCCGTCCATCCATTTTAAAAGATAATTTTAATGTTTGATCCTAAAAATAAGGTATATTTAAATCTCAAGTGCACCACACCATGGGAAAACAGTAGTGATTGAATGCCCACCATTAAAAACCTCCAAGGGCCATGGTTATTTGACATCTAACCTGTTAATTAGGTCATACAGACTTGGATGAGGGGAAAAATAAATATATCAGCTTGATCAAAAACTTTTGTGGCCCCCAATAAGTTTTTAACGGCGGGCGTTCACCAACACTGTGCGGTCGACTTGAGATTTGGGTCAACCTCATTTTTGGGCTCATTTCATAAAATGATCTGAAAGAATGGGTGGACGGCATGGATGAAACATATACATCATGGTGGGGCCCACAGAGCACTGACCACTAGCCATTGGCTAGTGGCAGGGTGAGTAGCCAATCCGTTTCCGAAATGGACGGCCAGAAATGTTGTTGGACCATCATATCAATGATGAGAGGCCCACCTGATGAGCAAGCTTGGGCCCATCCTGACCAGTTATGTACAGAATTTCATTTAGAACAAATTTGAATTCATGATGAAAGCGAACAATGTATGAGTGGCCCATCATTAGCAAACATTCTTGTGGCCCAAAATTAGACGGTCTGTTCAAGTGGGCTAAACCCATAATAAATTTGTGGGCCCAAAATCACTGGGCCACTAATTGAGTGACCCACACCCTATAAAATGGGCTTGGGCCCACAAATGAGACCAAACTTTTATGAAAGACCTCGATCTGACACATATCCCAAAATCAGACTGGCCCACTAATCAATGTCCTTTAAAAATGGGTTTATGGCCCCAAAATCAGACAGGACTTTGATAAATGGCCTGGATCTCACACACGTTGCCACAAAGCCGTCCATCCATCGCATGTGAGAGGGTACAAGTGGTAGTCCTGATTTTTACAGATGGAGAAAACGACTGCGAGAGACTCATGAGCCGTACATTGGAGTTGTATACCGACGGTTGTTATGCAATACTGGGGCTTGTAGATGGTACGGCTGTTCATATGATGGGCTCCATGTCAAAATCCCCCTGACTGAAGATCCTGGCCACCGGATCTTCAAACTTTTTTGGTTGAAAACGGGCCGTTGCTGTATTATCCTTATTTGGAGATCTTTGGTGAATCAGGCAATCTAAAGTAGGTCCAATTATCTCAACGGCCTAGATCCCTAAATAAATGGGCCCGCCTGTATGTTTTGGCCAGGGCTGCATTCTACACTTCAATTTGCCTCAATTTCTTTCCTCCCCTTGGCAACAGAAACTAGCAGATCATGACCGTCCACCTGATAGCAGAAATCCAATATACACGTGGCATTCAAGCCCGTGAATCTAAACTGAGGACCCCACTTTAAATGGAGCATAACCCATAATCCCCCATTGAACGGATAAATCCTAAAAACTCCTGATAGGATGCCGCCGCCGTGGATGATTGAACTCAAAACGGCAAATATACCAAATTCAACCAACATATACCCATTGATCTGAGGATATGGTCCCTGATAGAGTGGAATGGCACAGAAGTATTCAAGTAGCATACCTCAAATTAGTCGAGACAACGATGATGATGATGATACATCCAATAATCAAAGGTCAGGATCACCCAATCAATAGACTATGAACTTATCCCTGTATCTAGAATGAGGCCCATGATTTCAACGGTTTTGATCGAGTATATGCAGCATTTGTAGGATCAACGTCGTGTTTCAATGACCGCAACCATCTGTATGATGAAACTCGTGATAGATAAAGAGTACCCCAAAAATCTTTGATTGAACTATTTCAAACCGTTGATCATTTGAACCCTTTTTTTTTTCCTTACAAGGCCTGCCTGGCCCCGGCCCTGGCCCAGGATTTAGTGGACCAGGGGCAGAACCCATTGCCACTTCTAGAAGAACAGTAAGGTGGGGAAGGCGGCCTCCCAACTATTGCAGTTTTCACACCAAGAGCATTCCAAACAGCCAAACAGTACCCATCTCGCCGTCAGATGGTTTGCAAATGAAAAGTGGGGGTAGAAATGGATCAGGATCAAGTCAATGTCAGCCCCTAGCCCGGCCCTCTTAAATGAAGCAGTAAGATTGTTAGCTCAAAGCTAACTAACTACTTATTACTAAAAGCCCAACTAGACCCATTGAACTCCAACAAGGTTCGGCTCAACCCAATTTGATGTAGAATGGGTTGCGGATTCGTTCATGACTAGGATGGACTGAAGAAAAGAAGCCAAGAAGAAAAGACCCATTTAACTCCTACGGGTCAGGATGGGTACCAAAGCCCAACCCTGCAACTTATCCCAATCTTCTACGTACTTAGAACATAGCCAAATTGACCCATACGCCAAACTGACCCACTGCCACAGCCAGAACCACTGGCGAGGCTTCCGACCCAACAACATCATGCTTGTCAAAAGAATCCATGAATTCAGCAGGATTCGATCTTGCCAGCTTTTTATTACATATGTTTCGGGGGCGTTTGGATCACACAGCATAGGGCATGCCTAATGAACAGCTTGAAGCTTGGCCAGAAGATGACCGAGCTAGAGATCTTGATGAACTCAGGCCTGTTTGTTTTGGCCCATCACATGCCCAGACGCGTCCAGACCTAGGGTTCACTTTCCTGGCCAGGGTTGAACAGGTCTCAGGCAGCACCAGTGACATCCTAGAAAGGAAAGACACAGTATAATCTCCAAAATGCTAACAAATCATGCTTCGGAACTAGTAAATTAGCAAATTCACAGTGAGGGCATGTTGGGAAAAAAAATTAAATTTCCAATCTAGGGGTGCAAGGGCAACACCGGAATACTGGCCCAATAGGCCTAAATTCAGACCACAAATTTGTGACCTAAACAGTTCTGAGTTTCCTTCCATGCAAATCGACCTTAAAGATTATTCATATTTCTTACATATCGGAGATTCAAATTCACATCTGAGGAAATCTGTGGAAAAAAAAAAAAAATCCTAAATGACCTGTTTGTTCTAAGCATACATGATTTCCATGGAAATGGGTAAACGTCAATGGTTAAAACATGAGATCACTCAAAAAAAGTGGAAATCGCCATGCCTACTTTTTTTTTTTACACTTTTTTTGAGGAAATTGAAGTGGCATGGTTTTTAGGAAAATAACGGAAAGGAAAACTGATTTGCACAGCTGATTTTGCTTTTGTGTACAGTCAAAAACATCACATATGCGGAAATCACTCTCCTTTCAACAGTGTAAAGGTCCATAGTCAAAACATGAGATCTCTCCCTGATAAGCGGAACTCCCTGATTATCGGCTCCAGACATATACACAGGCTGGCCCACCTATGAGGGGCTCAGAACCTAGACGCCTGTGGATAGCAACTTCCATAGTATTTCAAATTAACTAATCATACACAGGAATGTGATTGCAATCACCTGTCTTTTTTAGAAGTTGGTATCAGTCGACATCTCCATTACATGATGTGGCTCCCAGAGTATTCATTTATATTAATTTAATAGCCATACTGTCAATGTCGAGGATTTAAAACAGAGGTAATTGAGATGAGCAATCAGACCAGATTTGCTACTCTAATTGCTTCCAAGCAAAATTTAGTCAGCAAAAAAGAGGGAAACAATTCACAATGAAAACCTCACCGTAGATTGATGAATAGATGAAACTAACAATGAGATAGATGATGGGGAGATCATCTCAAAAACTCTAGAGTCCAGTGAGCACTCCCAGACAGCATGCCCTCCTTCAAAGCTACTCTCAGAGACCCCTGTAGTAGTGACAGTCAAAAGATCAATTTATGTGAGCTGACAAACCTTGGGGGACATTTAGCAAAGCAAAGATGGTATTCTCTTCCATCGCAATTCATGAATAACAGTAGCATAGCATACATGTCCACATGCAACCATAGTTCAAAAACCGAAAACTCAACTCAATGTTTTGCAGGGCCAGGTTGACCTGAAGACTCGATCCAACATGATTCAACCCTATTTATTTATTGTAAATTGAAAATAATAGGATTGTGAAGGGATATATAAAATAATTAAATTTAGTATCAGTAAACAACTATATGAATACCTCACTAGTTAAGTGCACTGCTTCCTTTAGTTGAGTTTGGGGATTTGAATCCCACTTCCCACCTTTATTTTTTATTAAATATTTTACCAGAAGGTTGAGTGACTCGGTTCAAGTCGCACTGAGTCATGTTGAGCCAACCGAGCCATCAAGTCAAATCAATGATTATCTCTGAGTCCAGGCGAAGTCAGGCTCAGTACTGAGTTTCCCACTAATTTGGCTTGAAATCTCGCCGAGTCAAGTTGATTCGGCCATGTTATGGGTTGAGTCGGCAAGTTTTGAATTATGCATGCAACAACTGGATGCTTTCTTCTTCTTTTTTTTCAAAAATGTTACACAAACTTCAACCTTGGGCTACATGATGAGGTTGGAAGTATTGTATAAGCCCTGTATAACATTGAAATTTTAAAAAAATAAAAAATAAAAACGAATGGAATTTCTATAAAGTCGTAGAAGTACTGTATAAAGGTCTAGAAAACTCTAGAGGGGCCAAGTGTTGAAGAAAGGTCTGGAATATTCTAGAAGGGCCCAGGGTATTTTAGAAGTTGAAAAAAAAGGGGGGGGGGGGGGGGGGGGGGGGGGGGATTTTTTGCTTCCCTTTTTTTCTGAGAGATCCAGTTTTGCACACTCTCACTTCGAAAATGGGGTATTTGCAAATAAACCAGGTCAAAATAATAACTTTGCAAATAGCTATATCGTTAATTGCTGTTATTGAAAATACCCACATGATATTAGTTTTTTAAAACTTCCATCGACAACAGTTAGAAAATCGCAAAGATGCCGATATTATTATTAATAAAATGCCCCCCCCCCCCCCCCTGTAGAGAGGGACGGGGATGAACTAGAATCATCTACAACACCTATTTTACGCAGTGCCTAAAACACCCAAGTTCTATCAGGTCCACTATCCTGTATAAGTAAAATATACTCTGCCCATCAAGCGAGAACCATTATTTGGACCATATAAACTCTAGGAATATGGATTAAAAATTCATATGGGCCACACCAATGGGAACGATGTAAAATTTCTTTATGGCTTTGATAAAAGATAGACACCACGGTGGCCCCACACAAAAACTATGCTTTGTATCACATCCCCATTGGTCCATGTGGTGTGGCCCATATGAGTTGTGGATCTCGCTGATTTTGGCCTCACGGCCTAACATCAAGGATATAACCTGATAGACACAGTGGATTTTGCATATACAACATGGTGTGCTGATACAGGACAATTAACCATTTGCTCTAAAAGCTCGAACTATTAGAGCATGGCGAATCAATCCTTTTATCTCATATCCTAGGCCCCGCATCTCATGGGTCAGGACCTCGGCTGAACCCTCCTCATGAGCCCCAAATCACATAGGTACCGCCTCACACAAACCACCCGCCTCACACAAGCCACCTGCCTCACAAGGGCCGCCCACCTTAAGTGTGCCCCTGCATCCCACAAGCAACCCCACTCGAGCCCGGTGTGAAAATGCCCCTACATTATGGGCTGCACAGACTTGAGTGTTTCACGCACTGCATAAAACAGGTGTTGTAGAGGATTTCAATACAAACCATGGCTTTAAGATTTCGTGACTTGGATCAACTCATTCGACTCAAGGTCCAGTCAACCTAGATGAGTCAGGCCCACCGCAGAAGAGTCGGGCCAAGTCATGAGAGCCATAACCAAAAGCTGTGTGGGGTCCACCAAGATGTCCATGTTATATACACTCTGTCCATCCATTTCACCAGCTCATGTTAGGACATGAGATTAAAATCATGCAAATTCACAGTTCAAGTGGGTCACACCATAATAAACAGTGGGATTGAACACCTACCATTAAAACTTTTTTGTGGCCAACAGATACTGGATCAGGCTAATTTTTGTATTTCCCTTCATCCTGGTGGTTATGACCTTATGAATAGGTTAGATGGCATATAATACTAGGGTGGGATATTATTGCTGAGGATCTTATGGTGGCCGGTGCCCATGTGTCTCAATTAGTGAGAGAAGACCAGGCAGGGAAACCTGAGATTTCACAATGGAAAAGATCCACAGGAGGTTGGCTCATGAAAAGGGAGATTGCTCACTCTCAAAGGAAGAGTGGTTGTGTTAAAAGTTGTGTTGGTGAGCATTCCAGTTTACATGATATACCTCTTCCAGTGCCCGATCAAGGAGGCACAGAAAATTGACTCCCTGTAGAAGAAATTCTGGTGGAATGACAAGGCAATTGCCTGCAAATTTCACTTAGTATCCTGGGATGAGATGTGCAAGTCTGTTCGTTCTGGGGATTTGTGCTTATAGAAGATTAAAGGTGTGAATACAGCCATGCTGTGCAAATGGTGGTGGCGTATAGGGTGTGGGGAAGTCAAGAGCACCAGGAGTATTTTAGTTGTCAAATCCGGCTTGGCAGCAATGGTTGGGACGTTCACCTTGCCTCTCACAGATTGGGTTCCTTTTAACGGAGGGGTATATCTTTTTCTTTTTTCTTTTTTCTTTTTTTCTTTTTTTTTGGGAAGATCACAAACATTACTAAAGGGAGCCAAAGCAACCCAAAAAGAAAAACAAAACAAAAAGCAACTACACAGCAAAAAAGAAAAGAAAACAGAAAAAACCCAAGACAGCTATACAACTTGAGACAAAAAAAAAAAAAAAACAACCAAGCCAAGGCCTGCAACTCTACACAAACTAAGAAAATAAGAACAAGCCCACAATCCTAAGACGGAAAGCAAGTGACCAGTCACCCGCTTCACAAAAAATCAAATCTGATACCCTGGGAAGGTCCCGGAAGCAGAGATTGTTTCTTTCCCTCCAGATTGTCCATAGAGTAGCCAAACCAGTCAGACACCGCAGCAATTTGGTATCTTTATTGGTGTATCCAGCATGCCAACCACATATTTCGGCATGACCCAAAGGGTGCAGGGTTCTGCAGTATCTACCTTCATTTTAAAGTAGGTAAAGGTGATCGGGTGAGATTTTGGAGATATTTCTGGGTCCGGGAATTGCATATTGTGTTAAGAGTTCAAAGACTTGTTTAAACTTTCCTTGAACAAAGATTGTATGGTGGCATATACGTTACAAAAGATAACAAACGTAGTGTAGTGTCCTGTCTTTAGAAGGGACTTGGAAGATTCGGAAATTCTTAGCCTCAAATGTCTTCAATTTGTGTATATTCCTTGCAGTGATTAGGATGGACATATCTGGAGCGTGGTTGCAGATGGTAGGTACTCTATGAAATCCCTTTCAGCCCTCTTAGCCTATCCCTCCTCTAGCTCCCCCACCGGTTCCCCAGATTATGGTCAGCTAACATGCCTCTAAAAATCGAAGCTCTCTCTTGACCGTGGATCAACTTTAACGAAGATAAGAAGAGGAGGATGCTCATCACCTCTTTATTCATTGCATGAAGGGAAATCTGGATTGGGGTGCTTGGCTAGCTAAATTTGGTATTTGCTGGTTGCTTCTGCTATTATTTCGCAGCTGCTTAACAGTTGGGTCTCAGTGGCATGGAGAGCTGCAGGGAACTGTGTGCCAGCATGTTCCACGTGGTGATTTGAGGTGTTGCTGGAAAGGAACAACAAAATTTTTACAGGGAAAGGTGTGTCTACTACATCAATGGTTAACAGAATTTTCAAGATGCATATCAATTGGGATCATGTGAATTACAATTTTAAAGGTATTTCTAGACGAATGCTGAATCATAACTGGCCAGAAATCTTGCTTCATAAGAGGCATAAAGCAACCTATGTAGCTAGATAGAAAGCCCCATCAGAGGGCTGGTTCAAACCAATATTGATGGATGTTCTCTTAGTAAACCAGGTAAAGGTAGGTGGTGCAATCCATGACCCTGGTGGGCTCTTGTGGATTTTTTTTGGCCTTATTGGTATCTCCAATTCAGATTTTTCCAAGGCAGCAGCAGTTCTTCAAGCTCTAAAGATGGCATCAAAACCTAGTATCTTCTCGCTTATTGTAGAATGACATTCTTCCACTGCTATAAGCTAGGCAAGATCCAAAGCTGGCCTATGGAGATTGGCGAGTATTATTAAGGAATGGGCTGAATTGGACACTGCCCAGGTTGTGGTCTCTAGTGTCAGCAGGGTTGCCAATAGCACAGCAAATTAGTGAAAGCAGGTGCAAGTGTCGCCTCCATGTCCATTGTGGATGACAGATTAACCTCTACATTGTATATTAAATTTTTCATTCTCTTTTGTATTGATTTTTTATCTTGTTTCCTTTTTTTATTGAGTAAAAATGTCGTCTTTCATCCTCCAAGAGGTTGCGATTTCAGTCTGGACAAAATATATGTTGATGAATGCAGGCCAGTCTAGATTAGACACTTTTCCAATATATATATATATATATATATATATATATATATATATATATATATATATATATATATATATATATATATATATATATATATTCTATTAGAAATAATTAAAATAAGTAAATTTTACCAAAATAAATTAATTTTAAATTATTTTAAGTAAAACTACTTAATATTAAAATTTTATTAGAACACCTTAACCTCACGAAAGTTTTGCCAAAAGACACCTTTGTGTACTTATGTTCCCTTCTCTGTTAACTTTCATGTATAATGACATCATTTGCCCCCTGGTAGCCATTTCCGTTTGTACAACTAAATCCTCTACATCACCCGTTTTACACACCACATAAAACACACGAGCTTGTGCAGCCCACCATGTTGCATATGAAATCCACTCCGTCCATCCAATGTTGTCAAATCGCATATAATCTTGCAAAAGCCATCAGCCTGGGCCGATCGCTTATGCCATCGCATTATTGCATAAGCGACGCTCAGGCTGATGGCTTTTTTTTAATTAAAAAAATAAATAAATAACAGTATATATATATATATATATATATATATATATATATATATATATATAAAAGATCATTAAAACATCTTAAAAATTAAGAAAAACTATGACTGACTAATTTCTACAAGTGATTAGATTGGGTATTTACCTATTTCATTGTAGTTTGACTAATAGGCCATCTATATGTTGAGTTATACTATATTACATTATAAATAACAAAACAAATTTAAATAATCAACAAGTAACGCTAAGAAAGAATTAATTATTGAAAACTACAAACATAGAAATTGCATTGATAACTTGAACCTTGACGAGCTGATGCATACAATACAAGTAACAACTTGCAACTTATTACAATCTACAAGAAACTTGACCGTTGGCCATTATGCCATGGCACATACTTCCTACATGGCATATGTGATCTGAGTTAGTGTATGCACTTATGCAATTGCACATGACAACACTGCATCCATCAGGTTCCATCCTCGATTCTAGGACTTCGAGGAAAAATAAAAAAAAAAAAAATCAAAGCGAGATCCACAACTCTAGTGGGCAACACCACCAGGAACGATGGATACGGGATAAAACCATAGGTTTGTGGATGTGGCCGCCATGGTGTGTATCTCTCAGCATACCCGCTAATCAGGTGTAACTCACCAGGATGAAGTGAAAATACAAAAGCCAGCCTGATGCAAACATCAGGCATGCCACACCATGTGAACTTAAGAGGCTTTAGGAGCAGTTTTACACTGTTCCCATTAATGTGGGCATCAAAGTCTTTACTAGCCTAATCTTTTCTATGTTCAATTCAAATAATGGTTCTCACCTAATGGACAAAGTGAATTTACATATAAAACATGGTGGACCCCACAAAGCTTGGGTATTTCATGCAAGTAATAACACTTGCTTCATGTGTTGTTTTACATGCATATAAAAAATACAGTGGGGCCCACTGACAATCTGGAAGGTTTTTTAATGGCCTAAGTCCCCACCCCAAGTGTTTCTCATAGTGTGACCCATTTGAGGTTTTTATTGGTCTTATTTTTGAGCTCCAAGGATAATACAAGTGGGCACACATGATAGACGGATTGGATGTCATGCACACATCAAGGTGGACCCCACACATCACGTTGTAGATTAAGGTTAACCAACAAAGCTTTGTAGTGGATTCAACTTCCATTGTATGCTTCCTCCAAAAAGGGGAAATTCTTTCTAACCTGGCTGCAGGCCTACCAGGGTTCTCTAGCAGGAGGAAACGACTTAGCATGCATGAAATCCACTTCGTCCACCGGGCACATCACCCCTTGGTGGGTTTTTTCTTTTTTTCGGTTTGGAGAGAGATAGGTACATCACCCATTGTATGGCCTTGATACCAAAAATCAAGCTGATTTGACGCTAAAGTGGACCACCCCATAAATTTATACTTCAAATAATTTTTAAATTCATGTGGTTATGGCCCACCTGAGTTTTGGAATACTATGATTTTTGGGTAATTCTTTCATCCTAATGAAACACATCAAAAGAATAGATTAAAGGTCATACAAACACCATGGTTGGCACTACACAGAACTAACGATGGGCATCCCATCTCAACACTTTCCTAGAGTAGGGCCTATCTGAATTCTCAATGGCCACAGTTTCTAGGTCCCATGGTGAAGATGAGGCAGCATACCTGATGGACAAGGTGATCTCATGAAAGCTCCACCCACAGGGCTCTCAGGACGCGAGGTATCTAGAGCTAGGGTAACTCATTTAAAACCTTTTGATTCTTGTGGGCTAAACGTGAGACCTTGGATGGAATCCAATGGCTCATGTTAAACCTGCAAGAAGACAGGTGTTCTTGTTTCTCTAATCCCCACCTGCATATGAGCCCATGCGCTTTCCATGCAGGTGCATGTGTAACACCATGACATGGTTGTGAGATCTAAGCTTTCCATCAAGCAAACTATGCTACTAGATATTATGGGGAAAAAAAGGGGGCTATTTCACAATCAAGGTGGGCCACAAAAAAATCAAACAATTTAATGTTTAGAGAAATATATATATATATATATATATATATATATATATATATATATATATATATATATATATATATTTGTAACTGTTTAATTTGATTTGTACATTGTGGCCCGCCCAAAGAATGGAATTTTGTCTAATTTTTCAAGCCAAAGATCTAAGCATTATTTCCAACATTGTGAAAAGCTCAAATCTCATAGAAGTATTTCATATATGCACATGTGAAGCGCATGTGGTATTGTATGGCTCTACACTTGTGTGAAATTGGCAATCCTCTAAAGAGGATATAGAGTTTTTGGGAGGTGATTTTCGAGAGTGATTTTTTTATTTCTAGGGAATCCACTCTATCCATCAAATAAGAACCATCATTTGAACTATACATACAAAAGATTAGGCTAATAAAAACTCTTATGGGCCACACCAATGGGGAAAATGTAAAGCTGCTCCTAAAACCTCTACGTTCACATAGTGTGGCCCGTCTAATATTTGAATCAGGATGAGTTTTGTATTTTTACTTCATCCTGGTGAGCTAAACCCGGTTAACGCTCTAATAAAACATACACACCATGATGGCCCCACACAAACCTATGGTTGGCATCTCATCCCAATTGTTCGTTATGGTGTGGTACCCGAGCTGTGGATTTCGCTGGCTTTTTCTCCAATTCCTAGAATCAAGGATGGAACCTAATAACATCACCTTCCGGAAAAAAAAAAAAAAAAAAAGAAAAAAAAAGAAAGAAAGAACGGATGGAACCTGATGAACAGAGTGGACTTTACATATGCAACACGGTGGGCCCCACAAGCTCGCGTGTTTTGCACGCTAGGTAAAATGGGCGTCATAGAGGATTCAGTTATGACGTGTAGAAATGAAAATAGCTCCGAAGGTAATTTTGTCATTACACATGAAAATTAACAGAGAGTGGTATCAAGAGTGCACAAATGTGTCATGTGGCAAAAAAAAATCATGTGGTTCAGGTGTTTTAATAAATTTTTTTTTTAATTTAAGTACTTCTAGATTAAGAAACATTAAATGAATAAATTTTGGTAAATTTCACTTAAAATAATTAATGCAGTTTTTGCTAATATTCCAGCATAAATATTCTCCTTACAAATGTATGTATGAAGTTGCAACTTGCAAGTAAAAAAGAAGATAGTCATAACTACCACATACAAGCATAAAAGGATGTGTGCAAACCCAAGAAGCAAGGGGGATTTGAAATAAGGAATATGGACAAGATGAATTCCATGTTATTGGGTAAATGGTGGTGGAGGATAGGAGATAGTGAGAATGATCCATGGAAAAATATCTTGACATCCAAATACATTTCTTGGCACATGGATGGGAGCGAATTGGGAAAATTGCAAAATCAAGTCAGCTTTCTCAAGAGCAATATCTTCAGTTCAGAGGGGATTCAATTAAGACTTGGAGCAGGAAACAGAATCTGCTTTGGTATAGACCGGTGGTGTGGGGAGATGCCCTTATGCAAGAAATCCACATGTCATATCGAGTCAAAGAGGAGAGGTTATTCAAAATACATTCCAATTTCCGACATATTGATAGAAAAGTGGTGTGGTTCACTAGTTTCAAGAGGAGTCTGCATGACAAGAGGATTCAAATGTTGACTCGACTTCTGAACACACTCAAAGAAGTAAATTCCTTGATCAAGCAGAGAAGAGATAGAATTGGTATCAAATGGGATCTTTTAGCAAAGATCATTCTTTGAAGCATATACGGAAGGTGAAGTACTCATATGAAGGATCAACCAGATACCATTTGTAGTGGTCCCCTTAAAATTGATGCAATCTATTAGATAGCGAGCCGTAAGAAAGCTCTCCCATTAGACCATTTGAAAAATAGAGGTCACCCCTCCCCCATTATTGGTCGGTCAATGTCCTGTAGGAAGAATCCACCCCCTCATTTATTATTGATTTGGGGATTTGCATGGAAGGTTTGGACCTTCATGTTTGATCGCTTCAACATTATTTGGGGAATGTCTGAATCTTTGGAGGCCCTAATTATTGATGGTGGAATGGAGATATGTCCCCTACTAGGTCTATCCTTTGGGAATGGCATTGCAAGATGGTATTCCAGGTAAAATCCAATAGTTTGGTTAAGACTTATTAGAAAGACTGTGGAATGATAATGGATTGAAGCAAAGTAAATAGAAATCTTCAAGGGGTATCCAAGCAAATGCTCAAGACTAATTGGTCAGAAGTGATTAATGTTGGTTGTGGATTTAAACCAAGAGAAGGATGGAGTGCTCCTCCCGAGGGATGTTTGAGTTGAATTCCAATGGTAGCTCGTTTGGAAATCTGGGTTTGGGTGGAATGGAAGGAATTGTGAGGGACCACCCAGGTACAATAATTTTTGAGTTGTCCATTAGGATCCCGTAGCTCAAGTTGTACAAAAGCGGCTGGTATGTTACGAAGGACAAAAGCGGTCATAAATTGCCAACTCAGACCACTCTACATAGAGGGGATTGGGGCAATGCCATCAATTGGGCAAATCAGGTCAATTTGCATGGGAGGTTTTGAATCTAATTGAAGAGTTCCTAGCTTTGTGTGAAAATGGCATTGTTTCATTCTCTCATGTGCACCGTTAGGCAAGCTCATAATCAGGGTTTACCTTTGTGGCACTTTTACTCATTGAAAAGGGTTATGATTGGTGGAGTATGCAACTTCATATTGAACTTTTTGGTATGAATATTCCTGACAATCTCCTATTCTCCCTTGCAGATACGTTTGGTTGCAATTTGCAAAGCTGCATCTTTCCCGTCCAAATATCCGAGACTTTCTCTATGCGTTGGCAAGCCAGCCGATCATCTTCGGGATGTTATCATCAAAAGACTGGAAAGGAAATTAGCTCCCTGGAAGAGTTGTCTCCTAACTGTGGAAGGCTCAAGTTGATTAAATCTGTTCTTTCGAATCTCCCAACTTATTTATTGTTGATGTTCCGCTGTCCTAGGTCGATTGTATAAAAAATTGATAAGCCTAGAACAGACTTCCTTTGGAATGGAAGCTCCCTTAGTCACAAATATCATTTGCTAAACTGGTCTAATGTTTTTCGTCATTATTCGGAAGGGGGAGTTGGTATTAGGGCCTTACTAGAATTCAATTCTGCATTTCTGCTCTTTACTTCTGAATCTATAAGTTGGTGGAGGGAAATCCTTGCCTGTAAATATGGTTTGGAGCCTGAATGATGGTTCACCAAGCCCTCCTCCAACTACAGATCTTCCTCTGTTTGGAAAGCCATATCTTGCCTTAACCCCCATTCCTTGAAAGAATATTTTAATCTGGGAAATAGCTCCAGGATCAGATTTTGTTTAGATTATCTCCAATATTATAGAAATATCCCCGATATTATCTCTATGTCCAGCTCAGCGATACTGATAACACCGGAAATATTAGAAATTCTAGGTATCGGCGATGTATCGCTAAGTAGCCAGTGAATCGATATCACCAATTTTTCTGGATGTGTAAATTTCAGGCATCACTTGTATCACCAATGTATTGATATCTCCAATGTATCGCCAATATTTTCGACCGTGTAAATCCAAGTGTCGCTTGTATCGGCGACATTTTGATAATATCACCAATGTATTGATATCGCCAAAAATCTATTTCTTAAAAAAATCCATTTCAAATTTTTTTGTGGGCACTTGGTTGTATGCAGTGATTAAATTATCGACAATATTATCATTAATGCAACATGGCTGATAGACCACATTCTTTCATCTCCTTTTCAGTTGTTGACAATTTCTCGGCAAAATATTGTTTGTTTTCAATTTTCTCAAATATTGATGGATGTTTGGATGGAAAGTAGGATGGTTGGATAGATAGATGGGATTGATGGATGGTTGGACTGATTTCTTACAACAAAACATGCTTTTAAGCCCCCCATTAAATGGAAATTTATTATATATGCATTCTTCTTGCAATTTTTTGTTTCCTAAATAAGCATATATGTGTATTTTAGCATCTCCCGAAGTTTCATTGAAAATTTCCACCATTTTTCCCATGTTTCCCCACATTTCCAGTTATCAGTGATATTATCGATGATATCGATATTGTTTCCATATCCCCAGCTAGCTAAACTTGTAGCGATACCGATAGTTCAAACACTTAGACCCATGGCCATCTGATAGGATCTTAGCTTCTCTATTCCTTGGACTAGCCAGAATCTCCTCTGATATCTCGATTTCTGTTTCTGATCAATTCTCACCTATTGGACCAAGGATATGGTGTCCTCTTTGTAGAAGCGCCTTAACTTATGAGGAATCAAAAGTGTTGTTGGATCTCCTTCAGCTCCTTCATGGCATCCACCCTTCTCCAGGGGAAGATGACTGGTTGTCTTGGAAACTCTCCTCTTCTCGCAAATTCTCTACAAAATCCCTCTTTCTCCATCTTCGAGCCCCCTCACCCATTCGGGGAGCTCCCTTACCTTCCTTCATCTGGGGTTACAAAGCTCCCCTTAAAGTTTCAGCCTTCATTTGGCTACTTGCCTGGAGTAAAGTTTTAACAGTGGACAAGCTTCGGAGGTGTGGGCTGACTCTCCCAAATGTTTGTCTTCTATGCCTAGCCAATGCAGAAACCATTCCCCATCTCTTCCTTCTCTATCCTTTTGTTGTCGAAGTTTGGTCCGGCATCTGCAACAGATTTCAAGTCTATTAGGTGATGCCTGATTCGGTCCACTCTCTCCTTTTTGCTTAGGAGTAATAGAGCTCCAAGATTGTTTGGAAGTTAGCAGTGACGGCTACCCTCTTGGTCCTCTGGAGAGAGAGAAACAATAAATGCTTTCGAGACCTCCCCTTCTCTATTTCTTCTATTTCAAATTAGTTAATCCGGGATCTTTAGGAGTGGGTGAATAGTCTTAATCTCTTAGACAATTCAACCACTCCCACAATCCTTGGATTTAACTAATTTTTGTTTGTCTTGTTTCGATAGTTATTTTGAGGTTTCTTTTTCTCTTTCTTTCTGTTTTGTTCTATTCTGTTTTCTTTTGGCTTATTGCCTTTTTTTTAATATATTTTCTTTTTCATCCTTCAAATATATATGTATATATATATATATGAAAAAGAGAAATATAGAAACATGAAAACAAGCTACCAATGACTACCCTCCAACTCATCAAAACTCTACAACCTTAAACATTCAATATATATATATATATATTGAATGTTTAAGGTTGTAGAGTTTTGATGAGTTGGAGGGTAGTCATTGGTAGCTTGTTTTCATGTTTCTATATTTCTCTTTTCCTTTGAACAATATTTTGCATTTTTTTTAAAAGATAATGAGATTTTCTTTTTTATTTTTTTTAAAAATTTTTTAAAAAAAAAAAAAAAAACTGCTAAAGCATAAGCTAGGCAGGAAAAGAATATAACCCAACACTGCAAACTAAGAGAGAGAGAGAGAGAGAGAGAGAGAGAGAGAAGATTGATAGCATTCACCACCTCTACAATGGAAGCCCATCCCACCACTTCGATCGTAACCTTCCTCACAACATCTTCCACAAAAGCACTCTGATTTCTTCTTTTCCCACACCTCCCCCATGCCACGCCCATAATAGATCTTCAACCGACTTCGATATCAACCACGATCCATTGAAGGTGCTTAGGAAGCACTCCCAAACCTTTCGAGCAAAGGGACAATGTATAAAGAGATGATCAATCATTTTCGCTTCACCCATACATATAATACAAATGTTAGGGAAGATCAAGGATCTCTTTTAAAGATTGTTGATCATTAACGCTCTTTTCCTCCTTGTGAACCAAAAAAAAAAAAAAGGCCACAACTCTTGGGGTAGCTACACAATACCAAGGTTGAAAGAGGCGATTGTAAAGTGTAAACTGAAGATCGAGGCAATTCTTGCAACAGGCTGTAGAAAAAGCGGATGGAAAAACGACCCATGCTATGCCCCATGCCACACCATGAAGTCTTTTTCCTTCTACAGAAGGAGAATAACCCTTTAAGTGATCCAACAGACTCACAAAATCCTTAACTTCCTCATTCATCATGTCTCTCCAACATGGAGGAGACCACACTACAGTATGTCAGTATCACCACAAATGGAATAACATCGGTCAACTGAAATGTTCTTGATTGTAATGAGACGGACACTCTTAGGAAGACCTCATGGTGTGGTCTTCCCAAAAGTGGCTGATACGTAACGGTAATGGCGGTTACCATTACACGATACGGGGCTGAAACAGGGATGTCCAAAAAAATTGAACCGCAACAGCCATTATGGGCCCGTAATGGCCGTTACGGGCAATAACCCTAAAAGAAAAAAAAAAAAACCAAAAGAAAAAACAAAACAAAAAAAATAAATAAATAAACAAACAAACAAACCTGATTTTCTTCTTCTTGTTGTTGTTCTTCTTCCTCCTCTTCCTCTTCTTCTTCTTCCGCCGCTCGTGTGGCTCCTTCTCCGCGGTCTCTCTCTCGTTCCCTCGCAGTGTCTCCTTCTCTCTCTTTTTCCCTCTCTTTCCCTCTAATTTTTTCTTTTTCCCTCTCATTTCTCTCTCCCTCTCTGTCTCGAAAAAAACAAACGGGTGGCGTAGCTGTAAAACAGCCACGCACTTCATTTTGTCAAGTAGTCTATGGCACATGCCGCTTAGTGCACTTGCACTGTTTTAGTGCATGCGGCCCACCTTGATTTATGTGTTGTATATCCATGTCGCCCATCAGTTTTTCATGATCATTTCAAGGCATGGTCCCTAAAATGAAGCAGATCTAGATCTCAAGTGGACTGCACGGTAGGATTGAATGCCCACTGTTAAAAACTTCTTCTGGCCCACTGTAATGTTTATTTACCATCAAAATTGTTGATAAGGTCGCATGGACCTAGATCAAGGGAAAACACAAGTCGCAACTAATAAAAAAATAATAACAAATAATAATAATAATAATAATAATAGAAGTTTTAGTTATGGGAATTCAATCCCTACTGTGTGGTCCATCAAAGATTTGGATTTGCCTCATTTTTTGGACCATGCCCTAAAATGAGTTGGCAAAAAAGATGGACGGCATGGATATACAACAAATGCATCAAGGTGGGTCCTATGTTCACGACGTCATTCACTGGTGGTCCACCTAAGGTTTAAATCTGCCTGATTTTTGGATCATACCTTAAAATGAGTTGGCAAAATAGATTGACGACATGGATATACAAATACATCAAGGTGGACCCCAATTTCAAGGCCTCACCCACTAGTGGTCCACCTGAGATTTGGATCTACCTCATTTTTGGGACCATGCCCTAAAATGAGTTGATAAAATGGATGGACGTTATTGATATACAATACGTACATCATGGTGGGCCTCATGTACATGGGCCTAAAAATTGTCCATGAGGCATACATTAACCCAAAATTAATAAATTAAATATAGCACTATTGTTGCCAAGTTACAATCCCAAAATTAAATTGTTTAAACGATTTTCACTGTTAATTTGCAAACACCTGTTTTTCTGAAATAGGATAATTTGATATTTTTTTTATTCTTCAATGTTCAATAAATATCCACCAATCCATTAGTGAGATAAGTGCCAACAGATTGCATGAATTTAACGTTGATTTGAGGCATCGACTGGTCCACCAAATCAGCTCTAAATCAACAACACTATTTACTTGAATATAATTTCAAATTTTTTCTTAAGAATTATTAGGAAAATGATGTTAATTTGTTAGATATATGAATTACATAATTGGACACAAAAGTCCCTAGATTGTATGTTGAAATAAAATGTACACAAGTCACAAGGTATGTAATACACCAATACCTACAAATATTAGATATTTTGGTATTAGATTAATTCTAATTAATTCATATGATATTATATAGTTAGATAATTAAATATAAAAGATCTCTAGCCAATGCTAGGTTATCAAATTCATAAATTCATCAAACGGCCCGATACAACATTTTCACCAAAGATTGGACCGTTACACTACCATAAACATGTTCAAAATTATAAATGAATGCATATTTGGAATATTTATAATTGTCTGGATTTTTTTAGTATTTTTTTAGAATTTTTGGAGCAAAAAAAAAAAATGATCGTTACAAGCACCATATCAGCTGATATTGTATTCATATCGGTAATGGTGGGGACCGTTACACCCACCGTTACCGCAACGGTACACCTTGCTATTTTTGCATTGCCCCTTTTGGGGTTCGACCTAGGAGGACATATTGAGTCGATTTCTTATTATGTGGGTCACCTTGGATTCGATGGACCATCTCCCGTCAACTTGGAATGGGGTCATTCTTGGGAGAGAGAAGGAGATCCTTTGGAGAATAGCTCTTCTTGCTACTTGGTAGGTTGTTTGAGAGGAGAGGAATGCGAGGTGCTTCAATAATGCCTCTAAATCGGTAGAAAGCATCTCCCAAAGGATTAGATCGTTGGTTGTCGAATGGGCTTTTTCTGTATCTAATCTTAGGAGATGTAATTTAGATTTCTTTGCGCTGTATTTGGGTCGCCTGCTCAGTGTCCCTCTCTTGTTGTTTTTCGCTTTTTGTTGTTGTTTTCGCTTTGTTTTGTTTCTTAATAAAAGTTTTGTTGCCTTTCAAAAGAAATATATATATATATATATATATTTGACAAAGAAACTAAGCTAATAGTGATGCAACCCACGGCCCAGCTAGGCCAATTGTAAGACCCAGCAAGACGTAGGCCCATGGCCCACTATCAAGGCTAACTGTGCTCATTTTTTAACTGATTATTTACAAGTTTGAGGACCTAAATCAAATATTGTAATTTACTATTTTTAGGAGTTATATGGGGTTGATTTGAAGATGTGATTGATAATGAAAGATATGAGCTTGTTTTAGAGATATAATTCATTTCCATGTTTGCTTTTTATTAGGCTTCGATGGACCGTCTCCCTTCAACTTGGAATGGGGTCATTCTTGGGAGAGAGAAAATCCTTTGGAGAATGGCTCTTTTTGCTACTTGGTGGGTTGTTTGAGAGGAGAGGAATGCGAGGTGCTTCAATAATGTCTCTAAATCGGTAGAAAGCGTCTCCCAAAGGATTAGATCATTGGTTGTCGAATGGGCTTTTTCTGTATCTAATCTTAGAAGATGTAATTTAGATTTCTTTGGGCTACATCAGCATCCCTCCCTTGTTGTTTTTCACTTTTTGTTGTTGTTTTCGCTTTGTTTTGTCTCTTAATAAAAGTTTTGTTGCCTTTCAAGAGGAAAAAAAAAAAAATGACAAAGAAACTAAATTAATAGTGATGCAACCCACTACCCAGCTAGGCCCATTGTAAGACCCAGTAAGACGTAGGCCCATGTCTGACCACCGAGGCTAACTGTGCTCATTTTTTAACTGATTATTTACAAGTTTGAGGACCTAAATCAAATATTGCAATTTACCATTTTTAGGAGTTATAAGGGGTTGATTTGAAGGTGTGATTGATAATTAAAGATATGGGCTTGTTTTAGAGATCTAATTTATTTCCATGTTTGCTTTTTAGATTCAATAAAGCTCTCTCTCTCTCTCTCCATTGTTCTTTGAGTAATATTTTTTTCCAATATTTTTGCAATTTGGGTATCGAGATCTCATTTATTCGATAACCGGGCTGCACTAGTTTGGTATCAGAGCGAATCGTCTTTGGAGATTTTTCAGCTCCATGTCATCTCCTAATGGCATCAAAAGAGGTCGCACAAGAAGAGTTCACGCACGTAGCTCAATTGATCCAAGTAGCAAGTAGATCAACTCACGCATGCAATAGGCAACCTCGCTAATCAAGTGGATGAGCTCTGGTGTTGAGGGAATCCGGAAACAAAAGTTAGATCACGTGGACACGCAGGGGAATGTCCCCACCAAGGTCCTAACCGACAATGGGCAACCCCGGCTTACAAAGATAGCAATAATCGAATCCTTCGATTGTTAGAACATAACGAAGAGCCCTAAATTAAAGTAAATTTTCCTAAAATGACGAAAACATCAACAGAGTCAAAAGGAAAAGTTGACATCTAAAGTGATTGTTGCATTAACCTTGGACATACACTTGAATTCACTAATGGATCAATTGGTGAATCCAATGATAGCGACAGACGACAGTCACATTGATAGACATGCAAGTGGGTCTCAATACTCAAATTGAAACACCTTTGTAAAAGATGACTTTGGCATGAAAAACAAAGAAAATGTTTCAGGATCCACAAAGAACTTTAAAGTTACAACAAACAAACAAAAGCACAGGTGAAAAAGGCACCATATATAGTGGACTCCAACAAAGGTTGTGCCAAGCCGATGCTTAAGGTTACACCATCAACTTCCATCAAAGAAGAATATGATTCATCGTATAGATATTATAAGTCCAAAGATTGAAATTGGTTTCCAACTCAAGGAAAAGTTCTTTCGAAGCCGAGGAGAATTGATGCAGCCCATGGCCCAGCTAAGCCCATTGTAAGACCCAAGAAGACGTAGGCCCGTAGCCCACCATAGGGCCTAACATGTGCTGATTTTTTAATAATTATCTATAGGTTTGTGGGCCTGAATCAAATATTGCAATGTACTATTTTTAGGAGATATGGGGATTGATTTAAAAATGTAATTGATATGTTTAAGGATATTGGCTGGTTTTACATATATAATTACTTTCCATATTTGCTTTTTATTAGGCTTTACCATATTAAGAAGATTAGATTGGTTTGTAATAATTGTGATTGATTTAAAATCAAACTCTTTGTTTGGAAGATTTTAATTAAAGACTCATTTAAGATTTATAAAAGGGGGTGGTAGTATAGGAGTTAGTCATTCGAATATTTTTCTGGGTGTGAGTTTATTAAATTTTTTTATTAGGAAAGAAAGTTGATATCAAGGTATTCCGTGACAGTAACAATGGCCGTAACGACCACTACCGTTACCTTTACAATAGGAGGTGTAACGGCCATTACGGGGGTCGTAACGCCTAATACGGTCTCTCTTTTTTTATTTAAAAAAAAAAAAATTCAAAAAACTTGTATTAGCCCCATAGTGGACTGTTACAGGGCTATTACGGCCTTTACAAGGGGCATAATGGGCCATTACAGGGGCTGTAATAGCTTTTACAAGTCATTTTTCTGTAACGGCCATTATGACCTTAACAGCCCCCCTAACGTGTAACAGTTGTCATTGTTACCTTTACATAACGGCCTTTACAGCCCTGTAATGGCCTTTACGAGACACCATGGTTGATATCAATAAAGTTCGCTCCCTGTCTACTCAATTTTTCTTGTGGGTATACTTTTTTTAATAGTTTACAATTTAGGTATTGATATCTCATTTACTCAATAACCGGGCTGCGCCATTTTAGTTCCATGAAGCATGAAGCGAAGTGGCAACAAGTTCAGGTGCAGGGCCGCAGAAGCTTGTTTCAAAATTTTAGCAAGCATGAGCAGCACCAAGTTAGAAGGATCTTGCATTTAACTTGCTAACCAAGCCATCTTAAAACTAACACAAACCAATGTTCTGCAAACCTTTTAAACCAAAACTAAAAAGTCCGATAAAACCGTCTTAAAAATTCTACAAGTACACATGTTAAACCTAATTAAAATAGAGGTCTCAAGTCCAACTGGTTGGACTATAAGCTACAATCTACCATGTGGATAACTTTCCACTAGTGTTTTAAATAGCTACGCATGTAGCGTGTAGCTTATGCTATGTAACGTAGCATAACCTTAACGCCACATAACATAGCATAGCCTTAACGCTATGTAGCTCATGAAAATAGCTTAAGTTAGGTGCAGCCTACACTACATGATAATTTGCATACGATACGTGCTGCATACTTCATATGATGTTTTCAATGATTTGTTACATTTTTCTATCTCCAGTAAAAATTAGTTAACCTTCTTAATGGATTTTTTTTAATAATTTGTTACATTTTTCTATTTCAAATAAGAATCAGTTAACCTTCTTAATGCTTTTAACAATATAATATAAATACTAATATTAAATCAGTTTCATTGCTCTTTCTTTACCTTTATACTTAATCGTTGCCCTTTCTTATTACTTTTGATTGACCAAATATCATGAAATTTTGTTAAATTTCATTATTAATCAGTCTAATTTAGTACTGAATATCATGAAATTGGTGCAACCAAGCACCTTAATTAAAAGTCTAGTAGCATGCAGCTTAAGCCTCACACTTCAAAGGGGCAAACACTATGCTACACGCTATTCGCTATTTAAAACACTGCTTCCAATGATATCCAACCCTGCCAATAGGCTGGCCCCACCATGAGGATCAACTGGTGCAAAAATCAGCCCCATCTACTCAAGTGGTTCAAACCATTGAAAACAATATCCAGGCTTTTTCTTTTTAAGGGTGAAAATTTTATTAAAAAAGAAACAGAAAACGGAGAATACACAGCTCAAACTACAACCAACATAGACTAACGAACAGAACAAAGGGGTTGCATCCCTACCCAATCCAATAACAACGAAATGACTCCAAAAATGATCGCTTGGCTTAGATCTAGACAAGTTTTGAAAGCACCTCACATTTCTTTCTCCCCACAAGGCCCACCAAATAGCTAGCAGAGCAAGAAGCCAATTGGAATGATTAACAATCCCACTACCTCCATTGTGCCACACCCAAAGAGGATCCCGAACTGTCCTTAGCATCACCCACTTCACCCTGAACTCCGCAAGAAAGTAATCCCAAATCTCTCTCGCGAATGAGCAGAAAATGAAAAGATGATCCCCAGTTTCTTCGTCACGGTTGCACATACAGCACATGTTAGGGATCAACATAGATCTCTTCTATAAGTTGTCAATCATAAGGACCTTCTCCCGGCCCACCAACCAAGTAAAAGAAGCAACTTTTGGAAGCTCCCCATACGGCCAAAAATGAAAGGCATGACGCCCCAGGAGAATAGAATGACGAGACTGCATGTTACCATAAAATGATTTAACCGAAAAGCAACCTGAACTATGCAGCGTCCACACCAAGAGTCGGGACCTCCTTGCAGATAAACTAAGTGCAGCCTACCCAAAAGAGCAGCCTCTTCGTCGGACAGGTTCCTCCTAGAAGGGGGGACCCACACAACCAAAGATCCAATCTTAGAAAAGCAGTCTGCCACTGTCACGTCAGGGAAAGGCACTAGACTCACCAACACAAGGTAATCAGAGCGAAGCGTGTTACCATTGCACCAACAGTCCTCCCAAAAACGAGTCATGTCCCCCACCAAGAAGGCCACGCCTTGCTGAAACAAATCCCTCAATGACATTACCACTTTCCAAATATATGAGCATCCATACAAAGAAGACCTCTAAATTTCCCAACCCCCAGTGGAAGTTCCATACTTAGAGGAGATGACTTTGCGCCACATGATGCCTTCTTCCGTACCAAATCTCCAAAGCCATTTACCAAGAGGAGCCAAATTCATTATTTTGAGAGGCTGCAGTCTTGCCCCGCCTAGATGGAGAAGCTTACAAACCTCCTCCCATTTCAACAAAGGAAACTTAAATCCTTCTTCTGAGTCCCTCCAAAGGAAATCTCTTCTAAATTTTTCCAGCCTCGTTAGCACCACTTGAGGGCACTTGAATAAAGACATAAAGTATATGGGCATATTTGAAAATGCTGTTTTAATCGAAGTGATCCGGCCTCCAAGAGAAATAAACTGGCTTCTCCATTTAGAGAGAGTATTCTCTATTCTTTCAATCACCCTGTACCAATGATGGATAGCCGACATTGATAAATAGAAAAATACAACTATGGTCCACTCAATGAGCGGATGTTGCTGATTTTTGCACAAGGCAATCCTCACAATGGCACCAAGATGTCGCGCACACATGAAAGGTTGGAAGTCATCCACTAGGTGGACCGTAGCTTATAGTCCAACAAGTTGGACTTGAGACCTACTCATTAAAGTATAAACAAACAAAATGGCAAGGATATCCCTATTCAAATCAATAAACTTACACCTCTGAAAAAAGGACTCAAATAACAAAGTTAAATGGTCGGGTTTAGTCTGGTTCAGGTTGGGTCCACCATCTTAGACCCAGTTAAAATTCAGGTCAGGTTGGATCCAAATAATTCTATTACTAATATTATTTATTAATTAAATCTAGTAATAGTAATGAGGTTTGCTGTGCCAGATGCGTGTAAGAGAGCCCAATTACACAAGATGCATGTGTCAAAAGAGCATGTGTTTGTGTGCAATCTAATCCATCCATTGAGTGGTCCCGACCATGTAAATGAATTATCTGACCCGGATGGACCGGACCCGGCTCGAAACCAAGGTCCAAAGACCACATTGATAACCATCAAGGTAACCAGACCCACTCGGATCCGGTTTCGGGATCTCTAAAACGAGACCCATCATGACCCAAACAGGTTCAGCCCGGGTACAAGGACCCGACTGGAACATTTCCGTTAACAGCCTAATCAGATAGCAAGAGAGAGCTAGGGTTTATGATTTCATTTTAGGATTTTGATTGAATGAAAGAGAGAGAGTAACTACCTGACTTTCTTGATGAGAATGGATCTAAGCTTGCGGGCGAGATCTTGCGAACGGATGCGGTGTTCAAGCCTCTTGCGGGCAAGGACCCGCTTCTCCGAGTTCTTGATATGGTGTCTCTGCTGGCGCCCTATCAACCGTTCGATGCCGCTCGAGACCATCTTCCGGGTCATCACAGCTAGAGCCCGCTCCAGATTTCCGTTCAAGACTTTAACACGAATCCCTCGGCTCGCCTGCAGCTGGTGATGCTGGTAGTGGGGCCCTACCACCGATGAAGATGGGCCCCACCACAAGGAGGACGATCCACTGAGAGAGCTGATGGTGATGGTGTTAGGGCGTCGAAAGAGAGCGGTCGATAACTGCCGACTGACGAAATTCATTGAGGCTTATGCTTCTGTTCTTTGGGGTTTTGGGTTTTTCAGTTACAAAACTAGAGAGGAGAAGAACAGACATCTACAGCTGCTGTTCTGTAAGCCATCGTACAGCATTTCTTTCGTCGACACGGATTGCCGGAATCCGATTGGCTACTGACCCTGCCACTAGCCAATGGCTAGTGGTCGGTGCTCTGTGGGCCCCACCATGATGTATTTGTTTCATCCATGCCGTCCACCCATTCTTTCAGATCATTTTATGTTACGAGCCCAAAAATGAGGTTGATCCAAATCTCAAGTGGACCACACAGTTTTTATTGAACGTCCACCGTTAAAAACTTCTTGGGCCACAAAAGTTTTGGATCAAGCTGATATATATTTTTTCTCTTCATCCAAGATTGTATGACCTAATCAACAGGTTATATGTCAAATAACCATTACAGTGGGCCCTAGGCGGTTTTTAATGGTGGACATTCAATCACTAATGTTTTCCCATGGTGTGGTCCACATGAGATTTATATATATCTCATTTTTCGGATCAACCCCTAAAATTATCTTTCAAAATGGATGGACGGCGTAGATAAAAAAAACATACATTATGGTGGGATCCACATAGCAGCCACCATTAGCCACCTGGCCGGTGGCGCATCACTGGCCAAATCGCGTCACTGGATGTTGCTCTGTGGGCCCCACCATGATGTATTTGTTTTATCCACTCGGTTCATCTATTTTTTAAGATCTCCAAATCTTAAGTGGACCAAATTACAAGAAAGCAGTGGATCATTCCTTAAAATGATTTGGAAAAAAAATGGATGGACGTTGTTGATACAATACATACATCATAGTGCGCACAGTACCGATAGCGGGTGATGTGTGCTATACTGCGCAATCCGAGTCCAAAGATGCCACGTAGTAGAATATCCAATCCGTGGAAAAGGTGGGCCATACTATGATGATCATATGATATGAAAATCGATCAGATCCATTTATCAATGGAAACGCAACATCAAAATAAACGTGCGGCCTATTTTACAGGTGTGGATGGGCCTGATTTTAGTATCAATTGAGAAACACGGTGCAACCGTTCATCGAGCAGGCCCATGATGCTGATATCAATGTGCAGAGGACAGTTACAGGTGTGGCCCACTCAATGACTTGATCCAGCCTAGGTAATCTTCACCGACTTTATTAATGCTCTGGCAGAAGATGACACTCGATGCACACCGCACAGGCACTCCGAATATGTGTCTCGTCGCATACCTTAACTCAAACTTTTATTCATATGAATGCACTCATAAAGATAAAAATATCTTTACTTCTACGGCTGCTTTGCTCCGAAGATCGAAAGTATTTTTGTTCAAGCCTCTTATTTTCGTGGACACTTGTTTGTTAAAATTGGACCGAATGTCGATAAATGTCCACCAATACGATATTCAGGCAATCAAAAAGCTTAACTTTTTGGTAGATGATACATCTAAAATGGAATCCATAATTTGGACGTTTTAATTTGAATTACTTGTACGTTGGGTGTACGCCTGTGTATCATCTATGACACTCAATCAGAGCATCCAAAATTCTCTAGTCTTGTGTTGTGCCCGTCTTTTTCACGGCTCAGATGTCCCACACGCATGATGCATTGGTATAATAGACGGACTAGGCCAAGCTCAAAGCCCAAAGCCTAGTCAACCCCTGCCCTAAAAAATACTAGGCTTGAACTTGTTGAGAATTGATGAAATTTGTAATTATCAACGCTAATCCATCCACATCCATGGCAAAAGTTGATGAAGCCTTCTCTCTTGATTCTCTTGGATGGGAAGAGGTTCTGCTAGCTCCAGATACTATATGGAAAACGTCCATCAATTTAGGTACGCATACGTTTTGAAGCTGGCCAGCTGGTTTAAGAACGCCTCCAAAGCCAAAACTTCATCGTCTAGGACACCCAAAACCTGAAAATATCCTATTTCCCACGTTGAATGATCTTAATCCATCCATTGATCAGGGCCCACCATGATGTTGAGTGCAAATCCTGTCCATCCATCACGCAGCCCTACTTATATTATCCGTGGATTCCAAAAGTAAGCGTGATCCAAGCCCCAAGTGAGTCAGATCATGTAAAATCATGCCTAAAACCTCTAAAATCATACAACATGACCCACCACTCACCACAATTCATCCTTGTGGTGCGCATCCTCTGAATGGATTGGATGATATACTAAAAAACAAAACAACACAATGGCCTACTCATGTTTTAATGGTGGGTCCCAATTGTTCCTTGTGGTGTGGCCCACATAAGTCTTGGATCACACTAGCTTTTGGAATCCATGTAAAAGCAAAGTGGGTGCACCTAATGGATAGAGTGCTTTTTTTAAAAAAAAAAAGGAAAGGTCTTATCTATGTTTATTGATAGAAAGTCACTCCACACAAACCAGCTAGAAAGGCATTAAAAATGACTTTATCAAACTACCAATTAGTGGATCATCAATTGAAGACCCATAAACATTTAAGTTAATCCAAGCAAGCTAAGGGGATTCCAATTTTCCGAAATTGAAGGACTCTCTGGACATTTCAAGTACGTTTGGTCCCCTCTTTGAGAGCTTTGAAGTTAACACCTCTCCACCATGTTTGAGTCTATGAATGTTACAAATTTCACTTACCACAACTTTTTTTTTCTGTTTTTTAGCTTGTTACTACACCCCACTATCAATGCACACATCAGTCTTAGCCACCCCCACTAGGGAATCGATACTAAGACCTCAGTGTTGAAACGAGATATCTTTCACTCAGTCTACCACTTGAGTTATGGATCACGGTGTCACCAACCACAAGTTTGGACACTGTGATGATATCCTTACACGTGACACATTGATATTCAAAGAAAATAATTTTTGAGCCTTTTACATTTGCCACCATACCTAAGGTTGAATCACCCTTCACTTTCGGAGGTGAGTTTGAGTTGGTAAAGATATATTAGTTCCTAAACTCATTAAACCACATTGAAATTTGCATGTATAACCTCTTATCTTTTGGGCCAACAACAATTCAAAGCCTGCTTTAAGGTATTTCTAAATTAGTGCCTATAATTTGAAAAAGTTAGTCAAATATTTGTCTGCCGTCTAAAGTAGATACATATGGTAAATGCTCATAAACTGTATTTTTTAAAAAAATCAAAATTATCCTTAAGGTCGAATAATTATCTGCAGTCTAAAGTAGATATGTATGGCATATACTCATATAATGTATTTTTTGAAGAGTTTAGGCCCTCTCTCTCTTTCTCTCCACTAACATCTCCTTTTCATCTTTCCACTAATAAGAATTCGAGATTCAACTCTGTTCTTTGCACAACCTTCACACCGCCCACATCTTTTCTTTGTCATGTGGTATGGATGCATACCTCCCACATCTCTTAATTTATAATTGAATGCTCAATTCAAATTGAGGTAGTGTCCAATCAACATGGGATTTTCATTAGGCTTTACATTAGGGTTTACTTTACCCGATTCAACATGGGGCTTTGTCAATTCAACACGGGGTTCTTCTGAATTTAACTTGCAATGAGGTTTTGCTCCAATCCATTGATTTAAAATAGGACTTTGTTCAATTGGCATGAGGCTTTATTGAACCGGCATAGGCCTTTGTCGAATCCACAAGGGCGTCTTCTGAATTTGATTTACAACGTGGTTTTGCTCCAATCCATTGCCCAATTCAACCTGGGGCTTTGTCAGATTGACATAAGACTCTTCTGAATTCAACTTGCATTAGGGTTTTACTGAGGCTTCGTCGATTCCACACGAGGCTCTTCTGAATTTGGTTTGCAATTGTATTTTGCTCAAACCAATTGCCCAATTCAACATGGGACTATTGTGAATTTGGTTTACACTTAGGGTTAGGGGTTTTGATTTTATCAATTGCAAAAATTCACGAGTGGCCAATCAAAATGGGGCTCTTCTAATAGAATATGTAGTTAGGGTTGTTGTTGATTCAACATGGGGTTGATGTGATTGTGGTATGCAATTATGGTTTAGGGTTTAGTGTTTTTCTTAACCTATTGCCCAAATTGACAGACTGTGTCGAATCGATGTGGGGCCATGTCCAAACAGCATGAAGTTATTGAATACAAATCTATATCTGGTTTATAACATAATCGAATAAAATTCTACATCTGTTTAATTACTCATTTGAATATAAATCAACATCTGTTTTCATATGACATGTGAATAAAAATATACATCTGAATATATTTGATTCAATTGTTTAATTCAGCTTGCTATTTACTTTTACAGCACATCTGTTTTCTCATGACATGATGCTTTACTTCAGGTCCATATTTAATAGTGCATTATGTCAATTATTTGGAGAATCAAGTTTGCAATGTGATTTAGTCCGCTGGATTCTCGATCATGTGTCCACAAGTTAAGGCCTGCAAGTGTGCCAAAGGAAACTAGCCGTCTTTTCACACATCCATTTCAGCGCCATTGCCAACAACCCATCTAATGTCTTCTTTGAGATCCTCCTTGGAGTTTAGGATGCCTTCAAAACATGGGTCGGATTAGTGGCTACTTTGAATTGCTGGAAATCATCACCGCTAAGGTATTTGCTCTTAAGGATAGCTGCCCATGTCTCCTTTTCAGCTTTAGTCAGCCTTAATTCAGGCTTCATGAGGAGAGCTCTACTGATGGTTTCAAGGGGCTTGGTACCAATGCCACCAAGGTATTTGAGCTTGGTAATAGTCTCCCATTTGATTTGGGCTGGCCCATGGCCTTCTCAACAGTCCCAAAGAAAGCCGTACTGGGTAATGCTCAATATCCTTAATAGTACTGCTCACAAGCATGAGAGTACATTTAAGTGTATTTGCATATGCCTGCAATGACCAAGTTAATTAGAGTATCTCACCCAGACTGTGAAAGGAGCCTACTCTTCCATCATTGAGATCTAGAGCTAAGATTCTCAAGTAAATCTTTAAGGCTGTCATGCCTGGGCTTGCCTCCAAAAGTTTTAAAGAACCCAAGCATAAGCTATGGCAAAATCCTTGTTCCTGAAAAAAGAAAAAAATCATTCGAGACTTTTGAGGTGTGAAATTTTCAGCTTTTACCTGGACAAACTCACCGAGTTAATTATAATTAACCTTCTAAAAGTATCATTCGAAATGGCAGAAATGGCAACGGAAAGGGCTTCCAACATTATCTGTCTAATTCATTTAAAATCCCATTCTTTCCATGACCTTTCTAATAAAACTCCATTCCAACTTACCATAAGCTTTAGGAATATCCAATTTCAATACATGTTTACCCCTTTGACTTCCAAGTTCAAAGCATATGAAAGACTCCATAAGCAATAACAATATTGTCTTGAATCTATATTAGGACAGGGCAGCTTGGAGGGGGAAATTAAGGTGCAGATGATAGGATGGAGACGGTTAGGTGGATTTTTTAGCAATAATCCTATACATAACATTACATAGACCAATGGTCTCCATGAAAGGAACATTAATGATTCATATAAATCACTTGACATGAAATGTCTGGGACAAATCCAACGAGTAGCAAATACAGAAAGAAAAAGAAAAAAAAAATAGTAGCCATCATGCCTCTTTTGAAATTTAGCATGCTTATGGTTGATTTCTTTTGGGAATCTTTCTGGAGAGAAGAACTCATGAACCAGGTTAACAATACCCTTTTTGGAGAATGTTAATGAATTTCAAAATACATTTCATCATCCAGTAGCTACAACAATATTTTTTAACGGTATTGCAATAGTTTTTAGCTTAGGTATTGGAGCAACATTACCTATGGATAGGAGTCCTTGATCCTTAACAACATTCTTTTTCAAGTTTTTTTACTTTTAAGTTAATATTTTTAAAGACGAGAGAGATTAGTAAAAACAAAATTTAAGAAGAGAAAAGCCCTTCAAATTTCTGATACATAAAATACACAAACATGTAACAAATACAATTATTAATAAACAAAATAAAGTACTCAAATCACTCAAATCATAATCTAGATAGAATTGGACCAAGAACCAAATATTACAGTGAACAAGGTGAAATGTGCACCTGTGGTTTTCTTCAAGGCAATTTACCAAGGTGAGGCGTGCAGCACTAATCAACTGAATGTAACCAGAATGAAATAAAGAGTAATGTTTTTCAATTTGGTACATCTCCGACATCAGATATGCCAAAGTTTATCAGAAGCTGAAATTTTAGAATAAAATGGAGCAATGCAAGTAGAATGGCTCAAAACTTGGCCAAGGCTCCAGAAAATTCATCGGATTCGGATGGGCCAAACAGAGCAGGATCACGACATCCATCCATTTGCCTAGCCTTCATCCTCTGTCATACCAGTGAATCAACTTTCTGTCTCTGGAAAGCCTTTGCATTCAAAAAAATGCTTGGCACAATACGTACAATACAACTAGTGGGATCTTCATCGTCAACAGGCTGTGTTTGAAATGCTACTCCAATGGTGGATCCAATTCATGGCTCAATTGCTCCAATTGCTGTAATGTGTCACTGTGACAGAGACAACAACCGGCATTCCATAGCTACAGCAAGGGGTTGCACTGTTTAAATAACAAAGAAATCTTCAAAAATCATCTCCCAACTACCATCAGTTCCTTTTTCTTTTTTCTTTTTTCTATTTCATTTTGGGAGGAAAAGAACAAGCACTCAGTTCATTGCATCATAGTCATCCAATCTCTCATTGTACTCCAACACCTTCCTCTTTATCTTCGATGAATCTACCCACGTAATGAAATCCTCCATGTTCCTCGTCACAAGGAACGCAGGATCTGTAACTGTTTCTGGGCCCACTCGGATGTGGCCCTGCTCAATGTATGTAACGGCTTCTCTCAAGTGCTCTGCAAACTTTAACTTCACCAGAATTGTTGATAACCTACGCCTGCGGGTAAAAATGCATATACAAAGTTGATGAGATGACTGATTTCTCCATGGTTAGTGTTTCAAGAATCACAGAATTTCAGTGCAGCTTAAATAAAGGCCTCACCATCAGTGCTGAGAACTGGCCAATAGCCACTGTCATCTAGGTTATAATAGACATCTCAAACAGGAAAGAAAATGTGTTCCATTCTGGCACGTGTGGCGTGTACATGAGCTTTATTGCATCATGCATGTGGGCTTAGGAAAATTCAGAAATGACAAAGTGAAAAAAGAAAAAAGACCCACCATATCATGTCCTAAAATGATATAGTGTTAATTAACAAAAAAGGGGGCATGTTTCTAAGGAAAAAGGGCATTACATTTATTAGTGCTACATGACAGGTTGGGCATCAGTAGATCAGCGATGCTGTAACAAAATTCCTGGGCCAAGAGTTTGTAGTTTGAACATTACATTCTGGTTTGCAGTTTGTAAAAAAGTGGGGTCCACCATGGATGGGCCATGCACAGAGTCTCCAGGATGGGAAAAGAGTAATGACAGGAAAATCCTAAGCCTTAATTGGTGGCCAATAAATTAGACAGTTAATAACAAAAATATCCAATACAGGAACAGTGCACATTCAACCAGAAAAGGCCAAAGATGTCATGACTAGACCTTCTATGCGAGGGAGTTATGGAACATGAGCCATGGTGGAGCCTATCATATCAATAGTGTGAATCACTGAACCATGGGACCAACTTATACTAACTGAAACGTTAAAAAAAGGACTGATCTGATGAGGACATCCGAGCACCATACCAGAGGAGGGCCGAGCCAGTCTCCTTATGGCTAAACGACCATCACAGGAGGCCCACTTGGCCCAATTCACATTCCTAGCCACGTTGAAGACCCCTCGTGCATGTCTATGCATCTTTGGGGACCCCACACAGGAGAGAAGCACGTGAGCTCCATATAGGAGCTTGATGGACACATTAGACCATTGGATCGAGTTAATATGGCGATCGGACCATTGGATTTTGATTGTGCACCATTCTGACAGTTGGATCATCATCATTAGACGTCTTGATCGTGAACCCCCATGGGCCACGAAATAGTTTAGTTGTTTAGTTTGTTTACACGTTTCGTTATTTTTTGTATGACTCATATTTGTCTTGAGATTATGGAGTTAGGAATAACTCTTAATTCTTTAAGCATCTTTATGTTGAAAATCTTATCTGGGAGTGGCTTTTTGTAATAAAGTTTTTTTTTAAAGACTACAAAGGGTTGGGCGTCCCCACCCTAGCCATTATGCATGTTATGAATGAAAGAGATTTTTCTACTTTGCTTTGAGATTGAGCAAAAAAAATTAATCCTGTGATTGGATTGGTGGTGCAAAACCACAAAAGTGATTCCCCAGTTATCTTTTTTACTTTTCTCTCTTCTCAATAAGGTATTATCTTAATTCTTCTCTTCTCTTTTCTCTTTCTTTACTTTCCCCAATCTCTCTTCTTTGAATTTTCTTTTGTCTCCCCAGAATGCATATCCAATCAAACCTCAACCCAACCAAACCCTAACCCTAATTTCCAAAACCCTCAGTTTTTTTCAAACCCAAATCACCAAAATCTTAAAATCCCTTGTCTAAATCATAAATCCCTAATTCCCACAACCTGAAACCCATATTCCTAATTCTAAAAACCCCAAGTCCTAAAACCCTTAACCTCAAATCTGAAATCCCAACCTGAAACCTCCTAAAACCTCAACCCTAATGTTTCAACTTTAATTCATCTAAGCCTAGATACCCCAAACCCATTTCCCACATTCCCTAGCCTTTAAACCGCCCTAACATGTCAAAACTCATACAAGACACATGATTTTCATTAAAGTCAGATTTAACCCTATGCTATGATGAGGGTTTTATCTCCCATAGGTCCTAGTTAATCAGTAATTTATAAAATTTGCATTGCAGGACTGTTGTAGGCTTGAATTTGGACATGTCATGAATCTGAAATTTCTGAATTTATGGTAAATTGGCTTTATTTTGTTGTTCCATTACTCTAGTTAATGTCTTTTAATTTCATGGCATCATATTAGGTTAGATCATTCCGTCCTGCATCATAATCTTTTGTTCTCTGTATTTATTGGTGCAACTGGATTTCTAATGCAAGGGCATTTTCACATTGGGCTCAAGTGGGGTGGCCTGTGGAACACAGGGGCAAACTCAGGGTGGGCGGCCCATGTGAGGCGGGTGGCTTGTGTGAAGCGGAACCCATGTGAAGTAAGGACTGCGAAGGGGGTTCAACCGAGGTCCTAACCAATGGGATGTGGGGCCTGGGCTATGAGATGAAGGGATTGATTCGGCATGCTCTATCAGTTCGAGCTTTTAGAGTAAGTGGCTAGTTGTCCTGCATCAAGTTCCCTGCAGAAAATGCCGCCGGTCAACTAGAAGGAGATTCGATGCGTCATTGGGCTGGCTTTTGGAGATTCCTAGAATTTGAAGAAGAAGAAGAAGGCATCTAGAACTCTTTTCTTCCCTAGTTATCTTTTTTACTTTCTCTCTTCTCAATAAGGTATTATCTTCATTCTTCTCTTCTCTTTTCTCTTTCTCTACTTTCCCCAATCTCTCTTCTTTGAATTTTCTTTTTGTCTCCCTAGAATGCATATCCAATCAAACCTCAACTAGAAGAAGAAGAAGAAGAAACGAGTTCTAGATGCCTTCTTCTTCTTCTTCTTCTTAAAGGTAAAGGCTCCTCAAAATGCTTAAAGAGGCTCTTGTAGACCCCTTGGCCGAATCTAAGAAGATTTTGAAATGGTTCCTAATCGATTGTTTACCATAAATCATTTTCCAAAGACTTTTGCTAGTAGGATGGGATCAGAAATGTGCTAAAGTTTGGAAAAACCCTCTTTTAACAAGAGGTAAAGCTTTCGCTTGGGTTACTAGCCAAATAAGACCCTCACTATTTACAACCACGAAATGTTATATGTAGGCAGGATGAGGAGTTCAGACAACCCGGGATCTTTTTTTATTTATTTGGGCCGTGTTGGACTCTTGAAGGGTAGCTGAAGCAGTTAATCAAGGGATGGGCGAAAAGCGTGTTTCAGACAAAGGGCAAGCATCCTATAAAATATGATCATTGTGCAATTTTGTGGCACCTCTGGAACAGGAGTAAGGTTAGAATCTCCAAAAGCAAGCAGGCACTGACGGAGTGGAACAACAAGGAGTCACCTCAATGGTGATAGGTAGAGGTCTTGTTTGGTTTTAAGTGTTTTCCTTGCTAAGGTGGCAAAGAGTGGAAGGCATGGTCAGATGCAGTCCGTATGGGTGCTTTGTGAATTGGTACTCGAAGAAGAGAAATGAGATGATCTGTTGCATCAAGAGAGCTTTAAGTGATGTGAGAGTGTAAATCCAATCCTTATTGTAACCTTTGAGTTTATATTCTTTCTTTCTTTTCCCTGGGAGCAATAACGACCAATGACTGGTGGCTCGTGGGAAGGGGTCGCATTCTCACCTTTGACAACCTTGTGAAGAGGGGAATGATTCTCCTGAATATGTGCCTTGTGTCAAAGAGATGAATAGACAGTCAACCACCTATTTCTCCATTGTTCTTTCTCGGCTGTCATATGGTCCGAGGTGTTCCCCTAGTCAACATCTCTTGGGTCGTGCCATTTGCCATTGGAGATTTTCTGCTCATGTGGCATGCAGTGGACAGAGGATAATTCTTCTCACAACCTTTTGGGCTATTTGGGGAGAGAGAAACAACCGATGTTTTTATGACATGAGTCTCTTAGCGATCGTTGTATTTAATAGAGCTGCTCTGTTATTCAGGGATTGGGCTCGAGTTGAGGGTCTGTTTATTCTGTGTTCTTTGGAGTTTCTGTTGACACACAGGAGCGCTGTTGTTGTATCATTGTTTTTTCTCTTTTCTCTTAGCTTAGGTTTGTTTTCTTGTTTTGTTCTCCTTCTCTTTTTTTGGCTTTTGCCCAATAAAATTTGCACCTTTCAAAAAAATAATGACCAGTGGTTTGACTGAGGATATGGCTCTTGATAAAGCCGAACAAGGGAACAAGATTCATGTAGCCAACCTTAATTGCTTGGGATATTAGATAAAGATGAGGACGAACAATAATGACACTGGTGGCTGGTGGGAAGGGGACGCATTCTCACCATTGAAAACCTTAGGAAGAGGGGAATGATTCTCCCGAATATCTGTGAAGAGACAGTCAAACACCTATTTCTCCACTGTCCTTTCTTGACTGTCATATGGTACAAGGTGTTCTCCCTAGCTAACATCTGTTGGGTCATGCCATTTGCCATCAGAGATTTCCTGCTCATGTGGCATGCAGCAGATGGAGGATCATTGAGTCAAAAGAAATGGAGGGTCATTCTTCCCACCACCATTTGGGCTATTTGGGGAGGGAAACAACTGATGTTTTTGTGACAAGAGTCTCTCGGCAAACGATGTATTTAATAATGCTGCTCTGTAATTCAGGGATTGGGCTCCTTGAGTTGAGGGTCTGTTTGTTCTGTGTTCTTTGGGGTTTCTGTTGACTTGTATCAGTGTTTTTTCTCTTTTCTCTTAGCTTAGGTTTGTTTTCTTGCTTTGTTCTCCTTTTCTTTTTTTGGCTTTTGCCCAATAAAATTTGCACCTTTCAAAAAAAAATTTTGTAAAAAAAAGACCAATGGTTTAACTGAGGAAATGGTCCTTGATAAAACCAAAAATGGGACCAGGATTCCTGTAGCTGACCCTAATTGCTTGGGATATTAGATAAAGATGATGACAGACCATAATGGCCAACATCAATTTTACATTCTAGCTTATTTATGTTGCTGCTTGGCTTAATAAAAAATTTGCCACTTTTCAAGAAAATAAAGATTTTATAATAAACATTATTCCCGGAAATTGAAAAGAGGGGGGTACAAGGAGAAATCAAAGCAGTATTTGCATACACTATAATCACAATATATTGTTCAATAAAGTGGAGATAACCAAATTGCAATTATCTTAGAATACCGGGTGGAACTGTTTTACACATGCACACACACCCTCACATACTCACGCCACAGTGGGATTTCACCACCTATGGATACTCGAACCCTTGACCGGGTGTTAAAACTCCCGAGTGTCTACCAACGGAGCAAGAGTAAGGATCCGATACCGGGTGGAACTTGAAGTTGAAAGGAATGCAACTGTAACGTGAAGGCTAATACCTCATTGTGACTACTATTGACATGATTCCAATTTGGTCACTTCCTATTGAATTAATATTTTCAATTCACATGAACGGTTGATTCAAACACAGGCTAGTGAATTAGGATGTGCTTCATTTTGTCTGATGTTGTAAAGGCGGATCATGAGAGTAGGATTTCCATCCTGCTCTCTCCCATATAATTCGGAGTGGGTCTTTGAGATCTTGGCTGAACATCATGTGGGCCCTGTTGCATATGCATCATTGCCAGAAATCAGGCCAGTCTGGTGAACATGTGGGTCACGTGTACCAAACAACGGACAGTTAAAAAGAAAGTACCAATGTCTACACCCAATGTATGCCCGTGGCCCACACAATTACCAGACTGGCCTAGTTTTCGGTCCAAGTAACAATTCACAGCAAAGACCTGGAAAGCCTGGATCTCTCATTAGAATATGTTGGAAAGTAGGATTCAAGGTGCTACTCTCACTTGTAGCCATATCGGGGCTTCTTGTTTTTAGAGTGAACAACTAAACAGAGTATTCTCTTTCTATGATGTAAAATTATGGCAAAAGACAAAGGATGATTTTGTGAATTCATTGGTTAGCTGCAGCAGATACTATGATTGCTCTTATTTCAGGAAAAAGTCTGTGAAGGAATGTCTCTAAACATCCATGCTATATGAGTAGGCATATGTAGTAGCTTCCATACCTGCAGAATGACGAAACCGATAAGCGCTCACACAAAGCCAAGCTCTTTCTTGTTGCAATGACACCAATACTGTACCTGGTATCGAAGTGGAAATAATGTCAAAAAGTAGAAAAACAGAGACTCATGAATTATTTCCATGAATATTCCAATGCAGTAAAAATTTAAAATTTAAAATTTAAATTTAAAATTTTAAATTTTTTTTAAAAAAAAATGAAATAGCAACAACAAAGATGTATGAGTTCGTATTAGGGCTGCAACTTGCGTTGGGTCAACCCGAACCCGATTGGCCCAACCAAAACTTAAGGTTAGAATAGATTGAGGTTGGGCTGAAAATCCTCAACCCAAGCCTCAACCAACCAAGGTTGAGTTGGATTTGTGTTGAGGCCTCAGGCACCCCAACCTTATATGTTGTATGTATACATATGAGTTAAGAGTTATGACTAGCATACATGAGATAAACATAAAACTATGGCCTGCATCGCAAATAGAGATGATCATCCATGCAACTCTATGCTATATGGGGTTCATGCATCCATGCATAGAAAATAGGGTTCAATCAGAACTGACCTGGGGCCCACATGCTGAGTGGTATGGTGATAGGAACCATCCATACTGTGGGCTTAATGACATGTGGGTCACGGTAAAAAAAATATGTTGAATGCATAATTTTGACTCTTATGCTGTATAGTTCACGAGTCCATGCATAGAAATAGGGTTCATAATAACAATTGACCTCAGGCCCACATGCTGAGTGATCCATTGATCAAAACCATCCATCTTGTGACCTCTATGACATGCGGACCACGATAACAAATTTATGATGAATGGATGATCTTCACCATCTTTAGATGAATTTTGAGCATTAAAAAGAATAGTTTTGTGATTATGTATCAATAGCTTATTTATGGTAGTAATGGTTGTATACAAGTGGGTCATGTGGCTCAATGACTCAAATGGTTGATTTTATGGCCCCCATGGTAAGCAGTTGTTCAATGGTCTCCCAAGCTAGAAGAATCCAGCCACTCAATTCAAAGGCTCTTCTGAGCGGAACAAAGAATGTTTATTGTAGACTTTATTTTGCTACTATTATTTTGGTAATTACATGAATTAATTTAATGGTGTTATTTGATAGTTAGATGTTTGACTTTATGTGTTAGTTTATTAGTTGTAGGTGTTAATCACGTTATGGATGAATATTCAATACCTTGGGTTACGCTTGGGCTAGCTAGGTTGGGTTGACCCTCAACTTGATCCAACCAGCCTTAGTTGTAACCCTAGTTCATATCCTTAACATGAGCTTTCAGCTTCTGTAAATATCTGCAAGAGTATCCTTAATATTACTACTAAAAGGACTGCTTATATAAAGCAACCAACTGTTTTCAGATGCAGTTCTAAGATATAGGCTATACACTGAGTGTTATTTTGGTAGTACAGTCACAACTGGGCCAGGACACTCTGTTTTGTATTGTACAAGAGTCTGTATCCCCATGGTCTGGGCCGGCACCCGAGATTTTGGGCCATATGATTAACTGGGCAGGGCCCAGCATTATGCCCTCTAAAGTACGAACAGGGTGGCCTAATTTAAAGAGGAACTACAGAACCTTCAACCTGAGGCTTTAGCACAGTAGACTCTGCTTTTCACTTCTGAGAAGTAGGCGTCCCATTGTGGATGGACCATGCCTAATAATCCACAGATCAGAAAATCCCAGCATTCTTCCTGGGCCTTTTCAATTCAATGCCATTGTTGGATTTCTCCTTTCAACTATCTATTCATAGGTCACAAATAAAAGGTTGTTTCTGTTAGGATTGTCCTATCCAGATCTGCTCCCAATCCTAATGCATTTGAGCCAACGTGCTAAGAGCACACTTGGCACACACCTCACCTATGCACCTTGCCTAAAGCCAAGGTTCGAATTCGGAATTCAGACAACCTATTTGACTTGGGTTGGTCAACGGCTCAAAACAATGACTCTGGCCACTCATGTTTTCCTAATTACATTATTTTATAATTATAAAACTACATATGCATATTAAAAAAATACAAAAGATTGATGATAAATTAATGAGTCATGTTAGTTTAATCACAAAGACTAGAGCACTCGACATATGCCAACATATTGCACATCGAGGACAATTATCAACTGTCACATGGTCGAATGCTAAACACAAGTCTGTAGCGGTTCTTCTCACTCATTCAATTGCTGCATCTATAGTTGTTCATTATTTCTTGTTTGATTGCCCGAGTTAGCTCTGGGCATCACTTATGGTATTTAAAAACAGTTACGTTACGGTTGTAAAGGCCGTTATGTAAAGGAAACAGTCAAACCTCATTACGCAATACAAGGGTGAATCAGTCCATTATTTATTTTTTTTAAGGTCGTATCGGCACCATTATGAGGCCGATAATGTCGTTAAAGACTGATACAATTATAAAACGGTCCATTTTGAAATTTTTTATTTTTCAATTTTTCTCTCATTTTCTCACTTTCTAATCATGTCAACCATGAAAGAAACTTAGAAACTAAGTTTAAACTAGATTTATGACTGTTTTGAGGATCAAAACAAAAATTTGAGTGGGACTCTATGAATCGAAGCGGCTTGGATCATTTTAGGAAATATCGATAAGGGTACTGTCACATTTTTCGTTCATTTTACCATCTTCGTTTTGTTGTACTTGTATGTAACAGAACCTAATCCACCAAAATCATGCTTCACTCGTCTGTGATTAGGGCCTATTTGGTCGACTTTCAGCAGGTCAAATTAAAACTTCCTGACAGACAACATTCTTACCAAATTGGTCCGTGACACCATCAAATATGTGTTCGAAACGAAAAAGAATACATATTAGAATCCTCACATTTTCTTGGGGGGAAATTTACCAATAATTTTTTTATATTTCTTCCCACAAAAGAGTGTCGGCTGGTACAACCGATATCATATCTGCCAACAAGCTGGCCAATACACCAGCCGTTACCATTGCATAATACCTTGGCATCACTAAACTTGCACGCCAAAACTGAAAAGCAGAGAAGTGAAAAATAAAACAAGCAGAGACACCAAGCTAAAAGAAGGTTATATATCATGCTAAAATAATATACTCATAATATTAATAATTATAGACTTATAGTATAATTTTTTCCTTTAAAGGATACTAGTAATATGATATGTTACATAGCTTTTATGTGCCTTTTTACCAACAACACAATGGTTTTTTTTTTGGAAGATTGAAAAGAAATGTATTAAATGAGGCAAAACACCCAAAGGAAACAGCAGAATTTTATTTTTATTTTAAAAAAAAAAAAAAACCAGCTATACTACCCAAGACCAAGCTTCCAGGAAGCAACAACACTAATCCAAGATCAAGGAGATTCTGTCTATGAGATTTAGACTAAACGACCGATCCTTCAGATCCCATATAATAAGATTTGAGAAAGAAGAGGAATAGGAAGAGAGATCTCGAAAACAGTGCTTATTCCTTTCTTTCCAAAGGGCCCATAGAGTAGCCATCATTGCTACCTTGCAAACAGCCTTGGAATTCTTCCCAAGATCTAAGCCGTTCCAAGCAAAAAGGAGGGCTTTGAATCAAGTCTGGCATCACCCAAGGAACATGGAATTCAGGAGATGGATGATCGAAATTCAGGAGCAAAAGAACAGTGGAGGAAAAGGTGAGGAATGGATTCTGTGTTGTGAAGACAGAGGAGGCAGATGTTAGGGAGAGCAAAACCTCGCCATTGGAGATTGTCCACTGTCAAGACTCTCCCTCCTGCCAGCAGCTAGATGCTGCTTTATAAGACCAGAAGAAAGAGGGAAAGATAGTTCTCTGATTGGACAAGGAACCTCTTATCAATGGTGATGAGTGTTGGGGTTTGGCAAAACCCCTTACCAAGCACTAAGAACAAAACAAAAACAAGTCAACAGACTTGGATGGGTTTCTCTTGACTTAGTTGAGTCACCGCACCACTAAAAGACTCAGACTCGCCTGACTCATGTAGATGTTTAGCTTCATTGGGTCTACACCTTTTACTTGGCGTGGCAGAAAAATAGGTTTGACTCAGGCAAGTCACAGTCCAACATGAAGACTCTTAACAACCTGTGATTTTCCAAGCTTGCCTAGGACTTGGGCAAGGGGCATAAAGACCAAACGTCTCAGTTGCATGCCTGGCTCACCTTTAAATTCTCTTCTTTCTATTGAACCTCTTTCACCCCCAAGTCTCAACAAATCCTGCTAGAGGTAAGCGCCAATGAATTGCAACTAGTTATGAAAGCGACTGGACAGCATAATCCTTCAATTCAATGTCCAAGTCTATAGAATAGTGGCAGGTTATCTTCTTCTGGAGTGTCATAATAGTGCAAAGAACTCTCACAGCAACAGAGATAGATGAGTCAACCAAGACACGTCAGTGTGGTATAATTTTATGACAAAGAATACATTTGATGCATGGCATTAGTGTAGATGGCTGTGAAGCAACCCTTAACAAATGAACTGTTTCTGCTGCATTTCTTGTAGTTCTTAGTTCATTGACCAGAGAAATAATTGCACATGACTTACGGCACGTTTCCCCACACCTTATATGAATATACATACACAAGATTCAAACCATCCATCAGGTGTCTACACCATGTATGCGCAGGCTTAAAAAACCAGGCCAATCAAATTATCCTAACCGCCTCATTGAAAGAAAAACCATTCGATATTTTTTGTATTGTTCCAGGCAAGCTGTGAGCCATCACATAACTCCTTTTCCACCTTGGCCTATACGTTGGGGCCTGCCAGATGAGTTCTCCAGATCTTGTACGCATTTACGACGTTCCATTGAACTTGTGTGCAATAAGTGATGCATGAGCACTCCATTCCCAAATTAGACAGAGGTGTTCATAAATGACGGAACAAGTGTCCTAACCACTTTGTGATAGTTTACCATTATGTGAGAGTTTGTATTAGGAATGTCTAAGACTACCAATATGGTTAAATAAAAATCAATTCATTACAAAGAGAATACAAACTAACTTTATATTGCAGTAGAGGAAAGGCAACATTGCATGCACAATATCACACATTCAAATGGGGTCATGTGACATACATGTTGAGGTAGGGACATATGATGACCTAATCCTAGATGCACGTATAATCAGGTTAAAGAATGTTCAAATAAATACACGAATCAACTAACTATTTCCAATCAAAGGGATTAGGTAAATTTCAACACAAAGATGAGGTGATTCCGTCAGAATCATGCTCCTTTAGCATAAAATCGCGTAAATAGTAAAAAGGAAATACCTGGGAATATGAAGATATCCCATATAGGGGGGCAATGGGTCACATCTGGGCCATAACAGGGTCTCCCCGAGCCCAACCTAAATTAATGAGGTCTAGAAGTTAGGCCAGTGCACGAAGGTTCAGTAATCAGGCCTTTGATTCTGCGCCCAAGCCTAGCCATTAACACCCTAAACGACTCTGCTCTCCAGCTTGGGTTGATCCTTTGCAAAACAAAAGCCCGTGAATGTCCTATTTATTAACTTCAAAATCAGGCCCATAAGGCCTCGTTTGGCACCCTGGATTTGGAATCCTTCGATTGTGTTTGGCGCCCTGGATTCAGAACCCCCTGTAATCCAAAAGTAGTTGTGCATAGTATATTTACAGGGGTTTGAATTTAATTACTAAATCAATTTTAATATCCCTAATTAGTATGCATATGTAATGTTTGACACAATGATTGTAATAAGCCCGTTGAAATATATACTTTGGCCAAAAATGATGAAATTCGAAGTCTTGGATGGGCCACAAGCATAGGATCACATCCGAGCAACTAACCAACAATTTTTAACCGTTGATTTACACGGACAATGTTTGGACCGCACAGATCATCCTATTAAAGTAATTTTAGTGATGCGGTTGATAATCTAATTGTTTGGAGATATCATCAGCAAGCCACGTGCCCAATAGATTAGTAACCTAGTGACACACATGTTACACATGCGACTCATGGGAGGATTTCAAGATGTAATCCTAGCCTCCACCTTGGATTTCAAACCCTCTCTTTGAGGGGATTTGAAATCCCCATTTACTTTATGGTGTCAAACAAACAAGTGATTTGAAATCCCCCCAAATTCATGGTGCCAAACAACCCCTAACTGACCTGCAGGCCTCTATTACAGGCCTAACCTTGACATACAGCCGGAACGCAAAAGTAATGGGCCAACCTAGTCCGTCGCCATCTCCTCAAATGTATAACATCTGGGCTGCTCATTCAAGGACACCAACATGGATTGCTGATTGCCAAAACAAATACACCAAATGATCCTAAATTACCAGGCAGGAGAACTTTTATTCATCAAAAGTGAAACAGTAGTCGAACTTTTTTACAGTTTCTCTAATGATGCTTCTAGTGAAATAGTTAGGATCATCCATCCAACATGTATTTTGGGTTACGACCAATCCACTATGAGGCCTACCAGATGAATGGTCCATTACGACCAATCCACTATGAGGCCTACCAGATGAATGGTCCGTCCATCATACACATGTGCCATGTGACACGGGCTGAACATGATATTAAAGCATTCGCATCTTCTCTAATTCAAGCAAGTTAATTCAGCACATAGAGACTCATATAATTGTTCCAGGAACTCACGATTGACTTCTGCCACACATTTTTTTTTTTTAACACATGCACACACACACCCCACACATTCACACAGGTGGAAGTTCACCACCTATGGGTACTCGAACCCTTGACCGGGAGTTTAAACTCCTGAGAGTCTACCACCCGGGCAAGAGTAAGGACCCTGAGACTGCCACACATAAAAGAATACGATCGTCAATAAAATATCAGTGTTCATATGCTAATTAATGCTTCATCAAGTAAAAAAGAACTCACAGCTTTTCTAACAGTGAATCAGTCATTTCAATCCTGTAAGGGTCTCTTGGATCAATCTGCTTCAAAACATTTACAAGCTTTTGCACCATCCGACATATACTTGAATATCTGAAAATCAAAGATACAAGAAAAATCTATATAAGTGCCTCCTTAGTCCATAGCTCAGCTAGAAAAAACATTTCAAATTAAGAGGTTATCTATTTGGTGCACCGGTGATCCTTACTGTGATCTTCCACCATTGATTTGGTGGAAACCATTGTTTTGCTCGATCACATTAAAAAAATAACGTTGAACAGATGATCTTAACAATCTGATGGGTGATTTACAAATTGGTAGTAAGAAAGAACCTTTTTTTTTTACTTTCTTTTTTTTAATAAGCAATTGGATTGGACTCAACTGGAAGCCCAATAAGAAAGCAGATTTTGATAGAATATGGTGCCATGTATCACAGCAACCAAACAAGTGTGGGTTCCCACCGTCAAAATGCACCCTAGACACATGATGCGGCAGCTACAGTAGTAACTGGAGGATGCTGGTTACACACCTTCAACCTTCACACTTCCAAAAAAATAAGGCTGGTGAGAATCTTGAAATCCTCAATGCAGAATGAGTTCATTTTGCCCATACAGCAACTCAGGATCCTAGCATGTTTTGACCCATGCGGCCCCACATGTTTAGATGGTATCATGATCAGAACTTCCCACGTACGGGATTCCATGCTATTAGGGCCATTGTAAGAAACATATGCTAAGAGGATTATTCTGACCATCATTATCTGCAGATGAATTTACGTCACTAAAAGAATATTTTAAATGGCCTACATTCAGGTTTGTTACTCAAAGGATTGTATTGTCACTGAAGCATGATTGTGGGATCATGGCTTACTTATGATAGTACCAAGAAGGTGGAAGGTTAACATTATCATACCTCCAAACATGTCAGCCCTAATAGGACAACACTTTTTTTTTAAAGAAGGGGCAACACATATTGACCATGCTCCCTCCTTGCCATAGGAATCTTTTGGAAGATGAAATCGTGGAATTAACCGGATTGTTGGATTTATTTAAGAATGTGGTTCCTTCGTCTGAAGATGGAATCAGATGGTCAGGAAAGCTCACCGATCCAGGAAATTCGTGTGGCTTGTGGGAAGAAAAAGAATGCTAATGATTGACAACTTGCAAAAAAGATCTCTTGTGCTTTCCAATACATGCTTGATGTGCATGGAGAATGTGGAGATGATTGAACATCTGTTCATCCACTGCTCTTTTGCTCGAAAGGTTTGGGAATTCTTCAGCATTCTTCATACCAATCAGGTTATGCCCAATTCGGTGGAGGATCTTCTTTGGGCCTGGTGAGGGGGTGGAACTGGGAAATCTAGAAAGGCAATTTGGAGGTTTCTAATTATGGCAATCCTTTGATATATTTGGGTGATCACAATAGTTGTTGCTTTCGGAACAAGGGATCTTCCGTGGAAGAAGTAATGAGAGAAATTAAAAGTTCCGTTTTGGATTGGGCTTCTTTTGTAAACAAAGCAAAGACTGCTAGCCTCTCCTCTTTTTGAGATATAGAGTTGGGTTGTATTCTTTTCTCACCTATTAGCATGTGTTCTAATAAATTTTCTATTCTCCCTTTCTTTTTCTTTTTTTTTTTTTTTTTTTTTTTCTTTTTTTTTTTTTAAAAAAAAAAAGGAAGAAGGAGAAGTAGAAGTAGAAGAGGTAAAACTAAAAGAAAACTCGTCTTTCTTATAAGCTAAAAAATTATGTTTGCTCCTGCCATACTCTCCACCCACTGTTACAGGATACATGGGTACTACAGTCATTGGTATCTGCCTCAAAAATCTTCAAACAGTGGACACTTATTGGACGGTTGAAATAAAAAATACCCAATGGTCGTATTTCATCAAAAGAGTATTCTTGAATCAGAGTTTTAGGATTGTTCAAGCTGATTTTGGGCTTCTGACTTAGTTACAGTGACTTCCACAATTCAGGTGGTTTACTTTTGAGTTGATTTATACCATGAGAACTTCTCAGTGCATGTGTATCAAGCATCATCGGCAGCTAGAGTATCATATAACTACATATATTCTCATGCCTTTTTTTTTTTGGAGTGTGAGACATTACTCTAATTTCAAAGTCTTTGGCTGCTGTTAATATTCACAACTATTATTCTTTAAAGAAAGGAAGCTAACGGCGAGCTCAACGAAACAAGCGAAACTCGGCAAGGAGAAGGCTGAACCCAGGTGCTACACTACAGTAGGGCCCGGGGGTTCAATCCCTCTCCCGGTGTTCGAGTACCCCCCTAAAAGGGGACCTCTGCAATCTCTTATTACACACCCACCCATGAAAGAATCATCTTGTCATGGCACCGAATGAAGATTCAAAGATGGATGCTGGAAAATAGATAGGTCTGCTAAATCCGAAGAACGAATTCTCATTCGTGGCCCCCATCCGATATTCTCTCCATTTTCTCTCACTCTGATCACTTCGATCATTGGAAAAAGTGGATGCCCCTCCACACTAGGTGCTACCGTGGTAGCAAGAGAGGCCAGGCAGTGACAATTGAGAGGTTGTCACTGAGCATTCCTAGTCACATGGGAAGAGAGGTCAAATGGCAAGGCAAGGCCATACGCCCGTGTGGCTCCTCGCGGAGTATAGCTCACATCCAAACATCTGATTGGGGAACGGGGCAACGCCCATGAAGCTCCGGCGGAAAGGGAAGGCCTGCCAGGCCGTATGCCCATGGGTGCAGGATTCTTCGAAAAAGCGCGGGCTGACTCGGAGATTGAGAGTAACCGACATCCTCCAGTAACCACTTTGGACTCCCTGCCTTATCCATCTAGGATGAATGCAATGGAGAAAACTTGTCCCCATATAGTAACTATGATTCGGGCCACCATATCCAATCAAATCCTTAAGAATGAATATTGGCACAGGCACCAGCATCGACAGGAAAAGGCCCACCAAGTGGATGGGCTGTATCAGTCATTTCGTTCAATTTTCAAAGAGCAGCCCATCCATGGCGAGGACTCACCTGATGAATGGTCCAGGTCATGGACCTCGATAGGTCGGGTCCCACCATGGATGAGAATGGAATCGATAATCCTACTCGTTACTGACCATTCCCAATAGTTATTTCTGCTGTCCATTCATAGCTCACCATGAAATGTCGTGCTGGGTGAATTAATAGAAAAAATCTGTAATTAATCTTTGTCTATGGATTCATGTTGATATTTGAAAAGAATGCGATTAAAAAGAAAAAGAAAAGGAGAAAGGTAGTAGAAATGGGGAGCGCGTACTTCTTGTAATCGTCTCTGGCGACAACGTGGTAACGGCGCATGACAAGGGCTTCCCGATGACCGCCTTCTGTCTTCCATTCCAGGAAATTCACCTTCTTCAGCAGCTTCTTCTCGTGATACTTCAGCTTCCTCATCCTTCTTCACAAAAGAATCCAAAGAAAAAACCCAGAGAGAGAGAGAGAGAGAGAGAGAGAGAGAGAGAGAGACCAGAGAATGGGATAGAAGGCTCTTAAACCTCAGAGAGGGTAAGGGAGACGAAGAGACTAAAACCCTAAAAAAAAGCCCATTAGGGAGGGCGTGGATTTGGTGAGGCAACGGTTCAGTGGGTGAGGCAACGGTTCAGTGAGTGAGGCCCGGTCGCGGATTTCCTGCGAAAGAAGTTCCTGCGCAAGATTCTTTGTGGGGCCCACTACGATGTTTGTTAGAAAGCCTCTCCGTCCATCCGTTTTTCGAGTTCATTTTAGGACATGCAACAAATAATGAGGAGGATCAAAAACTCACGTGGGCCACACGAGAGGAAACAGCGAGGATTTAGTGACCACCGTTGAAACATTTACAAGGCCACAAAAGTTTTGTATCGATTTAATTTCTTAGCCTTTTCACTTCATCTGGGTGAAAATGACCTTATAAACGGTTTGGATGGAATATAAACATCAAGTTGGATCCTGGAAAGGTTTCAACGGTAGGAATCCTTTCCCTGCTGTTTCATCTAGTATGGCCCACTTGAGTTTTGGATGCTAATAATTTTCGGTTTCATGTACTAAAATGATCTCAAAAAACGGATAGACGGGTTGGATTTCTAACAAACATCACAGTGGGCCCCATCCAAAATCCTTGCGCAGGAACTTCCTGCCAAAGCCTTTCGCAGGAAATCCGCGTCCGTGAGGCCCTGACCGTGGGGGCCACCTCGATGTTTGTTTTATATATCCGCGCCGTCCATTCGTTTTTCCAACTATTTATATGTAATGTTTCTAAAGCTAATGTAGATCCAAATCTCAGGTTGACCACACCACAGGAAAACAGTGGAAATTGAACGCCACCATTAAAGACTTACTAGGGCCCACTGTAATTTTTATCTACGATCCAACCTGTTGATAAGGTCACACAGTCCTGGATGAAGGAAAAGACACAAATAGAAGCTTGATCCAAAACTTTTTTGGTCGGCAGGAAATTTTTAAAGGTGGGGATTCAATCTCTACTGCGTGGTCCGTCTGAAATTACATGTAAGTGGGCCTCACCCAAGCTATGTATGTCCCACCATGTATAAGACGTAAATCCTGCAGATGCCTAAAATACCCAAGCTATGTATGCCCCACCATGTATAAGATGTAAATCCAGTCCGTTTATCGTGTAAGAAACATTATTTTAACCGTACATACAAAAGATTCGCTCAATAAAAACTATTAGCAGCCAATCCAGTGAGAACAACATAAAGCTACTCCTCAAACCTGATATTTGTATTAGGCAGGATTTATTTTTTATTTTAACTCCATTCCGGTGAGTTACACGTGATTAACTGGTTTGATGAACGATACACACCATGGTGGAACACGCAAAGCTACCGTTGCCATCCCATCCCCAATGTTCCTTATGGAGTGGCCATCCTGAATATCATATCTTACTGATTTTTCTTCCAAGAAACTAGAATAGAGAACAGGACATCATGGACGGAGTGGATTTTACATATAAATCATGGTCAGCGCTGACGCTCCTCCAACTGAGAGTTGTGCGAACGGCTTAAAAGATATCAAAGTTACATGGCCTCACAGCTATGTATTTATTATATCCACAACGTTCATCCATATTTCGAGATCATTTCGGAGCATTATCAAAAAAAGAAAATCATATCCAAAGATCAAATGGGCCACAACACACAAAGTAGCAGAAAATTGATGTTCATCGTTGAAACTTTTGTAGGGCCCACTATAACATTTATTTTTCATCTATTCTATTCATAACGTCACAAAGACCTGGATGACGAGAAAAAACAAATTTCATAATGATTCAAAATTTGTGTGGCTTCTAAAAGGGTTTCAACGCTAGACGTTTTAGCAGCATGGCTATGGTGTAAGCACAGGAATACGGATATCGCTACGGTTATAATCCGTATCCATAACTGACTATTGCAAGTGATTGAATATTAATCGCGGAATCCACGATTCTATGGCTACGGATTATAACCGTAGCTATCCTATGCACTTTCTTTTTTTTCTTTTTCTTTTTTTTTACATGGAGAATTTTATTCTACCTACATTTTTCTCAAACACATATTTATATAAACATGTAAATATAAGCATATAAAAAAAATTCTCTTTTTTTCATTTCTTTCTTTATTCATATAATAAAAATATCTTCTAAATTAAAATTAGTTATTGGACGTACTATATATAATTTTAGGGCTGAAAGTTAGGTGATTTTTCTTGCTGATTTTTCTTTCAAGATACTAGAATAGAAAACAGGACCTTATGGATGGAGTGGATTTTACATATAAATCAGGATGGGGACCATAAGCCTGGGTGTTTTACACGTCGGTGTTGCAATTTTTAGGTGAACGGCTTGAGAACTAAGAACCGACAGGGCGATTCGCAGGATGGGAGATTGAAGGGACGATTCACAGTACACGTACTAGCTGGTCACATATGAGAGATGTCGGGCATTTGCACAGGGATAATAAGATACGAGTTTTCTGTAACACTTGTTTATAGGGAGTTACAGTAAATCAACGCTTAATGCGGCCCACTGTGATGATTGCGTATCCATCCATCCAGCATTTTTCATGAAGTGATTCCAACCATGACGAAGGGAAGAGACAAATATCAGCTCAATCCCAGACTTCCATGGGCTAAGAGAAGGTTCTAATGATCTACCTTAAATACCTGATATTTCTTATGGTGTGGATTACTTGGGTTTTGTTGTTGCACTCCAATTCAATTAGGGCCTGTTTGGATCCGCGTATAGTATTGTAATGTATTATATTTGGGTATTGTTCATGTATACATTGGACTGTTTTCAGAATACATCCAAATCAATCAGATACTAATCAATGTTTGGATAGGAGGTATTGTTTGGCATAGTATATAATACGTTATACAGATCAATGTTTGGATAGGACGCATTATGCCTACGTATTGTACAATCTTAATTGAGTCAGGTGGCCTGTTTGACATATACTTTCTGATTTTTAGCCCAGATGATTTTCACGTTGAAATGTACCAAATGAACGGTCCCGATCTTACACTGCATAGGTACCAAATATCTTGTAATCGTACAAATTTCAAACGTTCATCCGCTGCCGAATACAGCACAATGAATACGAAGTATTGACAACAACAGAACCCACTGACAATACTCTACCATCGGTTCGAAAATTTGGCTGGAGTTTGTATTCGTACACTTGGGATTCAACTCCTATTCACTCCAATCCAAACACGGTAAACATCAAATCATAACTTCTAATACGATACAATACATTCCAAAATGTGTATCCAAACAGGCCCTTAAATAGGACCACTCACATAACCACGGTCTAGATTAGATATATATGTGTGTTAGTAGGATGCATGACGTACTAAAACCTGTGACTCGTGTGACCGAGGGTATAGATTGGATTTTTTTAGACTTTTTTGTGTGTGAGTAGAATGTGCGAGTGTCTCAGAGTATGTGTGATTCAAGGGTTGATTGAATTGTTGTTGTCCCCTTAACAAATATTGATATGTTGGAGACTAGGGTCGATAATCTAGAATCTTCTGGCAATTAAAATTGCGCTCCACAAAAGCGACCAATGAAAAGAAATGAGACTAATCCTTCTGAATGAGTTTATTTTACCTTGTGATAATAGACTTAAGTATGGCCTTAAGGACTTGTTCTTTCACTAACACTTTATGTCACAACCTAGATTTCGGGTACTTAGCGTATAATTCGGGCCCAAGATCCATGTCGTGATTTGTACATTGAGTGTACTTGAACTATTACATATACTTATAAAAATTCACCAAGCCAGTAGTTCCACCTTAAATCTAAGTTCCATTCATAATCAACAACATTTCATAAATAAAAAATCAACCACTCATTGCAATCATCAGTTATGAATATAGTTAAGGACCTTTCCATTCGGGGTTTTATGAAATGAAATAAATATTTGCCCAACAACTTGAAAGAAATAATTAACAATCTAAGAACATCAAATATAATTAAATTTTTTTAAAAAAATTACGGCTAGTTTAGGGGAGCAACTTCTTCCTCTGTCAAGTAGGACTACGTATCATTTAAGTCCTTTTTTAGCTCGACCACGTATTCATGTTCTCAAGCCACCGACCCACCCTCAACCACATTTGTATGATTTTACATCAATATAGGGTAAGCTGGCTAGGCCTAGTAAGAATTTCCGACATGATTTTTCACATCAAATTATAATAGAATGTCAATAATCATAAATAATATTATTTTTAAAAGAAAATATAAATATTATGCAATGCATGAATGCATTAAATGAGAATCTGTCCACTTGTTTGAATTGAAAACCCATCAACCCACATCTGCCACTTGACAAGCTTTTACCATTTGGTAGGCATTGTCAAGGCCCGCATCTACTCCTTGAGTAGGTTTCCACTAGTATCGTGGGTTTCTAGTAACGATTATACCAAGTATACCATCCAGGGAGGTCTCGAAGAATTCAGCACATATTGTGCATGCAATTAATAGATATACAAGCATATCAAATAATCGTGAATCATGTATTATATAGATCATTTCGATTATCACATTTCAATCAACATGGTCTCATATTATCAAGTAATATGAGTATATCATTCAATTCATGTCCAGTTAGTAATTCAACATATAGGTTGCATTAATATAATAACTCATATAATTGATCATACTAACACATTGATCAAAATATATTATGATTACTATATTAATACAAAAATCACATATTCATCTAAATCAAATAAGAGTACATAACAACTATATCAATGTAAGTATGCAACATATCAAACAATTAATATATTTTAACTTGATGGATGAGAAATACATCGAGATCACTCACCTTGATACGATAGAGATGATTCTGTGAACCAATAGTTTAATTTGAATTAGAATTTCTTAAAATCACATAAATAAGAATTATTTTTAATTTTACAATTCCACATAATGAATCAACATATAATTCATTATTTACTATTTATTTAGATTAATATAGCATATCTAATGGTCTGATCGGTCTGGAATTTAGGATTTTAATTTATTTTAATCTCAATAATCTAATGAATTGTGAGGATTTAATAACATATTTCAGATTATGTCGTATAATTCTCTGTATCAAGTTGTATTTTATGTAGAGAATTACTCTTCCAGTATTAATTCAGTTTATTTAAATTAAGGAAGAATCTTTGTAGATGTATGATCGGTATGGTCTATTAAGGTGTCAAATTGATCTGATTTTTAAAATTTTTATATAATTGAGTCTTATAAAACCCATGAATTGTACATATCATATTGACCATTGTCCATCATAGAAAAATTCTCACATTCTGTACATTAGCCTCAAAGTCATGCGCATCAATGTACCTTTCTACATTAATGAATTAAACTTACACAATAAATATTTGATTGATCCAATTTATTTAATGTGTAGATCAATGCCAAATTAACTACTGCATAAAGAAAACAAGGGAACAAAAATATTACGCTAACTTGAATAGATGAATTCCAAAAACTTCCTTCCCACTTTTCCTTTTATTTTTTTCTACAAATTTCTTTATTTAGTTATTTAAGTTTTAATAGGATTCCCGCTCTCACACACTCACTTTTTAAGAGAGGAGATTCGTTGGGAGATTACGAGATGCGGGGAAGAATTTGAATAATGAGAAATAAAAGGAGGGATGAAATGAGAACATGTGGGCATTACACTTTAAGTTTAAAATATTTTCAAATTAATAGAAATACACATTCAAATTAAATAAAGGCTAAATGTTGTTGATTTCATTAAGTATTGTAAAATAATGTTTATTACAACCAAATAAAAAAATAAAAATAAAAATGAATAAATACATAATACACCTATTAGAACAGATGAATCGAGGTGGGTATAACCAACTAAATCGGAACTTAGAAGAATCATGATCTAAACTAACTCTACTGCTAAGGTACTTCACCGAAAGCTACTAGGCAACAATAAAACTGAGTTAAGAAGAGATAAAACAAATATACATTGATGTGTTTAGCATAAAGCTTGAGCTCTTTTTTGATTACTCTTTTTATATATCATCGAAGGGAAGAAACACTCATTAGAGTTTCCTTACTGCTTTTAGATTCTTCACGTTCACGTCGTTGACTTTTCAAATAAGAAAATCTATATAGGAAGATCTGTAAACTCTCAGTCAGGAGTGTCTCTAAAAAATATAAAGACATCGGATCTCATATTTCCACTCCAATACGTAGATGCTCCCTTATTAGACTCTTTAGGAGTATCTTTCACTCAATCATAGTCGTTCATCAGATCAACCTAGTCTCGGTCACGCAGTTCTTGACTAAAAGAGTGAGATTTGACACATACTATGGGTTTGTTCCCGACAATGGGCTAGATTCATCTGATATCAATATGTTATCAGGCAAATAATATCCTTCTTCGAGCCCGTTACCCATTATTTTTATTCTAATCGTGGCATGGTTGAACCCAACCTAGACGATGTGTCTGTTTCTCCTAATTTGGGTCCGAGCCATAGTTGGGTTTGCTTGAACATCGATCCGATCTTCTCGAACGCTACAGTCTTCCCGAATGTCTTTGGGAAGATCTCCCATTGTGGAAGGACTATAAGAGATGGCCTCATTGAGAGAATCATCACCAGATTTGTGATAAGATTTAATCTATTAGGGCGTCACTTATAGACATGGTGAACACTTTGCCTCATTAATGAACACGATAATTGTGGCCACATAGCTTATGTTGATTTACTGTCTTAAAGGCAGGCCTAAGGGCTTGTGCCTCTGTATTTATCACATAATATGTATCGCTAAAGGAAATGTCAACGATGATACTCTCGGGTGAGAGTATGTGTTACACTAGTTATAGTTTTGTGGTGTCGACACATGGCGGCCTTTGATTGGCCCATATCAGGTGTTGAAATTGGTGTAAACAATACCCCCATGTCTCTTCGTATCGAGAGATATGATGAGACGTGTGACAATCGGACTTTTGGGTGTCATTCCAATGTATGACATGCAATAGCACGGGGTTTGTGCTTTGACCATTGTATGACTCCACTAGACGTCGAATTTTCGCCTAGCATGATTCCTCGCTTTTATTGCGGACACAAATTGTGAAGTTTCATTCCACTTTTATATAATTATATTTCCATCGAAATTGGTACTCCCTTATCCCTTGACCGTTTTCATTTTTCTTGATTTTGTGACTTTTTTGTACAATGGCTTCTTCTTCCAATGATTCACACCCTGAATTTGAATCAGTCGACATGGCTTTTTGCATCCTCGAATCTAGCACTACCACCATCGAGGGTTTGACTGATTTTATTCTCTCAGACGCTCTCACTTGTTATGAGGATGGTGAGCTGAGTTAGTACCTACTTGGTTCGACCTTCTCTCATGCTTCCACTAAAGAAATCTCTCCTCTTCGGTCATTCTTTCTTTTATATCCACATGAGAAGCTCCTCTTACAAGCTCATTCTTTGAACTTCTCTCAATGGAAACATATCAGTTCACATAATCGGTCATGGCCCTGCCCAACTGCGGATTGGATTACCTGGTTGGATTGTGTCGAGCCTGCATATGACAACCAATGGAGGAGCATTGAGACCTTCAGTTGCATTCAATTTTCTCGGATTGGGACATCTACGTACCTTCAGTTATTATCAGTGGTTGTTTGTTTATGGGGTTCTTTCGCCAATTATTTTCACTTCCCTCAGGACTTCGTGAGTCCAATAGTCCTTGACATTTGTGCATTGATTAGTCTCCCTATCCTTGGTGAAAATATTGAATTGTCCACCATGTAGTCTTCTCCAACTCTCGATAATTAATGAGCGATTGTTGTGTACTCTTATATACAAGAGGAAATGAATCAGGGCCATGTGCCACATAAAGAACATTTTGCTTTCTTGTTGATGTGGTTGTGTCAGTTTATTTTTTGTGTTTAGGTTGGCCAGATGACTAAAGAATATAGTAAGTTAATCGAGTCTTTAGCCAATGGTCAACATATAGCCCTCGCTCCTTTTCTCCTTTCTCACCTCTATCGCCATCTTCACTATCTGCCATTCCAAATCTTCATCGACTCTTCTAGCTTCTTCGATTGTGGCTTTGTGAGTACTTTTCTTCACTCAGATTTCTTACTTCGAATAATGCTCCTTCTTGGTCCCCTTACTTATGGTTTTTGCCGATTGATGTACTACCAACTTAAAAAGCAATCATTCGAAGATTATCAACATTTCTTTATGGTCAATTTGAGAAACTTCCTAGACGAGTCTTTTTTTCCCTTTTCAGAATGTTTTAAGGCCTAGGGTGGTTTAGGTGTTTCCGGCATGACCCTTTTAATTATAAAAGTTTAGAAATTGTGTGTCATCTGTGGGCTAGTCTTTTTCTATTTTGTGAGAACTTTTCATGTGGTGGGGCGTTCCCTATTCACACTCTAAATCCCAAAATTGGTATTGATTTTTATCTAGTCATTTTGTATGTACGACAATTTGGCCTGGCTTAGGAGATCCCACTTCCTCCCTGTTATTCTTTGAAGAATGTTCACCCACTTTCGAGGAAACACTTGCAGACCCAAAATGAACTTGGATCAATTCGGGATGAGTATAAGAAATGGTAAATAATTTTACCTTTTCTATATTCTGTACCGCTTCAGCCATACAGGGTCCTTGAATTTTAAGCTTTATGGAAAGATAACTAGGATTCCCAATATTTGTCTCTCGAAATTGCTAACTTGGTACATCTTTCACCAAACAAGGGTGAAATTTCTCAGGTCGTGGGAGCAATTTTTTGAGGATCAAATATTGTATATTATCCCCCATTTATATCTGAGTTTTATGGACATGATAATGCTTAATGTTTTATTTTACTCATGTCTATGTCGCGAGGTGAATTTAAGAGCTTAGATTGAAAAGAGTGTTAAAAGTATGAATTTGATACTTAAGAATCACCAATGCAAGTGATGGATCTTAAGAGACCAAGATTAAATAATTTATATGCCAAATATCGAAGAAAACCAAGTAATGAAGAGAATCATATATTTAAAGTGAAGAAAAAAAAATCTTGAAATCGTCTAAAAAAATATATTTTGAAACTCTGGGTACGTCTGTAAAATTGCGCAGAGCGAAGTCTATTTTGAAAAAACTACGCAAAGTGAAGTCTATTTTAACAAACTATATAAATTTAAGACGATTTCTAGAGTTTTACAACTATGTGCGAAAGTCGGAGTTTCACAACTATAAATGAGACTCCTTAGGATGTTCCTACGCATCTTTGAGGGTTTAAGGAGTGAAGCAAAAGGGTGGAGAAGGTGTCACCAAGAGTTTTTCTTCTTCTTCCTTAGTTGTTTTTATATTTTTTTTAAAAGACTTTGGTCCAATTATGTATATGGTTGGATAAACCTCTTAACTAGAGGTGAAACTTGTAACGTGATGAGATGTTTTTATTACTTTGATTCATGTTTATATTAAACTTACTTTGATTCTAATTAGATATTTAAGGAATACTTTCAGTTTTTAATGATTTATTGTAACTTAAATTACAGTAGATCTGTAATAACTTTGAATTTCTTTTCTTATTTTGAGATTATAGGATTGGTAAATCTTGTTGTTTGTCATCATCTCATGAGCATGATTTGGTAATAGAATCCCTGACAATTATCATAATTCTTCTCAGAATCAGGTTAAAGGAAGTTCAGATTTGATCTTAATTGTTATATCTTCCAATTGGATAGGATATGACTCCAATTTCGATTGTGTTACTTAAATCAAATAAGGAATCACCCTAATTGCTACAAGTGGATCCTTGGAAACCTTAGTTCCTACCCTTGAATTTTTAAGTTTCTAATTACACACTTCATAATTACTCCCTTTAATTCCATATTTAGATTCATATCTTTTTCTAGTTTTACTTGTAGTTACTTTCAGAATACACACGAGATTAGTCTCTATGAATTCGACCTTAGTCTCACTGAGATTATTACTGCATCGCGACCTTACACTTAAGGTTGTGAACAAGTTTTTGGTGTCGTTGCCGGGGACTAACGATTGTATTTTTTTGAGATTAACTAGTTTTGGAATTATTTTAAGATTATGATTTTTCTACTTTCTATTTTTAGGTTAGAGTTTTTTTTGAATTATTTTAGAAATTAACTTAGCTTTTTATTTCTGGTTTTAAAAACTTTCTTTTTCTGTTTTTAAAGACTAATTTACTTTATAATTCAATATAAAAAAATTTTTAATTTATTTTTAGAAACTTTTTTAATTTATTTTTAAAAATTAGTTTACTTTTCTCTTTCTTTTTAAGAAACTAACTTACTATTTTTAGAAAACCCTTTTTTTTTTTTTTTTTTTTGAAAACGTTGCTTTATTGATGGGCATGATAAACATGGGCACGTGGCTTATGCTGATTGGTACTCCTACAGATTAGCCCGAGGGCTTATCTCTCTACATTTATCATCAAAGAAAATGCCAATGATGATATTCTCGGCCGAGAATATGTTCTGCGCCCATTACATTTTGGTATTGTCAACGTGTGGTGGCCTTTGAGTACTGAAAATAAGTGTAAGCAATTGTATTTACTTAATTTTTTTGCTCTAATCCTAACATGGACTGTCTAAACGTACGGCAGATTACACAGAAGCACCGCAGTTGCTTGCTTTGCAGGAACGTTACTGTGGGGAGCCCTCACCCACTAACACCTTAGTGGGTGTTACCCAACCGTGTGGGGCTGACTTTGATGTATTGATTGTATATCCACACCGTCCATTTGTTTTTTCATTTCATTTCAGGATGAGATCCCAAAACTTAAGAAGATCCAAATCTCAGGTGAACCCTTTTTCATGGGCAACAAAAACGATCAAGTTGATCTTAGGCCCTTTGAAAATTTCAATGGGGAGGCACCCCATCATCACTGTTTCCTGGGGTGTGGTCCCTGGGATTTGGAACTGCTTAAGAACGCGTCCTGAAATGGGCTGTAGAAACGGATGGACCGCCTAGATATACAACACATCATCAAGGTGGGCCCCACGTAAAGGGTAACACCTCATCCGCTCCCACTGTAGTGAGCCCTAGGAAGCTTTAAATGGATGTCTTTCAGTCACCATTATTTTTCTGTGGTGTGGCCCACCTGGAACTTGCATCTGCCTCATTTTTGAGCTAATAACCTAAAATAATGATCCAAAATGGATGGACGGCGTGGATAAAACACATACATCCATCGTGGGGCCACAGAGAACTGTGTAAGTATGCCATCAGGATCAACTCTCTGGGCCACGGTGACATCTGAGCTGTATCCACTCACTCCATTGGTTTTGCGAGCTCATTTGAGGTCCTGATACCAAACATGAAGCAGATCCAAAGCACAGGCAAACCTCACCGTATGAAAGTGTGGGATGGAAACGGCCACCATTGAAACCTTTTAGAAAACGAAAGCTTTAGTTCAAGCTTATATTTGTGTTGCCCTTCATTTCGGTGAGAATCAGCTTGCGAACCGGTTGGAAGGCACGTACACATGGGTCCCATGAAGGTTTAAACTGTGGTGGACATTTCAATCCCACTGTTTCCCGTCATTTGGTCCACCTGAGTTCTGCCTCATGTTTGGGCTCACGGAAATGGATGGACGGAGTGGATTTAACTTAGACAACACAAATGGGCCCCACAGAGCAAAAGTCCAGCCGCTTTACTCGGGGTCAGATGAACGGATAAAACGAGTTTGTTTTCTCGGTCACGAATAAGGATCGCCAGCATGTGTGGCCCCACATTCAAATGGGCCACTCATGCTGAGATAGTTCTATGATTTGAATCATCCATCTTCTGGGTGCTATAGTACAATACACCGTCATACTTAAATCAAGCTTCAATGATGATTCTAACATTCGATTTGGAAGGTTGAATGTGGGCCGTTGAAAATTCTTTTTTCTCAATTTTCTAAATGCATCTAATAGATAGTAACGGTGAGAATCATAAATTTAGCTTGTAGCACGACTCCTCCGAAAGACAGGCCGTTCAGATCATTTACAGCAACCACGTGGACCATTGATCTTGTGCGTTTGGATGCACTTCCCAGAAGTGTATCCAAATGGGCTCTTAGTTTCTTAGTTTCTAGAGAATTATAAACTTTGGACTTTCAAGGACACATGATGGTAGAACCAAATTTAAGGGCTCCACATAGCAGTTATCATGCGTTTGGATGCACTTTGCTAACCCCCATCTCCTCTGCCACTATAACAAAATAGGCATTAAAACACCACTACTGATTGAAAGTAGGCTTAAAATTATTTTTGGGGCCTGCTTGTGATTCATGTCTCATCCACTCCGTCCATCCGCTTTACAAGCTTATTTTAGGTCATGAGCCTAAAAGTGAAGCATATCTAAAGCTCTAATGGACCACACCACATGAAACAGTAGGGATAATGGCATCCACCGTTGAAACCTTTCCTCGTGCCCGCAATGATGCTTCTTTGTCACAGAGACATGGATGAAGGGAAAACGCAAATATCTGGTTGACCCAAAACTTCTGCGCAGCACCCAAGAAGTTTTCAACAGTAGGCGTTCAATTACCACTTTCTTGGAGTGATCCACTTGACCTTTGGTTATGCTCCAATTTTGGACATGATAGTGGCCCCCCACAGAGTTTACTTAATATGCAATCCGCTGTGTGAAGACCAACAAATGCAAAGATCATAGGCCACACTCGTGTGTTGAAGATGGACTGTTGGCAAGCTATGTCAAAACCATATGGTCATTTTCTATAGGGGTGGACCACCTGATGAGTGTATGACAGGCGCCGCATTATGCACTTGCAAGTGCACCATGTAGCAGACTTTATAAAAATAAATCTGACGTTAGAATATGTTACAAGAGTGGCTCCTGGTAATTGTTGTACAAAATCAAATGGAAGGGCCCAATTCGGCCTTCTGAAGGTTTACATACAAACATGATGCATCGCATGGAAATCTACATCTGGAACATTAGCAGCTTTCTACAATAAAATTACAGCTACAGATTAGAGGAGAATACATGCAGATGAATTGAATCAGTTCACTACTATAGAGAGAGGCCAACATTAACCCAGGTGGTGGCCAATTGAAGAACAGGGAGAAATCGAGAGTGCGGTAAGGCCATATCCAAGCAGTCAGATGGCCACAAACAGGACTGGGACCCATAGGTCCAATTGACTGTCATGTTAGGTTTGTACACCCTAGATATTATTTCAGGTTTTGTGCACATCATGCAGCCCCATGGACTCATTTGGGTGTGTATATTGGGGTTATTAGATTATGATTTTTCTCCCCATTGGTGTATCACAGCATATGGGTTATTTAACTTAATTCGGGAAAACGTTAAAGGGTCCATTTTAGTGGACCCCATTCCCCATGTTGCATTCAGAAGGAGATTGCGTACTGAGTAACTCAGTAAGCTAAAACATGGGCCCCACCTAGGATGTATTTGTCTTATCCACACCATCCATCCATTTTCCAGCTCATTCTAGGGCATGATCACTAAATTGAAGCATATCCAAAGCTCAAGTGGACCACACCATAGGAAACAGTGGGGATAATGCCGTCCACCATTGAAAACCTTCCTATGGCCCACAGTGATGTTTATTTGTCATCCAACCTGTTCATAATGTTACACACACCTGGATGAAGGAAAAATAATAATTATATATCAGCTTGATCCAAAACTTGTGGCCCCCAGTAAGTTTTCAACAGAAGGAATTCAATTCACACCTTTTCTTCTGGTGTGTTCCAGTTGGGCTTTAGATGTGGTTCACTTGTATTCTCGTGCCCCAAAAGGAGCTGGTAAATGGCATGGATAAGACACATACATCACAGTGGGCCTCACAGAGTTTAGCATTCTTGCACTAACTCTCTAAACTTGAGTAATTGCAGTCATGCATAGAAAATGCCGCTTCAGTGCGGCAAGAGAGCATGGGCCCTACCAACATCAAAGATTGCTTAACCATGATTTCATAGGATACCTGCCTAAGAGTATGGACCAATTACAAAATAAGCAACTAGGACTTTAGTTGTATTGGGGATTTCGTATAGAAAAGCCATATATAGATGCCATACATACATAGAAGCACAAAATAGAAAATAACCTAATTAATGAAAGGCTTATTCTTCTTCTTCTTTCCTGTGGTTCCGAGATAGGAACCATGCTCAGAGGTGAGATTTCTCCCAACCCAGACCTCTATCCTGTGATGAGAATCTACAGTCTACCTTTATTTCTTCCTCTAAACTCCCTGCTACAATGAAAGGCGGAGTGTTTTTTTTCCCTATTGGTAGCTTTGGAAGAGTGATATCCAAGACATGGAAAAGAAAGGCAAGTGAGAATTGAAGCTCAGATCAGTCCCGCATGGGGTCATGTCAATATCAGCTTAGCTAATATTCATTTTATCTCTGGTTGATTCAGTTCATCTTATTTGCTACATCACCTCGGAACAATAAGGGATATGATGCCCTTCACAGGAATGATTGGTGAAATAGGATCCCTACAACCAAAACCATGTTTTTTTAAAGAACGAAAAAAAGAAAGAAAACAAAACAAAATTAAATTTCTGGGATGAAGCAGTGATGATGATGATGATAACCATCCTCTTACGTATTTATTATAATTCTTGTATTTCTAAGTGAAGGAGAGTTCATTGTTTTACTATGCCTAACATTCTGGATGAAGAATCTTTAGAAGGTAAGGATTATAAACAATAACCTTACAAGGTATGTTCTTTCATGCAATCAAGTATCTTTTACACAATCTCTTTTATTCTCTACCATATATAACGTGACTGTCTTTGGACAATTTTACCCATGCAGTTAGTCATAGGAGAATCGTGAAATTTAAGATTTAAACGGAGTGGAACAGATTTGTAAAATAGAGGGTACTTAGGTCGTTTAATCATCTACTCTCTCTGAGAGGATGAACCGCGCCTTCGCTATCGCTCCTCGCTACCGTATTTGAGCATGAGATTTAAGGAGAGTGGATTTGGAAAATAGAGGGCATTTAAGTCATTTAATATTTGTGCGTGCTTATCAACCTCCGCTTCCAACCATAAGCAATGATGATTTTGGCCACTCCTTCCCAATTTTTATGGGAGTAGCCTACTCTGCCTCTCCCCTCCCTGCATCTCTCTCTGCGTTTCTTGGTGAAATATCATGTGTTGTTGATATTTTGCAATATCGATGAATGTTTGGATAGAAGGTTGATGTTTAAATAAGCCGTAGGGAGTGGTTTGACTAATTTCTTACAACAACACATGCTTTTAAGGCCCCATTAAATGGAAACTTGTTATGTATGCATACTTTTTGCAATTTTATTTTATTTTTCTAAATATGCTATTATGTACATTGTAACGTCTCTTGAAGTTTTGCTGAAAATTCCATTGTTTTTCCTATGTTTCCCCGCATTTTTGGTTATCAGCAACATTAACGGCAATATCGATACTGTTTCCGTATCCCTGGCCAGCGAAACTTGTAGCAATACCGATACTTCGAACACTGCCCACTAGTACATAATAGTACTGTTAAAATTAACTTGACTCAACCTGACGGACCCAATTTCTAAAATTGGACCTGGACTGTTCATCAGGCACCTAAGGGTCCAGCTACCAACAACCATCGTGTGATCAGGCACCTAAGGCTCCAGCTGTCCTGATCCCTACAGACCTCTCTACGTTTCTCTCTCCACGTGCGATCGAGCATGCCCTAGCAACTGGTATACAATAGTACTATTACAATTAACTGGATTCAACCTGACGACCCAATTCTAAAATTGGACCCTAATCTGTCCATCAGGCACCTAATGGTCCAGCTACCCATTGTAGCCCTGTATTCCAACCCACAACCATCATGATTTCTAAACAAATTACAAACATTCCCCAAAAGCCCCTCCCCCTCCTATCATTCTCTACCTCCCATTACTACCTCAGAAAACCAACCTTTTCATCTCATCTCCTCGAACTCCAATATCTAATTATGAAAAGATCATCTTCTTTAAATCTATAAAAGCTTCAAAAACTTCAATTTTTTTTCTTCTTATCTTTCATGTTCATAAGAGATCTAAAAAATCTCACATCAAATTTCAGTCTCACATGTTCTCGAAAGAAAAAGGAAAATTCCCATTTTAGACTCCCGTCTTTAATTGCAAAAAAACTGTTTTCTCTCCCTTTATTCCCACACCTTCAATCCAAACATAAATTAATAAAACCCAGCATTTAGGTTTTTTTTTCTGACTTCCTTTTCTGCCACCTTTCTTCATATTACACTCTGTAAATATCACAAAATAGTCTCTTCGATGGCACAAAAGAAGTTTTTTTTTTTTTGTTAATGGGTTGTTATTCCTCAAAAGACCCATTTTAAAATAACCACATTTTTTAACCTCTCCCTCTCTCACCACATATCATGCTTTAGTTTGAACAAAAGGGGCCCTTTTATAGATTTAAATATGCAGTTTATATATATATATATATATATGAGAGAGAGAAGTTATGCAACAGCTTGAAAGGATTCTTGCAATTAACTGACTGTGTGAAACAATATACACCAAACACCATATAGAAACTACAAAACAAAAAGCCAAGATACGTTAAAGGTAATCGAGATGTTCAGTAACTTGACCTCACAAGTCATAACTGGCATCGAGTGACTTGAATCTCTTCCGAATTACTGACTGTCATAAGTTTATTATCATTCTATGAATCCCAAATTTCAAAGACCATTAAATTACAATATCCACCTTCATAGGGTTAAAATCAAACAGATTTGTACGAAAACAATAGGAAATAGGAAATGAAAGTCTAAATCACAATGAATTAAACCAAAACATCAGATGGTCTTTATTAGGGGTGCAACTTGAGCGAATAGGTCAGGTTGAGAATCAACCCTACACAACTCGGTTTGGTTGGGTTGGGTCAAGTTGGATAAAAATACCCTTTATTTTGGTTAAAAACCCTTTTACTAAGCTAAAGTTTTAACTTGCGTAGAAACTATTTGAGTAGAAACTTTTGCCCTTGGCTAATAACTTATATATAGGAGTATTTAAAATAGCTTGTCCCACAGTGTGTAGCTTATGCATGTAGCACTACACTACGTAGTGGTAGCATAGCATAGCCTTCGCGCTACACAGTGCAAGTCACATGTAGGCCATGCTACATGCAAGGTAGCATATTTCACACACACGCACGCTAAAAATTAGTTAATGGTTTCAATGATTTAAGTGGAATATACAAGCAATGGTTTATAATGAGTTCTGTTGCTATATTATCTTTATATTCACTCTTTGCCCTATGTTTCCAATTGTTTTAATTAAAAAATCTGGTAGTGTGTAACTTACGCTTCATGCTTCAAAGGAGTGCATGCTACCTTACATGCTATTCATTATTTAAACTACTAATATATAATACAGATAGAGGATAGGTTCGGATTGGGTCACTTGAGGCATCAACCCAAGCCCCAACATGATCTAGGGTTGTGTTGAGGATTTCAGGCTCAAGAACAATCTGACCTCAACCCAACCCAACCTAAAGTTCAGCTTGGCCAGTCGAGTTTGGGCTGAGCCCAACCCAAGTTGCATCCATAGTCTTTACAGAAGGCAGCACCTGAGATAGTAAGCTGTCCTCCAGCTTAAGTATCCACCAGAACAAGCTTAGCCAATACCCAGTGCATATAGAAATCCAGAGAAACAACCATATTTCTATAATCGATGCAAGTTATTGGGTCTTCTTTAAGAAAGAAATAATGTAGGGAAACCCATTAAAGTTCTAAAATCATCCTTTATGTTTGGAGAACTGCTAGGGTGATTCGCATGAGGAGAGACTGAATGCGATTCGCAGCACATGTACACATGCCAGATCCTGGCCACTCATCAGCTGGGTCACACTGAGAAGGCTGAAGAAGCCCTGGTCCAAAATCAGGCAGGTCCACTCATCAGGTTGGTCACATGTGTATGAGGAATAAATGGACATTGGAAAGACTCTTGAGTCCATATCCAACATACACGTGTCTGTCGGATGTGCAGATCTTCCTAATTTTTGGGCATGAATCTTCTCTTCATTCTCTTCTCACGCGAATCGCCTCAATGTTTATCTCACTTGTGATTTTTGTTACATGGGCAAAAGATAAAGAAAACATTACGCCTCCATTCGGTGTATTTCTATTGAGCGGAAGATGACTCCTTAAGATGCTGAATTGCAGTGAAAATCTTCCTCCGAGGCCCAACAGCATTTATACCCATCTCTTTGAGGTCTTCCAAGGTGAGTAAAGGCAACGTCTCCTCATCAACTTCATGCATTTCGAACACACCAGCATACCTACCAAACCCAAGCTCCTCTAGCCACACACCAACACTATTTACAACCGTGCCAACGACCATCACCTTGTCGGCTTTGCTGATCTTGTGATCCAAGAAATCGCCATTGTCAGAAGACAAACCATTGCTTTCCTTGCAATAACCATTCCACATCTGAAAGCCATCCAAATCGCCAGGCATCTGCATGTCTGAAACAGGTCCAAAACACTCGTTATCACATGCATCTTTGCTCATATCAGAAGCTTCTTGATACGAAGAATCCTTCAAACCAATGGCAAAATCATCATTTCTATCCCTGATATCAGGACTAGCCCTAGAATTCCAAACACTACCAATCCCGCTGTTGCCTCTCGTGCTCCGCCCCCGGCGCTTCATGACCCTGCCTCTTCGGGTTACTGTTCCAAAATCCAACTTTGGCTTGACTGTTCCAAAACCCAATTTCGGGTCAACCGCTCCAGACTTCGATTTCAGCTTTCCAGCTCCAAAATCACATGTTAGGCTAGCTGCTCCAGAATCCAAATTCGGATTAAACTCTCCAAAATCCAGCTCAGGCTTAACCACATCAACGTCGTCTGAACACGTGAATTCCCAGACTGTTTTGCCAGAATTAGGATTCCGATTCTCCCGATTATGTGCCTCAGCCGAAACCTTAGGTGAGACACCAGGTTCTGAGGCCCCCAACTGTGAGACTCGATCCAGTTTCAATCCCTTCTCCCAATTTCCTTTAAGTTTCTGAGGAATGCCACAAGAAAAGGTTGCCGAACCATCTCCTATCTCTACCAACCTAACGTTCGGCCGCCTCTGCCTCTTCGAATTCACACCCAGAACCAGCATATCCCCAAAACCCTAAATCCAAAACCAAAACCCTAAAATTCAAAAAGAAAACCCTAAATACCAACCAAAACTTCAAAATCCTATTCCCAACACAGAAAGCCTAAAATTCCAACCAAACCCTAAAATCCAAAAAATAAAAATAAAAATAAAAATAAAAATCTAAACGCAAACAAGCAAACCCCTAAAACAAGTAAAAAAATAATTAAAAAAAACTAATATAGAAACTAAGGACTCCAAAAATAAAAATTAAAATAAAAAAGAAACCCTAAAATCCAAAACCAAAACAAAAACTACGAAATCTCTCAAACAAAACCCTAGAACCAAAGAAGAAGAAGAAGAAGAAGAAGGATATCCCTAATATTCAATTAATAAATTAAAAAGCAAAAACCCAAAATTTCAATCGGAAACAAAACCTAGTTTCCAAAAGATAACCCTATAACCCAAAATCATAACAGAAAAAGCCCTAAAATCCAAAACAGAAAACCTTAAACCCTAATAAATCCTTACAACTGGGAAACGCCTGTGAAATTTACCAAATATGGAAAGATTGCAAATCGAAGCTGATAGGAAGCTATTTCCTTAAATGGCAAAGAGTGAGCGAGTGGTGGGAGCCGAGATAGGAGGGAGAAGAAAGTTTGTTTCTCCTCTCTCGCGTTTAAGAGCTGATCGTGCGTCGCACCGTTATGGGCCAACTTTCTCAGATATTACGTTGTTTTAACCGTCCACCTTATCTTCACTATAATAAATAAGATATTACTTTATAATCACTTCTCATGAATAATTATAACCTTTAATTTTTATATTTGAATACGAACCGTTGAATTTCTTTACTTGTTGTTCACCTACAGATAGTGATGGTTACAATCATATGTTCACGGTAAGTTTTCTATCATCTCCACGACATGGACGGTTTTAGATCATCGCCACTCAGAAAGTGGGCCCCAGTACCCTGCGACAAATTCTGTAGTTTCTTAGTCACGACAGAGGCAAAACGAAACAGAGGGAAAAGGCGGTGTCGAAAGGTTTATAGTCCGCGGGGCATTTTTGTGTCTGCTGAACACTGTATGTAGGGACATGGAACGTGATCCGCACCGTTTATCCTATAAAAATATCCATCGATGGACTAAAGTACGAAAATTACACTAATTCAACGATCTAGATCTAGCGGACACATCAAAGGCTTTTCTGCATGCAGAAGTCCTTTACCTGAATGAGCTGTTTTTGTGCCATCTGGCAACCATGCGTCCGAATCTACGGGACCGATATTCTCGGCAACATCTGTTTCACGCAGCACCTAAAACACCCAAAATACCCCAGCTCTGTGGGCCCACCATATTGTCTGCTTAAAATCCACTCCGTCCATCAGCTGCAGTCCTCAACGATTCAATTTAAGGGAAAAAAAGAAAAAGAAAATAAACAACTCAAGTGGGCCACACCACCGGGAACAATGGAGATGGAACGCAAACCATAAGTTTGTGTGTGGAGCCATCATGGGGTGTATTCTTCATCAAAGTCGTTCATCAGGCGTGCGAAATCAGCCTGGTAAAAAAACGTTTGCAACATGGTGGGCCCCACAAAAGTTGGGTGTTTTATGCGCATGTTCTGGACGATTCCAGTCCTATCTCTATGGCACGACCCTTTGCATGCGACCGAAATACTCGACAACACCTGCATTAAGCCGCACGTAAAACACGCAAGCTGTTTTGGGCCTAACATGTTATATGTATCAAATCCAGTCCGTCCATCAGCTTCATCATTAATTCTATACACTGAAATAAAAAATTATCTAGATTCAAAGCTATTTTGGGCCACACCATAGGGAAACATGGAAATGGGACACAAACAATATGTTTGTGTGTGGAGGAATCATAGCGTTTTTATTTCATCAAAACCGTTCATCAGTCATTAATGGGTAGTATGAAGTGAAAATAGAAAATTAATCTTAATCAAAACTCATGTGGGCAGAAACGTGTGAACTTAGTGGTTTTAGGCTCAATTTTAAATTTTCACTTGTGGTGTGGCCAACTTGAGTAATTTTAGAGGCGAATAGTTTTTATAAACAGATAAAATAAGGGTTATCACCAGATAGACGGATTGGATTTTAATATATATACAAAATTCTGGCCCAAATGAGCTTTGATGTTTTGCGTGCAATCCGTAGACAATTAATTCCAGTCCCTGTATAAGGCGGTGGAGTCAAGAATACAATTTTGGGTGGTTCGGCGGACTACTAAACCTGATTTTGAAAGTGAGACGTTTGCCAATTCCACGTGTATGTCTGGTTGGGAATAAATTCTCAAAACCACTGCAAAGCTCAGGCAGTTTCTCTCCTCAGGTGGGCCACACCGTAACGAAAGTAAACTGGCCGTTGAAAAAAATTCTTTTTATCTCTCCCTTTTTTTCGTATGCTGTGGAAGACCTTAGGTGTGAAATGTCCTGATTTTCAGGCACAATATCTAAAAGGGTAGCCCACCCGATGGAAAGATTTGATCAAGCACACGTGCTTCTTATTAGCATGTGTGACTGCGTGTGCATGGGTCCGGATCAACATGCGCGTGCAGAATAAGCAAACTTAGTTTTCGCGAATAGAAAAGTCAGATAATCATCCAACGTCAATATCATTTTCTAGCGGTAGGCCCTGTACATGGGACCCACTATTTGAAGGGAGCCGTTTAGGTGTTACCCGGGTAACACCTTAGTGAGTATTTCCCTTACCGTGTGGGGGCCATCTTGATGAATGTACTGCATATCCACACCGTCTATCCATTTTTCCAGCTCATTTTAAGATCCCAAAACTTAAGGGCCTGTTTGGATTCAGGTATAGTATTGTATTGTATTGTATTCGGAAACTGTTCATGTATACATTGGACAATATTCAAAATATATCCAAATCAATCAGATACTAAGCAATGTTTGGATAGGAGGTATTGTTTGATATAATATACAATACATTATATAGATCAATGTTTGGATATGATGTATTATGTCTGTGTATTGTACAATCTTAATTGGGTTGGGTGACCTGTTTAACATATGTAACTTTTCGATTTTTAATCCAAATGATTTTCACGTTGAAATGTAGTAAATGAACGGTCCTGATCTTACACTGCATAGGTATCAAATATCTTGTAATCGTACAAATTTCAAACTTTCATCCGCTGCGAATACAACGTAATGAATACGAATTATTGACCCATTGACAATACTCTACTGCGCTTTCGATTTTTTGAAAATAGTGTGAAATCACGCGTATAGGATATAATGCTTGTACGCTCCTATCCAAACGCTGCATAATGGGAATATTCAATTATAATACGATACAACGCCCTCTTATATGCGAATCCAAACAGGCCCTAAGTAGATCCAAATCTCAGATGCACCACACTACTGGGAACAGTGGTGAAAGTCCATTTAAAACTTTTTGTGGGCTAGAGGAAGTTTTGGATAAAGCCTATCTTTGTATTTTCCCTCCATCCAGATCTATTTGACATTATTAACGGGTTGGATGGCAGATAAACATTAGGTTGGGCCTTAGGAAGTTTTTAATGGTGTGCGTTCAATCTCGAATGTTTCCTGTGGTGTGGTCCACTTGGGATTTGGATTGCTTAATTTTTAAGACCACGTCCTAAAATGGACTGGAAAAACGGATGCAGACGGTGTGGATATACAACAAATCATCAAGGTGGACCCCACGGTAAGGGTAACACCCATCAAGGTGGCCCCACATATAACGACTACACATCAGTATTAGACACTGTACCGAACCACATGCTCGCATGCAGTCTTTTATGTGAAATTCACATACACCAGTACCACCAAACTTGTGTAGAACATCCTATCCGTGCAAAAGGCCGACCACATGTAAATATCGTCTGGGGTGAAAACTAGGGTGGTCCACTCATTGCCGTCGGTCTAAGATGATTTCCCACCAAAACCATCAACAGAATCCGAGGTTAGGATCCGATTGATCCCAATCCACACAATGGAATCTAGGCGATAGGCGAATCCAACACAGCTTCATCACACCATTTTGGAGCAAAATGCATAAGGCCCATTTATGCACCCTTCGAAGGGCGGCTTAAATACCACTTGGATTAATTTGGCACTTGATGTTGTGCATTTGGATGCACTTTACAGTCTTATCTCATCACCTGCTGGATAATATAGGCACCGGGACACCCTCAAGCACAATCCAAATTGAAAAAAAAAAAAAAAAAAAAAACTGACACCCATTTAAAAAACTGCATCCAAACATGCATTCAAGTATTAATGCATACCATCCTGGACAGGAGAATTGAGAATATGTTTGGGTGCCTCTCAAGATAAAAAAAATCTAATTGAATGTATTCAATTCCTAGTAGCTAAAAATGACTAAATTGTGGTTGGGCATGTTGTTTGATGTCTTAAATTTGGGTTGCTCGATCAGTCGAAGGGATCACTTGACCAGTCGAGGGTCAGGTTTGACCAGTCGAAGGGGTCCTTCGACTAGTCAAGGCCCTTCCTCGACTAGCTGATGGTTACGTAGATAGTGCACGGATTTTGCACGGACTGCATAAATTTGAGTCGATTTTAAAGAGGTACATAAACGGAATTTTTTAAATTATAAATAAGAGTCCCTAGGGCTTTTTCAAAGGTATTCTAAGGTTTCTTAAAGATGTTTCAAGGATTTCTAAAAGGGTTCTAGGGTTATCAATGAATGTAAAAAGAGTGAGATTCGAGGTTGTCTGAATCGGGTAAGTCCTCTCTCTTTATAATTTATATTTTCATAGTGAAGATTTGTCACTTTGTGCCGTGATTTTTTCCCACAAGAATTTTTCACGTTAAATCTATGTTTTTTAATAATTTTTTGGTGCTCTTGGATTGCTATCCTACATTTAGATATGTGTGATTTTGCGGACCAAATCCCAACATGGCACGCCATCTCAATTCATCATGTCAACCAAACTTTCAACTGAAAATTTGTACATTTCAAGCGGCATACCCAAGCAATGGGGATTGCATTCCGGCACCATTTCGTCCATTCTCTTCATCGATCTGGGTGGACTGTAATTCAATCTGATTGCACATCCAAACAGTCAAAGGGGCGTGTCTGGGTGCCACTTGAAAATAAAAAATAAAAACATTTTTTGGTGAGGATAAAAAGCATAACAACAAGTTATAAAAACTATGATCTCTAATCCCTAATTGATGTTACCTAAAATGAAAACTCTTAAGTGGCACCCAAACGCGCCCTGAGCATTTGGGATGTGCGTCAGAAAAACAGGTACAACCTCAGGCAGATTCCCATTTTCTCGCTTCTTCCATCCTAAACAGCAATTGCAATCAGGCAGAGCAGCAGCCATCAGCCACAAGGAAGGACGCCCCAACTGCAGCCATTGTAACTAATCACAAATATGCAATGAGAGAATTAAAAAAAAAAAAAAAAACCGACCGTATCACAAGATTTCGTGATTGGCACGACAGAGTATTAGTAAACAATCTTCTTCATAGACAAGGAATTTTGTAACAAAGAAGTAAAAAAGGAAAAAAAAATGAAAAAAAGAAAAAGAAAAGAAAAGAAAAAGAAAAGAGAACAAATGGAGATAGGAAACTTCTCACACAATGGAAGCCTTGAAAGAAAAACCAACTTCTCAATTTTGCGTGGAAGCCTCCTAAGAGTAGGAGAAGGAGAACTGCAATAAAGAATTCCTAATGGTTTGTGAACAAACCGTGGAAGCGGCATGTACACTGAATGGACTGTACATCAACTGGCAACAACAGAAAATATAATAAATATCGAAGGGTATTTTTGTCATATATCAATCAGGATGGGCCACACCTAATCAATGGACTGGATCTTCCATTAAAAAAAACAAGGCGTCCCGGCTTGGGCCTTGGCGGGCTTGCGTCCTTGTGTGCATATTAGCATTTATAATGTAGAATTGCTAACTTATTCTTGAATTTTTATCTTATTACAGCGATGCCATCGAAAATTGGAACGATGCACCTGCGTCAGTCCTTCCAGTAATCAGAAAACTCATAGCCGGCGGCATTCGGGTTTGGGTTTTCAGGTGAAGCCTTTCTACAGAGCAAGTTCTATAGAAAAAATTCATCTTACCACTAAGGTGGGCCAACCGACACAGCTACGATCCTGTGGGCCATGTAAAAGAACAGGTCCAATATGGTTTGTTCAAGTTCTCAAGGTCTTCCTGATCAGATGATCACAATCATTCAATTGCCTGTTAAAATGGATGATAAGACCATTTTTATTTCCAAGCCCTTATTTGAATGTCCTTTGTTGATCATATGTAGGCCCACTTAAAATTTTTTAATGTAATAAGGTAAGAAGAAATTCCAATATGTGCAAGGGTCGAAGTTATCATCTATTAAGGGTTGAGGTTGTCATCCATTATAAATGCGGTACTTGCAAGGGTTAAGATTATCATCCATTATGGGTTGAGATTGTCAACAAGCTCAGCATGAGTTGAGGTTATTGTAAATGCACTTTTTTGACAATCACGTGTGCCAGTGTGTAAGTGAGTCGATTGAGCTATTGAAAGCTAAAGACCGAAGACACATGTATACTTTGAGCATCAAGAAGTAAAGAAATAGGTAAATTAAGGTACTTTAGTGACCCTAACCTTAGACCCTTTTAGGTCCAAAACAGCCTTGCACTCTATATGATCCATTCTACAATGGATAAACCTTTGTTTAATTATCTCATAGCCTTAGGAGCCCTTATTTGATTATGGCTAGTTAGGCTTTAAAGGTGCACAGTTGTCGATAATTGAATAACCCAAATCAGCAGTCCTTGATAAGACATTGATACTGTTGTCAGGTCGTCGATAGGACTCGATCCTTTCCAAAGGTCCGCTTTATATGATTGAAGATGACAAAAAAGTAATCTAGCAAGTAAACTGATATAACCTTGACTGTTTCAATTCTATCGAATGCATGTTCAATCCTATCGAGGGAGCCTTCGATCCTATTGAAGGCTCGATTGATTGAATCGATGGAGTTATTGAACTAGCCGTTACAAACATTTTCTTTCGGACCTTGGACAAATGAATAATTTTTTTGTATAATTAGAGCCTAGGTGATTCTTCACTCATTATCCATCTCCTAAACTCCAAGCCAAAGAGATTCATAGCACCTTTCTTATAATTAATCACTCTAATGAGCATTCCATACTCCATATGAAGGTGTCATGTTCTCTTTCATTTTCTATGGATTAGACACCAAATCTAAAAGTAAATCCTAGTCTGAATCCTCTAGAATACCTATGCAGGTGAATTCCATCTAGAAACTAATTATTCATTAGTTACAGGAGATTCAACCATCATCTTATTACCTTAGTAGCCTCATTGGAGCATCGGGTGAAAGGTGTCATGCTCCAAACTCAGAAATTGGATTCATAGGAATCTCGATCACTGAACTCGCTGCCGACAGCTTCCGTAGTACCCCATTTTCGGCCCCCAGCGTACATACGTCAGGTTCCGATCCTGAGATCCTATAAGGAAGATTTTTCAATGTACATTTGTCTCAAAAAAGGCATAACCACAAGTTTACCCAAATCATAAAGGCAACATCATCATCATATATCCACCAATATAATCATTTGAATACAATGCTGAAAGGGAAATACATATATTGAAATCAAAGCTCCAGAGGACAGTTGCACGCTCCAAGCTCAACGCTGCTGCAACCTAATGCTACCTTGTAATGTCTCGAAAAAATCAGTACAAAGACCTGAGTACCACCTCAGGCAGAAATCACTAAGGACTAAATTCTTTAAACATTAGTCATGAATTAACGAAGTGCTAAACTAGATTACCTGTAAAATTAGCACTAAATACTTTAAATATAATCTACAAGACCCAAACTGGGTGGAACCATTAATGCTACATTACCTAAAACTTAGGATCCATCTCAAAACTTAGTTGCTCTCGGGAGCATCACGAAACTCTGTATCGAACCCAGACCATGCGTCGAAAGTCTGATTTTTCTAAAAACTATACGGTTATGACCGCATTACTGGACTTGACAACAATCTTGGAAATCAAGTCCTAATAGTACCTAGAAACGCACAACTTAAGCCCGGAACAAAGTGTATGAGAAACGCGAATATCTTTAGGAAACGAACTGAAACTTAAGTAAATTGAGTTGTTCGCTTGCAGGTCAAATCTAAGGATTCAGACTGTTAGATTTTGACCCAATTACACCCTCGGATCAAGAAAAATGTCCAACACGCGACAGGGTATTTATGGCACTGATCGAGTACCGGTGACCGTTGAACTGAAACAGGTCCCCCGCGGTCGATTCTCAAACCCAATCAGATTAAAAACTTAGCCTTACCTAGATCCAATGTCAGGGAGCTTAAGTCTAATCGCATGTAGAAAAGGGGCCCGCAGAACAGTTCCGTTGGACCGAAACAGCCAACATTTGGCTATAACCTAAATATACCATGGCCTTGGGGCCATTCCCATCAGTTCTGGGCCTATATAACGGCCTTAAACCCTCTTTCTCCCTTCACATACGAATTTCTAAACCTTAGAGAGAGAAGAGAGAAGAAAGAGAAGGAAAGAGAGAGAGAAAGTGTGAGAGAGAGTTGGAGTTGTTCCTGGGATTCGATCCCTGCCACTCCTCGCGCTCAACCACCATTTCTGTATCACTATTCTGGTGATTCTGACTCCGTTCTTGGGTAAGAAATCCTAACCCTAATCTGTTTTAAGGATTCAAATAGAGTAAATGCTGAAATAGCTAACTTATTTCATGTTATAGGTTGCCGTTGTGCTGTAGGCGAGGAATTAATGTTAAAACTGAGTTCGTTACGAGTCTACCAGCGAAAGGTGTGGATTATAAATGTTTAGGTTATGGTTTTCAAGGCTTTCAATGTCAGTAATGATTTATGACTGGCTTGACTGCTATCACATGTGCTTAGATACGAGGATTTTCGTGTATTGTGCATATATAAACTATGTTGATTTACAATGCATTTCATGTATTTGTTGAAATGTGTGAATGAGTATGGAATTGTGATTTATGCTTGCCCTATTTACTGACTGTGAATACATGCTTGTTGTACGTATGGTGAACCCCTTTGTAAAGGAATTTGCTATAATACCTGTTATAACTACTTTATTACATGCATATGATATGTGTAGCCTAAATGTTTGATAAAATGCGTGAATGTAAAAATGCTTGATTTCATGCATGTAATGAGGGTGTTGAGATAAGATTCTCAAATCCCTTATCTATGGTTATAGTTTCCTTTATGTAACCTATCTTACTACTGTGTGATTTACAGATGGAATGCCTATGTAGGATAACATGTATAGTATATGTTTGTTAAAATTTCTCAAATAAGATATATATCCGATTTCAGCTGTTACGTGTTGTGTTGGATTACTGTATGTGAATGCTATTGTTGAAAATGTGATTGGGGCTATGTGTAGTCTAGGAAATCGATAAATGTCTATGATAGGTGGTTGAACTGTTTAACCATGATGGGCACGCCTGATGAATTCGAGTTGTACGCTGCTTGTTGGCAGTGGTCAGGCCACGCGGAGTGCTTAAGCGCTCCATGTCGATCGGCTTGACGTATGCTCGTACTAGTCGAGCTTATTAAGCAACTCGGTTGACCCGATGAATGTTCACCATGTATGGACGCTATTGCCTAAATCTAAGGTACCAACTTACCAATGCAAAGCCCGTTTAACTCTGGTACCTCGATCCGCTAAGACTCATGAGCCGGACATGGTAGTATGAGATACCATGGTCGAGCTGTCGGCCTACCCTGGGGTGATGAGCCTCCCCGTAGTGACCAGTGAGCAACCTAGACTCATGAGTCGAATACGGTGGTATGAGACATTGTATTCTAACTGTCAGCCTACGATCAAGTGACGAGCCCGTATCGACCTCGAGCATACACTAAAACATATGTTGAGGTGACAAGCCTTTCCATAGTAAACTAGAGTATAAACCAGGCCTACGTTGACGGTGAAGAGCCTCTCCGTAGCGACCTAGAAACCATTTATCGTATGTGACTACTAGGATTGACGACTTTAGATGGATCAATGTTTGGGTTATGATATAAATAGAGGTACCTTAGCTTCCCAATACTGCTGTATGAAAAAGAGCTAACTAAGAACTTGGATAATACGACCATTCATCGCATTGCATGATGCTTTGGTGAGGAAGTGCACATTTACTGGGAGTGGTGCATGCCGCGATCGTAAGATGTTGTCGCAGGAGGGAGTGCAGGCAAGGGCATGCATTATTACAATATATCATTCTTGCATTAACAAGAGTACTTCAAACATGAGTGTTGTACTGCTTTATCATTACTGCTTGATTGAATTGATAACATGTTAACCTTTGCTTCATAATTTCACTGAGTTGATCACTCACTCCCACGTTCTGAGACGGTGTTTTAAATACTAGTCAGACCCTGTTGTAGATGCAGATTATGGCGATCCTTGTGAGATTGAGCCGGACTTCTTCGATAATGAGGAGAGTTCTCATACATGCAGTTATCAGGTGGGTTTATGTAGACCGCTCTGATCGAAGGGATTACAGGGAATATGTTTAGTTGAACATTTACTTTTTATCATTTTGTATCTTTTGAACAAAATGTATTTATTCAACTCAGTAACACCATCATATTCTGAAGGTTGGGTAATACGTCTATGTACCTTATATATCCATTACAATCTTTCGCTTGCATAAATTTAAATATCTTTGGAGTATAATGTGTTGTTTTAGTATAATCTCATTCATGTTTAATGCACTAATACGGATAACATTCAATTATCATTATCTATGTTGCATAAGTGATGTGTTGAAACTCAGGAGTTGGGCTCTTGCTCGACCCCTGATTTTCAGGGCGTTACAAGTTGGTATCAGAGCATGATTTGGATTAAACTGGACCTAGGTTATGGTCACACGACGCACACTGACGTATTCTGACCTAGTAGGGTGTGATATAACATAGAAACAGACGTAGGTTTCCTAATTTCACCAAACGACGAAATTTATCGAAATCGATTGTAGAAATTGGACCCGTAAGCCTTTGTGATCATGTGAAGTGATCCTAACACCTTCTTAGACTATCAATCGATGGGTTTAGATAAAGATTTAACCAATTCCACACTCAAATAATTCGAAACATGTGAATGTATGAGAGATGAGACCCGAAACGACTTAAACGGAGTCGGGGGCCCAAACAGTGCAAATCGGGGGGGCTAAGAGTGGACCCCGCATATTTTCAGCACCCCGGGGAGGGGATGGCATTACCCTGGGGTGAGCCATCATCGGATAGTCCAGGGACCGACGATGGCATTGCCGGATTGGCGAGTCCTCGACGATCGCTCGGCCCGAGCCGGTCGAGCCGCAGTGGGCCTGGCGGGCCGATGCCTGTGGGACCCTGTGGGGACCACAAAATCACGTGGGACCCCTTCTATTTCTTCCATTTGCTCCCCACTCCCCTCTTACACACGCCCAATCTCTCCCTTTTCTCTAAAAACCCTTTTTTCCCTCTTAAATCTCCCCTCCATTCTCAAAATTTCTTCTTTTTCTTTATTTCATACACCCCTCCACCGTTTTCATCAAAACCCCTCTCTTATCTCCCTCATTTCTTTCCATGTGAGTGCATAAGCTCTTATTTGTATCTCAAAAATTTTAAAGTTTAACAACTCACCCTATCCCTCCACCTCATTTCACTCCAATGGCTCTCTTCGAGCTTGTAAAGGTCATTTTCTCCATTTCCAAGCTTCTTTCCCTTATGGGGAAGAAGAGGTCTCCCACGAACGAAGCCAGGCCTAGTCGCCCTACTCGATCAAGGAGGCAGACAGATACCGCCGCAAGTGTGAGCGTCGATCGGGAGATAAGGACAAAGCGGGATCTCGATCCCCAGGCTCCCCATGAAAGGCCTCTATTAGCGGAGTTGTCTCATGGAAGGTTTGAGGGCCGTAGGGTCCTTTTTGAAGGGCATGTGGATGAGAGAATTTTTGGATAATATCTGGTGATGGACCACCTGGTGGATGCCGGGTGGGGTCCCATGTTTGAGGGTAAGATTCAGGCAAATGTGAACACTGTCTGAGCCTTCTACGCTCATATCCGGGCACCGACGCTGGAGCCTTTACAGTTCAAATTTCCTATGGGAAGGTGAGACCTCATAATCAATGTTGGCTTGATAGCCCGAGTCATGGGAATGCCGCTTGGTGAGGTCCATGCTAGTAGAAGAATCTTTCAAGTGCTCGTGAAAGGGATCGCCACATGTGATTCCTTTGTGGCCACTTGGTCCACTGGAATCCAAACAATAGCCTCTTATCATCCAAGATGACTGACGACTTCCGCCTACTCCACCACGTCTTCACGTACAATGTGTACCCCAAGTGGAGTAATCGCAGCGAGTGTACGCACTTGATAGTGGACTTCTTGTATAGTGCTGGGCAAGGAGACAACTTGTGCCTGCCTACCTTCGTCCTGCGAGAGATAGTCCTGACCGCCCGCTCTAACAGGACGACCATTTCACTCCCATTCGACCGACTCATATGCAAGTTAGCACGTGAGTTCAGCTACAGACTTGGTGTAGAAATTTCGGTGCCGATCCATTTCATCAATGACACTACTCTCAACAACATGGAGATTGGGCCATGAAAGCGCCGAGCCCGACTTGACGAGAGTAAAGATAAAGTGGAGAGTGAAGAGGAAGAGACTGATGAAGAGGGTGGCGATGATATAGAAGAAGGGCAAGAAGGAGAGGAAGATGAGGTCTAGGACACTGATGAGGGCTCTCCTCGTCTTGCTACGCAGGGGCGTGACAACAATCGGGCTGCTATGGAAGCTCGCTTGGCTCGACTAGAGGAGGGTCAGGCTGCCCTGCGACAAGAGGTTGGTGAGACCCAGGCCTTCATGAAATAAACATTCAAGAAGGTGTCTCGCACATTGAAGGGTATCCTGTGCTGCATGCAGGATAAGGGTGCACCTCCACCATCGCCAGATTCGGACGACTAGTCATGCACTTAGTCATCTTTTTAGTTGCTTTGTGTGTGTTTCTTCTCTTGTGCTATGTATGGCCTTGTTAGGCATAGTAGTGTAGTAGAGGGGTTAATATGTTCTAGTGTTTGAAACCTTATTTATATTAGCTCACATGCATCTCCTGTCATGATCCATGTAATACTGTATCTCATGTATTGTGACAATTTTAGTAAATGAAATGCATGAAGTTCCTTTAAGCTGTATGTAATTGTTGTGTGGTTGAGTTTGTGAGCATACTGAATTTGACCTGGGTTGCACCCTATGTTGTATATAGGGAATGCCATCTAAGGCCGCATGGAGTACGACACGTCTCACATTTGACGAATCGATTGACGGGGCACCTCCCCTAAGTGATAGCCAGACGGACCCTAATTTGGGCCCGACTCATAATACTATGCTGGATTCTCAGCCGACCATTAGCCCCACTAATAGGCCGACACTTGTTGCACTACTGGTTCTAGAGCAGAACCGTGCGTCTACTTCGACGCCATACATACCTCTGTCTGCTTCTCCTATTGATAAGTTGGAGCAGATGATGCTCTTGATGCAGTAGCAGTAACAACAGCAGCAGCAGTTTTTGACCACCGTGGCCAGGGTCTTTGCCCAGAGCATGGGTGTGGTTCCATCGGCACATCATGTGCAGCCTATAGGCAACATGAGCACTGGTAGCTTGTTTAAGCGATTTCAGCGCTTCCGACCTCCTACTTTTACGGGTACTCACCGACCCGAGGAGGACAAGTATTGGCTTGATCGTATCTCTAAGATGCTGAGGCCACTGCGCTGCACTGCACTGAGGTAGAGCAAGTGAAGTTGGTCACCTATATGTTTGAGAAGAAGGTCAGCTTATGGTGGGATAGTATCCTGTAGACGGTTCTCATGGGGTATGTGTGGACCTGGGAACCCTTTGAGATGCGCTTCCATGAGAAGTACTTTCCTCTCACTTATCGGCATGAGAAAGAGAGTGAGTTCCTTTGCCTCTGTCAGGGAGGGATGACAGTTGCTGAGTATAAGAACAGATTCATGGAGCTAGCCAGGTATGCTCTGTTGATATTAGTTGATGAGCTGATACGTATGCGGCGATTTTCTGAGGGTCTGCGACCTGAGATATGCTCCAAGATGTGTTGCGCTAGCTATCCCATTATGCTGAGCTAGTGAGCATGCCTCTACGAGCGGATCAGGATGGGGACATGCTATCTCGTACTCATGTGCCTATGGCTCTTAGGCCGCAACCGGATTTGTCGAGCTGACCATTTCTCGGTAAGAGGCCGTGTGCAGATTCGCCTCCTAGACTTCCGGTTCCCCCGACTCAGCTGATGCGACCAGACTTATTATGTGCCTAATGCAAGAGGCCAGGCACACTGACACATATTGATTCACTAGGATGAGGGACAACAGCTTCTCGCCGCTTCAGAGGGTTAACCGTCAGCTGCCTCAGGTTATTTCAGCCCCACCTTTGGGGTCAACACCAGCACATCTATCATTTCGGCCACCTGTACATCAATTCAGGCAGCCTTAACGGCCTATGATACTGCAGCCGAACCATTCTTAGCAGGCTTGTGTGCACTCACTTGCAGCTGTGGCATCCGAGACAGCAGTTGTAGCCCTGATGGCTTTTGAAGTCATGACGCATGTTCAAGGTATACCAGTCTTCTTGTTGGTAGATACTGGGTCCACTATCTCTATTATATCATGTGCAACAGTCAAGCGACTGGGGTTAGAAACTAGTCTTATGGTTGGGTTGCAACTCCTTACCGCCACGGGGACTTTTTCAGACTCTACTGAGATGTGTAGGGGCTATTCAATATACTTGGGGAGTAGGATAGTACTTATTGACCTGCTGGTCGCCCCATTACATCACTATGACATCATTCTTGGTATGAATTAGCTCACAGAGATGAGGGCAGAGATCGATTGCAATGCTAGAGTGGTGACAGCCCAGGGACCTGAGGGCACGACCTTTACATTCCCAATGCAGGTTAGTTAGCCCTATCGTATTAGTTGTTATGCTTCTTTGCTAAAGGATGTTGATGGTCCGACACTTGGGGATACACTTGTGGTCCAGGACTTCTGGGAAGTGTTCAAGAAGATCCTGAGACTATCTTCACAGCGCGAGATCGACTTTACCATCGACCTAGTGCTTGGTGTGACACCCATTTCACTACCGACTTATCACAAGGCTCCATGTGAGATGGAGGAGCTGATGAAACAGATCGATGATCTGTTGGATGTTGGATTCATACGGCCTAGTGTGTCTCCTTGGGGAGCACCCGTATTGTTTGTAAAGAAGAAGGATGGATCTCTGTGATTGTATATTGATTATTACAGGTTGAACCATTTAACAGTGAAGAATCAGTATCTTTTGCCTAGGATAGATGACCTGTTTGACCAGTTAAAGGGGACACAGTATTTCTCGAAGATCGACTTACAGTCGGGATATCATCGGTTGTGCGTTAGGGATGAGAATGTGCAGAAGACAACTTTCAGGACCAATTTTGGGTACTACAAGTTCCTAGTGATGTCGTTCGAACTCACGAACGCACCGGCCCTGTTCATAGACTTGATGAACAGGGTGTTTCGACCATATCTTTTCTAATTCATCATCGTGTTTATAGATGACATCCTGACATACTCCAAGAGTCAGGAAGATCACGAGAAGCACTTGTGAGTAGTCTTCAATACTCTCAAGGAGAACTAGTTGTTTGCGCAGTACAAGAAGTACGACTTCTGAAAAGAAAAAGTCAAGTTCCCGGGACATGTGGTGTCTAAGGAAGGGATAGCTGTGGACCTTTCTAAGGTAGCCGTAGTTTAGGACTGGGAGCAGCCTGGTTCGGTTATCGAGGTGAGGAGTTTTCTTGGCTTGACAGGTTATTATCGTCAATTCATTAGAGATTTTTCCAAGATAGCTAAACCGTTGTCTCAGCTAACTCGGAAGGATCTCAAGTTTTCCTGGAATGAGAAGGCCGAAGCAGCTTTTCAGGAGTTGAATGACAAGTTAATGTTCGCCCCTGTGCTAGTATTGCCAGAGCAAGGGGTTAAGTATACGATATACACCGACGCATTTCGCGTTGGTTTGGGTAGTGTTTTGATATAGAAGGACAAGGTTATTGCCTATCTATCGCGACAGTTGAGAAAACACGAGGAAAACTACCTTACGAACGACCTAAAGTTAGCGGCCGTCATCTTTGCTTTGAAGATCTGGAGACATTACCTCTATGGAGAGGAGTTCAAGCTCTTTTGCGATCACAAGAGCTTCAGGTACATATTCATGCAGAGGAACTTGAATATGAGGCAGCGACGATGGATTGAAACCTTGAAGGACTACAAGTTCAAGGTCTCTTACCATCCTGGCAAGGCCAACCTTGTGGCAGATACATTAAGCCACAAGAAGGCGATATCATTTGCGGCACCGTTGATGATTGAGGAGTGGAATAAGGTGGAGTTTGTGCGTGGTTTTGAGCAGAAGCTCACGGTGGAGGAACCATTTGATAGGATCATAGCGGCTCAGAAGGACGATGAGTGATTGGTTGAGATGAGAGAGCAGGTGAATGACAGTGGAGACTCAGAACGGAGAGTTGGTACGGATGGGGGCTTACGTTACCGTGGCCGCCTATGCATCCCGAACCTGCATGGCTTGAGACAGGAAGTTCTAGAGGTTGCACATAATTCGAAGATGGCGACGCATCCTGGTAGTACGAAGATGTATTGAGATATGAAGAGGTCGTACTGGTGGGATAACATGAAGGCCCATATAGCAGATTATGTGTCCCGTTGTCTCACGTGCCAGCAGGTCAAGGCAGAGCATCTCCGACCTCCTAAACTGCTTTAACCCATGCCCATAGTTAAGTGGAAATGAGATTTCATTTATATGGATTTCATCTCAGGGCTACCGAAGACGAGGAAAGAGAATGACTCCATATGTCATGGATCGGTTGATGAAATCGGCTCATTTTCTTCCTATCCAGGTTTCAAACTCAGCAGATGAGTTGGCTAGGTTGTACATCAAGGAGATTGTGCATCTGCATGAAGTTCATCTGGAGATCGTGTCGGATAGAGACACACGATTCACATCTATTTTCTAGACTCGTATCCAGGAAGCAATGGGTGTGAAACTGAAGTTCAGTACCGCGTTCCACCCACAGACTGATGGGTAAACGGAACGGGTAAATCAGGTGTTAGAGGACATGCTATAAGCTTGTGTGCTAGATTTCAAGGACAGTTGGGACAACTGTCTTTTTTATGCAGAGTTAGTGTATAACAACAGTTTTCAGGCGAATATTGACATGACTCCCTATGAGGCCTTCCACGGGCATCCTTGTCGAGCGCCACATTGCTGGGTAGAGGTTAGCGAGAAGAGTCTGATTGGCCTAGAGTTACTTTAGGCGACTTCAAAGAAGATTGACATTATCAGACGTCAGCTTCTGGCAGCACAGAGTAGACAGAAGAGCTACGCCGATATGAGATGACGACCACTAGAGTTCGAGGGTGAGGACCATGTATTCATGAAAGTTTTCTCAATGAAGGGAGTCCTTCAGTTCAATAAGAAGGGGAAGCTCACGCCGAGATTTATTGGCCCATTACAGATATTGGACTGAGTGGGGGTAGTAGCGTACCGCTTGGCTTTGGCCACACCACTCGTAGGCATGCACAATGTATTTCATGTATCGATGTTGAAGAAATATGTTCCTGACTTTTCCCACGTTATCAGATTTGAGCAGGTATAGTTGAGTGAAAATTCTACCTATATACTGCGACCAACGCGTATTCTGGATAAGAAGGAGCATGTGTTGCGCAATAAGGTGATTCCACTTGTGAAGGTACTTTGGACGCATCACACTGAGGAAGAGGCTACTTGGGAGACAGAAGCTGAGGTCCGAAAGAACTACCCTCAGATTCTTGATGTCACGCCGCAAACCCATAAATCGGATTCACAGGAATCCCAATCGCCGAATCCGGTGCCGACAGCCTCCGTAGTACCCCATTCTCGGCTCCTAGCATTCATATGCCAGATTTTCGATCCTGGGATCCTACAAGGAGGATTTTTTTTTTGTACATTTAACTAGTAATAAGCATAACCACAAGTTTACCCAAATCATAGTGACAACATCATCATCACATATCCACTACTATAATCATTTCAATACAATGCTGAAAGAGAAATATATATGTCAAAATCAAAGCTCCAGAAAACAGTTGCATGCTCCAAGCTCAATGCTGCTGCAACCCAAAATCACCTGCACGCATCTATCGTGCATAAGCTTATAGAAAGCTTAGAGGGTGGTGTAAGTGTGTGCACGAGATAAGTGCCAAGTATTCAATATAATATCATAATCATACAATACTGGAAAGCTATTAATCCATAAACCATACAATGATTGAATAAGCAGAAACACTGATAAGAGCAGGAATTATCAGCATAAATAGAAATACTGACAAGATTATAATCATGCGATAACAGAATAAGCGGAAGTATGAACAAGTTCATAAGTTAATCAATATCAAAATACGCAATATAGGATAACTATGCAAATGATGAGTCATAAATAATCAAATGTCGAATGACAAGGATATAATATAATACACAATTCAAAAGAGCTAACAAATATCATCACTCTCATCTAAGTCACAGGAATACAGAAACATAATAACCCACAATGCCACACGCCGAAGATGTAATGGAATATGCAGTATATGGTGCTAATGGAATGACCATGCTGGAGTGTGATGTCGGGATGATAGTACGTAGTATCGTAGGCTACGAGGTCCACCACAAGGAACCTCTATCCAAACCAGTCCCATACCTAAATTTAGATAGTCTGACTCAACGTGGTAAACTCCTGATCTCAGGTTAGTCGCACGTCCAACTAAAATTCTTGCCATAATAAAGATACACAACAATTAGTTGCGCACCACCAGCCCGAGTGGATAGTGAATGGATGAATGAATGAGTATGCAACTCCTACTCAGTAGCCTGTTAGCACAGTAGCCTGCCAACCACTGGTAGCTCGTCCAGGCCTCAGCCCCACCCACATCACACCCGCCCACATCAGCGTCTGCCTACGTGTGCCCGTCCACATGCACAATAGTGACGGGGTGTCATAATATCACGTCAGTCCTCATATCAGTACGGTTCCTCTCTGGAGAAACCACCGGGGTCTATTACACTTCACACCACCTGCCGCCCTAATCAAGCGCACAACTGGATAAGTGGAAAAGACCTTACTATCCGCCGTCAGTAGTCTGTCAATACCTACCCGGCTCGCCGATAGCGGACCCATTCCTCTAGCTGGTTAAACTCAGCCTAGCCATGCCTACTCCCTTAGGCGAGTAAGGCCGCTCCCCCTTCCAACCGACCACGACACAGTGGAGAGCGCAGCCATCTAGTAATTTGCACTCAACGCTCATCTACCCACTCGGTCTAGACGTTGGAGCATCCTCTGGAACCAAGAAGGTGTTTAGAGATTTTCACCTAGGGCCATCTATGGCGGCCCGATGCTCGAATAGATTTCGGGTGTCTCATCTGGCCATCTACGATATGCCTGTGGAGGCTACAACCCTGATGTCACTAGGGCGTACAGTAATCACAATATAATGCAAGATGCATGAGTCATACAATCCAATCATGCATCAATCCTGCGCATGTCATGCGCTCATGTAAGATAATCTCCACCTATCAGGGAGTCTCACATCACCCTGCTCAATGACATATGCAATGGTCAATCACATCTCATAACAAACATGCAGATGATGCGAATGGGCATGTATCATGATGTATGATGTCACATACTTATAAATGATATCAATAACCGGCATCGACAATGTGGACTTTTAACCAACATTGCCCCCAAGGAATGGCCAACATAGAATCAAATATATAATGGGCCATGGCCTCACACAAGGGCCAAATATACGAAACAGGTGGGCCCTGGTCATGGGCCTAACACATATCACAATGGGCCTTGCCCATAGACCTCAAATACATCTAGATGGGTCGCACCCATGGGCCTCAGATATATCACAATGGGCCTCAAATATACTTCGCAGGTGAGTCACATACCTGGGTCTAATACACATCAGTATGGGCTACATCACATAGGCCTAATATACATCATTATGGCCACAACCCATGGGCTTTAAAAATACAATAGGTGGGCCCTACACATGGGCCTCAAATATATACCACGGGTGAGCCTCAATGGATGGGTCACCAATACAACAGGATGAGCCTAATGACATGGACACATAAATATATCGAATAGGCCGCACCAATTGGGCCTTACATACATTGCAATGGGCCATGACCCATGGGCCTTGCATACATCACAATGGGCCTTGCAACATGGGCCTCATATATATTTAAGGTGGGCCTCAACAACGGGCCTCATACACATCAAGGTGGGCCTCAACAACGGGCCTCATACACATCAAGGTGGGCCTCAACAACGGGCCTCATACACATCAAGGTGGGCCTCAACAACAGGCCTCATACACATCAAGGTGGGCCTCAACAACGGGCCTCATACACATCAAGGTGAGCCTCAACAACGGGCCTCATACACATTAAGGTGGGCCTCATACACATCAAGGTGGGCCTCAACAACGGGCCTCATATATGGCCTTAGCAACAGGCCACAAATATATCAAGATGGGCCTAATCAATCATATGGGCTAAATTAATCAAATGGCCGATACGAGCAGGCCGATCAAATGGACCGATACAAATGGACTGTGCGTCATGGAGTTATACTAAGCATGTTATAAAGTAATGCCCTATCCTTACAACATAGCTGGCCTAGACGACTTGCATACAACAAGTATGGGCCTACCAATGGGCCCTAGGGAGAGTCGCAATGCGGATATTTAACCAACATTATACTCGCAATGTGGACGTTAAACCAACATTGCTCCCAACGTGTAGCCCGTAGTGAATAACATTACGTAAACCAGGTTGGGATCACACATTACAATGGACCTTAGGTACACCCAATTGGGCCTTAAATACATCAAATGGGCCATGTCATATGGGCCTTTTACTCATCAAATGGGCCACATCAATAGGCCGCACCAATGGGCCTTATGTGCATTGCAATGGGTCATAACTCGTGGGCCTTAGATTGCATCAAATGGTTCTCGACCCATGGGCCTTATACATATCCAATGGGCCTAATCCCATGGGCTTTAAAATACATCAAATGGGTCCAATCCCATGGACCTTGGAACACATCAAATGGGTCCACTCTATGGGCCTTAAATTACATCAAATGGGCCTTGGAACACATTAAATGGGTCCACTCTATGGGCCTTAAATAGTTCAACAACTAGCTACATTCATGGACCCAATTAAATTTAACTGTGGTGGGGCTCAAAAGTGCATTTATTAAGCCCAATATTTAAGGAACTAAAGGTATAAATCATTTCATCTAAGATCTTTATAATATGGTGGGCCCCACTCCTCAAAATTTCAGCCCAAGGTCAGCATAATTATAACATGTTGCTGTCGTAAATTTGGGCACTCCATTGGAGTGGGTTCAAGGCCTCTAAAACTCTAAAAATTGAGGGCCAAGGTCCCTCATCATACATACAATAAGAGAAAACCTAAAAAGGTGGCCCACCATCAGAAGAAATATTTTTGAATTATGGTTTTTTATCAATGCATATTGCTGGACTGCACAAAAGAAAAAAATCTGGGAGTCCAACCATCTTGACCCATTCTTTTGGATACCCAAAAGGGATCACTTGAGGCTGAAATTTCATATAGTGATAATTCCATAAGTGAGCCACACCTCCACAAAATTTCATAATTTTTAGATATCTCTAAGTATTTTAATTAATTTAAACAAAACAGACTGTCCAGAAAAATCGGACAGACCTGGATGTCCCAACGTGGTGGGCCAGTCCGACCCTCACCACGGTGTGTACAAGGGTCCATTGACCCTAAAATTTGGTAGGTGAGTTCTAACATAAGTGGACCACACTCCTAAAAAAATTCAAAATTTTTAGACATCTGTAAATATTTTAATTCATTTATATAAATCAATCTGTCCTGAAAATCGGACTGATCTGGATACCATATTATAATGGGTCGGTCCCGCCATCACCATGGTGTGTACAGGCGTCCATTGGCCCCAAAATTTTGTAGGTGAGTTCTACCATAAGTAGGCCACTCCCTTAAATTTTTTTATAATTTTTAAACACCCATAGGTATTTTAATAAATTTCAAAAATCCAACTGTCCATAGTGGAATGTTGCTAGAACAGTGCATAAAATCAAGACTGTCCACCTCACTTAGACCACACCTTTGGGACCCCAATGAAGGTCAGTTGGGGCTGAAATTTGGAGGACATCAAGATGAGATCCTCACCTTTTAGAAAAGTATATTTAATAGGTATGAATAGTCCCCCAAACAGTCCCAAAATTTGGTCCAAAAATAACCAGAAACTGTCCAGAAAATTCTGGACAACAACATGTACTTAGATAAAATTTATTATATAAGTTAAATAAAAAGGGAAATACATTAATGGGCCACATACATTAGGAAATAAAATGAGGAAAAAGAGAGATAAAAGGACAATCCGGCTATAGGGAAAGGGGCTCCGCCACTATTGAGCCCTCCTAAGATCAATCACACCCGCACATCATACCTAGATCTACATTTACAACATGGATTTGTACATGCATGGCCTATAATTAAAATACATGGTGAGGATGCCATCCCCACCATGGTTATAAGGTCTAGATGACCCAAACATAATATGATTTGAAATAAAACTACCATGATGGGGCCCATAGAGAAAGGCCCCATGCATGGATCATGCATGCATAAGGTACGCCATTGGCCACAATCATGGGATTGTGTGGGATCTCCACCATTGATTGGTGGGTCCTACACTTCCCTCATGAAAGAAAGAAAATATCTAGGCTATAAAAATTAGATTTTTTACATCTAGAGGAGCACCCACCGTTCGATCTTCTTGCTCCTATGAGTTCCTTAGCACCTTAGCTTTGATTCCAATGGAGGAGATGAGGAATGAATGGTTAGGATGAAAGATCATGGGGTAGAAAAGTGGGCCTTACTTGAAGTTTTAAAAGGGAGGGAGAGGCTTGGAGAATTCTCATACGTATGGGATTTCTCTCCTTAGATTTTTTTGAGTTTAAAAATGAGAAAGAGAGAGAGTGAGAGTTGTAAAGGGAGAGAGAGATGGGTGATGGATATGGTGAGTGATGGGTGTAAAAAAATCTTGACTTTTGTGGACATTTGTGTAAGAAAAGCATGGGTGGTGTAAGAACTTTTTGACTTTGAGGGCTTTTTGTGTAAGAGAGGTATGGGCTTATAAGAGATTCTTGACTTTTGTAGTTGCTTGGGAATGTGTGAAAGGTGATGTGTACTTGACATGTACTTGACATGTGATGGATTGATGGGATTGATGTGACACCTCTTAGAGATTCTCTTGGGTTTCGCAACGCGCGGCGTTTTCGTCGCACTGAACGTTGGCCCACATCTCTTAACCAGGGTATCTCCTCGGCGCGCAAGTCGTGGCAACGGAACTGCAGCGACGGCGCGGTCGCTATGGTAAAGGTCTTAGGTTTAGTCGATACGGGTTGACGACATACGAATCAGGGTCGCACACAAATATTGGTTAAGGGTCGAAGGTTGCCGGAATTCGACCAGTAAGACCGTGGAAGTCTATGGAACGGTACGGTCTAGGATACGGGGCTTACACTTGAGGAGCACGAAAAGGTACTAATTTTGAGGATGAAATTTTTTTAAGGGGAGTAGATTGTAACATCTTAAAAAAATTCGTACAAAAACTCGAGTACCACCTCAGGCAGAAATCACTAAGGACCAAATCCTTTAGACATTAGTCGTGAATTAACTAAGTACTAAACTAGATTACCTGTAAAATTAGCTCTAAACACTTTAAATACGATCTGTAAGACCCAAATCGGGTGGAACCATTAACGCTACATTACCTAAAAATTTAGGATCCATTTCAAAACTCAGTTGCTCTTAGGAGCATCACGAAACTCCGTATTGGACCTAGACCGTGCGTCGAAAGTCCAATTTTCACAAAAACTATACGGTTATGACCGCATTGCTGGACTTGACAACTATGTCAGAAATTAAGTCCTAATAGTACCTAAAAATGCACAACTTAAGCCCAGACCGAAGTATGTGAGAAACGCGAATATCTTTAAGAAACGAACTGAAACTTAAGTAAATTGAGTCGTTCGCTTGCAGGCCGAATCTAAGGATTCAGACCGTTAGATTTTGACCCAATTACACCCTCGGATCAGGGAAAATGTTCAACACGCGGTAGGATATTTATGGCCCTGATTGAGAATTGGTGACCGTTGAACTGAAACAGGTTCCCCGCGGTCAATCCTCAAACCCAATCGGACCAAAAACTTAGCCTGACCTAGATCCAATGTTAAGGAGCTTAAGTCCGATCGCACGTAGAAAAAGGGCCTCCAGAATAGATCCGTTGGACTAAACAGCCAACCTTTGGCTATAACCTAAGTATACCTGGTCCTGGGGCCATTCCCATCAGTTTTGGGCCTATATAAGGGCCTTAAACCCTCTCTCTCCCTTCACATAAGAATTTTTAAACCTTAGAGAGAGAAGAGAGAAGAAAGAGAAGGAAATAAAGAGAGAAAGTGTGAGAGAGAGAGTTGGAGTTGTTCATGGGATTCGATCCCTGCCACTCCTCACGCTCAACCATCACTTTTGTATCACTATTCCGGTGATTCTGACTCCGTTCTTGGATAAGAAATCCTAACCCTAATACGTTTTAAGGATTCGAATAGAGTAAATACCGAAATAGCCAACCTATTTCATGTTATAGGTTGTCGTTGTGCTGTAGACAAGAAATTAGTGTTAAAACTGAGTTCGTTACGAGTCTATCGGCGAAAGGTGCGGATTATAAATGTTTAGGTTATGGTTTTCAAGGCTTTCAATGTCAGTAATGATTTATAACTGGCTTGATTGCTATCGCATGTGCTTAAAAATGAGTATTTCTATGTATTATGCATATATATAAACTATGTTGATTTACAATGCATTCTATGTGTTTGTTGAAACTTGTGAATGAGTATGGAATTGTGATTTATGCTTTTCATGTTTATTGACTATGAATACATGCTTGTTGTACGTATGGTGAACTCCTTTGTAAAGAGATTTGCTATAAAGTAGTTATAACTACTTTATTACATGCATATGATATGTGTAGCCTAAGTGTTTGATAAAATGCGTGAATGTGAAAATGCTTAATTTCATGCACGTAATGAGGGTGTTGAGATTGGATTCTCAAATCCCTTATTTATAGTTACAGTTTCCTTTATGTAACCTGTCTTACTACTGTGTGATTTACAAATGGAATGCTTATGTAGGATAACATGTGTAACATATGTTTGTTAAAATTTCTTAAGTAAGATCTAAATCTAATTTCAGTTGTTATGTGTTGTGTTGGATTACTGTATGTGAATGGTATTGTTGGAAATGTGATTGGGGCTACGATATAGTCTAGGTAATTGGTAAATGTTTGTGATCGGTGGTTGAACTATTTAACCACGACGGGCACGCCCGATGAATCCGAGTCGTACGCTGCTTGTCGACAGTGGTCAGGCCATGCAGAGTGTTTAAGCGCTCCATGTCGATCGGCTTGACGTATGCTCGTACCAGTTGAGCTTATCAAACAACCTGATTGACCCAATGAATGTTCACCATATATGGACGCAACTGCTTGAATCTAAGGTACCAACTTTCTAGTGTAAAGCCGGTTTAACCTTAGTACCTCGATCCGCTAAGACTCATGAGCCGAGCATGGTGGTATGGGACACCGTGGTCGAGCTATCGGCCTACGCTGGGGTGACGAGCTTCCCCATAGTGACCAATGAGCAACCCAGGCTCATGAGCCGAATATGGTAGTATGGGATACTGTATTCGAGCTGTCGGCCTATGATCAGGTGACGAGCCCGTAGTGACCTCGAGCTTATACTAGAAACTACGTTGAGTTGACAAGCCTTTCCGTAGTAAACTAGAGTATAAACCAGGCCTACGTTGACGGTGACAAGCCTCTCTGTAGCGACCTGGAAAGCATTTATCGTATGTGACTACTAGGATTGACGACCCTAGATGGATCAATGCTTGGGTTATGATATAAAGGGAGATACCTTAGCTTCCCAATCCTACTGTATGAAAAAAAGGGCTAACTAAGAGCTTAGATAACACGACCATTCATCCCATTGCACAGTGCTTTGGTGAGGAAGTACATGTTTACTAGGAGTAGTGCATGCCGCGATCGTAAGATGTTGTCACAAGAGGGAGTGCAGGCGAGGGCATGCATCATTACATCATACCATTCTTGCATTAACAAGAGTACTTAGGACATGAGTGTTGTACTGCTTTATCATTACTGCTTGACTGAATTGATAACATGTTAACCTTTACTTCATAGTTCCACTGAGTTGATCACTCACTCTCACGTTTTGGGACGGTGTTGTAAACACCGATCAAACCCTGTTGTAGATGAAAATTATGACGATCCTTGTGAGGTTGAGCCAGACTTCTTCGACGATGAGGAGGAGTTCTCATACATATAGTTATCAGGCGGGTTTATGTAGACCGCTCTGATCGATGGGATTACAGGGAATATGTTTAGTTGGACATTCACTTTTTATCATTTTGTATCTTTTGAACAAATATGTATTTATTCAGCTCAGTAATACCATCATATTCTGGAGGTTGGTTAACATGTCTATGTACCTTATATATTCATTACAGTCTTCCACTTGAGTAAATTTAAATATCATTGGAGTATGATGTGTTGTTTTGGTATAATCCAATTCATGTTTAATGCACTAATATGGACAACATTCAATCATCATTATCTATGTTGCATAAGTGAGTGTTAGAACTCGAGAGTTGGGCTCCTGCTTGACCCCCGATTTTCAGGGCGTTATATACCTGCACGTATCTATCGTGCATAAGCTTACAAAAGCTTAGAGGGTGGTGAAAGTGTGTGCATAAGATAAGTGCCAAGTATACCATAAAGCCCATAAATCATACATCATTGGAATAAGCTAAAATATTGACAAGATCATGAATCATACGATATCAGAGTAAGCGAAAATATACTGGTAAGTCCATGAGTGTTATTAGCCGTACTAAGGCTATGCGATACAAAACTTAATAAGACAATAACAGATGCTGAGGATGTAATGCAATATGCAAATCCTGACGAGCCACGAATACCATCAACCTCATCTAGGCTATATAAGTGTAAAAATATAGTAACCTAAAATGCTAAGTACTGCGAATGCAATATAATATGCGGTGTAAATGAAATGACCTTGCTGGAATATGAAGTCGGGATGATAGTACGTAGTATCGTAGGCTATGGTGTCCACCACAAGGGACTTCTACTAAACCAGTCCCATACCTAAATTTGGATAGTTCGACTCAGTGTGGTAAACTCCTAATCTCAAGTTAGTCGCGTGCCCAACCGAAATCCTGGCCATGCGAAGGTACACGTAACCAATATTTACGCACCACTAGCCCGAGTGGATAGTGAATGAATGAAGGAATGAATATGTAATTCCTGCTCAATAAGTCCACATATCTGTACGGTTGCTCTCTGGAGAAATCACCAGGCTCTATTACACTCCACCCCGACTGCCTCCTCTCTAGCTGTACAGCCCCGTGAGTGGAAGAGACCTCACTATCTTCTTATCCAGCAGTCCGCTAATACCTACTCGGCTCATCCATAGCGGATCCATTTACGAGCTGATCATACTCAGCCTAGGTTATAGCCTCCTCACTTGGGCGGATAAGGCCACACCCCCTCCCAACCGACCACAACACAGTGAGAGACACGGTCTACTGGAATTCGGCACTCGGGCGCTCATGTTCCACTTAGTCTAGACGTTGGGGCATCTCCTAGCCTCGAAGATTCTGAAATTTTCACTTAAGGACATCGTAAGTGCTCACAGTGCTAAAAAAAAGTATTTCTGGCGTCCCATTTAGTCATCCATGATGTGCCTGTGGAGGCCATGACTCTGATGTCGTTAGGGTATACAATGATCAAGTTACATATATGCGAGATGCATGAATCACACTTTCCAGTCATGGAGCAATCATGCGCAAATGGTGCGATAATGTGGGCACTCCTTCTCATAAGGAGTCCTGTAAATAGTCAACCCAATGGCGTATACTATGATCAAACATTCCTCATATCAGGCATACATATGATGTGTATGAGTATGAATCATGGAGTTATACTAAGCATTTTATATGGTGATGAACTATCCTCACAATGAAGATGGGCCTTGATGGCCTACACGTAGTAAATATGGGCTTATCAATGGGCCCTAGGGAGAGTTATAATGCAGATATTTAACCAACATTATTCTTACAATGTGAACGTCAAACCAACATTGCTCCCAAGGCATGGCCCGCCATAAATGTCATTACATAACCCATGGTGGAATCACAGTATACATCTCATTGGGCCTTAAATATATCAAATGGGCTTCATCATATGGTCCTCTTATATGTCAAGGTGGGCCTCAACAACGAGCCTCATACACATCACGGTGGGACGCATCGTATGGGCCTTACCCATTGCAATGGGCCGCATCAATGGGCCTTATACATCACGTCGGGCTGCTTGGATCAAGCACGTACGTCACATGGTGGCCACGTGGATGGACGGTGTGAATATACAACACATCTCAAGGTGGGCCCTACCTGTCCTACGACAAAACAAATGGACGGTTGGGTATAGAACGCATACATCAAGGGGCCCACCGTCTCACAAAATAGATGGACGACGTTGCTGCAAAGCACATATATCATGGTCGGCCCATACAACACCGTCCAAATGGACGACGTGTATATAAAATACATATATTAAGGTGGGTGGTAATGACGGGCCTCGCACATGGGACTTACATACCTCAGGTGGGCCTCATCACGTGGGCCTTATATATCAAGGTGGGCCTCAACAATGGGCCATAAATATGGCAAGTGGGCCACACCCAAATATAGGTGGTGATAAGGATTTCCACCATTAAAATTCCTAAGGGTTTAATGGTGGACATTCAAACCATTGCTTTCTGAAATGTGGTCCACTAATAGGCAGATCTGCCTCATTTATCTCAATCCTTAAGGTAGCCCACCAACTGAATGGAGGGTTTGGATGTAACCCCTACATCAAAGGTGGGGTCCACTGACTGTCCAGCAGCCCATGGCTGGATAGCATGTATAAAACACATACACCATGGTGGGTTCCACCATCCATAGCCGTGGATGGTGTGAATAAAACACATACATCAGTGGGTCCCATGTGGGGCCCACCATAATGTTTATTTGTCATCCAAACTGTTGATAAGGTCACACGGACCTGGATGAAAAGGAAGAACAAATTTCATATTAATCTAAAACTTCTGGAATCCAGAAAAAAAGATTTCAATGGTAGCCACTCAATCCCACTATTTCTTGTTGTGTGGGCCACCTGAGTCCTAAATTCGGTTATTTTTTGGGGTGGTCCACTACCCTCAGGAGGGGCTACTAAATACATGGTGTTGATTATTCAAAACACATCATGGTGGGGCCCACAACAGGGACCCAAATAGTTTGCCTCTTCATGCCAATCGCAGAGGACACGTCCCCTGGACAGTGCTGCTGCTGCTCTCTCTTATATTTTCATTTTTTTGAAATAAACTGAATTTCCATAGTTTTTCATAGCTGGGGCCCGCATCAGCTGAATCCAGCCCAACCATTGTACTCTATAGATCAAGACCGACCAAATAAGCCTACTATTCAATATGTTTTGGGGTGTAGAAGGATCAAAGTGCATTTTAATAGTGAAACCACGGTTTTCTAAGCTATGGCTCGCCAAATAGTCGGATTGACTTCATTTTTCGGCTCAATGCCTAAAATGAGCTTGTGAATGGAATGGACAATGTGGATTTAACTTATACATCAAGGTGGGGCCTGCATGAGTGACCCACCCAATAAGCTTGAAATCAAGCTTATATTTGGTTTTCAATACACGTCTAGCATCCCTAATACACGTCTAGCGTCCCTGGACGCTGGACGGTCTGGGCATAATACATGTACAAGGTGGGCCTTGCTCAGGTGGGCCACCAAATGCATGGATGGTATGAATAAGACATACACCAAGGTGGGGTCCATCCAAGTGGGCCACGCAGCTACATCATCACACACAATAGAAAATGAAAGAGAGAGGGGGAGAGAGAGGGAGATAAATGGTGATGATGGGAGGAGCTCCGCCACTATGAGCTCCTCCATGATACAATGGATACATCAAGATGGGTCTCACCACAATTGGGCCCTCAAATTATCAAAATAACACAATCAAAATCTAGAAAAAAAACACCCACCTTAGATCTCTTCTTCCTTCTTTCGCCAATAGGCTATAGAGCTCCAAGGAAACAATTTCAACGGCTGAGATGGTCTTTGGAGGGTGGGATTGGATGATAAGAAGGTGGGCCGCACTAGCTTCTCCTCTCCCATGGAAAATTTTTGGACGTTGGGTTGCTTGGAGTTTGCTTGAAAAATGGAGAAAATGAGAGAGAAAGGATGGGATGTAAAGAGAGAGAGGGGTGGGTGAGTGATGTGTACTTGACATGTATAGGTGTGTAAGAGAGAGTTTGACTTTGGAGTTACTTTTGGGGATGGGACATGTACTTGACATGTGAGGTGATTGATTGGATTGATTTGACATGATGTAAAGATTTTCTTGGGATTGTAAACGCGTGGTGTTTCCTTGAACTGAACGCAAGCCCACATCTTCTGGCCTGGGTATCGGGTCGGTGTGCAGGACGAGGCGACGACTTGGTTGCTAGGGTACAAGTCTTGGGTTGAGCCGACTCTGGAATATGGGTTATGACTTAGAGTTGCGTGCAAATTCAGATAAAAGATTGTGGGTCGACGAAATTCGACCGAAGGACCGCGGAAGCATACGGAACGGTACGACCTAAGATATGGGTCTTACAAAAGGTATATGATTTTAAGAAGTAAAAGAAGATCAACTTCAAAGATCGGGAGATCAATTGAGAAGTCGATTTGGGATTGAAGAAGCTCTTAAGTAAGATGCATCAACGAGGTTCAGTCCGATAAATAAGGTTGTTATTTTAGAGTTCACGTACTATTTCCTTATGTAGAATTGAGTATAGAGTTTGTGATCCAAACTTGCGTAGGTACTTGTCTAAGATCGTACTGCCACCAAGCATAGGTGTGAACATGTGTAGGTCCTTATGCAGGCTTTTGATGGTAGTGTATATATGTAAGTCCTTGTGTAGGCTTCCAACGGGAGTGTGTGTGTAAGACCTTATATAGGCTTCTGACAGGTGTGTACGTGTGTAAATGTTAAAGGTAAACCTATTGAAAACCTCCAAGATAGTGAATTTCAGTACATTTGCAGAGAGTGAGTCCACTAGGAGTGGAGTAGGTATTTAACCGAAGCATTTGGATGCATTTCTATTATGTTTTTGTTTGAATTGTTCATTATGAATGCATTAATAGATTATATGTTAGACACTTAATTTGTAACACACACACACAATAAATATTTCATATATCACCACATAGATTAGTTGCTCAGTTAGTTATATCTGTTGTAGTCTATGTACTTGGAACCACTTGGCTTGGAAGCCTAAGTTGTTAAATTACTTTTAATTGGTGCATGCTTTTAAGTAGTCATATCCCCCTTCTAGGACTTAGCCATAATTATAGCTCTATAAGCTTCCACGCAGCGTGGTACCGTGTTAAACAACTGATGTAATTTCACCATTAAGGTTCAATGTTATCATCCATTAAGGGTCGAAGTTGGTAACCTATCTAAATAACAACATCGACTCTTAATAGGTGATAACCTCGACCATTATTAAATAGGTCAATAATCTTGAACCACCATTAGCATATAGCAACATAGACCCTTATTGGCCTACTTGTGCTTTATATTTGCCTTCTTTTTTTTTGGTTCACACCATAAAATGAATCAACAAATTAGATGAACAATACAGACAAAACACGGACACCATGGCGGGCCCTATAGTCTCCAACACGCCAGCAGTGTACGATGCCTAGTTTATGTCCTCTACTTATAGTTACTACAAGTGCACACGCAATGCATATTGACCCACCATGCTGCATGTTTTTTTTTTCCACACCGTCCACCCACTTTGCCAACTCATTTTAAGGCATGACCCAAAAAATTAGGATGATTCAAATCTCAGGTGGACCACACCATTGACAGTAACAATCGAAATACAACATTAAAAACTTACTAGGAACCACAAAACTTAAATCAAGCTAGTATTTGTATTTTTTACTTATAATTTTTATGTGACCTAGTCAATTGGATGATTGATAAATGTTATAGTTACTCATGCCTTGGTGGTTGACTCAAAGGAGTTTCAACACAAGGTCACGAGTACGAGTATCCACCCACTGTGGTGAAATCCCACTGAAGTCTGTTTTCAATGATATGGTCCACCTGAGATTTTAATTCGATTTGTTTTTTGAGCCTTGTTGTAAATAATGATTCAAAATTGATAAAACACATATACTGTAGTGGGGCTCACGAAGCACTGTCCAATAGAGGGAAGCGGATCGCGTACTGAGTAAACTCTGTAGGGTCCACCATGATTTATGTATTTCATCCACTCCATTCATCCATTTTAATAGATAATTTTAGAGCCTGAGCCTAAAAATGAAGTATATCGAAAGCTTAAGTGGACCTCACCATGTGAAACAGTGTGAATTGAAATTCTACCATTGAAAAACTTTTGGGGCCTAAAGAAGTTTTGGATCAAGCTATTATCCGTGTTTTCCCTTCATCCATATATATGTGATCTTATGAACAGGTTAGATGAAAAATAAACATCATTGTCGACCTTAGCAAGGTTTCAATGCCGGAAGTCATCAGTCCCACTGTTTCCCGTGGTGTGGTCCACTTGAGCTTTTTATCTGCTTTAGTTTTGGTCTCAACGACTAAAATGAGATGGAAAAAATGGATAGAGGACAAACCACATACATTCAAAGTGAGCCTCGGTTTACTCAGTACTATAAAAGCATATTGAGTAACTCGAAACACAATCCAATTCCCGTGGAACACTCACCTGCGAACTAGTTGGTACATACTACGTACGAACTTTTTTGAGAACCCATCATACGTGATGTGGATCCAAAATCTGAACCATTCATGTGAAGCAGCACCTCGTGAAACCCCCCAGGCCCAAGTTTTACTTTGATCTAAAACTTTGATGGGCCATGAAAATGAAAATAGTTTCCTCCCTTGATTTGTATTTCTCTTTTCTATGGCCCACCAGAATTTTAGATCAGGGTGAAAATTTGTCACTTGGGGTTTCATGGGATTCCGCATCACATGGACCGTTCAGATTCGACACCCATGGCACGTGTCCAAAGGTGCGCACGTGCATAGGTGCACAGGGGAGCATGACTCCCAATTCCCCAATAGATGTCGTGGGCAGTGAAATCAGACTTGTATTAGATACAAATAGGTTGAGTAGTGAGGCACGCTACTAAAGTGATGTCACCAAGTTATGTGAGTGTTAAGGGTCAAATATTGCTTATTAGGCCCCATTTATTGCCTGGATTTAAAAGCATGATACTGTTTAATGGCTCGATTTAATCGTGTTTGTGATGCAGAGTGTATTCACAAGCTTGGATCGAAATAAGGTGCTAAAAGTTGAGATTTAACTCTCAAATACCAGAGCAAGGGACGGACTCCGTGGGACCAAGATCGATGAATTTACATGCCAGAGATCCACGAAAATCGAGAAATTGAAACTCAAGTGGCCCAAAATTGGTCTAGAATACAAGATCACGGGGTTTCCACCATCCGTTCAGCTCGAAACTTCATCTATGGCCAAGGGACCACAAATTAACCGTACACGTCGAATTTTAGCTCTAAGTTCCTTGTGGAAGAGGTCCAATAGCCAGATCAGCCCACGAATCGTTAAACTGGGGCCCACCTGATCCTTGGATATGCTTCGAATTTGGACTCAATGCCTTCAATAAGATGAGAAAAAGGATGGCCAGATCAGATTTTTCATATACACCACCGTTGGACCCACACATGCGATGCATGTGCATAGCATGTACACGGCCGCCGCGCAGCACAGCTTCCCAATCGGTCAGTGTTACGCTGACTGATTTTTTCTCAAAATTTCTTTCAAGAACTCAACAACGTTCTTGCGCACACCCACCGGTTTGTGATTGTGGGCCCCACCCATCATCCCTTCGCAAGATCTGAACCATCCATTACGTCCATATGGGGGGCATGGTCCTCACCTAGGTGGCATAATTGTAAAATACCACGAATATTGGCTTTTAGCTCTTCAAACGTAATTCAAACAGAGGAGCAAGCTATTCTGTGGACCACACCGAATCCAACATGAAACCAGCCATTTCTTACTGGTTTTTTGATATAATTGCAATGGACGGAGTGGATTTCGCAGAAACTGAAAGGAGTGGGCCCCACCGACAGCTAGCGCAAGAAGCGCTAGCTCTGTTTTGTAGTCCATGAAATCCGGACGTTGTGGGCCCCTGTGTGTTTCTGATCACCGTCGAATTGATGATCCAGACCATCCACATGCTTCAACAGATGGCCATAACCCTAGCCAAGGTGTTAGAATCAACATATATGTTGATTTCGCGTCGCAAAATCAAATCAAACGGAAGCTGTTTTACTGCGAAAAACAGAGAGAGACGTAAGAAGAGAGACAGTTCGGTGAGGACCTTACTGCATATGGTATAAGAGGAGAGAGACGTAGAGAGAAGAGACGAGCTTGGCTTGGGTTGGAATGTGAGAGAGAGACAGAGAGTAGAGTAATTTTTATTTTTATTTTATTATTGTCTCTCCTTAGTATTTCTTCTGAGATGTCTAGCTCCATCATGGTCGGTTAAATTGTAACGCCCTGAAAATCGGGGGTCGAGCATAAACTCCACTACCGAGTTCCAGAACATCACTTATGCAACAATTTCAATGATGGATGAATGTTGTTCATGTTAGTGCAGAAAACATGAGTGAGATTAGACCAAAACAGCATATCATACTCTAGAGACAGTTAAGTTTCTCAAGCGGAAGATTGTGATAAATATATAAAATATATAATTGATTGTAAGTCTCCAGAGTGTGAATATGTTACCAGGTTAACTAAATACATGTATACTCCAAAAATAGAAAGAAAAAAAAATATACATGAGTGTTTAAATAAAAGGTAAAATACCAAGTGTGTAAGACCCGTATCATAATCCGTACTGTTCCGTCGCTTCCCGCGATCCTTCTCGTCAAATTTCAGCAATCCGCGACCTGTAGTTGACGTTGCGCACGACCGTAAGTCGTATCCTATTCATTTGATTCGGCTTAATCCAAGACTTGTATGTTGCGACCGCACCGTCGCCGCGGTTCCAACGCACCGATCCGATACCCTGACTAAGAGATGTGGGTCGGCGTTTATTTTGAGAAAACGCTGCGCATTTACATTTCCAAGAGAATCTCTACAAAGTGTCCCATCAATCACATCAATCAATCCCATCAATCACCTCTCATGTCAAGTACAAAGCAACCATGCTTTCTTTCTCCACAAGCCAAGCAACCCCAAAGTCAACCAATCACTCACCTCACCCATCACTCACCTCACATCACTCCATCACTCTCACGTCTCCCTACAACCCTCTCTCTCTCCCTCATTTCCCAACACCACTTCCAAGCAAGGGAGAGCATCCCACGTCCAAATTTTTCTCAAGAGAAAGTGTGATTTTGGTGGCCCACTTCCCATCCCAAATCTCTCATCTTAGCCATCCATTTCCCATCTCCACCATCAAAGTGAAGCTCTAGGAGTGTAGCTTTCTAACGGACCGAGAAGATCAAGTGGTGGGTGTTTCTTTAGACTACTTTTTATGTTTTTAAGATGGGCCAAGTGAGGCCAACCGATCAATGGTTTGGATCTCACTTGGGACCCTAAGATGTGGCTAATGACCCATCCTGATCATCAAATCATTCCATGATGGGGCCATTCTCCATGAACCCCATTATGATGTTTACTTTCCTTGTATTAAGAGGTCATCTAGACCGTCCATTTTTAGTAGAGTGGGATCTCCACCGTTGATCTTTTATTTGGATGGCCCATGTGCACGGGACCCATTGATGTATAATTGGATGGTTGAAACGGAGGGCCCATAGTGTCGGGGCCCCTCCATCATGCGTGTCCCACACACACACACTCTCTCTCTCTCTCTCACTCTCTCACTCTCTCTCTCTCTCTCTCTCTTTCCCATTGTATGAGATGTTGTGGCTATGTGGCCACTCGGATGGACCCCACATTTATGCATGTTTCATCCACACAATTCAAGTGTATGGTGGCCACCTGGATCGTCTAAAGGTGAGGCCCACCATAAGTGGTGCCGTGTACATATTGAAAAGGATCAAACAAAAAAAAAATAAAAAAATAACAAAATATACCGTCCAGCGTCTCTGGACGCTGGACGTCGCCTGGATAAAGGCAAAAATATATGTTTTGTTTGGGGTGGGCCACTTGTATAGGCTCCATCTTGATGTATGTATTTAATCCATGCCGTCCATCCCATTTAGAGGTCCATTTTAAGCGTTGAAATGAAAGATGGGGTTGATCGGAGCATTTGGTGGGCCATAGTTTTAAAAATGGTACCATTACCATTGAACTCTACCAAAACTCTTCCTACACGCTGAAAAATGGCCGATATTGGTCTTGATGGGTGTATTTTGTGCTTGGGAATACAATGGACGGAGTGGATGCACTTCGAGCGGGCCCCGTATGTGAAAAACTGCAGAAAAAGGTTTTTTTTCCAAAAAAAAAAGAAGGGCAAAGCAGCAGCAGAGCTGCTGCCTGCGCCCTTGCAGCGGGTGGCCGGACAGCAGCCCACGGCCCCTGCCGTGGGCCCCACATGATGTATATTCTGTATCCACGCCGTCCATAAGGTGGCCCACCCTCCGAGGTGGGCCCTCTCCAAAAACGAGGCACGTCCAAAGCTCAGGTGGCCCACACCACAAGAAATAGTATGAATCGAATTTTACCATTGAAACCCTTTTGGGGTCTACACAAGTTTTGGATCACGCTGAAATTTATTTATTTTCCTATTCATTCAGGTCTGATGACCTTATCAACCGTTGGATGACAAATAAATGTTATGGTGGGCCCCACGTGGGACCCACCTTTACCGTTTGAAGTAGCTGATGCTGCATCGTACAACAGTTCCATAGCTGTTGTACTCACGTCAGCAGGGCAGTGGGAACGGATTGGCTGGCCCCACAATGATGTATATGTTTAATCTAGGTTGTCCATCATTTGGATGGTGGGGCCACCATGATGCATGTGTGGCATCCAAGCCGTTCAACCATTTTGAAAGTTCGTCTTAAGGCTTGAGACTAAAAATAAGTGAGATCCATGGTTCAAAGTGGACCCCCACCATGATGCATGTGTTGCATCTAAACCGTCCATTTATTTTTATAAATTTGTTTTCATGGCTTGAGCTAGAAATGAGCCAGATCTATGGTTCAAATGGCCCCACCATGGCATGTGTATAGGGCCCTTTATTGATATAACTTTGGCCATTCATTTAGGCCCACCTTGGTGCACATCTAAGGCCATGGGATTAAGCCCATTTGGCATATGTAATGCCCATGGGATTAAGCCCATTTGGCATATGTAATGCCCATGGGTTTCGGCCATTTGACATATGCAATGCCCATGGGATCCAGCCCACTTATTCTATGTAAGGCCCACAGGATTCAAGCCCATTTGATGTGCCTGGGGCACAAATGGAGTGACCTAGTTGATATATTTAAAGCTCATGTGTATAGGCCCATCTGACATATTTGAGGCCCAAGTTGTGATGCCACTTTGATGTATTTCAAGGCCCATGGATCGTGGACCATTGCAATGTACATAAGGCTCATTGGTGAGGCCCATTAATGTAACCCATTTGATAAACGTAAGGCCCATGTGATACGGCCGATTTGATGTATCTAAGGCCCATGGGTCGAGGCCCAACGAGATGACCTTAGGGTCCATTACAATGAGTGATCTCTCATGGTTCATGTAACGATATATATGGTGGGTCGTGCCTAAGGAACAATGTTAGTTTGACGTCCACATTATATGTACAATGTTGGTTAAATGTCCTCATTGTAACTCTCCTTAGGGCCCATTGATAGGCCCACACTCGTTACTATTCATTGCTTTATAACATGCTTAGTATAATCCCATGACTCATGCCCATACGCATCATATGTATGCTTGATTTGAGTAGTGACTGATCATAGCATATGCCATTGGGCAGACCACCTATAGGACCCATTATGAGACGGAGTGCCCCACATGATCGCGCAGTACACACTGGATTTCTGCATGATTTGATCGCGTGATTCATGCACCTCGCATATGTGTGACTTGATCACTGCATGCCCTAGCGACATCAGGGCCGTGGCTCCACAGGTATATCGTGGATGACCGTATTGGATATCGAAAATACTTATTCTAGCACTGTGGGCACTTAGGATGTCCTTGGATGAAAGTTTCAGAACCTTTTTGGTACCAGGAGATGCTCCAACGTCTAAACCGAGTGGATACATGAGCGCCCGAGTGCCGAATACCAGTAGGCCGCGTCTCCCACTGTGTCGTGGTCGGTTGGAAGGGGGTGTGGCCTTATCCGCCTGAGTGAGGGGGCTATAAGCTAGGCTGAGTTTGACCAGCTCGTAAATGAGTCCGCTATCGACGAGCCGGGTAGGTATTGACATACTACTGGTCAGGCGGATAGCGAGGTCTTTTCCGCTTGCTTGACTGTGCAGCTAGGGAGGTGGCAGTGACTACGAAGTGTATTAGACCCCGGTGATATCCAGAGAGGAACTGTACTGATATACGTACTTGAGGAGTACCGACTTACTTGGATTGCATTTCGCATATGACATTCGGCTATATAGGCCTTGCATTGTATCGGTGTGGCCGATGATATTCATATCTCATCGCATGGCTTTGGCATGATTGATTCTTGGACTTACCACACACTTCCGTATTGTTCTGATACTGTACACTTGACGTTTGCCTTACGCACACACTTACACCACCCTCTAAGCTTTTGTAAGCTTATGTACGATAGTTGCGTGCAGGTAGCGTTGGACAGCAGCAGCGCTGAGACAGGAGCGCGTATCAGGACCTTTTGGAGATTTTTGATCACCTTATATTTCCCCTTTCCACATTGTACTTAAAATTTTTGATATAGTGGATATGTGGTGATGTTGTTTTGTGACTTGGTTATGCTTGTGGTTATGCTCCATTATAAAAAAATTCATTCTGAAAATTCTCCTTATAGGATCCCAGGATCGGAATCTGGCATTTGATTATCAGGAGCCGAGAATGGGGTACTACGGAGGCTGTCGGCACCGGATTCGGCAATCGAGATTCATGTGAATCCGATTTTCAGATTTGGGACGTGACAAAGTGTATTGGCATCTAATCAGTAACCCTGTAACCCCGTCGATCAGAACCTGCATATAGGAGGAATCCTCCTCATTATCATCAAGTTTGGCTCTGCTTTGCAAGCATCGCCATCATCTGAAACTAAAATAGGGACTGGTTGGTGTGTACAACACCGTCCCGTAACGTGGGAGTGAGTGGCCAAATTAGTGGAATCATAGAGCAAAGGTTAACTTGTTATCAAGTCAATCAAGCGATAATGATAAAGCAAGCAAATCAAACATTTATAAATACTATAATTAATGCAAGAATGAAATGACATGATGTATGCCCTCACCAACATACTCCCTCATGCGACACCATCTTACGTCCGAGACATGCTTTCTTCCCTCAGTGCTCCACATCTTTCAGGCACAAGCAGTGTGATATGAATATGATTATCGAGTTGTTATTAGTCCTTTTCATACAGCCGGATTGAGAAACTAAGGTACTTTCCTTATATCATTCCCAACAAAGATCCTGTCTAGGGTCGTCACTCCTAGTAGTCTCATACGATGATAATTTCTAGGTCACTGCAAGGGCTGCCAGGGCTATTGCAGGTACTCATTACACCGCTTCCCCATCACCTTATCAATACAGGCCTAGTTTGTACTCTTGTTGCTACGGAAGGGTCATCGCCTCACGTAGACTCAGAGTACACTCGAGGTCACTACAAAGGGCTCGTCACCAATCAGAGTAAGCCGACAGTTCGAATGTATTGTCTCATACCACCACAATCGGCTCACGAGTCTGAGGTGCTCACTGGTCACTACGGGGAGGCTCGTCGCCACAGCATAGGCCGACAGCTCAACCACGGTGTCCCATACCACCATGCCCGACTCATGAGTCTTAGTAGATCAAGGTACCACGGTTATCAGGGTTATCACTGGTAAGTTCAGTACCCTAGATTCAAGCAGTTATGACCAATAGAAGGTGAACATACAGCGGTCAGTCGGGTTGCTTGACGAGCTCGACTAGTACGAGCGCACCTCAAGCTGAACGACATGAGTGCATAAACACCTCGTGTGGCCTAACCACTTTCGTCAACCAAAGCACGACTCAGATTCGTCGACGCGTCCTTCTTGGCGAATAGAATCCAACCACGAATTCAAATCTGTTACCGACTGCCTGGACTAGAGTATATCCCCAAACACTTGTAATCTAAATCAATAATCATATGAGAGAGACAGAATTGAAATACAAGTAATTCCAGCATGTTATTAGCATGTTATAACATACATCATAAGCGGTTAACCATACACGAGTATTGCACACATAAGGTAATCAATTTAAACACAACAAGCATGGAGGAAATTATGTACATCATCAAATTAGTTGAGAATCTAATCTCAATGCTAAACTACAACACCATTTACTCAATACTTACCAATACATACATTTATACAAACACTTAGTCTACACACATTTGTCTACATAGCACATGTCGGCCAAAAGTGTGCATTAGTGTGAATCTCTTCGCCAAACAGATCATACACGCATAACTAGCATAGGTACACGACAAATACTCATGGCAATCATATTGACAAAATACGCACATATACAGTATTTTCTATAAATACCTAAAATATCCTAAATCTCATATTCTTCGTACGTATTCGAAATGAAAAATAGACAGCATGTTCTACATGTCAAATAGCACCCTTGTCAATAATCTACCATTAAACGGCATTGAAAGCTTTGAAAAATGGTAACCTGAGCGTATAAAATCCGCACCTTATGCTGTAGAAGCGTATTGAATTGAATAGGTACTCTACGCTTCCGTCAACGTCAGTATGGCAGCCTATTACACAAGGGAAGTCAACTACTTCACTACTTGTATCGATAGAAACCCTAAAACAGGTTAAGGTTAGGATTTTCTTACCTAGAACGAAGCCAGAATCGCCGGGATAGCGATCATAAAGTGATGGTTAAGCATGTAGATTGGCCGGAAAGAATAGCAGGAAGATTCTCCCACTTCTCTCACGCTCTCTTTCTCTTTTCTCTCTTCTCTCTCCTAGGATTTCTCTCAAATTCGTATGGACTGAATGAGAGCGGGTTTAAGGCCTTTTTATAAGCCCAGAACTCACCAAATTAGACTCAGGGCCATGGTATACCTAGGTTATGTCTAAATACGGACTGTTCCGTCTCAACGGAGCACTTCTAGAGATCTTGTTACTAAATGCAGTCAGACTTAAGTTCTCTAATACTGGATCTAGGTCAAGCTAAGTTTTCAGTCCGGTCGAGTTTTCAGATCGACCGTGGTGGATTAGTTTTAGTTCAACAGTTACAGGTACTCGATCAGAGCCACAAGTGTTATAACATGTAAGGGCCACCTATCCTAATTCGAGGGTAAATTTGGGTCGAATTCTAACGGTCAGAACGCTTAGAAATAACGCGTTAGTGAAACGTCCCAGATTCTTTAAAAATATAATTAATTTTCTAAAAATCTTCATTTTCCTACCATCTTTAATCCGGGCTTAATAACATGGTCTCAGGACATCGTTTGAGCTTGATCTTCTAGGTGATTGACAAGTCCAACTAGGCGGTCGTAATGGTCTAAGTTCATAGCTATCAGACTCTCGATGCGCGGTCTAGAACCAATACAAAGTTTCAAAGTATTCCCATGAGCAACTGGGTTTAGAGTTGGATCCTAGATTTTAGGGTAACATAGCGGTAACAAGTCTATAGGTTTTAGGTCTTACAGATCGTATTTAAAGTAGTTAGTGCTAAAGTCACAGGAAATCTAGTGTAGCGCTAGTTAATTCACATTAAAATTTTAAAGAATTTCATCCTAAATGGTGTCTTGGGCTTTGGAATTGGGTTCTGAGAGGTTACCAAGGTGTTACGGTTGACCCATTGCCTAAGGACGTCTAACTCAAGGTTGGCAAAAATCTAGGGTGTTACAATCTACCCCCCTTAAAACATAATTTCGTCCCCAAAATTGGCTAAGGGTAATGAGTCTCTAGAAAGATTTTAGTATTGACATTCTAAGGAAGGTTCAAATCCTATTTAGTGACCTAACCTTATGTATAACCTAAATCAACTTCTTTGATCCTGGGCCAGTGGGGAAGAGGTCAACCACGCTTCCACTGCTCAACTCTGATCCAACGATTGTATTAGCTAATCCTAACTAGATTGGGCTCAATACGTTCTACCCCCCTTAAAAACTTAGTTTTGTCTCGATCCGTATATCGAAACAAGGTGTAACTTAGGGCATATCCTTGACATGAAATGGGAAACAACCTCTCACTACATTGGTCTTCTTTTGTTATTGATGCATTCTATGACATTGGTACCTATGGTTATAGAAAGGAGCCTAATCTCTATTGGCTATAAGTCCTCGACATTTCCCAATGACAAAGCAATAACTTTTGGTTGTAGGTGGTTGGGCCAACACGGAAGAAAAGTTGTGTAGTGGGTCTGAGCCGGATACATAGACTTTCTGTCTAGCTAGGACAGAAAATTTGCCGTATCGGTTCTTAATCCTAGTCGATGCTAATCTTCTGCTTGATCAGAGCATTAGATATATTGGTAACTATTAGGATTGAAAATGCAATTCAAACCGCGAATACATCGCTAATATACAACTCCTTTACTCCACGTTCCTGATTATAACATGTCCTTGGGAAGGCAATTCTAAGGGGTGTGCTGGTTTATCCTAGCGTTTCATCTGAGTGATATATAAGTCTTTCCTACACGTGACTAGTTCTAAGTGAAGTAAGCTTCCTGAGAGTTACTAAAAGAGCCTATGAATATTATGAGGATCTATCAAAGGAATGGAGTCCTACTCCAACCAAATCAATCCTACTATTCCTTAGCATATATAAGCTTTACACTACTTAATATAACTAGTAGCTTAGTCTGTAACTCACTAGCTGTAATCCAAAGTCTAAGCTTATACGCTAGATGGTTTCATACCATTTCTACTACAGGGGATTGTTCTATCGCTTAGAGTCAAGATTGTCTAATTGAAATTGGATTTCCTATATCGTCAGATCTTTCAAAATCTAGGAGTACTAACTATAGGTCCAAAACTCTAGATGTCTTAGCACTAAATGGTCACTATTTGTGGACTAAGCTACCATATTTGGTCTCGCCCGACGGTAAAGCGGAGAGATCGAGAAAATGGTTAAAAGTAACTAAAAAAGAGCCATAGAAAATTGATGAAATGGAAGAAAAGGCTGACCTAATGGGTTGCCACGAATCTGGGTTTGAAGGAGGAGTGTAATAGGTCAAAGAAAGGGAAAATAAAAGATAGGAAGGATCAAGATAGGAGGGACTGGGGGCTGACACGATTTTGGAGCTTCAAATGGGAGCTTGGGAGCTCCAATCGCGAAAAATGGATTAAGTAGCTGTTGGATATGATTGAGAATAGTGGAGGGATGATGGAAATAACGAAAAATGAATGGAGGAACGATTGAAAGGGAGGTTGGAGTGAGAAAACAGCAAGTTTAGAAGAAAAAGAGAGCTTGGGGGGCTAATTTGTGAAGGAAGTAGTAGATTTAGAATGAATGGGTGGTCGAACCCTGTTCCATAGGGTTCCACTAAGCCCCAAACACGATCGACCCGGACCGCCGGCCTGGCCGAGCCCGTTGACCGGCGAGGCCTCGCAGGCCCTCGCCAACCACTGGACAAACTGGCGAGGACCTCCTGCCCCCCAGGCCCCAAAAAAGTCTAGGTCCCACCCTGGGTCCCCCTGTAAGTGCTCCGTTTGGCCCTCGACTCCATTTGAGGTGTTTTTGGGGCCAATTTACAACCCAGAATGAGTTTATGTGACGCGTAACATATGATTTTGGGGTAGGAGACGCTAATCTATCCAACTAACCCATTTATTCCACGAGATTCTATAATTTGAATGGTCAAAAGTCTAATTTAACATATATTTACTATTTATAGTAAATTTTTATTTAAGTATTATTCTCTATCATTTATATGTTAGGATTTATGTCTAGTATGAAAGGACTTAGAAAAAGTTGAAGAATGAGCTAGTGAAAGGAGAGATTTTGAAAGAAATGAGTTAGACTTTAAGATTGAGTCCTGAGAAGTTATTTTCAATACCTTGGTTGATACTTCATGAGAGTGGTGAGATTGATGAGGGATGTTGAGATGGATAGGTGTCAAGATGAGGAATGACAGATATAAAAATGAATGCATTCGAGGGAACTTTGGGGTATCATTCATAGGCAAAGTAGGCATTGATGCTTTGGTCATGTGAGATAGAGACCAAAAACAACACCGGTTGGGGGTGAGTTGGCTTTAAGTTAAAGGTTCTAAAAGTGTAAAGAGAAGGTCCAAAAGGATGTGCTTGGAGGCAAAAGAAATGATTTGATGATCTATGGTTTAACTGAGGATGGTCCTGGATAGAGTGGAATGGTGGAAATATGAACTTAAACGTTTTCTTTCCTTTGTAGTCCTAGATTTTATTATTGTTACGATCCTTTGCGTGGCCTACTGAATTACTTAGTAGCAATAGAGATCCGGTCTGTGGTGGTGGTGAGTTTGGGGTGTAGCTGGGTACATGAATCTCAACAAAACAAATTAGAAGAACTGTGGACTAAATTACAATATTCAGTCTCGCCTATCGGCGAAACTTGGAATCCTAATGTGGTTTCTAAGTTCCATCGCCCCCTTCCTAAGTTAGAGTGCGTCAGTGTGCGTCGCATTACCATAACTCAGGTCCGGTTTAATCCAAATTATATTCTGATACCATCTGTAACGCCTTGAAAATCAGGGGTCGAGTATAAACTCCACTCCCAAGTTCCATAACATCACTTATGCAACATTTTTAATGATGGATGAATGTTGTTCATGTTAGTGCAGAAAACATGAGTGAGATTAGACCAAAACAGCATATCATACTCCAGAGACAGTTAAGTTTCTCAAACGGAAGACTGTGATAAATATATAAAATGTATAATTGATTGTAAGTCTCCAGAGTGTGAACATGTTACCAGGTTAACTAAATACATGTATACTCCAAAAATAGAAAGAAAAGAATATACATGGGTATTTAAATAAAAGGCAAAATACCAAGTGTATTGGCATCTAATCAGTAACCCTGTAACCCCGTCGATCAGAACCTGCATATAGGAGGAATCCTCCTCATCATCATTAAGTCCGGCTCTTCTTCGCAAGCATTACCATCATCTGAAACTAAAATAGGGACTGGTTGGTGTGTACAACACCATCCCATAACGTGGGAGTGAGTGGCCAACTCAGTGGAATCATAGAGCAAAGGTTAACATGTTATCAAATCAATCAAGCGATAATGATAAAGCAAGAAAATTAAACATTCCTAAATACTGTAATTAATGCAAGAATGAAATGACATGATGTATGCCCTTGCCAACATACTCCCTCATGCGACACCATCTTAAGTCTGTGGCATGCTTTCTTTCCTCAGTGCTCCACATCTTCCAGGCACATGCAGTATAATATGAATATGATTACCGAGTTTTTATTAGTCCTTTTCATACAGCCGGATTGGAAAACTAGGGTACTTTCCCTATATCATTCCCAACAAAGATCCTGTCTAGGGTCTTCACTCCTAGTAGTCTCATACGATGATATATTTTTAGGTCACTGCAAGGGCTGTCAGGGCTGTTGCACGCACTCGTTACACCTCTCCCCATCACCTTATCAACATAAGCTTAGTTTGTACTCTCGTTGCTACGGAAAGGTCATCGCCTCACGTAGACTCAGAGTACGCTCGAGGTCACTACAAAGGGCTCGTCACCAATCAGAGTAGGCCGACAACTCGAATGTAGTGTCCCATACCACCACAATCGGCTCACGAGTCTGAGGTGCTCACTGGTCACTACGGGGAGGCTCGTCGCCACAGCATAGGCCGACAACTCAACCACGGTGTCCCATACCACCATGCCCGACTCATGAGTCTTAGTAGATCAAGGTACCACGGTTATCAGGGTTATCACTGGTAAGTTCAGTACCCTAAGTTCAAGCATTTATGACCAATAAAAGGTGAACATACAACGGTCAGTCAGGTTACTTGACGAGCTCGACTAGTACGAGCGCACCTCAAGCTGAACGACATGAAGTGCATAAACACCTCGTGTGGCCTAACCACTATCGTCAAACAAAGCACGACTCAGGGTCGTCGACGCGTCCTTCGTGGTGAATAGAATCCAACCACGAATTCAAATCTGTTACCGACTGCCTGGACTAGAGTATAGCCCCAAACACTTGTAATCTAAATCAATAATCATATGAGAGAGACAGAATTAAAATACAAGTAATTCCAGCATGTTATCAGCATGTTATAACATACATCATAAGCGATTAACCATACACGAGTATTTCACACATAAGGTAATCAATTTAAACACAACAAGCATGGAGGAAATCATGTACATCATCAAATTAGTTGAGAATCTAATCTCAACGCTAAACTACAATACCATTTACTCAATACTTACCAATACATACATTTATACAAACACTTAGTCTACACACATTTGTCTACATAGCACATGTCGGCCAAAAGTGTGCATTAGGGCGAATCTCTTCGCCAAACAGATCATACACGCATAACTAGCATAGGTACACGATAAATACTTATGGCAATCATATCGGCAAAATACATACATATACAGTATTTCCTACAAATACCTAAAATTTTCTAAATCTCATATTCTTCATACGTATTCGAAATGAAAAACAGACAGCATGTTCTACATGTCAAATAGCACCCTTGTCAATAATCTACCATTAAACGGCATTGAAAGCTTTGAAAAATGGTAACCTAAGCGTCTAAAATCCGCACCTTATGCCGTAGAAGTGTAATGAATTGAATAGGTACTCTACGCTTCCGTCAAAGTCGATATGACAGCCTATTACACAAGGGAAGTCAGCTACTTCACTACTTGTAACGATAGAAACCCTAAAACAGGTTAAGGTTAGGGTTTTCTTACCTAGAACGAAGTCGGAATCGCCGAGGTAGCGATCGTAAAGTGATGGTTAAGCACGTAGATCGGCCGGGAAGAATAGCAGGAGGATTCTCTCACTCTCTCACGCTCTCTTTCTCTTTTCTCTCTTCTCTCTCCTAGGGTTTCTCTCAAATTCATATGGGCTGAATGAGAGAGGGTTTAAGGCCTTTTTATAAGCCCAAAACTCACCAAATTAGACTCAGGGCCATAATATACTTAGGTTATGTTCAAATACGGACTGTTCCGTCTCAACGGAGCACTTCTGGAGGTCCTGTTACTAAATGCGGTCGGACTTAAGCTCTCTAATACTGGATCTAGGTCAAGCTAAGTTTTCAGTCTGGTCAGGTTTTCAGATCGACCGTGGCGGACCAGTTTCAGTTCAACGGTTACGGGAACTCGATCAGAGCCATAAGTGTTATGACATGTAAGGGCCACCTATTCTGATCCGAGGGTAAATTTGGATCGAATTCTAACTGTCAGAACGCTTAGAAATAATGCGCAAGTGAAACGTTCCAGATTTTTTTAAAATATAATTAATTTTCTAAAAATCTTCATTTTCCTACCCTCTTTACTCCGGGCTCAATAACATGGTCTCAAGACATCGTTTGAGCTTGATCTTTTAGGTGATTGACAAGTCCAACTAGGCGGTCTAATTTCATAGCTATCAGACTCTCGATGCGCGGTATAGAACCAATACAAAGTTACAAAGCATTCCCGGGAGCAACTGGGTTTAGAGTTGGATCCTAGATTTTAGGGTAACATAACGGTAATAAGTCTATAGGTTTTGGGTCTTACAGATCGTATTTAAAGTGGTTGGTGCTAATCTCACAGGAAATCTAGTGTAGCGCTAGTTAATTCACATTAAATTTCTAAAGAATTTCTTCCTAAATGGTGTCTTGGGATTTGGAATTGGATTATGAGAGGTTACCAAGGTGTTACGGTTGACCCATTGCCTAAGGATGTCTAACTCTAGGTTGACAAAAATCTGGAGTGTTACATAAATCCTCTTAGCTAGGGCTAAGAGGTGAAGCTTGTAGTGTGATGGGGAGGATTTTATGACTTTAATTTATATTTTGAACTACCAGCATTATAGTTTATTAATGAGAATGTTTTTAGTTTTTAATGGTCTGTTGTAACTAAAATTACAATGGGTCTGCGATAGCTTTGAGCATGTTCCTTCCTTTTAATGTTTATGACGTCAGGAAGCCCTGTTATTCACCATCGTCTCTTGGGCATGGTCGGATGATGGTACCCTTCCTAACCTTCAAGCATTGTTGATTGGTTGGTAATTAGTTTAATTCTGTTGTTTGCTTTGTCTCTTGGGCATGGTTTGGTGATGGAATCCATTCTAATTCATATACCTTTCATCTCTTAAAAACTATAATCAAGGAAGATCAGTTTGATTTCATGGTTACACCCTTCAACTGGATGAAGATGGACTCTAAGTCCTGTTGAATTCTTTAAGCAGGCATAAGATCTCTCTGATCTCTATAAGTGGATCCTCTGAATCCCTAGTTTACTATCTCTAAATTCTTTGAATTTTAGATTAATCTTTCACTATTATTCATCAATTTATATTCGATTTAGATTTCATCTTAAGCTAGTTCTATTTTTATTTAGTTTCAGATAACGTAGAAGTATCAGTCCCTTGGGATTAGACCTCGGTCTTACCAAGTTTATTATTACATCACAACCCTGCACTTGGGGAGTGAACAGTGAGCCCCACCATGATGTATGTTTTATATCCACATCATCCATTCATTTAGAGATATCATTTTAGGGCATGATTCAAAGAATTATGCAGATCCAAAGCTGCAGCCTATAGTGAACCCGACTGCAGAAAACAAAGGGGAGAGTAATGCCCACCGTTAAAACCTTCCTAAGGTCCACCATGTTATTTATTTGAGATCCAACTTGTTCACGTGTTAATATAAGCATGAAAGTAGGGAAAACACAAATATGTACTTGATCAAAAACTTTTGTTACTATTAAAAGTTTTTAATGTTGGGTGTTACTCTCTACACTGTGTAAAGTGGAGTCCACTCTAGATTTGGATTTGACTCTTTCTTTGGATTGGTGGGGCCACGTAACTTGTGACGTGACTTTAGAAGCGAGTTTCACTTCTCAGGTAGTTCATTCGCTGATGAAATCTGCGTTTGAGTCCAAAGCGGATTGGCTGCTATAGCACACAGCTGCTGTAGGTACGTGTAGTGGAAGACCAGCAATGACGCTACTCAAGCTCAGAGTTGTACCAACGGTTCAAACGAGATCATAGTTACATCGCCCTACAGTGATGTATTTATTATATTTATACTGTTCATTTATTTTTAAAGATCATTCTAAAATATTGATAAAAAACTGTATCATATACAAAGATCAACTAGTCCACGTCACAAATAGCAATGGAGATAATGATTTTCACCATTAAAATATTTGTAGGGCTCACCATAATGTTTATTTTCATCCACTCTATTCATAAGGTCAAAATTACCTAATGAAGAGGAAAAACAAATTTCATATTGATCCATAACCTCTTTGACCTCAGGGAGGATTCCAATAGTATGTGTTCAATCCCCTGCTGCTTTTTGCAGCGTGGTTCTCTTGATAGTTAGATATGGCTTATTTTTAGTCTAAAGCATAAAGTCCAAATGCATGGACAGTTTGGATATAACACATGCCTCATGAACAGACCATAGAACTTCTTGATGCCGATACACCAGCTATCTAGCCACCAGCCATTCTGCTTCCGTTCAAGTCGGGCAATCCGGAGAAAATGACCACTGTAGACAAAACCTTTTACCCAGCGGTTTTTATCGCGGAATAGAAACTTAAGTTACCAACTTAGACTAGCACGTGCGGACAACGACGTTGAGGACGAAACTACCCCTCTTTTTCACTGCGAAGACGAGAGCCGACGCTTCTCCAACTGAGAGTTGTACGAATGGCTTAGGAGAGATCAAAGTTACAGGGCCCCACAGCTATGTATTTATCATATCCACAACGTTCATCCATATTTCAAAATCATTTCGGAGCATTATCCCAAAAAAAATAAATCATATCCATAAATCAATGGACCACACCACAAAGAGCAGCGGGAAAATTGATTTTCACGGTTAAAAATTTTTGTAAGGCCCATCATAACATTTATTTTCCATCCAATCTATTCATAAGGTCACAAAGGCGTGGATGAAGAGGAAAAACAAATTCCATGATGATCCAAAACTTCTGCAACCCCTAAAAGGGTTTCAATGGTAGACATTCAATTCCCCATTACCTTTTACTGTGTGGTCCACTTGATAGCTAGATCTGTCTTATTTTTCATCTCAAGCCTTAATACGAGTTCACCGAATAGATGGACGGTTTGGATATAACATATACCTCATAATGGGACCCACAAAAATCAGTGGGGATTACAACTAGGAAAGGGAAAAAAAAAAAAAAAATAGTGACAAAGAAGACAGCAAGTTGGGGTCGACCGGGTTGACCCGGTCGACTGGCCTATGGCTACGGATTATAACCGTAGCCAAAACTACAATGCTATGGAATTTTTTTTCCTTCTTCCTTGTTATGTTTTATTTTTAATTTTTACATGGAGAATTTTATTGTACCTATATTTTTCTTTAATACATGTTTATATAAATATGTGTGTGTGAGTGTGTGTGTGTGTGTGTGTGTGTGTATATATATATATATATATAAATTTTTCTCTTTTTTTTTTTCATTTCTTTCTTTATTCATTTAACAAGAATATCTTCTAAACTAAAATTAGTTACTTGACGTACCACATATGATTTTGGGGTAGGAGAAGCTATTTTAGCCAACCAACCTAGTTATTTTCCAAGATTCCATCAGGTCGATGGTCGAAAATACATTTCATTCACTTCACGATCAATTTCAATCACTTCATGGTCAAATTAAAAATTGAGCGAGGCAAATATGAAATTGAGTGAGTAAATTAAAAATTGAGTAGGACAAGGTATGAATTGAGTGAGGGAAGCTAGAAATTGAAGGAGGTAATAGAAATTAAGAGAGGTAATATAGGAGTTCAGCGAGGGAATCTAGAAATTGAGCGAGGAAACTTAGGATTTGAGCGAGGAAAGCTAGAAATTGAGCGAGGGAACCTAGAAATTGAGCGAGGTTTAGGCTACGTTGAAATTGAGCGAGGGAACCTCGCTCAAATCCTAAGTTGCCTCGCTGAATTTCTACGTTGCATCGCTCAATTGATAGGTTGTCTCGCTCAATTCCTAAGCTCTTTCGCTCAATTTATATATTGCCTCACTGGATTTCTAGCTTCTCTCGCACAATTCGTAGGTTGTCTCGCTCAATTCATATATTTTTCCATATCATTTTATAGAATGAGACCAAAAATGAGATATATTCAATTCTCAAGTGTACCACATTACAGGAAATAGTGTTGAATGAGCGTCAACCATTAGAAACCTTTAGGGGGCCCACTGTGATGTTTGTGAGAAATCCTCCTCGTGTAAGTTCATTCATAGGGTCAAAAAGACCTGGATGAAGAGGGAAAAAAAATTTCATAATGATCCAAAACTTCTGTAACCCCTAAAAGGGTTTCAATGGTAGACGTTCAATTTCCCATTGCCTTTTACAGTGTGGTCCACTTGATAGTTAGATCTATCTTATTTTTCGTCTCAAGCCTTAATATGAGCTCATAAAATATATGGACGGTTTGGATATAACACATACATCATGATGGGACCCACAAAAGTAACATAGCAAAAAAAAAAAAAAAAAAATTCAGTTTGCCCCGCTCAATTTCCAGTTTGCCCCGCTCAATTTCCAGTTTTCCCCACTCAATTTCTAGTTTGCCCCGCTCAATTTCTAGTTTGCCCCGCTCAACTTCCAGTTTGTCCCGCTCAATCTCCAGTTTGCCCCGCTCAATTTCCAGTTTGCCCCGCTCAATTTCTAGTCTGCCCCTCTCAATTTCCAATTTACCCCGCTCAATTTCAAGTTTTCCCTGCTCAATTTCCAGTTTGCCCTGCTCAATTTCCAGTTTGCCCCGCTCAATTTCCAGTTTGCCCCGCTCAATTTTCAGTTTGCCTAGCTCAATTTCCAGTTTACCTTGCTCAATTTCTAGTTTAGGTTTAGGTTTAGGGATTTGAGTTTAGGTTAGAGGTTTAGGTTTTGGGATTTGAGAATGGGTTTGGGTTTAGGTTATAGGTTTTGGTTTCAGTTTAGGTTATAGGTTTTGGGATTTGATAATAAGTTCCGGTTTAGGTTATAGGTTTTGGTTTTTGTTTAGGTTATAGGCTTTGATTTAGGTTTAGGTTATAGGTTTATGTTAAGGTTTAGGTTTAGGTTATAAGTTTTTGGATTTGAGAATGGGTTCAGGTTTAGGTTATAGGTTTTGGTTTAGGTTATAGGTCTTGGGATTTGATAATGGGTTCTGGTTTAAGTTATAGGTTTAGGTTTTGGTTTAGGTTATAGGTTTTTATTTAGGTTTTGGTTATAGGTTTTGGTTTAGGTTTAGGTTATAGGTATTGGTTTAGGTTATAAGTTTATGTTATAGGTTTTTAGATTTGAGAATGAGTTCGGGTTTATGTTATAGGTTTTGGTTTTGGTTTTGGTTATAGGTAATAGGTTTAGGATAAGGTTTAGGTTTAGGTTTAGGTTATAGGTTTTGGGATTTGAGAATGGGTTCGGGTTTAAGTTATAGGTTTGGTATTGGTTTAGGTTATAGGTTTTAGTTAAGGTTATAGGTTATAGGTTTAGGTTAAGGTTAAGTTTAGGTTATAGGTTTTGAAATTTAATAATGGGTTCGGGTTTAGGTTATAGGTTCTGATTTTGGTTTAGGTTATAAGTTATAGGTTTAGGATAAGGTTTAGGTTTAGGTTTAGGTTATAGGTTTTGGGATTTGAGAATGGGTTTGGGTTTAGGTCATAGGTTTTGGTTTTAGTTTAGGTTATAGGTTTAAGTCAATTTCATGTTTATCCCGCTCAATTTTCAGTTTGCCCCGCTCAATTTCTAGTTTGTCCCGCTTAAGTTTCAGTTTGCCCCGCTCAATTTCCAATTTGCCCCGCTCAATTTCCAGTTTACCCCGCTCAATTTCTAGTTTGCCCCGTTTAATTTTCAGTTTACCCCGCTCAATTTTCAGTTTGCCCCGCTCAATTTCTAGTTTGCCCCGCTCAATTGATAGTTTGCCCCGCTCAATTTCCAGTTTTCTTTGAGTGGGGCAAACTGAAAATTGAGCGGGGCAAACTAGAAATTGAGCGGGGCAAACTCGAAATTGAGCGGGGTAAACTGAAAATTAAGCGGGGCAAACCTCGCTCAATTTCTAGCTTCCCTCACTCAATTCATACCTTGTCCTACTCAATTTTTAATTTATTCACTCAATTTCATATTTGCCTCGCTCAATTTCTAGTTTGACCATGAAGTGATTGAAATTGACCGTGAAGTGAATGAAATGTATTTTCGACCATCGACCTGATGGAATCTTGGAAAATAACTAGGTTGGTTGACTAAAATAGCTTCTCCTACCCCAAAATCATACGTGGTACGTCAAGTAACTAATTTTAGTTTAGAAGATATTCTTGTTAAATGAATAAAGAAAGAAATGAAAAAAAAAGGAGAAAAATTTATATTTATATATATATATACATATACACACACATATTTATATAAACATGTATTAAAGAAAAATATAGGTACAATAAAGTTCTCCATGTAAAAAATAAAAAAGAAAAAAGAAAAATAAGTGCAGAGCATTATAGCTATGGCTACGGTTATAATCCGTAGCCATAGGCCGGTCGACCCCAACTTACTGGTTTCTTTTTCATTTTTTATTTTTATTTTTCCTTTTCCTTGTTGTAATCCCCACTGATTTTTAGGTTTTGGGATTTGAGAATGGGTTCAGGTTTAGGTTATAGGTTTTGGGATTTGTGAATGGGTTCGGGTTTAGGTTATAGGTTTTAGTTTTGGTTTAGGTTAGAAGTTTTGGTTTAGGTTTTAAGTTTAGGTTTAGGTTTAGGTTTGGGTTTTGGGATTTGTGAATGGGTTCGGGTTTAGGTTATAGGTTTTAGAATTTGAGAATGGGTTCGGGTTTAGGTTATATGTTTTAGGTTATAGGTTTTGGGCTTTGAGAATGGGTTCGGGTTAGGTTATAGGTTTTGGTTTTGGTTTAGGTTATAGGTTTTGGGATTTGAGAATGGGTTCGGGTTTAGGTTATAGGTTTTGGTTATGGTTTTGGTTTAGATTATAGGTTTTAGGATTTGAGAATGGGTTCGGGTTTAGGTCTTAGGTTTTGGTTTTGGTTTTGGTTTAGGTTATAGGTTTTGGTTTAGGTTATAGGTTAGAGGTTTAGGATATGGTTTTAGGTTTATGTTAGAGGTTTAGGTTATGGTTTTAGGTTTAGGTTATAGGTTTTTGAAATATTTGATAATGGGTTCGGGTTTAGGTTATAGGTTTTGGTTATGGTTTTGGTTTTGGTTTTGGTTTAGGTTATAGGTTTTGGTTTTGGTTTTAGTTATAAGTTTTGGTTTAGGTTATAAGTTATAGGTTTAGGATAAGGTTTAGGTTTAGGTTATAGGTTTTGGGATTGGAGAATGGGTTCGGGTTTAGGTCTTAGGTTATGGTTTTGGTTTAAGTTATAGGTTTTAGGATTTGAGAATGGGTTTGGGTTTAGGTTATAGGTTTTGGTTTTGGTTTTGGTTTAGGTTATAGGTTATGGTTTTGGTTTAGGTTATAGGTTTTAGGATTTGAGAATGGGTTTGGGTTTGGGTTTAGGTTATAGGTTTTGGTTTTGGTTTTGGTTTAGGTTATAGGTTTTGGAATTTTAGAATGGGTTCAGGTTTAGGTTTAGGTTTAGGTTATAGGTTTTAGGATTTGAGAATGGGTTCGGGTTTAGTTCATAGGTTTAGATTTAGGTTATAGATTTTGGGATTTGAGAATGGGTTCGGGTTTAGGTCATAGGTTTTGGGATTTGAGAATGGGTTCGAGTTTAGGTCATAGGTTTTGGTTTAGGTTATAGGTTTTAGGATTTGAGAATCGGCTCGGGTTTAGGTTATAGGTTTTGGTTTTGGTTTTGGTTTAGGTTATAGGTTTTAGGATTTGAGAATGGGTATGGGTTTAGGTTATAGGTTTTGGTTTAGGTTATAGGTTTTGGGATTTTAGAATGGGTTCGGGTTTAGGTTATAGGTTTAGGTTTAGGTTTAGGTTATAGGTTTTAGGATTTGAGAATGGGTTCAAAAACCCATTCTCAAATTCAAAAACCTATAACCTAAACCTGAACCCATTCTCAAATCCAAAAACCTATAACCTTAACCTGAACCTATAACCTATAACCTAAATCAAAATCAAAACCAAAACCTATGTTGAGGGTCAAATATTGCATGTTAGACCCCAGATATTGTCTGGATTTACGAATATAATGCTGTCTAATGGCTCGTTTTCTCATTCTTGTGTGGCAAAGTGATTTTATGAGCATGGATGAAAAAAAGACGTTAAAAGTTGAGATTTAACAATCTGATGACGCCAAAGGCAAGGGACACACTCCAGGGGACCAAGATTGACAAATATACACGGTCAGAAATTCGAGAAAAGTTAGAAATTAAAGCTCGAGGACGTCCAGAATGCAAGATCACGAGGTTCCCACCATCCGTTCGGCTCGAAACTTCATACGTCGCCTGAGGACCATAAATTAACCGTACATATAAAATTTCAGCCATTGAAGATCTCGAAAAGTGCCCCAACTGACAGATCAGCCTATAAACCGTTGATTCTGGGCCCACCTGATATCTGGAACTGCCTCAAAATTATTATTAACGCCTTAAATAAGGAGTCAAAACAGATGGACGGTGCAGATTTCTCTAAAACAGTGCAATGGACCCTATATGAGATGAGTGTGTACAGTGCACATGTGCACTCGCCGTGCACCAAAATTTCCAAAAGTCGGTCAGCGCAGCTGACCGACGTTCCGTCTACAACTCAAAAAAAAAAAAAAAAAAAAAAAAATTATGCAGCGGACGCACAGCCGCTGGCCGTTTTTGCGATCAGTTGTGGGCCCCACACGTGCCCCATAAGCTCAATCCAATCCGTCCACCGTGTAGAGGGCTTCGAGCACTACAAAACCATGTTATCACTTTTTACCCATGCGTGCACACGTGTGAGATACAGAGGCCACAAAAGGGCTGCTCGGTAGCGTTCAAAACTGATTCTTTTGTGATTTCTTCTCTGGGCCACGTCAATGGACGTTCAAAACTACCCATTCTTGACTGAAATTTCGTTCTGAATCCAATGGACGGGGTGGATTTTCCATAAAATGCTTCTGTGGGGCCCATCGAACACAACAGCGAAATGGTGCGAAAGGTTTCGCACATCCGCGAAAACTGACTTTTCCGGACAGTTTTGGCCCACCATCTTTGATCATATGGCAGATCTGAACCGTCTATCATGTAGAGGACCCAATGAAATCCTAAGGGACGGTGTTTCTTTGGAATTTGAGCAAGGAAAGTGGCGTGTTTCGAGGCACCGAACTTGGCTGCGAAAAAGCTTTCAATGGGCATGCATAGCTTTCCAAATCCGATTCAAATTCGATTTTCACAACTCCAGCAGCTATATAAGGAGGTTTTGGACGTGGGGAGCATTCATTCAAGGTCTTGGGAGGAAGAACAGAGGGCTAGAGCTTGGGTTTCAACGTGGGCAGAGGAGAGAGAGAGGAGCTTGGTTTTTTCTTTCCCTTTTCTTTTCCTTTTCTTTTTCTCTTTATTTATTTGGATTGAGCCCATCCATGGCAGGCTAAATCCTCCTAGCTAGGGCTAGGAGGTGAAGCTTGTAGTGAGATGAGAGATTATATGCTTTTAATTTAATTTTAATTTTTGAATTGAAGTTGGTTTTAGTTTGATTTTAATGGAAATATTTTTGGTCTTTAATGGTCTGTTGTGACTGAAATTACAATGGATCTGCAATGCTTTGAATATTTTCTTATCCTTTTTATGTTTATGACGTTAGGACGTCCCGTTGTTCACCATAGTCTCCTGGGCATGGTTGGATGACGGTACCCTTCTTAACCTTCATACATATGATTGGTTGGTAATTAGTTTAATTCTGTTGTTTGCCATAGTCTGTGGGCATGGTTTGGTGATGGAATCCATTCTAATTCATACACCTTTCATCTCTTTGAAAACTAGATCAGCGGCAGTTCAGTAATTTCCATGATTTTTGATGCAAGCATAAGTTCTCCCTGATCTCTACAAGTGGATCCTCTGAATCCCTAGTTTCCTATCTCTGAGTTGTTTCCTAAGTTTTAGATTAATTATTCTACAAGTATTTCACCATTGCTAATTGATTTAGAATTCATCTTAGCCTAGTTCTAGTTCTAGTTAGTTTTAGATAACGTACAAGTTTCAGTCCCTTGGGATTCGACCTCGGTCTTACCGAGTTATTACTACATCACAACCCTGCACTTGGGGAGTGAACAACCTATAACTTACCCATTCTCAAATTCAAAAATTATATCGATGCAATTATAGCTACGGTTATAATCCGTAGCTAAAGTGTATCAAAAATTGTTATCCCTAAACCTAAACTTACACCCTAAACCTAAATTTTCAAATCCCTAAACCTAAACTTACACCCTAAACCTAAATTTTCAGTTTGCCCCGCTCATGCAAACTGAATTTATTTATTTTTTTGCTATGTTGCTTTTGTGCGAGGGAAGCTAGAAATCCATTGAGGCAATATATAAATTGAGCGAAGGAACCTAAGAATTGAGCGAGGCAACCTAGAAATTGAGCGAGGGAACCTAGAAATTGAGCGAAGCAACCTAGGAATTGAGCGAGGTAACGTAGGAATTGAGATAGGAATCCTATGATTTGAGCAAGGGAAGCTAGAAATTGAGCGAGGCAACCTAGGATTTGAGTAAGGTAACCTAGGATTTGAGCGAGGAAAGCTAGAAATTGAGCGAGGGAACCTAGAAATTGAGCGAGACAACCTAGGAATTGAGTGAGGCAATGTAGGAATTCAGCAAGGTAACCTAGGAATTGAGTGAGGGAAGCTAAAAATTGAGCGAGGCAACCTAGCATTTGAGCAAGGCAACCTGGGATTTGAGCGAGGAAAGCTAGAAATTGAGCGAGGCAACCTAGGAATTGAGTGAGGCAACCTAGGAATTGAGCGAGGCAACGTAGGAATTGATCGAGGAATCCTAGGATTTTAGCGAGGGAAGCTAGAAATTGAGCGAGGAAACCTAGGATTTGAGCGATGCGACCTAGAAATTGAGCGAGGCAACGTATGGATTGAGCGAAAGAAGATAGGAATTGAGCGAGGTAACGTAAAAATTCAGCAAGGAATTCTAGTTATTGAGCAAGGGAACTAAGAAATTCAATAAGGCAACCTAGGATTTGAGCGAGGCGAGGGAAGTTACAAATTGTGCGAGGGAACCTATAAATTGAGCGAGGCAACCTACGAATTGAGCGAAGAAGCTAGAAATTGAGCGAGACAACCTAGGATTTGAGCGAGGGAACATCGAAATTGGAGCGAGGCAACTTAGGAATTGAGCGAGAGAAGCTAGAAATTGAGTGAGGAAAGCTAGAAATTGAGCGAGGCAAGCGAGGCGACGTAGAAATTGGAGAGAAGATTGAGCAAGGGAACCTAGAAATTGAGAGAGGGAACCTAAGAGTTGAGCAAGGCAACGGAAAAATTCAACGAGGCAATCGAGAAATTGAGCAAGGGAAACATCAATTTAAGCGAGGCAAGCTTGAAATTGGATGAGGCTAACATGAATTAGAATGAACTTTAAATGTAATTGACGTAGCCTAACAATTTGCTTTGTTGAATTTGACCGATCAGTTAATGAAATTGACCGAGATTTACATGAAATTCTCTTCGGTGAATTTGATCGAGCAATTAATGAAATTGACCGAGCAGTTCATAAAATTTTTAGTACGCACTTATAGTGCTGAGTTAACTAAGTTGGGCACACCCAGATCCATAGCTCAATTGGCAGACTGAGTAGAGATACCTCATATCAACACTTGAGGTCCTGGTATCGATTCCTAGCAGGGGTGGCTAACATGGAGTGTGTGTATTGACATGGGTGTGTACTAACAACCTAACCTAAAAAAACTTTTTTAAAAAAAATTAATAGTAAAATATTAAAAAAATTAAAAAATTAAAAATATTGAGTTAGGCCCACCTTGAATGTATGTGGACTATCCATGACGTTCATCCATTTTTCCATCTAAAGCAAGGGTTTCAGCCCAAAATGGTGGCATATTGAAATATCAAGTGGATCACACCACAGGAAACAGTGTTTCCACCGTGGAAACCTTTTTATGCCCCTACAATGATGTTTTACTTGTAATCCATCATGTCCATAGGATGATTTTCGCATGGATGAACCAAAAACCAAGATGGGAGCTTCATTCGGCATTTCAATGGCCCACAAAAAATTTACGCCGTTTAGGTAAATGTATATCATACCTGTCATGCGTACTGTCTTCCGTGGAGGGAACATTTTTAGGAAAAATGAGATAATATTGATGAATAAAGAGGGTGGAATTAGTGGTGTACATCGAGTCAAACCGAGTCGAGTTGGCCTCAGCTCGACTCGGCTCGAACAGTGGCTAACCTCAGCTTGAACTTGGCTGATCTCGGTCCTCGGGCCTGATTGGCCAGCTCAGCTCAGTTCAATTAACAGCTCGGGCTGAGTTCGAGCTAAGATCGAACCGAGTTTGCTATTGAGGCATTTCCACAAACACCTTAATTGCAACTTCAAAATCCCACTGTTTTACCTACAAAGGCAATGATTTTATAGGTATTTTCTCAAACACCTTCTAAATAATAATAATAATAAAGAGAAAAAAAAGTATTTGTTCCATGTACATACCTTTCTATCCACCTTGCCACTAGCCAAACCTTCATTGCCACCAGCCACATGTCGTTCAGTCATTTTATCAAACAGTTGGTGAGCAACATTAATGACAAAGTAACCAAGTCACCGAACTAGTTCGATCCAAGTTTGATTCAAGCTGGATTTGATCCGAGTCGAGTTGAGCTGGCCTGCTCGAACTCATTTTTGAGCTCAAAAAATCAATTCAACCTTGCTTGAACTCAACACCGAACTGAATCGAGCTTTTTTCAGATTGAGTAGAGCGAGCTAACCGAGCTAGCTCGATTCGTGTACACCCCTAGGTGGGATCCAGCTAGAGCGTGGTGCGATCCAAGCAGCAGATGTAGCGGTGGAGTTTTCGTCCGTTTTTTTTTTAAAAAATATAGCGAGAGAAGGGAGGGAGAGGAAAAGCAACGGCAGTAAAAAGAAGGGGTAGTTTCGTCCTCAACGTCGCTGTCCGCACGTGCTAGTCTAATTTGGTAACTTAAGTTTCTATTCCGTGATAAAAACCGCTGGGTAAAAGGTTTTGTCTACAGTGGTCATTTTCTCGGCAATCCGTGTCCCACCGCGATACTCTTAGGTTGGACTCTTTATTCGTACACCGGTCATAGTTAAACGAAAATCGCAGAAGGTTGAAATCGCTAATCCACTTCTCGATGGAGCATAACCCAAAAAATGCACAGAGAATAGAATATCAGCCATCCGATTTTTCATTTGAATTTGAACCACTCACTATTTTACTTTTAACCATCCATATAATATCCAATGATTGGATGATTATGATCGTTTGATAATTATAATTTTTGACAAGTAGTCCATCCACAACTAGACCTACAATTTGGATGGTCTGGATATCCGTAAATCAGTGTCAGATGCGAGGAGAATGAGTCACCACCGTTTAAAACTGTTGAACTGTACGAATCTAACATATGCGCCAATACCTGCGAAAGTTGCTGCCAGGGAACGCAGGTGGGGCCCACTGGGATGTTTGTGAGAAATCTTCACCATCCATCCGTTTTGTGAGTTCATTTTAGGACACGTGACCAAAAGTGAACCGTAGCGGAAAACGTAAGAATGACGTTATTAACGGTATGGATGGCATGTAAATATCACTGTCAGGGAAGTTTCAACGGTAAGAGTTTCCCTAACTACCTTTTTTCGTTTTCCTTTAGTACGACCCACTTGAGTCTTGTATCCTGTTCAAGTTTGTTCTAATCCACTTAAATTAGCTCACAAAACGGATGGACGGAGTGGATTCCTGATAAACATCACGGTGGGCCCTACCTAAGTTGCCAGCGCTGGAGCTTCTTGCGGAAGGCTTCCGCAGGAAATTTGCGTGAGCAGAGATGTGATACCTTCTACCCCACCATGGCTGGTAGTCATACGTTTCGGCCACGACGGGGACGATATTTGCATGGATCACCACGGCTGGTAGTCATACGTTTCGGCCACGACTGGGACGATATATGCATGGAGTTATGTCATACTCTTCTCTTATTTCCTCTTTGAAGTCCTCCTCTTCTCTTATTTCCTCTTTGAATTTCTCCTCTGTATAAATGGTAAAGTCTCATGATATGCTTTCCCATTCTAGGGTTTGATTTCTACTCGAGAAAAGAAGACTGAAATAAAAAGGAGCAGAGATGTCATACCTTCTGCCGCACCTGCATTCCGGTTGGGCCGTCGATCAGGCGATCCAAAATGGCTGGTAGTCATACGCTTTCGGCCACGACTACGACGATATATGCACGGAGGTATGTCATACCTTTTCTCTTATTTCCTCTTTGAATTGCTCCGCTTTGTCTAAATGTTAAAATCTCAAGATATGCTTTCTTGTTTAGTTCTTTTATGATAATCTTATTGTAATTGGGGATTCCCCGAAAATTTCTCTGGTTTATAGATTCCATCCCTTTGATATATGGGTTTTTTCAATGTGGGACATTGGTGCATTTTCTTTCTCTCTCTTTGTAGGCCACTCTGTCAAAGGATTGGTATCATTCAATGTTGAAGATACATGCAGGATCCTTAATTAACATTGCACCCCATCAGGTCAATTATTTGCATTGCTGAAACTTGGGCTGCAATCGTACCAAATTCCTGCAAACTATAGTTTCTCCTTCTACCTAAAAGGCCCACCTGAATGTTATAGTAGTGGTCCTAAACAGGCAACATGTGTGCTGTCAGCCAGACCTTAAGTGATGTTCATAAACTTGTACCCAACCATTAATTGGAAGAATGGGAAGCTTTCAGATTCTCTGAAAATGGATGGAATTTGGCCTTAGTTTGTTCCACCCAGGTAACTTAGTTAACTTTGCCTAATTTGAGGTCACTAAGTAGCACTAAGCATACAGGGAGCTGTAAGATGCCTCCACATTGTCTACAAGATGCATTCTGAATGGTCTGTTGCAGATTTTCTTGCCAAGTCCAGTGCAAGTGGGGATCAGTTTAATGTAGTTGAATCTTACCGGAAAGTTGCCGATCTGCACTCAACAGCCGTGAATTCGTGTTTTCAAACAAATTCGGGTGAAAAATAAGTATTTTTTGTGTTTTTTGTGATTTAATCGCCGACAACTACCCTCTTTTATCGATTAAGGTGGGTTGTTGGCTACAGTTCCCACCCGGTGGGAATAGTGAAATATTGGTGAGATTTTAAAAATACCGTCAATCCGATATTATCGGCGAAACCTAGAACCAACACAAATAAATGGGGTTTCGGTGTCGCCAGTATAGCGATACCAATATTATCAGCGATATTTCGATAATATCGCTGACAATTTAAACACTGGACCCCACTCACATGCCACCACGGTACGATTGAGTATTGACCCTAGCCTAACTATTACGCACACGCCCAAAGGGCAAGTAACATAAGTCGGGTTATGAAGGGGTAGTTTCCAGGCAAACTGCTGAGCACAAACATACCAACAACAATATGATGATGCTTGTTACCACAACGGGGATTTTCTTTTCATCTCAAATCAAGGTCTATGGACACTAGCCAAGAAAAACGCTAAGCATAGACATTCTAACGATAATATGATGATGCTCATCTTCATAAGAGATTTGATTCTTTTTTTTTCTTTTCCTTCCTTTTTCTTTTTCTTTTTCTTTTTTGATGGCACCAGAGATTTACTTTCTACCCATGCTTATAAAAAAGGAGCTTTTGCTTGATAAATTAATGAAGACTAAAATCCATATCACCTTTCCCGGCCTTGCTTGATAAATTAATGAAGACTAAAATCCATATCACCTTTCCCGGCCTATGGATTTCCACAAGAGCAGACACAAAATTGATCCACTAAAACAAGCTATCAAAGAGGAGTTGCACAAACATAATTGCTCAATATAGTAAGAATTTGATACATGTCATCTTGAAAACTGTTTGTTAAGAGACATTTCAAAAAACACTCATCCAAAATGTGTTATTATGATATAAAGATGGCATCTGGAAATGACATATATCGTGGACAAAGAAAACCACACACCTAACCTCATGGCACCTTTCTTTTTAGTAATTAACAAACATTGTGGGTATAACGCATGCAAAACATGTGGAGGAAGAGGGGATGAGACACCGTGGTAAAGGGTGTACCTACACTACACAGAGAGAGAGGAATGCTTTTAATGTTGGGCGATCAATACCCACTTTTTCCGGCGTTGTAGCCTATTCAAGTTTCATATTTGCCTCATTTTCAAGCTGACTTTCTAGCATAAGGAGGCACAATAGATGTACGGAAAAGATTTCACAGTAGTTACAATGGTGAGTCGCACATAACCTTTATTGCACAGTTCCCTAATAATACCATCAAGGCAAGCTACACACAAAGAAAAGGAGACCAGGCTACTCACATGAAATCAATTACTTCTGCCTGGTAAAATATAAACTGCTTAAAGGTTTATAACGGATGAAATTTGAACCATACGATGGATAACAACCACATTTTTCAATTCTCAAAATATGTCCAACTTCGTCTAAAATGTCTTCTCATGCCCTTTCAATATTCAAAGTTCTCTGCCACCCTAAGAAAACTAGGTATGGATCAAAAATGTCCAAAAGCTAGTTGCAACTCACCTTTTGAACATCACTTAAGGTCTGACTGATAGCACACATGTCACCTGTTCAGGACCACTACTATAACATTGAGGTGGGCCTTTTAGGTAGCAGGAGAAACTATAGTTTACTTATATGCAGGACTTTGGTACAATTGCAGCCCAAGTTTCAGTAATGCAAATAATTGACCTGATGGGGCGCAATGTTCATTAAGGATCCTGCATGTATCTTCAACATTGAATGATACCAATCCTTTTGATAGAGTGGCCTACAAAGAGAGAGAAAACGCACCAATGACTCTCATTTGAAAAAACCCATATATCAAAGGGATGAAATCTATAAACCAGAGAGATTTCCAGGGAATCCCCAATCACATTAAAAGAAATAAACAAGACAACATATTGTGAGATTTTAACATTTAAACAAAGAGGAAAGAAGAGAAAAATGATATATACGTTCACGTATACTTCGTTCTAGTCGTGGACGAAGTGTATGACTACTAGTCGTTCTTCTTTGGCCAGGATTTCCTGATCAACGGCCCAACACGAATGCAGGTGGGGTAGAAGGTATAACATCTCTACTCCTTTCTTCTCTTTTAGTTGTCTTTTCTTGAGTCGAAATCAAACCCTAGAAAATAGAGCTCTGGTAGCGTGGGAAATATAAAAGGAAGCATCTGGAGAGGAATTTATAGTGACGCGGATTTCCTGCGAAAGCCTTTCGTTAGGTGGGGCCCACCATGATGTTTGTCAGGAATCCAATTCATCCATCCGTTTTGTGAGCTAATTTTAGGGGATTAGACCAAACTTGAACAAGATCCAAGACTCAAGTGGGTCATACTAAAGGAAAAGGTAGTTTGGGAAATTCCTACCATTGAAACTTCCCTAGGTTCGACAGTGATGTTTACATGCCATCCATACCGTTAATAACGTCATTCCTACCGGGATGAACTGAAAACAAAAATATTAGCATGATTCAAAACTACTGTGGCCCCATGAATATTTCAACTATGGATGTTCAATTATCACGTTTTCCACCCACTTGAGCATTATATACGGTTCATTTTTGGCCACGTGTCCTAAAATGAACTCATAAAACGGATGGACATTGAGGATTTCTCACAAACATCCCAGTGGGCCCCACCTACGTTCCCTACGTAGGAACTTTCGCAGGAAATCCACGTCCAATTTACAGGAAACAGATTGGCTACTCCCCCTGACACCAGCCCCGTGGCTGGTGGTCGGTGCTCTGTGGGCCCCACCATGATGTATCTATTTCATCCATTACGTTCATCCATTTTTAAACATCGTTTTAGGGATTTATCCCAAAAATGAGAGGTATATAAATCTCAGGTGGACTACACCACATGAAAACAATAGTGATTGAATATCCATCATTAAAATCCTCATAAGGCCCACTGTACTGTTTATTTGACATCCAATCTGTTTATTAGGTCATACAAACCCAGATGAAGGGAAAAAAATAAAGATCAGGTTGTTCCAAAACCTTTATGGCCCCCAAAAAGTTTTTAATGGTCAAAGTTCATTCAACACTGTTTCCTGTAATTTGGTCCAATTGAGATTGGGATATACCTCAATTTTTTTTTTCTCATATCATAAAATGATCTATAAAAATAGATGGACGGCATGGACGAAACACATACCTCGTGGTGGGGCCCACTTGATATTGAAACCTTCCTAGGGCCCTGCCATTGAAACGGACGTGGATTGCATCCTACCCCCACCCAGACCGTAATCCATCCGGGTAGGGCTATGTGGGGCCCACCGTAATGTAAGTGTTTTATCCACGCTGTTCATCACTTTTCTCAAATCCTTTTAAGATATGATAATCAAAATGAAGCAGGTCCACAACTCCAGTGGACCACACCAAAGGAAGCTGCAGTGATAATGACATCCATCGTTGAAACCTTTTTAAGGGCCACCGTGATGTTTTTTTTAACCATCCAACCTATTAATAAGGTCATTTAGACGTGGATGAAGTGAAAACACAAATATCAGCTTGATCCAAAACTTCTCCAGCTCCCAAGAAGTTTTTAATGGTGGACGTTCAATTCCCACTTTGTGGTCCACATAAGACCTGTACCCGTCTCATTTTTGGGATCATATCTTAAAATAATTTGAGAAAAACGATTAATTGGTATGAGCAGAGGATGACCTGGGAACAATACTGCCAACATGTTGGCCAATAGTACTATTCTCAACTGCCACGGGATCCGGACAATGATTATGAGCTACCTCGTCACTCTATGTGGGGATGAAACATGGCCAGAAATGTGTATTTTTTTGAATTCATTTACTTTTGCATGTCTTAATTGTTGTAAGCTTGCATTTGTATTATATAGACTCATTTTGGTTACTATTTGAGTGATTTCTTACGACAATGCATGCCTTTTGGCCCCCATTAAATGAAAACTTCTAATTTAATGCATTCTTTTTTTGTAATTTTTTCATTCTTGAATATGTAAACATATGTATTTAGGCATGTCTTGAAGTTTCACTGAAAAATTTCACCATTTTCTCTATGTTTCCCCTTTTTCCCTGCATTTCTGGTTATCGGTGAAATTATCGGTGATAATGATATTAGTTCTCTATCTCCAGCCAACGAAACTTGTAGCGATACTGACAACTCGAACACTGGTGGTGTCAATGTGAGCTTTTGTTGTGGCCGGCTCCAAGAATGGGTAAAAGAGGAAAGTTGATGACTGGTGGGCTCTTGATTGTGTAATTGTTGCCCATATAGCATTTAAAAGCAAACTCCAAAATGGGAGAATGATAAGAGATGAAGGTGAAATTGCTATGATGGATGTTGCACATTTTAACCACTAAACTTTGAAGCATCAATGCATGGTTAACTCACTCCTTGATTGGGCTTTTTTCATATATAATTGACCACTGAAATCAAACTTTTTTAGTCCTTAGATCTTAATGCTCAAGTTTTTTTTTGCCATCCTATTCATTTCTTTTGGTTGTGAATGGTTGTGAATGGGATAATTTAGTAATCAATTGAAGGATAAGCACAAGAAGAGAAAGGTGAACGCCTAAATAAATTCGTCTTTGTTGGCAGAAAAGGGAAAGAGCAAAGTAAAACTTCAGACTTGTTGGGTCCACTACCTAGGACCTCACTATCAAGATGTAAGGCCACAGATGTTGGTTTCTCCAGGAGTTTGAGAGGTCCCCAAATTAACAATCTAATATTAGTTATCTCTAAGTAAGGTGGGCAATTTCTATAAGTTCTCCAAGATCATCTCTTGGAGGAAGCTAATACCATTTTTTGGATTTTATCCTTTCTCAGAGGTCTAATGGCTAATATCTCAATTTACTATTGCAAGATATAGGCTTACTGATTGCCAAGTTGTTGTTGCTCTTTAATTGAGAGCCCACTTCTGCAACTCAAAAATTGTGACATATACTGTATATTTGGAGTGTCACATTTTATTTTATTTTTTAAATGCCATTTGGGACTGTAGCTGTTTGTTAACCATTGGATCTCTCAAAGCTAGGAAATATTATATGAACAATAAAGAATATTGTGAGCATATGGGAGACAGAAAAAGGAGATGGAAAGGGTGCGGCTATGCGCTATATTGGAATGTCTTCAGCAATAGGTGACTTATCCCCACGTTTTCCATATTGTAGCCCACTTGAGTCTTAGATTTGCCTTGTTTTCAGGTTGACATTTTAGCATGAGGCGGTGCGATGGATGTATGGAGTGGATTTCATAAAGGCATCATGGTGAGCCTGACATAGCCTTTGTTTTACGACACCGTAGTAGTATTGTCAAGGTACATGCAAAGAAGAAAGAATGGGTCACTCGCATGAGAGGAGTAGAAATTATAAAAATACTTTCAGGTTGTTTTTTGTTGGTAAAATCTATAAGCCATGTAATGGCTTTTTGTGGGTGAAATTTGAACCATTTGTCGAACAATGACCACATTTTCAAGTTTCCATAATGCTCCATCTTCATTTTAGAATGTCTTCCCATACCCTCTAAAATATTCGAGGTTCTTGGCCTTAGGGAAACTAATTGCAGGGGCAAAGATATCCAAAAAGCTAGCCACCTTAGATGCAATGTAAGGTTCTGCATGCACCTTAAATGCAACGTAAGGTTCTCCATTCACCACACATGGAGGTTTTCCAATTCTCACACATAGGGGTAAAGATATCCAAAACGCTAGTCCCCTCAAATTACATGTTCTATACTTTTGTTGCTTTGGGGAAATTATGGGCTAAGAGACGAAACTGAGAACAAGTAAAAATAGGGTAATGATTATTTTTCGTATCACCGTTGTACATATTTACAGACATGCATATAAATGCAATTTTGTATGCATCTGCACTATGCTAGGGCTCCAATGCAAAAGAAGGTGATCAGAAGACAAAAATACAATGGTATTAGAGAAAAGAGGATCATATGAATCCTTGGCCTCAAGCCTTCGGTTTTGACATGTGGGGCCCATAGCTTAACAACTCAAAATATTAGTTGGTTTTGGTCTGACTAACAATGGAGATCGTTGCCCAAAACCCTCCGATGGAAAAATCCTAGCCAACTAATGGAGTGGCAGTGCGGATGCCAGTTTTGGCGAGCCTATGTGAGTTTTTTATTTTCTTTTACTGATTTGTCGATGTATGATGGCAAGCAAGGACTCTTGCAAAGACGAATGGGATGTAGGAGGTAAAGGTAAAGGGAAAGAAGTCGATCAAGAAGAGGGATAAGTAGTTCTTAGCGTTGAGAGAGATGATTATGGTGCAAGGTCATTAAGGGAGGGTACTATAATTGTTGACGTGGAAGATAGAATGGATTTTGGTGGGTTGGAAAAGGAAATTGAAGGAAGTGTGAACTAGGGGAGCTGAACTTTAGTGTTGGACGTGCTTTTGACACTTTACATTGAAAATTTCACAAAGGAATGGTTTGAACTAAATTCTCAAAGGGTGTTTGGTGGAGGAGAAAGAGGGCATCATAGGATTTTTAGTGATCTTTTTTTACAAATGAGATGAAATGAGCAATAAACTATTTGAATGACTCTCGTTTTGGAGGTAGGAAACTTTTGGTTAATTAGGCAAAGTACAGCCTAGAGATTGTGAACCGGGCACATTTGCAGAAGGGGAACCGAAAACTTTGATGTTCAGCCGGGCACATTTGCAGAAGGGGAGCCGGGTAATTTGATGTTCAACCTTCCTTCAAAAGAAAGTGAGAGGGGATGTCTCCTTCCCTTGCAAAACTGATGGGTTCGAAACATGCGGGTCGGAAGTGATTATGCATTTGAATGTCCTCAAGCATGCATGGAGCTCCTTCCAATGGACCCGGTTGCCTCTATTAGACCAAGAGCTATGGAGGAGATGTGAGAGTGGTAATCGTAGAATCGTAGCATGGAAGAAGGAGACAAGAGTCTTAAGCTTTTAAGTGATTTCACGATATGGATTTCTCTTCGACCTTAAGCAAATGTTGACAACTTCTTTCTCATTTGCAATGTGTCTGGGGATGGCTCAATTCGAGCTATCTATAGGTGGGAGGAATAGTAGTTGACTTTCGGATGGGAGGAAGCATGGTATAATATCTAGGAGCTCCCAATGGAGTACCAGATCCACAATTTTCATGGAGTTCTTACATCAGTGGAGTGGTTGTGATCGATCCAAGTTCAGAAAGGTGTGAAATGCTTCGGTTTGCCAGAATCTACACAAGATGGGATGAGCTAACCCCTATGCCAGAGAAGATTTCCATCAGTGAAGGGATTACAGGATCACGATTTGGATGATTATGGAATTAACTAGTTGCTATGAGATTCAACAACAAAAGCATTGGCCAAGGCGCTCCATTTCGATGAAGGATAAGGCAGATTGGGAGCTTGTGTTGTAAGTTGCTTCCAAGGAAGATGATGTTCAGGTCCATTGCTCTTGTGGACCATTAGAAGTTGTGGAGGGGATGTGGAAGCGTCCGATTGGTCTAGTGGGGTAGGTGGGGAAGTGTTGCTTGATGGAGTGACACATGTCCTGTCAAGTGGTGTATGCAAAGGTGAAGAGATGGAGAGAAGCGCCACGTTGTTGTAAGGGGTATGTAGAGGGCTTTTGTCTGAGCTAGTGACACATGGCGATGCTGCCACTCTTGACATAGGGGGAGGGTGATGAACACGTGTAATGGGTTGGTGGAAGGTGTTAGGGTGACCAATGGAAGCCTCACATGTGGCTAGTTTGCGGGTGCTAATTTCTAATTGTTTTTTACCTTTATATGAAGTTGCTTAGGCTGAGAACTCCTCGCGGTCCGTGTGGATGATCACTTAACGAACGACACGTGTGGGAGATGCTTATCGATTTTTCAGCGAATCCAACCTCATTCAATTCAAAGGATCTGCTTATTGTGGGAAGGGATGTATGTGAGGTATTTTCTCGACACCTCTTATGGATTGCGATTTCTCTTCTCCAACTTCTTTGCCTAGGAATCTCCAATGAGGGGGTGATTTCTGATTGTCGGTGAAGATAATTAGTTGGAATGTAAGCTCTTCAAAAAAAAAAAAAAAAAACCAGAAAGAACTAAAAGAAAAAAAGATGCAGGTGATTAATTAGAGAATAGTAGACTCTCGCGCTTTTTTTTTTTTTTTTTTTTTCAAATTGGGTTTGGTTGATTAAAGATTGGATGGGTTTAGATGCAATGTGATCATTAGGGGGCATTTTTGTATGTAAGGATTGGATTTCTAAAAATATGAATGAATTTTCAACTTGGATTCTTCCAAATGAGATGGTGGATCTACTGAGGGGTGTGTGTGAAGGTTAAATGGGCAATCTAGAGTGGTAAAATCAAAGTTGGATATTTTTTTTCCCTCCACAGTTTGGTCGGAGAAGCTTCCTTTCGTGCATCAAAGAGGACTTCCGAGGTTGATTTCAGACCATTGCCCAATTGCTTTGGCAATGGATGAGGATGATAGGGTTCGTGGTTGTTTAGGTCTCAATTATCATGGCCTGAAATTGATGGATTTTCAAAGCTGTGGAAGAGCAGTATTCATCCTTCGTGGTTGAGGGTTTTGTGAGTTTTTTGTTTTTCCAAAAACTTCAGATTACTTGAGGGCATGTTTTTGTCACTAGTTACTACAATAATGTAAAGGAAATATGCAATGATCACAAATTACTCGTCTTCGACAACATTTGTATTTAATTCTCGATTCTCGTGTTTGGTTTATAGGTGGCAAAATCAAAATGATGCAATTTTTAGATTACTTAAATGTCAAATCATTACGAAAATACATTGACGTCGTCATTCTTTGGAATAAATATTTTCACAGTAGTGCCATGAAAAAGTACAATGATTACAAATTCCTTTACCTGTCTCCTGAATACATATAAATTTGACTGACGATTCCCATGTTTGGTTTGGCGGTGATATAGTTGTAATGAAGACACTTTTCTTTTCAATTACAGGGGTAACTGGCGAAACAAATAGGCCCTAAAGGTATGAGTAACACATATAAGAAAGGGGTTCTTTGGAACTAGGAAGCTAAGACATACTCTTTAATGCAAAAATACTCAAGCCCTTGATATAAAGGAAGAAGGTACGACTCTTTTGAAAGGAAAAGCTTTGCTAGAGACTTATTTGGCGGTATATAATATTCTTTTGAGGGAAGAGAAAAACCATATGGAAGCATTGGTCTAGGGCGACTTGGCTCAAAGAATGGGACAAAAATACAAATATTTTCATGCAATGGCTACTGCCCGGGCTAGATCTAACCAAGATCAAAAGTGTTTCGCTGGATGTGGAGAGGTTAAAGGACAGATAAAAAATGTGTGGCGCCATTGTTAAGTTTTTCAAAGACCTTATTGGGAAAGGGTGAGTAAGGTCGCGACTAGAAATTCTGCATTTTTATTTAATTTTAAGGCAAAGGTAAGAGTATCCAGGTAGTGACAAGGCCTTTGGTCTGAATGGATTCCCCTTAGCTTTCTTTTAAAAGTATTTGTGAATTAGTAAAAGGAGACTTAGTGGGTTTCATCAATGAATTTCATGGTAACGAGAACCTTGCGATAGAGTTGGGCCTAACTTTTATTGCTATCAAACTAAAAAAGAGAGGAGTAGAATGTTTAAGGAAAATTAGTCTGATTAGTCTTCCAAGGATCCTTACAAAATATTAGCTAAAATTGTGGCCTTCGAATTTCGTGTGGTTTTGGGTAGTGCGATCTCTAAATTTCAAGAAGCATGTGGCTGAGAGGTAGTTGTAGATAGCGCATTAATTGCTCATGAATTCATTGATTCACGATACAAGGGAGGAAAAATGTTGTTATCTGCAAGCTCGATATCAAAAAGCTGTACAATCATGTTGATTGAAAGTTTCTAGATTATGTGTTGGGTTGGCTGGGTTGCGGGCAAAAATAGAGAAGCTGGATTTAAGTTTGTGTTTAGTCACCTAATTTCTAGGTCTTTCCCTCCCTACTTGTTCCTTTAGGCAAGATGCTAGATAAGAGGCTAGCCGTGGGGTTACATCGAAGGTTTTAGTGTGGATAAGATAGATTTCCAAGTCACTCATCTTTAGCATCCAAACAAACTATTTTATTTTGTGATGCCGATGAGGCTAAAGTGGATAGTTTAAGGAAGATCATTAGATGCTTTGAAGCTGTTTCATGATTAAAGGTGAATATCCTTAAGAGTGAGTTGTTGGGCATTCCTCTTTCTAAGGAGGAAGTGGTTAATTTTGTAGAAGTATTTGACTATCGTGTTGGCTCACTTCTTCCTATCTTAGCCTCTCACTTTGAATAGGGAAACCAACCAAGCATTTATGGGACAAAGTCATGGGGAGTTTTGAAAGAAATTTGTTAAGATGGAAGAGTAGACATCAAGGCATTCCAAAATGGTCACAAAATGGTGTTGATAACAGTAACATTTGTAACCATTACTCGTTAAGGGGCCTTAACATGACATGTAGCAAGGCCAAAATAGGTTTTTTCGAAGTAAAAAAAACCATTATGGTTGTAGCGGCCCAATCATATTACAGTAATGGCAATGACCATTATGGTCACCATTACTGTTAAGGAACACCTTGAGAGACATCTTTCCTAGGTAGGAAGTTTAACACTAATAGAGGCATCAATGTCCAATCGTCCGATTTGTTTTACGTCTATTTTTAGATGTCCAAAGTTTGTCTCATTTGAGAAACTTAGGAGGGATTTCTTATGGTAGGGAGCTGAAGCGAAGCATAAGTTTCATTCGATAAAATAGGACGAGGTGTGCAAACCATTTGATGAAGGCGGTTTGGTCTTAGGAAATTGGAGGCAATGAACTCCACTTTTCTAAGAAAATGGCTTTGGAGGATTGAGTCTAAGGATGACAACTTATGGGGTTCAGGGAGGGGGATGGTGGCAAGGGCTCATTTCTACGCAGGGCCTTGTCTTTAAAGAAGTCTATAGTTGGGTTGACATTAAAGTTTTTAAGGGGGTGGGTTTTTCTTTAGGTGACAGTAAGATGATCCCTTTTTGGGAGGATGTTTGACTGGGCAAGGAAGTGTTGTATGAAGACTTTCCAAGGCTAGATAGAATCGCGTTTGATGCAAATATCCTGATTGTGCAATGTCTCACCTTTTCATGATATGAGTTGATTTGAGCTCGTCCTTATCTTAGGAGTTTGACAAACGACGAGTTGGAAGACTTTGTCAGGCTATAGGAGTGGTTGCGCAACATTATTCCCTTGGTGGGAGGTGGGAGATAGTGATGCTATGATGTGGAACAAAGAAAAGTCTGGCTTGTTCTCCGTTAGTTCCTTGTATAAAACAATCACTAGCTCTTTGACGGGAGCACAGTTGTAGCACACCATTTTTATGTGGCAATATAGTGCAATAAGGTTGTAGCTCTTGCTTTGTTCGTGGGTCAGAATAAGGTGCTGACTATTGATTACATTTGAAAGAGAATGATGATGACGAGGTGCTCACTATTGACAACCTTCGAAAGTGGATGATGATGCTGCTCCTGAATGTATGTGTTTGAAAAATGAGGAACCGGTTGTCCATTGCTCTTTTGTTAGGGAAGTTTGGGACAACAGCTTGCTCGGTGTGACGTGGGTGCTGGTGGGTTCAATTGATTTGCCTTTTGTCTTGGCACAGTAGAGGAGTGCGAAAGGTAGAGAGGGCAGTTTGGAGACCTTGTTGGCTGGCATTTGGTTTTACTTGGGGGGAGAGGAACAATCATTGTTTTAGTTGTAGCACCAGCTTTGGAGGTTTTTAGCAGGGCTAAATTGAACATAATGGGGTGGGCCTTAGCCTCAAGGGTTTTAGTCGGTAGGTCTCCCCCTCCACACACACACCCCTGCGCTCTTTCTTTGTCTGATTTGTAGTTCCTTTTGCTTTGGCCTCACTTAATAAAATCGTCACCTTCCACATCGTAGGAAAAAAATGAATTTCATAATGTGAAGGCATACATTGACAATGCAAAGCAAATAATGTATTTTTTCATAATGTGGAGGGCATACATTGACAATGCAAAGCAAATAATGTGTCTTTTACCATGCTTTTGTACCTGAATGTGTTAGCAAAACAAATGGATAACTCTTTTTGTGATTGTGATGGGATTGATTTCACTTTTGGTCTATATGTACCTGAATGTGTTAGCAAAACAAATGGATTACTCTTTTTGTGATTGTAATGGGATTGATTTCACTTTTGGCTTGTATGTAGATGGATGAGGTGCTGGCTTCAGTTGCAGAGACTATAAAGAACTTTGCTGTCAATTACCTGGTGGATATCACCGAGGTGCCCTACTTCAACACCATGTTTGAGCTGTACGACCCCTCGACTGTCATGTTCTTCTTCCGCAACAAGCACATGATGTTTGACTTGGGCACTGGAAAGAACAACAAGATCAACTGGGCTGTCGAGGACAGGCAGGAGTTTATTGACATCATCAAGACTGTCTACAGGGGAGCAATGAGACGCCAAGGTCTGGTCATTGGCACCCAAGGATTACTTAACTAAGTACTGATATTGAGTTTCTTCTGGGATGACCTGGTGTTGGTCTCAGCTATTGGTTTGATCAAACAATGAATTCTCTATATACATTGGTAACTCTGTATCTGTGTTGGACATTAAATGGTGTACTTGCAGAGTGCTAGAACTTAACAACGCCAAGTCTCCTGTTACTAATTGGGTGTGAGAGGTTGATTTTGTCATTCAAGCTCTTAGGTACCGTTGATACTTTTTTCCTCGAGTTTGGCATTTCCTGTTCTTCCATTTTCCTTCTATGAAAATGATCAAATGCTCAGCTTCTTATCGTTAACCGACCGATCTCAATCATTTCATCTTGTATAAGACAGATTTCCAATAAGGAAGTTGGCAATGAAATAGTCAGTTTGGATTGAGGTTCAGGTGTCCTACAGATGAGGCAACTGTGTAGTAATCTCCTGTCCAAAATTCTATATTAGAATATTCTTCCTTGCTGTATAATAGCTGTTTTATTGGCAATGAGGTATTTAATTAATGGTGCAGACTGCCAACTCAAGTAATTGGTAGATGCATCCACAAATTTTGACCACCTCATGGTTTGGAAAACCTGCCTTGTATGAAAGAAAAAAGAAGAAAAAAAATAAAATCCAATCACACTCCCCAAATAAGTTCCCAAAAAATCAAAGGCTTCAACTCAAATTAAATCATACCGCTTCATAAGTCAAGGTGCCGGACCGAGAAACAATTCCTACACGCCCAGGCTTGTGAATATACCCAGGCATAATTCCGATTTTGCATTCTCCAGGTTTGATAATACCAGGGCAGTTTGGCCCAATCAGTTGTGTTTTGGTTTGCCTGTTAAGAGCAACCTTCACACGAACCTGAAATTTGGAAGGATGAATTAAAGGCTACCTGCGGGAAAGGACATCCAACAGAATGCACAGTTAAAAAGCAGAACATGGTGTGTAAATTAGCAAAATATACACCCATCTGCTAATACGAAGAAAGCAGCATATGCATGTGTTTGTGCATACTAAGCTCTAATACAAAGAGGGGATCTCAACCCCTCCTTTGGCAACAAGAAAGCAAGATTCAAAAATCAGCATCAATTTGCATGCATATCTCTTGGATTACCATCTCACTAAGGTGATATGCTTTTCAGTTTCATTCACAACCACTCTGTTTTCTTTCCTTCTTATTTCAAGTAAAAATAAAAATTTCTCGTGCAATGAATGATATAATTATTTTTTTTTTCAAGTGATAATATAGCAAACTGGTTCCATGAACTAGTCCAACTGTATCACCGATTCACCATATTAAACCAGAAAATCAAGCTACGTAAACCACACTGCAACTGGGGGAAGAAGGCAAACTGGTTCCATGAACTACTCAACTGTATCACCATATTAAACCAGAAAATCAAGCTATGTAAACCACACTGCAATTGGGGAAGAAAGCAAACTGGTTCCATGAACTAGTCAACTGTATCACCATATCAAACCAAGCTATGTAAATCACACTACAATTGGAAAGAGGAACTCTATTTCAACAAGTCGCAACAGCGGGTCTGAGAACTGAGTCTAACATGCAGGAAAAACCATGCTGCCTCTTTTATCTATTAAAAAACCACAGAAGAAATGTCCATCATATTTAAAAAGTGCACAGTCAACAATCGAACCAGTTACCTTTTTTTTTTTTTTTTTGGAAAAATGATGCAATATTACTAAAGGCAGACGCTAAAAAAGAAACTAGAGCATAACAGGAACCAAAAAAAAAAAAAACTAAAAAGCCATGATAGAAGGGACGCAGCCCCACCCAACCAACCCTAGAAACAAGGTAAGGAGTCAATTCCTTAAGAAACAAGCTAACCCAATTACAAAACCCAATCTCAGAGCCCCTCATTTTTGTGCTTGTATCAAGTGCATGGATGCAATTTTGAAGGATAATTCACATTTCTGGCTAAACTCTATTACTTTTTTCATGTAATTTGTACCTAAAATTTGAACTGGTGTGCCTTAATTATAGGGAAAAAGTTTATCATGCTCTTCATAACATACCTTATTCATAAAAAGTGATGCAGGTCAGATCTGGGGTTCCACATAACAAGCGACGAGGCTGAAAAGAGAGTGCAAGTTGGTTGTGACATGGCCTCATAGTTCTAAAGATGTTTGGCTACGGTGGGTTGCAACTTGCAAGTTACACACAAAATCACAATAGAATCCTACTTTTGGGGTGGTGAGAGGGGATTCGGGGTTTGTTCACTTACTAAGGATAGGTGAAACAGGACTCAAAAATCTGACACAAAATAGCTGGGGCAACACAATGATGATGATGATTAATGGTCAATCATAGGTTGACTCAAAAGTACTCAATGTAGCTACAAAATGCTCACAAATACCAGTCAACCATCTCACATCTCACAAACTTTTTTTTTTTTTTTCGTTAGCTTGTTAGTACACCTACTGTCAGATCACACTTCACCGTTAGCCACCCCCACCAGGGAGTCGGTGCTAAGACCTCAGTGTTGAAACGAGGTATCTTTCACTCAGTACACCCACATGGCACAAACTTGCTCAGACCAAGCATTCTTGTATGTTATGGCTCAACAATTCTATGTAATTGAAGGATATCAGTTTTTTTCTTATCAAATTCTGCAATTCTACACAACTCTTGGATGTTATAGCACTTGAAACTGAAAGGATATCCAAAATTTTTTTGCAGATTTCTTCAAAATTGAATCAAGGAATGATGTGAAAAAGGTGGACATTAAACAACATAAATAACATGGTAGACCTTATACCACAGTGAAAATGGCTTGGGTTGGGTAGGGTTACAACAATGATGAAATAACAAGAGTGATCTAAACAATAGAGTGAAAAGTTGATTTTCTTAGCAGACTAACATTCTCACTGTGATAATAAGCAAAAGATAAGCATTTTCAGGATGAAGAAAAAAAAAAAACTGAAAAAAATTAAGTCAGTTTACCATTTCACGCTGAGGGATTCCCTCAGTGATGCACACAACTAGGTCCAATTCAGCTTCCATTGCCTCCAAAATTGCAGCTGCAGCAAATGGTGGGGGAACATAAATTACCATTGCATTTGCCTTTGTTTCAGCCTTTGCTTCTGCAACTGTGTTGAAAAAAGGAAGTCCTAAATGATCTGTTCCACCTTTCTTCAGTGTCACCCCACCAACCTATTTTAAACAAATAAGAGAGGAAAGAGAGAAAATCTCCAAATGAATTAAGCCAACCTCGTTCATATAAAAGCAAAAAAATATCATATTAAAAGCAAAATGTTTAGGAAATAAACAAGCAACGGATCAAAAACAAAACATAGGGCAAAGCATCTAGATTCCACTTTAGCAGCACAGAGCTACACAATTTGCTTCTCTGGCCACTTGGGTAAGAGACATATATAGGTGAGGGCTCTATTTCATTAAACACAAAGCCTAAATCCCACCGCTAGCTATGCACATTTGGTACATGTCATTTACCCACCTGATGCAATATGAGTCCATATCCTCGTCCGTAGTCCTTGGATGTCTTCTACTGCAGGGAGTTGCACACTCATGAAGAGAATGGATCAATCAGACCATTGGATTGTACCAGATACCTTGATGATGGTGACTTGATTGAAAATTCCAGAAAGGGGGCATAACCAGACCACAATCGGCTTTGTGGGTGAAAGGGAAAACTACTACGGATAAAATATACTGTGGTTGTCATCCGCAGCATGTCCGTAGTAGGTCTTCACATTAAATTCGTAGCTATTTCACGATTGGTTACGGATTAAATCCGTAGCTATATTTTCCATCACTCACAAATACATATAGCTGCGGATTATATTTGTTGCTAAACTAGAACTAGAGACGTAGCAATAGGTTGAAGTTAGAAGCAGCTACGGTTTCCAAATAAAGGGCCTATATTAAATTTTTTTTTTATAACAATGATATTTCTTACCATTGTAGTACATGCCCTGATAGAAATTATAATAATAATGTCTGACAATAAGCAATTTTACTAAGAGATCCCTGGTATTTACCTTCTTTCTCAAATAAGCGCCTACTATATGATAAAAGATCATTGAATTTCATGCTTAACTCTATTGAACTCAAATTTCAAGTTTTCATCTAATCACAATCACATGATAAGGCGTCACCTGGTCAAGATTTTGGACTGGCTTGACGGGATTGATGGGCTCAGCAGGATTCACAGCCTTTGATATAGCAGCCATCACCAAAGCAGAATAATAATCAAGTTCCTATCAAAGCGCACCTCACCTGTGCAGGCACTGTGCAACATAAGTTTTTGCTTGAATTTATCCTTGCAATTCACAATTGAATTAAATCTCCAGTAATTGAATGCAATACTCAAAATAACTAACACTAGGAAAGAATACAATGATTTTCTAATATCATCAATATATTTTTCTGCACACTAATTGTCAAAAGAACTGGATTTCCCTTCTTCTATTCAGGTTAACAGGCCCCTAATGTTGAGAGCATATCTGGTGTGAGAAAATAGTCTATGTCATGTATATTAAATACTGTCCTCAAAAGAAAGGAAGCAATGCACGGAAACAGTTGGTAGAGACTGTAAAGTTGACCGGCCTTTAGCATATAACCACAAGCCTTTTCAAAATATAAGGGGTATCAAGTTCACACATGCATACACCCAGATCCATAGCTTAAGTGGTAGACTGAGTGAAAGATACCTCGTTTCAACACTGAGGTCTTGGCATCGATTCCCTAGTGGGGGTGGCTAACAGTGAAGTGTGATCCGACAGTGGGTGTAGTAACAAGCTAACAAAAAAAAAAAAAAGGTTCACACATGCATCACAAACTTCCTAAATTAAACAATTAACTTCTGATGGGAAAAAAAAAATCAAGGAATTGATGAGAGTTTGACATCTAGAGAACTCACGAGAATGAAAGCATATTATGAACTTTAGGTGCTGGTGGCATATCCATGAACAAAGAATTTGAGAAGAAAGAAATTTGCCTTCGGGCTTCTAGGTTGGATGGTACATCCACTGCAGATTCCTTCACAATGAGCAACAAATACAACCTTTTGATCTAGAACAAGGAAAATAATCAGCGAGCCACAATTAGAAGACCAGAACTTCTCATTATATCAGCTTGCTTACCTTCTCTTTCCAGGCTTCTGATTCGAGTAGTGGAAATTTGATTGCTCCAGAGTATGCAAATAACCGATGTTGTTGATCAAGATGTGTCATCCCTTCATACCTTCCATAAGGACCACCACAATGGCTTGAATCCAAAAGGCTGCCCAAGAAAAATGTAGAACAACATTAAAACATCAACTAATAAATTAGCATTTTATGAAAGAATCAAATTGAAAATGCTTCACCTGGAAAACTGGTCCTCCATTATGTCTCTAGTCACAACCTCCAGCATGCCTTGGAATAGAATGATGACCCGATCCTTTTCTTCAGGTTTATTGTCCAACTGAAATGATTAAACAAAAGATTTGGCTTTTATAGATTACACAACCAAGCTCGTGTGTGGCAGTAATGAAATATGAAACATTTCAGATATGAACCAAATATTTAGTCAGCTTAACAAAATGGTCATAGAGGCTGGGGAGAGCGCTCATCTTTAATTCACTTATTAGGGTGTCATTGGCTATATGTTTCTCAACTACAGAAAATATATCATTATTCCAAAATTAAAGTATATAGAAGACCCAAGTGGACCACACCATAGGAAGCACATGTAATTTAATCTCCATGTTTCTACCTTGTGGTCCACTTGAGACTTCGATCTAGCTGAGTTTTTGTTTCATGCCCTAAAATAATATTTTAAAATATATGGATGGCTTAGATAGATACATATATTTTTATAGATCCTAAAGAGCCCCTTACACCACCATTAATTATTAATGGTGTGGCAATCTTTTAGCTACGGATTAAAACCGTAGTAGAATAGCTACGATTGATATCCGTAAAAATCAAACGTGTTTTCCTTTGTTTCCATTCTACTCCCTGTGTCAAAGAGTATTTTATTAGTTATTTTATACAAGGGTTTAAGTAATTGAACCCTTCATTAGGGTTGTATTCTCAAATAGCAAATAAAGATGGAGACGTGAGGCAGCATAGCTGCTAGGGAGCTTCTGACTCTCTTTGGAAACGAAACCCCTTTGAAGGGTTTCTTGCTTCAATTGAGACTTCTACTCTTTAAGCTCCAAGCTCGTTTATCATATATATCTTATCCTTCTTACCTCATTAATGATATTTAGTCATTATCTGCATTTCCTTTGTTTATTTTTTGCTAATATACTCTCGTGGGATCTTAGATTGCTGGTGTGATCACCTCAATGTTACCTAAAACACAAAACCCCCCATGTTTTACATTACGTTCCGGATCGAGCATTCCAGATTATGGGTTGCGATCCAGATTGCTATTTTTAGAGACTCGAATGAGTATTCTGTCTTACTATCGATTTTATGAAAAATTTATATTTACAGTGTAGAGATTTATACTTTTATTTATTTAGTAATATAACAGTCACTATGAGGGGGTCTATATCAATAACATTCATCACATTATATATATATATATATATATATATATATATATATATTGCAATGTGAATTCATGAATAAAACTATATTGTAGAGGCATCAGGGAATGGCAGAAATGAGGATGAGCAGGTAGGGCAGAAGGGCAAGACAGTCGGAAAGATGGATTTGGTGCAACTGGGACCCTTACCCGAACTTCCCACCCTCTATGTGGAGAACTTTCTGAAGGGATAGGCTGAAACGAACTTCAACAGGGTATTTGGGAGGCTTGAGAAAGTAAAGTAGTGATTCCAGAAAATCGACAGGGTTCACGTTTGTTCGCTTGTAGCAGGTAGGGGAGGTGTAGACAGTGGCAAAAACCTCGAATGGAAGAAGCGTTGAAAGATTGAAGCTCTCTATCTAGAAAGCAAGATATGGACCAATGTTTGTCAATCATCAAATAGCAAAGAAGATAGAGAAACAGGACGGTCAGGGAAGAAAAGATCATAGTCACGGTATAGGAAGTGAATCTAGGATTGCAAGCTGTTTTAAGTCTTTTTCGAGAGAGGAGATGTTATTTCTGGAATTGGGTTCTCTCAGTGGTTCATTGGAGGCGACAGAAGAAGCACTAGTTTGAACAAGTGCAGAGAAGGTAAGATATGCTAGGAGGGGGGGAGGACTATGGGGAGATGTCACAAGCTTCAGTTGCTGTCAACAACTCATAAATAGTTCTGAAGGTAGGAAATACTCAGGTGATGGAATTCCTTCTAGGGGAGACTACCAATGAGGTGGAGGTAAATGGGGAGATGTCAGTTGTTTTGATTTTCAGGGTAGAAGTTCTAAAAACCTAATCCTATCTGATGGTTCCGATCTAGCACAGGTCCATATCCGCAGTTACGAAAATGCCAATTCGTTCTCACGTGGCTACGTATCAATCTGACCGTCCATTCATATCCTTTCAGAGGAACATCAGTGAACAAAATATTCAACGGTCCACATTCAGTGGGGTAGGTGAATTAAAGTGATATATAGGATTTTGCTTTACGTGTGTGAATTTTGACATAAAGGCAATCTATAATTGGTGCTACTAGATGGACGGATCCGATTGGTGCATCACACTGCCATATGTACCATACAGTTGCGGTACTACGATAAACAGTGTTTAATACTCTTTATCATATGGTTGACTTATTACTTATCTTTGGTTTTCTATGTTAAACCCTCGTGGATTGACCCTCGTTTTTTTTTTTACACACGCAAACACACCCTACGTACTCACGCTAGTGGAATTTCACCACCTATGAAAACTCGAACCCTTGACTGGGTGTGGAAACTCCTGAGAGTCTACCACCCGAGGAAGGGTAAGGATCCAGATTGTCGCTATGTTTTCTCTATTCTATATTATATATTGAAAATTTCTAAATAAAATAAAATAAAAATTATTTTCTTGGGTGACTAAAGGATCCTCCTTCATTAATACTTCCTTTTAATCATTTAAGCTTTGACTTAAACCACCCTCATCAAGCGTTTTCTGAATATAGTTGAAGTTTTGACTTACACGGTTACACCACCCTCATAAAGCGTTTTCTACATAGGGTAGAAAGTTATGTGGGGCCCACCGTGATGTAAGTGTTTTATCCACGCAGTTCATTACTTTTCTCATATCATTCTAAGGTGTGATCTTAAAAATGAAGTAGGTACACAACTCCAATTGACCACACCAAAGGAAGTGTCAGTGATAATAACACCCACCATTGAAACCTTTATAAGGGCTATCGTGTTGTTTTTTAAGCCATCCAACCTATTCATAAGGTCATGTAGACGTGGATAAAATGAAAACAAAAATATTAACTTGATCCGAAACTTCCACAGCTCCCAAGAAGTTTTTAAAGGTGAACGTTCAATACCCACACTTTGTAGTCCACTTAAGACAAGTACCTACCTCATTTTTTGACTCATATCTTAAAGCTATTACAAGATACCCAGACCAGCTGGCACTTGTGGACCCTAGCGGATCTTGACAAGTTTTATTAGGCCCACTGAGAAATCAAATCAGGTCCAAGTCACACCTTTTGGACCTGGTTAAAATCAAGTCAGATTGAGTCCAATTAGATTTAATAGTTAAATTATAAATATTTAGTATACATTGGGTATTATGATAGAAGAAATTAAATTTCTTAAGCTTTACACACCAACCTGGTATTAAAATTGTATATTGGATGGGCCAGTCATGTTAATGCTAATATTTTTCATGAATCCAACCATCTATATCATCTATATCCGAAGAACTAAGTGTACTGTACCTGATCAAATCCTAATTTGGCTCCAAATATTAGACCCCGGAAACTAGCCCGATAAGAGTAGCATAGAACTGAGCCCATTGAAAATAATAATATTGTGCCCTTTAATATATTCCCAATAGCTAAACTTAAGTCCTTATCTCCTTTTTTTTTATTTTTCCAAATCCAATGCCTAACTCTACCTCTCACAAAACCCTTTTCTATATTCCCAATGACTTAAATCTATTAAGATGCCTTTTTTATGTGGTCACGTAACGGCTGTAGCATGAATTTGTCATGTTGTGCCATTTTTATAAGCAAATATTAACCATATGTTTTGGACAAATTGAAAAATGCTAAGAGATTGCGTTTGGCGACGCGTACAAGGGCGGGTATTATTTGTTTTTGGGCTATAGGCTAAAGGCCAAAATATTGTTTGGTGAAACTCCATTTCTTTCTAAATAAGCATTTTGAAGCCCACCCATAATCCAAAAGTTAGGTTGATCCAATAATGAGGAACACCGCGCCATGGAAAATGGCACATTCCAACCAAAGTTTCCAATTTGAGTCATCTTAGTGGGCCCCACACTGGTTAGATCATTATAATAAAAAAGGCCCACTTATTGATAGATTGGAATTGTCTTAATACATGAACAACAATACATACATACGGTCTTTTTTTATTTTAGATTTAGTCATGTCTTCACATGTTTTAGATTGTATGGTCCACTTGAGTTTTGGCTTATTTTTTATGTCCAATGCATATCATAGTGGGGTCCACACAGCCTGACCTCACGAGAAGTTACCATAAAGTCAATCTTATAGTACCATTTTCCCATATATATAGTGTCGGTCTCATACTAACTGTACTGCACGGAATTTATGTGAGAGCCTTCATGTACACCATAAGTTGAGGAGAACAGCTGGTATTCGACTACATGGAGAAAGAGAGTCTTTGACTCTCTCCTACATTCATTCTCCATTCACGTCAATGGAGGTGGATTACCTATTACCAAGCTCACGTCACCAAGTTTTGTAGGGCCCACCTTGATGTATTTGTTATATCCACACTGTCCATCCAGTTTTAGAGATCATTTTAGGACATGAGAAAAAGAATAAGCATATTGAAAGCTGAAGTGGACCCCACCACAGAAAACAATAAGGAGAGATTGAAATAGTGTCAACTATTAAAAACTTCTTCGAGCTATGAAAGTTTTTGATCAAGTTGATCTTTGTTTTATTCCCTTCATCCAGGTTTGTATGACCTAATCAACAGATTGGATGTCAAATAAACAGTATAGTGGGCCTTCGTAGGATTTTAATGGTGGATATCCAATTACTATTGTTTTCTTGTGGTTTGGTCCAACTTAGTTTATATCCATCTCATTTTTTGTATTAAGCTCTAAAATGATCTTTAAAAATGGATGAAGGGTATGGATAAAAGGCATACTTTATAGTAGAGCCCACGTGGCTAGTGGAGGGGGTAGCCAATCCGTTTCCACTCGTGTGTGGTACAAAGTCCTATCTAGACAAAATCGGTTTGCGTATTGAGTTACTCAGTACACTCTTATCATTGGGCCCACAGTGAATATATTTGGTTTATCCACACGGTCGATTCATTTTTCTAAATCATTACAGTGGTGGAGCTCAAAATTGAAGCATATCCAAAGCTCAAGGGGACCATACCACAGGAAACGGTGGGACTAATGATTTCTACCGTTGAAATTTTCTTATGGCCCACAGTGATGTTTATTTGTCATTCAACCTGTTCATAAGATTACAAACACATGGATGAAGGGAAAACTAAAATATCAACTCAATCCAAAATTTCCGTGGCCTTCCAAAAATTTTCAATGGTAGATGTTCAATTCATACTATTTCTTATGACCGTGAAATGCATGCAAATGACCGTGAAGTGAAGGAGTTTGACCGTGAAATGCCTCGAAATGACCGTGAATCAACACGGAATTGTTTCGGACGACCGTGAAATGCATGGAAGTGATGATGAATTGAAGCGAAATGACCGTGAAATGCATGCAAATGACCGTGAAGTGAAGGAGTTTGACCGTGAAATGCCTCGAAATGACCATGAATCAACACGAAAATGTTTTGGATGACTGTGAAATGCATGGAAGTGATGATGAATTGAAGTGAAATGACTGTGAAATGCATGTAAATGAAATGAATAAAATTGACCGCTAAGTGAATGAAATGGATTTTCGATCATCAAGATGATGAAATCTTTGAAAATAACCAAGTTGGTTGGTTAAAGTAGCTTCTCCTGCCCCAAAATCATATAAGGTACATCAAGTAACTAATTTTAGTTTAGAAGATATTCTTGTTAAATAAATAAAGAAAGAAATGGAAAAAAAGAGAAAAAAAAAAATTTATATGCTTATATATACATATTTATATAGATATGTGTTAGAAAAAATTATAGATAGAATAAAGTTCTCCATTAAAAAATAAAATAAAATAAAGCCTATTGTTACGGACTTTAGCTACGGTTATTATTCATAGCCATAGGGCACACTCTGAACAGGCCAGCAAGTGGCGTAGAGGGCCACTAGTTCGGCGCGCCCACCCCGGACGGACCCTATTACTACGAATTATGGTATCTATGACTACGGTTATAATTCGTAGCCATAGGTTTGACCGTAGCAAATGGTAACGCCATTCTGCTTTGAACGTCTACCGTTGAAACCCTTTCAAGGGTCACGGAAGTTTTGGATCATTACGATTTTTTTTTCCTATTCATCCACGTCTTTGTGACCTCATGAATGGATTAGATGGAAGATAAATGTTATGGTGGGCCCTACAAAAGTTTCAACGTTGAAAATCAATTTTTTGCTGCTCTTTGTGATATGGTCCAGTTGATTTTTGGATATGATTTTTTTTTTTGAGATAATGCTCCGAAATGATCTCGAAATTTGGATGAGCGTTGTGGATATAATAAATACATAACTGATGGGCCCATGTAACGTTGATATCCTTTGAACCGTTCGTAGAACTGGGAGTTCGACGAGCGTCAACGCTTAAAGGAAAAAAGCAGGGGCATTTTCGACCTTTTGCAGGGCGTCCATACACCCGGGGAGTATTATTGGAAAGTAAAATGGGGTGGGCTTAGTCTCAGGAATGGGCGATATAGTGGTCGTACAGTTGGAAATTTCTCAACAAATATGGATGGCATGTGAGAATAATGGTAGGCTTGAGGAAGGTTTTAATAGTAGGCATTTGACTCCTCACAGTTTCTTGTCACGTGGTCCAGTTGAATTATAGATATACCTCATTATTTTTTCACGTATTAACATGACTAGAAAAAAATGAATAAAGGTGGTGGATTTCTCGAAAACATTATAATAGGCTCACCTATATGCGTAGATAAAAATTCATTCCCATGCAATCGAGGTGCGGCCTGGTCGGCCTACATATACGTATGAATTTTAGATAATAGCCAATCCGTTTCCATCTACGGACCGATATTATCGGCCACATTTTCACGCAGCGCCTAAAACACTAAAAATACCCCAGCTCGTGGGCCCACCATGTTATCTGCTTGAAATCCACTCCGTCCATCAGCTGTGTTCCTCAACTATTCGCCTTGATAACAAAAAACAACCACATAGACGACTCAGGTGGGCCACACCACTGGGAACAATGGAGATGGAACGCAAACCGTAAGTTTGTGTGTGGAGCCACCATGGGGTGTATTCTTCATCAAAGTCGTTCATCAGGCATGTGCAATTAGCCTGGTAAAAAGAAATTGCAACATGGTGGGCCCCACAAAACACCCAAGCTGTTTGGGGCCTAACATGTTATAAGTCTCAAATCCAATCCGTCCATCAGCTGCAATCATCAATGCTATTTGATGGAGTAAAAAATTATCGAGATCCAAGGCTCGAGTGGGCCACACCATATGTAAACATGGAGATGGGACACAAACCATATGTTTGCGTGTGGAGGAATCATAATGTTTTTCTTTCATCAAAACCGTTCATCAGTCATTAATAGGCAGGATGAATTGAGATATAAAATTCATATTAATCAAAAACTTATGTGGGCCGAAACGTGTGAACTTCGTGGTTTTAGGCGCAATTTTAATTTTTCACTACTGGTGTGGCCCATTTGAGTCATTTTAGGGGCAGATATGTTTTACGAACGGATAGCTTAAGGGTTATCACCAGATAGACGGATTGGATTTCACACACACACACACACACATATATATATATATATATATATATATATATATATATATATATATATATATATAGGGAAAAGGTACTATACGCTCGACCTTACTGTAGGCTTCCGTAAGGTCGAGCGCTGGTATAACGCTGGCCGTCGGATGCTTAACTTTGAAATCAACGGCCATGGTGAAGTCCAGATTTTCCCAAGGAAAACCGGTCGTTCCGGTAAAATTACATCCCTATCCCTGCCACCTTCTCTCCATCGGACTCAATTCCAGCCCTCTCCCCCCCTCAATCCCTGCCACGACCGGCGTCCGCGTGCAGCCCTCTCTCCCCCTCAATCCCCACCACCAGCAACGTTCGCCTCCACCTATCTCTCCCTCCTTCTCTCCCTCAATCGGTACCACCAGCCGCGGCCGCCTCCACCTCTCTCTCCCTCAATCGGTACCACCTGCCGCGACCGCCTCCACCTCTCTCTCCCTCAATCGGTACCACCAGCCACGACCGCCTCCACCTCTCTCTCCCTCATTCCATACCAACACGCTGTGCAGCCTCGGTTTAGGCGTTACGGGTAAGGCCTCTGTTTTTGATTTTTTGTTTTATTTATTTATTTATTTATTTTTTTTTTAGATTGAGATGCTCTGGATCCAGGTTTTTTTCCCCAAGATGATGATCTCATCCATCACTTGGGATGGTTACGAACGGTAGAAAGTTTGGAATTGGATTCTTGTTTTAATCTCTATCTCTTCCCTTCATCAGGTGGGCCGCACTGTATATTTCTGTGGTTCGGACACCAGGCCAATATGGTTGCTATATTTCTGTTTTTTGGTTTTTTTATTTATTATTATTATTTTTTTTGTATATGTTTTTGTTTCTATTGTTGTTCTTTTAGAAACAAAAAACAAATACAAATGGGTTTGCAAGTGGGGCAATATTATAGCCGTAGCCCTAGTTCTAGTTTCGAATTTACAATTTTAATGAAAGATTAAATTTTTATTTCTCATTTTTTTTCTTGTCACATTTACAAATTTATCGTTTTTTTATAGAATCTGATGAATGGCCGCAATTGCAATGACTAGCTGCATTATTGATTTATGAAATTTTGTATAGTTGAAGGAATAATTACAAAATTGAAAATGAAATTTCAGGATTCGATGATTTTTTTTAATGGAAATTTCTTGCATTTCTTTCTTCAAATGCATTATAGTGAGCAGCTATACCTTTGTTTGCTGATATTTTGGATTCTTTGTAGAACTAAAGGAATAGTTATAAATTGAAAAATGAAATTGCGAGATTGGATGGTTTTTGTTTTAGTCAAAATTTCCTGCTGGTTCTTTCTTCAAATGCATTGTAATGAGCAGCTATCTTTGTGATTGATATATGGAATTTTCTTGTACAACTGACGGAAGAATTAATAAAATTGAGAATGTAATTGGGAGATTCAGTGACTCTTTTTTTTTTTCTTTTTTTTTTTGTCCTAGTGGAAAATTTCTGGCATTTTGTTTATTCGCGTGCATTGTAATGAATAGGTAGCTTTGTTTCTAGATATTTGAATTATTTGCATAAATCTCGAAGAATGCCAAAAAAAAAAAAGAAGAAGAAGAAGAAAAGAAAAAAAGAAAAAAGTAAAAAGAAAAAAGCAAAGTGCCCTCTTTTATCTTTTGGGCCTAGATTTTTTTAGGGGTCACTTGGATGCTTGTAGATGGTTTAAGTGGTAAATGATTTACAGGTGTAAACCATTTATGGCCTGTCCTGTTTGGCTGTAAGCCGTAAATGATTTACAGGTAAATGATTGTCTGTTTTTGGATAGCCTGTAAATTGTTTAAGGCCTGTAAATGGAGAGCCAATCTTTGAAAATATATCCGTTAGGATGTAAATGGAGAGCCTGTAAATGAAATACCACCTTTTGCCTGTAAATGAGATGGGGGTAAACGCTATAAATCATGATTTACAGGCAAAAAAAGTAATCCAAATGCAGAATGTAAATGATTTTCCTATAAATCATTTACAACTTGCCCTATTTACAGGCATGCAAATGACCCCTTAGATGGTTGTCTTACCCATTTTCCTCATGTTTTTTACAATCCCTGTTTTCCTCATGTTTTTTACATAGATTGGAAGATCATACAACTCCTGTTTTCCTCACTTCAACACATAAGACACCTATCTTCTTTGTGGCCCACCATAGTCCAAAAAATTAGTTAGATCATTACTCATGTGAACAACACGCCAACACCACATGAATTAATGGTGATGGGATGCAAACCATAGGTTTTTGTGGTGGGGCCCACCACATGAATTAACTTTGATGGCCCACCATTTGTTCATCGTCGGTAGTTGGGCAGTTGGCATCCTCCCATTGGATTTACTTTCAATAGATGCTAAATGGTTCAATGACTGTCCAAGTATTGATCAACAGTTGGATGGCTCGATGAGTGGATGAAGCTTGACTATAGGGAGTGTTTTGTTCGGGGTTGCTACCACCCAAACAAAACACTTTTTTTAATGTAACTTGTGATACCCGGCCATATTTTCCTGCAACAAGGAACTGGTATTGAAAATCAGAACCATGAAAACGCTGGGTACCACTATTTACCCGGCCATATTTTCCTGCAACAAGGAACTGGTATTTAAAATCAGAACCATGAAAACGCTGGGTACCACTATCAAGATTACCTTGGTAAAATATTGGATCGTTTTTATGTTCATGTGGGCCATCCTATGAAGGCGGTTTATAATAATAATAATAATAAAGAAGATTAAAATAAACTAATATGAGGAACATGGAAATTTAACCTGCCAACTCTATATATCAGGAAGACACTCCCTACTAGCAACCTTAGCATGACTTTCATTTCTTATTTCAAAATTTTCAATACTTACATAATATGCAATTATTTAAAATATTCGAAAGTATTTCAAGAAGTTTTGATTTATATTTATTAACTATTGAGTCGAGTCAAGTCGAGTCTTTGAGTCAACTTGACCCAGATGAATATGGATTCAAGTTTTTGGGTGATTCTATCAACAATGTTGGGTGATTCTATCAACAATATGGCTGACTTTGTTTTCCATTTCTCTGTGATGATCCAGAATCTGATCAAGGAATATTTGAACAGGTTTTGAATGGGGACCTTGACTTTTCATCCGATCCATGGCCTACTATCTCTGAGAGTGCAAAAGATTTAGCATGGAGAATGCTTATTAGGGACCCAAAAAAGCGGCTGACCGCCTATCAAGTTCTGTGTGAGTATGGTTTTTTTTTTTTTTTTCTTTTTGTTTCTTTTTTTTTTTCTTTTTTTTTAATAGCTATATCATGTTTTATAATTTAGAGATCTTGAAAGTGGTGAAATATTTATGGTTTTGTTTATTAGTGCAGAAATACTTCTCAATTCTCATTCTATTTTGTTATTTTCCAATAATGGGCATGCTTCTCACTGTCCATAATCTAGAAAATTCAGTGGTCTTCAGAAATTTCCTTTAGTTGGCACACTATTTAAGGATAATGAAACCTTATAACTTCTAAGCCCTGGTCATTATGCCTTAACAAGGCAAACAGAAAATCATCATTACAATCTTGCAGCTACACTCGCAAATATATAGGCCACGCGTGCTTCCATTTGACTGCCTTGAAATATTTCTTTCTAGAAATTCATGTGGCCTCTCGTCCTTTAACAGAAATTATGGATGGTTATGTCATTTTGGGTAGATTGGAAATCATATCCTTCCTAGTAAACTGGATGGTCCTTTTCTTTTTTCTGCCTGTGCTTAATTTATAGTTGGTTTTCTTGCAGGCCATCCATGGGTTCAGGTTGATGGTATAGCTCCTGATAAGCCTCTTGATTATGCAGTTCTAAGTCGCATGAAGCAATTCTCTGCTATGAACAAGATCAAGAAAATGGCCCTCAGAGTGACTCAAGTTGCTTGCTGAAATTTGTACTTTATCTACAACTAGTTGAAGGCGAACTTAACCTACAACCCATTTTTACAAGCATTTTGCCCTTGAAAAGCGAATTGAGCAGCATAAGAAGAAATGAGTCCCATTTTTATTCTTTGATCAATCTGAATTTTATTAGAAAAGGAGTCAGTGATCTCCACCATCATAGCCTTGTTTCAGCTTTCATCTTTTTAGATCCTGCTTTTATGGATCTAAAAGGAAATATATTACAATAAATGTTATTTTGTTATTGGATGGATATGTCACTGTTATGTTTCCACAGTGAACATGTCTGACTGCATATTTATACAGATCTCTAGGGTCCTATGTCTCTCTGGTGTTGGGTATGGTCTATCAGGTAGGTACTAGCAATGGTAAAAGCACTGCCTATTATATAAATTTCTAACGTAGGAAGTAGCTATGGATTTTAGCCATAGCTATATATATTATGGCCGTAGCCTAGTTCTAGTTTTAGTTGCAAATGTAACATATCTTTGAAACCTATGGCTACGGTAAAACTTTCTACGGATTATAACCGTAGCTATAGTGAAAGTGCACTGACTTCAGTCCGGCCACCCAGAAGCATGTGTTTTATCATCCACACCATCCATCTTCTTGTTCTATCACACAAAGACAGCAGAAAAAATGGCTGCAAAACAGTAAAACAGAAAACATGTAGTAAAAAAATTAAATTTTTTTTTTTGCTGCAAAAAATTGAAGCTACGGGATGCGAAAGGACAATCTGTGCATTCTGTAACTCGTCCTGCTTCTTTAAACAAGAGTGCTCCAGTTGCTTCAGAGTGTGGACATACAGTACCATAATTTTGAATTAATTTCCCTAGTATTCCATCACCAGGAATCATGAGAATAAAAAATAAAAACTTCTCCTCGCTCACTTGGATGAGGGTAAACCAAGATCTTGGGTGTTCAAAAGACAGATATGACCTTTTATAAACCAACCAATTAATTCTAAATAGACTAAAATGACTCAAAGAAAATGAGGGGACCCACCTATGAGACGATGGAATCTTCTGTTCTGCTCCTAGCTTGTATATCTGCAGATATCAAAACACCAATATCAGAGGCTATCAAGAAATGTGTGTATTAGAGGTAGCCATTGCCTCATGTTGTCTGGCAAAATAGACATGTCCCAAACCTGTTGACAAAGGCGGTCGAACGATGACCTGTCAGCCTTGAATAGCAGTGCCTTTTGTTATTGTAAACTTGCATTGAATGATCTCAGATCTGCACAAAAACAAAAGGTACTTGAAATTGGTAAAAAAGAAAAGAGAAAAAAATCTCCCCGAATCAAGTCCGACTCATCCAAGTTTCAAATTGACTTGAGTTTCGGAACTATACTCGGGAATAGGCCCACCAGCACAAAGTCACTATAATCAAACAATGGTCCCACCAGTACAGAATGGGTGCATCAAGACACTTCGCATTCCTGATAACCGAATTCCTTGACTCAGCACTATTAGAGGACTGTAAAGGGGCAACTGAAGTTTTAATTTTATTATTATTAAAAAAAAAAAAAAACAGCACCATTCATTACTACTATTAGAAGATGAGATTGCAACGCAATGTGTGAGCACTTCTCCAGCAGTCCTGAAATCAAATACTTGTAAATGCAATCAAATGCGGGAACAATGTGTTTTCTGGAGAGCATGTTTTAAGACCCTTGAGAAAGAGATCACTTCTCATTCACACAATCACCATATTTATAATTGTAAAGACCAAACAATAAGGAGCCCTCCATGCGCACATGTGCACAGAGAACAGATTGACAGCAGTACCTGAAAAATGCAAACAAAAAGTCCTTCCAATCTGCTTGAACAATAGCAACTATGTGAAACTAAGGGTGTGTCTGGAGGCACCTCTTTTCTGTCTATAATAAATAAATAAAAAGGTTAAAAACATAAATTGGATTGTTCTGGTCTATGAAAGACAAGGGAAAGCACAAAATCTTGCAATCATACCAAGTCAATTAATATTTCTCACTTATTTACTTCTATGTATGTTATTAGCAAAAAGAAAATGTTATTCAAAATTTCAACGACCTTAAAACACCAATCAACAATAGTTGAATGTTTCATTGTCCTTGAAACATGCACAATACCATTACGAAATACCTTGGATCAAGGTCACTATAGAAACTTGTAGCCCCTGAATTGTGCATTTTTATACGAAACTTGGTCATGGACATGTTGTTGAGTCAGAAACAGATCTATGCACAATACATTAAACTACATAAACAGTATATGCATAATACCACCAAGCCATAATCGAAGCTTTTCCTTGATACCCGCATTGTCTTGTGCCCATAAAAAAATGTCTGATATGTGTATCCAGTATGTTACTTATCTTTTCTCCTTCATTTTCTTTTTTAATGAACTATATCAAAGTTAAACTGTAAGATTCAGCATTTTAATCTTAGGCTCTTAGCTAATGTAACAAAGTAGAAGTAGAACTTGCATGGCTTAACAACGTAGATTAAAATATTGGACTCAAAAGACAACCTCAAAAGCTTTCAGATGGTTGATCTTGATAAATTTATTCAGGAATTGTGAGATTTGTTGTCCATACCCATGTATATGAAACAATCAATCATGCCCAGTTGCACAAGTGGAACCCAAGCAGTCAGTAGACACAGTGAGGCAGTGGCCTATGTTGCGTTGCCTTGAAAACAATTGAGATTTGACCTTGTCAAATATTTTAATCCTATTGTTTCCATACCCAAACGGATTAGCAGGGCCAGCTTTTTCCTTCTCAGGTTGAGGTAAGGAGAAGACCTTTACAGCCTCAGCTCCCAACCTATCGATGAACTCTAATGGAATGCCATGGTTGAAAAATCCAAACTCTTCACAGGCTTTCACAAGAAGAGTTTTGGACTCGGGTTTTGACAGGTCTATGGTTGGAATGCCAGGGTTGGACATGGGCTTCTGGTTTCCTACAAAACTAATCTGATCTAATGCTGGTTGGGACAACACCATCTTTTTTCTTCTTTTTTTTGTTCTTTTTCTTTTTCAAGAGCAGAGCTGAAGAAAACAGAGAGAAACAAAGGAATCTGGATATGTCGTTGGGACAACCTATGACAACCTATGAATGCTTTCCGAGAGACCCAGAACTTGATCCGGAGCATCTCAATCTGAAAAAAGAAAAAGAAAAAAAAAAACAAAAAACAAAGAAAATCCCTTAATTTGGTATTCTACGGATAGGAGGCCTCAAATCTCCTAGGCAGCAAGATCCTAACTCTTTGATCAAAGGCCTACAAATAAACGGTTAAGTGTAACTGTTGAAAGAATGGATGAAGATCCTCCAACCTTGAAGATTTTTGGGGCATCCCTCATCCAGAGCATCTCAATCTGATCCATGCCCAGACACCCAGAACCTGAATCCAGAGCCAGAGTCTGATCCATGCCCAGAACAAAGAAAATCCCAAAAAGCTAATGGAACTTGGAACCCCGGCCATGGCTGTGGAGAGTTTCGTTTGCCACAAAAGCTTGACCGCATTATTACGGAATCACCAAAACATGTGTATTGTCATTGTTCAAACATCCAGAAATATATCAAACACATGATCCAGAGCATCTCAATCTAAAAAAAAAAACAAAAAAAACAACAACAACAACAAAGAAAATCCCAAAAAACAGAGGCCTTAACTGTAAGGCTCAATCCGAGGCTGTACAGCGCGGTGGTAGGGGTCTTACCTGTAATCTGAGGCTGCACAACGTGGTGGTACCGATTGAGGGAGAGAGAGGTGGAGGCGGCCGCAGCTGGTGGTACCAATCGAGGGAGAGAAGGAGGGAGAGATAGGTGGAGGCGAACGTTGCTGGTGGTGGGGATTGAGGGGGAGAGAGGGCTGCACGCGGACGTCGGTCGTGGCAGGGATTGAGGGAGAGAGAGGGCTGGAATTGAGTCCGATGGAGAGAAGGTTGCAGGGACAGGGATGTAATTTTATCGGAATGACCGGTTTTCCTTGGAAAAATTTCATCTTCACTATGGCCGTTGATTTCAAAGTTAAACATTCGACGGCCAGTGTTATGCCAGCGCTCGACCTTACGGAAGCCTACGGTAAGGTCGAGCGTATAGTACCTTTTCACATATATATATATATATATATATATATGGGAAATGCTACTATACGGTCGAGCGCATGCAAGCGTAATATGAGGTCGAGACGTGTCTTGTATTCCAACATTTCCAGCGCTTTAGAAAATGGCAAAATGCATGATGACGTTGCCAAGTTTTGTGAGCCCCACCAAAGATGTATTTGTTGTATCTATACTGTCTATCCGTTTGGAAAGTTCATTTTAGAACATGTGCCTAAAACCTTGGGCAGATCCATTGCTTAAATGAACCACACTAGAGAAGGTAGTGGGGATAATGATGCCACCATTGAAACATTTCTAGGGCTCATCATGATGTTAATTTTCCATCCAACCTGTTCATAATGTCACACAGATCTGTACGAGGGGTCAAAACAAATATCAGCCTGATCCAAAACTTTTGTGGGCCCCAAAATGTTCTCAATGATAAGCATTCAATCCCCACTACTTTCTATGTTGTGGTCAACTTTAAATTTGAATATATCTTATTTTACAGCTAGTGTCCTAAAATGATCTTTCCAAATGAATGGATGGTACGGATTTAACACTTACATCTTGGTACGGCCCACGGAACTTGTTAAGGGTAACATACCACTAAGGCCGGTGGCTTGTCGCACACCAACCATTCCGAGCTTACGACGCAGACTGAAGTGGTTACCTCACCTAAAACAGTATGGTCATTATAAGTGAGGCTCAACTTGATTTTTGTTTTCTATATCGACGCCGTCCATCCATTTTGGAAGATCATTTTAGGACATGAACCCAAAAATGAAGAAGATCTAAAGCTCAGGTGGACCCATACTATCGGAAACAGTGGTGATTAAATGCTTTACCATTAAAAACTTCCTAGGCCCACAATAATGTTTACATAATGCTTATTTTTCATCAAACCTATTGATAAGGTCATATAAACTTAGATGAAGTGAAAAAAATATCAACTTGATCAAAACTTATGTGCCCCGTTATTTATCAATCACTACAGTTTCTTATGATATAGTCCACCCGAGAATTGGATGTGCTTCAGTTTCGGATTCATATCCTAAAATGATATATAAAAACGGATGGACGGTGTGGATATAGAATACATGCATCAAGGTGGGCCCATGGTAAAGCTACACTGACTTGCATGGGGTTGCACGTAATCTGCTATCGACACGGGCAAAGCTGATTTTCTATGAAAGGCTTTAACAACAATGCGCCGGAAAGAAACGCCTACCGTTAAAACCTTCATTGGCTCCATTTTGATGTTTATATGATATCTAAACTGTTTGCAAGGTAACCACTTGGATGAACTATAAACACTAAAAACTTGGCCTGATACAAAATTTTTGTGACCATAGGAATGTTTAAGGGTAGTTGTTCAATTCCCATTGTTTTCTCTAGTGTGGCCAATTTGAGTATTGAATCCGGTTCATTTTTTGTTTTATATCCTAAAATGATATCATAAAACGAATGAATAGGATGGACTTATCATAACATCATGTTAAACCCCACCTAGGCTCTCAACGCAAAAAACTTCAAGCCAGGAGGAAATCTCATCCTTTGTGTTGCAGTCACGAAGTTCTGTGGAGCCTACCATGATATTAGTGTTATATCCACACTATCCACCCATTTGGAGGGATTATTTTGGGGCATTAACCCAAAAATGAGGCAAATCTAAAGTTCAAGTGGACCATAATATAAAAATCAGTGGGGATTGAATGCCTAGCATGGAGAACTTTTTGGGGCCCCTAAAGTTTTGGATCAAGCTTATACTTGCTTTGACCTTTCATCCTGGTCTATGTGACATTATGAATACACTGGACAACAAATAAATATCATCGTGGGCCTTGGGAAGGTTTCAATGGTTGGCATCATTATCTGTGATATAGTTCATTTTAGCTTCGATATGCTTTTTTTATTGGGCACATGATTCAAAATGATCTCTCTGAAATAATAGGTGTTGTTGATATAACATATATATCATGGTGCACCCACAAAACTTGATGTCCACCACCTGTTCACAGCATGTATCCCAATCGGCATGACAAGTACGTAGCGTCGGTTTCATCGGTTGCGACTTTTCCTAAAGCGATAGCATCTCCAGTGGAGTTTTCAAATTTGCCATCGAACGGTTGGAATACAAGACACGTCTCGACCTTACATTAAGCTTGCATGCGCTCGACCGTATAGTACCATTTCCCAATACACACACACACACACACAAAATGGTGGCCAATAAGAGCTTTGATGTTTTGCGCACTATTTGTAGACAATTCTGGTCCTTGTCTAAAGCGGTGGAGTCAAGGATACAATTTTGGGTAATTCGGCGGACTACCAAACCTGATTTTGAAAGAGACAGACGTTTGCCAGTTCCACGTGTATGTCTGGTAGGGAATAAATTCTCAAAACCACTGCAAAGCTCAGGCAGTTTCTCTCCTCAGGTGGGCCACACCGTAAGGAAAGTAAACTGGCTGTTGAAAAAAATTCTTTTCATCTCTCCCTTTTTTTTTGTATGATGTGGAAGACCTTAGGTGTGAAATGTCCTGATTTTCAGGCCACAAGATCTAAAAGGGTAGCCCACCTGATGGAAAGATTTGATCAAGCACACGTGCTTCATATTAACATGTGTGTGCATGGGCCCGGATCAACATGCGTGCAGAATAAGCAAAGAGAAATTTACCACTATACGACCCATTTATGGCCCATTTACCCGTTGAAGCTCACCTCATTTTTCCTTACTAGAATAAGCCCCCGCTGCACGACCGCCTTCCCAAAGGTAGAAAATGCCCCTAATATAGCCAACTTACCCTATTCACACTGCCAGCCGCGTCTCCACCAAAAAAACTGGTTTTTTCTTCTTTCCTCTCCCTGATCATCCATCCTACCCATAGATTATCATTTTCTGATTACTTCTCTCCCTCTGTGACCATTCACTCGAGAAGTAAAACCCTCATTTTACCACTTTCTTCTTTCCCTATTATCTGATCAAGAATACACACCCTACACACGTCCTTTTTGACTTTTTTGAGCCCAAGATAGGACAAAAAATGGTCCCCCATCTAAGAAGCTTCGAATGACAGGTATATTCAAATCTCTGCTTTCTTTTTATACTATATATGTACACAGTCCACAATCCATTTTCATATTTTAAAAATACTGAATGGTATGACATATCCTGATAAATGAGCAAAATCAGGACTCAAATGGCCCACATTGAGGGTTTTTTAAACAAAGAATGAACTGAGATGTGAAACTAAATGAAGACCATGAAAAAGGCTGAGCACTGACTGAGTTAACAAACCGAGGACCCACTGAGTTATTGATGAGGACCATGAATTGAGCTAAAATGATTGTGAACTGAGGTAAAATGACCGTGAACTGAGCTAGAATGATCGTGAACTGAGCTAAAATGACCGTGAACTAAGATAAAATCATCGTGAACTAAGTTAAATTAACCATGAACTGACTTAATTCTGGCAATTCCCCGTCATTTCATGGTTAATTCCCTTCACCTCACGATCGTTTCCAATCATTTCATGTTCATTTCCTGTCATTCCCCTTCACTTCACGGTCAATTCCATGCATTTCATGATCAATTCGCTTCACTTCACGGTCATTTCCATGCATTTCACGATCAATTCGCTTCACTTCACGGTCATTTCCATGCATTTTACGGTCAATTCCCTTCACTTCACGGTCATTTCCAATCATTTCATGGTCATTGCTGATCATTCCCCTTCACTTCACGGTCAATTCCATGCATTTCACGGTCAATCAGCTTCACTTCACCGTCAATTTCATGCATTTCATGGTCAATTCGCTTCACTTCATGGTCATTTCCATGCATTTCACAGTCATTTCCGACGAGTCCGTTTCATTTCACGGTCATTTCCTTGCATTTCACGGTCATTTCCCTTCATTTCACGATCATTTCCATGCATTTCACGGTCATTTCCCTTCACTTCACGGTCATTTCCATGCATTTTATAGTCATTGCTGGTCTTTCCCTATCACTTCACGGTCAATTCCATGCACTTCACGGTCATTTCCCTTCACTTCACGGTCATTTCCATGCATTTCATAGTCATTGCTGGTCTTTCCCTATCACTTCACGGTCAATTCGCTTCACTTCACTGTCAATTCCATGCATTTCACGGTCAATTCGCTTCACTTCATGGTCATTTCCATGCATTTCATAGTCATTTCCGGCGAGTCCGTTTCATTTCACAGTCATTTCCATGCATTTCTTTACATGCATTTCATGGTCAATTCCCTTCACTTCACTGTCATTTCCATGCATTTCACGGTCATTTCCCTTCACTTTGCAGTCATTTGGATGCATTTTACAGTCATTGCCGGTCATTCCCCTTCACTTCACGGTCAATTCCGGCGTTTCCCCTTCACTTCATGGTCAATTTCATGCATTTCATGCACAATCCCCTTCACGTCATGTTCAATTCCACTCATTTCACGGACAATTTCCTTCACTTCACGGACAATTCTATGCATTTCACGGTCAATGCCCTTCACTTAACGGTCATTTATAGTCCTTAGACAAATCCACTCATGGTCAATTTCATAACGTTCTCGGCCAAAATGCAACATATAACTCTGAAAATTGACCCATAACTTAGTAAAATTGGTTGTGAACTTGTTGAATGTGACCTATGAGTCGACCATTTGACATGGAATTCTTCAAAATGACCAATTACTGCTTGATATTGACATTTTTTTGACTGACAACCTTGGTATAAATTTACCAACAATTACATGAAATTGACTGATAAACGAGTGAAACAGGCCCAAAACGAGTGAAACAGGCCCAAAACGAGTGAAAATTCACTAATAAGTCTTGTATTGTCATTTGGAATTCGCCAAAAACTAACCATCGATTCAGCATACTCACACCATACTTTATGAATTTTCACTACAACAAGTCAACTTTCACATTATGTCTTGTTAAATATTGAATGTTATCGTTGATTTGATTTCCAATTCATCCTTGCAGATGATAAACCCTTGCATTAGGGATTTGGCGAGTCGGCCCCTACTATCTCATGCAGATGTTCTTTGACATGGTGGTTTGATACTGTGAAGAGTGGGTTGGAGAAGAATAACACTAGATTAAATATATTTAGGCAGACCCCATTTTCATTTTTATTACACATTCCATCATTTAGGTTTATAGGAGCCATTTTTCACTCATTTATTAATAGATATATAGGCAATTTTGTATTGATCAAGATACAGGGGAACCATATAAAATTTACTGACATGGACTTCACCCTAATAACAGGGTTGAAAACTGGTGACCTCTCTATACCCAACATCCATCGTTCGAAGAAGTCAATAAGAGAAAAATACTTCAATGAATATCCATCCTAAAAAAACATGTACAGGAAGTGTTCAATAGGATAGTTGATAGCAATAAGCACGAAGATGTCGTGAAGGTAGCCCTAATATTATGTGTAGAGTGATTTCTTAGGGGTACCGACACGAATATTATATGTTGTATAGACTTTATCGACCTTGTCAACTCGTTGGAAGACTTTAATATCTATATTTGGGGTAGTTTAGCCTTCCAGACGATGATGGAAGGGATCGAGAGTGCCTTCATGGCATCCCAGGGGCCTCATTACAATATCACCGGTTGCACATTTTCCCTACAAGTAAAGATTCTTTCCTTGTGTATTTTAATTCATAGTTTATAGCAGACTATATTTATTTAACATCATCTTGTTATTTCATTGTAACAGATATGGGCCGTTGAGAGAGTACTGGCTCTCCAACAATGTATAATTTCATACGTTCCTTTATAAATTCCATGATTCGTACAATATCGGGAATGGAAAGTTTGGAAGTATAAGAAGATTCATCAAATTATAGAGAGTAAAAATGTAAGCCAATTTCTATGAAGCTAAGTGGTCACTCATTCAACTATATATGTGTGTATGTGTTTCTTTAGCATGAAAACGAAGATGCTCTCTAGCAAACTGAGATCATTCTTATCTTAAAGCCTACCACCGAGGAGCTAGAGACGGAGGCCGTTTATTTGGCCCGTGATAGATTTGACGTAAGATGTCAGAAATGTTTTTTTTTTTTTATTGTTGATATTTTATATTTAATTTAACATGTTATATAACTGTTACATACATTGCTTCATTTTGTAGGGTACTAAAGATGAAGATGATGAAGATATGAAAGAGAGATCGGGACAGGGAGAGGGAGAAGAGGGGGGAGAGGGAGAAGAAGGGGGAGAGGAAGAGAGTACTGATGAGGGAGAGGGAGAGGGATTGCAATTGACGAGGGAGGATAAGGAGGAGCTGGAGGCGCAGAGGCTTCAGTTGGAGAGAGACAAGGAAGAGTTGAAGCTTCTCGAACGCATGCTGAAAGAGAGAGAAGAATCATTGAGAGGGAGAGAGAAGTAGTACTCAAGGAGCTTGAACTAATGTTAAAACTGAAAGAAGCCTTGAAGTTAGAGGAGGAGGAGTTGAATGAGAGGGAGGTTTTGAAGAAGGAGAGGGAAATGTTACTGAGGGAGAAAGAAGAACTGAAGAAGGAGAGGGAAGAGTTGGAGGAGGGTAAAGCGGAGTTGAAGAAGCAGATGGAGGCATTTCGTGTAGAGAAGATTCGATTTTGAAAGGAGGAGTTAGAGAATCAGAAGGAAGAGTTTGAGAAGGAGGATGAGGATGCGTTAGGCGTTGATATATGCAAGAAATCATTGTATTCCATTCCAGTATATAAGAGGAGATCTAAGAGGGTGCTGAAGCCGTCTGTCTACAAGCGTTCTCCATTCACTTCCATCTCTGCAATGTAAACCACTCCAAGCAATGCCGCCGACGATAAGAAAAAGAGAGAATTTCCTACTTCTCCGATACCCTTTGAGGCCAAGATCATTCTATTTAGGGTAATATTAGAGGACGAACTCCATGAATTGGAAAGTTGAGCCAACGCAAACAAAGAATCACCAGAATTTCTTTGGTTCAAGACCATTTTGGAGAAGAATGCATGGGTTGATAGCGTGGTGAGTAAATCACACACATACATGGTTTTATTCAGAACACTTATATTAGAGTAGAACTTAATTTTCCATCTTTATTGATTAGGCTATCAACAAGTACATCGATTTCTTGGAGAGAAGGCACCGATCATTTTCTCCATTATATACAAAGGACTGCAAGTTCTGTCCCACTTTTTTTTAGTAACTATATGAATTGGATTATGGTTATTATGTTATTTCATTATATGATATATGTTTTAATTTGGCATATATGAATTTTTTTAATGGCGGAGATGTCTTGTAAAATAATGAAAGAACAGTGGAAGCGAGTGAATAATCCCCCTTCTGTCCTGACAACATTTCAGGGGTAAAAAATGCCCCTGCTTTACCAATTTCACTCAATACTCTCCCTTACACTCAAATATACCCCTCAGTGTATGTCTATCATCTCTTCTTCTCGCTCATTTTCTTCATTAAATCTTTATAAAATCTCCATCTCCATTCTTTTTCTAAAAGGACGTGGGTGCGTTGATAAATATAAAATGTTGAAAACTTTTATATGAAGAGTATATTTCACATTAAAACACTCTTATTCTTCTTCTCAAACAAGGATTTCACTAGTACGGAGGCCGAGGCCGTGGGATGTAATGTAACACCCCGTACTTCTAGTTCTCAATATTACCATTAAAATCTATGTTAGCATAGCTATGAACTTAATTGCTAAACAAGACTTAACTTGAACAAGGCAAAGAGAACTCAATAGTCAAACACGACCACATATACCAGGGATACTCAACAAGCCAATTAGCTATGCCAATTAGCTATGCCTGAAAGGACCCATCACCCCTAGACCCCCCTTTTTTTTTTTTTTTTTTACCAAATAATACTCAAATTACAACAAATAATACTCAAATTTTCAGAAAAAACCAAATAATACTCAGACTTAACTTGGGAAGATCCGGCCCTCAGAATTTTCAAAAAAAACCAAATAATACTCAAATTACAACATGTAGACCATCTGCGCACTGGATCGCCCTGATCAACGGCCAAATATCTCAGTTAGGACTCTTTAAGGGAATGGACGGCGCAGATTTGGATATTTCATCATTGTGGGGCCCACGATGGGGTGCACGTGCACCACACTTGCGCCGCACACCGGATTGATTGATCGGTCAAATAAGAGTTGACCCGACGCATGAGAGAAAAAGTGGGATTTTCCCACTCTTCCCGCCCAACGCGCATTCAAACAGTCGGACGATCGTCCAGGCTACATGGTGGCCCTCCTTCGGCCCCATCAGAAGAATCGGAGCCGTCCATCTTGACTAGAAGGTAGATCCGGCCAGACCTATTCCATCTAAGAGGTCCCATACACACGTGCATGTGCACGGCCAGTAGACAGTCTCGGACGGACACCTACACCCTCCAAAGATAGAGCCGTTATGGAATCTCCACATCAGGAATCCGCGTCCGAAATCCTCCTTCGATCCCAGCCCTCCCTTGAGGTAAAAATCCACGTCTTCCATTCATTGCTGGAAATAGGCAGGCAACTGCCTGTAGCAACGGCTGGTGTGGGAGACATTTCCCAGTTTGGAAATCGCAGCAGACTTGATCCAAGCCTTCGGTCAGGCCACGTGGAGCAATCTCCACCTCTCCCTTTAGGGCAGCAACAACTAGTGAGGCGAGAATATTTCTTCTCACGAGAAAACCACTCGAGGCAGAAAAACTCGCGAGGGCTGGTGAAACGCCGATGAAAGGCCCGAAAAATGGACCCCACCATGATCAAGGGTCCCATCTGATCCGCTTAGATGGATCATATCACGGGAATATACCGTAGACAAGAACTTGCCATTTCCAACCTCATCATCTTCTCCGTTCAGCCTTAGGACCCACCATCAGGGCATGGGCCCCACTGCAAGTAAAAACAACTTTTTCGGTGGGCCATGGCAACAGGAACCCATCCCCAGTGATGGATGGGTCCCATGCATGCTCAAATCAGAGAGAAGGCCATGCATTCGGCCACCAAAAATCCCTGCCGTTGAAGGTTTCACTCACACGTGTCTTGGCCCTATAAAAACAGGCCTTTGGTCTTGGGTTTCGCACCAAAGAGAGCAACAGAGAGAGAGAGAAAGAAAGAGAGAGCAATGAGAGTGGGAGAGAGTGAGTTAGGTTCGAGGAGAGCGAGCTCGGTGCTGCACTGGTCGACCCGGACCGCGTGGGTTGAGTCGAACCAGTGCAGACCAGTAGCACTCCGAGAATTGAGAGAGAGATAGATAAAAAGGGTGAGAGGAAGTAAGGAAGAAGGGAGCAAGAGCAGACATGCTGAGCCGGTTCTGCACTGCGCCGAGTAAATCCGTTTAACTCGGATGAAGGCGGGTCAGCGTAGGCCGAAGCCATTGCCATTTTTTTTTTTTTTTTTAAAGGATGAGCCGAGACCAGTGATGTTTGGCCTGCGATCTTGGCCTGATCTGTGTGCCATGGTGCATCCTTTTACTACCGGATGAACAACCCGAATCTCGCTCACATTTCCACAACGCTACTTGTTGGGAGATCAGGATTCGAAATCCTACTTTGCAGTGAAATTCTAAATTCTTCTCCCAGCAACATAGCAACAGCCCTTGGTGATTTGTTGACAGGAAGAGATTCACGATGCCAGGCTAACTTGGTTTGGCAGCCGTTGAGTTAGTGACTGCTCGACTAGCAATACCATGGTCGAGCTGAGTTCCGACCCCGAACAGGGCCAAAACCAAGCAGCAATCAGGGCCAAGATCGGCCTTAGGAGTGGGCCGAATGCAGCCACCGTTTGGGCCGTGGATTGAGCCAAACCAGCAGCAGTTCTGGGCTGGAAATGAGTTCATCTCATATTATTTAGGGCCTGTTTGGATGCCTGTAAGTTGGGTAAGTGGGAAGTGACTTACAGGGAAGTCACTTACAGGTGGTGTTTGGGGGAGAAAAATCACCTGTAAGTAACTTACAACCTGTAAATCACTTACGCAAATCTACCAAAAAACTGCAGGGGGATGGGGGTGGGAAGTCACTTACAGGTGGTGTTTGGGGGAGAAAAATCACCTGTAAGTAACTTACAACCTGTAAATCACTTATGCAAATCTACCAAAAAACTGCAGGGGGATGGGGGTAGGAAGTCACTTTCCTGTAAGTCACTTATAGGCTCAACGGTCAGATTCTTAAAAAGAGGGGAAGAGGGAGAAATGCACCAACCCACCAACCACCATTATAGCCATGAAGCTCCAGCCAATGAAGAAGAAGCACCAGCCATTGAAAATGGCAATCTCTCTCCGTCTCTGCAATCTCTCCCTCCCTCTCTGCAATCTCTCTCCGTCTCTGCAATCTCTCCCCCTCCCTCTCTGCAATCTCTCTCCGTCTCTATAATCTCTCGTTGCAGTTACTGCCTTCTGTCTCTTCTCCTCCTAAAACGGTAAAATGGTAGGGTTTCATCTGCCCTTTTTTCTCCTTTGAAAACGGTGGCCTGGATCAGAAAACCATGAATCCATCATGTATCTGGTACATAAATCCTATTTATTCTTATGGCCCTTGCAACCAAGGCCATTGTTCAAATGGAGGCACTATGGATGGACCATGTCCCAATTCTTCACTTGATCATTAATAACTGTTCAACTGCAAATATCCATGGTACATTTAATTCTTGATTTCTATAAACGGAGCAATGGTTCAGCAATCCAGATGAATAGGCTGTAGTAGGGCTGACCATGGATAGCATTTCTTCAGTTTAATGCGGGCCATTGATGTACACTTTGGAATAAGTCCTATTCAAAGGAATGAATGGTTGGAGAGGATGATTCCCAAGTAAAAAGTTTTAAATGTAATTTCTATAGTTAAAGAAGACATTGGTAATGTAATTTAATTAGTAGATATTCTATTAATGTTTTTAAGTTTATTCTCAATGCTTAAATTGAGTTATTACTCCATATTATAGATATTTTGAATTCGTGGGCCCACTTTTATAGCCCACTTGATGGTTGGAGAGGATGATTCCCAAGTAAAAAGTTTTAAATGTAATTTCTATAGTTAAAGAAGACATTGGTAATGTAATTTAATTAGTAGATATTCTATTAATGTTTTTAAGTTTATTCTCAATGCTTAAATTGAGTTATTACTCCATATTATAGATATTTTGAATTCGTGGGCCCACTTTTATAGCCCACTTGATGATTGGTTTAGCTTAATAATTATCTCAAATATTCATCTTGATGGGCTTAACAAAATAACATATTTGATCCCATGTTTTTTTTATATGATTATAACATTTTAGAATGATTCCCCAATCTAAGCTCTGCTCGATGTGAATATTCAGCTTTCTACCTGTAACTTACAGGTCGTCCAAACAGAAATACTTACCTGTAAGTGACTTACAACTTACATCCAAACAGATTACCTGTAAGTAACTTTCACCTGTAAGTGACTTACAGGTAAGTCACTTACAACTTAAAAGAACTTACAGGCATCGAAACAAGCCCTTAATCATAATTATGTATTAGAGATCTTTTTTTTTTTTTTTGTATGAATTAAAAAATATAAACAACATTTTATAAAATTGTGATCTTTAATACATAATTGATTCATTAAAATGAAATGAACTCGTTATATAGTGGCAGCCAAACAGGCACTTAGGTTTTATAATTTATTTATGTTTTAAAATTTATATTTACTTGTTTTTTTTTTTGTTTTTTTTTTATTCTCATTTTTTCGATATAGTTATTCTATTTTTAGTTGAAATTAATTGTAATTAGATGCCTATTATCAAAATTAAAAAAGAAAACTTGATTTTCTTTTAAAATTATTTTTCTCACGGTATTGGAAGAACGTTAATTGCATCGATTTGGATGGACGAGATGCAAAACCTTATCTCTAGTGGACAAATCTGACCATTTAGTTGAGACAGAGATTTTACCTTCTCCCAAGAGAACAATCTGGAGATTTTTCCATAGATTCTTGCCGACTGCGAGATTCTAAGATTAAGTGGCTAGTGGCAACTCCAAACTGACAACACACACCCCATTTACACACACCCCTCAAAGGACACCAAACCACTTCAAAAATCGCTAGATCAGCGTGGGTGCCGATTTCTAGTGTCTACAATAATAAATGAATAAATCAAATGTTCCATAGTTTAGGTGGTAGTATGAGTGAAGATTGTAAGTCTATATGCAGAATAGCAAGGACCGAGCTATGCATCAGATCTGAAGGGCTAGATGGCTTACCTTGTTGGGATGCCATTGCTGAAGATGAGATGCTGAGGTCTTCCTCTCTTTACACCCTTTAGAGAAGCTGTGATGGGGCTGTAACTTCAATCGATGGTGTTGGATTGGGTACCTGCGAATTTGACAATCCTAGTTCCTCTAAAACACTGTGTATACCAAAACTCGAAGGATTCTTAATCACCTAGGGAAAGAACAGATGAAGATCATCAAAACTGCGGTAAGAATCTATGGAACAGAACTTGGGGATTCTTAATCTTCTAGGGTTTGCGGAGATCCAAATTGAGTGAAAAAACCATTGCCATGGAAGAATTCAAAGAGGAAAGAAGAGAAAAATGATGATATTCCTCCATGCATGTTTCGTCCGACGACTGGGATGTGGGATGAAACATGCATGCAGGTAAATCATCATTTTTCGCATCTTTCCTCTTTGATTTCCTCCAAGGCAATGGTTTTTTCACTCAATTTGGATCTCCACAAACCCTAGACGATTAAGAATCCTGAGTTCTGTTCCATAGATTCTTATAGCAGTTTTCATGATCTACATCTATTCTTTCCCTAGACGATTAAGAATCCTCGAGTTCTGTTCCATAGATTCTTACCGCAGTTTTGATGATCTTCATCTGTTCTTTTATGTCTCCCATGATTTGCTGATCTTTGATGAATTCTAGTTTTTAGCTATTTGAAATTGCTAGGGTTTTCTTGGACCAGTCTCATCGTCCAAATTTCAGGTTCGTGTGAAGGCTGCTCTTAACAGGCAAACCAAAACACGACTGATTGGGCCAAACTGCCCTGGTATTATCAAACCTGGAGAATGCAAAATCGGAATTATGCCTGGGTATATTCACAAGCCTGGGCGTGTAGGAATTGTTTCTCGGTCCGACACCTTGACTCATGAAGCGGTTTGATTTAATTTGAGTTGAAGCCTTTCATTTTTTGGGAACTTATTTGGGGAATGTGATTGGATTTTTTTTCTTCATTTTTCTTTCATACAAGGCAGGTTTTCCAAACAACTGCTGTTGGCCTCGAACAATCTACCTGTGTGGGTATTGGCGGAGACCCTTTTAATGGTACAAACTTCGTTGATTGCGTGACCAAGTTCCTTGAGGATCCTCAGACTGAAGGTACATTCGCTTTAGAGCTCTTCAACACTTCTTAAAGAGTTTATTCATTTAGCCATGGCTTTACGGTGACGCAACTGCTGTTATCATCTCTTAAGAAGAACCTTGTCTCCACATCTTTGTTTGGGGGTTAGAGCTTATTGTAACAAATTTTCATGAAGCGCAGATCTGTCTGCGCTGGATGCTCTAAGTCCAATTCAAATCCAATGTAGCATCTAAATGAGTGCCCAAACACGTGTTGGATGATCATCCTAGCTGTGCTAAGCCTATAGTTTGTGCAACAGCTCTATTCCATCCTCTCAACTAAGGGCCTGTTTGGATAGTGTAAAGTAGGAGAAAGCAAAGCCAAACAAACACGTGACATAAGTGGGAGGTAAACTGACATCAGCACTAGGGGAATCAAACCCAGGCTTTTCCCTTGCATTCAAACCTTTTTGGATTGCAATCCCACATAGGGAAACCTTTTTTCCCTCCAAAATTGTCATTTAAAACATCACATCAGAGGGAAACTCTTTTCTATCTATTTGACTTCTTGAAAAAAGAGGTTTTACTCCCTTATTGAGGAGGAAAATGCAAAGGCAAACCATTTCCTGCAGCAGCATCCTCCGTTTCCCGGGCAAGTGTAAATGTCTCATCAACGTCGTCCCTTAGTTTGCACTCTATCCAAACAGGCCCTAAGTTTTCGTTACTTATTTGAAGAGAGAAAAAAGGAAAAAGTCCTTTGGGTTAGAAGAAAAATATGCCGATGGAAACAAAAGAAATGACAAGGAAATTTTATAAATACAAATACTTGTGATGCTTTTTTGGATGATTATATATTTATCATCATCATCATGACATCATCAAAGCATTAACCCAACTAATTGGTTCAGCTACACAATTCCTGTTCATGATTTGCAAATTGGTTTTTGCATATTGAATTGTTCACCACCAAAACAAGGTTGCATTGCCCCTATATTGGCCTGTTTTGAGTGATACATACGTATTGTTCATGGAGGACACCAGTATGTAGCACCCGATATGTACCGGCCGGACAAACGCCAAACATTGATCTTCGTCATGCCATTCCTCTCTATCATGGAGTCTTTCGTACTAGCTCCACCTTAGGTCCTTAGGCTATCTATAGCCCTCAACTTGAAACAACTCACTCCTAATGGTGCAGTCCTTGGTCTCTATTGCACATGGCCAAACCATCTGTCTACTTTCCCACATCTCATTACCTATTGGCGCTACTCTTAAAACTCCTCAAGTGCATCACTCATCCATTTCAAAATCCTCTTTTCCACTGCACTTATCCTATGAACATGTTGTTCCTTGACTGCTCAACATTTTGTCCAATCAAGCATGGCTGGTCTTATAGCCCCTATAAAATTTCCCCTTCGGTCTCATTGGTTTGAAGGCAATCACATAAAACTCCTTTTGGATGATCATTACTCCATAAAAATTAGAGAACCATAAATAATCTAGATTCTCTAATTTTTATCACTCTAGGAACCCTCTTATGCAGAGCTTCTCACTTTGATGATCCTACAAGTAGGCAGCAGTACCCGTGGACCGAAAAGACATGGTATAGAAATGATATGAATATAAATACTTGTATGGCTTTTTTTATGGTCACCGCTCTGTAATTGTCCAGCTGTTATCACTCTGGGAACTCATCTATCCAAACTTTCCCCCTTCAATGATCCTTCAAGTGTTTCTATATTGTAACTTGCTTTCTTGGGTGGCTGAGAAAATACTCATTGCCATTTAGCCGTCTCTCTGTGAACCTTGTCCTTTCATGTCCTCATATGATGACTTCTAATAATTCCAGGTGTGGTTCAATTTGATTAATTGTTCATTTTAGTAGTGCTCCTTGATATTGTTTGGATGTTTACATATAACAGTGGGCTCCCCTCTATTTCTTGCATGGAACTACTTGAACATGTCCTTTCCAAATTTGGTTTGGTGGTGCCATGATGGTACACGTGTGCCTCACTGCCAACTTGGTTGCCTGTGTATATTACGTGATACGAGTTAATTCCATGTATGTGTTTCATTCTCAGCGGTATATTTGGTAACTGCCCCCTCCATGACCCTCTTTTGCTTGCTTCCCCTTCGGGTTGTGCATGAATTAGATAGCTTAGGGATTAGTACTTGGATGTGTGGAAAAAAACCATGTTGGCATGTGAGTTTGTCAATGCGAGTGTTTGTGTGTCTTGATGAACGGTTATAGAGCCAAGGTAATATGTTGGCTGCCGATTGTATAACTTTTTCCTGTATTCCATTTAGAAGCCTCCTGAAATTTTGGAGAAAGGCTCGGAGAAATAGATGGGTTGTTCAATGGCCCATCTATTTAGGTTGTAACGAGTATTCTTGCATTTGTTACTGCTAGCATTATTGGGGCGATCTTTTATCAATCACACCGTATGGTATCAAAGTGAAATCGATTCAGGCTTTGATCTCTTCCATCAACTTCCTCATTCCCTCTTTTCTTCTCTTTTTTTTTTGAAGACACAGGGGGTCCCCACCTCATTTTTGAAGTGAGACTAATCCCAGCAGATGCACGCAATCACCCATAACCATGTGGATCGGGTAAAGCCAAGGAGAGAATTTGAACCCTCACCTATAGGGAGCAAACTTACGGTGAAGACCATTCGCCCAAACCTCATTCCCTCTCTTTTCCTTCTTCTATTTACTTGAGGTGAATTTTTAAAGTCATTGGGGCCTGATTTACACGAATTCCCTTCCAACCACCGTATGGTGGGTCATGGAATTGTGTATTGTGAATGTGTGTGAGGTCCATTTTCCTATAACACTATTGCGGTGGACAAAAGCGGGCCATCATGCGTGCATGGCTAGATCTGAGATCTAAGTGCGTGTGAAGGTTGCGTATGGCTAAGATTAGAACAAGCGTGTGAAGTTTTTGGCTCAAGCCTTGGGGGATATGGATCGCCCAACCCCATCCTTCCCTGCTATCTTGTCGTATCAGCTAACTCCCAAAGAACCTGGCAGCATCATCCAGAGTCCTCCCTTGAGCACTCAGCAAATTGGGAGAATCTCCGCTATAGCAGGAGACTCAGCAGAACCTCCTCGCCTTTCTTTATGCCATCATCTGGAATCTTCGACCTGGAACAGTGAGTGGACCTCAAAACACACACCACCCCTCTGTTCTACTCCATCAAGGGCATTTCCAGCCCAAGATGTGTGCACAAAAATAGCAACTGTTGATACGGTTAGGACTTCAAATGGGTCTTTAATAACTTAAGCACAAAAAGGGCGACATTTGACAAGTGGGTTGTGGAAGTGTCTTTCATGACAGGATCACACGTTGGTCTTGGATTCTTGTTCCAATCCTTCCATAGTCTCATGCATGAAGAAATGGTCTGTGACTTTTGGGTATGTAGTATGTCAGTGCTTCCATCTAGCAAAGCATTGCTTCCATGTTTGATGAGATTTTGATACATTAGAGAAGGTAACATATTAGTATTCCATTATTCTTTTGTACTTGTCCATGCTACCATCTAACCATGCCTGTCTCTTCTTGGCAGTGTTTCTGGACTGAAATACCAAACTTGATTCCATGGGAATCTTAAATTGTTTGCAACCTGTAGAAGCATATGTTTTTATGTCAGATTTCTAACTCTTGCAGTCTTATTTTTTTTTGTCTTATGTGGGATGCTTTGAACTTCTTCTAGGTTTGTTTCCCTTTTCTTTTATCATTTTCAATTTTTAGTAAATGCACAAGCCATTTATTTTTGTCTAATAGCCAAGCATGCTTCACAAGTCTTATGATTTTTTATTTTTTTATAAAATATTAAAATTGAACCTTGATTCTATGACGAGAATAGAAACATCATTCTCCAGTCATGATCATGATTTTCTTATAAAGCTTTTGTGTTTTCAGAAATCAACGAGTGTAAAGAAATCTCCCGCACCAAAAGTTGCAACTTTTGCAGATAGCTTTATATTGTTGTGGTAAAATGTAGAAAATCTTGGATGTAACCAGAACAAATGCTGCTGCTCATTCTTAACATGACCAGTGTCTGATTTATGTCTTTCCTGGTTCTCCTCGAAAGAAGCAGCCAAACAATTCAAACCAGAGGGATACCCAGGAGAAAGTAAGAAGCTACATAATACTTGGTGCCATTTAAGATGCCTCTGGACGTATCTTTACCTTTTTCCAAGTATCAGAAAATTGAGAATATGGGTGATCTGAAATCATGGTCATAACTGGGTCAGGTGGGGCCCAAACCATGGCTCTTGCAGCCTCAGTCTGTCCTGCTAGTTAAGGATCCTGGCCTGACTCAGTCAACTACCAAGTACTAGAGGCTTGGAGAGTTTAAATAAGTTGCAACTGGTGAGCTTCTCAGGCCATTAAGCAGACATAGGCCCTGTCCTTGCCCAAATGATCATATTGGCTTCAAAGCTCAGGTCCATGCCCAGTCCACATGCCTATAGACTCTGCCAAATCTGGCTGGCTGAAAATGGCACGGCCTGACCCATTTGTAGCCCAGATGTTAAAGCTGTGGTCATGGAATATTTTATATGGGCTTGAGGAATGCTAAGGAAGCTTGCTGGACTATGCTTGTTGCAGGCCAAGGGAGCTAGCAAGAAAGAAATGCAGGCCAAGGGAAAGAAAGCTGGTTAGTATTTGGTTTCATCATATCATCATCATCATCTACGCTTATCCCAGTTCATTGGGGTCAGCTACGTGAATCATGTTCTGCCTTTCCACTTTAACAGGGGTTAGACCTTCACTTAAACCATAGGTCATCCAGTTCTTTCTTCTTACCTCCACCCACCTCCTTTTGGGCCTTCCTCTTGCCCTTTTATAGCCTTCAACTTGCACCAACTTACTCTTAACCGCTGCGGTTCTTGGTCTCCATGGCACATGACCGAACCATCTAAAGTCTACTTTCTCTCAAACTATTACTCATTGGTACTATTAAGTTCCCTCAAATGCATTCATTTCTAATTCTATCCTTCCTCGTCTTGTCACTCATCCATCTCACCATCCTCATTTCAGCTACACTCATCTGAAGAACTTGTTGTTCTTTAACTGCTCAACATTTTGTACCATAAGGCATGGCTAGTCTTATAGCTATCCTATAAAATTTCCCTTTCAGTTTGAGTGGTACATGATGATCACATAAAACTCTAGAGGCACATCTCCATTTCTTCCACTAGCTTGGATTCTATGGGCAACATCCTTTTAAATCTCTCCACTTCTCGTGATCATGAATTATTGACCTAAGGTATTGAAAGTGGTAATTTTGGAAAACTTCTTGGTCAACAATCTTAAGTAATTCCTCGTTTTCACTCCTATTAGTACTAAAACTGCACTCCATATACTTTGTTTGAGTCCGAATAATTTTGAGTCATTAGACTCTAAAGCATCCCTCCATAAATTTAGCTTTTTGTTTACACCCTCCCTCATCTTGTCAATTAAAGCTATGTCATCTGCAAACAACATAAACCATGGTATCTTGATGAGAACATCCGAGCACCATACCAGAGCAGGAGGTCTTGTTTTTGAGACTCCTCACCGAGGGTGGTTAATGCCGGGGCATTTTCACATCGGGCTTTAGTGAGGTGGCTTGTGGGATGTAGGGTCATAGTCGGGGTGGGTGGCCTGTATGAGGTGAGTAGCTCATGTGAAGCGAAATCCATGTGAAGTGGGGCCTACAAGGGGGAATTCGGCTGAGGTCCTAACCCATGGGATGTGGGGCTTGGACTATGAGATAAATGGATTGATTTACCATGCTCTATCAGATCAAGCTTTTAGAGTAAGTGGTTAATTGTCCTACATCAAATTTGGAATCAGAGCCATAGGTTTATAACATGATTTTGATGTTGCACTTAGGTTAGAGTCACATCTGGGGTTAGTAGAGCATACATTGCATATAGGATCTAGGATCATATTGTTGAATTTTGTTCCTAGTTTAGAGTATCTCATTGCCAAATTTTCAGCGTAATAATCTCAGGTTGTCACATTGCTGAATTTTCAGTTTGTAATTTTCAAATTACACTTTTGCTGAATTTTCAGTTTGGTACTCTTAGATTACCGTCCTACTGAATTTTGCACATAATATTTGAGGGTGACAGCTTCTTGAATTTTCAGATTAGTGTTTCTAGTGTGTCCAGTTTAATCTCTAGTTTGGTTTTATCATTGTCATAACGTTTACGATCTAGCTTTTCCCTTTCAGAGTTTCCTTGTGTATGCCCACTCATTCTAGACATGGCTTTGGTTTACATCCTAATATGAATCTAGAGCAAATTGTCGAGGCCCTTAATACTACCAACCACCGTTTGACAGCCATTAAAGCGCACAATAGGACCATCACGACTCAATTGACTATGACCAATGCACGTGTCGATCAGCTTGAATCCTGCCTTCAGGTGAACCCTGACACTGGGGAAGATGTCCAATCATAAGCCAGGGATCAAATTGAAGGAGTTGAGACTATGCCACTTGCAATTGTTAGCCGCGCCTTAAGCCATATTGTAAAAAGTGATGATTGGCGCAGGAATTCAATTTTCCACACTTATGCCAAGTGTAGTAGCAAAAACTACAAGGTGATCATTGATAGTGGCAGTTATATCCATGTGGTCTCTGCTAGCATCATGGACTGCTTAGGTATGCTAGTTGTTCTTTGCCCTCAACCCTATCGAGTCTCATGGGTTGATGTATCTTTGGTTCTGGTTTCTCAATGTTGTCTCGTTGCTATCCAGTTTGGTTCCTATACGAACACGTTGTGGTGTGATGTTTTGCTTTTGGCATCATTTTGGGCAGGCCTTGGTTGTATGACAGGGACGCAACACTGTTCGGTCGCTCGAATACGTATTCGTTTGTGCACGAAGGCAAAATGATTGTCTTGAAGACTCTCCTGCCCAAAAGCACCCCGAAAAAGGAGAACATCAAGAAACGTAGTCCTGAAGATGTGACGAAACTCTAACTTGAGTCTCTTCCTATATTTAATGCCAAAGAGTGTGAAAGAGAGACAAACTGATTTGACACTGTATGCCCACATGGCAAGTGAGGTCACACCTAAGGTTATTATGGAGGTGCCACCTGAGGTTACACCTGAGAGTATTGTAGAGTTATCATCTGAGGTGAGTCCAGTATTGGAGAAGTCTAGTGTTGGTATTCTAGAGGACATATCAGATGATCTTATACCTGTGCGGGACATTCATGCGTTGACTTTACCAAACTTTCATCACGATCAAATGAGTCTCAGGGAGGAAGTGGATCTAGAAAGACAAGTAGATGAGCCTAGGACCCTTATAGATTGCATACCCATGTTGGTGTTCCATAGGCCTTCAAAGTCTGCACATGCATCTACACGACATATGCATGACTTGCATGTAGAGATTAGAAAAAGAATCAATATAAGTAGTGAAACATACAAAATGATTGCTGATTCACACCATAGATTTAAAGAGTTTGTTATGGGTGATGAAGTCATGATTAGAATATGTCCAAAAAGGTTTCCACTAGGAATCATTAAAAAATTACAAGCTTGTAGCGCTGGACTGTATAAAATCTTGAAAAGACCGGGTTTAAATACTTGATAGATCTTCCACCTGACATGGGTATCAGTTTCACATTTAATGTGGAAGATCTTGTACCGTTTCATGGACCTTCGCCTAACCCTCACATAACTTTGATGATGATGCCCCTTACCTGTCCTATAACCCATGGTCATTAACTGACCCATCTTCTGAACCTTTACCACCCATACCATCCATACCTACAAGAATAGATGAGATGAAGGATATCTTATATGAAGAAGCAGTTTCCACAGGGCATGAAAGTTATTGGGAGTACCTTGTCAAGTGGAAGGGCAGACTAAACTTGGACAGTACGTGGATCATAGAGGCAGAGCTTCAACGACGAGACTCGGATCTCCTCAAGCATTACTGCAGCTTTTTTTTGCCAGAGGTACAAGCTCCTCATCCGAGGGGAATTGATGAGGACATCTGAGCACCATACCAGAGGAGGGCTGGGCCAGTCCCCTTATGGCTAGACGACCATTACACGGGGCCCACTTGGCCCAATTCACATTCGTAGCTACATTGAAGACTCCACGCGCAGGTTCGTGCATCTTTAAAGGCCCCACACTGGGAAGATGCATGTGAGCAACATATAGGAGCTTGATGGACATGATGATCGGATCGTTGGATCATCATTATCGGACATCTTGATTGTAGACTCCCATGCGCCGTGAAATAGTTTAGTTGTTTAGATTATTTACATGCTTCATTATTTTTTGTTTGGCTTATATTTGTGTTGATATTAGGGAGTCAGGAATAACTTTTAATTTATTAAGCGTCTTTATATTGAGAATCTTATCTGAGAGCGTCTTTTTGTAAAAGGTCTTTTATGAGACTATAAAAGAGAAAGATGGGTGTGAAGCCCTAATGCTATTATTTTGAAAAGAAAAAGCTCTGTGTTTTCTCTTTTTCATTTGATTTAAAAAATAATCCATGTGATTTAGAGCTTGGGCGTGATTTGATTACATTCCCCATTCAACGGAGGTTTAAGGCTTCCATCTATCATCTTCCTTCTCTCTTCCTTTCTATCCAAAAGAGAGATTTTTCAAAAAAAAAAAAAAAACTTCCATCTCTCTTCTTCCCATCATATCCAAGACCATCCAAATCATCTTTTTCTTTGACTTTTCATTATCCAACCTCAACCCCAACCAAAATCAATGATTGATGACTCAAAAGCCTAGCCAACAACCCACACATGCGAGCCCCTAGGCTGACGGTATGGACAATCGCTCAATCCTTTGATTTCCCCTAGCTTCCCCCAGTCATAACCCTACCCTAAATCCTAGATCCCCAATTTCTAAAAACCCTAATTCCAAAATCCCTAATTTTCATGAACCCTAATTTTTCACATTTCAGATTTTCCCATTCCTAACCCTAATCATAAAACCTACAAATCTGTCCATTGAGTGTGGAACGTGCCTATATTAAATTGAAAGTTTTATCCTTCCATCGGGCCTAGTTTTAATTGATTTATGTGATTTCTTAACATGAGGGCATGTGATTTAGGTTAAATCAAATTTTTATTTCCTATTGTTTACTCTTAATTACTTGGTGGCTTATCATCTTTTGTTAATTGAATTACTTTACGGACTCTTTCATAATCTCCACGTTGCATGCTAGCATCAAATCATGTGTCTTGCATCATATCTCTTCCTGTGAATGCCTCATTAACTCATCCATGACCAATGCGAAAAGGCATGGGCTTAATGCCGAGCCCTAGTTCAAGCCTACAATAATTGGGCACTCACTTATCTCTGTAATAATGGTCCTCACATTTGTTAGCGTTCCCTCGTTTATATCCTTAAAAATGTCAATATATCCTCTTGAGACTTCTTTCTTTCCCAACACATCAGATAATTTTCTGGGGACCCTATCATATGCTTTCTCTAAAGTAACAAGACCCATGTGGAAATCCTTCCTCATATCCCTATATTTCTCCATTAGTTGTCTAAGTAGGAAATTTGGTTTCATGATATATCATATCTTTATCGACGCACGCAAAACAATAATTTATGCAGTAAATTGAAGAGAACCTTGTGGTTAATAACTCATGAAAATATTGGATCTTTTGTCCATTTGAAAACCAGCCAATCTATTTTTCAGTTCTGGTTTGTTCTTTCTGACTGTGAGTTGATTTTGCAAAATTTTAGCTTGCCATGAATCTTGGTGTGTTTCAGTAGTTTTGATAGGCCAGCAACCCAAACTCACTTTTATCTGGACTTCTGTCTGAACACGGAAGGAAAGTGGTACAAAGCAAAAGCATTCTCAGGTATCATTTGATGAATTCAAGTACTAAAACCTTTCTATTGATAAGAAAGTAAAATCACTCTTATTCTGTTGAGATGTAGTGGTGGTTGACTTAGTTTTGTGCTATTTTTCATCTTTTATTTTCTTTTATTCAAAATTTGTCCAAGTGATCATGATAACCCGGTGTTTTGCTCTGTCCATTTCTTTGAATCTTTATAATAATCACTGAAATTGTTTTGACTATTTTGCTTTAGAAGCAAGAGAATTCTCACCCCTGTTTGAATGTTTTTAGCTTTTAAGTCGTCTGTTTTTGTTTTTGTACTAGGGGAATATAATGCTTCATAGGCCTACATTACCTTGTTCATCTACCAATTGCATAAAACCAATATGCTTAATTCTTAACAGCAAAAAGTAAAAAAGAATCACATCCGGAAGCTTTATAAAATGATTTTTAATTGATAGATGAATACAAATAGTATGTTCCTATGGCTAATTAATAGTGTTTTCATAGCATATCGTTCTGTAATGCTAGACAACATTTTCTTACTGGATTATGTTGCTTCTGCTTATTATGGCAACACTATTCTGATCTATTGTTCTTTGAACCGTCGATGGTTGGGTGGCATGTCTCCAAGAACTACAAATATATTTACTGTTTCTCCTGGAAGATCATCAACCTTGGATGTTGGGCCAAAAAGGGCTGGGTTACTGGGAGAATCCATTGTGTATTTTTGGAATGACTAATGATGAGTGTCCCCCATTGTCAGTTTTTTATGGGGCTGGAGATTTTTCCTTTCGTCTCCTGTTTCTTTTCCAAATTCTGTTGTTCAGTTTTCCATGGGTAGATTGCTCACAGGAATGATAGCTGATTTAATACTCTTGATTCTTCCATGTCCTATTTTTTGGGGAGGAATCACAAAGTTCTTTTCTATCCATACGTGAGTTGTTGCTATTTTAAGTGGTAGAAGTGCTGACTTTCCAATCCATTCAAAAGTATAGTTTCCCAATATATTATAGTTAAATCATCTGCATCAAGATGGGTGGCGAGGAAGCAGTGGGAAGTTCACAATCTCCGCTTATTGTCTTGAAACGGCTGAATTTCAGTGGCTTTATCGAAGGAACTCAGGAAAATCTGGTAGAGGCATGTGGCAGGTTTATGAACAGAATGGCTCAATTCTAGTACTATGATTGATCTTGGCTCCTCTCTTGGGCTTAGGATCGATTACCATATTTTCCAACTTTAGATTGAAAGAGATCTCATGTACATGGTTGGCTGGTTCTTTTCTCGCCATTACTAATTCACTTCTAAATTTTGGATTTTGAGCTTCTTTTTCTAGCAAAGCTGCTAAAATTATTTATACCTTGCATGTCCACTATGAAGCAAATTCCTTGTCCACTATTAAACTGGGAATGTTTGAGTCCATGCTTGGACCTTGTTCTTCTCTTCATGATATCCAAGTACTATTTTTATTTTTTCTTTTTTTCTTTTTGTATCATGATTCATGACCCCTCTCTTCAAAAGCAAGATGACAATGACATCTTCAATAGATGCACAAGTTCATTAAAGTCTGGTTCAGGAATTTCAATGTATTTTAGACGTATTAGTTTCCATACTTATGCATTGCATGACCTGAGCATTTGTATGGGACTCGTTTATGCATGTGCAATTGATTTTACTGATCACTGCACACCCTTTGCATGGGTATGGAGTTGATCGAGTATCAGCGTCATTGCATAGTTATTTTATTATTATTATTATTTTCCGGTTGACACCAATTCTGGTGACCTTCTACGCATTCGTAACGATGATTCTCAACACTTAGTGGTAATAGTGGTTGCTGTGAATGTTCTGGAAGTTTGGTCAAGTGATTTTTTTCTGAATGCAGTGACATCTATTAGTTGTGTTCTCATTTGTAACAGTAGGATAATCCAGTCCACTGTTTTATCCTACTCTTTTTGTAATCAGAGCTTTACTAGCGTTGTCCTTTGTTATACTTGCCATATAGCTTTTCTTTTTTCTTTTTTCTTTTGTTGAGTAAGAAAGGAAGGGTCTTTATTAACAAATAAATGCACTGGGATTATAGGAGGGATGGAGTCCCCAACCACCTATGCTAGCTAGGTAATGAGCTACAACATGTCCTTCCCACTGATGTGAACAAAAGAAACATAATCCTTCAACTTCTGAATTTCTTCCATCTGGCTCGCCAATCTTCAGTGGAGAAGCGGCCCCCTCGGTGATTGTAGGATGCACTTTACTCTTGATTTCCTTTGTATCAACCCACGAAGCTCTAACTTTGGCTTCATTATGATTCCCTGCCCCAATTGTTCCTGCTTTAAGCTCAACACCTCTCCCCGATCATCCTCTAATGATCACTCTGGCTCCAGTTGGGCCAGGATTAGTTACAATCGATTGAGCTTCAACCAACCCGAAGGCAGTGAAATCCCACTCATATTTCCAGCATCTTCTGAGATCATTACTACACGTGACTCCCTGGAATTCCTTGCACAGTAATGCTCATGATGTCATCCTGCGATGCACTCTTTCTACCACCTGATTCCACTGATTCAATCTTATTATGGAAATCTCTACTGTTCTTTCTTTGGGTTAGCCAGCCTCACTAAGCTTCTTATAGAACAGTCTGAACAGAGAATTTGGAACAATTCCCATTCCTATATATATATATATATAAAATCAATTTCCGAAATGGGAACAAACTGGCCTTTCAAGACAGCTAGAAGCTAAAGGAATTAATCTCCTTGTCTATGAGGTTTGTTATGAAAGAAGGGTTCCATAGAACTTGTTACGTTTGGATTATTTTTTTGAAACTGTTGCTATGTTTGAATTGTTACTGCTGATAAAAAAGATTGCTTAGAATTGTGAACTGCTGAAAGAGCAATTCGGTATTGCTGAGTGCATGCACAAGTCAAAGCCTCTCCCATATATTATTAGGCATGTGGGGACCATAGTCAGCAAACAGCATACGGCGAAAAAACAGAATGGGAAGTGTTCGTTTTCAATTCGCTCTTGATTGTAAAAAATCAGGTAAAATAATGGAAATGGCAAAAAAGTTTGGAAAAATGAAAGTTCAGGTTTGTTATGGTTTTGTGCACGTGTTTGTGTATTATATATAAATAAGGTTAATATAGAAAGTTTTAGTTAAAATAAGGTTAATATAGAAAATTTTAGTTAAAATAATTAGAATATCTAATGTATAAATGATAATGTTTATAGATAGTCAAATGTTGTTCTTTGCCTCTCTTAAATCCTACCTTTCAAGTAATCTTCATATAAATCAATTCGTCTCTACATTGTTTTAAATAGAGAATAGCATGTAGCGTAGCATTCACCCCTCCAAAGCATGAGACATAAGCTACATAGTGTATAGCATAAGCTGCATGTTACTTCTAGATTTTTGATCAAGTTTGTGCTTGGTTGCACTAATTTCATGATATTCTGCACCACATTGGACTGATTAATAATGAAATTGAACAAAATTTCATGATATTTGATGCAATCAAACACAACCAAAAGTAATAGGAAAGGGCGACGATTAAGTATAAAGGTAAAGAAAGAGCAACAAAACTGATTTAATATTGTTACTTGTATTATTTTACTAAAAGCATTGAAAAGATGAACTAATTTTTATTGAAGATAGAAAAATGTAACAAATCATTGAAAATATTAATTGATTTTAATGCTACGTGGTGTATAGTGTAGTCTATGTAGTGTGTAGCGTATGCAAATTATCATGTCACATAGACAAATTATTATGTAGCGTCAGCTATATGCGACTTACGCTATTTTCATGAGCTACGTAGCATTAGGCCTAAAACTACGCTATGTAGCATAAGCTACATGCTACAAAGCATAGCTATTTAAAACACTTCTCTCCTAAAAGCTTTCACTCTCTACTCAATTGTATAAATGGGTGGCAACCGCCAATCTCTATTTTTTAGGCTGCCTCCAAAAGTTTTTTTAAACTACTTCAGTTTGCCCATAAAAAACAAGTTTTTTTTTTTTTTTTCCTTGGAATATATGGCTTTTTAAACATTTGATCAATTATACAAGTTTTTTTTTTTTTTTTTTTTCTTCTAGAAAATACAGAGTTTAAAATGGAGCATTGCTAATGGAGACGGGGACTAAAAAAAAAAAAATGATTTTTTTTTTTTTGGCCAATCCTAGATCTTATGACAGCACATCATAGATTGATGGGGTATATATGAAACTGAGTGTCATCACTGATGAATTATTTTTGTTACCTCTTTGGCCAATCCTAGATCTTAGGACTAGGTATATCATTGCATCTTTGGAAAGAAAAGAGGTATTTCATCCAATGGTAAGGTGAAAACAATTCCAATGTATATAGTCTGTCACTTTTTTTTTCTTTTTTTTTAAACGCATGCACACACACCCACACACTCACACCAGTGAGACTTCACCACAATGGGAACTCAAACCCATGACCTCGTGTTGAAACTTTTGTGAGTCTACCACCGAGGCATGAGTCAGGACCAGATAAAGTTTATCACTTGAGTTGGCATATCTGGTTTTTGTCCTAATTACATTTCTTCCTCCACAGTCTTGAGCTTATTGTCCAAATGGCGGTACCAAGCTCGGTGCAGCCTTTTTCAATGAATGATTAACATTTCTAATTCATGTCTTAGGTGGAAGATGATGACACAGAAGAGATCTCAAGCGCAACACAGGATTGATTTATTCTCAATTTCTTGAACTCTTATCATTTTCTCTCTCAAATTTCTATTTTTTTTCAAATTTAAAACAAATTGATATTTTATTAAGAGTTCGCACACCTTCAACTGGCATTTTGAACTATGAAGCTCAAACTCTATAAGGTTGCTTTCACTGCACTCATTGTGAGATTATTATTATTATTATTATTATTATTTTGTATTTAGTGGCAGTCGAAGTTTCTGAAATTTGTTTTATTTCAGGGCACCGATGACGACGAAGAATGGGCTGCTTGAATTATAAGACTTAAGAAGGTACGACAGAAAACATTTGTTTCTAGATAAGCCTGCAACTGCTCAAAGCCTTCACCGGTTTCCAAGAGCCTGGGTTAAAGAGAAGGTTGATGTCTAGTGGGGCCACTGATCCCAAATGTTTTGCCAGTTTACCTTTGAAAAGTTGGTCATGAGTTTACTAGGAGAATGCTAGAAGGACGACAGAAATGATGATGGCATATGTGGCAGTTGTATACCTTGGTGGCTGTTATATACAGCACCGTTGATGTTTCTAGAATGTATTCATCAGTTTGCTAAAAAAAGATAGCTTCTGTGCAAAATAGGGATTCAAGACGTTCTTCAGGTAGGCTCCACCTTGAATGGGCCACATTCTAGAATTCAGACTGAGTGACGATCCTGACTCTAAGGTTAGAAATAGTTTCTAGGAGAGATTGATGTTGCTGTATAACATGTGCAATGGATGTAATATGCTTTTGGGGTGAAAGGAATGTTTGTATTGTAATATGGACCATGTCTTTGAAGATCACCCAAATGGAAAACTTGCAAGGTTCCAATTTGACAAAGGAAAACATCAAATATTTTGTGGCTTGGATCTTCCAATATCGGATGGGGTTGGTGCGTGGGCCATCTTCAGTGGGCCACCTGGTGAGCTGATCAATTTTTATTTTTATTTCTATTTTTTTTAGTTAAATGCAAACGTGTCATTCACCAAATTATAAATGCTTACGTGTTTTATCCACACCACCATGATGTTTGTGTTTTATCTGCACCGTCCATTCATTTTGCCAGACCATTTTATGGAGCCAGCCTAAAAATGAGGCAGATCCAAATCTCAGGTGGACCACACCATCGGAAACAGTTTCTTGGTGACTATAAAAGTTTTGGATCAAGTTGATATTTGTGTTTTTCCCTCATCCAGGTCCGCATAACCTAATCAACAGGTTGGATGGCAAATAAACATTAGAGAAAATTTTATTGGTAGGCATTCAATCACCTCTGTTTTCTCGTGGTTTGGTCCACCTGAGATTTGGATCTGCTTCATTTTTGGGATCATGCCCTAAAATGAGCTGGAAAATGGATGGATGACATACATACATCGTGGTGGGGTCCACACCACCGACAAGGAGATGCGTTTCACATCTAACTCACGCAACACCATGAAGAATATGGGGAGTCCGATCCCACTAATCGGGTGGTCTTGCAAGAATATAAATAGATATTTTAAATAAATAACATAATTATTCCAGTGATAATGTTGTTCACGTCAGTAGATGGATGGTCCTGATTCACCCATTGGCACTTGTGTTTGAACCCCTCATCGCTGGGGAGCTCGATCTTGGGTATTCGACTGAACTCTAGAGCAATTTTCAAAGGGGCTGTCGCTTGCCTGTTGAGCAAGGTGCGTACAAGCATGGAAATCAAAACCTCATGTTAACTCCTACCCTAACTGTGGTGGTGCTCTTATTTTCTTAGCTTTGGTATTGATTTGTTAGTATAGTCTAAATATTTTATTAATTCAGGTATAAAAATATATTTGATTTGAAGTCCCCATTAGTTAAATGAAATTTAAAATCTATTGCCAGCTAGAAATCATAGAATCGTTTAGGAGTCAGGGAATCTAACAATTGGATTAAGCACCATTTTTTGCATGCATAATGTGCGGTTTCCACTTCACAAGATTTTGCAATTTTTAGAGATTCAAAAGAATTACGACATTTTTATATTTGACTATGCTTCACATAACACATAAGGGTCAGTTAGGCGAAATTAAGAAAAAACTATCTAGCTTTACATCGCAAAGTTAAGTGACCTCGGATAAACAAATAAATTAAAAATACAATTGAGTAAAATAAAATAACAACTAGTTTTGATTCAAACAAATAAAGTAAGAGAAAATGAAATAGGGAGAATAATGCAGAATGTAATATAAAAAAATATGGATATAATTGATGCACTTTGAATGTGTGGAGTGGAATGCGAATTAAATAGAGATAGACAAACTCTTATCTTTAATGACTTTTTTAATGACCTTTTTTTTTTTCCTATGTTGGGTACAATGTCAGCATATTCGAAAATTTTAAGGTATCTTGGGCAGCACCTCTGGCTGAACTCTAACTCTCGGATTCTCTCTATATTTTTCTATCTTTATGTCTGCTATCTATTTTTTTATCTTTTGCTCTATGTTTATTTTTCTTTTGCTTTCTCTCTCTATGTCACTTTCCTTCCATTCCTCTCTGTTGCTCTTTTCTCCTTCCTCGCCCGACGTGTTTCTTATATAAGCGTTGGCAGCTGCAAGCCATTGTCCACAAGCGCAACTCTTTGGGTTGCATTGTGGGCGCCTGCCATTTAAATCATATATATATATATATAATATCATATATAATATATTATATATGAAAATTAAAAAGTAATGATGACTTTTTATATATTTATTTTTATAAAAGTAATCATTACATTATATATATAATATATGAAAGGTAATGATTAGTTTTTATTTTTTTTCCACAAATTGTTTAAATGTTTGTATCTTATTCGTTATCCGTTTATTTTTGGTAATCTTAGTCTCGTTGGAAAGATAATTAGATAAGCTTCTTAACAAGATCAGAATCACTTCGATCAGACCCCGTTTGGCCTGTTGAAAGTATGACTATTTAGTACATGAAATCAGTTGTCTGCAATTTGACCGATTGTCTGTTTTCGATGATCGTAGGCTCATTGGAAATGTCACCTGACAAGCTTTTCAATGAAACTGAAATCACTTCAATCGGATCTCGTTTGATTAGTCTAAAGTGTGGCTAAAGTTTTTACGGATTTAGCCGTTCGATAATGCATTGTTTTAATAAACGGGTTAGATCTTCCTCATCATAACTCAGATTGGATAAAACTTAAATTTGTTAGGAAGATCATTTGACAACATTTCTAATAAAACATAAATTATCTTGATTGGTCAAAATTTGCTCTCAATAATACCATGGCCACATTGTGTATAAGGACAATCGTACTTCCTTAATCTTGAAGATCTGACCTCTTACGCCTCAACACAACATTATTGGGGAAGACTAAGTAGTACAGAAAGCGATCCTTGGGTAAACAGAATCCATTTTATCCATTTTTGCACGTCAGTTGCGACGTACAGAGAGTTTCCAGGGTTCTAGAGTTCGAATGCATGGCCATGATCGAATCGTTATTGGAATTAGTGCTAGTCAATTGGGTCCATTTGTTGTCTTCTAAAAGTGTCGAGTATGCTCCCAATTTGACCCATTTAGATTTTCAAGAATCTTGAAGTTATTAGGAGATAATTTATTGAAGTCAAGCTGAAGCTGAAAGAGTGACTTATCCTCATTTTAGGTAAGGCATCTACAGATAACCCTCTTTGGTAAAGGTTATAGGCAGCTAAATGCCAAAGCAAGTGAACACCGCACATTCCGGATTAGATGTAGACGTGGTATATTTTACTCCCACTGAAGTGTCATTATCAAAAGACTCGTCTAGTTAAGGGGTAATTCGTGTGTCCTTCAAGGGTTGAGGAAAATGTAGTAATTTATCCTTGCACATTTTGCAGCTTTATAGGGTATAAAATCACAATCCTTTCATGTCGTGATTGATAGTTTACATTGAGAGTAATTGCAAGTATGGATTTTGGGTGGTTAGTGCCCCTGCGCTTTTTGCGGCCTTACAAGGATTTGCCTAACACATTTGATTTTGAAGAGTGGCTCTCAATGCCGCACAATTCCCTAGGGTCGCTTGCAAGATTGGTCATTATAATGGGGAGTTTCCTGCGCTTTTTGCAGCTTTACAGATCTCCCACATTACAATGCATTAGGCCGACAAGCATCCCGGATTGGAGTCACCTCGAGTTATTTCTTTGTCATTCAATTTTTTGAGTTTGACAATGTGGTTGTAATAGTCTTTTCCCACGACTTGAAGCGTGGTTACGCTAACTCGAATATATTCAATTCGCATTCCAAAATGATTGGAGTGACATTGAAAGTTTAGATCGGTCGTCCCATGTTCTACTTATGATTTCATATAAAACAGAAAACTCAGAGAAAACTAAAATCAAATATTACTTTTGCGTTGGTACCCACCGGGAAGTATGGAGGACTGGAAGTATGGAGGACTGACCAATGCCTCGGAAACCATGAGCATTGTATTTTTTTTCAGAAAAGATTCTCACATATAGAACATCGTTCTATGGGGTTTTTATTACAAAATATTTTTTTGAAAGATGTTCTTTTCAGGTCATTTATTTGGAAAAGATCCATTTAATCTTGCGGAAAGGCGTCGTCAAACTGCTTTTATTTCAGCCTTTTAAAAAAAAAATAAGTTCGACTGGTCATTTCCACATCAAGTGTGCTTACATTTAACACAGCAACCCTACAGCTCGAGAGAGCTTATTGTTGACGGAGCTTCGATGCCTATGAAGAAAGAGAGAGAGTTTTAATAGGATGATCGAAGAGTTTGGTGTAAAGGGAGCAAGATTGACATAAGTAGCAAGCAGAGGTTGTGGTCGGGCTTGATGTTTTGGAGAAGCGACCATGACTTGATGATGCAACCTATAAGGGTTTTTTTTCTTTTCTTTTTTTTTTTTTTAGTAACATACATATAAATAAAGAGCGCAATAATATATATATATATATATATATATATATATATATATATATATTTATTTATTTTATTTTTCGGTGACCAGACTTGTCTTATGAGCATGATTTATGCTTTGGTGCTTTGGACGGCAGGGATAAGACACTTGACTTTTCTATCGTTCATCCCATACAAGTTCTGAGTTGATTCCTGAAGATTTTTGAAAGTATCCATAGGAGTTTGCAGTGAGAATCCATGTCCCCTAGCTTGGGTTGCACTTGATAGTTCTTGAAACATCGTGGTTTTCACGTCATTGACTTCGAATACGAATTTGTTGCTATGACTGAAGTGCCTTTTTTTCTTTTCTTGTTATTCTTACCCGTAATGCTCTTGCAAGTTTTTATTACGTTTGGCTTCGCCCATTATATTTGCCCATGGCACCTTTTTAGGTTTTCACCACGTCTAGGGTATTTTGTTCTTACCTGCCTCTTGGTAGCTGTTCCTTTTTGCCCATGGCGCCTTTTCAGGTTTTCGCTAGGTTCACTATGTATCTGCTGTTTTTACTCGAGGCACCTTTACGGGTTTTCACCTCGCCCATTTTGCTTAGACACTCTTTCTCTATTTTTTTTTTGTCCGAAAACTTTCTCACTGTTGGTCAATGATGATTTATAGGGCAGTGAGAGGCTTCAAAATGCATCCAAAGATTGGGATTTTTGTTTTTTGTTTTTTCGGAAATGGGGGAAGGTTGATGGGAGTTTACCCTCAATTTTCTCTATGGATCTTCATTTCTCTTCTCTCTCTCTTTTTGTTTTTATTTTATTTTTTATCCTTATTGTTCTTTTTATTTTATTTTTTGGCAAATTTGAATCGTCATATGTACATACGTCCCTTTTTTGTGTCATGTTTTAATTATTGTTGAGGGCAAGTGGGTAGAGAATGGTAAGATCCAATCTTAGAAAACATTCCTTAGCTTGTTATCCATAGTACATTTTGACGTGATCGGCATTGACGGGCTCAGCTAGATCCTCTCCCTCAATGTTGGTGAGGCAAAGTGCACTTCCAGGGAGCACCTTTCGCACAATGAACGAGTCTTCCCATGTGGGTTTGAATTTGCCCATTGGGTCAGGTAGATAAAGAGGTAGAATTTTCTTCATTATTATGTCTCCTATTTTGAATGTTCTCGTACAGACTCACTTGTTGTAAGCTCATACAATCCTTATTTGGTAAGCTTGAGAATGATATAAGGCTCGCATGCACTTTTCGTCTGCTAGTTGCAATTGATCATAGCGAGCTTGTAGCCACTCTCCCTCTTCCACTTCACTTTCTAACATAATACGTAGTGAGGGAATTTCAACTTTAACAGGTAAAACAACCTCCATTCCATATGTGAGTTCATATAGAGTGTCGCCCGTTACGTTGCGTATGGATGTTCGATAAGCTCAAAGAACGTCTGGGAGCATTTCTAACTAATTGCGATATATTTTCACCATATTTTCAAGGATACGAACGAGCCTCGTATTTACAGCTTCCACCCCTCCATTCATTTGCAGCCGATAAGGGCTTGATCGGTGCCATTTAACTTTAAATTGCTCGAGGAAGTTGTCCACCCTTTGGTTCATGAAGGGCGTCTTGTTGTCTGTGATGACGGCATGTGAGATTTCGTATCAACTGATGATGTTGTTCTTTAAGAACCACACATGTGAGAGGTTGTTATGGTGGTAAAATATGTTACTTCCACCCTCCTGGTTGTTCACACCCCAAGTGCAGGGTTGTGATGTAGTAATAAACTCGGTAAGACCGAGGTCGAATCCAAAGGGACTGATACCTGTACGTAATCTGAAACTAAGTAGAACTAGAACTAGACTAAGATATAAACTAAATCGAATGGAATTTAGGGAATAATTGTGAAATATTAATCTAAAACTTAAGGAATTCAGAAATAGGAAACTAGGGATTCAGAGGATCCACTTGTAGAGATCAGGGAGATCTTATGCCTGTTCCAAGAACTCAACTGGACTTAGAGTCCCCTCTTCATCCAGTTGAAGAGTGTAACCATGAAAATCAAAACTGAACTTCCTTTGATATAATTTTACAGAGATGAAAGGTATATGAATTAGAATGGATTCCATCACCAACCCATGCCCAGGAGACAAAGTAAACAACAGAATTAAACAAATTACCAACCAATCAACTATGTATGAAGGTTAGGAAGGGTACCGTCATCCGACCATGCTTAGGAGACGATGGTGAACAACAGGGCTTCCTGACGTCATAAACATCAGAAGGAGAAAGAATACCCAAAGTCATCGCAGACCCATTGTAATTTCAGTCACAATAGACCATTAAAAACTAAAAATATTCCCATAATAAAATTAAATCAAAATCCTTTCAGTTTAAACAAAAGGCACAAGCATAAACTCTCCCATCACGCTACAAGCTTCACCTCTTAGCCCTAGCTAAGAGGCTTAGCCTAAAAAAACATGATTAGGCTAAACATCTTAAAAGGAATAATGAAAATAAAAGAACTAAACAGAAATATATTACTCTCCCTCCCTTCTCTCGGCTCCACATCTCCTTCCTTCTTCTTCCTGTCTCTAAGATCTCTTTATAGCTGTGAAGGAGGTCGGTTGCATGCGTAAGGCTGAAGTCGGTGAAGACTTTCGCAATGACAAAATTGGAAAAAAATCTTGCCTTGCGTAGCCCTGTTTTGCGCAGCCATCTGGACAGATGAGAGAGAGATTGATCGGCAATAATCCGATCAAGAACTTTGAGTTCGGCCCACCTCATTCAGCAACTGAAATTCTGGGCGTTTTTAGACCATCATCTGATGGTCCTGGCCCATGGATCTGTGGCCGATACAATCCCGCAAGTAATCCTCAGCGCGGTAGGATTTCCACATTATGCGAAACAAAATTCGGTGATGTTTTTGCGGAGGAAAAGTCGATGAGGTGTTTTCCTCATTTTGGACAATGTGGCGACGACCGGATCTCCCTCTTTCTTGATTTGGATGGCATGGATTGAAGGAAATCTTCAGGTGTTGGTCGTCCAGCGAGCAGAAGTCGGACTATCCGCTATTTCGCTGATCGTGGCAGGGTGTTTTGGACCGAATTACATCCGGTTCCTAATCAGATCAGGAGTTAAAAACACATCTTAGATTTTTTTTTATCCTGCAGACGCAGTGAATGGTTCAGATTAAGCTGAATACCTGTGATGGTGGACCACCATCCTCTAAAATCAGAAGCTATTCATTGTGTCAGAACGCAGGAGCTCCTACTTCACTGGATCCCTGGGTCACCTTCAAATCCTGTATTTATGCGAAAATGGCGCTGGTTGGCCGAAATTTCATCCTAAAGATGATGGACGGTGTGGATCTGATGCTTAACTGATCCTGGTGAGCCTACTAACTTCCGTCCGTAGCTCTTCCACAGCAGAGACGAAAACGAAAGGTTCCGTTTTTAGGAAGGATTGGGGGCAAAGTCAGTTTGACCCGACTTTAGTTGCAATGCACCTCCCGTGTAGTTGTGCACGGTACACATACTATTCAAGGTGGGGTCCATCATGATGTATGTACAAAATCCGCTCCGTCCATCCATTTTGCCATATCATTTAAGGCGTTGAGTCCAAAATTGAGGCATATCTAGATGTCATGTGGGCCCAAAATCGATAGTTTATGTGCTGATCTGTTCGTTGGGCCACTTCTACTACAATCCAATGGCTAAAATTTGACATGTATGGTTAATTTAGGGTCCTCAGGCCATATATGAAGCCTCGAGCTGAACGGATGGTGAAAACCTTGTGATCTTGCATTCTTAACAATTTCTGGGCCCGTTTAACATACGTGGCCTGATTTTCTCGGATCTCTAGCATGTAATTCTATCGATCTTGGTCCCCTGGAGTCCTTCCCTTGCCTTTGGTGAATTTTGATAGTTAAATCTCAGCTTTTAGCACCTTATTTCGATCCAAGCTCGTGAATACACTCTGCATCACAAACACGATTAAATCGGGCCATTAAACAGTATCATGCTCGTAAATCCAGGCAATAAATGGGGTCTGATATGCAATATTTGACCCTCAACACTGGTGAAATAATCAACTGCTATCATGATATATTCATGGCCATTGGATGCCTTAGGGTTGATTTTGCCAATGATGTTTATGCCTCGCATTGAAAAAGGCTAGGGAGTGGTAAGACTATATAACTCGGAAGCAGGCGCATGGATCCGATTTGCGTGTTCTTGGCATTTAAAGCATATCCTAACGTGTCGACAACAATCGGTTTCCATAGTTAGCTAGTAGCCATCATGTATATGTGCATGTGTGAGCCGTAGATTCCATCATGGACCTCAGAAATGATTTTTGCAACTTCTGCCTCATCCATGCATTGCAATAAGAGCTGGTTGAGTGACCATTGTATAAGATCCATTAATAGTAAACTGTGTGGCTAATCGTTGGATTATACGGTAGTCTGTTGGCATGACGCTTTTCGGGTATATGCGGTCTTCCAAGTATTTCTTGATATCGGTATACCAACGGTGCTTGTTAGGTGGCATTTCAGCTTCTTTGATCCAAAGGCGAAATGCCGAATCTTCTAGCAATTTGACTATGAGTACCCATTGTGCTGCTCCATTTGGAACGTCCAGCATAAATGTTAACGTGGCCAAAGCATTAGCAATTTAGTTCTTGGTACGTGGTATGTATGTAAAAGTGATTTTGCGGAATTCTTCGATGAGATTCTCAAGTAAACGCGGTACAGAATCAGCTTCTCATCCTTTGTCTTCTAGTCACCCCTTAGCTTTTTTACTCCCAAAATAATTGCTTCTTTCAAGCCTTCTATACATGCCTCGTACTCAGCTATGTTGTTTGTGCACATGAAGGCTAGCCTTCTTGAAATAGGGATGAAGATGTCGTATAGAGAGTAGATGATTGCTCTTATTCTGTTTCCTTTGGCGTTAGCTACACCGTCGAAGTATAAGGACCATCATCTGCCTCCGGTCCTTCTCCCTTGAGGAATATAATATCCTCATCAAGGAAGAAGGTTTTCAATGGCTAATAGTCAGGCATGAAGTGTGTTGCGAGATGGTTGGCCAACAGTTGCCCCTCGATTATTTTCTGAGTGACATAGGTGATGTCAAACTCGGAAAGTAACGATTGTTATTTTGCGATTCTTTTAGCTAGAGCCAATTTCTCAAAAAGGTACTTTCATGCTTCCATTCGTGCGAGCAAGAGGATTGGATATGTGATCATATATTGGCGTAGGCATTGGGTGGCTCATACGAGGGCGATACATATATTTTCGTTCAATGAGTACTAGGACTTGTAATCGGTGAATCGACGGCCGATATAGTAGATCACTAGCTCCCTTTTTTCTGTGTCATCATGTTGGCCAAGGACACACCTGATGGCATACGTGGCTACTAAGATATAGAGTAGTAGGGGCCGTCCAGGCACTGACGGGACTAGCACTAGTGTGTCTAGCATATACTTTTTAATTTTGTCGAAGGCTTCTTGACAACCCTCATTCCATTCCTTTGGTGTGTTCTTGCGGAGTAACTTAAATATGGGTTTGCATATAGGCATAAGCTGGGCAATGAAGTGATCGATATATTGGACTTTGCCCAAGAAATCTTGAATTTCTTTCTCATTTTTTGGAAGTGGCATCTCAAGAATTGCTTTTATCTTAGATTCGTTGACTCGGATGCCATCCTCGCAGACAATGAAACTGAGTAACTTGCCCTTGGTTTCCTTGAAGACACTTTTGCGAATTGAGGTGGAGCTTGAACTTTTTCAATCAGTCGAAAAGTTTTTCAAGGTCTTTGAAGTGCCCCTCGATGCTTCAGGACTTGACGATCATATCATCCACATAAACTTTTAACTCTTTGTTTACCATATCATGGAATTGTGTTGTCATGGCTTGCTGGTATGTTGCTCCAACATTTTTCAACCCAAATGTCATAACTAAATAGCAAAAGGTTCCCCACGGCGTGATGAATGATGTCTTTTCACGATCTTCTGTTGCTATTTTGATTTGGTTGTAGCTAGAGAAACCATCAATGAAAGAGAAGATTTTGTAGCCTGCTGTGTTTTTGACTAAAGTGTTGATGTGGGGCAGTGGGAAGTCATCCTTTGGACTGGCTTTATTGAGGTCACAAAGGTTGATGCACATCCAGACCTTACCGTCTTTCTTGGAAACAAGAACGATGTTGGCAAGCCATTCCGGATAGTTTGATACTAATAGGAAACCGATGTTATATTGCTTGATTACTTCCTACTGTATTTTCAGGATCCATTCTGGTCACATTCTCCTTAGCATCTATTTGACCTGCTTGATTTCAGGCTTTGTAGTTAGACAGTGTACCACCAGTTCTTCATCGAGTCCAGGCATGTTTCCATAAGATAAGGCAAAATTTGATAACTGTAGTTTCAAAAACTCAACCATCCTCTTCCTGTCGCTCGGAGACAGATTTTTCAATGCTATTTCTTGAGGATCCTCAGGGGGGTTCCAAGATTGACCACCTTGAAATCGTCAAGTGCAATGTTGAATTTTGAATCGAACTTATTGAGGAGATTCTTAAGTTTGGGAGTCAGGTCATCATTTCCCTCAACGTTGACTTCTTCCAAACCCATGAGTTCGAAGTTTAGTTATCTATTGAAGTCATAAATGTCGACTTCGGCTTCATACAACTCTTTAGATGAATCTGTCACTTTATTGCATGTGGTTTTTGAAAAGTTTTCTGATTTTTGGGTATTTTGATTTTGATTTTTTTTATTTTTTATTTATTATTATTTTTTTATTTTTTATGTTTTTGGTTTTTGTAGGTTTTCTTTTATTTTGGGGTTTTATGGATTTTATATAATTTTTTGGTTTCAAGAATTTTCTATTGTTTTTGAGTTTTGAGAATTTTTTATTGTTTTTTGGTTTTTAGATTTTTCTATTGTTTTTGGGTTTTGTTTTCGATTTTTATGGTTTTTGAGTTTTGAGAATTTTCTATTGTTTTTTAGGGTTTAGATGGTTTTTTTTTTTTTTTTTCCAAGAACGCTAAGCAAGCAGACGTTTCGAATAAGTGTCTATCCTGGTCTTGCCCAGGGTGTGAATTTCTATTTACATAGACATTTTTTTCCACACCGACACTCTGAGAAGATTGACCGACCGATTCAAACGTCATGAGAGTGGTGAGCCAACTGGAGCCTTGCGCTCCCTTCCCTCGAGAGTCAGGGTTTTGGGATGTGGGTGGCTGATTTTCTTTATTATGCCCAATCATTATGATGTGGTGGCGAATAGGTTCTAACTCGGTGTCAGATTCAACAGACCTTCCTTCATTCCCCATGTCATGGAGCTATTCAGGTTGTTGCAGCTTCAGTGGGGCCACTATCGTGGTTCAATTAAGAGGGGTAGCTCTTGCCCGTTGCCCAGATGTTGCTTAGGCAACTCAGTGAGGGTGAGACCATCGTTGTGACCTAGTGGGTTGGAATCTGGATCTTGACATGGATGAATAACTCCAGTGTTGACAAATTATATTGGTGTGAAAGGGAGGGGATGCCTTATCTCTTGTCCCTCCCGCCTCATCTTGAGATCTGTCTGCTATGGTTCCTCTTATGAGGGAGACTCATATCCTAGTCATGTCATTCCTACTCTTTATTGAATGTCAATTACCTTGGCAGTATCTTAGTGTTCGAGGTGATAGTTCAAGATTTGACGCTCGGCTAGAGTGAAAACATATTTTGATTTTAGAGGAATGCCACTAGAATATGATCTACTGCTTCGAACTGGAAGTTGTAATAGGGGTTGTCTCTACTTGTTTGTCATGAGTCAATGACTGGGATGTTAGGCTCCTCTGGAAGATTTGTTTCAGTGGGAAAAAGTGGTTCTGGATCTACCTAAATGCAAAGCACCTTATTCCCAAGGATGTACTTAACCATCTTTTAGAGAGTTGATGGTATGACCCAACTTTGTGAAGCCAAGGCTGTTTGAGGAGAAGATGGAATGATGAAGGAATGTCCAAAACTTGAAAAGAGATGATGGATGCATCTGGGTCAATATGTTGTTCAAGATCAACCTCTCCCTGTGCTTGTCTTCGAGAATTATCGAATGCTCTTATATTTATATTGCTTGGCCTTGACATAAATGGCTTCAGTCCCAAATACAAGGCAATCTGAAGTGGGTAAACATTTAAACTTGCACCGTTATCAATCAGTACTAGCGGGATGCTGCGGTATTTATAATAGATGGTTATATTTAATGACCTTGCATGGTCGCGGCCTTCCGGTGATAGCTCGTCATTTGAGAAAGTGATATATCGTGGTGTAAGGAGTTGGCCTATCATGTGTACGATCATTTCATGTGGAGCCTCCCGAGAGATATGCACATCATTCGGAGTTTTGACAAAAATTTCCCGGTGTGCTTGTGATGTATAGAGGAGTTCCTAAACAGACATCTGGGCCGGGATTGCTCTAAGATGGGTCGTTACATTGTATGCAGTGTCGCAATTGTGTGCCTCTTTAGCCAATGGTCTCTTGGGATCTCCTCAGAGTCCTTTTTGGAAGCATCTCACATTAAGATACATGTTTCCCAGCTCATAGCATTTTGGGTAATGTCATGGGACTGCCTTGTTGTTTGAGCTCGGTTCCATCCTTCCTTAAAGCACCAGAGGAGGCGAAGATTCTAGAGGGGATAGAGGATTAGCAATAGAAGCCGTGTAGTTCAATTAGGGACTTAACAATGCCCCTATGAGTACTAGGGGTTGTGTAAGAGGGCCTTCCTGGATCGTCTAGCATGCAGAATGGGGGAGGACATCTTTCTTGTGCAGCAAAGGATAGATGGTATGAGACCTGACTGGGGATGGGAGATGGATCTTCCCCATAAGGACCACTGGTTGGTAGGCTCTTGACTGGTGATGGTTATTGACTGGTGCTAACGTAGGGGCTCTTCTTTGTAAGATCAATGCTTGATCCCATGTTTATTGCAAGACCAGGATGCGGTTCAGGGGCCTCCCCTTAGAGGACCAATTGGTGGGGGGGGGGGGGGGGGGGGGGGGGGGGGGTGAACAGTCTCCCTGGGTGGCATTGACAATGGGGGTACTGGAAGTGCTAGGGCCTGCTTCGTGCTGCGGCAGAAGATTCTGAAGTATGTTGTTACTGTTAGTAGCAACTATTTCAGGGGGCATGACCGTGATCTTGTTCTAATCGATCAAATTTTAGATTACGTGTTTCAAGGAGAAACAATTCTGTGGCGTGACCCCACTCCTAGTGGAATGCGCAATACTCATTCTCCTTGTAATTTGGAGGTAACGGGTTTGGAGGTAGTCTAGGCTAGAGAGGTGCCAAGAGTTGCCTTTGGGTGAGTGTGGCCAAAATGTCCATGTATGACTGGTCCAAGGGTGTAAATTTCCTAGGCACTCGTGTCGCACCCATTTGCATATTATGGTTCGTGTATCGTGGATTCCGCTTGGGTTGCTGCTAAGATTGGGGTTGCTGTTCCTACAAAGGAGCGCTTGACACCTTGTCTAGAAGCAACGACATTGTTAGTTTTGACTGGGTGAGGAGAGGCCATGTCTCTGTTTCTTACTCTGTATTTTGTTATCTTTTCTTCAGGTTTCACTTTTTGTGTCGAGGAAGACTAGTGGGGGGCCATGGTGCAATTGTGCCAGCTCTTATTCCAGTTTCCACCTGTTCTCCTGCACGGATTACCTAGGTAAAATTGGCATACATATATGAAATCAGATGCCCTGATATATTTGGATTGCCTGAATGGACAACCATAACACCATTTGGGTTGGGTTAGGTTGAGTGGGGATAACATCTACAACTAGTAAATTAACACATAATCCATATATGACTTAATCATCAATTAAACATCACTCAAGTAATAAGTAATAACTGATTACCAAAATAATAGTGAAATAAAGCCTACAATCACCTGTCCTAATCAACTAAAATTAACAAAGAGATGATACAGTCCCTCAAAGCATTATGACCCATACTGCTCCCACTTGCATTAGTTCAGTTACTCCAATTGATTGATACAGTCCCTCTAAGGCTACCATGCAAAAATTGCATTGAGCTGATAATCCAATCCATTCCTGATTTGACCATATCTTTATAGTGATCCTTTTTCAAGGCCATGGATGGGATGGCCATGATAAAGTGATTCTTTAAAATCATAAGCAATCCATGATGGTCTCTCAAAGATAGTTCATATTGTTGATTAGACCTATTTTTTTTCGTGGAAATGATCTTAACCATCCATATTAAAGACAACTGATCGAATGGTTATATTTGTGAGACATTTTAAAAAAAAAAAAAATATTTGTTAGCCACCCCCACTAGGGATCGATACCAAGACCTCAAGTGTTGAAACTTAGTATCTCCACTCAGTCTACCAGTTGAGCTATGGATCTGGGTGTTATATTTGTGAGACATGATTGCTTAGTTGACCATGAAATGAGCATTGGTCCTAGTGAAAAGTCTAGATCAATGAATTGGATAGTCCAAGTGTTCCAATGCAACTAAATGCAACTGGGAGCACTGGAACATTTCTCATTAAAGAAATAGATAAAAAAAGAAAGAAATAAAGAAAGAAAAAACCTCACTAGTTTTTAGAGAGACTGTTCAAAAGACAAGGGACAGCTCAGCATGTGGCCCAAAGCCAGTTCCAATAATAAACCATATATAGCATAGAGTCTATATCAAGGATTCAAGCCATTAACCCACACACTCACACCACAGTGGGTACTCGAATCCATGACCTGGTGTTGAAACTCACGAGGGTCTGGTCTACCAATGAGGGATGGGTAAGGAAGGACCCATGAGCACTATTTTCTATCTAAGCCATGATTCCACATTTATATATTGGTATATTAGTCATGACTCTTATATGTATCTATTGCATATTTAGGTTGGACTCGGTTTGCTTGAGACCTCAACCCCTAAACCCAACCAAACCTCATGAGGGATTGGATCAATTGGGTTTGGGTTGACCCAACTCAAGTCACACCTCCATCTTAAACCCAACCCAACCTCAAGAGGGATTGGATCAATTGGGTTTGGGTTGACCCAACTCAAGTCACACCTCCATTGTCAACATCCTCAACCAGGGCTGTCAACAGGCAGGGCCTGGGATTGTCATTAGCCAGGCTTTTGAACTTTTCAGGCAGGGTCTACTCAAAATCATGATTTTACTGAGCCCAAGCTCAGACCATTGACAGCCTTATCCTCAACCAAACCACGATAGGAAGCAGATCTTACCTCGGTCATCCCTATTTAGGCCAAATTTAGGTAGTTGAGTTCCAATGAACATTCAAGCTCAATCTGAGTGGTCCACGAAGGTGGGTTCATGAGAGAAGCTTGGGTGACAGACCATATATTACTCTTGAGTGGTGTTGTTGTCAGCTCATGATTTTCAGGAGGGTGCAAACAACAACTGCTTTAACAGCGATAGCTTTGATGCATTGATCCATTGACTCTTGCCTGTTTTTCTCAGCAGTTCCGGATCCCATTATCAAAGAAGCATAACCAAAAGGCCAAACTGATCAAATGATCTTCTGATGTTCATCACTAAATTTGGATTGCAAACCATTTTCCTTTTAACCATCCATCTGATGGCCACCAATGTGATGGTTCGGATCATCCAATAATTCTCTACTAGTAATCCATACAAGAACATGTGCCATCTGTGAAATGATGGAAGCGATTTCAATCCCTCACGATGATTTCCCTGCCATAAACCTTCGAAATCAGCTTTGTGACATTGTGACAGTCTCTGCATACTCGAAGGTTCTTCACTATTCTAATGGTGGCATGCAGCCCTGTGTGCACGAACCCAAATGCAATGGCCAATTTCTCACTGTGCACGGATAGAGCGTGTTCTTTCTCCTCTTCCTCAATATCGAACAACACCTGCTTTGTATCAGGTGAATATCCGACGGCAATCTTCCAACTGCTTTGAGATTTCAAACAGCTTCTTGTGGATGCAGTCTGATTCAGGGTGCGAACTGTCACTGGCTACAAACCGGCGCACCATCCCTTTCAACTCTATCATGCTTAGACCTGGCAATTTAGCGACGCCTTGGGATTTCATCAGATTTCTCACCTTCCTGGCATCGTCCCATCAATCAGAAGCAACATAGATGTTTGAGAGGACAATCTGTGGAAGAGAAGATTATATGAATATAGAAAATTTGGGTGTATCTGATTTTCACAATGCATGGGATGCATGTGTGTGCCTTTCTATGTCTCCGTGTATAGGGATTTCGGTGTAAGCTACTCCTTCATGACCCAAATTCTGCCCTGAGTTAAATCGACTCAATTGAATCAAACTCGGATGAAGAACTATTGTTGCAATCCCTGATCAGCCCTTCGCATGTAAGATTATTCATTGCAAATCAGGCAGATCCAAAACTCAAGTGGGCCACACCAAAGGAAACAGTGGGGGATGGGGATACAACCATTGAAACCTGCTTGGGCCACGCCGAAGTTTTGAATCAGGATGATATTTGTGTCTTCTTCTCATCCCGGTGGGACTCACATAACAAATGGATTGGATTGCATATAAACATCACAGTGGACACCAGGAAGGTTTCAACGATGGGCATCCCTATCCCCACTGTTTCGTGTGGTATGACCCACTTGAGTTTTTGATCTTCCTGATTTTTGGGTTCACATCCCAACATGAGCTGAAGCAACTGATGGATGGAGTGAATGTCACATAGACATCAGGTGGGGCCCAGAGCTTCTTGTCACACCAGCTCTTACAACCAGTGCTGTAGGAAATTTATGTCCCAATAGTGTGCCAGGGCCCAGCATTGTCTGACCTGAGAAATCTATTCCATTTTGCCAACTCAACCAAGCCCAACTGATCTAGTTTGAGTCTTGTGAAATCAGACTTGAGTTGTGGTTGAGTTTGGCCCGCTGCATACATAGTGCGGATCTAGTGTTGTAAATTAGTTGTAATACAAAACAGTTTCATGGGTCCGTCAAGTTACCGGCCGCTGTGGTGGGGCTGAAGATCGAGAAGGTGTTTCCTAGCACGCTCGCCGACATCTATGTTCTTATGGATCCTGCAACCTCCAAGCAATGCTCCCCATGCATTGGCATTCGGCTCCATGGGCATGGTCTCTATCATCTCTACAGCTTCTAACAATCCAGCACGTGCAAGAAGATCAATAATGCATCCATAATGCTCAACTTTTGGTTCGATCCCATAACGGCGGCTCATGCAACCGAGCAGTCGACAGCCCTCATCTACCATCCCAGCATGGCTACATGCACGAGGCACAGCAACGAATGTAATATCATCTGGTCTAACACCAACCTCTTGCATCTCATTAAAAAGTCGATGTGCTTCATTTGCCACGCCGGAGATGATTGTATTCCAGGCGAGCACATCTTTCTCTTCTATATCATAAAAGACTTGGGTTGCACATGCAATGCTTCCACATTTTGCATACATGTCTGCAAGTGCAGTGCCCAGAATCGTGCCAATCACAATTTTATGGTCATTAATGTAAGCATGGAGACGTGCCCCTTGATCCAATGCTCCTAAATGAGTGCAAGCTGATAGCATGCTAACGATCATTGCATCGGTTGGCTTTACATTTGCAGCTTGCTTCTCCTCAAAGAGGGCCAAAGCTTCATTAGATTTCCCGCTTTGGGCATAAGAACCTAACATCGCATTCCACGACACAACATCTCTTTGAAGCATCTCGTTAAAAATTCCACGTGCCCCTTTAACATCCCCACACTTTGCATACGCTGCCAGCACAGAATTCCAAGAAATCAAATTTCTCTCAGGCATCTCATGGAAAAACGCCTGTGATTCCACTAAATTCCCAACGATGGCATACCCATTTATCATCGTATTCCAAGAAACCACTTCCCTGTACTGCATAAGATCAAACACTGAACGCGCTACTGCCAAATCCCCACACTTTACATACCCATCAATCATCGAGTTCCAAGAAACCACATCCCACTGAGAGCACATATCAAACAGCTGATGGGCAGCTTCCAGATCCCTCCCCTCAGCATCCATAAGAATCAGAGAGCTCAGAACATATGAATCCGATTCAAGGCCGACTTTAACTACATGGCCATGGACAGTGACACCGATTTGAGTTGTCAATGACTCAGTGCAGGCTTTTATCACAAGGGGAAGGTGAAGTTGTTCGGTCGAAGGCCTCTGTGGAGCATCTGTCGGCAGAGATGGATTGCTTGAAGTGGGTTTTTGGTGGTGGATAGGCCTCTAATGAGAGAATTGAAAGAGAAGATGTTGGGGTTTTGCAACTCCCTGAAGAGGGTTTTAGCATAGTATATGTTTCCCTGAGGTGAAATTGCACAAAAGAAGATTGCTTTGATGGTTGCAAGGGTGTTTGAAGGTGATGGGCTTTCTTTGATGATCTGGGCATGGATCTGTTGGAATTCTTTCATGCTCTTGCAAGAATCCAGGAGCATGTGAGTTGGGTTTTTCCAAAAGAGTTTTCTTGTTGTATTTGGGCTGCTGGTAGCCATAGACATATTCTAGATATGAGTGGGAAATTTTGTGTTTTTGCACGTTTTGAATGAGAGAGATATTGTGATTCTATCCTCTCCTCTCCTCTCCTCTTGCACGTTTAAAGAAACTTCTTAAATTATGGACGTCGGAGCCATGCAAAACGATAGGACCCACGTGAAGATCAAAATCAATGCACAACCAATAGTCTAAATCCATGATGATCAAGAGCGGCCACCTAATGTGTAAACTGGCCTGATAATCAAGATCGATGATTGCAACGGTGGGGTCCATCCTATTTCATGGTTCAGATGTCCTAAACATGTGAAACTTCAGTGGGAAAGAGTTCCGTGCAGACGCTTGTATGTGATCAGTTCTAGCGGCATGCCAACCTCGCACGCAGGCCTGTCTTTCCTGCGGAAGGACTGAAATTTAGGGCTGGTGGCAATGGGCCGAACCATGATAGGCTTGGGCCCCAGGCCTTAGCAGGAGCCAACTTCGGCATGGGCCTAACATGACAAGCCGTGCCAAAATGGTTAGACACAGCCTAGCCCGAAAATTGATAAGATCGCTATTTCCTAATTGAATTTTCTTAATCTATCAATTGATCAAGTGGGGGACACGCTCATAAACAAATGGACATTTTAGATGAACGAAAACAATAGTCTACGATTAAGATTATATGTGTTGTTTAACCTATGATTAGAGGTTGGGATCGGGCCAGGTTGGACTAAACCGATTGAGCCCAAACCCAATCTGTAAAGTGATTATATACCACGATGTGAGGCCTAAGCCCAATCCACATAGCTGGTTCAATCGGGCCACTTCGCTCCATATCAGTCAAAACACATTTACGGATGAAACCATACTTCTAAAACTCCGACGACTACCACAGTCTTAGTAGCCACCGTGAACTTTTTTCCGGGCAAATGAAAAAAACACATTTGTTGATGGGACCATTCATCCTTTGGCACCTTTGCATTTGTATGAGACCTAGATCCGGACCTCTCTCTCTCTCTCTCTCTCTCTCTCTCTCTCTCTCTCTCTCTCTCTCGCAGTCAAATGGTGTGCAGAACAATTCTTTTGCAGTATGGAGCGAGGGAGGTTATGGATACAAATTTGAGCAGCTGAATTTTATAGCATTCGTATTCCTGCTTCTGCTGATATACGGTTGCATGATGGTTTTATATGGATGACTTTTCCCTAAGCATTTTCTTTTCTTGTTGTCCTGGGCTAGGCTATAAGCCTTTACACATCTTTTTCTTTGGTTCCTTTGAGGCCTCCTAACGTGAGATCCTCTGGTCTTTGGGTCTTTCCCTTTGTATTTAAAAAAATAAAAAAAATAAAATTCCCAAAGGAATTACTGGATACGCCTGCATATGGCGCCTGATACACAGGCACTTGAAAAATGATATACTGGCATTTATGAACTCATATTAAACCGGCTAGATTTTGGAACCTAGTCATGAAATTACAGCATAAAAATCAGGTTGGTTGAACTTACCTGTTTTTTTGAAATAAGACCATTGGATATTTTACATTCTAACCGACCAGTAAATGCCCAGTAATCTAACATTTCCATAACCAAATATCAGCAATTTTTTATTTTTTTTTTCATGATAGATTAATAATTTGCATGCTAGGTAGCAATTTCAAAGTAAGTGCCTGGCTATCGTCCATCACACACTCCGTAGTGTCAGAGTATTTCTCAAAATTATGTTAACTAAAAAATCCTATATGGGAAACAGCAAAAATAAGCTGCTAAGATGATCAATTGACTGCATTTGTGGTGTCTCTGTGAGGGTATGTTATGTTTAGGGCATGGATGAATATTAGGGTTCTTGATATATAGGTCAAAAACATCAAAAAAAGGATATATATATATATATATATATATATATATATATATATATATATATATATATATATATATATATATATATATATATATATATATATATATATATATATATATATATATATATATAGAAAGGAAAAAAGAAAGAAAAAAGGGCCTATGATATCCATTTGACATGTAATTATTAGCTAAGCAATCTCTATTGAAGGTCACGCCCATAATAATAATAATAATAATAATAATAATAATAATAATAACAATAACAATAATAATAATAATAATAGTAGAAGGAAAATAAAAATAAAAATATCATTAGTTCGGCATGCTCTCCTTTTCAATTTCTTGCACATTCTCTGCCAATCCCTGAACCTCTGGGAAAGAACCATCCAGCCCCTAACATGATAAACCAGCCACCTTCAGAAATGGGTGTTTTCATTATAGTTTGCATTGATTGCCAGAAAAGGTCCCATGCAGCCTCAATCTTCTATATTCTAACTTTGATTTGTTTCTTAATACTGTAATTGAAAAAAATATATATATTTTTTCCAATGGCATACAATTGAAAATATTTCATAAACATAACCATGACAGCTAAATATAATTTGCTATGCATTTTGTACAATACAAACAAAACCATTGGCACATGTATATGCAAATATACTAACTGGAAGCTTATTTGGATCAGCACACCATAGAAGCCACAAAGAAACAATTTTACAAGAAACAATTCTACAGTACAAACTCACATCAAGGTCTCACAAACTGCGACGTAACTTGAGTGGACCATTAATGAACTATACAGAACCAGCAAAGGCTCCTAAATGGAGGGACTTGCGAGTAAAGGAAGGTAAATGATACTTTTAAGGGTGTCTTGATGAAAGTAAATGCATGCAAATCCCTTTTTGAGCTCCCTTGGAGAGTCACCCGACTAAACAAAGGTGCTGTGCTACACACATCCACCACACACATGACATGCTAGCGATGCTCTAAAACCATTCAAATACCGGTTACATAACCAAGATCACACCAATAAAATGATCCAAACTGTCTTAAGGTTGGCCATCTAAATGGACGGTTCAAAAAGCATTGGCAAGTTGCTTGTTTGTGATCCTAATGTTTGTGGCCCAATGGGCTTCTTACAATCAATCTATTAAATATCCCATATGTACACTAATTTGAGATATTAAAGCTGTGATTTGGAATATCACATATGTTATTGTGAGTATATTAAAAAATTCCAACACATTCCAAATCCTCCCATTTAGTCCTATCCAAACAAAATATTTAGATTTTAAATGCATTTCATTCACTCTCCCATCCAAACACATGTTGAGTAAGACATTTACTCTCAATTCATTTACCTCCAATTCCATCTCCCATTTACCTCCATTAACAAGTTCCCAAACGAGCCCGACACAAGTGAGAATCCATAAACCACCCCTTTTCTTTTCTTCTTTTCCTTCTGTACTTTTATTCCTTTTTTTCTTTTCTTTTTTAGGAATACACAACTTTATCAAAAGGAGATTGACAAAATATGCTTTACCTCAAGTCATGGAATCATGATCGTAAACCTGCCCCAAGAGGCATGCCTGGACAACCTTAGCTGGCCAGAGAACAACGTCGTAAGCTTGTGTTCCTCGTCACTCAGGATGCCACCAATACCATACGATCTGACAACTCCAGATGAAAGGATTCCAAAAGTGAGTTTCTACATTCCCCTCATTGGGTGAGGCCTTTAGTTGTGACATTCTAGGCGCCATATCCACTTGTGAAAACACTGCATTCTCTTTCCAACCAAAGCTCAAACCTGGCGTCCATGCCAATCCCTCCACATTCCAAAATTCTACTAATTCCAGCAGTCACACTCCTTCAAATCCATCTGCTCCCTACCCTTTTCCTCAACTTTGAATAACTCATAAAGAACAATGTCAACCTGTTAAATTGCCCATGACCTATCATACTCTGCATTGGTTACACACTCAACCAACAAAATAGCTTTTGCCATTAGTAATAATCAACATCTAATTCCAAAATTCCGCTTCTGATCTTTGGTCTGAAATTTCAATTTTCAATTGCCTGAGTTTCTCCTTGCCATCAACCTTCCATTCCACCGGTTCTCCTAGAATTGAATTGCTTGAAAAAAAATCCCAATGATGGAAAGTAATGCAGGGGCATTTTCATGCCGGGCTCAAGTGGGGTCGTTTGTGGGATGCAGGGGCACACTCGGGGTGGGTGCGGCCCATGGAGGAGGTCTCGTGTTTGAGACTCCTCACTGGGGGTGATTAATGCGCATTTCACACCAGGCTCAAATGTGGTAGCTCGTGGGACACACTTGAGATGGGCGGCCCATGTGATTTGGGGCCCACGAAGGGGGTTCGGCCGAGGTCCTAACCCATGTGATGTGGGGGCCTGGGCTATGAGATAAAGGTATTAATTCGTCATATTCTAACAGTTCAAGCTTTTAGAGCAAGTCATTAATTGTCCTGCATCAAACTGGTATCAATGCAGGAGGTCTCGTGTTCGAGACTCCTCACTGGGGGTGATTAATGCAGGGGCATTTTCACACTGGGCTCGAGTGGGGTCGTTTGTGGGATGCAGGGGCACACTCGAGGTAGGTGCGGCCCACGAAAGAAGTCTCGTGTTCGAGACTCTTCACCGAAGGTGATTAATGCGCATTTCACACCAGGCTCGAGTGAAGTAGCCCGTGGGATGCGGGGACACACTCGGGGTAGGCGGCCCATGTGATTTGAGGCCCACGAAAGGGTTCAGCCGAGGTCCTAACCTATGTGATGTGGGGGCCTGGGCTATGAGATAAAGGGATTAATTCACCATACTCTAACAATTCAAGCTTTTAGAGCAAGTCGTTAATTGTCCTACATCAGAAAGGAAACCCAAGATAATTCATACTCAATATTGTCTGACAAATTTAGTACGATTCCTCAATAATTACAGATTGTCAACAGAATATCAATGCAAAATTCCATCTTCAATATTCCCCAACTTCTGTTTTCCAATCCCCATCCACTTCCCACAATCCAACCTCTACTCCAACTCTTCTAAACACTAATTCACTTAAAAAATCAACCAATTTGAATTTTCAACATCAATTGTGTGACAAACCCAGTACAATTACTCATGCCCATTACAACTTCTCAACCAGATATCCAAAAATAAAATAAAATTCTATTTCAACACTCCAAATTCAAATTCTCAAACCCCACCCTCTTCCCCCAATCCAATTTCGACTCTCCCCCCAACTCTCCTCAACTCTAATTCACTCAAATATAATTGCTTACGCTTTACAGATTTTCAATTCGATATCAATACAAAATTCCATTTCACTCTCCCCAAATTCGAATTTTCAATCCCCATTGGCCCAGCCTCTTCCAAAAGTCCAACCTCTAATCTCCCACCAATTTTCCTCATCTGAAAAAATCGCATTAACAACCAATGTGAATCCCATGGTTAACAATATTTCCACTTCCAACTCTCTACAATACAAGATTACAAGCTCCATCCTCTTCCTGCAATTAATCCTCTAACTCTCTGGCTACAACTCTCCTCGAATCTAAACCACTCAGAAACACGTTGTCATCCCAAAACAACAAGCTCGAGAAGCTTCCTCCTTGCATCATATATCAGATTTGGCTTAGGCCAAACGCCCCCGCCGGTACACCTCCCTTAGACCGTGTGCCACTTACCCTAGGCAAAATCCATGATCGATTGCATACATATAGGATGCTCTTTAACTGATACCACCTTGGCAAATCCCTTGATGAGATGCATGGTTGGCAAAGTAAAGGCAGCAAATCCTTCAACAAAATTCAGAGTAGAAATTGCATTCTCAGTGGGCATTTTCAGAACTTCTCTAAGTTCTCTTCCTTTACACACATGGAGAGTATGAATCCGTCATAGTAGTGGCGATTCACTTCATAACGCCTCAGGCCTATCTCATGATACATCCTGAAAGTGATCATCCGATTGAAAGCTCCATTTGCAGGGACACACGTACATATGAGTGCAAGTATCTCTATTCTCTATGAGGGGGATCTCAACCTTTCCTCCAGGAATTGCTGCCAAGGGTGAAAATTCCACACATGATATGGTACTGCTGATTTTCCTTGCAAATGAACACAAGGTACCTTGTATTCTCTGGTGAGAGGGTGATAAGTGATCCCTAATAGCCATTTTCAAACAAAGACAATGTTTCAAACAAAGCAACATTGGAGGTTGGAGAGCCTTCAATTGCTGGATCACATGATTAAAGGTGTAATACAAGCCGGGAGCTTCTTCCAAGCAAATTAGACTGTCGACACATGAAATGTGATGTAGAGCGGGTCGCGGACAATTTCATGGCTAAGATGGATCAGAAAAGGCACGGTCGGCGACAGAAGTGATCCGGACCATCGGACCTTAGATCGGGCGTATCTCACAATCCGGAATGAGTTATCCGACGTAAAATATATGATTTTGGGGTAGAACGAGCTACTTTAGCCAACCAACCCAGCTACGCCGGGTTGCGCAGCCCGGATTTGCGAAAAACCCCCTGATCGACGGTCGTTTCCTCGTTTTAATTTTGTTTTTACTATAAATAGTAAGTTTTAGTTTGAGTATAACTTTTCATCCGTTGGGCTTTAGGAGTTGTGTCCAACATGAAAAGTGCTTAGGATAATTAGGAGAACGGTTTGTTGAAGCCAAATAGGACACTTACTATTTTTGGCCGAAAACCTTGCGCACTAGTAGACATCGTGACCGTCTATAAATAGTAAGTTTACTATTTATAGTAAGTTGCGAATTCTAGGAGTTTTAGTTGTAGTGTGAGTCTGATTTCTTTCATGTTGCTTGGTTCCCTTATTTAAAGGGGTGTAAACTCGTTTTTAATAATTCATCAATCAATTTCGAATTTATTAGAATTATTTCTATTTTCCTGCTTTCTTTCCTCGTGGATTCGAGAAGTCTCTGTGAGGAGTCCAGAGAAGCTCCGTGGATTCGGAGTAGTTATCCTTGAGGAAGACGGTGATCGACCTCATCACGTTCATCCCTGCGTCAAAATGACTTTGACGTGCTCAAAGGAGTGGTTCAAGGGGCTTGCTATCTATGTTATAGAAGAGGAAGTCTTCGTTGAAGATCTTGTTAGGATCTGAAACTATGACGATAAAGATCCATATTGGTGCTGAGATGCTAGATGGCATTAATGAAGCATGTATGTCACATAAAATGATGCATGTACTCACATACGGACAGTAATTTGATTAGGGATCTAACATAATCAGGTGAGAATGTTAGTGAGGGTATCTATGTGAAGAGAGAGAATGCTTTTACCCTCTTCCTCTCTGCTTTTCTTCTCACCTTGCCTAGCCCATATAAATGATAGATAGAGACAGATGAAAACGCTATTTTTCATCCTATTTATTTACATCAGCGGATTGTGGATTGATGATTTGGATTTATCTAGACAACTTATTGTGACAAATAATCCCAAATCCTTCTGATATTTTGAAAATATCTAACATTGATGATCTTAACCCTTCGACTGATGGCTTTCAATAGGCAGGGAAAAGACGAATTATACAATGCTAGGCTAGATGAATGCATAATACCATCTCGGATTTAGATTATAACTTTGTACAAGTGGGACCTGCGGTTCAATGATCCAAATCAAATTTCTTTTTAGACGGTAAGCACAAGATACCTTGACTATCATCATCATCTAAGCCTTATCCCAACTAATTGGGGCCGGCAACATGAATCCTTTTCCACCATTCCACTCTATCAATGGCCATAATTTCAGCTAGGCCATAGGTCATCAAGTCTTTTCTTATTACCTCCACCCACATCCTTCTGGATCTTAAAAGTGCTATGTTGATAAACCCTATGTATTCTCAAATTTTGGTGTGACAAACCAATTCAAATTTGTATCTTGATTTGTATCAAGCTTGTGCATCTGTTCACATTGAATCTTCGACGTTCGTTCTGTTCGTGCTGAATCTATCTTGTCGATATCTACAACGAACTTGCCGAGATCTTCAAACTAGAAGAAAGTGAAGACTTTCATATATTGAGTGAAGACAGAGTTTTCAAGAATATTACGGTTCAAGATCTGGAACCAGAAAAGTCCAAGAACTCAAAACCTAGTTGAATATTATGTTTGGTATGTCGAATTCAAGCTTTGAAGATCGCAAGAATTAAAGCTACTGAAGTGATCGATAGATTAAGTGTTCATATGTTCTATCTCACAAGTAATGTATGTTTGACCTAGATTGACCTTAGATCATGATAAGATCATTTCATACTTTCGATCGGTCATTTTGGTCATTTATAAGTGTAAAATTTTGTTCTTTCGAGTAGCCCTAGCACTGGCTCGACCAGTCCTAGTATTTTCTCGACCAATCCAGGATTTGTTATGAATTTTCGGAATTTTTCTGTTGGTCTACGACCAGTCCAGGATTTGTTATGAATTTTCAGAATTTTTCTTTTGGTCTATGATCAGTCCTGGAAACTGCTCGACCAGTCGTGCAGTGCTTGATTCGTTTTCCAGCGAGTAATCTAGACTCACGCGAGCAGCCGAGCAGGCCACTCGACCAGTCGTGGGATCCACAAGGCCAGTCGTGCAGCTGAAAAATCTTATCGTGCTAGAATTTTTGAAAATCTGTTTGGATAAGGCCAGTCGTAGCCAACCAAAAGCCAGTCATGCGAACCGATTTTTCACCTATAAATAGTGCTCGAATTTCAAAGTTTTCTATTCGATTCTTATCATTCTTAAGCAATCAATTTGAGATAATTTTGAGTACATTCTAAGTTAATTTGTGCATATTTAAGATTCTTTATAGTAGCTCTTTGTTTTTTATTTTGATTCTCTATTCCAATCTCATTTTGAAAGGGGATATTTGATTTACCCTTACTTGAGATCAAAATCAACATAAAGCCCTTGCAGATTTAATTAAAAATCATTTAGACTTAGAATCCTATACACTTGTGAGACTGAACATTGAACATCTATGTCGTCATCAAGTTGGTTCTACTGGGTTTCTTCAGAATCATCATACAGATAAGTTTTTGCTTTTTCTGTAATTCAATTCATTTCTGGTTTGTGAGATTGTTCCAGAAAATCTCTATTTTGGTTTTGTCTGAGGTGATCCAGAAAATCTCAGAGCGAGGGGTTTTTGAATTGTGTAAGCCCATCTAAAGACACAATTGTGAAGGTTTTAAGTGAACCTTAAAAAACCTATTTTGATTAGTGAACGCTAATATCCGGAGGTAGTGGATATTAGGAGTGGAGTAGTTGTGTGGCTATTTATTAACAGTTGGTGTACACACAAGCAAACCACTATAATTCTCTGTGTTTGGTGGATGTGTGATTTATTTCTTTATCTATGGTTTAAAATTGTGGGATGTATTTGTGGATGTGAATGTTGTAATCTTTAAATTTCAGCATTGTGTGGTGAATGTCGTAATATATTAGTTTTTATTTCTTTCATCTCCTCTTGAGTTTGAGTTTTTGATACTCACCCACATTCTAATAAGGTTGTCTTGTCATAAGCCATTGGTTTTTGGTGTCAGGTTGTCCTTGGAACCAAGTCTGTATCAACCTCTCAATACTTGATTTTTGAGGTTGCTATTTCTCTCTATTATTTACATTTCATTTGGCTATCTGTTGTCTATATTCCGCTTATTCCCCCCCCCCCCCCCCCCCCCCCCTTCTAGGACATATAGCTCGGCCTTTTCAGGTCTTCCCCTTGCCCTTTTAGAGCCTGCAACTTGTACGAATTTCCTCTTAACAGCCACAGTTCTTGGTCTCTGTTGTAGATGACCAAACCATGTAAGTCAAGTTTCCCTCGTCTTGTTACCTATTGGTGCTACTCCTAAATTCCCTTGAAATGCATTCATTTCTAATTGTATCCTTCCTTGTCTTCCCACTCATCCATCTCTACATCCTCATTTTAGTCACACTCATCCTATGTACATCATGGTAATGACCTTCTCAATCTCTCCACTTTCATGAATTATTGACCCAAGATCTCAAAAGTGGTAATCTTTGGGAACTTATTGGTTAGCAATCTTTACTAATTCCCCATTCCTAATCCTATTGTTACTAAAATGCACTCAATATGCTCTGTTTTAGTCTGACTAATTTTAAATCTTTTAGCACCTTTGCATAAATCTAGCTTTATGTTTATGTCCTTCCTTGTCTTGTTAATCACAACTATGTCATCTACAAACAACATAAACCACAAGATCTCTTCCTGCAAATGCCCTATTAACTCGTCCATAAGATACCTTGATGTTTAAGCAAAATCCAAAGCACTGCTATGTTGGGTTCGGGGTATTCAGAAATGGTTATGTAACGGCAATTGTGGGAATCATTATGCATTATGGGGCTGTAATGACTGTTTCAAGAAAAAAAAAAAAAAAAGGCCTGTCATGACCGTTGCAGGGCTGATACTGTTTTTTTTTTTTTCAAAAAAAATAAAAGAAGAAGAAGAAGAGGCCATAAACTGAATACCTTGGAGGGGTCCCACTGTGGATGGTCCATGCACCTAAATCTAACGAATGGAAAAAACGCAACCCTTTGGCATATATCACAACAAATAAACAGTTGACAAAGAAATACAGCAATGGTTCACTAATGGAACCAAAAAAAAAAATATATGCATCTTCGATCATCCAATCCAGGGTATATTTGGTGCATGGACCATCTAGGTGAGGCCCATCATATCAATGGTTTGACTTAATGAAAATGTGCCCAACCTACTTGTAAAAATGCAAAACAACCCTCAGGCAGACCAAGAATTAATGCAACAACGGTTCATGTTCAACAACAGCTCACGTCTACATCATTTGCCATGTGGGTCCCACAAAGTATGCACCCTGGCCAAAAAAGAAAGGCCAAACTGCACATTAAGTGGGTCACACATGCACGAAAAAGAAAATCAGATGGTTAAAGACGTGTTTGAATGTACCCCAACCGCAAGCAACAATGACATTATGGAGGGCATGACGATAACCTAAGAGTAGATTGTGTTTTCTGCCTCTAACAATCCAAATCTGCATCCATTCCATTTCAGAGCATGCAACAACAAACAATGATTTGAGTGGAAAGGCATCCTACGTTATCTCACTTTGCAATGCAATAGGATCCAAATACCCTCTAAAAAAGCTAGGCCAAACGGTCCATATTCAAAGTAAAAGGCAGTTGACTAATAACAATGTGGTGAAGACAGTCCACATTCCTGAAACCCAGCCTGGTACGTGGCCTGGATTGGGGACTTTTGGCACCTCTGGATGACATTGTTGAGGCTCAGACGCCAAGCCTGCAAGAGGAGGATAAGACTCTGGTATGTCAGAATGTGATGCATGGCCCTGCAGAAGCTTGATAGTGCTTATCTTGGAGATGTCATTAAGGAAGCTGATCATGTGGCTATGAACATGCATGAGGCCACACCACACTTGAGTCCCCTTCCCGAGGGGTAGAGAATCCCAATCATTCTATTTTCATGTCGACTAGCAACCGTAGACAGAGCTCCATCGAGGCTGATGGGTCTAAAAAAAGGTAAAGACTGCTGCATCTTAGCCTCAGGAGACCTCAACGCCTCTCTTTCCAGAGTTTTCAACATCATATTTGCAGGTTTGAGGGAAGATCCAAGAGTCTTAAGCGTAATAGCAACTCTAGAGGTTTTACGGCCTAGCAACAAGAACTTTGCCCTGAAGATTGGCGACGCAAATAACGTAGAAGGGTCCTCCTAGTAGACGATGAAAGATACAGCAATGGTGCACGGAAAGAAGCTGTTTCTCAGATTGCCAGCACTAGAGATGTCAAATACGGGATTCAACAGCTCTAAAGAGTATTTCAGCATCCACCAGACACTGGTACACACCGATGGTGATGCCTCTACTAGACAGTAACTGGTCCATTCTATGTGATGATGGAGGCTCCTTATCAGAGTACTTAGCTTCTAGCACAACGGGCAATCTGACCACAATTAGATTGTTGCCATGAAGCAGTGCGAAAAATCAAGAAAAGGTAGGTTGATCTTTACTAAGGTGGACATGATAACTTGGGAGTGTGCAGATCCAGTGGCGTTTTGATAAAGGCAAGCCAAATATTGTGACAAATCAAGCGATACAGTCAATCCAAGTAGCAAACCAAATTGGACTGACAGCACAGGGGCCGAGAGAAGTGCTACAAAATATTTTCAAGCAAATGGAGGTCATAGATGCATAGGCTGAAAAACCTCAATGAGAAATTCCAACCACATACAGGAAGAGCAAATCGGACCGTGGGAAACTCAAGAGATCAGTCAGGGTGGAGAACAAAAGAAGTTTCAATGATGGTGCTATAACGGACTGTTAGGGGGCTGGGGGCCTCTGGAAGAAAGTTGATCATCAGTATCATGGTAAAAAGCACCATATACCATTCTCATTCAAGAATCGAAATGGGAAAGTCTAAATGATAAAAGAGAGCAGAAATTTGGGGCAGAATAAACTTTAGCTGGACAGCAATTCCGGTCACAGGCTCAGCTAGAGGGATTGTTATGGTCTAAGATTGCAGCAAAATCTGTTACACTGATTCAGTTAAAGGGCAGATGCTCGGTCTCCATTAAATTGCAGAATTTGGAAGACAACTTGGTATAGGTGATATCCAATGTTTACGGCCCCACAGTGAAGAGACTCGAGAGAATTTTGGGAAGAGATAAATTACCTCTATTAGTGACTTGGGACTTCAAATTTGGTAAAATTGCTCAAATCTCCAAGTTCTTGGGAATATCAGAGCAATTTCAGGTCCTCTCAAGTCTGGAGGGTGCAAAAATCTGTAAAAGAACATCTTATGGTAAATATTCAGCTAAATCATTCCTGAAAGAGATAACAAAAAGTCCCTTGAGTCTCTTCCCAAATAACACTTGGAATTCAGCACCGCCGCCCAGAATTTCAGCCTTCATGCAGATGGCGGTGAAAGAAAAAATCTTAACCCCAGACCAACTACAGAGGAGAGGCTACAGCTTCCCTAACAAATGGGTTATATGTAGACAGCACGAAGTATTGGTGTCTCATATGCTCATGTTTTGCCCACTTGTGAAGGACATTTGGTCCAAAGTCCTGGATTCTTTTGGAATAGCGTGGATCTTCCAAGACATGCTCCTGGAAGAGATGATTAGCTGGACAAGTAGACAATTTAAAAGCATAGGTAAGATCCTCCGGTCCATGACTCCGTTTTTGCTCTGCTGATGGACTGACACAAACAGCTATATATTCAAAGGGACACAATCCTCAACGAATAAAATATTCCAGAAAATCAGAGGCAATCTAACTTCATGGGCAGCAGGTCACACTCTTTTCATGAATTTAGGGCACTCTGAAATTCGGAATGATGGGAGAAAAAGGCTGGTCAGCGAAGGTGGTCATAGCACCACTTCTCTCCACCAAAGGCTCTTTATCAGTAAAGGTACTGGATTCTTTGTGGGGGTGTTTCAATCGCATGGAATGGGAGGAATGCTTCTGGATGGTTGAGGTACAGTGTTGTGGGCTACCTCGGGCCCTGTCAAAGCAGAATCCAAGAAGAAAGTCATGTCCCTAGTAGCTACTTAGGGAGTGAGTGCAGGCCTTTGCCTTTCACAACCATTTTCATCAATTATCAATTGTGGTAGAGGTCCCTCACAAGGAAGTGTGCTCTCAGGTGTCAGGGAACAATGATTGTTCTTGGGAGGTGGACTGGATACTAAAAGAAATTGGGCACTTGGCTGGGGGTTTATGTTTACCCCTTCTACCGGTTCCCAAATTCCTCGGTTCTCAATCTTGCATGTTTTGGGGCTCATTGCTCCTTTCTTTGTATGGGGAACTCTCTTCCCCCTCCAATTTAGTGTTGTGTGTAAAATAGAAAATTATCGCCGCTAATGAAGGATACTCTTTCAAAATAAATCAGTATCACATACAATGGGAGAAATAAGTGTTAAGTATTTTCTATTGCTTTCGACTCCATCAGATTTGAGAAGAAATGTTTTCTTTCATGCCCTCCCCCCCTCTAGTGGCATATTAAGAAAGAGGATTTGACCATAGACAATCTTCCGAAAAGGGTTATGGCCCTCCCTAATATTTGCCTCATGTGTATGAACGATGCAAAATCAATCGATCATCTTTGTATCCATTGTTCCTTTACTCGGGAAGTGAGGTGTGCAGTTCTTGCATCTTTTGAAGTGGATCGGGTAATGCCACAGTAGGTAGAAGATCTATTTTGGGTGTGGCACTGCATGGTTCTCCCTAAGAAAAAGTTAGACATTTTGCACTTAGTATTGCTAGCAGTTTTATAGAATATTTAGGAGGAGCGCAATGGGCAATTTTTTTTAACAAACAAGGCTCATGGGAAGAAGTACTATGGAAGTCCAAGAGAGATGTTTTTGAATGGGCAACTGGGATTAAAAATGTAAATGTTTCTGTAGTTTCGCCCATGCTTGAGTTGTATTCTTTGCTGCTTCAAATTGCCTTAGCAGATGTTCTTTTTTATTTATTTATTTATTTATATATATATATATAAATAAACCCTTATTGTTTAGATGTGCTATGTGCATACGAGTGTATACCAGCATAAGATAGGAGTGGCAAATGGGTTGGCACAGCTCACTGTGGGTTTAACGCCATATAAGGTTGACTAGTGCCTGATTTTAGGCCTTGAACTAGATTTGGGCTTGTATCTGCCCAAAGGCATTTCAATTTTAAGGTCGGTGAGGTTGGGTACCCATGGTCTTTAGGTAGAGATGCAAGCCTAAAATCCATCCCAAGGTCCAAAATCAAGCACGGGCCCACCAACAGGCCCCAAACCAATAGCAAGCTGCGCATTTTCTACTCTACCAACGAATATCCCCATACACATGTATGAATATAGCACATCTCAACAATCAGTATCATCATTTCTTTCATTGCATGTAAAACCGATTCATTTATAAGAGTAAATTTCACCAACAGCCAGCATTTTCTATTTTGCATACAATACTTTCAAATCATCATCATGATCTATGCCTATCCCAACTAATTGGGGTTGCTACACGAATGCTATTCCGCCATTCCACTCTATTGAGTACCATATTCTCAGTTAAATAATAGGTCAACAAAGATTTCTTACTACTTCCACTCACGTCCTTTTGACACCTCGCCTTTTAAGCATTCAATGTGAACCAACTCACTCTTAACCAGTGTAATTCTTGGTCTCGACGCACATGGCCACACCATCAAAGTCTACTTTCCCTCATTTTATTACTTATTGGTGATGCTACTCATAAATTCCCTCGAATGCGTTATTTCTAATTCCATCCTTCCTCATCTTGCCACCTATATCCATCTCAACATCCCTATTTCAGCCACGAAAACTGTGTTTGTTGGCATCAATTGACCAATTAAGATCAGGCTGCTATGCCCCATCCAAACTAGGGGACTGATGATGATCTAAGCCTACACCCTACAGCAGCCTGGGATGTTGAGAATCACAGAACTGGTTGTCCCATCCTTTCTTTTTCTTTTCTTGTTTCTGCCTTACATGATCAATACCAAGTGAAGGATTCTAAGTTCATCACCTGCATGTATATTGGGAAAACATAATACACAGAGATACTTCAGGACATCATGACAGTGACTGCATCATTTGTTAACCTAGCCAAATTCTAATGGGTTATTGAGGTAATATACAACTCACAAGACAAATTAACATGGTTAACTAACTTAAGATAGGAAATTAACAAGGGGCCAGTCCCTTAAAAATTGCGATAAGAGCTCAAAATTTCAAACACACAAATCATAAACCACTGTAAACATTGTGAGCAAGGAAACTAATCATAGACACAGCAGAGCAGTCACACCATACAAGGAAACACATGGAAGAAAGTATAACAAATCCTTCAAAATGCCAACAAAAGATTGGTATTATATCTACCAGAGACAGGATTATATCATTAATAATTTATCGTTCTAAATGTCTTTGACATGGAGTAGTCCAGACTCAAGACAACCTGCAAAACTCATCAGCTAAGACGAGAACCCATGCTCCCAACAATAACCCCCTTACAGCAATTAATAATTTAATTGGCAATGGACGCCCATTTAGACTGATGTCAACTGAACATCCACGATACAATGAACCAGCCATTTTCCTCAACTCAAAAATATGAAGGACAGTGTGTTGTGATACTGTATCTAGCAAAAATACATCAAGCTGCTACCTGTTCAGCATGAGGAGCTGCAGGTGGTGAGCTGGCAATCATACGTGTCTTCTCTTCAAACAGCTGTTCAATTTCTTCACTCCGGCCTGCTTTCCCAAAAGCATCCAATACAGACTCGCGCAGTGTGGGACTAACAGCAACACCGTTCTTCACCATCTCTTCCAGCAAACTCCAACTTTGCTCCAATCTGTCTTCTTTGCAGAACACGTTAATCACAATCTCATAGCTCCTCGAATCTGGCTTCACTTCTCTCTCCACCATCCGCCCTAAAAACCCTGCAGCCTCCTCGACCCTACCACTTTCAACCAACCCATCAAACACCTAGTTGTAGAAACTGATATCAGCTTTCGAACCTGCTTCACCCATCATCTTCTCAAACAATCTCAAAACGTCATCTACTCTGCCTTCTCTAAAATACCCATCAATCAAAAAGCCGTATGTTGCTGCATCTGGATTAACTGACTTGGTGGGCATTTCCTCAAACAGTTTATCTGCCTCTGAAACCCACCCATCTTCTGCAGAGCTTCCAGATTATGTTATTATACACGCAACATCCATCGCACAAGGCTTCGTGCCTGTCTTCTTGAACAACACAATGGCTTCGGAGAACTTCTTCAACTGGCAGTACTCGTTCACCATCAAATTATAAGAATCTGCATTCATCAATAGGAAATTCGGTGGTATGTGCACGACCAGCATGTGATCAAACAGTGCCAATGCATCGCTCATCTTCTGGTACCTCAACAGAACCTCCAAAAGGGTATTGCAAGTGACGGCATTCATCTTGAATTGCCGATCAAGGAGGGCCCGGTAAGACTCCATCACCTCCATACCAAAAGTGAAATCAATCCCATCACAATCACAAAAAGAGTTATCCATTTGTTTTGCTAATACATTCAGGTACAAAAGCATTGTAAAAGACACATTATTTGCTTTGCATTGTCAATGTATGCCCTCCACATTATGAAAAAATGCATTATTTGCTTTGCATTGTCAATGTATGCCTTCACATTATGAAATTCATTTTTTTACTACGATGTGGAAGGTGACGATTTTATTAAGTGAGGCCAAAGCAAAAGGAACTACAAATTAGACCAAGAAAGAGCGCAGGGGTGTGTGTGTGGAGGGGAGACCTACTGACTAAAACCCTTAAGGCTAAGGCCCACCCCATTATGTTCAATTTAGCCCTGCTAAAAACCTCCAAAGCCCACCCACTGCAACTAAAACAATGATTGCTCCTCTCCCATCAAGTAAAACCAAATGCCAGCCAACAAAGTGTCCAAACTGCCCTCTCTACCTTTCTCACTCCTCCACTGTGTCAAGGCAGAAGGCAAATCAATTGAACCCACCAGCACCCACGTCACACCAAACAAGCTGTTGTCCCAAACTTCCCTAACAAAAGAGCAATAGACAACCAGTTCCTCATTTTTCAAACACACATTCAGGAGCAGCAGCATCATCCTCTTTCGAAGGTTGTCAATAGCGAGCACCTTGTCATCATCATTCTCTTTCAAATGTTATCAATAGTCAGCACCTTATTCTGACCCACGCACAAAGCAAGAGCTGCAACCTTATTGCACCATATTGCCACATAAAAATGGCGTGCCACAACTGCACTCCCGTCGAAGAGCTGATGATTGTTCTATACAAGGAACTAATAGAGAACAAGCCACACTTTTCTTTGTTCCACATCATAGCATCACCATCTCCCACCTCCCATCAAGGGAATAATGTTGCGCAACCACTCCGATAGCCTGACAAAATCTTCCAACTCATCGTTCGTCAAACTCCTAAGAGAAGGAGCTCAAATCAACTCATCTCCTGAAAAGGAGAGACATTGCACAATCAAGATATTTGCATCAAACGCGATTCTATCTATCCTTGGAATGTCTTCATACAATACTTTCTTGCCCAGCCAAACATCCTCTCAAAACGAGATCATCTAACCGTCACCCAAAGAAAAACCCACTCCCTTAAAAACTTTAATGTCAACCTAACTACAGACTTCTTTAGAGACAAGGCTCTGTATAGAAATGAGCCCTTGCCACCATCCCCCTCCCTGAACCCCATAAATTATCATCCTTAGACCCAAACCTCCAAAGTCATTTTCCTAGCAAAGTGGAGTTCATTGCCTCCAATTTCCTAAGACCAGACTGTCTTCATCATATGGTTTGCACAACTTGTCCTACTTTATCAAATGAAACTTATGCTTCGCTTCAGCTCCCTACCATAAGAAATCCCTACTAAGCTTCTCAAATGAGACAAACTTTGGACATCTGAAAATAGACGTAAACAAATCAGACGATTAGACATTGATGTCTTCATTAGTGTCAACCTTCCTCCCAAGGAAAGATGTCTATCAAGGTGTTCCTTAACGGTAATGGTGACCATAATGGTCATTGTCATTACTATTATATGATTGGGCCGCTACAACCAAAAAAGGGATCTAGCCTCACCCAATCTTTGCCTTCAAATTAAATCAAAATGAGTTGGGTCTAATCGAAATGGTAACGGTAACTCCGACAACATTTGTTAATACGCTATCTACAACTACCTCTCAGCCACATGTTCCTTAAAATTTAGAGACCGCACTACCCAAAACCGCACGAAATTTGAAGGCCACAATTTTAGCTAATATTTTATAAGTATCCTCGGAAGACTAATCTGACTAAATTCCCTCAAACGTTCTACTCCTCCCTTTTTTGGTTTGATAGCAATAAAAGTTAGACCCAACTCTATCGCAAAGTTCTCGTTACCATGAAATTCATTAATGAAGCTCACCAAGTCGCTTTCTATTACTTCGCAAATACTTTTAAAAGAAAGCTAAGGGGAATCCATTCAGACCAAAGGCCTTGTCACTACCTGGATACTCTTACCTTTGCCATCAAATTAAATCAAAATACAAAATTTTTAGTCACGACCTTACTCACCCTTTCTCAGTAAGATCTTTGAAAAACTTAACAATAGCACCACACATTTTTTATCTATCCTCTAACATCTCCCCATCCACCGAAACACTTTTGATCTTTGTTAGCTCTAACCTGAGCACTAGCCATTGCATGAAAAAAATATATATATTGTATTTTAATCCCATTCTTTAAGCCAAGTCGCCCTAGGCCAATGCTTCCATATGGTTTTTCTCTTCCCTCAAAAGAGTATTATATGCCGCCAAATATGCATAGACCTCTGGCAAAGTTTTTCCTTGTGAAAGAGCCATACCTTCTTCCTTTATATCAAGGGCTTAGAGTATTTTTGCATTAGAGAGTATGTCTTAGCTTCCCGTTTCCAAAGAACCTCTTTCCTACATGCGTTAATCATAACCTTAGGGCCTATTTGTTTCGCCAATTACCCCTGTAATTGGAAAGAAAAGTTTCTTCATTACAACTATACCACCTCCAAACCAAACATGGGAATCGTCAGTCAAATTTAGATGTATTCAGGAGACATGTAAATGAATTTTTAATCATTTTACTTTTTCATGGCACTACTGTGAAAATCTTTATTCCAAAAAGTGACGTAAATGTATTTTCGTAATGATTTGACATTTAAGTAATCTAAAAATATCATCATTTTGATTTTGCCACCTATAAACCAAACACGAGAATCAAGAGTTCGATACAAATGTTGTCGGAGACAAGTAATTTGTGATCATTACACATTTCCTTTACATTATTGTGGTAATTGGTGACAAAAACATGCCCTCAAGTAATTTGAAGTTTTTGGAAAAACAAAAAACCCACAAAACCCTCAACCGCGAAGGATGAACACTACTCTTCCACAGCTTTGAAAATTCATCAATTTTAGGCCATGATAATTGAGACCTAAACAGCCACAGACCCTATCATCTTCATCCATTGCCAAAGCAACCGGGCAACGGTCTAAAATCAGCCTCGGAAGTCCTCTTTGATGCACGAGAGGAAGCTTCTCTGCCCAATCGGTGGGGGAAAAAAATCCAATTTTGATTTAACCACTCTAGATTGCCCATTTAACCCTCACACACACCCCTTAGTAGATCCACCATCACATTTGGAAGAATCCAATTTGAAAACTCATTCATATTTTTAGAAATCCGATCCTTACATACAAGAATGTCCCCCGATGATCCCACTACATCTAGCCTCACCCAAGCTTTAATCAACCAAACCCAATTTGTAAAATTTTTTTTTTAAAAAAAAAGAGCGAGAGTCTACTATTCTCTAATCAATCACCTGCATCTTTTTTTCTTTTCTATTCTTTTTTTTTCTTTTTTTCTTTTCTTTTTTTTCTTTTTTTTTTCTTTTTTTTTTTTTTGGAGAGCTTACATTCCAACTAATTATCTTCACCGATAACCAGAAATCACCCCCTCATTGAAGATTCCTAGGCAAAGAAGTTGGAGAAGAGAAATCGCAAAGATACTGTTGTCAGGCCATCGATAGGACTCGATTCTTTCGAATGGTCCGCTTTATACGATTGAAGAGGGCAAAAAGCAATCTAGCAAGCAAACTGATATAACCTTGACTGTTTCAATTCTATCGAATGCATGTTCAATCCTATCGAGGGAGCCTTCAATCCTATTGAAGGCTCGATTGATCAAATCGATGGAGTTGTTGAACTAGCCGTTACAAACATTTTCTTTATAAAATGGCATTCGGACCTTGGACAAATGAATGAATTTTTTGTATAATTAGAGCTTGGGTGATTCTCCACTCATTATCCCTCTCCTAAACTCTAAACCAAAGAGATTCATAACACCTTTCTTATGATTAATCACTCTAATGAGCATTTCATGCTCCATATGAAGGTGTCCATGTTCTCTCCCATTTTCTATAGATTAGACACTAAATTTAAAAGTAAATCCTAGTCTGAATCCTCTAGAATACCCATCTAGGTGAATCCCATCTAGAAACTAATTATTCATTAGTTACAGGAGATTCAACCATCATCCCATTACCTTAGTAGCCTCATTGGACCACAGGAAAACAATAGTGATTGGATATCTACCATTAAATTCCTCCTAAGGCCCACTGTACTGTTTATTTGACATCCAATCTGTTGATTAAGACATACAGACGTAGATGAAGGGGAAAAACAAAGATCAGCTTGATCCAAAACTTTTATGGCCCCCAAAAAGTTTTTAATGATCTACACTTATTCAAAACTGTTTCATGTAATGTGGTCCACTTGAGATTCGGATATACTTCAAATTTGGTCTGATATCCTAAAATGATATATAAAAATAGATGGACGGCATGGATGAAAAAAATATATCATGGTGGGGCCCACAGAGCACTCACCATCAGCCATTGGCTGGTGGCAGGGGGAGTAGCCAATCCGTTTCCAACATGTGCCTATAAATTGGACGCGGATTTCCTGCAAAAAGCCTTTCGCAGGAAGTTCCTGCACAGGGAATGCAAATGGGGCCCACTGGGATGTTTGTGAGAAATCCTCACCGTCCATCCATTTTGTGAGTTCATTTTAGGACACGTGGCCAAAAATGAACCGTATATAATGCTCAAGTGGGCGGAAAAAGTGATAATTGAACGTCCACGGTTGAAATATTCATGGGGCCACAGAAGTTTTGAATCATGCTAATATTTTTGTTTTCAGTTCATCCCAGTCGGAATGACGTTATTAACAGTATGGATGGCATGTAAACATCACTGCACGTTATTAATGGTATGGATGGCTGTAAACATAACTGTCGAACCCAGGGAAGTTTCAACGGTAGGAATTTCCCTAACTACCTTTTCCTTTAGTACGACCCACTTGAGTCTTGGATCCTATTCAAGTTTGGTCTAATCTCCTAAAATTAGCTCACAAAACGGATGGACGGAGTGGATTACTAAAAAACATCACTGTGGGCCCCACCTAAGTTCCCAGCGCAAGAACTTGCGAAAGGCTTTCGCAGGAAATCCGCGTCACTATAAATTCCTCTCCAAATGCTTCCTTTTATATTTCCCACGCTACCAGAGCTCTGTTTTGATTTCAAGAAAAGACGACTGAAAAAGAAAGGAGCAGAGATGTCATACCTTCTACCCCACCTGCATTCATGTTGGGCCGTGGATCAGGCGATCCTGGCCAAAGAAGAATGGCTGGTAGTCATACGCTTAGGCCACGACTGGGACGAAACATGCATACAGGTATATCATCCTTTTTCTCTTCTCCATGGCAATGGTTTTTTCATTCAATTTGGATCTCAGCAAACCCTAGATGATTAAGAATCCTCGAGTTCTATTCCATAGATTCTTAATGCAGTTTTGATGATCTTCATCTGTTCTTTCCCTAGACTATTAAGAATCCTCGAGTTCTGTTCCATAGATTCTTACCGCAATTTTGATGATCTTCATCTGTTCTTTTATGTCTCCCATGATTTGCTGATCTTTGATGAATTTTAGTTTTAGTTGTTTGAAATTGTTAGGGTTTTCTTGGACCAGTCTCGTTGTCAGTGAAATCGACCTTTTTCATCAACTGATGTGAATTTGTATCGAAAGGAAGGAAGCATATTCTCATCTGTTGATTATTACTGTTTTGTAGATTTTTCAGTGAATTTTGGTGTTATGTTGTTGGTGGTCGCCTATGGGTTCTTGGATCAATGCAATCAAGCTGGGGAAACTAATTACAGGGGTTCTTGGCCTTAGGGAAACTAATCGCAGGGGCAAAGATATCCAAAAAGCTAGTCACCTTAGATGCAATGTAAGCTTCTCCATTCACCACACACGGAGGTTTTCCAATACTAACACAGGGGCAAAGATATCCAAAAAGCTAGTCCCCTCAAATTACATGTTCTATACTTTTGTTGCTTTGGAGAAATTATGGGCTAAGAGACGAAACTGAGAACAAGTAAAAATAGGGTAATGACTATTTTGCATGTCACCATTGTACATATTTACAGACATGCATATAAATGTAATTTTGTATGTATCTGCACTATGTTAGGGCTCCAATGCAAAAGAAGGTGATCAAAAAACAAAAATACAATGGTATTAGAGAAAAGAGGATCATATGGATCCTTGGCCTCAGGCCTTCAGTTTTGACATGTGGGGCCCATAGCTTAACAACTCAAAATATTAGTTGGTTTTGGTCTGACTAACAATGGAGATCGTTGCCCAAAACTCTCCGATGGAAAAATCCTAGCCAACTAATGGATTGGCAATGTGGATGCCAGTTTTGGCGAGCCTATGTGAGTTTTTTATTTTCTTTTACTGATTTTTCGATGTATGATGGCAAGCAAGGACTCTCGCAGAGACGAATGGGATGCAGGAGGTAAAGGTAAAGGGAAAGAAGTCGATCAAGAAGAGGGATAAGTTGTTCTTATCGTTGAGAGAGACGACTATGGTGCAAGGACATTGAGGGTACTAGAATTGTCGACGTGGAAGACAGAATGGATTTTGGTGGGTTGGAAAAGGAAATTGAAGGAAGTGTGAACTAGGGGAGTTGAACTTGAGTGTTGGATGTGCTTTTGACACTTTACATTGAAAATTTCACAAAGGAATGGTTTGAACTAAATTCTCAAAGGGTGTTTGGTGGAGGAGAAAGAGGGCATCTTAGGATTTTTGGCGATCTTTTTTTACAAATGAGATGAAGGGAGTGATAAACTATTTGAATGACTCTCATTTTGGAGGTAGGAAACTTCTGGTTAATTAGGCAAAGTACGGCCTAGAGTTGTGAACCGGGCACATTTGCACAAGGGAACCGAAAAATTTGATGTTCAGCCGGGCACATTTGCAGAAGGGGAGCTAGGTAATTTGATGTTCAACCTTCCTTAAAGGAGACGAGAAAGCAAGGGGGGGGGGGGGGGGGGGGATGTTGATTGTTTCAAGATATGATTGTTGGAACTCGAGCAACAAGGTGAAGACCGACAAAGCCTTGAGAAAGATGTCTCCTTCCCTTGTAAAACCGATGGATTCGAAACATGCGGGTTCGGAAGTGATTATGCATTTGAATGTCCTTAAGCATGCATGGAGCTCCTTCCAATGGATCCTGGTTGCCTCTATTAGACCAAGAGTTGTGGAGGAGATGTGAGAGTGGCAATCGTAGAATCGTAGCATGGAAGAAGGAGACAAGAGTCTTAAGCTTTTAAGTGATTTCACGATATGGATTTCTCTTCGACCTTAAGCAAATGTCGACAACTTCTTTCTCATTTGCAATGTGTCTAGGGATGGCTCAATTCGAGCTATCTATAGGTGGGAGGAATAGTCGACTTTCGGATGGGAGGAAGCATGGTACAATATCTAGGAGCTCCCAATGGAGTACCAGATCCACAGTTTTCATGGAGTTCTTACATCAGTGGAGTGGTTGTGATCGATCCAAGTTCAGAAAGGTGTGAAATGCTTCGGTTTGCCAGAATCTACATAAGATGGAATGAGCTTGCCCCTGTGCTAGAGAAGATTTCCATCAATGAAGGGATTATAGGATCACGATTTGGATGATTATGGAATTAGCTAGTTGCTATAAGATTCAACAACAAAAGCATTGGCCAAGGCACTACATCTCGATGAAGGATAAGGCAGATTGGGAGCTTGTGTTGTTAGTTGCTTCAAAGGAAAATGATGTTTAGGTCCATTGCTCTTGTGGACCATCAAAAGTTGAGGGGATGTGGAAGCGTCTGATTGGTCCAATGGGGTAGTTGGGGAAGTGTTGCTTGATGGAGTGACGCATGTCCTGTCAAGTGGTGTATGCAGAGGTGAAGAGATGGAGAGAGGCACCACATTGTTGCAAGGGGTATGTAGAGGGCTTTTGTCTGAGCTAGTGACACATGGTGATGCTACCACTCTTGACACAGGGGGAGGGTGATGGACACATGTAATGGGTTGGTGGAAAGTGTTAGGGTGACCAATGGAAGCCTCACATGTGGCTAGTTTGCGGGTGCTAATTTCCAATGGTTTTTTACCTGTGTATGAAGTCGCTCAGGCCGAGAGGTCCGTGTGGATGATCACTTAACGGACAACACGTGTGGGAGATGCTGCTCGATTTTTCGGCAAATGCAAACTCATGCAATTCAAAGGATCTGCTTATTGTGGGAAGGGATGTATGTGAGGTATTTTCTCGACACCTCTTATGGATTGCGATTTCTCTTCTCCAACTTCTTTGCCTAAGAATCTCCAATGAGAGGGTGATTTCTGATTGTTGGTGAAGATAATTAGTTGGAATGTAAGCTCTTCAAAAAAAAAAAAAAAAAGATGCAGGTGATTGATTAGAGAATAGTAGACTCTCGCTATTTTTCTTTCTTCTTCTTCTTCTTCTTCTTTTTTTTTTTTTTTTTTTTACAAATTGGGTTTGGTTGATTAAAGATTGGGTGGGGCTAGATGCAGTGGGATCATCGGGAGGTATTTTTGTATGTAAGGATCAGATTTCTAAAAATATATATGAAATTTCAAATTGAATTCTTCCAAATGAGATGGGGGATCTAGTAAGGGGTATGTGTGAAGGTTAAATGGGCAATCTAGAGTGGTTAAATCAAAGTTGGCTTTGATTTTTTTTTCCCCACAGTTTCGGCGGAGAAGCTTCCTCTCGTGCATTAAAGAGAATTTTCGAGGCTGATTTCAAACTGTTGCTCGGTTGCTTTGGCAATGGATGAGGATGATAGGGTCTGTGGCTGTTTAGGTCTCAATTATCATGGCCTGAAATTGATGGATTCTCAAAGCCGTGGAAGAGCAGTGTTCATCCTTCGCGGTTGAGGGTTTTGTGGGTTTTTTGTTTTTCCAAAAACTTCAGATTACTTAAGGGCATGTTTTTGTCACCAGTTACCACAATAATGTAAAGGAAATGTGCAATGATCACAAATTACTCGTCTCCGACAACATTTGTATTTAACTCTCGATTCTCGTGTTTGGTTTATAGGTGGCAAAATCAAAATGATGGCATTTTTAGATTACTTAAATGTCAAATCATTACGAAAATACGTTGACGTCACTCTTTGGAATAAAGATTTTCACAATAGTGTCATGAAAAAGTACAATGATTACAAATTCTTTTACCTATCTCCTGAATACATCTAAATTTGACTGACGATTCCCATGTTTGGTTTGGCAGTGGTATAGTTGTAATGAAATCACTTTTCTTTTCAGTTACAGGGGTAACTAGCGAAACAAATAAGCCCTAAAGGTATGATTAACACATGTAAGAAAGTGGTTCTTTGAATCCGGGATGCTAAGACATACTCTCTAATGCAAAAATACTCAAGCCCATATGGTCTTTCGAAAGGAAAAGCTTTGCTAGAGACTTACTTGGCCGCATATAATACGCTTTTGAGGGAAGAGAAAAACCACATGGAAGCATTGGTCTAGGGCGACTCGGCTCAAAGAATGAGACAAAATTTCAATTTTTTTCATGCAATGGCTAGTGCCCGGGCTAGAGCTAACAAAGATCAAAAGTGTTTCGGTGGATGGGGAGGGGTTAGAGGACAAATAAAAAATGTGTGGCGCCATTGTTAAGTTTTTCAAAGACTTTACTGGGAAAGGGTGAGTAAGGTCATGACTAGAAATTTTGCATTTTGATTTAATTTTAAAGCAAAGGTAAGAGTATCTAGGTAGTGACAAGGCCTTTGGTCTGAATGGATTCGCCTTAGCTTTCTTTTAAAAGTATTTGCGAACTAGTAAAAGGCGACTTGGTGAGCTTCATCAATGAATTTCATGGTAAAGAGAACTCTGCAATAGAGTTGGGTCTAACTTTTATTGCTATCAAACCAAAAAAGGGAGGAGTAGAACGTTTGAGAGAATTTAGTTAGATTAGTCTTCTGAGGATACTTATAAAATATTAGCTAAAATTGTGGCCTTCAAATTTCATGTGGTTTTGGGTAGTGCGGTCTCTAAATTCCAAGGAGCATGTGGCTGAGAGGTAGTTGTAGATAGCGCAATAACAACTCATGAATTCATTGATTCATGATACGGGGGAGGGAAAAGGTTGTTATCTGCAAGCTCGATATCAAAAAGGTGTACAATCATGTTGCTTGAAAGTTTCTAGATTATGTGTTGGGTTGGCTGGGTTGTGAGCAAAAAATGGAGAAGTTGGATTTAAGTTTGTGTTTAGTCACCTAATTTCTAGGTCTTTCTCTCCCTACCTATTCCTTTAGGCAAGATGCTAGATAAGAGGTTAGCCATGGGGTTACATTGAAGGTTTTAGTGTGGATAAGATAGATTTCCAAGTCACTCATCTTTAGCATCTAGACAAAACTATTTTATTTTGTGATGCGGATGAGGCTAAAGTGGATAGTTTAAGGAAGATCATTAGATGCTTTGAAGCTGTTTCATGATTAAAGGTGAATATCCTTAAGAGTGAGTTGTTGGGCATTCCTCTTTCTAAGGAGGAAGTGGTTAATTTTGTAGAAGTATTTGGCCGTCGTGTTGGCTCACTTCTTCCTATCTTGGCCTCTCACTTTGAATAGGAAAACCAACCAAGCATTTATGGGACAGTCATGGGGAGTTTTGAAAGAAATTTGTTAAGATGGAAGAGTAGACATCAAGCCATTCCAAAATGGTCACAAAATGGTATTGGTAATAGTAACATTTGTAACCATTACTCGTTAAGGGGCCATAACATGACAAGTAATGGGGCCAAAATAGATTTTTTCGAAGTAAAAAAAGTCATTATGGTTGTAGCGGCCCAATCATATAATAGTAATGGCAATGACCATTATGGTCACCATTACCGTTAAGGAACACCTTGACAGACATCTTTCCTTAGGAGGAAAGTTGACACTAATAGAGGCATCAATGTCTAATCGTCCGATTTGCTTTACGTCTATTTTCAGATGTCTAAAGTTTGTCTCATTTGAGAAGCTTAGGAGGGATTTCTTATGGTAAGGATCTGAAGTGAAGCATAAGTTTCATTTGATAAAGTAGGACGAGTTGTGCAAACCATTTGATGAAGGCGGTTTGGTCTTAAGAAATTGGAGGCAATGAACTCCACTTTGCTAGGAAAATGGCTTTGGAGGTTTGGTCTAAGGATGGCAATTTATGGAGTTCAGGGAGGGGGATGGTGGCAAGGGCCCATCTCTATACAGGGCCTTGTCTCTAAAGGAATCTATAGTTGGGTTGACATTAAAGTTTTTAAGGGGGTGGGTTTTTCTTTGGGTGGCGGTAAGATGATTCTTTTTTGGGAGGATGTTTGGCTGGGCAAGAAAATGTTGCATGAAGACTTTCCAAGGCTAGATAGAATCGCGTTTGATGCAAATATCCTTATTATGCAATGTCTCTCCTTTTCAAGAGGAGTTGATTTGAGCTCCTCCTTGTCTTACGAGTTTGACAAACGACGAGTTGGAAGATTTTATCAAGCTATTGGAGTGGTTGCACAACATTATTCCCTTGGTGGGAGGTGGGAGATAGTGATACTATGATGTGGAATAAAGAAAAGTCTGGCTTGTTCTCTGTTAGTTCCTTGTATAGAACAATCACCAGCTCTTCAATGGGAGAGCAATTGTGGCACGCCATTTTTATGTGGCAATATGGTGCAATAAGGTTGCAGCTCTTGCTTTGTTCGTGGGTCAACACAAGGTGCTAACTATTGATAACATTTAAAAGAGTGATGATGACAAGGTGCTCGCTATTGACAACCTTCGAAAGATGATGATAATGCTGCTCCTGAATGTGTGTGTTTGAAAAATGAGGAATTAGTTATCCGTTGCTCTTTTGTTAGGGAAGTTTGGGACAACAGCTTGTTCGGTGTGACGTGGGTGTTGGTGGGTTCAATTGATTTGCCTTTTGTCTTGGCACAGTGGAGGAGTGAGAAAGGTAGAGGGCAGTCTAGAGACTTTGTTGGTTGGCATTTGGTTTTACTTGGGGAGAGGAACAATCATTGTTTTAGTTGTAGTGGGAGGGCTTTGGAGGTTTTTAGCAGGGCTAAATTGAACGTAATGGGATAGGCCTTAGCCTCAAGGGTTTTAGTCGGTAGGTCTCCCCCTCCACACACACACACCCCCTTGCGCTCTTTCTTAGTCTGATTTGTAGTTCCTTTTACTTTGGCCTCACTTAATAAAATCGTCACCTTCCACATCGTAGGAAAAAAATGAATTTCATAATGTGAAGGCATACATTGACAATGCAAAGCAAATAATGTATTTTTTCATAATGTGGAGGGCATACATTGACAATGCAAAGCAAATAATGTGTCTTTTACAATGCTTTTGTACCTGAATGTGTTAGCAAAACAAATGGATAACTCTTTTTGTGATTGTGATGGGATTGATTTCACTTTTGGTCTGTATGTACCTGAATGTGTTAGCAAAACAAATGGATAACTCTTTTTGTGATTGTGATGGGATTGATTTAACTTTTGGTCTGTATGTAGATGGATGAGGTGCTGGCTTCAGTTGCAGAGACCATAAAGAACTTTGCTGTCATTTACCTGGTGGATGTCACTGAGGTGCCCGACTTCAACACCATGTTTGAGCTGTACGACCCCTCGACTGTCATGTTCTTCTTCCATAACAAGCACATGATGTTTGACTTGGGCACTGGAAAGAACAACAAGATCAACTGGGATGTCGAGGACAGGCAGGAGTTTATTGACATCATCAAGACTGTCTACAGGGGAGCAATGAGACGCCAAGGTCTGGTCATTGGCACCCAAGGATTACTCAACTAAGTACTAATATTGAGTTTCTTCTGGGACGACCTGGTGTTGGTCTCAGCAATTGGTTTGATGAAACAATGAATTCTCTATATACATTGGTAACTCTGTATCTGTGTTGGTCATTAAATGTACTTGCAGAGTGCTAGAACTTAACAATGCCAAGTCTCCTGTTACTAATTGGGTGTGAGAGGTTGCTTTTGTCATTCAAGCTCTTAGGTACCGTTGATACTTTTTTCCTCAAGTTTGGCATTTCCCGTTCTTCCATTTTCCTTCTATGAAAATGATCAAATGCTTAGCTTCTTATCGTTAACCGACCAATCTCAATCATTTCGTCTTGTATAAGACAGAGTTCCAATAAGGTAGTAGGCAATGGAAGAGTCGGTTTGGATTGAGGTTCTGGTGTCCTACAGATGAGGCAACTGTGTAGTAATCTCCTGTCCAAAATTCTATAATAGAATATTCTCCGTTGCTGTATAATAGCTGTTTTATTGGCAATGAGGTATTTAATTAATGGTGCAGACTGCCAGCTCAAGTAATTGGTAAATGCATCCACAAAATTTGACCACCTCATGGTTTGGAAAACCTGCCTTTTATGAAAGAATAAAGAAGATGAAGAAAAAATCCAATCACATTCCCCAAATAAGTTCCCAAAAAATCAAAGGCTTCAACTCAAATTAAATCATACCGCTTCATAAGTCAAGGTGCCGGAACGAGAAACAATTCCTAAACGGCCGGGCTTGTGAATATACACAGGCATAATTCCAATTTTGCATTCTCCAGGTATGATAATACCAGGGCAGTTTGGCCCAGTCAGTCGTGTTTTGGTTTTGCCTCTTAAGTCTTAAGAGCAACCTGCACACGAACCTGAAATTTGGAAGGATGAATTAAAGACTACCTGTGGGAAAGGACATCCAACAGAATGCACAGTTAAAAAGCAGAACATGGCGTGTAAATTAGCAAAATATACACTCATCTGCTAATACGAAGAAAGCAGCATATGCATGTGTTTGTGCATACTAAGCCCCAATACAAAGAGGGGGTCTCAACCCCTCCTTTGGCAACTAGAAAGCAAGATTCAAAAATCAGCATCAATTTGCATGCATATCTCTTGGATTACCATCTCACTAAGGTGATATGCTTTTCAGTTTCATTCACAACCACTCTGTTTTCTTTCCTTCTTGTTTCTTTTTCCATTGGTTATTTTTTAAAGTCTGTAGATCTATCATACTCTCCTTTTCCTACATTCAATTATGTGGTTCATCGTTGAATACATCATTCTTGCAGGTCAATGATTAAGTTAGACTCAAACTGTTCTGACTTCTGAAATATCGTTCTTTAAAATAGAAAATATAGTTATGCTTCAAGGAAAAATAAAAAATAAAAATTTCTCATGCAACGAATTATATAATTATTATTTTCCAAGTGATAATATAGCAAACTGGTTCCATGAACTAGTCTAACTGTATCACCATATTAAACCAGAAAACCAAGCTACGTAAACCACACTGCAACTGGGGGAAGAAGGCAAACTGGTTCCATGAACTACTCAACTGTATCACTATATTAAACCAGAAAATCAAGCTATGTAAACCACACTGCAATTGGGGAAGAAAGCAAACTGGTTCCATGAACTAGTCAACTGTATCACCATATCAAACCAAGCTGTGTAAATCATACTGCAATTGGGAAGAGGAACTCTATTTCGACAAGTTGCAACAGCAGGTCCGAGAACTGAGTCTAACATGCAGGAAAAACCACGCCGCCTCTTTTATCTATTAAAAAACCACAGAAGAAATGTACATCATATTTAAAGAGTGATCTAAACACGAGAGTGAAACGTCGCTTTTCTTAGCAAACTAACATTCACACTGTGATAATAAGCAAAAGATGAGCATTTTCAGGATGAAGGAAAAAAAAAAAAAAAACTTAAAAAAATTAAATCAGTTTACCATGTCACGCTGAGGGATTCCCTCAGTGATGGACAAAACTAGGTCCAATTCAGCTTCCATTGCCTCCAAAATTGCAGCTGCAGCAAATGGTGGGGGAACATAAGTAACCAATGCATTTGCCTTTGTTTCAGCCTTTGCTTCTCTAACTGTGTTGAAAACAGGAAATCCTAAATGTTCTGTTCCACCTTCTTTGGTGTCACCCCCACCAACCTATTTTAAACAAATAAGAGAGGAAAGAAAGAAAATCTCCAAATGAATTAAGCCAACCTCATTCATATAAAAGCAATATATATATATATATATATATATATATATATATATATATATATATATATATATATATCATATTAAAAGCAAAATGTTTAGGAAATAAGCAACGGATCAAAAACAAAACATACTGCAGGGAGTTGCACACACATGAAGAGAATGGATCAATCAGACCATTGGATTGTACCAGACACCTTGATGATGGTGACTTGATTGCAAATTCCAGAAGGGGGGTCCTTTGGACTGATTACCAGACCACAATCAGAAAAGGGGGAAAAGGCTACGTATAAAAGATCCTCCATTACTATTTCATTTTAATCTTTTAAGTTTTGACTTAAACCACCCTCATCAAACGTTTTCTAAATATAGTAGAAGTTTTGACTTACACGGTTACACCACCCTCATAAAGCGTTTTCTACATATGATAGAAAATCACTGTTTATAGAAAATCATTGTTTTCTAAATGCAGTAGAAAATTACTGTTTTATGGACTGACAAATAGGGACGCGGATTGCATCCTACCCCTGGCAGGGTTATGTGGGGCCCACCGTGATGTAAGTGTTTTATCCACGCCGTTCATCGCTTTTCTCGTATCATTCTAAGGTGTGATCTAAAAAATGAAGCAGGTACACAACTCCAGTGGACCACACCAAAGGAAGTGTCAGTGATAATGACACCCACCATTGAAACCTTTCTAAGGGCTATCGTGATGTTTTTTAGTCCATCCAACTTATTCATAAGGTCATGTAGACGTGGATGAAGTGAAAACAAAAATATCAGCTTGATCCGAAACTTCTTCAGCTCCCAAGAAGTTTTTAACGGTGGACATTCAATACCCACTTTGTGGTCCACTTAAGACAAGTACCTGCCTCATTTTTTGGCTCATATCTTAAAACATCTGAGAAAAACAATGAAAGGCATGGATAAAACACCTACATCACGGTGGACCCCACAGAGCCCGGGGGTAGTACACAATCCGCTTCGGCAAATAGGGCTATTACAGGGTACCCAGACCCACTGGCACTTATGGACCAGATCCAATTTTGACAAGTTTGATTAGGCCCACTGAGAAATCAAATCAGGTCCAAGTCACACCTTTTGGACCTGGTTAAAATCAAGTCAGATTTGAGTCCAATTAGATTTAACAGTTACATTATAAATATTTACTATACATTGAGTATTATGATAGAAGAAATTAAATTTCTTAAGCTTTACACACCATCCTGGTATTAAAATTGTATATTGGATGGGCCATCCATGTTAATGCTATTATTTTTCATGAACCCAACCATCTATATCCGAAGAACTAAGTGTACTGTACCTGATCAAATCCTAATTTGGCTCCAAATATTAGACCCCGGAAACTAGCCTGATAAGAGTAGTATAGAACTGAGCCCATTGAAAATAATAATATTGTGCCCTTTTCTATATTCCCAATAGCAAAACTCAAGTCCTTGTCTCCTCTTTTTTTTTTCCAAATCCAATGCCTAACTCTACCTCTCACAAAAACCTTTTCTATATTCCAAATGACTTAAATCCATCAAGATGCCATTTTTTATGTGGTCACGTAACGGCTGTAGCATGATTTTGTCATGTTATGCCATTTTTGTAAGCAAATATTAACCATATGTTTTGGACAAAATGAAAAATGCTAAGAGATTGTGTTTGGCGACGCATACAAGGGAGGGTATCATTTGTTTTTGCGCTATAGGCTAGAGGCCAAAATATTGTTTGGTGAAACTCCAATTTCTTTCTAAATAAGCATTTTGAGGCCCAACCATAATCCAAAAGTTAGGTTGATCCAATAATGAGAAACACCGCGCCATGGAAAATAGCACATTCCAACCAAAGTTTCCAATTTGAGTCATCTTAGTGGGCCCCACACTGGTTAGATCATTATAATAAAAAAGGCCCACTCATTGATAGATTCGAATTGTCTTAATACATGAATAACAATACATACATATGGTCTTTTTTTAATTTTAGATTTAGTCATGTCTTCATATGTTTTAGATTGTACGGTCCACTTGAGTTCTGGCTGATTTTTTATGTCCAACGCATATCATGGTGGGGTCCACACAGCCTAACCTCACAAGAAGTTACCATAAAGTCAATCTTATAGTACCATTTCCCTATATATATATATATATATATATATATATATATATATATATATATATATATATATATATATATATATATATATATAGTTTGTCGATCTCCACGAACTGTATATATATATATATATAGTGTGTCGATCTCCACGAACTGTACCACACAGAATTTATGTGCAAGCTTTCATGTATACCGTAGGATGAGGATAGCAGATGGGATTCCACCGCGTTGAGAAGGAGAGAGTCTTCGAGTCTCTCCTACATTCATTCTACATTCACGCCAAGGGAGGCTGATTAGCTAATACCAAGCTCACGTCACCAAGTTTTGTGGGCTCACCTTGGTGTATTTGTTGTATCCACACTGTCCATCCAGTTTTAGATATCATTTTAGGACATGAGAAAAAGAATGAGCATATTGAAAGCTGGAGTGGACCCCACCACAGAAAACAATAAGGAGAGATTGAAATAGTGTTAACTATTAAAAACTTTTTGAGGCCATAAAAGTTTTGGATCAAGTTGATCTTTGTTTTTTTTCCCTTCATAAAGGTTTGTATGACCTAATCAACAGATTGGATGTCAAATAAACAGTATAGTGGGCCTTAGTAGGATTTTAATGGTGGATATCCAATTACTATTGTTTTCTTGTGGTGTGGTCCAACTGAGATTTATATCCGTCTCATTTTTTGCATTAAGCTCTAAAATGATCTTTAAAAATGGATGAAGGGCATGGATAAAAGACATACTTCATAATAGGGCCCACATGGTTAGTGAAGGGGGTAGCCAATCCGTTTCCACTCGTGTGTGGTACAAAGTCCTATCCAGACAAAATCGGTTTGCGTACTGAGTAAGTACTGAGTTACTCAGTACGCTCTTATCATTGGGCCCATAGTGAATGTATTTGGTTTATCCACACGGTCGATTCATTTTTCTAAATCATTACAGTGGTTAAGCCCAAAATTGAAGCATATCCAAAGCTCAAGAGGACCATACCACAAGAAACGGTGGGAATCATGATTTCTACCGTTGAAATTTTCTTATGGCCCACGGTGATGTTTATTTGTCATTCAACCCGTTCATAAGATCACAAATACATGGATGAAGGGAAAACTAAAATATCAACTTGATCCAAAACTTTCGTGGCCTCCCAAAAATTTTCAATGGTAGATGTTCAATTCATACTATTTCCTATGATGTGGTCCACTTAAGATTTTTATAAGCTTAATTTTTGAACTCATGCAATAAAATTATATGATAAAATGGATGGACAGAGTGGATAAAATAAATAAATCACAGTGGGCTCCACAGATTTTACATAGTACACTTAGGGTAGTGAGTTACTCAGCACGCAATCCGCTTCCAATCTGACGTGGTTTGGATAGTATGTCGCCACTAGCCAGGTGGCTAGTGGTGGGTTCTATGTGGACCCCACAATGATGTATAAGTTTTATCCACGCCGTCCATCCATTTTTAAAGATAATTTTATATTTTGATAACAAAAATGAGGTGGATCTAAATCTCAAGTGGACCACACTATGGAAAAGAAATTTGACTGAAAGTCCACCATTAAAAACCTCCTAGGCCTCTGTAATGGTTATTTGACATCTAACCTATTGATTAGGTATACAAATTTGGAAGAAGTGAAAAAATATATATCATCTTAATCCAAAACCTCTCGAGGAAGCTTAATGTGATAGGAAGCTACTTAGGGCCCACCATCATGTTGTGAGAAATCCACACTATCCATCTGTTTGTTCATGTCACATTAGGATATGAGACAAAAAGTGAGGCAGATCCGAAAATAACGTGGGTTCACGACAGGAAATAACGAGGAATGTATGTCTGCTGGTGAACATTGGAGTTAGGGAAGTTTTGGATTGGGTTAATATTTTTGTATTTTCATATAAAACAAAGACACAAAATAAAAGTCATGAAGAGCCGACAGTACCTCAAAATCAACAACACGTTCATCAAATGGCTTGAACAACCTAAGAATGGGTCACTTTACTGTTGATTCCCCTCATGGAACGAGTTTGGCATCTGAGATATGACCAAAATCATAGTTAGAGCGCAATTTCTCTGCTAAGGTTGTGAAGTTTCCAAACTCTTCTCCAGAAAATTTTGGAAATATCCCCACCTAAATGGATGTACAAACAAATCAGATGGTAGAGTTCAGTGAAAATATATTGCAGTTCAATAACAAAATAAATTGAAGGGCATAATATCTGAGGAAAACCCAATTTTATAAAGACCATAAAATAATTTATAGAACTGCAAAAGAATAACCATTCAAAGTTGATAGCAAAATAAAATAAAGCTTACTACTATTAGTGACAAAAGAATAACCATTCAAAGTTGACAGCAAAATAGACATGAAAGCATCTTGCTGGTAGCAAAACCAAGACCCGGTGATAACTTGTTATTTCATTCTGGCAAATTACAGTGAAGCTCCCCCCAATATTATCTCGAGAAAACATCAAAATCTGAAAATCTCCTTAGAAATTCCCATGCCAAGAAATTGCAGAGAATGAGATGCGTCACTATGGTTCTGCCTGAGTTTTGGAAAGATGGAAGGCCACACTACTGGACCTGGGACACCTCAAGATAATTCCAATGACAGTAGATGGTAAACAAAAACGTGCAGCATAGATAACTAGTATTTCAACTGTTAATTTGCTCTCACATCCATCTTGTTCCAAATCAACACAACAGTGTCAAACCAGTATATGTTCAGTTCATAACTGAAGCAGGAATCACCAAACTGTAATAATTGCAGCAGCAAGCAGCATCCATTACTACTGGAACATGAACATTACAGTGCTTTTCATTGCATGGGCTCCCGCAATAACTGTTGTAGGAAATTCACGTCCAATGCTTGGGAATGGTTTAAAGGGAGTTATTTGATACTCTGGTAGCTCATAATGCTTGAAATTGTACACAACATATATCAACACAAGCTAAAGCAGTTAAATTGGGGAGCTCACTTTCTCTAAGTCCTAGTCCCAAAATCTGATTTGAGTAATACCAACCTACATTTGTGGGCACTTGTTTGTTGAAATAGGACCACTGCATATTTTTCATTCTTAATTGTTCAATAAATGACCACCAAGCTGAGAGTCAGACAATCAAACAAGCATAATTTTTGGTTCATGATAAATCTATACAAGGACCAATAATTTGGAATTTTATTGAATTACTTATATGCCACATATACTATTTCTAAGTAATTCTAAGTGCCTAAGTATCATCCATCACACTCTGCTAGAGTATCAATGTTCTCGTGATTTAATGGGATCTGACACTTGCCATGTTAGATGTGTGACAATGAGGAGAGTAATATGATACTCAGGCCAGCAGATAATGCTTGATACACAGGCATTCAGAAAATGTATGTGGCAAGCACTAACTCACATTAAACAAACTAAATTGTGGAACCCTCTGTCACAAAGTGCAGTCCCAAAATCAGATCGGTTGAACAATCCTAACCTTTGATTAATGGACACTTGTTTTTTGAAATAGGACCATCGGCTATTTTTCAGTTTTAACTATCCAATAAATGTCTACCAATCTGACAGTCAGAGAATCAAACAATTTTTGGTTGCTGATATATTTAAACTGGGCAATTTTAATTTGACTTAACTTGTATGCCACTAACTAATTTCTAAGTGCACGTGCATCATCCATCACTCTTCTTTCTCCAATGCTTGCTGCAAACAAGTAATGCTCTTCAGATATTGCATTAAAAAAGTGGAATGTAATCTCTGTCATTGGATTCAGACTTCAAAATAAGAAAATTTAAATGAACAATGCAATCTGCTTAGAGGTTTGCACTCACAAAAACATGTTGTTTTATATATAATTTTCTGAAATCATTTCAGATAAGATATCAAAAAAAGGTCTGAGGGTACAGGTCAATGCTGGTAACTATATGATATACATAAGAATGTTCATTTGTCATGTATTCATGGAAGACCATTTAAAGAGAAGAATAGATCCAAGTGTTTAGAAACTCATGACAATATGATATGATGCAATGATCAAAACTGCACTGCAAAACAATTGACAAAATGCAACTGAGAACGGATCTTTCAGCTACAAACTTTAGAAGGAAAAAAAAAAAAAAAAGTGCTATCTTTTATTTTTCCAAAGCAAAGAAGATATAAAACCTTCTAATATAATCTGGTCAGGAATGATATGCATGTACTATTAGCAATATTCCTAAAGTGGGGTATGTTTGCTGATCTGGTGAGTCTCCATCACTTATCATCTGAGTTCAGAAAAATAAGGATTTGAATGGTTCACATCATTCAAATGAGCAGGTATACTGAGATGGCATTCCGAAAATCTATGTTTGCATAATCGAAATCAATACAGAAAGAGTTTACAAACTACTCAATCCTCAGTAACAGTAAGTTTTAGATTGCCTATGAAACTAAAAAGTACATGCCAACCCTAAAAAGGGTTTCGACAATGCAAACCCCTAACAAATTGCAAACTGCATCCAAACATCAAAAACCGATTATCCCATTTCAGGAAAACTAGCGAATTCCAATAACGAAGTGTGGAATGGGCCCTAGGGTTCTGATCTAGAGATCCGAGGACATAGATCTGTAGAGGTCAAGGGTCGAGATTTGAGGGGAAGAGAGAGAGGGAGAGAGAGAGAGAGAAGGAGAGAGAGACTTACTACAGATCTAAGAAGGAGAAGGGCAGATCGGGCAGATTCCATCGTCTTCGTTCTGTGTAATGGCCAACATCAACAGAGAGGGGGGGACAAGAGACTGGTTAGGGCGCTGGCCCTAACCAGTCCTCAAATCTCAAAAAGGTTTGAGAGGAAGCGGATTGCGTACTGAGTTACACAATACCCTAAGGGCTCGTTTGGACGGGCGGATTCGCCCGTATTAAGTGGGAGTGGACGGGATTGTGGGGTCAAATCTAGCAGTCCCCTACGAGTAGCCTGTTTGGGCGGCCATCTCTGTCAGTCGGATAGCTTATGGCACTGGATTGCAGGTGATGAGATTCGCAATCCCTCCCTGTTTTTCTCTCTGAAGGCGATATTTTCTCGAGCCACTCACTGGATCGTGCACAATCCATCGCACAGACCAGGGATGGGATTGCATGTCCTCACTCGCTGGCGGGAGTCATGGCGGGGAGGAGGGTTTTCTGCTGAAATCCTCCTATATAAGTTCGGTTCTTCCAGATAAGCCTACGGCCATACTCATCTACGGGTCGAGACCATCGAGAAGGATAGGATGGGAAGAAATCTGAGGTATGTCTTCTTCCTCTCCCCTGGCATTAAAATGCCCGGCTGTGGCCGTCGATTGGTCCTGCATGTTCTGTATTGTTGTATTCCCGTCGTTTCTACGAGGGCAAATGGGGGTTTTTCATGACTACGATGTAACCCCTATTATCCATGGGCTTAGTCCCTCCGAGATGCATCTGTGCTGTCTGGGAAGATGCCATGGCTTCCGGATTTGAATCAAATAGGCTTGCATGTTGGATCTCTGTATCACACATCATATATACTGTCTCTTTTCTTCTCCATATGCGACTAATCCTTTTGTAGGCCACTAGTCGCTGGTGTTTTCTGATATTTCGCAGTACTGTTTCGGATACTTGAGGGTTTTCATGGAGGAGTTGGGCACATCATGTTCCACAGTATTTGTTTGACATTTATTATATTAATATGTTGCGGCACATCATGTTCACTGTGCATGGAGAAAATCAGCTTGTCCAAGACTCAGGTGGGCCACACCCTCTGAATAATGTAAACGATGCAAATTCATGCGGTGTGGCCTTCGTGAGTTGTATATCAAACCCAATTTTTAGGCGTCTTGTTGCTGTGGGCCAACCTGATGACGTATGGTTGGATGGCATCAAAGCATCAAAGATATGGAAGATAAGGAGGTCATGAATGTAGGAAATGTGTCTAAAAATATCTAAATCCAAGACTTAAGCAAACCACACTAGAGCAAAAAGTATAGATTTGACGAGAAAGGTTAAAACATTCGTGCAACTACAAAAGTTCTATATGGCCTAAAGAGTCATTTGGCACCATGTATGTGGGGGATTTCAAATCCCATCGCTATTTGGCACCTAAAAATAATTGGAGGTTTTGAATCCAGGTTTAAAACCCGTGGTAAGAGCTGGATTACATCTAAAATCCTTTCAAGAGGTGCATGTGTAACATCATGTTCACCTAACAGTTATTCTATTAGGCACATTGCCCTACTAATGATGTCCACAAACAACTAAATTATCAATTGTCAACAACAGCAGTGCCTACTACTCTGCTTCCACGGCTTCCTTGTGTGCTTTCACACCAAGTGTGACCATGATCCCATCTACCTGTATCTTTGACTCAGCTTATTATTTTCTACTTGTAGTTTATCTCATTTACAGATATTGATAGTCTTAGATTGAGATTTCTGATCACGTACAGCCACCATGTATATGGATTTCCACATACAGCCCAATCTTTCCCGTTAACATATTACATGTGTAGAGCATGTGTAGGAAAAGTGTCAACAAAAGGTGAGCCACACCATGAACATATCTGGTGCAGAAGGCTAGTCCACTCAATAGGCGTGTCACACTGTCAAAATCAATGGAAGGTTGAGTGTGCCAGTAGGACACAACCTCCTCCCTAATGACTAACGAGTGAATAATCCAAACCATCAAAACAACTAGTGCTTTTTCTGGTGGGGCCCACATTTCCAGATATTTGCTTTCCTACAACTGTGACACTCTTTTACAAAAGATGGGTTTGTATGTTGAAATTTACAATACACTGACTGTAAGTGATTAGTTCTTACTTTTCTAGATTACCAATTTCCTCTAGCCCATCCGGTGGAGCTAAAAGGGAACTTAGTTGAAGGGATGTCTCCTGTGCATCCAGGCCCACAATATGCAATCAGTTTCCCCATATCGGAACAAGAAGAAGACATGATAAATGGGAGAGTGCATACAGAATGCAGGCAGCAACATATCGTTTCCGTTTATGTGGTTTCGCTGCAGACGAGAGAATGGTCAGCAAGTAATATGACTGTGCTGACTTTTTTCCCTACATAATCAAGATGTAAAATCCAATCAGATTTTTTTCAACGTCATTAAGTCATTTCTCCTGAAAATTTTATGGAAGGCAGAAAAATGTAGCCGTTCCAGACATCTTACTGCATTATAACATTTGCCAACTGTACACATATTGAAGGAAGATCATATGAAGAAGAAAACTGCTCTTCAATTCACATGTTCAGAGAACCCAAACTTTGGTTAAGAGGAAATTGCACATAACATAAATAACCAGACTTTCATGAAGAACAGCCCAAGCCATTATTAGAGAAAATACTATACTATGACAGCTGCCACCTTCATGCATAGAGAATCAGAAATCCGAAAAACAAAAAGTTCACTCATATTCAATAACCAAACTGTTGGTAAGATCAAATACTAGAGAATGTAGAAAACCAGATATTCGTGAAGTACAATCCAAGCCAATTTCAAAGGACAGAGAACCCAAACATTGGGTCAAAGGAGATTGTTTGGGAATCTTAAAATCAAAAAATCGTGAGCAATCTTTGAACAAGTAATCTCAACATTAAACACTAAAGTACAAGAGCTAATTCCATTATTTCAAATGAAGGAAAGCATTTTGTCAACATATTCAAATGACATGATAATGGATTTTGAATCATCCCAGATCTTAATATGGGAAATTACTAGTCGTTATAGATTTAGTCGTTAGGTTCTATTAACAGTAGTCAGGTCATTTGATGCATTTAAGGACAGCCAAGTCATTATTGTTGTCCTGTATTTTATATGTAGCTCGCTGTATGCATTTACAAGTAGGGTTGGCAACGAGTTGGGCTAACACCAACCTGGAGTAATCTGTTCTGGGTAAGTTTTTCATCATTACTACAAATGGATCATTGGTCTAGTTAAGGACAGATATCTTTGCCCTTTTAACAAATTGGTCTAGGTTGGGCTAACACCAACCTGGACGAAACCCAACCCACTAGAGGGCCTGTTTTATAAGAGGAAGACTAGTGTTTTGTGATGTATGTGATTTGTACATGAGACTTGGCAGCAATCATTTAACAAAGAATAGAGTGAAATAGCAGAAGAGGTACATGCAGACAACCCCAATCAGCAAAAATAAGGCTTAGATGATAATGACCTTTTTCAGTCTTTAGTTAAGTTACAGAAGAGATTTTTCTCTTAACCTTAGATATGGACTATATGACATTCTGCGTAACAGTAAAACAACATAGATTGTAGTAACCATACCAGAGATCTATCTCTAATCCAAGAGATGAGATCAGTGACCTTCAAGCCAATGATACCATGCTGCGAGTAACCAACACATTTTCCACAAAAAGATTATCCCATTAGGCATTTAAAGTCAGTATATTTGATGTATAAACAAGGAAACCAAATGCACATATCTATTTGGACTCCAATGGAAACCCGAAACCAACAAGGTAGATAAGAGTAACCGTACCAGAGATCCATAGAGAACAAATAAGCAACAGATTCGTCTACAAACCTGGTTTTAATAAGTATGCTCCACCGACCATTTGATAGCATGATTCAATAACGGAAAAACAAAAGTCCCTCCCAGTTGTGATAACTGGTATAGGTTGAAGTCATTTTGGACCCACCAAGCAAAATTGGTTGGGTCCACGTCCAGGCAGCTGGCCATCAAAAAAAAAAAAACGGGAAAAAAAGAAAAGAAAAAACGGAAACAAACTCTCTACTTTCTTGCATTTTTTGGAAATGGTGGATACATCTTGACAGGCTGCAAGTAGTAACCATCATCCCGGCTAACAAACATGCAAGAAGAAGAAAGAGCAGAACAAGCGTTCCTATGAATCGACAGATGCCATGTTTTTGAAATAATGTCTGATTGAAGCCAACAGAAATCATGAAAAGAAGTTCGCAGAAAACTGAAATGGAAAAAATCCACAAATTTATTAAGGTTACGTAAAACCCCCAATTTTCTGATATGGTGTGAGATGTAAGAACAGAATCCGAAAACCCTCAAGTATCCGAAACAGTACTGCGAAATATCAGAAAACACCAGCGACCAGTGGCCTACAGAAGGATTAGTCGCATATGGAGAAGATAAGAGACAGTATATATGATGTGTGATATAGAGATCCAACATGCAGGCCTATTTGATTCAAATCCGGAAGCCATGGCATCTTCCCAGACAGCACAGATGCATCTCGAAGGGACTAAGCCCATGGATAATAGGGGTTACATCGTAGTCATGAAAAACCCCCATTTGCCCTCGTAGAAACGACGGGAATACAACAATACAGAATATGCAGGACCAGTCGACGGCCACAGCCGGGCATTTTAATGCCAGGGGAGAGGAAGAAGACATACCTCAGATTTCTTCCCATCCTATCCTTCTCGATGGTCTCGACCCGTAGATGAGTATGGTCGTAGGCTTACCTGGAAGAACCGAACTTATATAGGAGGATTTCAGCAGAAAACCCTCCTCCCCGCCATGACTCTCGCCAGCGAGTGAGGACATGCAATCCCATCCCTGGTCTGTACGATGGACTGCGCACGATCCAGTGAGTGGCTCGAGAAAATATCGCCTTCAGAGAGAAAAACAGGGAGGGATTGCGAATCCCTCGTTTCATCACCTGCAATGCAGTGCCATAAGCTATCCGACTGACAGAGATGGCCGCCCAAACAGGCTACTCGTAGGGGACTGATGGATTTGACCCCACAATCCCGTCCACTCCCACTTAATACGGGCGAATTCGTCCGTCCAAACGAGCCCTTAGGGCTTGAGCCTAAAAACGAAGTATATCAAAAACTCTAGTGGACTTACTCGATAGGGAACAGTATGAATTGGACATCTACCATTGAAAATTTCTTGGGGGCCATGGAAGTTTTGGATCAAGTTTGTTTTTTATTTCCCTTCATTTATGTTTATTTGATCTTATGAACAGTTTGGATGAGAAATAAACATCACTGTGGGCCCTATAAATCTTTCAACGATGGAAGTCATTATTCCAACTGTTTCCAATGGTATGGTCTAATTGATCTTTGGTTATGGTTAAATTTTGGTCTTAACACCTAAAATAAGATGGAAAAATGAATGGACGGCGTGGATAGACTAGATACATTTACGGTGGGCCCAACTGAGTTTACTCAGTACGATAAGAGCGCGCTGAGTAGTACGCAATCTGATTTCGGTTTGAGAGGAGCACGGATTGGCTGCTGACAAGTTGAGTAGCGAGACTGCTACGGAAGTGACGTCACCAAGTTCTGTGGGCCCCACAATGATATATGTTTTGTATCCACGCCGTCCATCCATCTTGAGAGATCATTTTAGGGTAAGATTCAAAGAATGAGTCACATCCAAAGCTCCAGTGGACCCCACCAGAGAAAACGGTGGGGAGAGTGACACCACCATTAAAAACTTCTAATGACCACAAAAGTTTTATATCAAGCTGATATTTGTGTTTTCCCTTCTTTAATGTCTTTGTTAACTTTTGAATAAGTTGGATTTCGAAAAAACATCATGGCGAGCCTTAGGAAGGTTTCAACAGTGGGCATCAATCTTCTTGTTGTTTTCTTTGATGGGGTGCACTAAGGCTTTGGATCTGCCTTGTTCTGGGTCATGCCTTAAAATAATATATCCAAATGAATGGTTGTTGTGGATAAAACACATACATTATAGTAGGGTCCACATAACTCAGTGACGTCACTTCCATAGCGAGTCTCGCTATTCAACCGGTCGATGTCTAGTCCGCATCCCTCTCTCAAACGATAGGGCTGGGTGACGTCAGCAAGTTCCGTGGGTCAAGGTATGTGTTATATCCAAACCGTCCATCCATATGGTGAGCTAGTCATAAGGCTTGAGACAAAAAATAAGACTGATCTAACTATCAGGTAGACCACACGATCGAAAGCATGTGGAAGATTGAACGTCTACCATTGAAACCCTTTTGCGGGCCACAAAAGTTTTGGATTAACATGAAATTTGTTTTTTCCTCTTCATCTGGTTCTTTGTGACCTTATGAACAGATTGGATGGAAAATCAACGTTATTGGGGCCCTACCAATTTTTTAACGATGAAAATCATCACACCTACTTGTATTTGTGGTGTGGTCCATTTAATATTTGGATATGATTTTTTTTAGACAATTCTCTAAAACGATCTCGAAAAATGGATGAACGGTGTGGGTTGATCTCAAATTTTCGATAAATTCAAAACTCAAATGGACCATGCCACACGAAACAGTGTAGAATAATGATTTCCACCGTTGATACCCTCCTTGGACCCACAGTAATGTTTATTTGTCATCCAACATGTTTATAATATCAAAAAGATATAAATGAAGAGAAAACACAAGCATCAACTTGATCCAAAACTTCTATGGCCTCCAATAAATTTTCAATGGTAGAGGTTCAATCACACTATTTCCTGTGATGTGGTCCACTTCAGCTTTGGATATGCTTCATTTTTATTCTTTAGACCTCAAATTATTTGTTAACATGGATAAACAGAGTGGATAAAATAAATAAATAATGGTAGACCCCACAGAGTTTACTCTAGTAAGGATGATGACTAACTCACCTAAATGTAGGGGGGTTTCCTTCAAACCTTCATAATCATATATTGGGCTTGCCTTAATGTGATTTGTATATCCAACCCACTCATTATATGTGTCCCACTTGGATGAGGGCTCAGACCAAGTTTTAGTTGCATCCAAAACTCATGTGGGCCCCACCAAGTGCTTTTATATATTTTTAAGATGTCTTGACATGGTTTTAGATGGTATGGCCCACATAAGTTTCGTTTCTAGATGATTTTTGAGATATATCATAACCTAAGGGGGACACATTAAATGCACGGTGTTGATGTTCAACACACATCATGATGGGGCCTACAAACCTTATTAACATCATGTCATAGGTTCTCGCGAGGTCAATAAGTTGGGTTATAATTTTGACAATGATATTTAGCTTATTTTATATGTATATATAGTCCATTCATTCTATTTTATTGATAAGTACCCTCAATTTGACTAGTTACTCGCCCTAATCAAACAAATTACATGTGAGAAAGGTATTGGGAATACAAGATTGATCAACAATTTGAGTAAAATTTGATTTAAACATATAAAGTTATTTACTCTTCAATCTGGACTAATTCGATTGTCCAAAAATGGTTAAATGATCAATTAGTGGATGTGCTTAATAATTTATTAAAAAATATATATTTTTTTCACCGATAAATTTCAATTTCCATTTAAAAATAACATTTTTTTTCAAAATGTATATTTTTTTACTCTTAATTTTTCTTTGAAAACTTTTAACAAAATATCATTTTTATTATAAAATATTTCAAAAAATAAATTAAAATAAAAATTCTGAATTTTTATTTTCAAAATATCTTAAATTTTCACAATTTTTAATTTTTTTCCCAAAAATTCTAAAATGTCGATTTTTGTTTTCTTCAAAAGCATCATCTTGTTTTCAACTTTTTAATTTTTTTAAAAAAATTATATATATTTTTTCAAAATCTTAGTGTTTTTACAAGTAACTTTTTTCTTTTAATTTCGAATTTTGAACATTTTCAATTATTTTTTAAAATCACAAAATTTTTCAACTTATTTATTTTTTGTTTCAAAATGTTTGTTTTTTGATAAAGTATCGATTTTTTAATATCATTTTATTTTAAAATTTTTAATTCTTTTTCACTTCTCCATTTTTTTAAAAGCATTTTATTCGAACTTGTCAATTTTTATTGAACTTCACAATTTTATTTTATTTTTCAAATTTCAAACTCTCATTTTCTTTTTAAAAATATTTTCATTTTTCAACATTGTGAAAATTTTCACATTTTTTAAAATATTTTTAATTTTCTTTTTCAAGATAGTATTTTTTTCTCAAAATCAAATGTTTTTTTTTTTTTTTCAAAATTATCAACTTTATTAAATATTCTTTTTTGTTCCCACAAAATAGATTTTTATTAAATCACGATTTTTATTTATTCAAAATCTATTTTTTTTCTCAAACATTGTTAAATTTTTTAAACTTCTCAATATTCTTTTTCATGTGATATTACAAATCATTTAAATATTAGTTTTAAATTCAAAAATAAAAATAAAAATTCTACTCATTTGATATAAAAACAAAATAAATTTTCTTTTTGCATTCAATCATTGTTAAAAAATAATCCTAGATACAAATATGTATAATTAAACCACTGAAATTTTATTAAAAAATAATTATTAGACTACAAAAAATTTTTAATTTCCATCATATTCTTTTAAAAAATACGAAAAAAATAATGTCAAGGCAAAAGTCCTTTTACGACGGACCATGATCCGCCGCAAAAGGAACTGAAAAGCGCGCCCTTTGGTATTTTGGGCGAAATTGTGGTTGGTGGGGAAAATCACAATTTACGACGAATTTCGACCGTCGCCTATTTACGACGGATAAAATCCGTCGTAAATCAGATTTTAGCAACGTATTTTAGCCTGTCGCGAACTTCCGGGACGTTTGGACTTGTCGAGAAAGACGAGCTCAGCGACGAATTTTTTTAGTTATCAACGGATTAAATCCGTCGTTAAACCAAGAGATTTTTGCAACGTCGCAAATTCGCTATTTTGGTGGTGTCCCTTCACTTTACGATCATTTCCATGCATTTCGGTGTCAATTCCCTTCACTTCATGGTCATCTCCATGCATTTCCCTGGCAATTCCGGCAATTTCGTTTGGATTCACGGTCTTTTCCATGCACTTCGCGGTCAATTTGTTTGGATTCACGGTCATTTCCATGCATTTCATAGTTAATTCGCTTCACTTCATGGTCATTTCCTTGTATTTCAAGGTCAATCTCGGCGATTCCGTTTCATTTCATAATCATTTTCATGCATTTCACAGTCAATTCACTTCACTTCACGGTCATTTTCATGCATTTCACGATCATTTCCATGTATTTCATGGTCAATTCCGGTGATTCCATTTCATTTCATGGTCAATTCCCTTCACTTCATGGTCATTTCCATGCATTTCACGGTCAATTTTAGAGTCTAACGGCCAAAGGGACACCGTAAAATTAAAATAGGGTTCTCAAGGCCCATTTTGGAGCCCGATCACTAGCCCGCAACGTACCTTGGATTATCCATTACTAGAATCTGTAACCCCAGGTGCGGATTACCTTGTGGGCCTCCCCTCGTAACCTTACTGACCAAAAATGACCCATATAGGGTTAGTATGGGAGTACAAGTGCCACTAGGGCCATTTACATCAAAACTGGAGTTATATATAACCACATTTTCTCACACCTCTCTACCTTGCACGAATTTTCTATTTTTTCCCAGGGCATTTCAAAAGGAGAAATAAGGAGAAGAGGAGGAAGCAGAGAGAAGTGGGATCTAACCAAGGAACATCAATCTCCTTTTCCTTGGGAAGACTTCGTGCTGCGACTGAGACTCCTTTCGGGTTCCTTAGGACCACAAATAGGTGAGATCTGACCCTCGACCCAAAACCCTAGACTATTGAAGCCCTTTTTTTTTGCACAATTGCTAATAGACTACGTCTATTGTACAAATCATCACGCCCTGCGTCGAACTCCCACTTCGAAACCGCCAACTATTAACCCTAGGCTACCATTTTATCGACCCTTGAGGGCCCAGATAATGATCACGGGTTGCGATCTACACTTAAGAACTTGTTGTGCTGTTTATTTGAAATTATTTGCTAATGATATGTTTTATGAAATGCATTGTAGTCCATGTGTTCGATAAAATGCCTGATTCTCCATGTTCTAGTTTCCGCTATTAATTATAAGTTTGATGAATCACGGTGAAAATGAAAAGATGGCTCCTCCCATGCACCCCAAGGTGAACGTAGGAAAATTTCGAAATCGAAAAGTCGTATTTGAGGTCTCCGTCGAAGCCAAGTTCTTTGGCGAGTTCGAGTTACTCGACTGCCTCTTGCACAACGATTGGGAACACATGTTTGATGGTACTTACCGTTCTGATGCGGGCTTGGTGAGGTCCTTTTACTCTATAATTTGTAAGGCAAGTACGAACCCATTAGGGTTTGACATCCCTTTTGGCAGGCAGACGGTCTGTGTTAACATAAAAGTCATCTCCAAGATCCTCGGCGCCCCTCTAGGGAAAGTGCATTTTAATGTGAAAAATATGAAGAAGAAACCAGATAGGGATGAGCAAATTATGCACCTGTGTGGGAAGCTGATCGAGTGGAGGTGTGGCAGCAGCGTGTCTACTTCCGACCTGCTCTTCCCGTATCGACTACTCCACCACATTTGTACGTACAACCTGTATCCAAGGACTAGCAACCGGACTGACTGTAATCGTTACATGATCGAGCTCCTCTACCAAGTGGGCCAGGGAGCACAAGTATGTCTCCCCACCATCGTGCTTAAACAGATCGTAAAAGCAGCGACATCGACTCAGGGAAATGCAGCACTTCCATTTGGTCGCTTAATTTGTAGGCTTGCCCACAAGTACGGGATCAAGGGATCCAATGGGGACCCCGAGCCGGTGAAAGTCATCTACGATATTACGATCAACCATATGAATATGGGCCCAAAATAGAAGATGTCTAGGCTCGAAAAATGTGGGGATGAGATCGAAGAGGAAGAAGAAGAGGAGAGCAATGAAGAAGAAGAAAGTGAAGGGGAAGAGGAAGCCGAAAAGGAAAGGGCAGATGAGACACCTCTTTCCTTACAAGAAATACGAGAGCTCTACCAATCGCTTGAAGCAAGGATGGAGAGATAAGAGAAGCTGGGCAAGAAGCTCTACTGCGCAATAAGAGCGGTCCTGTGTTGTGTACAGAAAGAGGGAGCACCCCCTCTTTCACCTGACTCTAAGGACCAGTAGGCTCTCACACCGCCCCTTTTTGGGGCCCCATCTCTAAAATGGCATCATCTTCCCCCTACGGGGAGTTCACGATATGTATTGCCTAAGTTTAGTTTCCCGTTATGCATTGAAAATGAAATCTCCTTTTCTTCATGTTATTAATAGCGTGGGCCGATAGTACTTCTAGATAAATTTTGCTTTCAATTGAGCACTGCATTATTTCAGCCATATGCAAACTGCTCATCTAGTGGGCCATCACTTGAAAATCGTGCAATGGATAATAATAATGTAAATTGGATAAATCATACCATTTGATGATGGCAGGACTTTCACTGCTCACCGCTGTGTCCATCATTGTCCATTTACAGGTCAGCAATCAGACTAAGATAGTATTTGATCAGTCTCTGGAGCATTGAAGATGTCAAGGTGGAGCTGCTGTCTTGAGTAGCTCTACCAAGTCTGTCTTGGGTACCATCCGTAAACTTGAGATTCAAAGCAGCTGGGTCAATTCCATTCTCCTGTTAAGTTCGTAAATTCTTCCATTGAAGAGGAGAAATGTTCTGGCTATGTGTAAGAGAGATTTAGGCCATTCATCATGCCAATCCAATCATATATACACAAGCACACTGTAGAAACAGTCAAGCTATGTATTGTGTGATGAAGGACTCTTGTGCCAAGCTTTGTTACAGGGGATTGCATGGAATGCACTTACTCATATGTTATAATTCATGCAAATATGATGAGATTGCATAGGAGTTGGTCAATAATCCATTGAAAAAAAAGGTAATGAGAGATCAAATAAAGTCTTGTTAACTCTATCCAACTCATATATGAACTAATCGATCTAGGTTAGGCTATTCAATATGCTAGGTTGTATGGAAGTTGGGATAATGTTTTGTAAATTGTAAGTACATGAGCACAAGTATAGTACTGTTTGTGTAACTAGAAGTTACTTGCAATGGTAGTAGCTTCAATCCCTGCTTACCTCAACACACCAAAAAAATGGAAAAAGAAAAAGAAAAAGAAGAAATAAATGAAACCAAGGTCTGAGACGTAAAATGCTTCATCATTCAAAAAAGAAAAAAAATACGAAAGAGAGTATGTAGAAGTACAAGTTAGAGCTAGTTAGAGCTACGATTATTTAGGGCTATGGATTATAACCGTAGCTATAACCGTATACCTATGCACTTTTTTTTTTTTACATGGAGAATTTTATTCTACCTACATTTTTCTCTAACGCATATTTATATAAATATATATGTATAAGCATATAAAAAAATATTTCTTTTTTTCATTTCTTTCTTTATTCATATAACAAGAATATCTTCCAAACCAAAATTAGTTACTTGACGTACCATATATGACTTTAGGGCTGAAAGTTGAGCAGGCTCAACCCGACCAATCCGTGACCGACCTGACATTGGGTTGGGCTTGGGAAAGATGTATTGAGTTTGATCTTGGGTTTGGGCCATACAAACACCAACCCGATTAAACTTGGGTTGGGCTCAGGTTGAGGTCTCGGGTTGCCTGACCCAACACGAACCCGACTAATATATTAGTTCCTTATAAATTAATTATAATTGAGTGCAAATCATTTGTATTGAAGGCAAAAGAAATTCTAATGCCTCCCCTCAAGCTAATAAGATATGATGGGTTTCCCTCTCCCAAATAAATTGTTTGATACAAAATACGACTTGTAATGGAGTAGTTGTCCTATATTTTAGCTTGTTTGTTTAGAAAAAAATGAACCGTGAAATGCATGGAAATGACCATGAAATGAAACGGAATTGCCGGATCTGAATGTGAAATGCATGGAAATGACCATGAGGTGAAGGGAATTAACCATGAAATGAAGGGAAATGACCATGAAATGAAACGAAATCGCCAGAATTGATCGTGAAATGCATGGAAATGACCATGAAGTGAAGGGAATTGGCCGTGAAATGCATGGAAATGACCGTGAAATGAAACAAAATCGCTGGGATTGACCGTGGAATGCATGGAAATGACCGCGTAGTGAAGCGAATTGCCTATGAAATGCATGGAAATGACCTTGAAGTGAAGGAAAATGACCATGAAATGAAACAGAATTGCCAGAATTGACCGTGAAATGCATGGAAATGATCGTGAAGTGAAGGGAAAAGACCGTGAAATGCATGGAAATGACCGTGAAATGAAACGGAATCGCCTGAAATGATCGTGAAGGGAAGGGAAATGACCGTGAAATACATGGAAATGACCGTGAATCCAAACAGAATCGCTGAGATTGACCGTGAAATGCATGGAAATGACCGTGAAGTAAAGCGAATTGACCATGAAATGCATAGAAATGACCGTGAAGTGAAGGGAAATGACCGTGAAGTGAAGGGAAATGATCGTGAAATGAAATGGAATCACTGGAATTGACCGTGAAATGCATGGAAATGATCGTGAAGAGAAGGGAAATGACCGTGAATCCAAAAGGAATCGTCGGGATTAACCGTGAAATGCATGGAAATGACCGTAAAGTGATATGAATTGACCATGAAATGCATGGAAATGACCATGAAGTGAAAGGAATTGACCGTGAAATGCATAGAAATGACCATGAAATGCATGGAAATGACCAAGAAGGGAATTGACTGTGAAATGCATGCAAATGACCATGAAATGAAACGGGATAGCCAAAATTGAGCGTGAAATGCTTGGAAATGACCGTGAAGTGAAGGAAATTGACCGTGAAATGCATGGAAATGACCGTGAAATGCATGGAAATGACCGTGAAGTAAAGGGAATTGACTGTGAAATGCATGGAAATGACCGTGAAATGAAATGAAATCACCGGAATTGACCGTGAAATATAACCTAAAAGACCATGTCATTCAAAGTGTGTTTAAGCTGAAAATGCTTGCTTTTGCCACTGTATAAAATTTGCAACTTGATTTGGTCACACAGGCACCATGAAAACATCTTAAAGAGTAAAGAGACAAGTGAAAAAAGTTCATTTCAGATGAATTTCAAATACCTATCTAATTTTATTAAATTATTTCCTTAATTACTCATTTGAAGTGAAGGGAATTGACTATGAAATGAAGGGAATTGATCGTGAAGTGAAGGAAATTGATCGTGAAATGAATGGAAATGACCGTGAAGTGAAGAGAATTGACCGTGGAGTGAATGGATTCAATTACTCTCACAATTTCAAAGAAAGCAATAGATGTATTCAATATACAACATTCACAGTCGTTTTACAAAAAAATGTATTTCAAATTACATTATTCCAGAGGTATTGGAAATTTGCAACTCCGACGATTATGCCCCGTTAGTTTGTAACGTCCGCATATTTTTATTGTTTATTTCTCTCCACAGGAAAGAATTTGTGCCTTCTTTGGTCTTCCAGCGGACCTCATCTGTAGCGGGGGCCGGATTCTGAACAATACTCCTTGAATCCAGAAGAAATTTTCCATTGACTCTTGTCCCGTACTGGGTACATCCAATTTTCATACGTGATCTGGTAATTCCTCGCCGTGTACAATGAGGAGTAATACGAATAATAAGGACGATTATAGTTTATACATGCTGAAAGAACATGAAAATAAGGTAATCCCTTTACTTCAAACTCGTGACATGTACATGAAAGCTCATTGAGCTTGATGGTATCATTGTAGTCTCCTACAATATAGTATTCATCCCGAAAAATTGTGTGGCAACGAACATCTCGTGCCTTCGGTATGAGATCCTTTAATTGTTTCTCGGCCCACGGTATTAGCAGTCTAATGAATAATGATGCTGATTCTCTTCTTTTATAGAACATCTCTTGAATTTTCAATTTGACTGTCTCTATTAGCATAGTCACCGGATATTCTCGTACTTTTTTGAATAGAGCATTAACATAGTCAGCTATGTTTGTAGTGACCAAATTGAATCTTTTTCCTGGGAAGTGCGACGATGCCTACTTTTCATAACCTATTTCTCTCAGTCATGCATGTACCGGGGGGTTGGCAAGTGTTGAGGGTCAAATATTGCATATTAGACCCCAATTATTGCCTAGATTTACGAACATTATATTGTCTAACGGTCTGATTTAACTGTGTTTGTGTTGCAAGGTGTAATTACAAGCTTGGACTAAAATAGGTGTCTAAAGCATGGATTTAACGCTCTGAAGACACCAAAGCAAGGAACAAACTGTAGGAAATCAAGATCGATGAAATGTACATGGCAAAGATCCAAGAAAATCAGGAAACGGAAGTTCAAGAGGCCAGACAGTCGTCCAGAACACAAGATTGCAGAATTTCCACCATCCGATTGGCTCTGAATTTCATACATCACCTAAAGACCACAAATGATCCGTACACGTCAAATTTCAGCTCCTGAATTTCTACAGAAGTGGGCTAACAGACAGATCATCCCATAGATCAGTGAACTGAGGCCCACCTGATATCTGGGACTACCTCAATTTTAGTCCCAACGGTTAAAATGATAAATAGATGGATGGAGTGGATTCAGTGAAAACATCAAGGTGGACCCCACATGGGCTATGCGTGCACAAAGTCCACACACACTCGCTGTGCACCATAAAAAACCAAATCGGTCAGCCTTGCTGACCCGACGATTTGCATGTGAAAACGGAAACTACTGTTTCCATTTACGCAGCGTCCGCACCGACTCAGACGCCGGCCCACCATCGCTCATCATGTGGTTCATCTGGACCGTCCATTAGTCCTAGGACGTCAAACCGACCGTACACACGGCAGTTTTTCAGATCCATTCACGGTATGCATGGAAATCTTATCCACTACGTCTAACGAACGGTAGAAACAAAGTTCCATGGGCCACAGCAAAATCAAACCGTTTTTGCCCTTTCCTGATGTTTTTCCGTACTTATTTCAATGAACGGAAAGGATTTTTCAACCGTAACAAATCTTGGGCCCAATGATCAACACAGCGCTTCGACGGAAGCTCTGTTCGCAAACAGAGCTTGCGGTCCTTTGCTGTAGGCCACCATCAGGATTCGAAGGTCCAATCCGGACCGTCCATTAGACCAAAATGGTCCTTATTACTACTTCCTAGGTAGAATTAGTTCAAATGACAGCAAAGATGGGGCTTTTGATCGTCCAATGGAAGTTGGACGGTAGTGAGAAAACTTCTGTGGGCCACACCAAGTCAGATCCAGAGTTGACCAGTTCCGAATGACTTTTCGACCTGAACTCAGTGAATGGGGTGGATTTCATCAAGAACATCATCGTGGGGCCCACCGATCCTCACAGCGTTCCCTGCTTACGCAGGGACGCGCGTCCGTGAAAACCAGCCACGGTTGGCCATTCTCTGATCAAGGACATGATCAGATCAATGATCCAGACCATCCAAAATCCAGATAAGAGGGTTTTTTACCCTGTCCAAGAAGTTAAATTGCTCGAAGGGGTTGATCAGTTCTCTTAAAATCAGATCAAACTCAGCGGGTTTTGTTCTTTTGCCTGCGTAAACAGGGGTGCGTAAGAGTTCTGGTTCCACTGCAAACTGGACTGCGTAAAGTATGGAGTCAGTTCTCCACCGACCCTTCTCTACTATAAAAGGAAAGGAAGAGAAAAAGGATAGCATCATCTGGGAGTTGGCTTGGAGACGTGGGTCTGAAAGAGGAGCCACGAGAGAGAGAGAGAGAGAGGAGGATTAGAGATTCTTTTGTTCTTTCTTATTTACTTGTTTTGTTTTTCTCTTTAAGATGATTAGTCCATCCATGACGGGCTAAATCCTCTTAGCTAGGGCTAAGAGGTGAAGCTTGTAGCGTAATGGGAGAGATTTGCTTGTACCTTTTGTTTCGAGTAAATTGACGTTGATTTTAGTTTTTATTAAGAGAATGTTTTTAGTCTTTAATGGTCTGTTGTGACTGAAATTACAATGGGTCTACAATGGCTTTGAGCATGTCCTTTTTCCTTTATGTTTATGACGTCAGGAAGTCCTGTTGTTCACCATAGTCTCCTGAGCATGGTCGGATGACGGTACCCTTCCTAACCTTCATACATGTGATTGGTTGGTAATTAGTTTAATTCTGTTGTTTGCCATAGTCTCCTGGGCATGGTTCGGTGATGGAATCTATTTTAATTCATATACCTTTTATCTCTTTAAAACTATTTCAACGGCAGTTTAGTTTAACTTCCATGATTTGTGAAGCAAGCGTAAGATCTCCCTGATCTCTACAAGTGGATCCTCTGAATCCCTAGTTACTCTTCTCTGATATCTCCTACGTTTTAAATTAATTAACCTACAATTATTTCACAATTGCTACTTAATTTAGAAATTATCTTAATCTAGTTCTAGTTCTAGTTAGTTTTACATTACGTACAATTTCAGTCCCTTGAGATTCGACCTCGGTCTTACCGAGTTATTACTATATCACAACCTTGCACTTGGGGAGTGAACAACAAGTTTGATATCATGTATTAACTTATCGAACTCAGCCCTCTTATAAGTCTTTATAGCTTGCCAGTAGTAGATTTCTAACAAATTATCTTTGAACATGTCCGCCAAGTTTCGGTATATGTGGTACGCATAATACCCATTGATTGCTGCTTGGAAGACCTGTGGAACTTCTTTCATTAGACCTTTATGTCGGTCTAATATGATCACAAGACTAGGTAAATTCCCTAATGAATCGCTGAGGTATGTAAGGAACCAGTTCCAATTGCTATTGTTCTCTGATTCTCTGATATCAAAAGCGATTGGAAAGATATGATTGTTGTCATCCAAAGCCGTAGCAACAAACAGAACACCATTATACTTACCTTTTAGATGCGTCCCATCAACGACCAAGACCCTTCGCAGAGATGTTTGAAAACTTCTGACATACTGTCCGAGTGCAACAAAACATCTCTCAAACCTCATCGTCTCTTGATTCACAAGCAGGGAAGTCAGTGTCCCCGGGTTTGCCATCCTCAACTCATGCAAGTACATTGGGAGTTCTTTGTAAGAGTCTTCATAAGACCCCATTACACGATCGATTATAATCTTTTTAGTGCACCATGCCTTTCTATAGTTAATAAGAATATTATACTTCTCTTGCATTGTGAATATTATGTCCTTCGGTCTTAACCTTAGGTGCTACTCAATGCGATTGACAACCAGTTCACTGGCCAGCTTACTGCTTGCTTGCCGATAATCGTTTTTCATCTATGACATTCCATAAGTATGTATGGACTTGTAGGTCTTAATCTTGAATATCCCCGCATCATTCACCTTAGATGCGTGTACCCTCCATTCACACTTATCTTCCATACACGCTACGGTGAATTTCTTGGATGTGGAGTACAACACCTTGTATTAAAAGTTATTGCGAATTGTAAATTGGATCAAAATATACTTACACCGGCTCTTGTCTTTAAATGTTTGGCCAACGGCTATATCAATCAGGTCATCAAGTGGATATGAATACAGTGACAAGTTTGTATTGGTGAAACTAGTATCCTCGAAAGGCATAATGGGAAGCCTAGTGGTGAAGTCCGATGTTCAACCTTACTCAGGCAATGAAATGTCGCTTCCACTTACATTTTCGATGTTGGATGTTGAGAGCAAATCTACTCTCGTAAATAAAGGTAATGCCGTATATTCACTTCTGAAGTTCACGTCAGCCGACACACTCACTTGACTTGCCATGAAGTTTGATGAATGAACTTGACTTGTCATGAAGTTTAATATATGAGCTAGCTCGGGTACAGGAGTGTTGCTTAGAGGAACCTGTGAAGGCGAACACTTATATTCGTAATTCAAGATATGTTCCTCACCCAAACTTTCTACTGTTGGGGCATCATGTTCGAACCCACTGTAACCCACCGGGTCTTCGAGTACTGTTTCATTAACGCGCTGCATTGTCTCGATAAATAAAGTGATGTAGTGATCTAGGTGCTTCAGTTGTGCTGTCAAGAACATTCTCACATCTTCAATTATAGCTGGAGGGACTGATTCGTTTATGCAATGATACAATAATCTCAACCTTATATCGTAATCCTCAGGTTAGTCTTTGTAATTTTGTACATTTTTTATAGGAGCGGCTCATATGGAATGTCAACGCTCACAGCTGTAGGTTTCGATTCTCCACCCTTATACATATATTGATTGTTTTCGCAAACTAACTCCCCGTCATATGAGCATAGGATGATTATCAAAGCCATTTCCTAAAAACAAACACAATTATATAACTTGTTTAGTATTCACATGTATATGGTGGATTTGATCTAGTAGGAAATCCACCATTGTACTAGCTCAAATATGACCGACTTATAGGTTAGATTTTCAAAGTTCTAAATTGCAGGGACATATGACACTCAGTTCACGGTGATTTTCACTCACTTCACAGTTGATTTTACTCACTTCTAGGGCAGGTTCACTCACTTCGCGATGAATTTCTCCTCACTTCTCGATCCTGAGGTGATTGAAAATGACTGCAAAGTGACTGAACTTAAGGGCCTGTTTGATTTTTGGTCTCACTTGTAATTACCATGTAAATGGGTAATAATTATGTACCTATGTAATTACCACATCTTTCCCAAAGTGAGTGAACTTAAGGGACTATGTGATGTATGTGATTTACATGTTGATTGGAAAATTAAAGAGGCCCTAGGGGAATTGAATTGGCCATGAAGTGAAAGGGAAATGGCGGAATTGACCGTGAAAAGTGAAGGGAATTGGTCGTGAAATGTATGAAAATGACCGTGAAGTGAAGGGAAATAACCGCGAAATGCATCGAAATGACTGTGAAATGAATGGAAATGACCGTGAAGTGAAGGGAAATGATTGTGAAATTCATGGAATTAACCGTGAAGTAAAGGGGATTGATCGTCGAATGAATAAAGTTGATCATGAAATGCATGGAATTGACCATGAAGTGAAGGGGATTGAAAGTGAAATGAATTGGATTGATCGTGAAGTGAAGGAAATTGACCATGAAATGCATGAAAATGACCATGAAGTGAAGGGGGAATTGACTGTGAAGTGAAGGGAATTGACTGTGAAATGCATGGAAATGATCGTGAAGTGAAGAGAATTGACCGTGAAATGTATGAAAATGACCGTGAAATAAAACCGAATTGCCGAAATTGACCGTGAAGTGAAGGGAATTGACCGTGAAGTGCATGGAAATGACCGTGAAATGAAACGGAATCGCCGGAATTGACCATGAAGTGAAGGGAATTGATCGTGAAGTGAAGCAAATTGACCATGAAGTGCATGGAATTAATTGTGAAGTGAAGGGAATTGATCATGAAATGAATGGAAATGACCGTGAAGTGAAGGGAATTAGCTGTGAAGTGAAGGGAATTGACCGTGAAATGCATTGAATTGAATATGAGGTGAAGGGAAATGACAGTGAAATGCATGGAATTGATCGTAAAGTGAAGGGAACTGACCGCGAAATGAATTGAATTGACCGTGAAGTTAGGGAGATTCGCATGGAATTAACCTTAAAAATGCATGGAATTGACTGTGGAGTGAAGGAGATTGACCATGAAATGAATGAAATTGAGCGTGAAATGAATGTCTTATTGGAAATTTGAATTGTAGTGATAATAATTCGTAATTTCAAAAAAAGCAACAGTTGTATTCAATATAACACACAATCGTATTACAAAAAATGCACTATAAATTCACCATCGTATTACACAAACGCACTACAATTTGACGGTAAAATGTATGAAAATGATCAAGTAGTGCATGAAGTTGATCGATCAATTCTGTATACTGACCAGGAAGTAAGTGAAATTGACCACGAAACTTCATCACATTGGATAGTCATGTGAAATTGACTTAGCAATGCATGATATTGACCACGATCTTCTAGATAAATACTTAAGAATTTACCTATAATTTAAACTTCAAGGTAATTGACCGCGAACTCCAATCACTCCCTAACGCTTAGTGAAATCCGTGTTCAAGAAAAAAAATAAGAGTGTGTTGATGTGAAACACGTTCTTTAAAGAAAGGTCTTTAAAATTTCACATTTATCAATGCATTTGCGTCCTCTCATAAAAAAGAATACACTTGGGCTTAAGGAGAATGTAATAGAGAAGATGTAATGTGATAGTATTATGAAGATTATATAGAGATTTAGTGAAGAAAATAGGTGAAAATAAGATATAGGGTTGATAGAGATGATTTCAGGCGTGTATTTGGGCATAAAGGAGAGAATGGACTGAAATTGAAAAAGGAGGGGCATTTTCGTTTCAACCTTTGTGAAGGTGTCCGTACAGCTGGGGCTTATTCTGATATGGGCTTCATCAGGTAAATGGGTCGTACAGTGGTAAAAATTCTCTTAAGCAAACATAGTTTTCGTCTTTAGTGAGGGAATAGAAAAGTCAGATAATCATCCACGCCAATTTGATTTTTCAGCAGTATGCCCCTGTGCATGGAACCCACTATTTGAAGGGAGCGGATTAGGTGTTACCCGAGTAACACCTTAGTGAGTAATACGGTCACCGTATGGGGCCCACCTTGATGAATGTGCTATATATCCACACCGTCTATCCGTTTTTCCAGCTCATTTTAGATGGGATCCCAAAAATTAAGTAGATCCAAATCTCAGATGCACCGCACCACTGGGAACAGTGGTGAAAGTCCATTTAAAACTTTTTGTGGGCCGCAAAAAGTTTTGGATAAAGCCAATCTTTGTATTTTCCCTCCATCCAGATCTGTTTGGCATTATCAACAGGTTGGATGGCAGATAGCCTTAGGAAGTTTTTAATGGTGTGCGTTCAATCTCCAATGTTGCCTGTGGTGTGGTCCACCTGGGATTTGGATCTGCCTAATTTTTGGGCCCACGTCCTTAAATGGACTGGCAAAACCGATGCTGACGGTGTGGATATACGACAAATCATCAAGGTGGACCCCACGGTAAGGGTAACACCCATCAAGGTGGCCCCACATATAAGACTACGCATCAGTATTAGACACTACCGAACCTCATGCTCGCATGCAGTGTTTTATGTGAAATTCACATACCCCAATTCCACCAAACTTGTGCAGAACATAGTATCCGTGCAAAAGGCCGACCACATGTAAAGATCATCTGGGGTGGCCCACTCCTCATCGTCGGTCTAGATGATTTCCCACCATAACCATCAACAGAATCTGAGGTTAGCATCTGATTGATCCCACTCCACACAATGGAATCTAGGCAAATCCAGCACAGCTTAATAACACCATTTGGGGCAAAATGCATGAGGCCCATTTGGATGCACCCTTGGAAGGGGCGGCTTAAATGCCATTTGGGTCAATTTGGGACTTGATGTAGTGCATTTAGATGCACTTTACAACCTTATCTCATCACCCACAAAATAGGCACTGGAACACCCTCAAGCACAAACTAAACTGACAAAAAAAAAAAAACCTGACACCCATTTGAGAAACTGCATCCAAACAGGTCCTAATGGGTCTGGGTTTGGGAATTTGAACACCCAGGTATTCAAATACTAACGCATATCATCCTCAACAGGCGAATTGAGGATCTGTTTAGGTGTCCCTTGAGATAAAAAATCTAATCGAATGCATTCAATTCCTAGTAGCTAAAAATGACTGATATGCGGTTGGGCAGGCCATCTAAATTCATCATGTCAACAAAACTCCCAACTGAATTTGTACATTTCAAGCGGGACCCAAGCAATGGGGATTGCATTCCGGCACCATTTCATCCATTCCCTTTATTTATCTGAGACGACTGCAAGTCAATCAGATTGTACATCCAAACAGTCTATGGGTCTGTCTGGGTGCCACTTAAAAATAACAAAAATAAAAACATTTTTTGGTGGGGATTAAATGTATAACCATCGAGTTATAAAAACTATGATCTCTAATCCCTAATTGATGTTACCTAAAATGAGAACTCTTAAGTAGCACCCAAACTCGCCCTAAGCAATTGGGATGTGGGTCAGAAAAACAGGTACAACCTCGGGCAGATTCCCATTTTCTTGCTTATTCCATCCTAAACAGCAATTGCAATCAGGCAGAGCAGCAGCCATCAGCCACCAAGAAGGAAGCTCCAACTGCAGCCATTGTAACTAATCACAAATATGCGATGAGAGAATTTAAAAAACCGACTGTATCACAAGATTTCGTGATTGGCATGACAGAGTATTAGTAAACAATCTTCTTTACAGACAAGGAATTTTGTAACAAAGAAGTAAAAAAGAAAAAAAAAAAAAAGAAAAAAAAAAAAAAGAAAGAAGAAAAAAAAAGAGAACAAATAGAGACAGGAAACCTCTCACACAATGGAAGCCTTGAAAGAAAAAGCAGCTTCTCAAATTTTCATGGAAGCCTCCTAGGAGTAGGAAAAGGATAACTGCAATAAAGAATTCGTAATGGTTTGCGAACAAACCGTGGAAGCAGCATGTACACTGAATGGATAGTACATCAACTGGCAACAACAGAAAATATAATAAATATCAAAGAGCAGAGCATTGCATCACTAACTGTTATCCATCTTGAGCCTCTTTTGAGCTTGGTCTGAATCCTCCCCGCTGCTCGCCACCCTCGAGTGTGACATCAACCTATTACTAGATGAAGGGTCCTCGTGATCCTAGAGAAAGTGAATGAAGAGAAGATGAACAATCAAATGATGATAACAAAGAACTCAAAAGCTCATCAAACAACAAGGTGCAAAGACTTGGGCTTTTACTACTATATGAGGGCTCATCCCATGGTTTGATTTATTGGATGACACTATTACATATCATCTGATAAATAACAGTATTATCCATGGATGATATGAATCAGCATATGCATGTATGCCAAATCCCTGTAAAAATCAGCAGCAATCGCTCTTGCCTCTATCAACTCACCTGGTACAGATCTAGTGTTTGAGTTTGATTTTAATGACAAAATCAGCAGCAAAAAAAAAAAAAAAAAGAAAAAAAAAAAACCATAAAAATTCCAAGATTATTCTTTTCAACAGTAGGTTTCTTTCTTTTGGGGGTTTCCGGAAGTATTAAAAAACCAAGGACATTTCTAGCAATCTTTTATGGATATATTGTTACATATCTTGTATAGTGCTTTCATTTTTGTACATCTATGATTTTTCTATTTGAAATAATAAATTTTTACAAGCATTTCTTGAAAATGCTAGAAAATCCTGTAAATTAAAAAAGAAAAAAGATAGAGATGAATTTTGTCGTTTTTTTTTTTTTTTGTTTTGTTTTGTTTTTTTGGCATTCTCTTGTATAGATTAGCTGTCAAGTAGACCCATTCTTTAGTGGATTTAAAATTTTATTTATTTTAAATTCAAAATATATTGCTGATCTTTTGGAGATTTCTTTTTTCAGTTTGTTGTTAGGCTTATAGGAATAGGTCTTCCCATTCTCTCCTATTTATCTAACATTTTTTTTATTGGATTTTTTTCTTAGAAAAAGAAAATGGGGCGTATCAGTATATCCAGTATCATTGGTAACTGTTATGGTACACCGAAACTGATTTGCACCATGGCTCAACCACGGTACGCACCGCAGACATATGCCATTGCAGACCTTTCAAAATCAAAGACCCTATTGTGAATAGAGCACATTCCAAAAACCACACTAATCAGAAGATCCTAACCATCCGGCCGATGATGATCAAATGAGAGTTAAAAAGGAAAATGGTATGTGCTTCAAAGTCGGCTCTCTAAAATGTAATTTCTGGGATAAGCTCTGCCCACAATGGAATCCACAAGTCGGATGGATGATCGGCTCAATGTATATGCATGTCATGTGTGATGGATGCATCACCACCATTTCGAAAATGGTGGCAAATGCACCAGTTAATCTAATCCCAAGACTCTCCATAGATACAGTGAATTTTGTTTCCAGACAGGCCATACAATCCATGGTCAGGTGTTCTCCCGAGCTTGCAATCCCAAAAGAAAAAAACAGCTTGAAACTACGGAATCATAAAAAATTACCTTAGTGGTGGAGGGTCTCGTAATTGCCCGTTTCCCGAGATCAATCTGCACGGAGATACTGGCTTGTGACAGATCTACGCCTGAGCTCTGCAGTGCCTGTGTTAGAGTAGTCAATAACCTGCTCCAAATCATGCCGTCTGACTGTAAGTTTGAAGTTCAGATAAAATATCAAAGAAAGACTCAAAAACTGCCACCGATAAAAGAAAATACAGAAATCAAATCATACAAACGATCGCACTCTGATATAGAGAAGGATGATCAGATGGCAACATTTGCCAAGAAACCAGTGACAGCTTGAAACAAATGTGGACATACACAAAGGCGGGGAAATAGGCAGTAAGTCCTAACAAAATGAAGATAAGAACAGATTGTGTAACTCAAAACACAAGTACAGGCAAACAATGCAGGCACTAGTCATGCCCTGTAATTAAAATCGTTTAATTTTGTATATCATGATGCGTTTGGATGAATTATTAAGTTGAATTGCAATTATTAGTGCAATTAAGAGGGAGTAACCAACAATTACTCGACATTCATATTGCGATGCAGGGTTCCAAGGAAATGAATGTAGGTGCAAATTGAGGGCTACTTCCTCATCACCTCTTGATTAAACTGAAGGATTTTGCTAATGTCTCCACCTTCGTGGGGATGTTAATAACATCCCTAAAGCTTTTAAATGACACATTGGATGGCCAATAATCATCAATTCAGACAGTACATTCAATAGTACTATTTGAAGCAAGCCCTGCAGCAAGATTCACGCCGATCGGATGATCCTACCTTATGGCCCTGTGAATGAGACTAATTTTGTTACAGTAGTATTGCTTTTACGAGCCATAGATTGCATGGTTAGAATCATCATACAAAAGTGCTACTTTGGAATCATAAGCAATACAAAGTAGGATCTACTGGATAGATGGATTGGACCTAATAAGTTTGTGCTCAATCTTGACTGTCCACTTTCCATGCTACTAACTGGATGCTTAGGATCATCCTATTAGCATAATTTTTGCACCATGGCTTGTCCCTAGCAACATGAAAGAATGGCTGGTTCAAATTGATCATTGGGTGGCCCACATGTCACTCAAAAGGTTTGGGGGTGTTGCTAACATCACCATGAAGGTGGGGACGTTAGCGGAAACATAAACTAAAATGCTCACAGTTTCAATTCACTTCTACATCCAAACACAGCCTTGTACTTTCACTAAGCTCTGATAAAATAAAACCACACAATGTCTTTTCAATTGAGATTAACGCAAACAAAACACCCAAATTTTCTTCTGAAAGGCAACTAAAATTTTGTTCAAAACACAAGGAAACGTCACGACAAGTACACAAAAGCCACCAATACTGAAAAGCCCTTTCATCACCCACTCTTTAGCAGCTCTACTGGCCACTTCATTTGCATCCATCAGAACAACCGAACACAGCTCCCAGTCTGGCAACTTAAAAAGTTTAATAGACATGAGCCTCCCAAGATTTGCAAATTGGTTTTGGTCTACTGTATTGCTCCTTTATTGGGCTGTTTTGGACCGGTACAGCCATATTGTTCATGGGCGAAACCAGTACATACAGATAATGCGTCAAACCATGGAGCCTCCACAGCCCCGGAAGCCATAACTCACTGAATGGCATTCCAAGACTCCTTTGCAAGTAACTTCCTAGAGTAGGAGGATGTAAAGATGATGCTTCTGAGTCTGCGACCCACCTCAACAAAGCCAAAAAGAAGCCATCACAACCTCCCCAATTTCATTTCTCAAGAAACCAACCATGGAAGGACCTAGGTTTTCCCAGAGAGCAGAAACCAAAGTTTGAGCTTCACACAGAAGGAGGTTGGTCTGAACAAATCCCCTGGAACTAAAACCTAGTTAGAGCCCAACTGATAATCTTAGAAATGATTCTTCTTTTGAATAGTTCCACTGAAGCTACTTCAATAAATTAAAAAATAGGGAATTTTACAAAATACTACCTCATTAATACCATATTTACATCCCAGTACCTTTTAAAAGTAACTTTTCATTAAGCTTAACTCATTAATCAAGATAATTGTCAAAGGGATACCTTCCGTTAGTTTTCTCTTATTTCCGCCTTTTTTTTTTCCGTAAAATAATAAAAATGCCCATCATTAATGATGTCGCTTGATTACTTGAATGTAAATATGGACTCGGATACACCAAGGGGTCGGTACTATGTTGACATGGCAAAGTTCTATGGGCTCCACCATAATGTATGTGTTATAGCCACACCATCCATCCATTTTGATGGATCATTTTAGGTTATGAGCCCAAAAATGAGGTTGATCCAAAGCTCAAGTGGACCATACCTCAGAAAGCATTGGAGACAATGATGCCCACTGTTGAAACCTTCCTAAGGCCCACCATGATGTTTATTTGCCATCCAACCTGTTCATAAGGTCACACAAACCTAGATTATGGGAAAACACAAATATCATCTTGATCCAAAACTTCTGTGACACTCGAGAAGTTTTCAATGGTAAGCTTTCATATTCAACTTGAACGACCTTGTGGCCCACCTGATGAAATGTCTTTCCAGATTTTTGGGCCATAGCATAGACCAAGTGGGGCCAACATGATGAACAACCCAGATCTGTCATCCAAATAGGCTAAATCTGATCTTCCAAGGGAGGAAGAGAGCTTGGTGGAAGGACGAAAGGAGAAGAGATGATGAAGAGAGGAGGCAAAGATGGGGAGCGGATAAGGTGTGGCCCCGGCCTCACCCAAGACCGTGCTTCCCTTATGATGTAGAGCGGTTCACGGACAGTTTCATGGCCAAGATGGATCAGAAAAGGTCCAGTCGACGACAGAAGTGATCCGGACCGTCAGACCTTAGATCGGGAGTATCTCACAATCCGGAATGAGTTATCGGGCATAAAATATATGATTTGGAGGTAGAACAAGCTACTTTAGCCAACCAACCCATGTACGCCGGGTTGCGCGAGCAGGATTTGCGAAATACCCCTAGATCGACGGTTGTTCCCTTATTTTAATTCCGTTTTTACTATAAATAGTAAGTTTTAGTTTGATTATAACTCTTCATCAGTTGGGCTTTAGGAGTTACGCCCAACGCGAAAAGAGCTTAGAAAAATTAGGAGAACAACTTGGTGAAGCCAAATAGGACACTTACTATTTTTGGCCAAAAACCTTGTGCACTAGTAGGCATCACGATCGTCTATAAATAGTAAGATGCGAATTCTAGGAGTTTTAGTTGTAGTTTGCTTCTGATTTCTCTCCCATTGCTTGGTATCCCTATTTAAAGGGTTGTGAACTCGTTTATTTCATTCATTAATCAATTTCGAATTTTATAGAATTTATTTTCTATTTTCCTTGCTTTCTTTCTCGTGGATTCAAGAAGCCTCTGTGAGGAGTGCAGAGAAGTTCCGTGAATTCGGAACAGTTATCCTCTTGAGGGAGAAGGTGCTCGACCTCATCACGTTCATCCCTGCATCACCTTACCATGGGGCCCACCTTGATGTATTGTATATCCACGCCGTCCATCTGTTTTTCAATATCATTGTAAGGCATGAGTCCAACCATGAAGCAAATCCAAATCTCAGGTGGACCACACCATAGGAAACGGTGGTGATTGGCCATTAACACCTTGTGGGCCACAAAAGTTTTGGATCAAGCTGCTATTTGTTTTTCCTTCATCCAAGTTTGGTTGACCTTATCAACAGGTTGAATGGCAAATATACATTATAGAAAGATTACAGTGGACCCCAGGAAGTTTTGAATTGTGGAGCATTCAATCACCATTGTTTCTTATAGCATGGTTCACTTGAGATTTGAATCTGCTTCATTTTTTAGATCATGCCCTAAAATGATCTGGCAAGATGGATGGACAACATGGATATACAATACATACATCAAGGTGGGACCTACGGTAAGGGCCACACTGCGTCACTGCCTTAGGTGAGTCCAAAACAGCACCTGATGCAATCCCAAAAGGATTCTCTGTTGCCTTGTCACACATGAAGCTAGGTTGGGCCTACCATGATGTTTGTGAGAAATCTACCCCATCCATCCATTTTTTGAGATCATGTTAGGACATGGGCCCAAAAAGATGAGGCCGATCCAAAATTCAATATGGCCGCACAACAGGGAAAAGTGGGCAGAGTAATGACTCCCATTGAAACCTCCCTGGAGTCCACCGTGATGTTTATATGCCATCCATACCATTCATAAGGTCATTCCTACTAGGATGAATTGAAAACACAAATATTAGCTTGATCCAAAAATTATGTGGCCCCAAGAATGTTTCAACAGTGGATGTTGAACCTCATTGTTTCTTGTCATACGGCCCACTTGAGTTTTGGATGTGCCTCATTTTGGGGGCAGTGTCCTAATCTATCAAAATAGATGGATGGGGTGGATTTCTCACAAACATCATGGAGGGCCCCACCTAGTTTCCTATTGCAGGGAGTTCCTGCATAGTCGCGTTGCCAACAGCGAGGCAGCTATTGATCAGTGCTCTGTGAGCCCCACCATGATGAATGTGTTTTATCCACACCATCCATCCATTTTTCCAGATCATTGTAGGGAAGGAGCCTAAAAATGAATCGGATCCAAATCTCAGGTGGACCACGCCGCAAGAAAACAGTAATGATAGAATGCCCACCATTAAAAACTTCCTATAGCCTACTGTAATGTTTAGTTGCCATCCAAACCTGTTGATTAGGTCACACAAACCGGATAAAGGGAAAACACAAATATCAGCTTGATCCAAAACGTTTGTGGCTTTTAGGAGTTTTTTGTGGTGGACGCTCAATATGACCATTGTTCCCTATGGTGTGGTCCACTTGAGATCTGGATCTGACTCATTTTTTTGCTAATGTCGTAAAATGATATGGAAAAATGGATGGAAAGCGAGGATAAAACACATACATCATGGTGGGGCCCACAGAGACAACCAGCAGCCACTCCATACTGGCAGCATCAGTAGGCAATCACTGGCTGGAAAGATGATTATTGGTGTTTTGTTTGTTTTTTAAATTTTAAACAATAAATGCCTCGTAAATATGGTATTTACATTTAAGTTACATCATTAATGATGGGCATTTTAGTCATTTTATATATTTTTTTTAAATGACAGAAATGAGAGAAAACTGATGGAAGGTATCCCTTTGACAATTATCTTGATTAATGAGGTAGCTTAATGAAAAGATAATTTTAAAAGGTACTGTGATGTAATATGGTATTAACAGGGTAGTAATTTGTAAGGTTCCCTAAATAATAATAATAATCCTTCAGGTGCTTTATGTCCAGAGACCACACATGATGTACCATACCCCATAGAATGTTCATCTTTGCCTTGAACAGTCAAGACAATCAACAGTTAACTTTTTGACAAACCCGTTAAGAATCCAATCCACCCCAAAAAGATATATATATATATATATATATATATAGAGAGAGAGAAAGAGAGAGAGAGAGAGTCATGCTCCCCTGCGCACCTACGCACCTTTGCACACGTGCCATTGGTGTCTAATCTGAACGGTCCATGTGATGCGGAATCCCATGAAACCATGTGACAAGTTTTCACCCTGATCTAAAATTCTGGTGGGCCATAGCAAAGAGAAATGCAAATCAAGGGATAAAATGTTTTCATTTTTCATGGCCCATCAAAGTTTTAGATCAAAGTAAAACTTGGACCCAGGGGGTTTCACGAGGTGCTGCTTCACATGAACGGATCAGATTTTGAATCCACATCACGTATGATGGGTTCTCAAAAAAGTTCGTACGTAGTACGTACGAACTGGTTCGCAGGTGAGCGTTTCCGTATATATATATGAGACCATATGGATTCAGTAAGAATGAAAATTTCTCCAAGATGGCTCCAGAGTCCTATATTTTGGTGGTATGGAAATTGGACCAGGAGGAAACCAATTTGGTCTTACCAAACAGCTAGTTAACAGGTAGTTACTTTGCACTTGAAAAAGCACAATATCAAGGACCAATAGAAATCAGTAAACTCCATTAAAGTCTTCCTAGTAACATGAGACATGAATATCAGAGCTGCAACTTACCCTCTTTGTGAACATGTTAGAGTTGATTAATGCAGATGAAAGGTATTGAACCAAGCTTGGAAGAGACAAAAGAACGTAAAGAGTCGCATCAAGGAAATGCAAATGGTACACCACTGGCTCTTTTCAAGTAGCAAATCAAATTCAGAAGCATTAAACTCAACCCGAGAATGTGAACACACTGTTCTCAGTCCTTCAATCTTTATGAGTGGAGATGTAAGTTTGGTAATCCAGGCTCTTGATTTGATGGCTCCCATACTGGATGGCTCATGCACGAAAATCTCAGGTACTCGAAGATCCTAGGCATCCAATAGTTGGCCTTTTCACATTGAATGTGCAACTCTGGCTGTATTTTTTTCTTAACCATCAATATGAAGTTTCAGAGTTTTGCATCTCAGGAAATTTCAGAGCACGGCCCATCAAAGGTGGGGCCCGTCAGATCAACATTCTAAAACACCAAACAATGTGGCCCACTCATATGAACCCATACCCTGATAGTCTTCGTATTCTTGGGCCAATAGATTTTAAGGAATACAATTAATGAATTCTGATAGTTCGCCAATAGATTTTAAGGAATAAAACTAACACTACAGTAAATACTAACCCTTGAGAATATATACTGGACATGCGAATAGTGCCACCTTCAATCATTAGCTCCTCCTGTTCGTTCAACACATCACTGTCAGACGGGTATTGTCTTGGCCATACTTGCGGTTGTGGCTGAGAAGCCATGTTTTCAGCATCGGACATCGGTCTTTGCAGAGGTTGGGCAAGCCCACTGCTTCCAATAGAAGAAGGATACATGTTCTGCTGCAAAACCATGGGTGTGGGAACTGCCTTACTAGCCAAACCCGGATTGTGGTCCATAGGTTTGTAAGGAGTGCCTGCAGTCAAGCTGTCAGATTCAATGGGATTCTGCATGTTTGCAAGCATTGCTGGGACGGCAGCAATATTCTCATCAAACTTCCCAGCAAACATCAACCCAGGACTAGGTCCGTTCTTTATGGCTCGAGAATGGTCAGCTGTATTCTCTCCTGCCCCTTGACTGTGTTTCTGTTTCAATCAATGAAAAATAAATGGACAAGTAAATTCTCAGAGAGGAATTTTTGAGTTGAAAATATCCTAGATTCATGTACGAGTGTCCTCTGCTTAATAGTGGAGATCGTTCGTATATGGTGACCCCATGCTGGGTGGCAATAACTCCAACATCTTTCCCTTCAGATGATCAAAACCATCTGATTTAGCCTCCATTAAATGTGGACAGTTGATTGTAATAGTCCCTTTCCTTGGGATGGCTAGAATCATCTCATAGGGTAGATACTGGGGATGGTCGGGGGCCACCAGATCAACAGTTTAGGCTACTGAAAGAGATGGGACCTATCTGTACATTGCTGTGTTCAACAAGAAAAGAAAAGCTTTCTCCATTGAGCGTCATAAAATATACCTTTGTATAATCTAATTTCTCAGAGGGATTCTCATGAATAACCCACAAGGAAGTATTGAGGCATTATGGCCAATCCATGATGAAACACCAGATCAACAGTTTAGACTACAAAAAAAGCTGGGCCCAACCTGTACCATTGCTTGGTCGAAAAAAAAAAAAAAAACCAGCTCACTATTGAGCATCATAAAATACCTCCGGTTTAAAATCTAATTTCTAAAAGTGATTCTCATGAATAACTCACAAAGGCAAAGGTTTTTTCCCCAGACATAACCAAAAGACCTGTTTACTAACCCCAAATAAAATGTGAAAAATTAATGACCCTTTTTTCCTCAGGTAAAATTTTATAGGTTCATAATATACAACAGCACACAATAGAGACAATGACTCTTCTATATGGAAGACCAATCTTGACACACCCAAACCAATCTCTTTGGCAAACTCATTTGCCTTTATTTACCGCATGATGAAACAAGGACTTCAAACTAGAGCCTGTTTGGATAGTGAGAAAAAGAAAAGAAAAAGGTGGGAAATGATAATTGTTTTCCATCATTGTGACCTGTTTTGTTGTTTGGTTAGCAAAGAAAATAGTGGATTCCACAAGAATTATTACTCTTTTCTATACTCGAATTCTCTGGTACAAGATAATGAGGTGACTGTTGTATCACAAATATGAAATTTCCACTTGCTATCCAAATAAGACCCCTGTAAAATGGAATCCACAGGAATCCATGTTTCAATAGTGCTTGTGAAATAATCAATGGATGATATTACTGTTTCTTTTCCATGTGTCCAAACAGGCTTAATTGATAACAATTGTTTTCTTCTTGTATTAACGGGAAATTTGCTAAAATATCAATTATTTCTCAGGACCAGCTCAATGCGTCTCTACAGTTTTGAAATGATCAATGCACTTTTGAATTACAGAAAATTGCTAAAGACAGATGCCGATTAATTGATGTGGATAAGCAAATAGATCTTTTCCCCCCTTTTTTTCAAACAAAGTACCCTCCATGTGCCCCTGACAAATGACAAAAACTCAACCGTTCTGTGGAAAAAGCTGGACTTGAGGTCCAACATATGGAGGCGATGCAAAAGTTATAAAACTTTTTGAGTGGAAATATAGCCCAAATCACACTCATGCATATAACCATTCTCTGACTGTAGATTGGTATGAGAAATTTACAATGGATACCTGTTAAAAAGTGAATAAACAACATAAAAGAAGGTCAAAATACACTGCTTAGTTCCTCTTGATATAACTTCTCAAAAATGAACAGTACATCAGATATCTACTTTTGAGACAGGTGCCTGTACTGACACAAAAACACACCAAAACCACCACCCTTCCACCACTACCATGCATCCTATGCTTGAACCACATTCCATGACAAATCCATGTGCAAACACACATTCCAACACCTACGCACATGTGCAGGCGTGGCTACAACCATGTTTAGGAAGGGTACTGGCCCTTTACCCATGGCATCAATTACACCACTGCCCTTGAAATTCTTACCCAATCCTACCCGACTGGCATCCCATCTCAAACACAAACATCAACGAGCAAGTGCACACATAACCAGAACTCCAGAAGCAATTTCTAAAGAGTGGTATTGGTTCTTTACCCATGTTGCCAGTTTCATGCTATCCTGACCCCATCCGGGGAATGCTGTCTCATACTTCTGAACCTTCTCTTGTAAAAACTGGACATATTCAATGACCTGGATAGGGAGATGGACAACTCAGTAGTAAAGAGTCGCAATTGTTATAAAACAAAATGTGTTGATACAAGTTATGGTCCACCCAGTGGTTAACTCCCGACCTTTGATGTATCTATGACATCCAACCTGGGCAAATAGGTCAGCCCCATCATGAGGATCGCCTCGTTCAAAAAATCTACCATATCTACTCATCAAGTAGACAACACTTGTATTTTGCTATTTATCAATGGTTAGACCTTGTTCCATGGTGAGGCCCACATGATCAACAGATAGGGCTGATTTTTGCACTAGATGATCTTCATGGTGAGGCCAACCTAATGGAGGGTTGGATTTCACATGCGCTTCACAGGTTGAAAGTTATCAGCTTGGTGGACCATACCTTGTGGTTGTGCTTGAGAACTTTTCTATTTTAAATATTACACAATGTACCTCTAAAAGGAATGATGCCTTGTCTCTCTTCTGATCACTACTATTTGGGATGAGATCTCTTAATATTTGGAATCTGCAAAACAAAGTTAGAATCCATCAGGCCTGTAGAGACTAGAGAAGTAAGCAGAATTAATCTATAAATAATGCCTTGCATTTTGTGGTTAGTATAGAAACCCAAAACTCTTTTTATGTTGCATGATATGACACCTGGATCATTCAAATCCCTTGGGGTACCCATGTTGAATATGACACGACGTGAATGTAGGAAAAGGGATAAGACTAAGAGTTAACTATGGCTCAGTCACACTCAAACCCGATTTTTTTATTTTTTATTTTTATTTTTTTTGAAAATAACTCATCATGATCATCTAAGTTTTATCCCAATTAATTAGGTTTGCCTACATGAATCCTATTCTGCCATTCCACTCTATTAAGGGATTGTGAAAAGAACTGAAATTACAAATATATCTTAAAGTTTGATAAGATAGGATTGTTTTATTCTAGTATAAAAATACTAAAATACTATACAAATAGTTGTCTTTGTACATTAAGATTTGGGGGTCAAAAGCATGGCTATAAGACTTGGATTTGGAATTACCAGAGTCAGTTCAATACCATGTCCTTCCCCCGAAGTAATTCGGGATAATACAAGAAAGACCAGTCAGCTCTTTCAATGGAACTATTAGAACTCACACAAGTTCCTACGGATAGCTATGAAATTCCTGCACGTTACCTCACATAAACTTACCTCTACTGCTGATACCATAGGGAATACAAAAACACCAAATCTCGTAGAGACATCACAGAAACCATGTGGAAGCAAATAGCAATTCCACATAATTTAAAGATGACTTTACAGTTTAGTATTGCAATAGAAGATCACGAGAGAGTGAAATAAAGTCGGAAAATCCATAAAAAGAGGGGATCAACAACAAATTCTCCTTCCCTCTCTGATGGAAAAAACCGTGAGTACCAACGGTGAGAAAATAAAGGCACTGTTCTCTCTTTACTTTATTTTCTCATGCAGTGTGTTTTATCCTCCATCTCTATCCTTTTGGCAGTTGCAACTCCACCTCGTGGAGGATTATCTGCAATGTGGTGAACTTTTGGTGCTGCATGCTCTCATGTCTAGATGTAACCATACTACAGTTTTCTAGACATGGACACTAGAGGTGTACACGAGTCAAACCGAGTCAAGCTTGGCACAGCTTGGCTCAGCTCAGCCAGTAGCTGACCCCAGCTCGAACTCAGCTTGGATCGGTCCTTGAGCCTGACTGGCCAGCTCGGCTCGGTTCGGTTCGATCAGCAGCTCGGGCCAGTTCGAGCCAAGATCGAGCCGAGTTCACCTGTGCAGCATTTTCACAAACACATGGACTGCACCTGTAAATTATCACTGTATGCAAAACAACAGCAGAGGTTTTACATGTATTTCATCAAACACCTTGTAGTCAAAATCAAAATCAAGAAAAAAAGGGTATTTCTTTCATATGCATAACTTCCTTGCCACCAGCCGACATTTTCGTTGAGTCATTTCATCAAACACTTGGTGAGCAACATCAATATCAAAGTAACCGAGTCACTGAACTGGTTCAATCCAAGTTTGATTCGAGTTGGGGTTCAATCTGAGTCGAGTCGAGTCGAGCTCAGGCAAGCTCGAACTCGGTTCAAAATTTTTTCGAGCTAAAAAAATCAGCTCGACTCGGATCGAACTGAGTTGAATCGAGCTTTTTCGAGTCAAGTCGAGCGAGCTAACTCGGTTCGTGTACAGCCCTAATGGACACTCCACATTTTATGCAACCAGATTTGAAACCAGAACCAATTGCGTGTAGCACAAACCGACCTTACCATTGATTTTGAAGCTCAAAGAATCTCCATGATAAAGAGGGATAACTATAACCTACCAGAGCCTGGCCCAAAACTGGCAGGGTGTGAGTGTAGCTAAATGGGTGTGGGTACAAGTTCAGGTACTAAGCTAAGCCCAATTAATAATTGGGCCAGGTGTGGGTATACCTTCCCTTATCAATGTTTGCTCCAGCCAAACCTTTGCCTTTGGTAAACACGCCTAAAACACATTATTTCCATCAAATGCATGCTCCAGCCATGGACTTTTTTTCTTTTTTTTCTAATTTCCCTTCTTCAAAGAATGTTGCCTTTACGTGTGTCGGTTACACGACTTTACTGCACCAGCTTAGGATGTCCATGGATACTTATATCCATCAATACCAGGCACAGGTGGGCACTCCCTCCAACAAGTTGGCTACATGTGTTGAATGTGGAACGATGCCAAGTCTTTTGAATTATCCATTGTTTCCTAAATTTGTGGCCACTTGATGAGCTAACCAGATGGGTTCTCTTGAAAGGTTGTCTAGTTAGTGGGTCCCAGATGATCCACTGCTAAGATGCATCAGCAAGGTTGCCACATATATCAGTGTTTGCAGGTGAGGTACGGTGCATCAGGGTCAAAGAACCCAAATATGGTAGAGACATGTCTCCACAATACACGTGGCAAGATTATGTACAATCAAGACCATCTAAAGGTGGCAATGGGCTGGGTTCAAGTCAGTTATAGGGGTTACCCATATGGCCATACCCATACCCACCAATGAGAACTATACCCATAGCCCCATACCGGCGTACCCATGTTGGGCCTAAAATGGGCACCTATACCCATGGTGTGCCGTAAAGGCCATTACTTAAAGGTAACAGTGGCAACTGTTACACGTTACAGGGTTGTAACGGCTGTAACAGCCGTTACGGAAAAAAATGACCTGTAATTGCTGTTAAAGACACATCACATCCCCTATAAAGGCCATAATTGCCCCGTAATAGTCTATTACGAGACAAATACAGGTTTTTCATGCTTTTAAATCAACATTACGATGTAGATACAGGTTTTTCGGGGGGGTTTTTCAATAAATAAATAAATAAGAGAGACCGTAACAGCCGTTATGCCCCGTATCGTAAAGGTAACAGTGGTGGCTGTTACGGACGGCCACCACTGCTACCTTTACGGAACACCTTGCCCATACCCAATAGGGTGTCAAGCAGGCATTGGGCTACCCATTTATGTTTTGAAAATATTAAAAAGCAAAAAAAATAATCTAAAATTTGATTAAAAGCTTAGATTTTATAACAAAGATGAAAAAACCTATGGATTTTTCTTCAAAAATATTTTAAAAATAGCATGTTACATGCAATTTTAGATTAAACCACTCAAAAACTACATATGTTCACAATGTGGCATCCCAATTTCATTGTAGGGCAAACATGTTGGACAAGTTGGATTGCATACACGCCTATAAACACTTGTCCACATGAAGTGTAGGATAAGTTCATCCTACAATACAATGTTGTCGAGGAATCAACCTAATTCTTTATAGTTTTGTGTATTAAAAAAGTGTCCATCATTATTTCTTACTGATTATAAATTAATTGGAGCATTGGGCATATACAAAAGGGAAAAGGACCTGCCATCCACATTTTTAACATTTGTACCCATAGACCCTGGTTTTAGTTTCCTTTCAGTCAACCCCATTACTTGCAAAACCTCCCCCAATTAGCACATGTTGTTAACAGAAAGCACTCCAATCAATGGTTCTAAATTTATTTTCTACTCATGCTTGTTTAGAATGATGTGTAAAAGTGACCTTTTACGTCTCTCTCATTCACCTGCTCTATCTCAAATTCCCTCATTGGAATCACCCTCTTGAAAAAACAGAAAACCACCATCCAGTCTACGCGTAGTATGTGACGATCCTAGACCACCTATATATGAGGCCCATTGTGGATGGGGGCATGGCTCAAAAATTACTGTTTGGACTATATTAACCACACAATTTCACCCATTGCAGTTTGACCATTGCCCATATAATTTATCCAACAACTAAATGGTTCGAATTGTCCAATCAGTGCAAATTTTGGGCTATGTTCATCCCTAATAGCCATACGATTTCAAATATTTGGATTGATTGATGTAAAGATTGGCATGTGTTTTGAGTGTCTCACCAAACTCTTAAAATAGTCCGGAGCCTACCAGCTAAGATCACATGCCCCTCCCCCCACAGTGACCCAATGGCATAGTCGACCAGTAAAATGAAATTAATTCATTAGGTGAGTCACACAAATAGAAAAGTCGTTGAAAAGCTTGGAAAAACTTGCCAAAGGGCCACAATGAATGTATGCGGCTTGCCTAATAAGAGGGTCAACGAGCTGGATCGGCCGAATGGGCACCCAAACCCCACCCAACATGACATGACCATGTAGCCGAACACCTCTCTCTCTTCTCTTTTTCTTCTCAACCATCTATTTGCAGCACAGTTATGAACATCATGGATTCCACCTAACTAATCATCTAGTTTACCAAACAATGGGTCTCTTGTACGTATGGGTGGCAATGGATCAGGTTAGGTTCCAATCATAACAAGGATGGGTCCAACCCAAACCCAACCCATTTATTAAATGGGTTGCAAACCTTAATCCTAACCCATCCCATCTACAAATGGGTCAACCCAAGCCCAACCCACTAACCCATTTAATTAAAAAAACATTGTCACTTCGTAGAAATTAAAAAAATATATAAATAAATAACAACCACATATTTAAAACTTTTAATTAATATACAATCAAAGTCTTAAGTATAACCAACTTACAACCATCATAACCAAGTTTAGGGTTTTTTAAACTTACATTATAATATAATATAACATATATAGTTAGCATTTAGCAGGGAGGCAAGTGGCAGACCATAAACATGACTTGTTGTGTCCAACCTAGCAAACCCAAACCCAATCCGTTTAATTTCGAGTTAAAAAAACACAACCCGAACCCTACCCACATGGGAAGTGGGTTGACCCCAAACTTGACTTTCCAAGTTGGGTCCAAGCAAGGTATTCCATAACGGTGACGATGGCCATTGTTGTAACCGTCACAATATGGGCTGTAATAGCCCCCATCACAGCTGTTACTGCCTTTAAAACAAAATGTTATGGGGCCATTACGGGACATTTCTTCTATAACAGCCACTACTGCCATTGCAGCCTCATAGCTTGTGATGGTTACCACCACTACCATTACGTAATAGCCGTTGTGGCTGTTACGCAACCATTTTTTAATACCTTGGGTCTGAGTCAGGTTGATAGTTCAGGTCAAGTTTGGCCAGCCCTATCTGTAGTGCTGAAGGTTAATGACAATAAAGATTATAGAAATTTCTTATGAAGTACGAAATTAGCTACTCGTGAACATTTGGTGAAACTTTGGGATGCACTTTTGTCCTGTTGGAGGAATATGAAATAGATCTAACAATTCTAAAAATTTTAAGGGTAACCCTATGATTGCCAAAGTATCCATTCCTTGAGCTTCCATTGACATAACCAAAGTGGGGGGGACCCTCGTGTGAGGAGTTGGTACTTAGTTTTAGTTTCCTTTCACTCATCCCCCTTATTTGCAAAACCTATCTTAAATTACCCCTGACATTAATCGGATAGCGCCCCAATCAATAGTCCTGATGTTTTATGCGAAGAGGCGGTGGGTCCTTTCCCCTACATATATGTCCAATACTCCAATTAATTTATAAATAATAATGATTAACAATTTTTAATTCACAAAAATCATAAAAAGAGGCCAATTCCTCTACAAGTTGTTGTAGGAGAAGCTTAACCTACAACACTTTTCGTGTGGGGTCCAATAGAGGTATATAGGTGTAAATACCATCCAACCGATCTAACAAGGTTGCCCTACCATGAAAGTGGGATGCCCCATCGTAAACAAATATTAATTTTGAGTTCTTCAATCTAAAAAAGCTATTTTTTATTTTTTTTAAGAAATATCAATAGTTTTTCAATCTCCAATATAAAATTTAATCTTTTGAATAAATTGTTGGATTTTTTTTATTTTTAAATCATAATGGGTACTTGATGCCCTAACAGGTGCCAAACACCCTAATAGTCACGGTATGAGGGTCCATCTCAAGCCTAACATGAGTATGGGTATGGGGTTAGCACCCATTGGCAAGTATGTGTATAGGTGTCCCTATGCCCCGCAGCGGTAACAGTGGGTGTAATAGTGCCTACCGTTACCGATACGCTGAATTGACATAACGGCCAATACGGGGGGTGTAATGACCAATACACCCGTGTATCAGTTGTGTTTTTTTTTTTTGTTTTTTTTTGCTAAAAAAAACCGAAAATTATCCAGAAAATCCAAAAAATTATAAATATTCCAAATATGCATTCATTTATAATTTTCAATGTGTTTATGGTAGTGTAACAGTCCAATCTTTAGTGAGAATGGTGTATCATGTTGTTTGGCGAATTTATGAACCTGACAACCTAGAATTAACTACAAATCTTTTATATTTGACTATATAATATCAATATAAATTTATTGGAATGAATGTAACACCAAAACATCTCATATTTGTAGTTTTTATTATTATTTATAGTATTGGTGTATTACATACCTTGCGACTCTCGTACATTTCATTTCAACATACAAAGGTTAGGGACTTTGTGTCCTATTATGTAATTCATATGCCTAACAATTTGATATCATTTTCCCCAATAGATCTTAAGAAAAAAATTGGAATTAGATTCAGGTGAATAGTGTTGTCAATTTGGTGCTGATTTGGCGAACCATTTGATGTTCCAAATCAACCTCAAACCCATGCAATCTAATGGTACTCATCCTACTAATGGATTGGTAGACATTTATTGGACAATAAAGAATGAAAAAATATTAAATGGTCTTATTTCAAAAAACAAGTTTTAAAGGTGAAAATTATTCAAATAATTCAATTTTTGGATTGTGACTTAACAACAATGGTCCATTAATTAATTAATTTTGAGTTAATATGTGCCTCATGTAGAACTTTTTATGGTTGTACCTCGATATATGTATTGTATATCCATGTTGTCCATTTCATTTTGCCAACTCATTTTACGAAATTGTCTAAAAATGAGGCAGATCTAGATCTCAGGTGGACCACTAGTGGATGAGGTCCTGAATGTAGGGCCCACCTCGATGTATTTTTATATCCATGCCGTTAATCTGTTTTGCCAATTCCTTCTAAGGCATGGTTCAAAAAAATCAGGCAAATCTAAATCTCAGGTGGACCATAGTAAGTGATGCCTTGGGCATGGGGCCCACCTCGACATAGTTGTTATATATCCATGCCATCCATCCTTTTTACCAACTCATTTTCGAGCATGGTCCAAAAAATGAGGCAAATCCAAATCTCAGGTGGACCGCACAGTAGAGATTGAATTCCCACCCTCAAACTTTTTTGGGACTGAAAGATTTTTTTGATCAAATTGTTATTTGTGCTTTCCCTTGATCCAAGTCTATGTGACCTTATCGACAGGTTCCGTGGAAAATAAACATTATAGTGGACCCTAGGAGGATAGAAAATAAACATTACAGTGAGCCCTGGGAAGTTTTTAAATGTGGGCATTCAAACTCTATTGTGTGGTCCACCTGAGACTTGGATCCAGGGTGGGCCAAATCGGTTACGTATCGGCCGTATCGGCCGATACGTACCGGTAACGGTGGCAACCGTTACGCGAATCGGCCTCGTATCGGCCGATTCGATTTTTTGCACCGTATCGGCCGATACGGGGCGTATTGGCCGATACGGCCGATACGGGCCGTTACAGGCCCGTAACGGGCCCGTATCGACATTTTTTCATTTTAAGCTCTGTTTTTACTATTTTTTTGAAACTTCTTACTTCTAAAATGTTTCTTACTCCTTCTACTACTAATTTCGACCAACCTTGACTGGGTATTTGAGATGAAAACAAATTATATTATGGATTTTCTTGAATCAAAGCTCGGTGGGCCATTTTTCAGAAATTCGTCAAAAATAGGTATTTATACTTTTTTTAATATGTTTTTTTGTTTTAATCATACCATATGATGTGTTAATCATAGTAAAACATGTTAATGTGCATTTTACAGATTTGGGGTGCCATTTAATATTTTTTTTATATTTTTTTCTATTTACGCATGAATTTTGGCCATTTTTTTTTAAATTCGAAAAATCAATTTTTAATGGTTGTATTGTTGTTTTAATCATGCCATTTGATGTGTTAATCATAGTAGAACATTTTAATGTGCATTTTACAGATTTTGGGTGCCATTTTATATTTTTTTTATATTTTTTTCTATTTACGCATTTATTTTGGCCCTTTTTTTGAAAATTCGAAAAATCATTTTTTAATGATTCTTTTGTTGTTTTAATGATGCCATATGATGTGTTAATCATAGTTGCACATGTTAATGTGCATTTTATAGATTTGGGGTGCCATTTTATATTTTTTTTATATTTTTTTCTATTTACGCATGAATTTTGGCCCCTTTTTTTAAAATTCAAAAAATCAATTTTTAATATTTGTTTTGTTGTTTTAATCATGCCATATGATGTGTTAATCATAGTAGAACATGCTAATGTGTATTTTATAGATTTGGGGTGCTATTTTCTATTTTTTTAAATATTTTTTTCTATTTACGCATTTATTTTGGCCCTTTTTTTGAAAATTCGAAAAATCATTTTTTAATGATTCTTTTGTTGTTTTAATGATGTCATATGATGTGTTAATCATAGTAGAACATGTTAATGTGCATTTTACAGATTTGGGGTGTCATTTTATATATATTTTTTTCTATTTATGCATTTATTTTGGCCCTTTTTTTGAAAATTCGAAAAATCATTTTTTAATGATTCTTTTGTTGTTTTAATGATGTCATGTGATGTGTTAATCATAGTAGAACATGTTAATGTGCATTTTACATATTTGGGGTGCCATTTTATTTTAGTTTTTTATATTTTTTTCTATTTACGCATGAATTTTGGCCCTTAAAAATAATTGCAAACACCTAAATGTAAGATATTTTCATATGACATTCATTCTAATATATCTATCATTGATAGTAGATAGTTAGAAAATTAAATATATGAATTTTGTAGTCAAATTCAGGTTATCTGGTTCATAAATTCATCAGACAGTTCGATACAACTTCTGACCAAAGAGTGGACCGTTACACCACCATAAACATGTTCCAATTTATAAATGAATACATATTTGGAATGCTTAGAATATTCCGGATTTAATCCATATTTTTTCATATTTTTTTGGCAAAAAAAAAAATTTTGCGCCGTTATGGGCCGTTACGCCCCCGTATCGCCGTTACGCCCCCGTATCCTTATCGGTTTCGGAGGGCACCGTTACACCAACCGATACCAATACGGGACACCTTGCTTGGATCTGCTTCATTAGTGACCATGGCATAAAATGAACTAAGAAAACTGATGGACGGCATGGATATATAACACATAAATCAAGGTGGGCCCCATGCACTGAAACAGTGCATGTGCATGTGCACTAAGCGGCGTGCACCACTGAGCATTATAAAACAAAACTTAAGTGTGTGGTCGTGAACTCATCCATTCATTTTGAAAGAGGGGGGGGGGGGGGGAAGAGAGAGGGGGTGCACCATAGGGTAGAAAGAAGATGAAGCGGTTGCAGCAACAATAACAGAAGAAGAAGAAAATCAGGTACATTTTTATTTTATTTTTTTGCTTTTTTCCCTTTTTCTTTTAAGGTTACTGTAACAGCCGTTGCGGTTCCTTTTTCTGGACCCCACCGGTTCAGCCCCGTATCACACTAGTACACACTGCTATTTTTTATGCTTTTATGATTCTAGGCCCGATACGCCTATAAAAGCACAATGCTATTTTTTGTGTTTTTGAAGAAATATCCATAGTTTTTCAATCTCTAATATAAAATTTAGTCTTTTGAATCAATTGTTGGATTTTTTATTTTTAAATCATAATGGGTACTCAATGCCCTAACAGTCACAGGTATGGGTGCCCATCTCAAGCCTAACATGAGTATGGGTGTGGGTGTAGCACCCATTGGCAGGTATGGGTATGGGTGTCCCTATGCCCGAACCAAACTTGGCCCATTGCTGCCCCTAGATATCCATGTGGAATTGCTCCAAACAAACCCAAAGCAACACACCCTAGGGCTTCTACACATCCAGCCACAAAATAATGATTCCCATCAAAGAAAACATGAAAGCAATTCTATTTTCTAACAATTTTATGATCAACTATGCATATTCATGCTTAAAGCCATATTTATAAACTTAAGTACATACGAAATCAAAATAGCACTCGCTAATTGGTGCTAACGCCTTTTATTTTCCTTTTCTTCTTTTCAAGCATTTATGTTAACACTCATGCACAGGCTATCATCACCACTCAAACGTGTATGGAGTATTACTCAAATGCATGGTAATTGATAATTATGCACAAACAAGTATCTGAGGCTTCATGTTACACAAGTAACTAAGTGGCGCCCATTGGGTCCTTTGATATACATGTGGCCCCTCTCAAAACATCCAAACACTAAGTGAGATAACAATTGTTGTAAAGAAACCAAAGACTGTATACAAAGAAATCTAAAACTATCATGCATATGGGATGTTGTGGCTGTATGCAAAACCGTATGGTTGTATTACAGAGCCCAGATGCATCACTTTCCCCAGCTACAGAAAACACGTCCTAAAGTATGAAACCCCGATCTCCGTTGAAATTGAACTGCCTCTATAGCGGGTTTTCTTTGGTAGTGGTGATAGCTAGTGATGAAGTCATCCATGTCGGTGAGGCAAACTGAAGATTGGATCATGTTATCTCTTTTCTCTTGCAAATTCTGGTACTGCCTCCTTCGATGACAGTTGTGCTCTACTAACCATTATCTGCATCTCAATCGACGAAGTGATTATCTTCTTCTCGACTATACAATCACATTGCCTCCCTGAACTGTCTCATGTGTCATGGCAATAGCCTCGATCCTATCATCTACCTGTGGTGGATCATCTCTCATGGGCTTGAGGATGATCTCCTTCCCATTGTGCATAAAACCATAGTATTACAGGCGATTGTCAAATAGCCAGAAACAACACAATAGGGTGTGGCAAACCCTCATTGGAACAACATCACACTAATTCTGCATCACATTCGCTAGGTTACTCGCAGAGTTTCACTATATACCCAAGCAATCTGAGAGAGTTGTGAGGGCATTTCCATCTGAAGCTCCAACTGGTCTAGTGTTCTCGTCAAGATAATATTAGAACTATTATCTTTGCCCATGATCACCACAGTGACTTCCCTTCAAGGACCTTGTGCACGGAAGACACTAGCATACGCTACACTTCATTCATGATCCAAACAAATAAATGGCAAGCTTATTTGAGTAGCAATTTTCTGCATAGTTATAACTAAAATTGTTGTAAAAGTAATAATAGGACACAATGATTCACTATTCCAAAAGTAGAGACTACTTAGGCCCCCTCTCCCTTCCACCAAAAGTACCAAAGAACCCTTCCGGTATATGTTTATCCAAAATAACCTAGGGACAAGTTACACGCCCACATGCCTTTATATAGTCTAGACAAAAAGAAACCATGTGTAAAAGGAAATTCCAAAAATGCCCATAAAAATGGGTCAATTCACAATTAGCCCATACATGACAGCAAACTAATTGAAACCATTGAATCAAGTCCAGATATCTCATATGCTCCCTGATCCGATCCAAAGCAACACATAAGGCAACTAGGACCCCTAGATTGGGTACAAATCTACAATATGGACAACAAGGTGGTCCAAATGTATAATATGGATTGTTGGATTTGACAAATCAGTGATCACAGCCGTTGATGAAACCTAGCTCAGCGCTGACATGAAACTAATGGCGTGAACCTTGATAAGACATTGTGTGTAGCCATCTGGTTGCATCAATGGCCTCCAACTTCAAAAAGAATCTAGAACCGGTAATAATAGATCACAAAGTTGCACCTTTCAGAATGTCTTCTGTCTTTAATGGTAGTTGATGGTGAAGTCCTACTAATCTTATCGCCATATTGTGCACAGGACCACATTTTAGAACAAATTATTTCTTCCACTTCTTCCTGATCCACCATCTTATTGCAAGCTTTGGAGCCTCATCCATCATACGCACGTGGAAATCTGAACTATCCAAAATTCCAAATACGGCACCTCAATGTGACCCAAAACTTACATTGATCAAATGATCATAACCATCATATTTCATTTATTGGATTGCCACCGATGTCTTAATTATTGGCCATACATTGGATGGGGCAATAATCAGATCATTAGGATCCAGTCATCGTTGTGATTTAAGTCAATGTTCCATCCACAAGGGGCAATGAGATTTTTGGACTGCATGTGCGTATGTCAATTTTTACGGTTCATAAGACACTAAAACTAAAAACAGTTAAATATCATAAAGTTCGTACCTTAAGTGCCTGTTTGGATTGTGAGATTAAATGGTATGGAATTGTATCAGATGGGATTAAAACTTGCACAATGATTGCATGTCTGGAAATACCATGCTATTTTGGCCATCCAATCCCCATGTTTGGGATAGAATTCTTGCTATGGGAAAAACATTGGATTAAGTGAAATCCAGTTTGGTGGACCATGGAATTGTAATCAATGAACCAAATTCACAACAAATGCCGGTCACTCGTACACGTATATAACTAGAATGTCACATGTAAAGGGCGCATATGGATGAACGGCATGGGTAGAACACATGCATCAATGTGGGACCCACATTTGTAGTGGATTTCAAAATCCACTGGAAATACCACAAGGAACCAAATGCAATTCCATCCCACCTAATCCCAATACTTCCCGTCCTCCCCAATGCCGGATGAAATTTGCACGGGACCAAATCCAATTCCATCCCTACTAATCCCATCTAAGCCCACGTATCAAACAGGCCCTAAGTATCGAATTGCTAGATGCCTATTAGGGATTTTCCTATTCTCACCTCTTCTTCTTCCAGCAACTCAACAGAGAAACCACCAAATGAATACGCTCCTATTCTCACCTCTTCTTCTTCCAGCAACTCAACAGAGAAACCACCTAATGAATACGTGGTGGGTCATGCGCAATTTCACTGGATGCCATTAATACCTCCTCCTTTTCTTGTTATTCTTATCATTTTCTTCTTCCTAAAAGGGTTGGATTGATTGGATTCAAGAACTGAATTGAATCATCCTCGAACCATCAAACGAACTAAAGGAAACTCATTCTATCCAACCGGTCGAATTTCAGAAAGTTGAACTATGAATTTGTTTGATGGAACTAGTTCACAGTTAAAGGATAGACTGGTTGAATTAGGAAAGTATGATCTCTTCTTCTTTGCATCTTTCAATCGTGGAAGTGACATGTAATCACTTGTACTATAACTACCTTGTCCTCATCCTTCGAAGATTTTTTTCTTTTACTTGCCTACCGATAACGGTGTTAACACTCAAATCTCTATTCAGTCTTCACCTTAATTTAATTGCCTTCGATTGTTTCTCCCAATGGACCATCCAATATATCACATTCTATCCCTTGTATTTGTGGGCCATTTGCTCCGTAAGATCCTTTGCTTCTAATACCTTGTAGTCTATGCTTGTTACACCAGTGCACATAAGAAGATGCTACTTAAGCTTGCCACAACAACACTCCTCTTTGTGCTAACTTGGCTATAATGTTTGTGTTTTGTTACTTGCATTTTATGACACTTGAATGATATAAACTCATTTTGGATATAATTCATCACTTATGGCCAACGGTGCATAGTTTGTCACCCAAACAATGGCCAACGGTGCATAGTTATCCACAAAATTTTCATGTTTCGAGTTTTAAGTGTGTAATCATGTGCCTTTTAACATCTTGTGAAGTTTTCCCAATGTTACCCTCAGACTGTGATATGTTACGTGATACGTGCGATATTTCCTCTTGATATTCTATATCCCAAGGGAGTGATGCATGGTGCGGTAATGAGCCTTCAAACACTAGGTAATGCAGGGGCATTTTCACACCAAGTTCGACTAGGGTGGCCTGTAAGATGCAAGGGCACACTCGGGGTGGGCGACCTATGTAAGGTGGTACCCATGTGATGTGGGGCCCACGAAAGGGGTTCGACCAAGGTCCTAACCCATGGGATATGGGGCCTAGGCTATGAGATAAAGAGATTAATTCGTCATACTCCAGCAGTTCGAGCTTTTAGAGCAAGTGGTCAGTGGACCTGCATCAAATTGGTATCAAAGCGGGAGGTCTCGTGTTCGAGACTCCTCATCGGGGGTGATTGGCTCGTTAGTCTAGTCCAATCATCAAGTGAGCCACGGTTATACAAAAGAATGGATGGTATAAAGACACTTTTTGAGTTGTTTCCATTCAACGTACATGTGTAGTTTAAAGACACTCATTGGATACGAGTTCATAATTCGATGACCTCAACCACTTATATGATGTGGCATGTCGTAGATGGAAGCCCAAAGAAAATTCTTAGATAGGAGTATCTTAATCCTTTGATCATTTAACTCTTTTCTTTAAAGGACTAGCCTAGGCTCAACCAGTGTTCGAAATATCGGTATCGCGCAATGTATCGCAACCTTGGGATACAGATTGGTATCGGTTATTGCACGGGATATATCGTTTGTATCACATAATTTATCACACTTTTTGGGAAACATGAGGAAACATTGGCAAAACAGTTGATTTTTTTTTATGAAACTTCAGGGATTATTTAAAAAAGATCTTAATACACACTTTTAAATCATAAAATCTCAAGAAAGAAGTGCACATAATAAATTTCCTTTGTATTAGGTCCTAAGTTATGCGTTATCTGATTAAACTAAGGTAAATATATTCAAATATGATGCATAACATTTATAAATGTATAAAGATGTGTATGAAAACATAATCAATGCATTCAAAAGCAAAAGATACATTAGAAATTAGAAAACATACCTATCAATGATATGTGTATTCAATATCCACCCGGTCCATCCATTTTTCCATGTCATTTTAGGACATTATCCAAAAAATGAAGCATATCTAATAATCAGAGGGACCATACCATAAGAAACAATGGTGATTGACCATTAGTGGCCATAAAAGTTTTGGATCAAGCTGATAATTGTTTTTTCGCTTCATTCAAACTTATGTGGACCATGCAAGTGAAAATAGTTGGAATTAATGCTACTGTCGAAAACAATAGGGCCCACCTTGATGCATGCACGACATATCTACATCGTCCATTGGTTTGGCCTAAAAAATGAGACAGTTACAAATTTCAGGTAAACGTGGACCACTCCACACGAAATAGTAGTTATTGACCATTAAAAATTGTGGGCCACAACAATTTTCTGGATCAATCTAATATTTGTGTTTTCCTTTCATCCAAGTCTGTGTGAACTTATAAACGGGTTGGATGGTCACAATGGACCTTAGGAAGTTTTCAATGGTGGGGCACACTGTAATGTTTGTAAGAAATCTACCCCCTCTATCCATTTTGTGAGCTTATTTTACGACTTAAGACAAACATTGAGTAGGATCAAGACTCAAGTGGGCCGCACTAATAGAAAAGGTGGGTAGGGAAATTCCTACCATTGAAACCTCCTCGGGTCGATAGTAATCTTTACATTCCATCCGTATCGTTCATGAAGTCATTTCTACTAGGATGAACTAAAAACACAAATATTAGACTGATTCAAAACTTTCGTGGCCCCACGAATATTTCAACTGTGGACATTCAATCCTCACGTTTTCAGCCCACCACCCTGTCCTAAAATGAGCTCGAAAAACGGATGGGCAGGGTGGATTTCTCACAAACATCACAGTGGGCCCCACCTAAGTTTCCAGCGCAGGAACTTCCTGCAAAGACTTTCGAAGGAAATCTGCGTCCGTGAAGGAAACGGATTGGCTACTCCCCTGACACCAGCCCCGGGGTTGGTGGTCGATGCTCTGTGGGCCCCATGTATGTGTTTCATCGATTCCGTTCATCCATTTTTAAATATCATTTTAGGTCTTTATCCCAAAAATGAGAGGGACATAAATCTCAGGTGGACCACACCACAGGAAAACAATAGTGATTGGATATCCATCATTTAAATCCTCCTAAGGTCCACTATACTGTTTATTTGACATCCAATCTGTTGATTAGGTCATAAAGACCCAGATGAAGGGCAAAAACAAAGATTAACTTGATCCAATACTTTTATGGTCCCCAAAAAGTTTTTAACAGTCGAAGTTCATTCAGCACTATTTCCTGTAATGTGGTCCACTTGAGACTGGGATATACCTCATTTTTTGTGTAGTAACATAAATTGATCTAGAAAAATAGATGGACGTAATGGATGAAACACAAACATCAAGATGGGGCCCACAAAGCCCCTGCCACTGGTGGCGGGGGGAGTAGCCAATCCGTTTCCATCCGTGAAGATGAGCGCTGAAAATCCTTGAGCTGAGTTGTACAAATAGTTCAAAGGAGATCAAAGTTACATGGGCCCCAAAATAATGTATTTATTATATCCACACCGTTCATCCATTTGGAGAGATCATTTTAGATCATGAGCCCAAAAATGAGTCATATCCAAAGCTCAGGTGGACCACACCACAAATAGCAATGAAGGCAATGATTCTCACCGTTATAACATTCGTAGGGCCCACCATAACATTTATTTTCCATCCAATCTGTTCATCCATTTTTAAATATCATTTTAGGTCTTTATCCCAAAAATGAGAGGGATATAAATCTCAGGTGGACCACACCACAGGAAAACAATAGTGATTGGATATCCATCATTTAAATCCTCCTAAGGCCCACTATACGGTTTATTTGACATCCAATTTGTTGATTAGGTCATAAAGACCCAGATGAAGGGCAAAAACAAAGATCAACTTGATCCAATACTTTTATGGTCCCCAAAAAGTTTTTAATAGTCGAACTTCATTCAGCACTGTTTCCTGTAATGTGGTCCACTTGAGACTGGGATATACCTCATTTTTTGTGTAGTAACATAAATTGATCTAGAAAAATAGATGGACGGAATGGATGAAACACATACATCAAGATGGGGCCCAGTGGCAGGGGGAGTAGCCAATCCGTTTCCGACCGTGAAGATGAGCGCTGAAAATCCTCAAGCTGAGTTGTACAAACAGTTCAAAGGAGATCAAAGTTACATGGGCCCCAAAATAATGTATTTATTATATCCACACCGTTCATCCATTTGGAGAGATCATTTTAGATCATGGGCCCAAAAATGAGTCATATCCAAAGTTCAAGTGGACCACACCATAAATAGCAGTGAAGGCAATGATTCTCACCATTATAACATTCGTAGGGCCCACCATAACATTTATTTTCCATCCAATCTGTTCATGAGGTCACAAAGACCTTGATGAAGAGGAAAAACAAATACCATATCGATCTAAAACTTGTGGCCCCAAAAGGGTTTCAATGGTAGACGTTTAATGTCCCGCAACTATTTTCAGTGTGGTCCACTTGATCTTTGGATCTGTCTTATTTTTTGGCTAAAAACTTAATACAAGCTCGCAAAATGGACGAACGGTTTGGATATAACATATAACTCACGATGGGACCCACATAACTTGGTGACGTCAACACACCATCCAAGTCGGTGGTGTGCAGTACACCAGCCCATCCGCTTCCTGTAAATAAGGGCTCAAGGCCCTTTTTTCGAAGCAGAGACGGTTCCAGCATTCTGAAACCCTAAAATCTCTCCCAAATGACAGGATTTGGAGGATTTCTCTGGATTTCGCACCCAAATCTCTCCAAATCAAAGACTTGGATTCAAATGGCCCATCAAAAGCAGCTTCCGAGTAGGACGATCTTCTTTATAGGTACCGAAATCTACTCTTGAAAGTTTTTCTTTCGATCAGGACAATCTTCTTTGGAAATATTATGCAATATTTATCGATATATTGATCGATACAAAGAATTATGTAATTTTTAAAAATTTTTAGTATCTTCCAAAGGGTTTCGTATCGCTGGACTGCGATACTGATAATATCGGCCGATATATCGACCGATAATATCGATATTTCGAACACTAGGCTCAGCTAAATAGCCAAGGTTAGGGCTTAAGGGACTAGGGTAGAGCCAGGGCCAACCCCAACCTGGCCCATTGTCACACCTACTTCATCCTTTCTTTTTTTTTCTGAAAGATGTACAAATTTTATTAAAAAGAAGAGAAAAAGTGACTCTCTCATCACCTCCCCATCAAGCCAAAATTATAACTAGAAAGGAAAAAGATACAAGGGATTGAAAACTCTAAACTGGAACAACAAAGTCCGCACTCAAAATCTCCCAAAAGGTCAAAGGAAGTATGGTCATGGCACTCTGATCTCACTAGCACTCGATTGATGATCATGGACATGGTTTTCCTTTCTAATGCTACACTAGTCAAAACTTTGTTATCGAAAATCTTACAGTTCCTTCCCCTCCATGGCCGCAAAGGACCCCCAAATAAAACTAGATTCCAAATAGTGAAGGCCATTGTTGTAATGTGCGGTCGCATATGCGAATATGCGATCGCATATGCGTATATTCGAGGCTCAATCGCATATGTAGCAGTGGCATATGAGATCCCTGCACATATGCGATCGCATATGCCAGCATTCTGACTGTTTTCTGACCGTTTTTTTTTTTAAATCCGGATTTTTACTCTATATATATGCATTCTAAGCATTCCTACTTATAAAAAAAGCTCAAACTCTCTCTCTATTCTCTATTTCTCTTACTACATGATCTCTTACTAAGTACTTTACATTTTACAATCTACATTCTACATTCCATCCACTCCTCTCCATCCATATTCCATTTTCATATTTCTTTTCTTTTCTTTCAACTTTCAAGAATCAAGATTCAAGACTCAAGAGGGTACAACAAGAATCAAGAATCCAAGGACCAAGATACATGATACATCATTCTTCATTCATAATACCATTACCATCCATATTCAAGAATCAAAAATCAAGATCAAGAGTCAAGACAAGAGTCAAGAGACTCCTCACTCCTCTAGTCCTCTCCAATCTCCAATCTCCATCCACTAAGTTTTCTAAGTTCTAACTTCTAAGTTCTAAGTTTCTAATTTTAAGTTTCTAACTTCTTTCTATCATTTTTTTTTTTTAATATTTTGTTTGTTAATTGATTTGTTACTTTGTTAATTGTTAGTTGTTATAACTTACAACTTACAAGTTTGAAGTTACAATTTACAACTTACAAGTGACAAGTTACAACTTACATTACAAGACTACAAGTTACATCTTACAACTTACACTTACAAGTACAAGTTACAACTTACAACTTACAACAAGATTTCAAGATTACAAGTGCAAGACTACAAGTTACAACAAGATTTGAAGTTGGGATTTGGGAACCTCTTTTAGATTTGTTAGTTGCTAGTTGTTAGTTATTACATTTTGTAATTTTACTTTTATTTGTATGTAAATTTCTCTCTCTCTACAAGTGTAAGTGTGTAACTCAACTCTCTCTCTTTTTCTTTTCCCTCTTCTTCTCCCTTTCTACAAGTGTAAGTGTGTAACTCAACTCTCTCTCTCCCCCTTCTTCTCCCTTTCTAGTTTCTACAAGTGTAAGTGTGTAAGTGTGTGTGTGTAACTCTCTCTCTCTCTCTCTCTCTCTCTCTCTCTCTCTCTCTACAAGTGTAAGTGTGTAAGTGTAACTCAACTCTCTCTCTTTTTCTCATTTTCTTTTCCCTCTTCTTCTCCTTTTCTACAAGTGTAAGTGTATAACTCAACTCTCTCTCTCCCTCTTCTTCTCCCTTTCTAGTTTCTACAAGTGTGTGTGTGTAAGTGTAAGTGTGTAACTCTCTCTCTCTCTCAAGTCCCATCTCTTTAGGCTCTTTACTCTTTACTCTTACTTACTAAGTTACTCTCTTAGATCTACTTCTTTCTTACTTCTTAGTTCTTCTTAATACTTCTTAGTCTCTTTATAGTTTCTAGTTAGTAGCTAGCTAGTTACTTTTTAGTGCTAATAATACACACACACACCACTATCCACCATCATAATGACTTCTTCCCAATCTTCCTCTTTGAAGCTCAAGTCAAATGACCCGGGTTGGAAGTATGGACACTACCGTAATGCTATCGAAAAGACTCACATAGTATGTGAGTTATGTGGGTTTGTGAGTTCCGGTGGCATTGCAAGGCACAAGCAACACCTTGCATATTTACCGGGGTCGAATGCAAAAGCATGTGACAAAATTACTCCAAAAATCCGAAGGGAGATCGTAGAGTATATGGAAAAACAATCAAGAAAGAAATGCAATAGTGCCCTACGTCAGGAGGAATATATGGAACAAGATGCATATGAAGATATAAATGTACTTAATGTAGATGAAGCTAGTCTCACTTCTCCTACTTCAACAGGCCGGTCTAGACCACAAGTACAATCATCTAAAAGAGCCCGAGGGCATGAACCCATAGATAGATGGTGTAGACCACACCCCGAGGATGTGGTCGACCAAAGGGGTAGAGAGAAAGGGCCAGATCAAACAACTTTAGAGAACCGGTATAAACAAAAAGATAGAAAAATCACAATTTATTATATTGCTAAGTGATTTTACCAAACCGGCGTTGCTTTCAAAGCCATTAAATCGAAAAGCTTTAAGGTAATAATTGAGGCTATAGGTTAATTTGGACCTGGGCTTTAAACCTCCTTCATATCATGAAATGAGGGAGACATGCCTAAAAATTGAAGTTGAATATACACAATCCTTCATAGCTGAATATAAGAAATCATGGAAAATATATAGTTATTCATTAATGGCCGATGGATGGACCGATAGATCCGGTCGGTCCCTCATTAACTTTTTGGTAAATTGTCCAGCTGGGACAATGTTCTTGAAATCAGTGGATGCGTCGAGTCATTCACATACAGGAGAATATTTGTTTAACTTCCTAGATAGTGTAGTTGAAGAAATAAGTGAAGACTACGTTGTACAAGTAATTACAGATAACGTAGCCTCGTATGTAATGGTCGGTCGTCTCCTTATGGAGAAGAGGCGACGTTTGTTTTAGACCCCCTGTGCGGCCCATTGTATTGATCTTATGTTAGAAGATATAGGTAGATTATTTATAAACGTGATTGCAAGGGCTAGAAGAATCACGGTCTTTATGTACAAACACGCCCTTTTTCTCAATCGAATGAGAAAACACATTGGGGGTAACTTGCTACGTCTAGCAGTCACCCGTTTCGCTACACTACAAAGGCTACATGCAAAGAAATCAGAACTTAGAAGCTTTTTAGTGTCGGCCGATTTTATAAGTGGGCCTTGGTCAAAGAAGGCTAACGGAAAACGGGTTCAACAAACAATTCTTTTTCAAAGTTTTTGGACTCAGGTAGTAAAGGTGCTAAAATCATCTGAGCCCTTAGTCTCTGTGTTATGATTGGTGGATGGGGATGAGAAGCCCGCAATGGGCTACATATATGATGCGATGGAGATGGCGAAAAATAAGATCATGAACCATTTTAATTATAGAGACCGTGATTACAGACCAATTTTAGATATTATAGATAGAAGATAGGGCAGCCAAATGTCATCCCCATTGTATTCGGCTGCTTACATCCTTAACCCAGCCTATTTATTCGCTTCTGCTGATCCAGGAAAAAAACTAACTATGCATATGGTTGAATTTATTGATGTCTTGGAAAGAATGATTCCAAATAAAGGAGAACAGGACAAGATCTCAACTTTGCTGGACTTCTACACAAAAAGTGAAGGGATATCGTAATAAGACATCGAACAATGAAATTACCCAGTAAGTACTTCTATGAATGAATGTTAATATGTTAGTGTACACGGACTCAACTGTGTACTGAACTCTTACAAAAAGTTGTTCTACAAAGTGTCTCTACTCTCTAAGAGATCTAACCTATGGACTATGGTCTCCTATACAACTGTTTTTCTCAGCTGACTGGTGGGCTGCCTATGGAGTGGACCCGAACAGGAAGAATTCAGCTCTAAAGAAGCTGGCTATGAAGATTCTTGGACTCACGTGTTCTGCAAGTGGTTGCGAGCGCAATTGGAGCACGTTCAAGTCGGTAAGTTTATTTAGACTTTAGACTATTTAGTAATTGTTTTTTTTTTTTTGTAAACTTTAATTTTTTTAGTGGCCTAAGCTAAATTAATTACCTAAATAGCTAACGTCAAATGCGCTTTCTTTCTTGCAGATTCATACCAAGAAAAGGAATCGCCTTGAGCAAAAAAAGCTAAACGACTTGGTTTTCGTTCAATACAATCAAAAATTGCGAGAACGATTCCAAAATAGGAAAGAAAAGTCTGGCTTCTTTGACCCTATCTGCTTAAATGAGTTGGATGCAGATAATGAGTGGCTAATAGAGACAGGACCCGGTATTTGCTGGAGAGGATCTGACATGGGCACAAGTTGAAGATGCCGCATATGGATTTACACATGGTGAAGGTAGTAGTAGTACCACTCGAAGGCGAAGGACGGGGGAGAGCCGGAGGACAAGTAGTAACCGTCAACCCGTTGATGAGATTGAGGAGATTGAAGAAGGAGAAGGTGATAATGATGATCAAATTGAAGACCATCCACCATTGGATGTTGATGAAGTATTAGTACGTACAGATAACGAAGAAGAAGTGTATGTGGAAGAAGAAGATGACTCGAATGATGATGATGATGGTGGTGGTGGTGGACCTAGTGGTGATGTGCCACAATGGATGCTAGATCAATGTACATCATGATTATTGATTAGATAAATAAATACATAACTTCTTAATTTTGTTTAATGGTTGTCTTATAAGTCTAAGTGTGTTGATGTTGTGTTGTCGATTGTTTGTTGATAACTTGATATTGAATCATTGATAAATGATAACTTGATACATTATGTATTGTATTTGACAATTTGTATCATCTATCATGTACATGTAGTGTTGAATGTTGAATATGGATATTTGATATTTCATAAATCATAATTCGTATTTCATATTTGTTATTGTTAAATAAATAAACATAACTACTAAGTACTAACTAAAATGTTAATTTTTAATTTGTTAATGTTAAGATAAGAATAGATCATTTAAGAAGTTAACTATATTGTAATTTGTAAATTACTAAATTAGCAAATTGTAAATGTATGATTTATCTCATGTTCATGTATGGGTTTTTTTTTATATACTTAACTTAAATGTATTTCATGTCCCAATGACATATAATAATTTATTTTAATTTTTTTTATTTTTTTCTGATTTTTATGATTTTTTTAAAAAAAAATTGAAAAAATGCAGAAAAAAAAAAATATGCGACCGCATATGCAATTGTGCGATCGCATATGCGCACACACATATGCAATCGTACAGGATCGCATATGCGATTTGACAACATTGGTGAAGGCCCCTAAATCCATTCTAACCATGACTCTCCAATGGATACATTAGAATCCAATACACCTAAACATTACTAGGAAACGACCCAAATTTCCTTTACCACTTTGCAATTAATGAACAAGTAATCAATTGTTTCCTCTTCTAACTTGGCACAACACAACTATTTGGAAATAAGAAGTTCTGCTTATTTAGGTTGTCTAAAGATTATTTTTTTTTAGCCAAAGCGTTCCAAGTTCCAAGTCAATGCCTTAATTCTTGGGGGGGAGGGGGGGGGGGGGGCAGAGACTTCCAAACTTTGGCATAAGAACTAGATGCATTTAACCTAGCTAGCATCCTCGAGAGCATCAATTTTGCCAAAAAAGATCCGTTCAACAACCATTTCTAAATCTTCCTCTTTGGTAGAGCTGTCAAAAGGTGCACTTCCCACAACCCTATTAAGTAAATACACAAACATATTTGATTCCTCGTCATAAAGGTTCATCCATAAACTTATCAAGTGTTTCCCCATCCAACCCCATGCATTATAATATGCAGGATACTAAACAACCATTGACCAGATTTGAGATTCGTAAGCAGAGATGATGCACATATATAAGACAGCACTATATTAAAGAAATCTTATGGAATCAGCCTTGTATAAGCTTACCTGTCATTGATTTTGCTCCTCCTACGTTGTTCGGTTGCAGAGTGCTTCGATCGCGGCGTGTTTGCCCTTTGATCATTGCCCCTACCATCTCCTCTAGCACCCGAATCTCCTATAACAAATTGAAATTTCAAAAGGTTGTTAGAAAAGAATATATATGATACATGAAGGTAAATGTTATCTCTACTCCTAAAACTGTATTTACACCCTGTATGACCTTAAGACTAAGTGGGTGTTTGGCTACTTGGCTAAAATCATTTCTTTTCAATCCTTCCGTTGAGGAGTTGTACATGACGGGATGGCATGCCTTTGGACCATTTGGGGAGAAAGGAATAGGAGTTGCTTTGAAAACAAATTGGCTTCAGTTGAAGTCATCAAGCACAAAGTGATTATATAGGTGTTTGATTGGGTTGCTCATCAAGGATTTGGATGCTTGCGTCCTTATTGCCCTTCAGGGGTTGTAATTTGGTTTTTGTTTCTCTTTTTGTTGCATTTTGCTATTCTTTTCCACTTCATGTGGCTTTTCAATAAAATCATTACCTTTCAAAAAAAAAGTTGTACATGATGCTAGGCATAATGATTCCCTCACATGAAATCCTGAATAATAGGTTTTCAGGCATTTCACAAGCAAGGAACTCATTTATGTGACTGATAAGTTGGTGCCTCACTGCATGTGCTAACGAGGGCACACTTGGTTGTGATCTGAACATTTACCAAGGGCATCCTGCATCATGACTCTCTTAACCCAAAACTCAAACTACCCCTCTTCTGATGGGTCACATGATGCGTGTTGAAACTGGACTGTTGTTCTTCTGTAAGGCACTACAAAATATATAAATAAATAAATAAATAAAAACCTTTCAACCAATAGAGACCTCCATAAACCTATTTTGCCCAGGTTACTTTATGCCAAAAACGAAAACATAAATATATATATATATGGGTGGCATGCTAACAAACAACCGCAAGCTTTTTATAGTGCTTTCAAGTGTCAACCATCTTTGCTTTATCTCTCAATTAAAAAATTAAAAAATAAAACTTTGCAATGACCAAATATCAGGCCCTTGAGATGGAAATATCAATTCTCTATAAAGACTATAAAAGGAATTGAAGGTTGGTATTTATGATTAGTGTGATCTCCTAGCAAGGGAAATCAATGTGTATTATTAGAATTTCATGAATCAACAGAAAAAAAAAAGGGATAAACATAGAAAGAAGCTAATATCCAGTTATCTACACCCTTTATCTTGACACATATCCCCCTTTTTTATGTTAGAAACAAAATCGTAGGCTCATTATCGTTCCAAAAAAAGAAAAGAAAACAGAATAGTAGGCTACCTAAGCATAAGAGAAATAGGCGAGAGAACCAAATGCATAAAAACTGTACAGTCCAATAAAAGTGTACAAAGAAAACACCGTATGCATACTGAGCAATGTGAACATCAATCTCTCCTTTTCTATTTGCACTAACCAATTTTAGGAATTAATATAGTATGAGCTTTGCTAAGCTCACAAGCATTTATAAGTCAGCTAATGCGCATTCCACCACATTTGCCAGCATGGCAGACAGGTGCACTATTCAAGCCATCCCTCCAAGGGTACCAACTACCACTATATTGATTCTCTATCCCACGAATCAGGTCAGTCCACTAGACAGTTGGAGCAAAATTAACTGAACAAATGTACGGTTGTGAAAAAATCCACTCAAGTTCATAAGCCGTCGGTTTATTTCTTATAATGGCACACCTACTGAATGGAACACATTTTTAGCAGTAACACCGACATGGTGAGGTCCACCTGATGGGATGGCTTAGATATTTCACCCGTGCCACAATGGCATATGCGGTGCCATGTGCATTAGCTGACTTGTATACACATGTGGGCTTAGAAAAGCTCAAAACAGTACACTTTTTACAACTGTTCAAATGCCCAAACCTGAAAACAGGTGTATGCAGTACAAAAAGGGGTCATATAAGGAGATCAGCAAAATAAAGGTTAGTGATAAAATTATCAGGCAGTTATTTGATACTCTGGAAGAGTGTGAGGGTTGATAGGGAGGCGCTCAAAACTGCAAAAGTGGCACACATTAACTCAAATTAAGCTGCCCAAATTGTGAGACCCACTGTAGTAGATTGGTCGTCACCCAAAACCAGATAGGTTGGACAATCCAAACGTCTGACTCACACAATCATGTTTGCAGAATTTGGAGCATTGGCTTACTTATCATCACAACCGCCCAATAAATGATTGGGACTGTTAGCTACTTTTCATCACAATCATCCAATAAATGTTCACCAATCGACAGTTTTAAGTAATAAGATTTAGTGTAAATTTTGATTTCTCTGATTGATGGGCATGTTCGTTAAATTTTGACCATTCGATACCATTTTGGTTTGTCATCTGTTGAAGAGTTTTTAAGTGTAATTATTTGGGTTACAATCCATCTACGCTGGGTCCCACTATTTGGGCAGTTATGGTTGGACAATCCAAACATCTGATTCACAGACACTGCTGAATTTGGAGCATTGGCGACTTTTCATCACAACCACCCAATAAATAATTGGGAGCGTTGGCTACTTTTTATCACAACCATCCAATAAATCAACAATCGACCGTTTAAGTAATCAGATTTAGTGTAAATTTTGGTTTCTCATCAATAAAAAGTGGATTTCACCAGTTCGACAATATAGTTTGAACCATTTATGTGCCCTGTATACAATATCTCAGTACCAGCATATCAACTATCACACTCTGCCAGAGTATTAAAGTTTTCACAAGATCAGCCAGCAAAAGATCCAAAGACTCATGTATCCTGCTAACATGAACACAACCTTAACCAGCACCACAACTGCCAGTGCAGGGGCGACACCCTACTGTGAACTAGCATGCACCTATAGGAACCGCCTAAATAGTGGGACCCACTGCAGATGGATTGGTATAACCACTGAAAAAACTAGTCTAACGGAAGACAATCCAAAATGGCATTGAACGATCGAAATTTAACGAACAAATGCCCATCAATCAGAGATCGGTCTCGTCAAATCAATCTGATTTTGGGGGATATCACCGACCTACAATGGGCCCCACCAATTGGGCGGCTATGATTTAAGTACATGCCACGTGTGCAGCACGGTACGCGCCAGCCTGTCGTCCATATCATTTGCCCAAGCAAAAGACGGGGCAACTCTAACGTGCGCCCGGGGAGAACCACGCGAAAAAAACCAAAAGAATTGCAAGCCTTAAAAAAATGAAAAAGAAAACAACACAAAATCTCGACCTCCCAGTTCCGATATAACCCCGGAACACCCACGGCGCACGTTAGATCGCCTTTCTCACAACCCCACTAACGTGTACAACGGTGCGCATAGTTGAAGAAAACGTACCTTTCTGTGAAGAAGAACCGTCTTTCCTGACGTAATCTTCATCATCCTCGTCCTCGTCTTCTGTAAGCCCTTTGTTAGATCTCAACATCTCCATCGACAGCTCCAGTTTCTTCTGCTACTGCTGCCTGTCAAAAAATTCAAAAAAAAAAAAAAGGACGAAAAGGACCAAATTCATCACAAAAGAACTGCGAAAGAGGACGAAAATAACAAAAATATGGGCAAGAATGTCACCACCTTGGAAGAAGATGAGAGAGAGCTGAGACCGGTGCCGAGTGGAGAGAGAAAGTGAAGGGAACGGCTCTGATTTCTTCTCCCGCCGGCTGTGGAAAGAAAACAGACAATACCCTAGGTGGGCTTTAATTAACGTGGAGTGTTTGCTAACCTGCGCGGAAGGGGGGGAGGTTGTTGCCCTGCGCACCGGTTGGGCAATATGGCGACTTGGGGTGGTGGGTTTTTCTTAACCGGTTCCCTTCCGGCGCATGTTAGCTTTTTATGTGAGAACGTGAGATCACGTGATGGGAGCGTGCGTTCACGTGAGAGGGAGGAAGGGGGCTCGTGATATTTTTATTGGTTTTCTTTCTTGTTAGTGGACTCCGCACGGATGACGTGATATCAGTCTCCACCACAGACACGACATGTTTTTTGGATTTTTAACACGTGAACAATCCACCGTGCGGTCCATCAGATGAGCGGTCGAGATCATAACGTTCACATGGATATGGCCCTCATAGACAGCCGATTAGGTGTTACTTAGATTGCCGTGGGGCCCACCTTGATGATCTTCCGTATATCCGCGCTGTACATCCTATCTTTCCAGCTAATTTTAGAAAGTGGTACTAAAAATTAAGAAAATCCAAATCTCCGATGGACCACACCATAGAAAACAATGGTGATTGAACGGCCACCATTAAAAGCTTTATAAACCTACCTTTATGTTTATTTGTCATCCAACCAGTCTAAAATGTCAATCAAACATATATGAAGTGGGAATAAAAAATCACCTTGACCCAAAACTTTTGTAACTCATGAAAAGTTTTTAACAGTCATTTACTACTGTTTTCATAATGTGTTCTACCTTAGATTTTGATCTTCTTAATTTTTTATATTACATCATTAAATGATATATATATATATATATATATATATATATATATATATATATATAAACAGGTGGACAGCGTGGATATACAAAAACTTCACCAAGATGGTCCCACAAGGCCAGGATAACACTCACTAAGATATTACCTGAGTAACACCCAACCCGCTCCTCTCCGCTGTGGAGAGCGCCGAAAGTTCGGTCAGAAACAAATCAGGCATTAGTAGGATTATTTTGAAAATTTCCTTTAAAATGCTGGTTTTATGAAGTATGTTCCACTAACTGATTTTAAGAGGCGGTGATATCCGAGTAATAAAATTATTAAATTGCTCACATTTATTCTTTGTTTCTTTAAAAAAGTGATATTATAAAAAGTAAAAAAGTTGAGAACTGCGGAGCCCACCTGATAAACCATTCAACATATGCGTCCCACCAGCTATAGGGATTACTGTAACAAAATATCTGATTGATTGAGCCATCAAATGAGCTACACATGTCTATGGATGGAAAGCGGATTGGCTGGTGTACCACACACCAGCTATATTAATATAGCTGAGTTATTGGTGTCAGCAAGCTCCGTGAGTCCCATCATGAGGTATGTGTTATATCCAAACCGTCCATCCATTTGATGATATCATCTTGAGGTTTGAACTGAAAAATACGACAGGTCTAAAGGTCAAATGGACCACACTGCAAAAAAACAGTGGGGGTTTGAATGTCTACCATTGAAACCTCTACGGGGCCACAGTCAATATGAAATTTGATTTTCCTCATCATCTATGTATGTTTGACCTTGTTAACGGATTAGATGGAAAATAAATGTTATAGTTTAACGATGAAAATTATTATCCTCGCTACTATTTTTGGTGTGGTCCATTTGAGCTTAGGATATGATTCATTTTTTGTTTAATATTTTAAAATAATCTTAAAAAATGGATGAACAATATAGATATAATAAATACATCACTATAGGGCCATGTAACTTTGATCTCATTTGAACCGTTCGAACAGCTTGGAGCACAAGGAGCGTCGGCGCTCGTCTTCACACGACACGTATCAACCCCAGCTATATAGCTGATGTGTGGTACATTTAGATGTGTTTGGTAGTGTAGGTTGTTTTGGTTGGATATGCAACATTTTGGTTGGATATGCAAGAATTCTCAGCCATTTGATAGGATTCGTGTGGCAGACGAGTTAGATGTGATACACTATAACTAAAACAGGGGCTTATAATTTTCTACTTTACCACTTATTTTAAGAAAATAAATAAAGATAATTTTGCAATTTAATTTTAAAAAGATACTTTTATGTTCTTTACTCTATAAGCATTGTTTACTAAAATTGGAACATTCAAAAAATTAAGAGAATGCCCCCGGTCTCTATTAAGGGCACGTGCCATCTATCTATTTTTGACTTGCCAGCATGATTCATTGAATTAAATGATATGTAATTGCATTAGATGGAATTAACATGATAAATGCAAAACAATTGCATGTTTGGAAATGCCATGGTATTTTGATTATCCCATCCCTCATTTGGGATCAAATGCTTCCCTTGGGAAAAACATTATATTAAGTGAACCTATTGTTTGGTGGACCATGGAATTGCAATCAACATACCAGATTTCATTACTGATGCGGGCCACTTGTATGCATATGCAACTCGAATATCACGTGTAGAGGGTGTATATGGATGGATGGCGTGGATGAAACACAAGTATCGACGTGGGGCCTACAAATGTAGTGGATCAGAAATCCTATTAGTTTCACCAAATGTAATTCCACACCCGTTCGAAATCCAATCCTTCTCATCACTTCCAAATGTCGGATGAAATTTGCATGGGACCAAATGCAATTTCATACCACTTAATCCCACCAGATACCATATGCCAAATAGGCTATGAGGATCATGGAGCACAAAAATCAACCTCCACACAAGATGGGCAACATCATAGGAAAAAATTAGCCATTGATAAACACCAAAGTGCAACACACTAATAAGCTTATGTGGTTGATTGTTGCATGATGGGACCAACCTACTGAAAAAATTGGATGTTGTTGTAGACACTGAAAAATCAGCGCTTATGTAAACTTGTATACTAGTATATGGATTGGGAGGTGATTAAGCTGATTTGTGGATATTGGAGTCGCCATTAGCCAATTGATCTCAAAATCCCGCGGTCAGCTAGATCACACAGAACACGTAAGGTTGGAAAAATTTGAAGACTCTCCTACCTTAGATTGACTCCTGGTCTGCGATCCGGAATTCCAGGTAAGGGACCTCAGTTACAAAAAGGGAAGGTGTTAGGCACCCTCTCTGCCCATACAAAGGTACGGTCTCTATTAAGTGTGGTAAAATAATCTTAAGGGATGATAGATGCAGTGGTCGATATGGGACTAGGTACACACGTGGATTTCTGATGTAGCAAGATCCGAGATTTCGGCAAGCCGCAGAGCATACGTCCAACGGCGTGTTTAGAAGGTGAATGAAATGATGCTTATGCAAACGATATAAGAAAAGCGAACTAGACTACTAGGAATTTCTGATGTGATAGGATTCGATATACAACAAGCCACAAAGTATACATTCACTAGAAATCCATACAAGCAGGGGGGTTGAGAATGGAATAAATGTCATGATGAATGCTTGTGCAAGGTAAAAGATCTTTGGCTTGAACTTGAGTAGGCTAAAACATGAGTTGCACCATGATCAGTCCAAGCTAGACTTGGGATTGAGAAGGTTAGGAGGAGGCTAAGAGATGGGTAAAAAAATATGATCTTGGAGGCTTAGGAGCTCTCTCTCACCCTCACTCTCTTCTTTTCTCTCCCTCTCACTTAAGCTTGGAAATGAGAAGTGATTGTTATGAAATATGAAAAGGAGAAGGCTATTTATAACCTTCTCCAATAGCATTGCTATAATTACTAAGTTTGAGAGGGGTAAATGCTAATGTGGCAAGTGGTGAATGGTTGAGGGGAAAGAAACGCCATGTGGCGCACTCCCATTGGTTATTGGGATTGGTAAAACGATTAATAAGGTCGAATAAGGGGGTAATTTTTTGAGAAAGTTGACTTTTGGACCCTAGAACAGCTGTCCCCAGAAATTCACACTCGGGCCGCAAGCAGTGGCACTCCAAGTACCGTCGGCGATAGTTAGACTAGCGTCTAGTACGGGCTCGGGCCGAGCTCAAGCATGCGGGTTTGTTTGGTGCATTGGTTTGTCCAATAATCCCTTTTTTAGACATTTGGAGTTCAGGTAGGTGAGTTTGGGGTTTGGGTAATGGGCTCAGATCAGGGTATAGGGTATAGGTGGGGGCTGTATGTGAGTTGAACGGTTTGGATTAGGGTTTTAGGTTGCGGATTGGAGGTTTGAGGTTTGGGTCAGGGTTTTGGGTTAGGTCTAGGTGTTTAGGATATAATCGTGATTTCGGATTGTCTTAGCCTTCTTAAGATGTTAGCCTGGGTGGGATGTCTACAGTTGCCCCTCTTTAACCAAGATTGCAAGCAACCAAGCACCAAAGCGAGTGGACACCTCACCCTTCTGGTCAGAAAGGATAGTGATCTGAATCTATTGCCTGCCATTGTATCATTGTTAACTAATTGTTTAGAAAAAGATGACTTGCACATATCACGAGGGCTGAGAAAAATATTGTGATTGTCCCTTTCGCATTCGTCACGACTTTATGGGTCACCAATCACAACCCTTTCATATCAGATTGTTGATAGCATTGGAGGGTAAGTATAAAAGTAGGGCCTCTGTGCATTGGTGCGGCTTTACGAGGATCCTTGTACTGTTTAGTCTGTCGTTCCTTTGCTATGTAATCACCTTAAGAGTATTCGATCCATTTGATCGTCAAAGTGGTTAGCTGCCCTGAGCGTTGGTGCGACCTGACGAGGAACTCACTACAACGACTTAGACTCGATCAAATTTTGTAAACATCCCAAACTAGGTATGTACAGGTAATCTTTTGCTATCAATCTTCTAATTCGGATACTTTAGTTATAATGGATTGTTGTCACTTTGAGCTTGATTATTCTTTCCAGAGATAGATCTACTCATTTATACCGGCATTCGTACGAATGTCCAGATATAGAGATCGGGTCAATCGTACATGTATCATGTACGAATTCGATTATCCTTCGGAGAAACCGGGGGAGATCGAATCTTATTTAGTTGTTTGCACTGACCGTAACTGAAGAATATGGAAGATTTTTCAGTGTACTGCGTGCCGCGCGCGTTTTTGATAACTATCCTCTTCGGAGCTAGACTCATTGGGGATTTTATTTGTGTATATATATATATTGGAAGATCTGTCCGATCTCGCAGATGGTCGAGATCATTCAGTTTTATGAACTGATAGATAACCTCCACTAATAAATTAATGAGGCATTTTATTTTAAATATTTTTAAAGTTTTGAAAGATCCGTCCGATCTCCTGGATGGTCGAGATCATTTGGTTTTTATGAACTAATAGATGGCCTCCACTAATAAATTAATGGGGCATTTTATTTTAAATATTTTTGAAGTTTTGAAAGATCCGTCTGATTTCCTGGATGGTTGAGATCGTTCGATTTTTATGAACTGATAGATGGCCTCCACTAATAAATTAATGGGGCATTTTATTTTTTTATATTTTCTTTTTCTCCCTTTATATATATATATATTGTGTTTTTGCATATTTTTACATTTTTCCAGCAATTTTTAGATGACGTTTTTATTAAAACTCTCAATTTCTCGCAAGATTTTGAAGGGAATCTACTTTTTGGTGGGAGAATCCTTTTCTCTCCACCCTTTGGTCTTTATCCAGCGGATCCATGAGGGGACTAGTGAACCCATCAAGTCATAGGGGGCCGGCCCGCTGTCCCATGCGCTTTTTGTCGGGGGTGGCAATCTAATTACCGTTGGTTTGAGCTTTTGCTCGGTGGTCCAAGCTATGTATTGGTCCAAACGATGGGGCTTCTTCCTCTATTTGAAATTGATTTCTGGACGTCCAGGGACTCCATTGTGGTCCCTGGAAGCTCTTTGTTGGAGGTTTTTCTTAATTTATTTTTTGTATTTTGTATTTTCTTCCTTCCTCACATTTTCAGGTGATTTGATCAATGGATTCTTGTTGGATTTTCGCTGGACGACTGTTTTAGGAGTGTTGAGGATCAAATAGTGCATATTAGACCCCATTTATTACTTGGATTTACGAGCATAATATTGTTTAATGCCCGGTTTAATCGTGTTTTGTTGCAGGGTGTGATTATGAGAGTTGACTGAAAAAGGAGGCTAAAAGCATGGATTTAATGCTCTGACGACACTAAGGCAAGGGAAAGACTTCAGGGAACTAAGATCGACGGATTTACATGGTCGAAAATCCGAGAAAATCGAGAAACTGAAGCTCAAGTGGCCCGAAATGGGTCCAAAATGCAAGATCATAGGGTTCCCGCCATCCGATTGTCCTGAAACTTCATATATGGGATGAGGGCCATAAATTAACCGTACACGTAAAATTTCAGCCATTGGATCACTATGGAAGTGCCTCAACCGACATATCAGCCCATAAACCGTTGATTCTGGGCCCACCTGATATTTGGAACTACCTCAACTTTGGTATTGATGGCTTAAATAATATGAGAAGATGAATGACTGGATCAGATTTCAGAAACACAGCATCGTGGACCCCACATATACAGAATGTGCATAGTGCATATATGCACTAGCCGTGCACGGCAAGCTTCAGAGACGGTTTGACCGTCTCTGACCGAAAGAAAGAAAAAAAAAAAAAAAAAATTTTACGTGCCGCGAAACCGGCCGCTGGCCGTTTTGCGGATGGTTGTGGGCCCCACTCATGATATGTATGGATGATCCAAGCCGTCCACCGTGTAGACAGCTGCGAGCACTACAAAACCATGTTTACACTTTTCATCCACGCAAGCACATGTGTGAGATACAGGGGCCACAAAAGGGCTGCCATGTAGTGTTCAAATTTGATCTTTTAGTTATATCTTCTCTGGGCTGCGTCAATGGACCTTCAAAACCACTCATTCTCGACTGAAATTTCGTCCTAAATCTAATGGACGGGGTGGATTTTTCAGAAAATGCTTCTGTGGGGCCCACCGATACAACAGCGAAATGGTGCGAAAGGTTTCGCACATCCACGAAAACTGACTTTTCTAGGCGGTTTTGGCCCGCCATCTTTGATCATATGGCAGATCTGAACCGTCTATCATGTAGAGGACCTAAGAAAGTACTAAGGGACGGTGTTTCTTTGGAATTTGAGCGAGGAAAGTGGCGTGTTTCGAGGCACCGAACTTGGCTGCGAAAAAGCTTTCAATGGGCATGCATAGCTTTCCAAATCCGATTTAAATCCGATTTTCACCACTCCAGCAGCTATATAAGGAGGTTTTGGACGTGGGGAGCATTCATTCAGGTCTTGGGAGGAAGATTCAGAGCTGGGAAGGAAGGCTCAGGTCGGACGTCTGCAAGAGAGAGAGTTGAGTTTGTTTATTTGTTTTATTTTATTTTGTTTTGAGATATCTAGCCTATTCATGTTGGGCTAAACCTCCTAGTTAGGGCTAGGAGGTGAAGTTTGTAGTGAGATGGGAGAGTTTAATTGATGAATTTTTTATTTAATTTATGAATTGAATTAATGTTGATGCTAGTTTAATTAATGGCATGTTTTAGTCTTTAATGGTCTGTTGTGACTAAAATTACAATGGGTCTGCAATGGCTTTGATCATGTCCTTATACTTTTATGTTTATGACGTCAGGACGTCCTGTTGTTCACCATAGTCTCCTGGGCATGGTTGGATGACGGTACCCTTCTTAACTTTCATACATGTGATTGGGTGGTAATTAGTTTAATTCTGTTGTTTGCCATAGTCTTTTGGGCATGGTTTGGTGATGAAATCCATTCTAATTCATATACCTTTCATCTCTTGAAAACTAGATCAATGACAGTTCTGTTAATTTTCATGAAACATGCATAAGATCTCCCTGATCTCTACAAGTGGATCCTCTGAATCCCTAGTTTCTCTTCCTCTGATTTCTCTTAAGTTTAGATAATTATTCCATCATTATTCCTTAATTTATACTTGATTTAGAATTCATCTTTTTCTAGTTCAAATTCTATTTAATTTTAGATAACGTACAAGTTTCAGTCCCTTGGGATTCGACCTCGGTCTTACCGAGTTATTACTACATCACAACCCTACACTTGGGGAGTGAACAAGTTTTTGGCGCCGTTGTCGAGGAACGTCGGCTACGTTTTTCTGAAATTAATTAGTTTTGGGATTAGTTAAGATTAGGATTATTTTAACCGTATATTTTTATTTTTATTTTCCTATTTTTTAGAAACTAACCTATTCTTCCTGTTTCGTAGGATTCTGAGATAGAAACTTCTAATTTGGTGATATCTTTTCTAATTTCTATATATTTCCTCAATTAGGGTTTTTAAAAATTTTCTAATCTTAGACTAACTGTTTTAGAAACTAACTTGTTTTGTTTTCTTCTGCAGGATCTTAACATAAGAACTTCTTATTTGGTAACACCCTTCTAACTTCTTCTCTTACTTTCCATATTACTATAGGACTTTTCTTTTGTTCTAGGATTAGACTCAGAGTCAGGGTTCTACCATGGAATCGTGGGTACGTGCATACGCTGAGATGGATAGGAGATATTGGGGAATGCCCGAGGGTTGTGGAATTCAACGTATACCTCAAGATTTTTCTCCATCACAAACAGACATTGAGAACCGAGCAGAACGTTATCTTCCATCGGTTAATAGGGCTGTATACGATCGTAATTATGGGAATGAGGATTATTATCAGCCATCATATTCTCCCATGTATGATCAGTATGACTATAACCAGTGGAAACATCAAAGCTGGGAAGATGAACCAACAACATGTTATAAGGATTATCCTCTTGGATACCCTAACATTGAGATCCAACCAGAAACGATACAGAAAAATTCAATTCAGCATAACATGAAGTGGTTTGCGGAATTCAGAAAAGCAATGAAAGGACTCAATGCGCGCCTTGATAGGATAGAGGAGGCTCGGTCATCCCAGCCACGACCCAAACCAGAAATACAGTGCAAGGAAAGTGATCTGCATTCACTTTTGAAAGAATCTGAAATTTGGAATGAGGAGTTGGATTCCATTAATGAGCATGTGGTTCAATTTCCCGATGAGTTGATCTCGATGACTGTTCGAAAGAATGGTGAAGATACATGGGTGTCTTTTAAATATAATGATGATGACACACTTCAATCACATGACACACTGGATTCTAATGATGAAGAAGATGTTAGTTTATGTGAACCTCAACCCATTCTAGGTGAAGAATATGAGGAAAGTGATTCCATCCCAAGTGTGCACTGTACTGAACCAAAATATGATGAGTACTGGGATGACGATCCTGAATGTGTAACCACAATTCCCTTGGAATTAATCTCAAGTTTGGTCCAAGTCAATGATCAAGAAGTACGCGAAGAGAACGATCATAATGAGATACTTCACTCATCCGACATGTCTGATCTAAAAGTGGAGGAGCTCCTTATAACCGACCCTTCTATCTCTTGTGAGATATGTTTGGACCACTCCCCTAAATTAAATGATGATATGATTTGGGAGATGGACGAGTTGCGCGCTACGAATCTGGAATTTGAAACCACACAGTTGAGGCCACCATCTGAACTGTTGAATGTTGACGATTCAATGCCTCTTCTGAGTAATTTCAAAGAACAGAGTGATTATATCAATGCTTCGCAACTGACCCTCAATCTGTCTGTGCAGGGCTGGAGCGAGAGAGCATACATCCGTCCACTATCAAGGATGATGGATTCCTTGGACAGATTATCACGAGCTACAAAGTGGAAAATAAGTCACTCTCAGCTGAATGCCTCAACTCATTCGATGATTGCTTGGCACACTTTGCAGATTCAAATGATCCCATGATAAGAGACATAGTGAATACCTTGCAAGACAACATCTCGACAGTCAACACTGACCAAGAGAACCCTTACTCTGAAGCCCCTTCTTCCACAGATCCTGAATGTTTACCATTAGGGGAGGAGGAGCTGAAAATTGAACCGAAGTCTGATACTTCGGAAAGTGTTGAGACTACACCACTTCCTGAAAATTTTTCTCAACTTGATCTATCTGTAGTCTCTGATTCACCATGGGATACTAACTCTGAAACTTTTTCTGACACAGGTGAATCATATATACTTTTGATACCTCAGGCGAATCATCAACACATTTTTAATGAGGTAAATAAGTTTCTCTGGAAAGTCAAGCTACAGGGCATCTAAACCTATTGTAAAAAGGGCTTTTGGATGATCCTATTGAGAAACTTACTGAGAAACTTATCAAGATATTAGCCGGAAGAGGAACCTTGTGGCATGATCAAGTTTCATAATTGATTCAATGTTTGTGGGTAACATTACTGCAAATCCTCACGAGACTACAACTCGTCCACTAGGGGTAACCTAGGGGTTTAAAGGCTTGTTGCATACGCTAAATGCAATCGAGAGCACCTGTGAAAGTGGTATAGGTAGGATCTTATTTTTGCTATTATTTTTATTTTTATTGATTTCTCTCTTGTGCTGACCCGCTTTTACGTTTATATCTCTTGGAAAGTCTCTCTCTCTCGATTCGTTATCTAGGTACTATCTTCCCATCACTTTTCCTTTACTTTCGTTGTTCCATGTGCATTGCATGCTCACATCTTTTACATTGAGGACAATGTAGATTTTAGGTTGGGGGTGGGAGATTAGGTAACCTAATTAGTGTTTTCTTGGTTTTGAGCAAAAATTGTGAAAATTTTAAAAAATTTTTTTTCTTTCTGAAATTTCTTATGATTTCGAAGTGATTTTGATGGATATCCTTAACTTAGAATTTCAAGATTTGTGATGTTGGATTTATGATTCTTGGATTCAGTAGACTTCACAGTTAAGTTTGAATCATTAATCCATGATTGGAAGTTATAAACATTGATTGAGTCATGGTTTCACATGTCACATCTCGCTTTCACATTAAGGTTTCAGTTGATATTGAATGGTTAATTTAGTAATCACTAAGCATGAAAGGAGCTAGCCTGGAGTATTTGCCTAACAGGAATGATATGAAAAAAAAAAGAAAAAAAAAAGAGAAGAAGATATCTTTGGAAAGATTTGGGCGAATAATCTTCACCGTATGTTTGCTCCCTATAAGTGTAGATTTAATATCCCTTGAATGATATCTAAAAAGAGTCAGGTGTACGATCTTCACCATAGGTTTACTCTCTATAGGTGAGGATTTGATTCCCCTTCCTTGGCATTACTTTGAATAGAAAAATCACAAGTTAATAGGTTAATATCTGAGGCAAGTTTTGGATTAGGTTTTGGTTGTCATGAATTTTCTTGTTGGTTACCAATGATATCATGAAATTGACGAGTGGATCTCTTAATAATGATAAGCCGAGATTACACTATACATCCATGGATCTCAATATTTAAAATTTTTCTAATTGATGGATTAATACTTTACACTTGATTATGAAGTCTACCGTGCGCTTGAGCTCAGGAGAAAATAATTCCCAACATTCATGAATTTTAAATTTCTTGTATTTGAATCGTTTTTCAAGAAATCACTCGAGTTCATTCTCAATTTATTTTTCGCATACTTTGCTCGGGACTAGCAAAATGCTGGTTGGGGGTTGTGTTGAGGGTCAAATAGTGCATATTAGACCTCATTTATTACTTGGATTTACGAGCATAATATTGTTTAATGCCTATTTTTAATCGTGTTTTGTTGCAGGGTGTGATTAGGAGAGTTGAATGAAAGAGGAGGCTAAAAGCATGGATTTAATGCTCTGACGACACTAAGGCAAGGGAAAGACTTCAGGGAACTAAGATCGACGGATTTACATGGTCGAAAATCCGAGAAAATCGAGAAACTGAAGCTCAAGTGGCCCGAAATGGGTCCAAAATGCAAGATCACAGGGTTCCTGCCATCCGATTGTCCTGAAACTTCATATATGGGATGAAGGCCATAAATTAACCGTACACGTAAAATTTCAGCCATTGGATCACTATGGAAGTGCCTCAACCGACATATCAGCCCATAAACCGTTGATTCTGGGCCCACCTGATATCTGGAACTGCCTCAACTTTGGTATTGACGGCTTAAATAATATGAGAAGATGAATGACTGGATCAGATTTCAGAAACACAGCATCGTGGACCCCACATATACAGAATGTACATAGTGCATATATGCACTAGCCGTGCACGGCAAGCGTCAGAGATGGTTTGACTGTCTCTGACCGAAAGAAAGAAAAAAAAAAAAAAAAAAATTTTTTTACGTGCCGCATAAACGGCCGCTGGCCGTTTTGCGGATGGTTGTGGGCCCCACTCATGATATGTATGGATGATCCAAGCCGTCCACCGTGTAGACAGCTGCGAGCACTACAAAACCATGTTTACATTTTTCATACACGCAAGGACATGTGTGAAATACAGGGGCCACAAAAGGGCTGCCCTGTAGCATTCAAATATGATCTTTTAGTTATATCTTCTCTGGACAGCGTCAATGGACCTTCAAAACCACTCATTCTTGACTGAAATTTCGTCCTGAATCCAATGGACGGGGTGGATTTTTCAAAAAATGCTTTTGTGGGGCCCACCGATCACAACAACGAAATGGTGCGAAAGGTTTCACACATCCGCAAAAACTGACTTTTCTAGGCGGTTTTGGCCCGCCATCTTTGATCATATGGCAGATCTGAACCGTCTATCATGTAGAGGACCCAAAAAAGTACTAAGGGACAATGTTTCTTTGGAATTTGAGCGAGAAAAGTGGCATGTTTCGAGGTACCAAACTTGGCTGCGAAAAAGCTTTCAATGGGCATGCATAGCTTTCCAAATCCGATTCAAATCCGATTTTCACCACTCCAGCAGCTATCTAAGGAGGTTTTGGACGTGGGGAGCATTCATTCAGGTCTTGGGAGGAAGATTCAGAGTTGGGAAGGAAGGCTCAGGTCGGACGTCTGCAAGAGAGAGAGTTGAGTCTGTTTATTTCTTTTATTTTATTTTGTTTTGAGATATCTAGCCTATTCATGTTGGGCTAAACCTCCTAGCTAGGGCTAGGAGGTGAAGCTTGTAGTGAGATGGGAGAGTTTAATTTATGAATTTTTTATTTAATTTATGAATTGAATTAATGTTAATACTAGTTTAATTAATGGCATGTTTTAGTCTTTAATGGTCTGTTGTGACTAAAATTACAATGGGTCTGCAATGGCTTTGATCATGTCTTTATACTTTTATGTTTATGACGTCAGGACGTCCTGTTGTTCACCATAGTCTCCTGGGCATGGTTGGATGATGATACCCTTCCTAACTTTCATACATGTGATTGGGTGGTAATTAGTTTAATTCTGTTGTTTGCCATAGTCTTTTGGGCATGGTTTGGTGATGGAATCCATTCTAATTCATATACCTTTCATCTCTTGAAAACTAGATCAATGACAGTTCAGTTAATTTTCATGAAACATGCATAAGATCTCCCTGATCTCTACAAGTGGATCCTCTGAATCCCTAGTTTCTCTTCCTCTGATTTCTCTTAAGTTTAGATAATTATTCCATCATTATTCCTTAATTTATACTTGATTTAGAATTCATCTTTTTCTAGTTCAAATTCTATTTGATTTTAGATAACGTACAAGTTTCAGTCCCTTGGGATTCGACCTTGGTCTTACCGAGTTATTACTACATCACAACCCTGCATTTGGGGAGTGAACAAGGAGTTATTGATGGGTTGGATCTCTTCATAGGCTTTAAGAGGACCATGATTGGGACCTTTTGAACTGTTTTGATTAGATCTCAACTATTGGATCTTACTTGACTTGTTGTTTTTGGGCCAAAGAGTTGGCTGTATTTTTTCATTTTTTTGTTTGTTTATTGTATTATTATTTTTTGTTTTGTTAGAGTGGGGTGTGATAAGAAAGGAGGCCCCACCCTTTTGTTTGATTTTTTTTAGATGATCTGGACTGTTGGATGGGTGATTTAGGGCCCATTTGAGTGCTTTGATGGTGTAAACCTTGATGGTTGGTCACTTTTGTGGAAGATGTATAGATGAGATTTTTCGAGTGGGCCCCACATCATGATCTTGATGTGGCCAGTTGTATCTAAATTTGAATATGTGGTCCTAGAAATGGTTTTGTGAAAGTGGGCCTAAATTATGGACATATGGGCCTGGAGAATGGGCTCTGAAAATGGGCCTTGAAAATAGGCTTTTGAAATGGGCCTCGCCATGGGCTTTTGAAATGGGCCTCGACATGGGCTTTTTGAAATGGGCTTTTGAAGTGGGCCTTTGAAATGGGGCCTTAAGATGGGCTTTTGAAATGGGCTTTGGAAATGGGTGTAAGACCCGTATCTTGGTCCGTACCTTTCCGTACACTCCCGCGGTCGTACCGGTCGAATTCCGGCAACTTTCGACCCTTAAACAATATCGACGCGCGACCTGGATTCATGTACCGACAACCCGAGTCGACTCAACCCGAGACCAATACCATAGCGACCGCACCGTCGCCGCGGTTCCGATACCGCGACTCGCTCGCCGAGGCGATACCCTGATCAAGAGTTATAGGCCAACGTTCGGTGCGAGAAAACGCCGCGCGTTGCGAAAACCAAGGGAATCTCAACGATGTGTCACATCAATCACATCAATCCCATCAATCAATCACCCATCAACCCATCACATGTCAAGTACACATCACTCTCACCCATTTTTCCAAGCAACCACAAAAGTCTTCACAACCCATACCTCTCTTACACAAAAAGCCTCAAAAGTCTTCACAACCCATACCTCTTTTACACAAAAAGCCTCAAAAGTTAAATTTCTCTTACACCACCATCACTCACCCATCCATCCATCACTCTCTCTCTCTCCCTTTACATCACTCCCTCTTTCTCTCTTTCTCATTTCAAGATTTTCAAGCAACTCCAAGAGCCCCATACGTATGGAAATCTCCAACCTTCCTAAGCTCTAAGTGGCCAACCTTCCTACCCCAAAATCTCCCATCTCAACCCTCCATTCTTCATCTTAGTCATTGAAGTTGAAGACAAGGTGCCAAGGAACCTCTAGGAGCAAGAAGATCGGACGGTGGGTGCCTCTATAGGGTAGATTTACTTGATTTTATGGTGGACCAAGTGAGGCCCACCGATCCATGGTGTGGATCTCACTTGGGACCCTTATTTGTGGCCGATGGACCACTTGGATCATCATGATCATTCCATGATGGGGCCATTCTCCATGGACCCTATCATGATGTTTATTTGCATTTGGAAAGGTCATCTAGACCATCCATATTGGTGGGGAAAGGATTCCCACCGTTGATCTTTAGTTTTCTTGGTCACATGTGCAAAAATGACCTATTGGATGTAAGATTTCATGTATGGGAGGGCCCATAATGTCGGGGTCCCTCCATCACAAGCCGTGTCCCACTCTCCATGACTCACTCTCTCTCTCTTTCATTTTATTTTATTTTATTTTATTTTATTTATTTTTATTGCAATGGGATGGTGTGGCCCACTTGAGTGGATCCCACCTTGATATAACTATTTTTATTCAAGTGGGGCCCACCTTAAAAGTTAAACCCATGCCATCCATCAGTGGTGGCCCACCGTATCAGGGCCCCCACCATAATCCGTTCCCAAACTGCCAACCGTCCAGCGTCTGGGGACGCTGGACGTCTTTGTATGAAAAAGGGAAAAAGAAAGAAGAAAAAAGAAAAAAAAAAAGGAAAGGGACTTGGGTGGTCCCCTTGCATAGGCCCCACCCTGATGTTTGCGTTCGATCCAAGCCTCCCATCCTCTTACCCACGGTATTTTAGCCGTTGGGTAGAATGTTGGGGCTGATTGTAGGATCTGGTGGGCCATGGCGTCGAAGGACGCATCATTACCATTCAAAAACATTATCTCGTTTTATTTCACTCTCCAAGCATCAAAAAAATTCAAACTTCGGACTCATTTTGACTGTTTCAGGCCACTGGACGCAATGGCTGGAGTGGATTTCCCGATTGCGGGCCCCACGCGTGTTTTTTGGCAATGTAATTGAAATTGAAAGAGAGAGAGAGGAGGGTGAGGCAGCTAAGTACGGCCGCTGTCAGGCCAGCGCAGGCAGCGCCTGCGCTGCTGCTGCACGGCGTGCGGACGACGTGGTCCCACGGCCTCCTGCCGTGGGCCCCACCTTGATGTTTGCATGCCATCTAAACCTTCCATGAGGTGGGCCGCCCCAGTGGCGGGCCTCCCTCCAAAAATGGGACAGATCCAAAACTCTGGTGGCACACACCACGTGAAACAGTACGGATTGAATTCTGCCATTAAAAATTAAATGGGGCCCACAGAAGTTTTGGATCAAGCTGAAATTTTTGTTTTTCCTCCACCTTGGTCCGAGAAGTCTTATGATTGGCTCGGATGGCATTTGGGTATCATGGTGGGCCACATTCGTGGACCCCACCATTGATGTATGTGCTTTAATACTGTGGACGGTGGACTCCCACCATGTTATATGTATCATACTCCACCGTCCAGAGGACGGTGGGGCCCCCCCCCTTGTGGCACATGTGCCTTATTCGCACTGTCCATTGGACAGTGGGACCCACTATGATGCATGTGATGTATCCGAACCGTCAATCCATTGAATTGTTTAAGGCCTTTGGGGTTAAGCCCATTTGTCTTACAAAAGGCCTATGGGCTAGACCCATTTGAGTTATGAACGGCTTATGTGCTAGGACATTTCGACTCACTTAAGGCCTAAGAACTTGGGCCCACTTGATACGTCCCAATTCCATAAGAATAGGCCCTTTTGATGTGATCCAAGGCCCATAAAATTGGACCCAATGTTGCATTCTTAAAGCCCATGAAAATGGACCCAATTGATATATAGTAAGGCCTATGGGACTAAACCCATTGATTGTAAAAATAATAAAAAGGGGAGGCCCATGGGATTAGGCCCATTGGACTTGTTTGAGACCCATGGGATTAGGCCCATTGGACTTGTTTGAGACTCATGGGCTAGGCCTATTGATATATGTAAGGCCTAGGGGTTTAGGCCCATTTGTTTCATGTTAGGCCTATGGGTTGAGGCCCACTTGACCCACATGTGGGACCCAATTGGTGTGGCCCATTTGATACATATTAGACTCATATGATTAGGTCCAATTGATGCAATCCAAGGCCCACGGGTTTTGACCCATTGCAATGCACTTAAGACCCATTGGTGTGACCCATTTATATGGCCCATCTGATGAATAAAAGGCCCATGAGATATGGCCCATTTGATATATATATGTAAGGCCCAATGGGAGGAACCTAAGGTCCATTGCAATGTGTAAACCCAATACCGATTATGTAGCGGTGTTTAAGAAGATCGTACCTGGAATGCAATGATGGTTTGACGTCCACATTGCGAGTGTAATGTTGATTGGATGTCCACATTACGACTCTCCTTAGGGCCCATTACTAGCCGTACTTGCCGTGTATAGGCCGTCCAGACCCATCTGCATTGTAAGATAATTCATTTTATTATAACCTGTTTAGTATAGTTTCATGACCCATGATCATACGCATCATATGTATGCTTGATATGAGGATTGACTGATCATAGCATATGCCTTCGGGCAGGTTGTTTATGGGCTCCCAGTTAGGCAGTGTTACCCTACATGAGCGCACGGTATGCGCAGGATTGGTTGCATGATTGGATAGCGTGATTCATGCATTCCGCATTTGTGTGACATGGTTGTTGTACGCCCTAGCGACATCAGGGCCGTAGCCTCCACAGACGCATCGTGGTTGGCAGGATTGGATACCGGAAATTTTATTCTACATGGGGTACTATAGATATCCCTGGGTGAAAGTCCCTAAACCCTTATGGTACCAAGAGGTTGCTCCAACGTCTAGACCGAGTGGGTAGATGAGCACTGAGTGCCGAATACCAGTTGGTTGTGCTCTCCACTGTGTCGTGGTCGGTTGGAAGGGGGTGCGGCCTTACCCGCCCGAGTGTAGGGGGCAATACTAGGCTGAGTTTGACCAGCTCGAGGAATGGGTCCGCTATCGACGAGTCGCGCCCGATATTGGCAGACGGATAGTGAGGTCTCTTCCACTTACCTTATTGTGCGCGATGTGGCGGCAATCTGGTTTAGAGTGTACTAGACCCCGGTGATATCCCATACTTTGAGCTGTACTGATATGTGGACATTGATGAGGATCTGTATGCTTGAGTTGCATTGTACATTGCATGGCCTTGGGATGGCCGATACCATTCATGTCTTGCATTGCATAGTCTTGGTACGGCTCATGACGTTTTGGTTCCATCTGCATATTCCGCATTACTCTGACATTGTATTCATATTACTACCTTGCGCACACACTTTCACCACCCTCTAAGCTTTCTGTAAGCTTATGCACGACCGTTGCGTGCAGGTGACGTTGGACTGCAGCAGCGCTGAGGCAGGAGCACGTTGCTGATCATTTTGGAGTTTTTGTTATTTGCCATTGTATTTCCCTTTATGCTCATTGTACTTGTAAAATTTTTGATCATAGTGGAAATGTAATGGAGTGCTTGGTTGTTGTTTGTGGGTTATGCCTTTGGTTATGCTTATTACGTATCAGACTGATGTTAAAAATCCTCCTCGTAGCATCCCAGGATCGGAACCTGACGAATGGGAGCTAGGAGCCGAGAATGGGGTTCTACGGAGGCTGTCGGCGCCGGATTCGGTGATCGGGAATTTTGTGAGCCCGGTTTCCGAGTTTGGGGCGTGACAATGGGCCTTGACATGGGCTTTTGAAATGGGCCTGAATGGCCTTTTGAAATGGGCCTTGGGAATGGGCTTTTGAAATGTGCCTTGACATGGGCTTTTGAGTTTTAACAGTGCGGGGATGCTTACCTGTGGATTCTGTTTATGTAGCATGCCTTGTCGTGGCAGGAGTGAGGCTGATTCTTCTCATCAGTCCGCCAACCCCTGTTTTGTGCCTCCTGAGGGTTGCCATTTGTCTAACGTGGCTTAAGAGGGTGGCACACCTGCGATCCTGAGGGGACGTGGGGTTAGGGTACATCGACCGGATTGGTTTCAAGATTCACAACCCCTGTTCTTCGATGTATTGGAGCGTACTCCATTCGTTAGTTTGTTTCAGATTCATCTGAGCAAGACGAACATGTTCCTTTTGTCGACTTTGGTGGAGCGATGACATGTTGGGACTCATACTTTCCATCTGCCATTTGAAGAGTGGGGATCACCTCGTATGATATCTACATGCAGCTGGGCCTCAGGTATGATGGAGGATCTGTCCCTTTTGAGGATGACCTCCATGTACCTTCTGAGGATGATTGGATGAGTCTCTTAGGGATGATGTCGGATGCCTCAAATTTCTCTGGTCATCGATTCAGGTTGCTTTGGATGTCTTCGAACTTTGCTCATCGTATTCCTAAGACCAAGGTTGTAGCCATCGTGAAGGCCCGCACCCTGATACTGTATACTCTGGGGGGGCAATGATCTTCTGCCATGGGAACGAGCTCGTGAGTTCCCGCCTGTTGACGTTGGTGGTAGATATCACATTCTCCACACCATACAATTGGAATGCAACTCTTCTTGCCCATTTGTACGAAGGATTGGACAAGGTCAGCCGCTGCGTTAGTGGGTCTTTAACTGGCTTCTATTCGGTTGTTGAGGTATCCCCTGGATTTATTTACATTTTTCAACTTTTGGGATGATTGAGATTAACCACTGACTGTGAGCACATGCGAGTGAGCTTTTTCGACCATTTCCCTTACTTGGCGCCTACTCTGATTGATCATTCGCACCCTTTTCCTCGCATGATGCTGTGGTATAAGGATAACCGCAGCCGCACACGCATGTTTTCTGATCTCGCCTGGAGGTCGAACATTAATGCCCTGATTCCTAATGATGTAAGTAATTGCCCTGTTCCGTATTGCCAAGTGTTGTTTCGCAGTGCACTTTATATATGCCCTTCCGTTTTTACAATTTCACACTCGACCATATCTCTGGTCGAATGCGAGCCTTGCTCCTGTTGCCCAGGAGGCCTTTCAGGCCTCAAAGCGGCGTCGTATCCTGGAGGATCCTCGAGTGACAAAGTGGTACCTCGACGAGAGGATCTTCTGGCAGTTGGAGGGAAGTCTTCTCGTCCCGTTCAGTCCACCATTTGGGCCATCTGATTGGAGGGCAGTGCCAGAGCGAGAGTTAGCTGTTGCTTTGAAAGGCTTTGATGCTAGCGCATTCGTCGACCCAGTGAGAGAGTACAACTCCTGGTGTGAGCAGTATGATATCGGCCCCATACTGCAGCTTGCTTATGCTCTTGGTGATGGTGCGCGCTTCACCGGTGGAGGTCTCCTGAGTCCGCACGTTCGTCAAAAGGGTAGAGACGAGTACATTCTTGATGAGGATGACTAGTTTCTATTGTATCACGTGATCTTGTACGCTGGCTCTTGTACAATCCTTTCTCGGATATATATATATATATATATATATATATATATATATATATATATATATATATATATATATATATATATATATATATATATATATATGAAACTTTTCATGCTTGTGCTCCTTGATCTTTGAAATATTATCTGTTGATGGCCCTAATGATGATTTTGAAGATGAAATGGACTCCATGGTTCCAAATTTGGACCCCACTATTAACTGCATGCAAATGTAAGCCCGGGTGGTAACTGGACTACCATTGGACTACCGCCACTGACTTTTGCCTGTTTTGTCCTTTTTGTTAGGTGCGATAGTGGTTCAGGGGTGTCAGTACCTGCAACGGTACTCCGAGTACCACTAGCGGTAATCCAATTACTACCTCCTTCCATCTTTTCTTCCAACGAGTCCTCTTCTTTTCTATACATTCTCTAGTGCCTTTCTAGATATTCATGTTTTGCCCAGCCCATCCAATCATTCTCTTTGTCCCTTATTTCTTCTCTTTTGTTTCTTATCCCTTGTCTTCTTTCTCTTTTGTCTCTATCTCCTTTTTGTCCTTTATGGCTAGTCATGATGGAGGTGAATCCATGAATGAAGGGGAGATGGGTGGTGGGTCCTTTATTTATGGTGGTGAAAGCCCATTTATGGATGCATTGATGGAGGTTAGTGGTGAAGTAATGGGCCCTTTGGAAGAGATTAATGCTATTTATGACATGGCTCCTTCCTCCATTGATGGTGGTTATGAGGATGGATTGATTGGATTAGGTGGGTTTGGTGGATCCACACCAAATGGACTACCAGGGTTTGTAGATGTTAGTATGATGAGGGTGGATGGGTTTGATGGTGAGGATGGTGCGATGACAGTGACGGATGGTTCGGTTGGTGGAGCGATGGTTATGGGTGGTCTGGATGATAGTATGGTGATGATAGATGGTGTGGTGGGACGAATCGGGTCCCGATGGGTTGCGAACCCCGCCCTGACGGTTTAGGTGGTTTGGATCTGACAGGTGATGGACTTCTTACGAATGGCTTGGGTCATATATTTGGTGCGGACTTCGAGGTAGTGATGGGACATGCAGCTATTGTAGGGGATCAAGATACTGGTCCAGTCAACTATTGGCGTACTTTAGGCATTGTGGCTCCTTGGTCATGTGCTTTCCAGAATGTTCCTAATGTGACGATCGTTGGCGGCTCTGGCCCACCTATTACAGCTTTTCAGGATACTCTGCGGGACACAATGAGTGAGTCCAGTTTCTTCCGCCACTATGAGATAGATCTGTTGGACGAGGGGATGCCCATCTTTGATGATTCTCCTGTTGACCCGGGGGGTCCAGATCGTAGAGGGTGTGCCTGTTCGGACTTGCCGATTGTAGCCACGCGATACCTGTTCTGAGCGACTGTACATCTGGATCAAGAGCTTGACCGAGTCTAAGGTCTTCGAGGTGGGTTCTTTGGGCTTTCGAGAAGTTCTTCACTTCCACCAAGTTCGCCTGAATTAACGACTATTGAGCGCGACGTTGTATGATTAGGTTTCGGCGTTGAACATATTTTCATTCAATGATTTGGTGCTAGGTCCATCATTGGAGGAGTTCCCACATTTATCGGGTATTTCTCTTACCCGAGAGCCTTACATTCCTTCATCTGAGCCAGTTTGTCTTGCTTACCTGATCTCCTGGTTTGGGTTTCCAGCTGATTTTCCTACTGCAGAGGGTCAGGCCAGTGAGCTTTCTCTTGAGCTTTTGTATGATCGTTGTTCTACTGCCCAAGGAGGCCCTGAGTCTGATCCCCAGCTTCAATGTTTGAATGCAATGATATTGTGTCCTGACTGAGCTGTTTTCTCAGGCTGGCGATAGTCATTGCTAGAGGTTCTACTGGATGTGTTTCGTCACGTTCTTTTTCGTAGGGGCATCGCTTCCGTGGTAATGATAGAGCTCTTTTTGGACTTGACTAAGTGCTCACTCGGACATACTCTCATCCTTTGGGGTTGTTGCTCGTTCGTTTAGGTATTCTCACTCTTATCTTCTTTTCTTTCCTTTGCTTGGTTATCTATTTGCAATCTGAGTTCGAGCTGTGCCTTCTCTCAGGTGTGGTTATGAGAGCACCTGTATACGACTCCTCTGCTTCTGTGGTCAGATGCTCATTGCAGCGATGTGCTATCTCTATTGCTTTATAGCCTCTCTTTGGGTGTTGAGGCCACCGAGTCGCTATAGTGTCGTATGCTCTCTCAGCTACGAGGGTGGGAGATTAGCTGGGAGGCTCCGTGGCTTCATCGTACTCCATTGATTTGTAGTGCGACTCGTACTCCTCTACTATTGCTAGGCCTCTGGGGATACTGTTCTTATTACCCTACTCGCTTCCTCTGACAGTTTGGCTTCTAGCAGGATATTCTAGATTTCGCCTTTTTTAGATTTGGGCATGCTCCTCTTCCTTCTGATTTGACTGCTCTGTATAGACGATTCTGAATTTCCTGGAAGGGATCTTTGGATGTGACGGTTCTAGAGCTTGAGTCTTGTGCTCCTCCTTTAACGACTGCGCCATATCAGCGATGGGTGGAAGAGCATCGCTTTATCGTCAGATTTCAGGTTGACACTTGGCGGACGAGGTTGTTGATCGGGACATAGTTGGTGACACCGCTTCGTCTTCCTCTTGTGTTAATCTTGTGTTGATGATTCTCTGGAGGCATTTGAGGAGCGACCATTCATTGATCCGTCATTTCTTCTTGCGACACACGGCCACCTTATCTCTAAGATTGTCGTTCTTTGCCATTCTTGTGAGGATATGGCTCGCCGGCTAGCCGTTGGGAGATGATATGATGAGAGCATGCTTGCTATGCATCGCCTGGAAAGGGATGAGATTTTTTACCTGCGCATGGAGATAGAGAGACTTAGGTAAAGTTTGTCGATGTACGAGTCATAGGTGCTTACTTGGAGTTTCTAGTTTCGACCTGCTGCTTGTCCTGTATGCATGGATTTTTTTTGTTGTTTTGTGAAGAAAGAAAGTAATGTACTTGTAAAAAGACTTTAAAGGAATGAAAAATTTTATTTGTGCTAAATTTGCCAGTGCTTGCTTATGTTTAGGTTTGTGCTTTGAATGATTGAGATCAGAATATTGGGCTCAGCCCATGTTGTGTGTAGTAGTCTAAATTGTGTACTTGGGATCTTGGTTCCCTAAGAGGGTGTCCAAGATCGTGTCCTTTGGATTTGAGCAGAGTTTGATAGAATACTGATCCGAAGTTAATCTTCCCGTATATCTCGTTATGGTGTTTGCTGCCTCGGCTTCTTTTGTACCTGTACTTTTATTTTTGTTTTATTTTTATTTCTTGCTATTTTTGCCCGTAGTGCCTTTTCAAGTTTTCACTATGTCCGGGTCTTCCCATCATTTTTACCTGTAGCATCCTTTCAAATTTTTATTACGTCTCAGGTTTTTGATCTTGTCTGCCCCTTGACAGCTATGTTGTTTTTACCCTTGGTGTCTTTTCAGGTTTTTACCAAGTCCGCTACATGCTTGTTGTTTTTACTCGAGGCACCCTTTTCAGTTTTCACCTCTCCCTTTTTGCTTAGGCATGCTTTTTTTTTTCTTTTCTTTTTTAAGTTTTATTTTGGAGTGTCGGGAGTGACGGAGAGACTTCCTTCATAGTCGGCCAACTGGTTACCTTCCTGTCCTTATCTTTGATTACAATCGTAAGCTGCTTCTGATCGGATTGTTTTGAGATTTAGGATGGACTTATTTTCTTCTCCTTCTCAATCTTCTTTTTTTTTTGTGAGATTTCTTATCTTTTCTTCTTTTTCTTTCTTTTTTGTTTCTCTTTTTTTTGTTTCTTTTTTTTTTTGCTTATGCCTTTTTTTTTTCCTCTTTTCTTTTTTTGTGGGAGAAATGACGGGCGTATATTTTTTACTTTTGTTGGGGGAAGCAATGGGTACAACTTAGTGATTGTAATCATTGACAATGTTAGATATGGGTACCCATGATAAATTTTCAGGTTATCGGCATTGATGGGCTCAGGAAGATCTTCTCCTCTCAGACTGGTGAGTCGAAGAGCACCTCCTGTGAGTACTTCCCGAATTATTAGTAGTCCATCCCACGAGGGTTTGAACTTTCCTCTGGGATCCAGTAAGTGCGGTAGTAAGATACGCTTCATAACCATGTCACCGACTTTGAAACTTCTCTTCCGGACCCTCTTATTATAAGCTCGAGCGATCCTTCTTTAATAACATTGGGAGTGGCTTAGTGCACACATGCACTTTTCATGTGCCAGATGCAGTTGATCATACCTTGTTTGTTGCCACTCATCTTCCTCGACTTGGCTTTCCAGTAATATTCGAAGTGATGGGATTTCGATTTCGACTGGTAGAACTGCTTCCATTCCGTATGCGAGTTCGTATGGAGTTGCACTTGTAGCAGATTGCACAGATGCTCGGTAGGCCCAGAGTGCGTAAGGAAGCATCTCCGACCAGTCGCAATATGTTTTCACTATTTTTTTCAGTATGCAGATGATAGTCTTGTTTGTGGCTTCAACCCCACCATTCATTTAAGGATGGTAGGAACTTGACCGATGACGTTGAATCTTGAACTTATCGAGGAAGTCGCCCATCCTTTTATTGATGAACGGAGTTTCGTTGTCTATAACAATGGCCTGAGGGATCCCATATGGGCAGATGATATTGTTTTTCATAAACTTGACCATGTGAGATGCTGCGATGGTGGTGTAGGATGCCACCTCTATCCATTTGGTGAAGTAATCTGCTGCCACCAGGATATACTCATGCCCGTTTGAAGTTTTGGGGTTGACCTTGCCGATGATGTCCAGTCCCCATACAGAGAAGGGCCATAATGCTGTCACGTTATAGAGTTCGGAAGTAGGCACATGGATCTGATTTGCGTGTTCTTGGCATCTGAAGCACTTCCTGATGTATCTGCAGTAATCGGTCTCCATTGTCAGCCAAGAGTAATCGAGTCGTAGAATCTTCTTTGCCATCATGTATCTGTTCATATTGGGTCACATAGTCCTTCGTGGACTTCTGACATGATCTGTGCTGCTTCTGTTTCATCCACACGGTGGAGAAGGACTTAGTTGAAGGATCGCTTGTAAAAGATATCCCCCGTGATCGAGAACTGAGCCATTAGCCGTTGGATAGTGCGACGATCAGTTGATGTCGCTCTTTTCGGAAACTTCTGATGCTCGAGATATTCTTTGATGTCTGTGTACCATGTCATTTAGAGAGGTCTCTATTTCGTCTATCTGCAGGCAGAACGCGGGTTCTTCCTGAAGTTCAACGGGAACATCCCATTCAGCGGCTCCTTTCGAGATATCCAGCATCGAGGTGAGAGTCGTCAGGGCGTCCACAAATTGGTTCTTAGCTCAGGGCATGTAAGAGAATGTGATCTCTTCGAATTCCTCAGTTAGATTCTCCAGATAGATGTGATAGGGGATCAACTTTTCATCCTTAGTCCTCCAGTCGCCATTTGTTTAGTTTATGATGAGCTGTGAATCTCCGAAGACTCGCAACTTCTTTATATTGAGGACGATGACTTCTCTCAAACTAGCAATGCATGCTTCATATTCAGCGATGTTGTTGGTACATTGGATGCCAATCGTCTGGATATGGGAATTGGAACGTCATCGGGAGAGTAGAGTATGATGCATACTCCACTTCCTTTTGAGTGTGCAGCTCCGTCGAAGAAGAGCGTCCACTCTCCTGCCTTTCTTTCTTCTTCTTCCTCAATGAAGAGGATGTCCTCATCGAGGGAAAATGTCTTCAGTGGTTGGTAATCAAGCAAAGAGTGTGCTACTAGGTGTCGGCCAGTGCTTGCCCCTTGATCACTTTCTATGTGACATGGTGATGTCGAACTTGAAAAGCAGTAGCTGTCATTTTACAATCCTGCTTGTTAGTGCTGGTTTCTTGAACAAATACTTCATCGGGTCCATGTGAGCGAGCAGAAGGATTGGGTGAGCGATCATATATTGTTGTAACCATTATGTTGCCCTGACCAACGCTAGGCATGTTTTCTTTAAGTTGGAGTATTTAGCTTCATAACTTGTGAAACATCGGCTTAGATAGTAGATCGCTTGCTCATTTCTTCTTGTGTCGTCGTGTTGGCCGATGACGCATCCGATTGCTTCTACTGCGACAGAGATATACAACAGTAACGGTCTACCCAGAGCAGGTGGCATGAGCACTGAAGAGTTTATCAGATACTTCTTGATCCTGTCGAAGGCCGCTTGGCAATCGTCATTCCATTCCTTTGGTGAGTTCTTCCGCAAAAGCTTGAATATGGGCTCACAGACTGGAGTGAGCTGTGCGATGAATCGGCTGATATATTGGATCCGTCCGAGGAAGTCCTGAATTTCCTTTTCAGTCTTGGGTGGCGGCATTTCGATGATTGCTTTAGTCTTGGTTTCATCCACCCGAATGCCATCTTCACTGATGATGAAGCCTAATAGCTTGCCTCCGGTTGCACCGAAGACATACTTTTACGCGTTGAGGCGGAACTTGAATTTGTCCATTCTGTTGAAGAGCTTCTTGAGGTCTTTGAAATGTCCTTCAATTATGCGAGATTTGATGATCATATCGTCCACATAGACCTCCATTTTATTGTTCATTATATTGTGGAACAAGGCAGTTATGGCTCGCTGATATGTAGCTCCTGCGTTCTTTAACCCGAAGGGCATAACCCGATAGTAGAAAGTTCCTCGTGGTGTGATGAAAGAAGTCTTCTCACGATCTTCGATGGCCATCTTGATCTGATTGTAGCTGAAAAAGCCATCCATGAAGGAGAAGATCTTGTGTCCAATAATATTATCCATCGGCGTATCGATGTGAGGCAGAGAGAAGTCATCTTTAGGGCTTTCTTTGTTGAGATCCCTAAAGTCGATGCACATTCTGACTTTGTCGTCCTTCTTTGGAACTGGTACGATATTTGCGAGCCATTCTGGGTAGTTGGAGACCGCCAGGAATCCCGCATTATATTACTTGATAACTTCATCGGCACCTTCAGGGCCCATTCTGGCTTTATTCTCTGTAGCTTCATTTCTGACTTTGTTGGCAAGTGGTGTACTACCAAATCTTCATCGAGCCCTGACATGTCTTCATAAGAGAAGGCAAAGTTGGATAACCTCGTTCTCAGGAATACCATCATTTTCTGCTTGGACTCCGGGGACAGTTATCTACCGATGCACACTTCTTTAAGGAGATTCGATGATCCTAAGTTCACAACTTCGAAATTGTCTGCCACAACGTTGCCCTTTGTTTCGAACTTTTCAAGAAAGTCATCGAATTCGAGAGCGGTATCATCATTTTCCTCATCCAAGGCTTCATCCAAACCCATGAGTTCAAAGTCCAACTCTATATTGAAATCGTACGAGTCAATCTCAAACTCTGGCGCTGCGTGTGAAGTGTTTGGCACAACAGCTTTTGAAAGTTTTTCTGTTGTTTTTAAATTTTGAAGATTTTCTGATGTTTTATGATTTTGAGGAATATTTGACTTTTTTGTATTTTTTTGGAATATATAATGTTTCGTGTTTTGAAGGTTTTCTGATTTTTTGTGTCGCCAAGGTGTCCTGAACAGGACGGTGTTGCGAACCATGATTAGTCCTGTCCTGATTTGGGGTACCAATTGTTATTTACATTGGCCTTTTTTTAGGCCGGTGTCCGTGGGCGGCTCATTGACTGATTTGATCGTTAGGGGGATAGTTGTCCGTCTTGGTTCTTTTCCCCTTTCGATCCTGCTGTTCTGCTCTGTTTGTTCATGTGGGTCATCTGTCTTGATGACCATGATGTTTGCTAGGTTGGGCTCGGAGTCGGAATCCGATTCGATTTATTCGCTTAGAAGTTGGAACTCTTCTGGCTCCTCAGGTTCATCTTGCGATGGGACCTTGATGTCTATCTAGTCTAGGGAGGGCCACTTCCCTATATCAATCTAATGGATGGGCTGTTTCAGCCTCTTGTGCTGTTGAGTTGTTGATGTGGGTGTTTCTCCTTGATTGTGGGTGGAGGTGGTTGCCTCTCTGTTCTTACCTATGTCCAAGGGGCACCTCTAGTCTTGGGTCCTCTGTGGGTGGACCTGCCTCCATGCTCCTAGCCTCATGTAATGGGTCTGCCCCTGACATAGGATGTGCTTTTGGTACCTTGAGGATCTTGTCCCACCTTATTAGTGGCAAAATGGACTCCTGGCTGGAATGTTCTGTAAGTTTGAGCCGCTGGAGGTGGTCCTCAAGGGAAATTACTGTGTCCCCACAAACTGTCTCAGCCTTGATGAACTTGATGGGTGTGCATTTGAATGGTTGCCTCTTTTTCAACCTTTCGGTCTAATCTTCTGGTGTTGGTTGATATCTCAGCCCCTGTCTTTGCACGTTGGCATGTGCTGGCTTCACTACAATACTTTTCTCATGGAATTCAGTTCGGTAGTTCAAAATTAACCACTCGACAGGGGGGATGACATATTCAGCAGTGAGTGAGTATGGGTTGGCGATTGAATTAACAATTTCGAACTCGAAACTGTGATATGATATGTCATTCTCTGCGTGTTGAACGTCAATCACTGGGATGTCAGTTTCTGGGATATTGACCGTCATCGGTAGGATGATTTCTGAGCTGATGATTCGATTTCCTGAAAAAAATTTAACCATTTGATGGAGGGTGGATGGGATGGCTCCAACAACATGGAGCCACGACCATCCCAATAAAAGGTTAAATGAGGAAGGGATGTCGATGACCTGGAACATGACAAGTGTCATGTCTGGTCCAATTTATATCTCGATGTCGATTTCTGCCTCCACTTGCCTCCGGGAGTTCGAAAGCTCGGACGCTCATAGTACTCGACCAGAAGGAAGAGCATTTTATCTCCAAACGTTCGCCAATCCTCAAAGGGCAGACATTCAAGCTTGATCCATTATCTATGAGTATGAGTGGGACCTTGAAATTCTCGTAACAGACAACTATGTTTAATGAGCGCCCATGTTTGTGACTTTCGGGTGGCAACTCCTCATCAGAGAAAGTGATGGCTCATAGTGTGAGGAGTCATCCGATTATACTTGTCACCATTTCTGGAGGTACATTAGGGAAGATATGTGCATCATTTAATATTTTCACAAAGATTTCTCGATGCGATCTTAATGTACATAAGAGTTCCCAGATGAAAATTTGTGCGGGAATGGATTTGAGTTGAGCTGCTATGTCCTAAGCAGCATCGGTTTTGTGGGTGGTCCCTGACAAAGTTCCTCGGGTTTCTTTTGGGTTCTGGTTATCTCTCCTGAAATACCTCCCGTTGTTGCCCACTTCGGCGCATTTTGGATAATGTCATGGGACTACTTTTGGGTTGCATGAGGGAACCGTCCTTCCTTTCAAGTATATCATTAGTTCTTGAGGCTGAGAGATTGTGGCTGGAATTTTTTGTGATGGACTTGATGATTTCCCTTGGAGTGTGACCGAATGTTGGTGGGGTTTGGCAATGGAGTTTGCTTCCTTCTCTTGAGGTGTGGGAGGGATTCCTCGGGTATGTGCTAGTTGGTAGGCATTAGGAAGCTTGGTGTTTGGACCGGAGGTGCCCCTTATAAAGTTTAAGAGGGCTAAATCCGAGAGGCCTATCAGATGAATGAGGGGTTCGGAATCTGACCTGTTTGGATTTGTTGAGGTTGGAGCTGAACATGCCCCTTGAGGAGCGAGGTGCTGAGGATGTGACATGGTGGGAGCTGGGGATCCCCCTTGAAGGATGAGAGGCTGAGAGTGAGACCTGTTGGGTGCTGCTTCGAGGAAGATGAGAGGTCGTGTTGTTGGTGCTTCTTTAAGGATGAGATGCTGTGTAGTTGGTGCTGCTTCCAAGAATATTGTGGCCCAGGCGGTGGTGCCTGTCGGTATCCCCATGTCGAGGTTATCATTTCTGGCATGATTGTTTGTATAGAATGATATGGAGAGGAGTACGTGGGACGCTTTCCCTCAATGTGGTTGACGGTAGAGTTGCTGAATGTGCTGAGTCCCGCTTGATGCAATGGCAGGGGATTTTGAAGAATGTTAGCCTGAGCCTTATTGTTAGCCTGTGGGGTGATTGTAATCTTTTGGCTTTCAATTAAGTCTTGGACCATATATTTCAAAGTGAAGCAGCGGTCTGTTAGATGGTCAGGAGCCTGGTGATATACGCAATATTAATTTTCATTGTATCTTGGTGACAGGGGGTTACACAGAAGTCAAGGCTGGAGTAGTGTTAAAAGTTACTTTTGCATTAACATTGTCAGAACCTAACTGTATATTTGTGCTAAAGGGGTGAACTTCCCACCCAGCATTACCTACTTGTATGGGTTTTACGCATTTTCCCTAGAATGTTGTTGTTGTTGAGGCGGCTCTGTCTGATGTCCCTGATGGGCTTGCTGTGGTTGGTATTATTGGTTCGATGGTTGGTACTGCCTGTTTTTTTGTGGCTCCGGTTGTGGAGCATACTGGTTGCCTTGAGCATTGACGACAATATTTTTGACCACTGTGGTGCGTTGCGCGGGAGCAGTACTGTTTTCGTTCCCATATCCGACAAGTTTCCCATCAACTTTGTTTCTTTTGATTGAGGGGGCCTGGTGCGGCCATGAGAAAATGGTTCCAGCTCTAATCTCGACTTTCACCTGTTTTTCGACTCGAATGAGCTGAGAGAAATTTATGTATGGATACGAATTAGATATCCTAAAATGTTGGGATTTGCCGAATGCATGATCATGGATATCTGCTATTTGTCATCAATGGTGTTTCTCATTCGGGCTATCATAGCCCTCCATCGCCTTGCGTATGCTGATAAGGACTCGTTGCTTTTTTGTCTCAGGGCAGCCAGGTTAGACATTCTTGGAGCCATGTTCAAATTATATGAAAATCTGTCAATGAATGCTTGACAGAGTCTTTCTCAAGTTCTGATTTAATGGTTGTTCAGCGAGGTGTACCAATTCAAAGCATCACCTTTAAGGCATTTTTGGAAGAGTCGTATCAAGGCTTCATCATTCCCAACTATTACATTGAGTTCCCCACAAAATGCTTTTAGATGTACTGTGGGGCATCCACTACCGTCATTCCTTTTAAATTTGGGTACCTCAAAGTTTGGAGGTACTCGGGCATCAGGGAAGGGACACAGATCCCTGATGGGTGATCCACTCCTTGTTGTCTCTAGAGCTGATTTTACACCATTTAGAATTGTTCTTGTAGTTCTTCAATTTCTGACTTGCTTTTTTATGGATTTCTTACCCCTTGCTGTAGGGCTTGTGCTACTTCCTCTTCGTACGGATCGAGAATGGGGGGTTGCTGGAAAGAAGATGGACTCCCGGTGGTGGGAAGTAACTAGAATTGAACACCGCTCCCTTTCGAAGGAGGGTGTGATATTTGAAAATGGCTCTCGCCTAGGGTATCTCCCAATTCTTGGAATGTTATTCCCATTAGGGGGAATGAGTTGGACTCGAAACTAGCCCCCTTCATGAGCATCCGTCAGTTCTTGTCTATGGTTTCCGTTAGGGAGAACTTGTGTTGTAACCTGATTACTGTGATATGCTGAGTAGAGATGTGTGGGAGGGTTGCTCCCGTTTGCTGGTTGCTATTGAACCTGTGTTGACTCTTCTGGGAGAGGGAGAACAGGATTTGCTGGAGGAATGAGGGAAAAGGCAAAAGGGGTCTGAGGGATTGAGTTGTTCTGTACACTAGGCTGTGTCGCCTGCATGTTTGGTACTACACTTGATACCAAGCGAAGTAGTAACTCTTGTAACGCCTTGAAGTTCTAGGACATTTCATTCAAGGTTGCTATAATGGGCAAATCTGTTTGTACTGCTGGTACTGGTGTTAGCGCGGGTGTATAGATTGGTTCTGACACTAATGGTTCAGAAACTGGCGGAGCCGCTGGTTCCTCATCATGGATAGCCTGAGAAGTCATGGTTGCCCGGGATTGAGTGGTCATGGTTTGAATCGATGCCTAAACAAGTATAAGTCAAAGATTGATGGTTTATGTATGAATGCAGAAATGATGCCCCTTGAGATTGGAGAACCACACACTTTTGAGTCAGGATTCAGCTAGTGCGCTCTAACAAAGTCCCCAGCGGAGTCGTCATTCTATAGACACTGAAAAATTGGCGCCTACGCAAACTTGTATACTAGTATGTGGATTGGGAGGTGATTAAGCTGATTTGTGGATGTTGGAGTCTCCACTAGCCAATTGATCTCAGAATCCCGTGATCAGTTAGATCCCACGGAACACGTAAGGTTGGAGAAATCTGAAAACTCTCGTAGCTTAGATTGACTCATGGTCAGCTGTTACACCCTGAATTTCGAGGGTCGAGCAAAGCTCTACTCCCGAGATCCAGCACAATACTTATGCAATATAAATAATGATGTTCAGATTTCGTCCATATTAATGAGTTGAACATGAGTGAGATTATACCAAAACAACATATCTTACTCCGGATATAATTAAATTAAGTAAGCAAAAGACTGAAACATATGTATTTAAGTATGTAAGTATTTCACAACCTCCAGAGTATGAGTATGTTACAGGGCTGAATATATATGCATTGTTTCAAAACTAACAAAATATTAAATTGTAAAGTGTCCAACTAATCCATATGTCCTTGTAATCCCGTCGAATCAGTATGAGACCTACATAGATCTTCCCGAGAGTTGAACGAAGGAGAATTCTTCCTCCTCATCTATAAAGTCCAACCCCGCTGCATAGACTACCCCATCACCAGCATCTATAACAGAGTCTAGTTATTGTTTTAAAATACCGTCCCAGGATAAAAGTGAGTGATCAACTCAGTGATACTATAAGGCAAAGGTTAACATGTTATCAAGTCAATCAAGCGGTAATGATGAAACAATACAATAATCACTTCCTAGCTACTCTTGTTAATGTAGGAATGGCGTGCAAGTAATGATGTTTGCCCTCGCACAAAGCTCCCTCACAAGTGACTCTGACAACCAATTTCGCATATGACAACACTCCCTAAAGTGCACCTTCCTCGCCGAAAGCACATCCTAGCTAATGCAATGCCATGTATAATCGTGTTAGCCGAGTACTTAATTAAGCTTATTCATACAGCAGGTTCGGGAAGCTAAGGTACATCCCTTTATATCATTAACCCGAACCGAATGATCTATCTAAGGTCATCAATCCTAGTTAATCACATACGATGGGCAAGTTGTAGGGCATCACTGCTAATGAAAAGCAGTCGATAGGCAAATTCAAAGTTTATACTCGCAGTCACTACGGGGAGGCTCGTTACCTCAATGTAGGCCGACAGCACGAACACGGTATCCCATACCATCATGCCCTACTCATAAGTCTGAGTTTCTCATTGGTCACTACGGGGAGTCTCGTCACCCTAGCGTAGGCCGACAACTCGACCATGGTGTCCCATACCACCATGCCTGGCTCATGAGTCTTAGCAGATCGTGATACCATGGTTAGAGTTGGCCTTTACATTAATAAAGTAGTACCTTAGATTCAAGCAGTGGTGTCCATGCATAGTAAATAAACAATAAGCCAATCGATTTATTAGACAAGTTCAATTAGTACGAGCACACGCTGACTTAATCGACATGGAGAGCGTAAGCACCCCTCGTGGCTTAACCACTGTTGACAATCGTCATGCGATCCGGATTAATCGAATATATCCAATGTGGCGATATTAATTTGACCACCTAAACGGGGACTGTTACCGATTGCTTGGGCTACGTTGTAGCCCCAATCTTACTCAGATGTAATAGGCACATGTGATAATCATATCAACATTTAACAAACAGTCTAAATAAATCCCTCATTTGAGCATTTCATTAAACACATTGAACATGTCACAAAATACTTGCATTTTATTTATAAATTGCGTGGCGACAAATATAATTACCTAAAAGAAACTATACATATGATTAAGGTAATTGACAATTCTATCTTAATACACTTAATAAATACAAATCATCAACATTTTCTCATTCAGACAATTTATCAAACACTTAAGTTACACTTCACCAAATACATAGACTAGGTTAGTTACACCATACATTATCAATTCCTTATACAGAGAGATCATCATGCATATGACAAGGATGAATCCTAGATCAGAAATCATGGTAAACACAAATCATATTTACGTGTTCATTCAAACATTTCACCAAACACATGAGATGCATATTTTTGTTCAATGTAATTCACACATGCATATTGTATCGAAGGCGGTGTATTTAGACAATATGGTAGTAAATAAGTCAGACACAAATCATTAGTTAACATTAAAAGCATTAAAAACCATAACCTAAACGTTTATAGTCCACACCTTTCATTAGAATACTCGATTCGGACTCGGTTCGAATTCTACGTTCTCGAAAATAGAACGTCGGGTACTTAAATGGTGAAATCGGTGATCTAGGTTGATAAATAACCATTCTAGATCTCAATTACGATATTAGGATTAGGATTTCTCACCCAAATCATAGCCGAAAATGAATGTGTAGTGAAGTGGGGAGGTGAAATAGTACGTGGAGTGGTGGGAGAGAACTACTGCAGTAATCTCTAAAGATTTCTCTTTTCTCCTTCCTCTTTTCTCTTCTTTTCTCTCTTCTCTCTCCTAGGGTTTGGAGAAATTTGTATGGGAGAGAGATGGGGTGGTTTAAGGGCTACATATAGGCCCAGAAGTGATGTAAATGGCCCAGGGCCATGGTATACTTAATTTATACTCAAAGGGCGACTATTTTTGACAAATATGGCACATAGGGAGGCCCATTATTCACTTACGTCGTAGGGTAAGTCCCCTAACAATGGATCTATGCCAAGATGTGATTTTTGGTGCGATCTAGTAAGCTGATCGACTGTGGAAGACCTGTGTCAGATAAACGGTCGTACTTACTCTATCAGGGTTACAAGTATATGGATATGTGCAAGTAAATTTCCTTTTACCATGGGTGAAGTTTGGTCAAAAATCGATGGTTCGAAATTCTCAATTTTTCATGTGAGCGAATGACCCAATTCACTTAAGTTTGATTACATTTTCTAAAGGTATTCGTGTTTCTCACATACTTCTCTTAGGGCTCAAGTTGTGTGTTTTTGGATACTATCTGGCCTTGATTCCCATGATGGTTGTCAAGCTCAGTAGGATGGACATAACCCTATAGTTTCGCGGTCATCGAATTTTCGACGTGCGGTCCAGGTCCGATACGGGGTTTTAATGTACTCGCTCTTGAAATTTTTCCTAGGTCTTCATGTAGTATTGAGTCAGTAGTATTAATGGTTTTTGGTCTTCTCATTTGTAGAAACGGTGGCCTAATCTAGTCTCATTTGTGCACTGGACCGAGGAGTCCAATCAAATCGAGTCTGATCGATATTTCTAAAAATAGAGAGATTTCTCTCTCCTTTCTCCCGTACCAGGCGCATTTTTAAATGGACAAAGGATCATCCCTCTATTCCAATCGTGGCTTACCATCATGGCCTGTATGGGTGATTTGATCTGTCCATCTGGTGTGCACTGGGGGTCTGACCAAAACTATGTTTGGTTCACCCCATGTTTCGATCACGTGCGAGCACAAGCACCGGTGAAAATGGGCTATTTGTGTTTCTTTCCCTTCCAAAAATGAAAATTTTAGTTTTCCCTCCACGCTGGTGATCCACGCGAGACTAGATCCATGCATCTCGCCCGTCTGGTATAACCAATCCCAACCATCCATTTTTCCCTGGTTTAGGGCTCCCTTGTAAAAAAACTAACGATTTTGAGAAAACCGAATAGTAGGATTCAATCTGGGCCATCCAGTCCTTATCCAATGACTCTGGGGAAGTCAAGACAATGCAATAAGGAGGAGGGAGTCGAGCAACAACACCCTCCTTCCCTGTTGTTGCATCCACCCGAGAAAATTGTCGTTTTCTACTTCCTTCGAAACCACCAACCAAACTCCATAGAGCTTCAGAAACTCACGTCCCCAAGCTCCCTGGAGCTAAGCTAAACCATCCACAAGTGATGGAATGGAGAAAAAACTGTCTGACCTCAGTCTGCCATTAATGGCTAGCTCGTCTTCTCCACCAAGTTGCGCTGACTCAATCCGAGTCTAAGCCGAATCCAGGTTCGGACAGGCCCTCTCGAACGTTGAAACAAGAAGGGAAGAAGAAAAATATAAAGAAAAGGAAGAAAGAAAGCATGAGAGAGAGGGAGACATTATTCTTCTCGCTACCGCACTAGCGTCACTCAGACCGAGTTCGGTTTGAATGCACAACTTGTTTGGTTGTTAGAGAAGCAACAAGAAGGAAGGAGAGGCGAGAGGAAGAGAAGAAGATAGAAAGAGAGGAAGGAGTGGTGCCGCTCAAGGCCGCTGCGACCCACCGACTCGCTGGTGCGAGTTGGTGATCGAGTCAGTCCGTTTGGGTTCTTGCTGGATGTCCTAGTAAGAAGAAAAGAAGGGGAGGAAGAAAGGAAAAAGTGAAGAAAAGAGGGTGAGAGGGCAGCTTGGAGTTGTTATCCGGTCAACAATCAAGTCGACTCGATTTTGGAACTAAGTTGACTGGGTCGAGTGGCCTAGTCCAGCTGAGATTCCGGCAAGGAAAACAACTAAGAAAAGAAAGAAAAAGAGAAGAAAGAGAGAAAAAGGGAGAGAGAGAAAGTAAGGAAGAGGAAGGAGAGAGATTTGAAATTTTGGTTGCACCCGCCGAGTCAACTCGATGGAGTTGGGCTGAGTTTGGGTTGGCCCACTCGAGTCTTGTAGCTGCCAAGTTCGTGGCTTATTGGAATCAAGCTTGTTTGAGTTTAGATAAAAGCTAATCAATTCATTGAGTTATTAAGTCCTAAGTTGTTTAAATTGTTCTAAAAGCTGATTCCCATATTTTATTGTAGCTTCTATAGCTAATCCTGAAGGTCTTGAGTTCTTAGTTGAAGTAAAGGTGAAGACTCACCCTTTGAGCTTCCCACTTAAATTCATTATTATAGACAAATATGATGCATTGATTCCTCTTAATGAAATATTTATCTTATTATATGAATATGCTAATCTGTTGTGAACTTGATTTTTGTGTTAGATAATAAACTTGTCACTTTAATTTTGATAATCATAAATGATTGATGATGATATGCTTTCCTTGGTTGTATACATGCTAATTAATTGTATGAGTGTCATTTGTGATCATTTGATGGATCGAATGGAACTCGTCGTGATCTTACTATCTTGCGGTCCATATTTGACTACGCGACTCGGATCGCACATATGCCTTTCATGGCTTGGACCGCATATTTGCCATATATGGCTTGGATTAAACTTTGCTTCCATGGCTTGAACCGCATATTTACCCTACGTGGCTTGGATTATTTATTTGCCTTTGGCGGCTTTAATGGAACATTAATGCCATTTTATGGCTTGTTGGTTATATTTACATATCTTGTTGATACTCCTTTCATCTTGTGGAGTTCAGTCATACCATGATTTCTGGGTGGAGCTGAAGTTCGCTTATCAATTTTCTAGCTATCTTGTGGAGTTCACGTACGATATGATTTTCAGATGAAGTAAAGGGTTGTATGTTGTTTCCTAGCCATCTTGCGGTGATCAGTTGTACCATGATTTCTGGGTGGAGCTGAAGTTTGCTTGTCGATTTTCTATCCATCTTGCGGTGTTCACGTACAATATGATTCCTGGGTAGTCTAGAGTTTGTATGTTGCTTGTCTCTTCATCTTGTGGTGTTCAGTCGTATCATGATTTCTGAGTGGAACTGAAGTTCACTTATCGATTTTCTAGTCATCTTGCGAAGTTCACGTACGATATGATTTTTGAGTGAAGTAGAGGTGTAAAGGTTAATTTTCTATTCACCTTACGGATTTCACTTATACCATGATTTATGGGTGGAGCTGAAGTTCGTTTATCAATTTTTTATCCATCTTGCGGAGTTCACGTACAACGTGATTTTCAGGTGTAATAGAAAGTCGTATGATTGATTATCTGAACATATTCCCTCACATTGTGATTGTTATTTTATTTTGTTTATAATGAAATCATGTTGATTGGCTAAATTTTTGAGTATATGATCATAATTATGAATTGACCTGTTTAATATATCTATTCTCATGACTTTCGATCTATATTGGATTATGAATGATGAGTGTGCAATCTTGGAGGGTGCTCCTCACTGCGATATCCATTGACGTTATCAAACCGTAACAGTTGATGCAGGTATAGAGCGAGTCAATGACGTTGACTGGGTTGCTAGAGCAGATCGGGTAGTTGAGGAGCTAGGCGGGGTCCTTATGGCCCATATCGAGCTTCACCACTAGTTGATAGATTCCTGTTTTACTTATAAGAACCTTGTATTTGGAATTGTATAAGTCATTTGGATTTTCATTATGATTGGAATATTTTTATTTAATGCATGGTTTACTCTAGCTTTGTTAACTCTGATTAATGACAAGTGGTTCAATTTTACATTGAAATTATAGGCTAACACTTAGGTTTTTGGAGAATGGGTCATGTACTCGGGTTCCAAAAACTGGGGCTTTACACCCAAGGCACTAATATATCATATATCGCAAGATGGGGTTCACTGGAAGGACGGCGGATCTAACCCATACATCGAGATAGGCTCTACATAATGGATATACTAAATCTGGTTTCTTATATTCTTCCATTTATGGCAAGAGGTGATGGTGTACTAACGTCAAGGATAGGCCTCACACTTGTCCCAAAGAAGTAAATGGACGGTGTGGATGATATATACGTGACACTGAGGTCCGAACAATTAGATACAAGGATAAGATATGTCTCATGGGGCGAGTCAAGTGGGTGTACCATAAGGTGAGTTAAGAGGGTGAATCTATGTACAACAAGTGGGCTTCCTCATCCTATCTATCATGTAATAAGTTCGGCTTTCCTACAGGGAGCCTGATACGTACACAAGGTGGCTTAGTGGGGTCCATACATTTAGGTCTATATGTCCTTCCAAGCAGATTGGGTAGCCCGCTCAACACCTAAGTGGACCTTCGGTATAGTCACTAAGCTTGGGCAAACACAAGTATCTAAATGGGCCACACTTCCTATGGAAGGCCTGGTATGAACACAACGTGGGCTTCAAGGTTTAGATTGTACTACAGGGCATGGTGGAAAACACCATTGACACATGGGGGCCTAACGATTTGAGTTAGCCCAATGGGTATTCCTAACATCAGTAGGGACCTAATGGTTTAGGTTAGCCTACTAGGGTAAGGGTGGAAGTGGGCTTGGCAACGGGCCCTAAGATAGTTTACAACGGTGGACATTTAACCACTATTGCCCTATGGTGCGGTCCATTTGGGATTGGAAGTCGGAAATCACTAGGGGGCCCTCGGCCCTATAATATCTAGAAAGACGGATGGGCCGCATGTGCATCACACACACCATGGTGGGTCTCACACATCGCAATTGGGCCTCACACATACAATGGGCCTCACGTGCATCACATTGGGTCTCATATGTTGAGGGTCAAATATTGCATATCAGACCCTAGTAATTACTAGATTTTACGTATATGATACTGTTTAACGGCCTGGTTTAATCATGTTTGTGCTGCAAGGTGGATTTACAAGCATGGACTAAAAAGGATGTTTAAAGCATGGATTTAACACCCTGATGACACAAAGGCAAGATACGAACTCCAGGGGACCAAGATTGACGCCAGAGATCCGAGAAAACTGGAAAACTGAAGCTCGAGTACCCTGAAAAATATCTAGAATGCAAGATCATGGGGTTTCCACCATCCGTTCAGCTTAAAATTTCATACATGGCCTGAGGACCATAAATTAACCGTTCACGTCAAATTTCAGCCAATGGTGCCCTATGAAAGTGGCCCGACAGACAAATCAGCCCATAAACTGATGATTCTAGGCCCACCTGAGATCTGGATATAATTCAGAATTGGTGTTATCCCATTTGATAAGGTTACAAAACAGATGGTCGAAGTAGATTTCGTGAATCTATCGCGGTGGACCCCACAGAAGCTTTGAAGTATACGGTGCACGGTTGCACTAGATGCGCACCACAAGTCCAAGGCGATTTGACCGCCATGGACCCGTTTCTTCCCAAAAACGGCAATTGCCGTTTCTGTTCTTCTACCGCAACCGATGCAGGAGTGATTTGCAGACATTGGTGGTGGCCCACATGATCGATCTACACCGTCCATCATGCAGAGGGGTGAGAGATAGTCATATCTACGTTGACCTTTGGAATCCATGCATGAATATGTGCTGGCCACAACAACCACAAATGGACTGTTGCTACTATTGCAGCGTGTTTTTTTACTTGGGCCGCATTAAAGGGGACCCAAAACCGATCATGACCCATCGTTTTTTCATTGGTAATTCAATGGATGGACTGGATTTCTCCGCTGACATCACCCACGGGTCTCACCAACGTCCAGCATCAGTCCGCGGAAGCTCTGTTCGCACAGGAGCTTGCGGACGGAACTCATTGGCCTCCATCTTAACCTATCAGCTTAATCCAAACCATCCGTGAGTCTCAACTTGCCCTGCTCACTCAGGCCTAGGTGTCGGAATCACACAAGGCGGCGAAGAGCGGTTTTCAACCGTTCAAACACAAACAGACGGTAGAGTAAGAAATCAAGTGGGCCGCATCAGCGAACAACCAAAACCGTTCATGTTCGACTGATTTTTCGTGAATAATCCAATGGACGGTGTGGATTTTCCTACAAAATGTCAAAGTGGACTCCACCAGCATGGCAACGCAATCAGATACGCGGCTCTGTCTTAGCAGCTGGACGCCGTCTGGTTTTGCGGGCCAATGTGTGACCAGGGCGTTGATTGTATGGTTGATCCGGACCATCCATCTTGTAGGCAATCCAAAAACGTCCACAGGGATGTGTTTTTAAGGCTTTTGGTGAACTCTAGGAGAAACGGTGGAGGAATAATATTCTTGAGTTTTCTTCATTACGCACGGCATTGCGTAAAGAAACTTCTAACTGACGCTTTTCAGGGTGCGAAAAGAACTTCCACCGACCCTTCCAGCCACCGACTGTATCAGTTATAAAAGCAAGAGAATAGAAGGAAAAGGGATCATCTGGGAGGACGGCTTGGGCTTCAACGTGGAAACAGCTTGGAGATATTGGGAGCTTGGGTTGGACGTGAAGTATAGAGGCAGCCGGTTAGAAGTATTTTAGTTATTTTATTTTGCTATTTTTTTATGCTTGACATGGAGATTAGCCCATCCATGTCTGGCTAAATCCTCTTAGCCAGGGCTAAGAGGTGAAGCTTATAGTGTGATGGGAGAACCCTGTGCTTGTGCCTTTTGTTTGAAATTGAATTGATATTGATTGAAGTTATTTAATGAAAATATTTGTAGTCTTTAATGGTCTGTTGTGACTGAAATTACAGTGGGTCTGCAATGGCTTTAAATATTCCATTTTTCCTTTTCATGTTTATGACGTCAGGAAGCCCTGTTGTTCACCATAGTCTCCTGGGCATGGTCGGATGACCGTACCCTTCCTAACCTTCATACATGTGATGGGTTGGTAATTAGTTTAATTCTATTGTTTGCCATAGTTCTCTGGGCATGGTTTGATGATGGAATCCATTCTAATTCATACACCTTTCATCTCTTTGAAAACTAGATCAATGACAGTTCAGTAAATTCCATGATTCATGAAACAGGCATAAGATCTCTCTGATCTCTACAAGTGGATCCTCTGAATCCCCAGTTTCCTTTCCTCTGAAGTTCTTAAGTTTTAGATAAGTAGTTTACAATTATTTCCTCAACTCCATTCAGTTTTAATTTCATCTTATTCTAGTTCTAGTTCTAGTTAATTTTAGATTACGTACAGGTTTCAGTCCTTTGGGATTCGACCTCGGTCTTACCGAGTTTATTACTACATCACAACCCTGCACTTGGGGAGTGAAAAAATTTTTGGCGCCATTGCCAGGGACTGTCGGCTACGTTTTTCTGAAATTAATTAGTTTTAGGATTAGTTTAAGATTATATTTTCTTTTTAGAATTTTCTAATTCTAGGTTTAGAAGCTTAGTTATTTTCCTTGTTAGAAATTTTTCCTAACTTTAGAAACTTGCTATTCTTCATTCTATCTGATTTTTAGAACTAACTCAATTTTTCTGTTTTGTAGGAAGCTCTAATTTAGTCAGCTCTTTCTAATTCTTCTTTCTTTGGAATTTCTTCTTTTCTCTAGAAATTAATTTACTTTTAATTAGGACTTTCTATTCTTAGAAACTAACTTATTTTGTTTTGTTTTGCAGATTCTTAACCTAGGACTTCAAATTTGGTAACTTCTTTCCATCTTTCCCTTTTATTTTCTAGATTTCTACTTCTTTTCTCTTAGGTCTAGGTAGAATTTAAATCGAGGGCTGAGTGTGTTTTATGCCTCAGTGGGCACGCGACAACACTCGACGTCTCGTGACTGAAGGAGGATTAGTTGAGGGGTTGACTGTCCATTGCAGGACTAGACACCACTTGAATTCTCCTGAGACAGAGGAGGTTATGGCTGAAAATCAACCTCAAGCACTACCCCAACCTAGGGTTGGGGAAGTACATGATGAGAATGAGGTGCACCACGCACCCCCTCCTCGTACTTTACGAGATTATTTACAATCGGCGGGGGTGAGTACGCCCTCATGCATGATTTTTCCTGCGAATACAGGACGTATGGACATCAAGCCAGGGGTTATCCAACTCCTTCTCAAGTTCCATGGGCTTGAATCTGAAGAACCATACTTGCATCTGAAAGAGTTCGACGAAATCATAGGCACCTTATATTTCCCCAATGTATCTGAAGATACAATTAGGCTGAAACTCTTCCCATTTTCCTTGAAAGAAAAAGCCAAGACATGGTTACATTCACTGCGTCGTAGGTCCATTGGCACATGAAATGATATGCAGAGGGAATTTATAAAGAAAATTTTCCCACATCATAAGACAATTACCCTCAGGAGAGCAATCATGAACTTTGCCCAAAAGGAAGATGAAACATTCTTCCAATGTTGGGAAAGGTTCAAGGATCTGGTTAATGCATGTCCACAACATGGCTTTGAAATATGACGCATTACGAATTTTTTCTATAATGGGCTAACATCTTCCATGCGCCAAATGGTCGAGACAATGTGTAACGGAGATTTCTTCAATAAAAATGTCGACGAGGTATGGGATTACCCCGATAGTCTCGTTGAAAAAACACAATCATGGGACTATTACCCAAGGACGAATGCTACGTCTAGGCCAACTCATTTAAGGAAAAAAGGAGGGATATATCTCCTGAAAGAGGATGATGATCTTAACGTTAAGGTGGCTAATCTCACCAGAAAATTTGAGGCCATGGAAGGAAAGAAGGAAAAGGTTAATGAAAGTGTTTACAGCATCTGTGATTGCAACATTCATACTACTGAAAATTGTCCTTCAATACCTGCCTTTCGAGAAGTATTGAATGAACAATCTAATGCCGTAAATAACTATCAAAGACCTTTCAATGGACCACCCTCTAATACATACAATCCTGGTTAGAAAAATCATCCAAATTTCAGTTGGAGGAATGAAACAACGGCTACACCTCAAGGTTTCCTAAACCAAAATCCAACTCAAGAGAAATCTCAAGAGGATTTGGTTCTAAAACATTTTTAAAAGTAAGAGCTTTTTAATCAGGGTATGATGCAAGCCTTTCAAGACTTTACAAAAGCAATACATGAACTTAAGGCTGAAAATACGATTGGAAACAAGGGGAGCTTCCCAGCTCAACCTCTTCCCAATCCTAAACCGCATTATGGAGTTAGTGATCCCAGCTCTTCAAATCAAATGGGGCACGCTAAATCCATCACCACTCTTAGGAGTGAGAAGGTTATTGATAAAACCCTTCCGGTTAGGCCCGAAAAGCCTCAAGAACTAGAAGAGGACAACAACGATGGATCTAGTGACGCCCCACAAAAATTTGAACCGGAACCTCTAGAGAAGCCAGTTGCTCCGTTTTTCCAACGGTTGGTTGAACCAAAACGTCTATCTAACTCTCAAGATATCTTAGAGGTGTTGAAACAAGTGAAAGTCAATATTCCTCTGCTTGATGTTGTAAAATAGATACCTTTATATGCTAAATTTCTAAAAGACTTATGCACGACCAAAAGACGAAAAAGTGTTCAAAAGAAAATTTCTTAACTGAGAAAGTGAGTGTCATCCTGAAACAAGACGTGCCGTAAAAATTCAAAGATCCCGGTTTCCCAACCATATCATGTGTAATCGGGAACTATCGAATTGATCATGCACTTCTTGACCTATGAGCGAGCGTCAATCTAATTCCCTACTCGGTATACCAATAGTTAAGCTTGCGTGAATTAAAATCCACTCAAACCACACTACAACTTGCTAATCGTTCTGTTCGTGTAGCAAGAGGGATCATCGAGGATGTGTTGGTCCAGGTTGATAGATTCTACTACCCTGTTGATTTTATCATCTTGGACACCGAACCCATCAATGACATGAGCACTCAGATTCCCGTCATCCTTGGTCGCCCATTCCTGTCCACTACAAATGCAATTATCAATTGCAGGAATGGTGTTATGACTATGTCTTTTAAAAATTTGACATTGGAATCGAATATCTTTTTTAATAACGGCAGCAACTCAGAGGATGATGACGATTTCCACGATGTTAACATGATTGATTCTTTTGTGGAAGATAGAATACCTCTCACCTTATCCTTTGATCCTCTAGAGACGTGCCTGGCCCACTCTCATGATCTTGATGATGATATAATTAGGGAGACGTGTGCCATGCTTGATACTGCACCGGTACTTGAAGTTAACCGGTGGAGGCCACAAATTGAAGAATTGCCCCAAACTGATGTAGTGCCTCTACCGTCTAACCTCAAGCCACCGAAGCTTGACCTAAAACCTTTGCCCTCTGATTTGAAATATGTATATTTAGGTCAAGATGAGACATACCCGGTGGTGATCTCTGCCCACCTGGAGAAGGAACAGGAAAGTATGCTGATATCTACTCTCATTGAGCATAAGGGAGCTCTTGGATGGACGATAGGGGACCTTAAGGGAATTAACCCATCGATTTGTACTCATCGCATATATCTTGAGGATAATGCAAAGGCTGTTCGGCAATCACAACGTAGATTAAATCCAAACATGAAGGAAGTGGTTAAGGCCGAAGTTCTCAAACTATTGGAAGTGGGCATCATATACCCCATATCCGATAGTCAATGGGTGAGTCCAACTCAGGTGGTTCCTAAGAAGTCCGGGATCACCATCGTAGCCAATGCCAATAATGAACTCGTGCCAACCAGAGTTACTACTGGTTGGAGAATGTGCATTGACTACAGAAAGCTGAATATCGTCACAAGGAAAGACCACTTTCCTTTGCCCTTCATTGATCAAATATTAAAAAGGCTAGCTGGTCATTCCTATTACTGTTTCCTTGACGGGTATTCAGGTTATAATCAGATTGAAATCGCCCCTGAGGACCAGGAAAAGACTACATTTACATGTTCCTATGGCACCTTTGCTTACAGAAGGATGCCATTCGGGCTATGTAATGCCCCTGCCACCTTTCAGCGATGTATGATGCGTATCTTTTCTGACATGGTGGGGAAATATTTAGAGGTCTTCATGGACGATTTCTCTGTTTTCGGTTCATCTTTCAGCGAGTGCTTAGCAAGTCTTAAATGTGTACTGAAAAGATGTGAAGAAAAGAATCTGGTACTTAATTGGGAGAAGTGTCATTTAATGGTTGAGAAGAAAATTGTCCTTGGATACATCATCTCGTCCAAAGGAATCGAGGTAGATAAGGCAAAAATTTATCTTATCTCTAACCTACCTCCACCTAAGACATCAGAGACGTGCGATCCTTCTTAAGACATGTAGGATTCTACAGACGATTCATAAAGGACTTTAGTCTCCTCTCTCATCCTTTATGTAATCTTCTTCAAAAGGATACACCATATGATTGGACTGAGCAGTGCCAAGAAGCTTTCACTAAGCTTAAGGGCATGTTAACCACTGCACCTATCATGCAACCACCCGACTGGAGTCTTCCTTTTGAACTTATGTGCGACGCCTCTGATTATGCTCTTGGAGCGGTTCTAGGCCAGAGAAAAGATAAGTGGCCTTACATTATTCACTACGCAAGTAGGACTCTAAATCCTGCCCAAGTAAACTACTCGAATACGGAAAAGGAACTCTTAACCGTAGTGTTCGCTTTGGACAAATTTAGATCTTACCTGATCGGATCTAAGATCATCATCTACACAGATCACGCGGCACTTAAGTATCTTCTTTCTAAGAATGATTTTAAGCCCCGCCTGATACGATGGATCCTTCTACTCCAAGAATTCGATTTGAAAATTAAAGACAAAAAGGGAGTAGAGAACATAGTGGCCGATCACCTTTCTCGCCTTAATACCTCTGATTCCCTTGAGGCGACTCATATTAATGATATGTTCCCTGATGAACAACTGTTTAGAGTCTCCCATTCACCTTAGTTCGCTGATATTGCTAATTATCTTGCTACAGGTTCGATACCGACACATTGGACATTGCAAGATAAGAAGAAATTCTTTACCAAGGTGCGTAACTTTTTCTGGGACAATTCATATCTGTTTAAATATTGTCCAGACCAAATCTTAATGAGATGTGTGCCAGACGTGAGCATCAGAGTGTCATCTCCTTCTGTCACTCACAAGCCTGTGGTGGTCACTTTTCTGCTAAAAAGACCACGACCAAGATTGTACAGTGTGGCTTTTACTGGCCCACTATGTTCAGGGACACTCATGAGTTTTGCAAAGCTTGTGAGCGTTGTCAAAAATTGGGAGCATTGTCCCGTCGAAATATGATGCCGTTGAATCTCATCCTTATCATTGAAGCATTTGATTGTTGAGGCATTGATTTCATGGGACCATTCCCCCAATCATTTGGAAATCTATATATTTTGCTCGCCGTAGACTATGTCACTAAATGGGTCAAAGCAATTCCGTGCCGCAAAAATGACCATCGCACGGTCATTAAGTTCTTAAAAGAAAATATCCTGTCGCGGTTCGGGACGCCTCGAGCCATCATTAGTGACGGGGGCTCACACTTTTGTAATAGACCATTTGAGAGCTTAATGAAGAAATACGGTATTTCTCATAAGGTGAGCATCCCATACCATCCACAGACAAGTGGACAAGTTGAGATTTCCAATAGGGAGATCAAACATATCTTAGAGAAAACGGTTAACCCTGTTCGTAAGGATTGGTCAATCCGATTGACTGATGCCTTATGGGCGTACCGTACTGCTTTTAAAACCCCTATTGGAACATCTCCCTTTAGACTTGTCTATGGGAAGGCCTGTCACTTGCCTGTGGAATTGGAACATAAAGCATATTGGACTATCAAAAATCTAAATTTCAATCTAGACAGTGCTGGCTCGCTACGCAAACTTCAGTTAAATGAACTTGAAGAAATCCGGAATGATGCGTACGAGAACTCGAGAATTTACAAGGACAGGATGAAGGCGTTTCATGATTAACATATTCTACGGAAATCATTCACGCCAGATCAGAAAGTCCTTTTGTACGATTCTCAACTACATCTCTTTCCGGGTAAGCTTCGATCTCGTTGGACCGGTCCTTACATTGTTGTTACTACTTATCCTCATGAGGCCGTCGAGATAAGAGATCCCGACAATGGCAAGGAGTTTAAAGTAAATGGACATCAATTAAATCCATTTATCGAGACATTTGATTTAGAGGACATGTCCCTGCCTCTGATTGCTCCTGTTTACCAGGACTGATCTCCCAGTCTGATGGAGGTATAGGTAGGTTTATCGCTTTCATAGGACTAGGATTGTTGCTTTAATTGTCTGGCTGAAGACGGTAAACTTAGCGCTCCTGGGAGTCAACCCAGATTTTTAGTTAGTTAGTTCAATGTTTGTGGGTAACATTACTGCAAACCCTCACGAGACTACAACTCGTCCACTAGGGGTAACCTAGGGGTTTAAAGGCTTGTTGCATACGCTAAATGCAATCGAGAGCACTTGCAAAAGTGGTATAGGTAGGATTTTATTTCTTGTTATTTTTATTTTATTTTCCCTCTTAGCTGACAAGATCCCAGCGATCTCTTGAAAAATCTATCTCGATTCGTTATCCAGGTACTATCCTCCCATCACTTCTCTTTTACTTTCGTTGTCCCCTGTGCTTTGCATGCTCATTTCTTTTACATTGAGGACAATGTAGATTTTTGGTTGGGGGTGAGAGATTAGGTAACCTAATTAGTGTTTTCTTGGTCCTGAGAATTTTTACGAATTCAAAGTGATTTTGATAGATATCCTGGATTTAGAAGTTCAAGATAAGTGATGTTGATAATTTCGGACTCTGGGATTCAATATCTATTAAATTTTACAATTAAGATCGAATTATTAATCCATGATTAGATGTTATAGACATTGATTGAGTCATGAGTTCACGTGTCACATCTCGCTTTCACATTAAGGTTTCAGTCTAATATTGAAGGGTTAATTTGGTAATCATTAAAGTATGAAAGGAACTAGCCTGAAACATTTGCCTAACAAGATTGATATGAAAAAAATAAAATAAAATAGATACCTCTAGAAAGGGTTGGGTGAATAATCTTTATCATAGGTTTGCTCCCTACAGGTGAGGATTTGATTCCCATGAATGATATGTGAAAAGGGTTGGGTGTACAACCTTTGCCGTAGGTTTGCTCCCTATAGGTGAGGATTTGATTCCCCTTCTTGAAGTTAATTTTAATGAAAAAAAAATCAAAAACTGAAAGATGAAAAGATGATTTATGAGGCAAGTTTTGGTGTACTTTTTTAGTTATCATGAATTCTCTTGTTGGCTACCAATGATATCATGGAAGAACGAATTGAATCTTAATATTGATAAGCTGAGATTACACTATACACCCATGAACTCAATGTTTAGAATCTTTTCTGATTGATGGATTAATACCTTGAACTTGACTATGAAGTTTTCTGTGTGTTTGAGTCCGGGAGAAAGTAATTTTCAACATTCATGAATCTTAGATTTCTCGTATCTAAGTCGTTTTTTTTCAAAATATCACCCGATTTCATAGAAAATTATCCTGTAATTCTCAACTTATTTTTCACATATTTTGCTCGGGACTAGCAAAATGCTGGTTGGGGGTTGTGTTGAGGGTCAAATATTGCATATCAGACCCTAGTAATTACTAGATTTTACGTATATGATACTGTTTAACGGCCTGGTTTAATCATGTTTGTGCTGCAAGGTGGATTTACAAGCAGGGACTGAAAAGGATGTTTAAAGCATGGATTTAACACCCTGATGACACAAAGGCAAGATACGGACTCCAGGGGACCAAGATTGACGCCAAAGATCCGAGAAAACTGGAAAACTGAAGCTCGAGTACCCTGAAAAATATTTAGAATGTAAGATCACGGGGTTCCCACCATCCGTTCAGCTTAAAATTTCATACATGGCCTGAGGACCATAAATTAACCGTTCACGTCAAATTTCAACCAATGGTGCCCTGTGAAAGTGGCCCGACAGACAAATCAACCCATAAACTGATGATTCTAGGCCCACCTGAGATCTGGATATGATTCAGAATTGGTGTCATCCCATTTGATAAGGTTACAAAACAGATGGTCGAAGTAGATTTCGTGAATCTATCGTGGTGGACCCCACAGAAGCTTTGAAGTGCACGGTGCACAGTTGCACTAGATGCGCACCACAAGTCCAAGGCGATTTGACCACCTTGGACCCGTTTCTTCCCAAAAACGGCAATTGCTGTTTCTGTTCTTCTACCGCAACCGACGCAGGAGTGATTTGCAGACATTGGTGGTGGCCCACATGATCGATCTACACCGTCCATCATGCAGAGGGGTGAGAGATAGTCATATCTACGTTGACCTTTGGAATCCATGCATGAATATGTGCTGGCCACAACAACCACAAATGGACTGTTGCTACTATTGCAGCGTGTTTTTTTACTTGGGCCGCATTAAAGGGGACCCAAAACCGATCATGACCCACCGTTTTTTCATTGGCAATTCAATGGATGGACTGGATTTCTCCGCTGACATCACCAATGGGTCTCACCAACGTCCAACATCAGTCTGCGGAAGCTCTGTTCGCACAGGAGCTTGCGGACGGAACTCATGGGCCTCCATCTTAACCTATCAGCTTAATCCAGACCGTCCGTGTCTCAACTTGCCCTACTCACTCAGGCCTATGTGTTGGAATCACACAAGGCGACGAAGAGCGGTTTTCAACCGTTCAAACACAAACAGACGGTAGAGCAAGAAATCAAGTGGGCCGCGTCAGCGAACAACTAAAACCGTTCATGTTCGATTGATTTTTCGTGAATAATCCAATGGACGGTGTGGATTTTCCTACAAAATGTCAGAGTAGACTCCACCAGCATGGCAGCGCAATCAGATATGCGGCTCTGTTTTCACAGCCGGACGCCGTCTGGTTTTGCGGGCCACTGTGTGACCAGGGTGTTGATTGTATGGTTGATCCAGACCATCCATCTTGTAGGCAATCCAAAAACGTCCACAGGGATGTGTTTTTAAGGCTTTTGGTGAACTCTAGGAGAAACGGTGGAGGAATAATATTCTTGAGTTTTCTTCATTACGCACGACATTGCGTAAAGAAACTTCTAACTGACGCTTTTCAGGGTGCGAAAGGAACTTCCACCGACCCTTCCAGCCACCGACTGTATCAGCTATAAAAGCAAGAGAAGAGAAGGAAAAGGGATCATCTAGGAGGACGGCTTGGGCTTCAACGTGGAAACAACTTGGAGATATTGGGAGCTTGGGTTGGACGTGAAGTATAGAGGCAGCCAGTTAGAAGTATTTTAGTTATTTTATTTTGCTGTTTTTTTATGCTTGACATGGAGATTAGCCCATCCATGTCTGGCTAAATCCTCTTAGCTAGGGCTAAGAGGTGAAGCTTATAGTGTGATGGGAGAACCCTGTGCTTGTGCCTTTTGTTTGAAACTGAATTGATATTGATTGAAGTTATTTAATGGAAATATTTGTAATCTTTAATGGTCTGTTGTGACTGAAATTACAGTGGGTCTGCAATGGCTTTAAATATTCCCTTTTTCCTTTTTATGTTTATGACGTTAGGAAGCCCTGTTGTTCACCATAGTCTCCTGGGCATGGTCGGATGACGGTACCCTTCCTAACCTTCATACATGTGATGGGTTGGTAATTAGTTTAATTCTGTTGTTTGCCATAGTTCTCTGGGCATGGTTTGGTGATGGAATCCATTCTAATTCATACACCTTTCATCTCTTTGAAAACTAGATCAATGACAGTTCAGTAAATTCCATGATTCATGAAACAGGCATAAGATCTCTCTGATCTCTACAAGTGGATCCTCTAAATCCCTAGTTTCCTTTCCTCTGAAGTTCTTAAGTTTTAGATAAGTAGTTTACAATTATTTCCTCAACTCCATTCAGTTTTAATTTCATCTTATTCTAGTTCTAGTTCTAGTTAATTTTAGATTACGTACAGGTCTCAGTCCTTTGGGATTCGACCTCGATCTTACTGAGTTTATTACTACATCACAACCCTGCACTTGGGGAGTGAACATCATACACGGGTCACGTATACATCACAATGGGCCTCATGCACGGGCTGCATATACATCACAATGGGCCTCATATACATCATAATGGGCCTCATACATGGGCCACATATACATCACAATGGACCTCATACATGGGCCGCATATACATCACAATGGGCTTCATACATGGGCCAATGGGCCTCATACATGGGCCGCATATACATCACAAAGGGCCTCATACATGGGCCACAAATACATCTCAAAGGGGGCACATCTCATAGGCCTCATAAACAATAGGTGGGCCTTACATACAATAGTGGGCCTGATGAGGCAGCCCATAGTCCTGAAAATCAGGTGGACAATGTGTACATAACACACACATCATGGTGGGCCGCATAAGGCAATGGGGCCCATGACCCTAAGAAAATGGATGAACAGTGTGCATATGACACTCACCATGGTGGGCCTCACAAGGCAGCCCAAGGTGGGTGCCCCAAGTCCAGCAGATGGACGGACGGTGTGAATACAACATCTACATCATGTGGGTCCCACTATCCACATGTGGACAACATGGGTGGAGCACGTACATCACGAGTGGACCCCACAGATGGACGGTGTAGATAATACATTACATCACGGTAGGCCCCGCCTAATCTGGACGGCCTAGATGATGTGGATCAAACACGTACATCATATGGGCCACAGACAGGGTGGGTAAAACACTTACAGTATGGTGGATCCCACCGTCCTTGCTAGACAGTGTGGTGTGCCACACATGCAGGGCCCCATAGGCGGACAGTTTGGTGAAACACATGCATCACATGAGGGTTCTCATCATCCTTCTAGACGGTGCTGGACTCCACACGTGCCAGGTGGGTCCAGTGTAGATGATACACACATCCATGATGCCCCACGTGCTGGACGCGGCACGTCATCAAGGTGGGACTCACGTGTTGGAGGCAGCACGAACTGCATGAATATAAAACATACAATAAGGTGGGTCTCACCGTCCAGAGTGCAGAAAAAACTCATAAATCACGGTGGTCCCACGTCCAATGGGCCACACGTTTAGATCAAGCTGATATATATTTTCTCCCTACATCCATTCCCGTCCACTGGATGGTCAGTCCAGGCCACTGGACGAATGGATGAAACACTTAAATCATGGTGGTCCCACGTCCTGTGGGCCACACGCCCGGGATCAAGCCGATATTTGTATTTACCTTCATCTAGGGTCTGTCCCAAGGGGCAAGTAGCAAGGTGGAGCCCAACACGTGGACGACGAGGATCAGATACATCATGGTGGGCCACAGGATGGGAAAGAGAGAGAGAGAGAGAGAGAGAGAGAGAGAGAGAGAGAGAGAGAGAGAGAGAGAGAGAGAGAGAGAGAGAGACGTGCAATGGAGAGGAGGGGCTCCCCCACTATGAGCCCTCCCTAGGTGGGCAATGTAAATACAATACATACATCAAAATGGGTCTCAAATCATGTGGGCCCTAAATCATAAAAAGATCAACGGTGGAGATCCCTTTTCACAAAAAATGCAAGGTCTAGATGACCTTTTCACAATGGGAAAATAAACATCATGATTGGATTCATGGAGAATGGCCCCATCATGGGATGACCATATTAATCATGGTGGGCCATCGGCCACACCCAGGGTTCAAAGTGAGATCCATACCATCAATCGGTAGGCCCCACTTGGCCCATCATAAAAAATACAATCTAATCTACAAATCACCCACCGATTACTAATCTTCTAGGCTCCTTGGAATGCTAAGCTCCTCGGCTTCAATTTTGATGGAGGATGATGAAGATTGAAGGGCTAGGATGAGAGATGAGGGGGTAGGAAGTGGGCCACACTCGGGGTTCTCTTGGGAAGCTTGGATGTCCACACTTGGTAGCTTGGAATGGTAGAGAGAATGAGAGGGGGAGAGAGGGTTTGATGGATGAAAAGGGATGGGTGGGTGATGGGTGTGAGTGGCATGAGAGTTGACTTAGGGGGGTTGCTTAACTTGGGGAGAGAGAAAGCATGGGTTGTGATGGGATGTGTACTTGACTAGTACTAGATTGATTGATGTGATGGATTTGGTAGAGATTTTCTCGAAATTTGTAATACACGGCTTTTTCCTCGAAATAAACACGGGCCCACAACTCTTGGCCTGTGTATCGCATTGGTGTGCAAGAGCGACGTTGGAACCACGACGACGGCGCGATCGCAATGGCACAAGTCTCGGGTCAAGTCGACTCAGATCTATTGGATGCAACTTAAGGTCGTGCACAAATGTCAATTATAGGTCGCACGTTGCCGAAATTCGACGGGGAGGATTATGAGATTCTAAGGAACGGTATGGACTAGGATATGGGCATTACACACTTAGGGTTTGAAAAAGGAGAACTCCACATGCTTAAGGGACGCCACCCCAAAGAGGGGGAGTGTCATATGGTTGGGGGCAACCTAGTTGCTGTCGGTCCCTATTTGGACTCCCTACTTTGGTATGCTACCTTCTCCAAGCGTGTAGAGACTCTGCTATGAGGGTTACTGTTTTAAGGTTTTGCCTTTTTCTCTAAGTGGGCTTGCTTTTGGGCTTGGGTTCGCGCTTAGTTTTGGGCCTAATTAGGTGAGTTAATTGGGTTGTTGTATTGGGTAGGCTGATCGGGTGAGTTGAGTCAGTGAGTTGACTAGGTGAGTTGACTCACTAAGCTAACTCAAGATTCTATGGTTTTAGGTTCCTAGGATTTAGGGTTAGGTTAATTGGGTTGATTGAGTTTTGCCTAGGGTGTCGTGTCTACATGGATGGGATGGATTTGATGCATCTTTCTCCCTCACAGCTCTATTAGTGCAAGTCAAGCCATTCACGTGACTGTGGGTAGTCAAGTAAGGCAGTCCATTATATCTTGTCTGAGTTTATCTACAAGCTAGCTCCTAGAATTTTGATAAACTATGGTGTGCATGTGTAGTACAAAAGGGTTGTATGAAGATGGTTTTTACTTTAAATTGCATGTGATTTGAATAGTTCATTTTGCCGTTATTGTGTTATAAAATCTATGACCTTGTAATCATGCTTTGTTGATATTCCTAACATTTTAATTTTAAAATTTTTTAACAAGACCTTTCCTTTTGAAAATTTTATTTTTCAGCATTTAGAATTCAACTCCATGCACAACCATCCATTGAACCTATGTATGGTATCCAACCCGTTCAGGAATTCCTTGCGAAATTTACTCTAAAATCAAGTCAATTCATCCATAGTGTGGGCTAAATCTGAAGGCTGTCATATGGTTGTCAATTGTTTTGACGCGTCATCCATCCGTGCATTCAACAAGCCCCTTCATTATGATGGGATGCCTCCAAAATCATATATTTACAATGACTAGGTGAGCCCCATTATATAAAAGTAATATACGATCATTTAGGCATATACAAATTCACGTGATTGTCCAAAGGTTGGCTGGATCGGCTTGATTTTTGGGGCATCCAACTTTCATGGTAAGAAAAAATAGGTTGGATGCTATGCGTGCACTCTGGTAGGCCACTATAGAATAAACATTGTGGACTTGCAAAAGACCCGAAGAAGGAGAAAGGGAGAGACATATGACTAAGATAGAGCTTCAAATAGAGACACAGAAGCCTACATCACGATAAGTGCCTAGCTTACCAAAAGACATGTGGGTGGAACTTTCATGAGATCAACCTTGTCCATCAAGTACCCTGCCTCGTGTTCACCTCGGACTTAAAAACCCTTTAATGTTGCATCGTCCAAGTAGGCGCCACCCACAAATAGATAAAGAGATGGATTGTGGTGGTTATAGGTTAACCAACTATCCATTACTCCGGCAATTTCCAAACTATGGCCCGTTTGTTAAATCTAAAGTCTAAAGCTTGAATCTGAATTTGAAGGTTGAATCTGAAATCTAAAGTAAAAAAAACTTGTTTGGTAATTATGGCTGAAGTTTGAAAATTAAATACTAATTTGAAATAACCTATTTGTTAACAAACATTTGAAATGTCTGAAATATGTTAATTGGACATATTTGCCCCTATCTCCTATTTGAAAATATTTTACATTATAAAGAAATTATTTTTATTAAATGAAAATAAAATTATTCTATTTAGTTCAAATAAGCTAAAGTACTTAATAGAAAAATTAAAATATCATTATTCATAAAAAAACAGATAAAAAAATAAATGATTTGCATGTATAAGTGTGACGACAATTTCTTCTCGCACATTAGATATAATATTTTGTTCAAAGTCTCCAAATGCTTTTTCCACTTCAGGCATGTCATTCTCTGATACGATATTCATTTACAAAAGAACATTTTCATCATTATATTGTTGGAAGAATGGATCGGAGATGAATTTTTTTCTGATATAGTTGTGTAGAGTCATGCATGCAATAAGTATATCTTTTTGTGTCGGGAAAGAATATGGTGTCATCCACTTTAAATTTGCAAAACACGCCTTTAGTGTAATCAACATCGATCAAATAATATTTATCAACAAAAAAACGGATGATATTTTAGCAAAATTTCAAATTATAATTTTACCAAGTTATATGAAAAAACATATTAAATATTACTAGGAGGTGACAATAGAAATTTCTTTATTGGATTAAGCACAACATTTATAAGAACCCTTGAATCATGTGCCACTCATTCCCATCCAACTATCACATATGTAAAAATCATATTAAAGTCACATATGGCCATAATGTTCTGAGCATATTCACCCATTCCTCTTCCTCTATAAAGTATTTGTTTATCTGTCGAGATACATGCGGAAATGAAACCTCCACGGTTGACATTGATGTTTAAATGCCATTCATGCCATTCATAATATCATTCTTGAACTCAAAACACAAATATTATCCATATTCAAAACTTATGTTGACCCATGAATATTTCAAATAAGTACATTCAATCCTCACGTTTTAGGCCCCCTTGAGCATTGAATCCACCTCGATTTTGATCCCATGTCCTAAGATCAACTCACAAAACCAGTGGGTGGGGTGGATTTCTCACCAACATGAAGGTGGGCCCCACCTACATTTCCAACGCAAGGAATTGTGCAAAAGGCTTTAGCCGTGAAAGCTTCTTGCATGAAGTTCCACCATAAGGATTTTGGGTGGGGCCCATTGTGATGTTTGTGAGAAATCCAATATGTCCATCTGGTTTTTGAGCTCATTTTAGAACATTCTACCAAAAATGAGGAGTCTTCGAAACTCAAGTGATTCATATGAGATGAAACAATGGAAAAATGAATGCCTACCGTTGAAACCTTTCTAAACTCCCCTTGTGTTTTTATTCCATCTAAGCTATTTATAAGGTCATTTTGATTGAGATTAAGTGGAAACACAATGAACTTAAACTGATACAATCTTTTGTGGCCATATAAATGTTTCAACCGTGGTCACAAAATCGCCACTACTATTTCCTACAGTGTGTCATTTAAATTTTGGATACATCTAATTTTGAAAAAATGATGGACATACTAGCTTTCTCACCAACATCTTTGTGGGCCCCACACATAATCCTTCCTAGAAAGTTCCTGCAGACGGAGGACGCAGATTCGATTGATTAGATACTGACATGTTGAGTAGCCAAACTTAAAAGTGACGTCACCAAGTTATGTGAGACCTTCTCTGATGTATGTGTTGTATCTACACCATTAATCTATTTGGAGATATCATCTTAGGTAATGAGACAAAGAATAAGTCAGATTCACATCTGGAGTGGACCTAATATAGAAAATAGTGGGAAGAGTGAAGCCCACCGTTGAAACTTTCCTAAGGTCTTGGGTGATGTTTCTCTAACCGAGTTCCAACGTGTTAATTAGTTATAGACATGAAAGAAGGTAAAACACAAATTCCATCTTGAACGAAAAGCTTTTCTATTGTGGGGTCCACTGGATCTGACTTGTTGTTTGGATCCTATCGTAAATTTATATCTTCAAATGAATGGATGGTGTGAATATAACACAAACATCATGGTGGGTCCCACATAACTTGGTGACGTCACTTCAGCAGCAAGTCTCGCTTATCAACCTGCCAGTAGCTAATCCACGGCAGGAAATCCGCATCCAGCTTGGACGGAAGCGGATTGGCCGGTGTACCACACACAAGCTGATGTATTGACGTCAGCAGGTTATGTGGGTCACATCATGAGGTATGTATTATATCCAAGCTGTCCATCCATTCGGGCTAGTCTTAAATCTTGAGCCGAAAAATAGGACCGATCCAATGAACAAGTGAACCACAATGCAAAAAGCAGCGGGGGATTGAACATCGATCATTAAAATCCTTTTGGAGTCACGGAAGTTTCAGATCAATATGAAATTTGTTTTTCCTCTTCACCTAGATATTTGTGACCCTATGGATAGATTGAATGGAAAATAAACGTTATGGTGAGCCCTATAAATTTTTTAACGGTGAAAATCATTATCACTGCGGCTATTTTTGGTGCGGTACATTTGAGCTTTTGATATGATTCATTTATTGGCTAATGCTCTAAAATGATCTCGAAAAATGGATGAACAGTGTGGATATAATAAATACATCATTGTGGGCCGATGGAACTTTGATCTCCTTTTACCGTTCGTACAACTGGGAGAGTAGGCGCTCGTGTTTCCACTACACGTATCTCTGCCACCGAACCACGTGGCTGGTGGTCGGTGGGCCGTCATCATGTTTGTGTTTCATTCATTCCGTTCATCTACTTTTACAGATTATTTTAGGGCTTTACACCAAAAATGAAAGGGATATAAATCTCAGGTGGATCACACCACAAAAAGCAATAATAGTAATTAGATATCCATAATTAAAATTCTCCTGAGGCCTACTGTACTGTTTATTTGACATTCAATCCGTTGATTAGGTCATGCAGACCAAGATTATGGGACAAAAAAAGATCAGCTTGATCCAAAACTTTTATGGCCCCTAAAAGGTTTTTAATGGTGGATGCTCATGCAACACTGTTTCCTGTAATGTGGTCCACCTGAGATTTCTATATAACTCATTTTTGGTCTCATATTATTAAATGATTTGGAAAAATAGATGGACCGCATGGATGAAACAAATGCATCATGGTGGAGCCCAGGCATTCGTAGGTAGCGTGAACCTGCCATCTGCATGGGATGGGATGCGGATTTCTCGCCGAAGGAATTTTGAGGAAGTTTCCGGGGATTCGTGGCTATGTAGGGCCTACGGTGATTTATATGATTTATCTGCACCGTCTATCCAATTTTTCATATCATTTAGATACATAAGATTAAAAATGAGGTAGATATAAGCCTGAAATGGGCCACATTACAGGGAATAGTGAAAATTGGGCGCGTACCATTGAAAATTTCTCAAGGCCATCTTTGCAGGAATTTGTATTTTTCCTTTTTTATCATGGTAACTGTGACCTAACGAAGAGATTACATGAGAAACAAGCATTACGTTGGATTTTAGGAAAGTTTCAACAATAGTTTTATTTAATCTCCATTGGTTTCCATGACTTGGCCTACTTGAGTTTTACATGTACTTCATTTTTTAGGCTCATGCTTTAGAATGATCTGAAAAAATTGATGGACGGTGTGGATCAAACGCATAAATCATAGTAGGCATAAAAATGTTTGACATATTAAAAGTTAGTTTTGTAATGCGCAGACGATTAAAAGAGAAAAACTTTTCATAATAACTTAAAAAGGAATAATTTTAGAAGAAAAAATTTATTTTTATAGAAAAATATATGTAGCACATTCTCATTTAACGTAGTAACTTGAAAGTGTAGAGAAATCAACCGTGAGAGGGAAGTCGGGTTCCATCATTCAAGCCCCTATCTTCCGCTGCCATTGGATCTAAGGAATCGTTTCCAGGTAGACAATTTGTAACATTGGTTTCAAAGCATTAAAGAAGTGTGCCTTCATCACTTTTTATTTGATTTTTATATATATATATATATATATATATATATATATATATATATATATATAAAAAAAAAATAAATGAATTCTTTCTCTCTGTCTATATTATACCGGAGGTTGATTAAGAATAAATTGAGATCCCCAACTGGAAGGGTAAATTGAGTTTTTAGTAGAATCGACTGTGGCCAGCGACCATAGCTGCCGGCTGCAGTCATGGCAATAACTCATCACCGGTAGGTTGCAAATTGAGAAAGATAAACAAATACAGATTGAGAAAGAGAGATACGGGGGAGGAGGAGATAAATGGAGAAACAAATATATATATATTTTTTGTTTTTTTCCTGGATGGTCTTGAATGCATCATGTTTATCTTATAACCCTCGTCATTTATATAGTGAATGTCTATCAGTTTTTTATTTTATTTTATTTTCCGATAAATTAAGAGAACTAGTTTCATATGGCAAAACATCACTAACTAGCTTTCTCATGATAGACGAACCAGATTGATGCCTTAGTGTTATCTGGATGTGATTGGAAATGCATCCCATTATGTCTACAGACCAATTGGCCAAACCATTCATTTTTTCAGATACATTTACGACGGAATCCTAAAAGTTAAGAAGATCCATATCTCTAGTAGACCACACGAATGTAAAAAGTGGTGAATGAGCACTAAACACTTATCCTAGTAGGCCACATAAGTTTCGGGTCCTTACTCTTGCCCAGGTGGTAGACTCTTAGGAGTTTCAACTCCTAGTCAAGGGTTCGAGTACCCATAGGTGTGCGTGTGTAAAAAAAAAAAAGCAGAAGTTCCGGATCAAGCTTATCTTTATATTTTCCCTTCATCCAAGTTTGTTTGAGAAGTTTTTAATGGTGGTATTTCAACCTCCACCATTTACTGTGATGTGGCTCATTGAAATTAGGATCTGCTTAATTTTGGATCAGGTACTAAAATGTGATTAAAAAAAACAAGGGAGCCGATTAGGTGTTACTTGTTGTTACCTTACCATGGGGCCCACCTCAATAATTTCTTTATATATCAATGCCGTCCACCCCTTTTTCCAGCCCATTTGGGGACATCCTGCCTAAATTTAAGTAGATCTGTATATCAAGGCTGTCCATCCGTTTTTCTACCCCTATCTAGTTTAAGAACAAGGGTAACCATATTTCACCTTTGGAGATTTACCCATGGAATGGTGTGGCTCATGATATAAGTTGATTGGCCTGATTTTCTTGCATTGCTAGGTGATTTTCATGATGGTTCCCACCTTTTGCATGGCTTGGATGCACCGCATGTGTGAAATGTTGTAAGCAAAAAAAGGTGCCGTATTTTAAAATTACCATGCTATGGATCTGGGTGTGACACAGATATCAGCTTGGTCTAAAACTTTTGTACCCCTTCGAAGTTTTTAATGGTGAGAGTCACTCTCTCCGCTGTTTTCTTTAGTGGGGTTCATTGGAGCTTTGAATCTGACTCGTTCTTTGGCTCATGCCTTGAAATGGTCTCTCCAAATGGATGGATGGTTTAAATACAAAACATACATCATGGTGGGACCCATAGAACTTGGTGTCCTATGAACCCGATGGTAGCCAGTGTGGCCACTGAAGTGACATCACTGCGTTCTGTGGGCCCCACTATAATATATGTGCAGCATCCACACAATCCATCCATTTTGAGAGATCAATTTAGGGCATGATCATAATGAAGTAGATTCAAAGCTTTATAGGGCCCACCATGATGTTTATTTGAGACAAAAACTGTTCATAAGTTGACACAGATATGGAATATTGACAAACACAAATATCGGCTTGATTGAAAATTTCTGATACAAACAAAAAATGAAGCAGATCCGAGGCTCAAGTGGACCACACCACTGGAAATAGTGGTGATTGAATGCTCAGCTAAAGACTTATTGGGGCCCACAAAAGTCTTAGATCAGGTTGATAGTTGTATTTCCTTTCATCCAAGTCTGAGTGACCTTATCAATAGGTTGGATGATAAATAAGCATTACGGTGGGCCCTAAAAAAGTTTCAACAGTGGGTTTCATTATCCTCACTGTTTCCTGTGGTATGGTCCACATGAGCTTCACATCAGTTTCATTTTTGGGTTCATGCAATAAAAGGAGTTGGAAAAATGGATGAACGGCGTGGATATAAAACACATATATCATGTTGGCCACACAACGCCCAACACATCAATACACCATGGCTGGGTGATGTTGGCAACACCACCTAATCGGGGCCCTTCAATTTGAACAAGTGGGTCCCATGAAGGATCCAAAATGATGACATCAAGGGACCCACCGCGCATGGCCCCTTTACCAAAAATCTCAGCATTGGAAGATCCTATCCGTATAATATTAGGTCCTTTACTGATCCATATTTCTTTCTTAAACATATCTTTGTTGGACAACTATTCAATGGTCTGGATTTTTCATCAGGTTGATTTTTATTTATCAACGATTTGGATCATTTAACAGTGTGTCCCATTCATACAAACCTTAGCATTTGTATATATGAGTTTGTTTCCGAGTCATAGGATCTTCTCATTCAATTATCTAATCCAGGTGCATAACGATCTCCACTTCGTAGTCAGGCTAGAAATGGGCCGGAGTTTCCAAACCGGACTGGCCCATGGCAGCCCAAAATCAACAGGCCCGTACCAATTCCGATCCCGTTTCCCATATGCCTGCAAGATCTGAACCGTTTATTAGGTGTGCCCACCGTGGCAATCATTTAAAAGATCCAAGCTTCTTGGACGGATCCCACAATATCCATGTGGTGTTCGGACTGAAATCAGGATGGTCCCTTGATCAGGTGGGCCACACTTGCCATTTTGCTATGGACTTCCCATGTCTTGCTTTAGGTAGTTGGAAATCATCCAAGCTCTTTAGGGACACCCACATTATTGTTTACGTAGAATCCACTCCATCCATCATGTGACCAACCTTATCTTCACCGTACATGCAAAAGATTAGCCAGATGGAAAAATCAGATGCTTCACTCCAAAAAGAACAGTAAAATTGCCCCTATGACCTCTTAGTTCAATCCTTGTGGTCCACAATAGTTTTTTATTCGGCTGATTTTTGTATCTTCCCTTTATCTTTGTGAATCACACCTGCTCAATGTATCTGATGAATTATACACACCATGGTGGCCCCACATAAAATCCTACGGTTAGCAACCCATCCCCATTGATCCCTGTGGTGTGGCCCACCTGATCCTCGTATCTGGCTGAATTACGGTTCAGTTATAAGAGTGTTGACATCAAATAAGCAAGTTAGTCGTTGAACTTTTAACAAACAATAGTAAGAAATAGACACAAAGCCAAACCCCGTGAAGCAATGAGAATGGAATGCTAACCATTAAAACTTAACAAGGTTTCAACCATAGGCGTTCAATCCCTCTTAAAATATGACCTATTTGAGTTTTGTAGCTACCTCATTTCTAGGCTCACCTTAAAAGACAGCGGAGTGGGCCCTACAAAGCTTTGGGTTAAGGGGGCTCCAACATGGTTTACCCATCGACTCACTACTACTGGATGGTGCTCTGTGGGCCCCACTATGATGCATGCATTTTATCCACTCCTTATATGCATTTTGGATCTACCTCATTTCTAGGCTCACCTTAAAAAACAGCGAAGTGGGCCCTACAGAGCTTTGGGTTACATGGGCTCAGACTTGGTTTGCCCATTGACTCGCTACTGGACGGTGCTCTATGGGCCCCACTATGATGCATGCATTTTATCCACTCCTTATATGCATTTTGGATCTACCTCATTTCTAGGCTCACCTTAAAAAACAGCGGAGTGGGCCCTATAGAGCTTTGGGTTACATGGGCTCAGACTTGGTTTGCCCATTGACTCTCTACTGGATGGTGCTCTGTGGGCCCCACTATGATGCATGCATTTTATCCACTCCTTATATGCATTTTGGATCTACCTCATTTCTAGGCTCACCTTAAAAAACAGCGAAGTGGGCCCTACAGAGCTTTGGGTTACATGGGCTCAGACTTGGTTTGCCCATTGACTCGCTACTGGACGGTGCTCTATGGGCCCCACTATGATGCATGCATTTTATCCACTCCTTATATGCATTTTGGATCTACCTCATTTCTAGGCTCACCTTAAAAAACAGCGGAGTGGGCCCTATAGAGCTTTGGGTTACATGGGCTCAGACTTGGTTTGCCCATTGACTCGCTACTGGACGGTGCTCTGTGGGCCCCACTATGATGCATGCATTTTATCCACTCCTTATATGCATTTTGGATCTACCTCATTTCTAGGCTCACCTTAAAAAACAGCGGAGTGGGCCCTACAGAGCTTTGGGTTACATGGGCTCAGACTTGGTTTGCCCATTGACTCGCTACTGGACGGTGCTCTGTGGGCCCCACTATGATGCATGCATTTTATCCACTCCTTATATGCATTTTGGATCTACCTCATTTCTAGGCTCACCTTAAAAAACATCAAGTGGGCCCTAAAGAGCTTTGGGTTACATGGGCTCGAACATGGTTTGACCATGGACTCACTACTGGATGGTGCTTCGGGGGCCCCACTATGATGCATGCATTTTATCCACTCCTTACATTCATTTTGGATCTACCTCATTTTTAGGCTCGCCTTAATAAATAGCGGAGTGGGCCCTACAAAGCTTTAGGTTACATGGGCTCAGATGTGGTTTGACCATTGACTTGCTACTCGATGGTGCTTCGTGGGCCCCACTATAATATATGCATTTTATCCATTCCTTACATCCATTTTGGATCTACCTCATTTCTAGGATCACCTTAAAAAATAGTTGAGTGGGCCCTACAGAGCTTTGGGTTACATGGGCTCGGACGTGGTTTGCCCATTGACCCGCTATTGGATGGTGCTCTGTGGGCCCTACTATGATGCATGCAGTTTATCCACTCCTAACATCCATTTTGGATCTACCTCATTTTTAGGCTCACCTTAAAAAACAGGGGAGTGGGCCCTATAGAGCTTTGGGTTATATAGGCTCGGACTGGTTTGCCCATTGACTTGCTACAAGATGGTGCTCTGTGGGCCCCACTACGATGTATGCATTTTATCCACTCCTTACATCAAAATTTCCAAATCATTTTAGGCCATGATCTCAGAAATGAGGTAGATCAAAATCTCAGGTAGACCACACTACAGGAAGCAGTGGTAATTGAAGGACCACTTTTAAAAAACTTCTTAGCAGCCACAGAAGTTTTGGATCAAGTTGATATTTGTTTTTCCTTTTATCTAGGTCTTAGTTACCTAATCAACAAGTTGGATGGAAAATAAATATTTCAGTGAGCCCTAGAAAATTATCAATGGTGAGTGTTCAATCACCACTGTTTTCCTATGGTGTGGTCCACCTGAGACCTGGATTGATATTATTTTTGACCCCATGATCTAAAATAATGGCCTAAAATGGATGGAAGGCGTGGATAAAACATATACATCACTGTGAGGCCCACATAAAACCTTCTAAGTAGCCACATTGCTAATGCCAATGTCGGTAAGCAATCAGCGGCCCACTTGAATTTTGGATTTTCATCATTTTTAAGCCCACATCCCAAGATGAACTTGCAAAACTGATAGACGCAGTAGATTTCCTGCCATTAAAGACAACAAAGATAAAATTGGATGCAAAAAGCTTTCGCAGGAGCTTCCTGTGATGGGAAGCTAGGTGGGCCCATATAATGTTTGTGGGAAATCCACGGCGTTCATCAAATTTGTAAGATCATCTTAGGGCATGGGCCCAAAAATGAGGCGTATCTAAAACTCAAGTGGGCAGCATATCAGAAAACATGTGCAGGCAAATGCCTATTATTGAAACCTCCAAGTGGTCTGGTCTACCATGATGTTTATATGCCATCGACTGTTCATAAGATAATTTTTATTAGGATAAATTGAAAATACAAAAATTATCCTTATTCGAAACTTCTCTACCTCTTGCAGATGTTTTAATTGTAGATGTTCAATACATCATCCTGTAGCTCACTTGAGTTTTGCATTTGTGTCCCTTTATGCTACTTTCCTATCATGATTTGGAAGAATGAATGGACAGATTGAATTTCTCACAAACATCATGATGGCCATTTGGCTTCCCAAAAGCCATTGGAAAGGCTTTTAACAAGTAATCAATAAAATCGGGTAAAATAGTTATTTCAAAAGGCTTCTTAACTACTTTCTCTTTTCGGACAATTTTTCTACTTTTTCTTAGTTAAAGTCAAGAGTGAGGATCTTCTGTTTCCTAGAGTTAGCGAGTCGCTGATTCCAGCATTTTCATTCGTCCACCTCAGTGAAGTGCGACGTAGGCAACTATTTAAATATATTAAAAAAATTCTATAAAAATTTTCTAACGGAGACAGCAAGCCCTACCATGACACTTTCTATTTTCTTTTTCGATTTGGTGATTTTTTCTGAAATTTTTTTTTCTATCAAATTTTTTGGATTCGATTTTCAAAATCCTTCATATTTTAGAAATGCCTTCAATCAAAAGCTTCTATGAGAAGAAAAACACCCATTTGTTTTTCTGATAATTTATGGCCTCTCTTTCCTCAATTTCTCTCATCTCTCTTGCCCATTTTTTTTTTTTTTTTGCAATTGATTCACGACGCACTACCCGCCGATAAGCGATCTCCGTGCATTGAAGTCTATTTCATCAATTCCTCCCTTGACAATTCACTTCATTTTACAGGTATTTTTAAAAAAAAGATTGTTTCAATAGTATAAATTATTCCAATAGTATAGATTTCTAATACTGTTTACATTTCAATAACATAGATTATTCTAATAGCATAGATTTCTAATACTGTTTACATTTCAAAAGCATAGGCTATTATAATAGTATAGATTTATAATACTGTTTAGATTATTCCAATAGTATAGATTCTTGATTAGATTATTGTTGTAAAGTAGGTCATTTATTTTCAAACAGTTTTTACCTTTCAGGTCGATGGAAAATACAAATTTCTTCAAATCATGCACACTATGTGAGGTGGATGATATGTCTTAATCATAACCTCATATAGACATTGAATTAGAAATGGATATAAATGAATTAAGAAGTTCTAATGCATCTAGGGGTGATTTAGGTAATGATGAACATGTATCGAATCTGAAAATTAGTATGAAATTTGAAATAGAGAAAAATACATACGAGTTTTACAATAGTTATGAACAAAAAGTCGATTTTAGTATTCGGATTAATACTAGAAGTATAGATCGTAAGACGAGAGAAGTGAAAATGAGAAAATTTGTCAATTCTAGAGAAGGTAAACCATCATTTAATAAACGTAATGTAAATGTAAAGCAACATCGTGATGAAACAAGAACATGTTGGAAGGTATACATGATCATTAGGTTGAGAGTTTACGGTAAATATTAAATTACTAATTTTAATAGTGAACATAATCATATACTTGCATCTCCAGAAGAATCACATTTACTAAGATTACAAAAAAACTTTCTGTACCTCAAGTAATGGTAGCTAATGATCGTGATAGATCCGATATAAAGCCAAAATCAACATTTGATTTAATGAGTAGATAAATTGATAATATATTTGACATAATATGGTAGATTATAAGAATTACTTACGGACAAAAAAATTGAATGCAATGAAACAATTTTATGTTGAGGGTCTACTGTAATTTTTCAAAATAAAGCAAATTGAAGATTTAAAGTTCTTTTAATCTATTCAAATTAATTTTAAAGATTGTGTTACCAACATTTTTTGGGCAGATGAAAGAATGATTTTAGATTACGATAGTTTTAGATATGTGATTTTTTTTGACACGACGTATACAACAAATGAGTATGGATGACCATTTACACCATTTCTTGGTGTTAATTATAATAGACAAATAAAATTTTTTTTTTTTGGTTGAACTTCTATACGATGAAACTATTGATTACTTCAGATGATTGTTTAAAACTTTTTTTGATGCAATGTTTGGAAGAATGCCTCAAACCATTCTCACATATCAGGATAAGGCGATGTCAAGTGCAATTAAAATGAAATTAACAGGAACAGTACACTGTATTTGTGTATGACATATGTTTCAAAATGCGTGCAAACATCTAAGTTATTTATTTAATTCTTCTTAATCTTTTGGTAACGATTTTAGTAGATGTGTTTATGATTTTGATGATGAGGGTGAATTCCACCATGCATAAGAAAGAATGATTTAGAAATATGATTTTACAAATAATATATGGTTGCAACAATTATTCAATGAAAAAGAGGAGTGAGCATTAGTGTATGAAAAAAATGTATTTTGTGCTAATATGAAAAGTACACAATGTTGCAAAAGTTTGAACAAGGAGTTGAAGAGTTATTTACATCCATGACAAAATATTTTCATATTTTTTAAACACTTCATACGATTGGTAGATGATAGAAGGAACGCTGAATTAATGGTTTTATCATATAGAAGTGCAGCCCTAAAGAAATTATTTTTCTATGATTATTAACATCAAGAAATGGTGCAAATGGTCGTCCATACTCATTTGTTCTATACGTCGTGTCAAAACAAATCACATCTCCAAAACGATCGTAATCTAAAATCATTCTTCTATCTGTCCAAAATATGTTAGTAATATAATATTTAGAATCAATTTATATAGAGTAAAAGAACTTTGGATATTTAACTTACTTTGTTTTGAAAAATTGTACTAGACCCTCAACATCAAATTGTTTAATTGCATTTAATCTTTTTATCCGCAAATAATTTTTTTAATCTACTATATTATGTCCAACATATTGTCAACCACTAGTTTGTCTGATTGTTAAATTAAATGTTATTTTTGACTTTATACCGGATCTATCGCAGTCATCAGCTACTATTACTTGAGCTACATATAGTTTTCCTTGTAATCTTAGTAAATGTGATTCTTTTGAAGATGCAAGTATATGATTATGATCACTATTAAAATTGATAGTTTGATATTTACCGTTAGTTCCCAACCTAATGATCATCTATGCCTTACGGCTTGTTCTTGTTTCATCATAGTTTTACTTCACATTTACATTACATTTATCAAATGATCGTTTACTTTCTCTAGAGTAGATAAATTTTCTCATTTTCACTTCTCTCGTCTTATAGTCTATACTTCTAGTATTAATACGAACATAAAAATCGACTTTTCGTCCATAATTATTATAAAACTCATATGCATATTTTTCTGTTTCAAATTTCATATCAATTTTCAGATTCGATACATTTTCATCCTTGCCTAATTCACCCTTAAATGCATTAGAGCTTCTTAATTCATTTATATCCATTTTTAATTCAATGTCTATATGAGGTCATGATTAGGACATATCCTTCACCTCATATGGTGTGCATGATTTGAAGAAATTTGTACTTTCCATTGACTTGAAAGGTAAAAACAGTTTTTGAAAATAAATGACGTACTTTACAACAATAATTTAAACAAGAATCTATGCTATTGGAATAATCGATACTGTTAAAATAATCTAAACAATATTATAAATTTATGCTATTGGAATAATCTAAACAACATTATAAATCTATGCTATTGGAATAATGTATGCTATTAAAATCTAAACAGTAATAGAAATCTATGCTATTGGAATAATCTATGTTATTGAAATAATTTGTAAAAAATAATAAAAAAAATCTCTAAAATGGAATGAATCGTCGAGGGATGAATGAATGAAATAAACTTCAATGCACGGAGATTGACTATTGACAGGCAGCTTGTCGTGAATTAATTATAGAAAAATAGGCGAGAAAGATAGAGAGATTGAGGAAGAAAGGGTCATGAATCGTCAGAAGAAAAATAAACATTTTTCTTTTAATGGAAGCTTTGATCGAAGATATTTCTAAAATAGGAAGGATTTTAAAAATAGAATTTAAAAATTTTAATAGAAGAAGAAAATTCAGAAAAAATTTTCAAATTGAAAACAAAAATATAAAGTGCCGTGATAGGGCCTGATATTTCCATTAGAAAATTTTAATGGATTTTTTTTTTTTAATTTACTTAAATAGCTGTCTATGTGGCACTCCAATGAGGTGGACAAATGAAAACTTCGGAGTCAGCGACTCGCAAACTTTAGGAAACAGAGGATCCGCACTCAAAAGTCAAATGCGAGCTTTTTTAAGTACATATCGAAACATTAGACACTTATATGAAAATAATAAAAGGATGTGCTTTAGTTGCAAGCCCTTGTACAACAAAAACCGTGATAATATATGAGTGGTGATAAATATTAGAAAATTTTCAATACAGGTACTTCTATTTAGATTATTTGTAGAAAAACATCCGCTTTAAAATATTTAAAGTAACATACCTTACACTTGCAAATATAGTGAAAAATGTATTCATCGGACTTTTACTGGCGACTAGTGGTGCGGACACATTTACTAGTGACTAGTGGTGAAAACACACATTTGACCAATTAAAAAGATGGATTTGTTCATACTAGCTTTTCTTTTAACAGTTATACCCCATTTGAAGGGGGTGGGCCTGCTGAAAATTTGATCAGGCATAATTTAATGTATGCATATGATCATAGTTGTCCATCTTTTTTGCCATCTCATTTTCGGTCAGGAGCACAAAACTAAGGTAGATTTGAATTGCAAGTGAACCTTAGGAAGGATGGTGGGCGTTAATATCCCAACTGTTTCAATTGGTACAATCCACTTGCACTTGGGATTTGCTTTGTTTTCTTGGCTCATGGCCTAAATTGAGCTGGAAAAATGTATGGATGGGGTTGATCAGACACATATATCATGGTGGGGTATAGTAAGATTTTATTGGTGGGTATTAATATCCTGGTTGTTTCATTTGGTATGGTTTACTTGTGCTTGGGAGTTACCTCATTTTTTAACTCATGGCCTAATATGAGTTAGCAAAATGGATAAATGACAAAGATGACACACATACATCATACTATCGTAGGAAGACTTCAATGGTAGGCTGCTCATCTACGTGCTTATTCATGTGTCCGTGACCCAGGCTAATATTCTTCATGAGTATAAAAGGGTGCTTAACTACATGCCTATTCGTATGCCGATGTGGTAGTGTGTGTGAGAGATTCAAGCCTTAGATGGATGCCTCCACATTGTGTAGATGTCCTTGTCAAAACTAGAGATGGTCCACTTATCAGGTGAGATACAATTCTTAAAATAAATGGATGGATAGAAATAATAATGAAAGTGTTCCTAAGTCATCCTGTGATTCCTGTCTGTTGTGGCCCATTTGATTAGCGGAGCAGCTGGTTGGCAAAGGACATCTATACATTGGGCCTATCTTACGGACAAGATGGCATGTAGATGGGTTCCCTTATACAAGCTATTCGACCTCATCATTGGAGTAAAAACTCCCTGGCCATGCATAGTAGAGTCCACCTTAATGTTTGTGAAAAATCCACCTGTTCATTTGTTTTGTCACCTTATTTAAGTCATGGACCCAAAAATGATGCTGATCCAAAGCCACACGATAGGAAACAGTGGGATTAATGACACCGTTGAAACATCTTAAGGCTCATTTTGAGCATTGGATCAATCTCATTTTTGTGGCCATGCCCTACAATGAACTGGAAAAATAGATGGACAGCTGGATTTCTCACAAACATCAAGATGGCCTCATGATACAATCCGGGTTAGGTTCCACATCAATTCATTGGCAGCAACAGTCAATTACATTTTAAATGAAAGTATTTTGGCCTTTTTAGAAAATAAGGTTCTAAAACCATATAGAATCCATGGAGATGTCTAAAGGCAAAAAATCTTTAAGTATGTTACTTTAAAAGCAGGCATTTTTTGATATCAATAAACCCGAAAAGCAAGCAGCATATGAAAATACAATCCCTTCATTATTTCATCTTTCAATGACTGTTCCACCACTGGCCTCATTTTCTCAATATTTAGTCAAAACCACCAAAATATTTTTAGTCGTTTACTTAAAATTAATTTTGAAATTAAGAATCCATAGACTTAAGTTGGGACAAGTGGGCCCCATGGTTCTATCATCCAAGTCATTGATCTAATAAGCTCTGACAGGGATAAACCAAGCCCCAAAATCTCCCAGGTTTGAATCTCTTGAATATCTAATCTTGATATCTTTTTTATATTTTGAATTTTTAAAAAAATTGGGAACTGTTTCCATATTTTATTTATAACTGTCTATTTCGAGATCAAGGGTCACCATTTTTCAATCTTGGAGACGCCCCCATGAAAAGGTGTGGCGCGGCTCATGATGGGATAAGTTGTTTGGCCTGATTTTCTTGCCAGGTGATTTTTGTGATGGTTCCCACCCTTTGCAAGACTTGGGAACCTGGATTAGGTGCGACCTGGAGCCAACCAGGTGGGTGTGGGCCCACCTTGATGTATGTGTGGTGTATCCACACCGTCAATCCAGCTCATTTTAGAAAGGGTTAAAAAACGAAGCAGATACAAATCAGGTGAACCACACCAAAACAAAAAATGGTCATGAAGTGATCACCATAAAACCTTCTTATGGTTCACCATCCAACCTGTTGTTAAGGTATGCCGATTGGTAGCTGGTGGAAAAGTTCTGTGAGCCCTACCATGATGTATATATTTTATCTATGCCATTCATCCATTTTGTCAGTTTATTTTGGGACATCAACCGAAAACTAAGGCAGATCCAAAGCTCAAGTGGACCACATCACAGGAAACAATGGAGATGAAATGCCTACCATTGAGAACTTTAGGGCTGCATAAGTTTTGGATCAAGCTGATATTTGTGTTCTCACTTCACCTAGGGTTATTCGACTTCATGACCAAGTTAGATGACAAATAAACATTACAGTAGCTTAAGAAGTTTTCAACAATAAGCATTCAATTCTTATTGTTTACTATGATGTTGTTCACTTGAGCTTTGGATCTGCCTCATTATTGGTTCATGCACTGAAATGAGCTGGCTTTCACACATACATCATAGTGGGGCCCACAGAGCTTTTCCACGAGCTACCTAGCTGGTGCAAGGACACTGCAGATTCGTGTCCATGGATAAGGTTCCACAGACCTAGATGAAGGGAAAACATAAATGGCAGTTTGTTCCAAAACTTTAATAAGGTTGTATGGACCTGGACGAAGGAAAAACACAAATAACAGCTTGATCCAAAACTTTTGTGGCCCTTAATAAGTTTTTAATAATGGGAGAATTCAATACCTACTGTGTGGTCCACCTGAGATTTGTATCCATTTCATTTTTTTGGGACCACGTTGTAAAATAAATTAGCTGGCAAAACTGGTCCACCTGATATTTGTACTGGCTTCATTTTTGGGACCATGTTGTAAAATAAATTAGCTCGCAAAACGGATGCACATCGATGGCATGGATATACAACACATACATCAAGGTGGGCCCCACGGTTGGGCCCCACCTACCTGGCCGGATCCGGGTCGCATCTAATCCTCGTCCATGGCTTGGATGCCTCGCACGTATGACATGTTGACCAAAAAAAAAGGGTGTCACACGATTAAACTCTACTATTCTATTTTTTTTTGCATGACTAACTCTTACCCTACCATGCTAGTTCTTGTAACAAAGGAATTGAATAGTGGACGGACAGAGATATTTCAATACCGTTTGGGTTTTCAAATTCAACAAGTGGGGTCCAATAAGGATCCAAAATGATGACATGAAGGGACCCACCGTGGATGGCCCATTTACCAAAAATCTCAGCATTGGAAGATCCTATCCGTAGAATATTATTTGGTCCTTTATCAATTTCATAGGAACACCTTCTATATTTCTTTCTTAAGCATATTTCCTTGTCGGACCGCTATTCTATGGCCTGGATTTTTCATCAGAGTGATTTTTAGTATTCAACAATCCCAATTATTTAAAAGTGGGTCCCACTTGTACAAACCCTAGCATTTATATGTGTTTGTTTACAAGTCATAGGATCTTTTTATTGAATTATCTAATAAAGTTGCATCACAATCTCTGCCCAGTTCATGCTAGCGATGGGCCGTCGGATCTAAACCCAGCCCTGCCCATGACGGCCCTAAATCGACATACCTAATACCTAGCTGACCCGAGTCTGTTTCCTACATTGCATGAAAGATCTGAACTGTTTATTAGGTGTGCCCCACCGTGGCATTCGTTTATGAGATCCAAGCTTCTCGTGTGGGTCCCAGCATATACATGTGGTGGTGGGACAAAATTTGGGGTAGACCGGATATCTGGTGGGCCACATGTGCATATTTACTATGGACGGATAGTGTTTCTTTTCTGAAGGACGGGAATAGTCTATAACACCACCCAAGCTATTTAGGGCCATCGTGTTGTGTATGTGGAATCCACTCCGTCCATCGGGTGACAACATATATCTTCACCGTACATACAAAAGATTAGCCCGATTGAAAATACAGACGTTCTACTCCAATAGGAATAGTAAAATTGCGCTTACAACCCCTTAGTTCATGCTTTGTGGCCCAACATAGTTTTCGATTAGGGTGATTCTTGTGTCTTCCCTTCATCCTGGTGAGTTATACTTGCACAATGTATTTGATGAATGACATACATGATGGTGGCTCCACATAGAATCCTGTGGTTGGTATCCCATCATCTCCATTGTTCCTGTGGTGTGGCCCACCTGATCCTTGTATCAGGCTGAATTTTGGTCCTGTTAAACGAATATTAATGTAAAAAACTAAGTAATCGTTATTCTTTTACCAAATAATAATGAGAAATGAGCTCTAGCCCGAGATGATGATGATGAATGGACATGACATCCCAAACCATATGAAAGATTGGCCCACCATGAAGAACCAACTGATGCAAAAATCACGGTGATCTACTAGTCAGGTGGACCATACCCTGTGGTGTGGCCCCACCTATTGAGTAGATTGGCCTGATTTCTATGTCAGGTGATCTTCATGATGGGCCCGGTTTCTATGTTGACGGGGAACTCATGTCATGGAGATTTGCTTTGGTAGAGCTGTACGCGAGTCGAGTTATCTCTCTCAGCTTGCAACACGACTTGGAAAAGCACGACCCGTCTTGGCTCGTAATTGGATTCGTACTCAGCCCAGTTGGCTTTTGGAGTTTAAAAAAATTTCAAGCGAGTTTAAGCTTCCTGAACTGGACTCAACTTGGCACAAACCTCAACTCGAATCAAATCAGCTCAGTGACTTAGTTATTTTTATCGTAATGTTGCTGGCTAAGTTTTTGATGAAATGACTTGACAAAGTGTTATTTCGAGTGCATACACTCTTCGCAAAATTGACTGGTGGCGAGGAAAGAATGAATATGAAACAAATCACTATATAAAAAAAAAACTTTACTTGACAACGCTCATATCTTGTATTTTATGCTGTTAGGTAAGTGTTTGGCGAAATACTTAAAAAGTATCGTAACTATTTTACATTATGTAAGAGATTGAAGATGCATTATGTGTTTGAGAAAATGTAGCATAAGGTCAAATTCAGCTCGAATGGGCCCGAGCTGCTGATCAAATTAAGCCGAGCTGACCAATTAGGCTTGGGACCGAGTCGAGCCGGTTTGAGGTGGGATTAGCTGCCTGCAAAGCCCAGTTGTGCCAAGCTCGACTTGTGTACAACTCTAGTGCTTAGTGCTCTTAGAGAACTATCCTAACTGCATTGAGACATTTAGACAGTCCAATTTATTGATCGTGACCATTCATTGGATAGAACACACATTTTAAGGGCTACCATGAAAACATCACACTAATCTAATAAATATTAACCATTTGATCAATGATCTTAAACATGGATGGTCAAGATCATTTACACAAAAATAATTCTAATCAATAGTTTGATCCATCTATTTGTTATGGGCCATTATGAATTGCTCATATTTCTAAATAATCACTTTGCAATCGTAACCATTCCATCCATGGATTACGAAACGGATGGCCTTAAAAAGTCAGGCCAAATCAAGGAAGGATTGGATCATCCTATCAGTTTGATTTTTCCATGGAAACCCATGGAATGTTTTTTGAACTTAATGAATGGTTCAGATTAGTTGTAGGCAGCTAGGACAAACTGTAGCATTCCTCAAGGTTATTATACCTTACCTAGATGAATCATGTTATTTAAAAAGGAAAAAGGAAAAAGGAAAAGTGAAAAAAAAAAGAAAAGAAAGATTAAAATGATTTCAAGAAAGAGATAGATGGGTCCTCCCATTGAGTGGGGATGGCTTTCTTTGAGTTGAAGACATGTAAAAGAAAGCTTTGTTTAGTTGTATAAGATGATGGGCCATGCTAATTGCTGTTGCTCTGGTGCACCTAGAAACTGTGCTCAGCCTCATAGATGGGAACAAGGGGACATCTGTGCCACAATCAGAGCCACTCAATGACTGATCTCAACAATGTAGATGTGTGATTTAAAATACCAAGTGGGCTACAGTTGTATGAAACAAACGAATGGTTAAGAGACATTGACCAGAGGTCTAAATTCTTCATCCAGATGCGGCTCACGCCATCACTTACATGATTTTAGATGCATGGGATCTAAATAGTGAGAGCTGTACAATCAGCTTGTGGTTTGATGCACGTGTGAGTCATTTCCATTCGTGTGAGTGTACTTTCAAAGTGCAATTGGCATGAATGCAACTTAAAAGTGCAATTAGCATTTCTCATCTCAAAATAATAAACTGTATCACATGTCACATAAAGAGAAGCCTCCTAAAGCTATTCATATCTTGTTCTTTAAATTTGCCTATTTTGGTAGAGTACTTTTGTTGTAAATGGATGGTCCACATCAATAGTTTTTTTATTTGTCACTAGCTTGCTAGCTAGCATGCTTTCTCCTTTTATTTTAAGTGGAGTTACATGAGTTAGGCTTTGAAAATGAATGAAGACTGATCCATAAGTCATTATTGGGGCACTTCAATGCACCCTAAGTGCACCAAGAGAGAAACTATGTGCCAATGGATAATTTTGTATGGACTTATTTTTATTTTGTCACCGAACTCAATTTTACCAAGCATGGAGATTGAAATTGGCTTCAAGTTGCATTATGGAGTCATTTTATCTCAAGGCGGTATTTGGCCCAATAGTTTGGGATATGTGTCGCCCGGTCGGGTTGATCAAACAACTTTCAAATCCACCTTGTCGGTTAAAAAATATTACTTAAAAAAAAAATCTTATTAAACATACTATAAATACTATAGTTGTTGAAGCATGGAGATTAAGCATGCCCAGTTTAGACATAGTATTATAAATATGAATTACAATAATTGTCATCAACAAATTGATTGGTTTACTAATAATACTACCAATCAACAACTTTTCTTGAATGAAGTGACAATAAACTTTGATGTGCTTAATCTATTAATGAAAACCGAATTGGAGGTAATATGGATCTTGCCTGATTTTCAGAGATCAAAGAAATTGTAGTTGTCAGAAGAACACCAAGCTCAGAGAAAAAAATATAAACATAAGGCTTCATTAGTTGCATGTACCATGGACCGATGCTTAGCTTCTACAGAAGAATGGGTGACTACCGAATGCTTCTTACTTTTCCTTGGAATTAAGTTTCTACCAACAAACACACAAAAGTAGGGTTGTCAATGGGCTAGGCTCAGGCTTGCTAAAATTAAAGTTTTGAAAAGGTCTGGCTTGACGGCCTAGCCTAAAACTAATAAAAAAGAAAAAGAAAAAGAGAATCCTAGTGAGAGAGAGAAAGCTAGCAATTGAGTTGGTGACTCGTGGAATCTGTTTGAGTCTTGTTGAGTCCAACATCCTTGCTGGACATAGATTGAAGGGAAAAAAAAGGTAAAGAGAGAAGAAGGATAAAAACAAGAAGAAGAAGAAGAAGGGGAGAGAGAGAGAGAGAGAGAGAGAGAGAGAGCACCGAGTCTACTCAGACGAGTCAACTCATTGGGTCGTGGAATTTCAAGCTTAGGTTTAAGACGATTCTAGTCCAGTAAACATTGAGAATCTTCAGGATAGCCAGAAGTTCAACGAATTTGAAAGAAGTTTACTTTCGAACTAAGTTTGCGTCAACGTGCAACTAAGTCGCATTTGAGTCACATTGAGTCAAGCTTAATTTGAGCATAATTCGATTACCAAACACATTGAGTGATCTTTCATAATTTTGATTTCTTTCTTCATTAAAATTTGAGAAATATCCGAATTTATCTCAAACTTTTCTCTCTACGAATTATACATTTTAGTAATCCTTGATATGAGATTCATTCTCTACCTAAGTTTGACTTCCTATACAATCATATTAGTCCATTGTTAGTTTAGATTGATTTACGTTATTCTTCTTTTTACCTTACTTGATTTGAATTTATATTGTCGAATTCTTCTTAAGTTTATTTTTTACATATATAATCTTTTGTTTCTTGCACCCAAATTATATTATAACATATATACCCTTCATTGCATTATTAATTCTTGTGGTTGCATGCATTATGATTGTGAATGTATAAATTTGCATGCTTGTGAATACTTGTTAATTGTATTACTTGTCTCTTCATGGAATGCATTAAAATTATATAGGCCATTGTTTGATTTGGTTAGAGTATCGATCAGAGGTTCCCTTGGCTTATATGGTAAAGATTATTGATTGATTTGATGGTATTATCAAACGAGGGTTCCCTTGCCCATATGTCAAGGATGATTGATTGATTAATTTGGTGAGAATATCAAATGATGGAATTGTCGAGCTAGGGTTTTTTTGGCTTATATGGTAATGATGATTAATTGATTTAGTAGTATTATCAAGTTAGGGTTCTCTTACCCTATATGATAAGGATGATTGATTATTTTTATGGGATTATCAAGAAGGGGTTTCCTGGGAGATTATACCCATGATGAATTGTACTATATGCATTGAATAACTCATGCATCATGACATCATACACATCTCATGCATCTTGTATTATGGCATAACATCTTGTTACATGTTTACTCTATTGTAACTATTTCAAATTCACGACATTCATTAACTTTATATTGGTATATGCTTCCATTATTATATTTCATCGCAACAATTTATCTTTGTATATGTTACGCCGTGCTTTCTTTTCATTCTCTAGTATGTATCAAACTCGTGGTGGATATTGAAATTGAGTGTGGTGGGCTCATGAGCAATGTGTGCGGAAGTTGGCAAAGCTAAGGAATGAATGATTGTCCTAGATGGGAGTAATTAGGACCAAATAAAATGTTACCTATTCAAACACAAATACCTATTTAAAAATTTTTCCAATTTAACTACGGTAATTAATATTAAGGCTTCTAAGCCAAAGTGGGTCTAATCACATACACTATAAATGATATACTAATCAAGTAAGTAGTCTATATATCAAGATAATGATCTTATATATGGGATGTGCAAGCTATTCAAATCTTAGCATTCATTAAATCATGGATACTCATAATTTAACAAATTATTTTCACAAGCATAATTAGAAATATGCTTAATTGATAATTTTAAACATAAGCATGTATAGTGGTTCGGTTTTCCAACTCTACTCTCGACAGATGCACTTATTGAGTGTACTGGTATTCACCATCAATAGTTTTTCAACAGGTTCATCTCTAACATTTACATCCTTACACAATGATTTAAGTTTTATAAAAGAACCTAACATAGACTTTCATTGTAGGCTACTGTAAGAGACTTTAATTGGTTTTATATCAGCTAATCAACAAACTCAGTCTTAGTCCAAAGACCTATGTTTACTCTCGTTGGATGCTACCACATATACTAACAAGTACGCACTCGTGTCTAGTGAATTCAACCTTACACAAGAACATATCGAGTTTGGATTACAAATTCTTATCCTCAATCCTACATAAGAAAAGAGTATATGGACTCGCTACTTAACACTTGTCGAATTGAGCTTCTTTGATGTGCCACAGTTGAGTTGCTTTTTTAAAACTTTTCTATGCCTTAATTCACTCCTCAATTGCTCTCCTGAATGTTGATGCTGATGCTTTAGCTCCTATGGTCGTTTGCCTTGTATATGATTGCCAATGAGGTGACCAAGGTAATGGAGGTTGGGTGAATCTCCTACAATTTATAAGAATATTGTAATTTTTAGTAAATTCACGTAAATAGATTTTTTAAAGAGTTTAGACAAATATTTGACTATAGTCATAATATCTAATCTCTAGAAAGGTGAGAATTTATCTATATCTTCAAATAAAAGTATTGAATGCTCATTAGAATGAAGCATCATAAGAATATTGTCATGAAACTCTTTGGACTGAGGTCTATGATATGTGGTATAAGTGAAAAAATGCATAGTCTCTATTTGCGCAAAAAATTCATCAAAATGCGTAAGGTCTATATGTCATTTATAAAGGAACCAAGTTTTAACGGTGAAAAAAAGGACATAAAATGACTGGTTCGATCAATCGAACTCTATTCGATTAGGCGATGCATCGATCGATCACTAGAATTTCAATAATTTTGCAAAACCTTAATGGATGATTTGGGCCATGTTCGATCGCTTGGGACCGATTGATCGAGATTGATCGACCAATCGATCAAGATCGATCGAGTATAGCTTGATGATACATATGAGAATGTTGTTTTGGGCTGTTTGGTTTAATAACAACTTAGGATCTTTATAGTCTATTTAAGCATATGTTTAAATGGAACTTCTAAGACTAATGAATTATTAAATAAAGTTTATCCATTAAGCCATGATCATCTAAATGTATAAAGTTATTTTGTGTCAAAGTTATGGTCACCAAGGCACCTCATATACCTATTCTTCACTTTCTTAATACTCCAGTTTTTATGTGTCTGCGGTCATCAACTTCGAAGGGCTCAACCTACTCCATAACAGACCGATGCACGTGATTGACAAATAAGGTGCACAAATAAGTGCATTAACATATATGATGTAGTCATTTTCAAGGCAAGCTTGAAATTTCTTTCAGAATTGTTTATTTTACTTACTTACAAAATAGAAAAAATAGAAAAAATAATTTGATGATTAGATTTGTGGTCAATTTCATAGTTTTTTTTTTTTATTGCATTCAGACAATCACTAGACCAACTGCATGCAGATAGTGTCCAGTAGGGCGCTAGATACACCCAGTCTCGTACCACGTACATGTTTACAAGCATAAGACCCACATTTAAAAGGGAAAAGGCATGAGACCCATAGTTAGAAGGGAAATATCATCGTTCCATGTAGGAAATCTATACTATTCACTATAGGTCTTACACCTGTACATAAAGGTGGGCATGGGACGACTCGATCCGACTAACTTGACTCATTCAACGCGTTCAGATTCGACTCGACCCGAACCAAATGGGTGAGTTGGTCTGAACCAAGTAGGCTTTGCCCAATCCAAACTCAAATCGAGTCGAGTTCGAGTTACCTACTAACTTGACCCGAAACTCGATTTGGTTAGACTCGACTTGATTCGAAACCCGACTCAACTCGAGTTTGGGCATATATAAAAAATAAAAAATAAAAAAATAAAAATAAAACCTAATTTCTATCATCTTTAACCCTACCCTGACCTGATCCCAAAAACTCTCTCCCTCCCTCATCCTCCTCATCTTCCAAGCCCAGCAACCACCCAAAACCATCACCCTCCTCCTCCTCCTCCTCTCTCTCCTCTCCACTCTATCGGTCTCTCCCTCTCCCATCTCTCAATTTGACTCGGTGACAACTCGACCCGACTTAGTACTTCTGACCAGATCGGACTCGGTCCGAATCAGTTCAGGCGAGACCGGACTTGGATCGAATCAGGCATGTTGGACTGGGTATCAAGTCAGATCTAGTTTAGGTCCGACCTATTTCAAAACCTGATCGAGTCGAGTCAGCCCTGACTCGGTCGACTCGACTCGATGCCCAGCTTTACCTGTACATGCGTACCTGATGTTTTTTCATTGGCCAGTGTTCCATATCCAAAGCAATCTATTCATGTTCAGTTACAAGGTAAGTCTTACAATTTCTTTTTAAATTTAGTTTCTTTCAGGAAATGTTCCACTCTTTCTTCTGCTAAACATGTGGAAATTGATATTTACCTATAGACAATACCCTATTCTCTTCTTACCTTCGGTAAAAAGTTACAACTTTGTACCGTTTTTACATTAAAAAAATGAAGTGTATTTATCTATTAAGTGAGTGTAAATATAAATATCAATTTTTTCTTTTTAGACAAAACACCTAGCAACAACATTGCTTCATAACCTAAAATCTCTATCATACTTCCAGAATCCAAATCCAAGCCCTTCAAACAATAACAACATGGAAAAGAAAACAATGGCCTTAATTCTCCCAATTTATGTCCTCTTCCATCCTCATTTTGGGCTTCTGTCCTCACCATTATCATACCACCACCACCACTCTCATCGTCTTCAACTTCATTTTTTTAAAATTAATTAAATCAATTAACTTTAGCGCGAATATGAGAACTATGGCCAATTCTCTAACAAAATAGTGATGGCCTAGTTTTCCTGAACCAATGACTAGAGCCATGACCATGTTGAGTTGACTCGAGCAAGTGGTAGACAGACTCTGTTTCAACACTGAAACAATGAGATCGAGTGCCTGTGTAGTGTGGGTGTGGGTGTAAAAACAAAAGGCCTTAGGTTGACCTAACTATTATCCAAACTATGGTTAAATTGAAAAGACTGGTTCTCCTAAAGTCATTTTGTGTGGGGCCCATTATAGAGTACGAAAGGCATCCAACTTATCCAAAGAGTCAACCTATTATGAACTTTGGATGCCCTAAAAATCAAGCCTATTTAACCATCATGCAGGCTGCCATGTGAATGTGGAGGCTTTTAGATATGAATCTTTTTTTATGGTGTGCCACATCAAATGATTAGATAGATTTTAGTGGGGCTCACTTAATATGTAAATTGGATGGCATACATGTAATATCGCGGATCTCACATAGACAACAATGTATACGTAGGTGAATAAGTGAATAACTTCTACATGTAGCTGAATAACATTTTACACGTGGGTGAATAATTATTAGGTCTTGAAGAGGAGTCGGCCGCTAAATTGATGTGGAGTGTTGAAAAATTCTACTATCAAAATTAGGTATAAAGTGGCTCTCTGCAATCATAATAATTACATCGTGACTGTTCCTAGCGCTAGAGCTATGTTTGGCTTATAACTATTTCAGGAGCAAAGAAAAATAATTTGTGATTTTGAATTCTTTACTTTATATAATAACTTTTATGGACCACTGGATAACCTTATTTTTAATGTGTAGGTGGGTAATTATGAGGACATGAGGAAGAATCGACCACTAAATTAATATGAGTGCGGATAGTTCTACTCTTAAAATTAGGTCTAAGTAGCTCTATGTGATCATGATAATTGTATCTTGGTTGTTTCTATTACGCCCCACAATTTGGATACAAAGTGTGCACTTTCAAACCCGAGTTATTGTCTATGATTTATACACTAACTGTACTTAAACCAGTGAATCATACCGTTAATTAAAGGTACAAAATTATATGTACTCTAAATTCCACTTTAAATCCATCATTCATACGCAACATTTAAAATTTCTATCCACACGCATGTAACATTCAAAAACATATATCTCTAATGTTCACAAATAACCCAACTTAACCATAAAATGTCATTCATTAATTTGAATATGTTTGCCCACTTAGGACCTTATTAATAATTATTCTCTATATCCTTCACCACGTAGTTCATATCCAACAAAGAAATTTAAGAACATCCACAATACCAAATTCTAAGTAAACAAACAATCTAAACAGAAACAAAAAACCTAAGTAGTTCATATTCCAAGTAATCAATCTAATTATTCCAATATAGAAACTTCATCTTCAGTTAAATAGGGTCACATTTCCTGTGAATCTTTCACTAGCCCAGCCTCGTTCTGTTGTGCTTGTGCCAATGATTCACTATCGTTTACATTTGTACTGTTATTCATCAACAAACATAAACTAGCCTAGCCTGGTGAGAGAACTCAACATGGTTCATGAGTATTAAAATTTAAATAGTACAAACAAAGTGTAGAAATGCTTGAATGAGCATGAATATAAAGATGTCGTGCAATGCAATCATGAATGATGCATGTGATGCATCAAGTGGAAAACTGCCCACTTGGGTTGGAAACTGTAAACCCACATCATGAATGATGCATGTGATGCATCAAGTGGAAAACTGCCCACTTGAGTTGGAAACTGTAAACCCACATCTGCACTTAACATGCATCCACAACTTAGTGATGCATCAAGTGGAAAACTGCCCACTTGGGTTGGAAACTGTAAACCCACATCTGCACTTAACATGCATCCACAACTTAGGGCAGGTGACGAACGTGTGACTAACCTCTTCAATAACTAAGAGCAACGGTGGCAAGAATCAATCCTTTCACCTCCCTCTACCAATTAGTGTCTTTGCCAAGTGGTTAAGTGATTTGTTTTGTTTATTAAACACAAAATTAAATCTTTAACCTATTTAATTATATTTATGCGTCACTTAATGTACGAAATTCAAGGACGTTGAAGTTTCTCATGTCAGGGTTATGCTTGGTTCATGACCATTTCAAGAGAGAAGAAAAATAAAGTGATTTGGAAATTTTCACTTCACAATTTGCAAAAAAAAAAAAAAAATAAATAAATAAATAAATAGAGAAGGAAAGGAACTCTTTTGTTGGTATTAGAACCAAAGAGCTCTTTGACGTTCCCATGGGATATGTTTCATGGTTTTTAAAATTCTAACACACATAGAGAACTCAAAATTATGAAATATGATTTCTCATGGCCTAAGCCAAGCTACCGCCTAATCAACACCTTAAAAATATAATGAAGTGATGATACTCATAAGAAAGCAATGGAAAAAATGACTACGACAGTGACAACGACAACCATAGAAATGACAACACCCATATAAGGATAATATAAAATTGGTAATCCTCATGGCTTCAGGACACAAAATAAATAAATAAATAGTCTAGACAAGATGTATAATCATAGAAAAGCGACTCTTATTTTGAATAATATACATTTCTATTTTTTAAATTTGAAAGCGAAGTTTACATCACTGGGTAATTTGGCATTTTAAATATTTAGAAATTAAATCAATTTGGAAACTTTCTCACTCTTTACTAAGGACCCATACAATTTTGATTTGCCTGATTAGCAGATGGATATTATTTTGGGTCCATGATATGTTCATAATCTACACTACCTGATGAATGGTTCAGATCTTTGATGCCCCCACATCGTAATAATTGTGATGCAGGTCTCGATTCCATCAAAACCCATTTGAATGGCATTTCGTTCTTGTCATGAACACCATGTATGCCAATTTCTCAAACTTTCATACACATACATGTGCTTAAAACAATATGAGCCATCAAAAAGCTAGCCAGTGTACTGAAACTGGGCCAGACCTGATGGTTGACTCACCCAACAAAACGTGTGGGACCACTAAGAAACTGTCTCAACTGTTTTGTTAGGTGGTTCTGGTCCATATCTATCTGCATAACTTGGTCAATCTTATTTTTATTAAGAAATACTTTGATATCTGGCTGAGTGACGTCCATGCACATGCATTTAGAAATTATTGAGAAATTGCACACGTTTCATATGAGAATTTCTAACCAATCTGTCCATAATATGAGTATGACCCGAAAAATATTTTTGTTGGGTGATTCGACTATTATATTGATAGATTTTTACTGGACACTTAAAAATGAAAAAAATAAATAAAAATCCACTGGTATTATTTCAAAAAATAAAAATAAATTTTAATGAATAAAAGATTATGATTATTCTATCAATCTGATTTTTAGAATTTAACTTAGCTATAGTCGATTCTACAATTTAGTCAGTTGATTTTTGTTAATTTAAGTCTACTATTTCTTAAGCACTCGAGTATCAAGCATCATACAACTATTTTATTATTCATTTGTCATTTTCATGCATAGACTGCTGATGTAGTATTCCTGTTTAAGTTGTGCGCGTGCAGCACACGTGGACCTAATTTGTGGTGCCAGCTATTAAGGCATAGGAATGAGAACTCGGAGTGGGGCCTTGGTATTACTTTAGTGGGTGAGGCGCTGGCCAGGAGCCCACCTCGCACCTTGATGTATGTGTTTTATATCTTTTTCCAACTTATTTCAGGGCATGCTTCCAAAAATGAAGTAAATCCAAATCTCAAGTAGACCACACAATGGATAGAGATTGAATGTTGGGTCACTACTCATTGTGGTGTCTATGGCCATGGGTGTGATGGTGCGTTTTAAATAAATAAATAAAAATAGGAATTGAGTTCTCGCCATCAAAAAATTTTTAAGGCTTACAAAAGTTTTTGATCAAGCTGATATTTGTGTTTTTCCTTCTAGGAATTTTGCTATGGTGGGCATTCAATGACCACTGTTTCCTGTGGTGTGGTCTACTTGAGATTTGGATCTGTTTCATTTTTGAGACCATGCCCTAAAATTAGCTGGAAAAAACTGATGGAAGGCTTGGATATACAACACGTACATTAAGACGTGGTGTTTCCTGTGGTGTGGTCTACTTGAGATTTGGATCTGTTTCATTTTTGGGACCAAGATCTAAAATCAGCTGGAAAAAACTGATGGAAGGTGTGGATATACAACACGTATATTAAGATGGGCCCCACGACAGTTACCGGGGCCTTGCCTAATCGGCTCCCATGGGAACTGATCACCCAAAGCAGCAAATGGGTGTGGATGTTGGCCCCCCGTCCATCAGATGGGTGTTAGAATATTCAATAGACAACTTACAATGTAAGTAAACATACAGGCGTGGCCCACCTATGACGCAGGGAAGGACGTGAGGTCGAGCACCGTCTTCCTCAAGATGATAAATATTCCGAATCCACGGAACTTCTCTGGACTCCTCACAGAGAATTCTCGAATCCACGAGGAAAGAAAGTAGAAAATAAGAATAATTTCTAATAAATTCGAAATTGATTAATGAAAATCGTAAAATCGAGTTCACAACCCTTTAAATAAGGGAACCAAGCAATAAGAAAGAAATCAGACTCAAACTACAACTAGAACTCCTAGAATTCGCAACTTACTATAAATAGTAAACTTACTATTTATAGACGGTGGTGATGTCTACTAGTGCGCAAGGTTTTCGGCCAAAAATAGTAAGTGTCCTATTTGGCTTCACCGAACCGTTCTCCTAATTATCCTAAGCACTTTTCATGTTGGACACAACTCCTAAAGCCCAACAGATGAAAAGTTATACTCAAACTAAAACTTACTATTTATAGTAAAAACAAAATTAAAACGAGGAAACGACCGTCGATCAGGGGGTTTCTCGCAAATCCGGGCTACGCAACCCGGCATAGCGGGGTTGGTTGGCTAAAGTAGCTCGTTCTACCCCAAATTCATATATTTTACGTCGGATAACTCATTCCGAATTGTGAGATACGCCTGATCTAAGGTCCGATGGTCCGGATCACTTCTGTCGCCGACCGTGCCTTTTCTGATCCATCTTGGCCATGAAATTGTCCGTGACCCGCTCTACATCAGTCCCCTCCACTTGAAAAGAACTCGTCCTCGAGTTCTCCTCCTGTACTGGTTCATGATACTCGGTCAGGTCCGCAACGTTGAAAGTCCGTGAGATCGCCATGTCATCTGGAAGATCAACAACATAAGCATTGTCATTGATCTTTCGGAGGATCGGTACCGGTCCAATCTTCTTATTCTTCAGCTTGTTGTACGTCCCGGTCGGAAATCTTTCTTTTCGCAGATGGACCATTACCTGGTCACCCACCTCGAAAACCTTTTGTCGACGATGCTTGTCCGCTTGTTCCTTGTATTTTTCGTTCGAGGCATGTAGCTTAGTCTGCACCTCCGCATGAATACCCATGATCCTGTCTGCCATATGTTCTGCTGCAATACTCATGCCTGGAAGCTTAGGCAGAGGGACCAAGTCTAGTGTGTGGCGAGATACTCGTCCGTAAATAACCTGGAACGTGAATTTTCTTGTCGAACGGTTCACCATGTTGTTGAATGCAAACTCCGCTTGAGACAAGGCCAAATCCCACTGCTTCTGTTTCTCTCCTGAAATACATCGAAGGAGGTTTCTCAAAGTGCGATTCACAATCTCAGTTTGACCGTCAGTCTGTGGGTGGTAGGCACTGCTGAACTGAAGTCGTGTATCGAATCGAGTCCACAAAGTTCGCCAAAAGTGGCTTATGAACTTCGTGTCACAGTCAGAAGTAATAGTCTTGGAAACCCCGTGTAGCCGCACAATTTCTCTGAAGAATAGATTCGCCACGTGTGTTGCATCGAGAGCTTTCTTGCATGGAATAAAGTGCGCCATCTTGGAGAAACGATCTACTACCACGAACACCGAATCCATGCCATGTTGTGTTCGTGGGAGACCAAGCACGAAGTCCATAGATAAATCCTCCCAAGGGCCATCAG